>CM048839.1:31681772-34081772 GCA_026545765.1 Plantago major
AAATACGACAACTAATCTACTGAATGGTTTCTCATTGACTCCCACTTGCACCTCTCATTACCTCTCTAACATTACGGTCAAAGGCCTAAAAAACAAATTATATTATTCATGGAGGCCTTATCCTGTGGCAATGCAACGACATAAATTGCATTGAGTATAAAAAAAAATGGAAGGCAATACGGAGTACAATTTAATAACGCAAACATAACGCTACCTCCAAATTTTGTTAAACACCACTTGGAAACCAAAATAGCGGTGAATTCAGTTCATGAGTTCCAAGGTTGCAAATATAAAATCTTTTTGAGTTCCAAATTTGGAATCCTTTTTTTGAGTATTTTACCACAAAACGTGGTTTACTATTCAAATTAAAGTTTTCAAGTTGTAATTATCTCATTTTCCAAGTTGGTTTATACATCGAATTTAGTTGTCAAGTTCAAATTACGTACCCCATTCTTAGAGAATATTTCCATACATTGTGGTTTACCCTTTCAATAGAGTCCTAAAGTTGTAATTACCTCATTATTAGAGTTGGTCTGAGTTCCAAATGTGCAACTAACTATTCCAAATAATGAGATTTACCTTTCAATATAGTCTCCAAGTTATAATTATCATATTTTTGTAGTTGGTTTGCTCGTCAATTTGAGTTTTCAAGTTAGATTGGCCACATTTTTATAGTTAAGTTTATATATACTACCAATTGAGTCGACTCCATAAGTTGGAAGTACTATTTCTTTAAATAAGTTCTTCATATAGCATGGTTTAGTATTCGATTGTAGTCCCCAAATTGTAATGATAACAATCTTAGAGTTTGTTTACCCCTCTACTTGAGTTCTCAAATGAAATTATCATATTCTTAGAGTATTTTACCACATAAAGTGGCTTACGTTTCTAATATAGTTTTACGTTTAAATGATTTCAATCGTAGAATATTTTTACCATTTGAAAAAAATTCCTAATTCGGAATTATCTCATTGTTAGATTATTTTCAAATAGCATGGTTCATCCTTGCATTAGAGTTCCCAAGTTGAATACCAATTGAGTTGAGTACATAAATTGGAAGTACCCTTTCTTTGAATAAGTTCTTCATATTGCATGGTTTGGTCTTCGAATGTAGTCCCCAAATTATAATTATAACAATCTTAGAGTTTGTTTACCCCTCGACTTAAGTTTTCAAACAAAATTATCATATTGTTAGAGTATCTTTACCACATAAAGTGGATTACGTTTCTAATATAGTTTTACGTTTGAATGATTTCAATCGTAGAATATTTCTACCGTTTGAACAAAATTCCTAATTCGGAATTATCTCATTGTTAGATTATTTTCAAATAGCATGGATCATTCTTGCATTTGAGTTTCCAAGTTGAATTATATTATTTTTACAGTTGTTTTGCCCTTCAAATGGAGTTATCAATTAAGAATTACTTCATTCTTAAAGTTGAGATTAACATTTGAATTAAATTTCCAAGTTAAAATTATCACATTGTTAAAGTGTGTTTACCCTTTGAATTGAGTTCTTGAGGGATTTATGTATTTCTTCCAATAATTTTATCATATAGTGGGGTTTACTATTCAAATAGAGTTCTCAAGTTGGATTTATCCCTTTTTTTACTTGCTTTTAACTTCAAATTGAGTTTTCAAATTGCAATGATCCCATTCTTAGAATTTTGTTTGCTTTCACGTTGAGCTTCCATGTAGGAACAATCTAATTCTAAAATTTGAGCTTACCGTTCGAACTTATAAGTTTTCAATTTTTTTTTATCTCGTTGTTATAGTTGATTTGTCATACGAATTGATTTCCCTAGTTAGAATTATCTCATTTTTTTAGTTGAGTTTACTTTCGAATTAAGTTCCTGTGCTTGAATCATTCCTTTATTAGAGTATTTTTCCCATATAATATGGTTTATTATCCGAATAGAGTTTTCAAGTTGTAATTATCTCATTCTTATAGTTCGTTTGACCTTGGAATTGAGTTCCCACGTTCGAATTATCTCATTCATAAAGTTAAATTTTACTTTTCGAGTTGAGTCCCCAAGTTTGGATTATCCCATTCATAAAGTTCGTTTACGCCTCGAATTGAGTTCCTAAATTGAAATTATCTCTTACTTAACCATATTAGATTTTTCAAAATGAACCCCTGCTAAATGGTCTTTTGTTTAGATTAGTACTCACATTTCAAACAATTACAAATGATTCCAAATTTATAATGTAGTTTGAAACTAATTACAACAAATCCAAAAAGTCAAAGATTATCTAATTTTATAATAATTTTTTCTATTTTAACTTTTCTTTTAGCCTTCTCCTATAATTTCAAATATTCAACACTTTTTTCTATTTTATGCTATTCAAATATTCAACACTTTTTTTTTTCAATTTATATCTTATAATTGGTGTCTATGGATTCGCTTTATGATGAATCCAAATACATGTTCAAAATATTTTTCGAAGTTTTGCAGATAAAGTTATATGGGATTTAATAAAAACTATATATGTAGTGAACATACTAAAAATATAAATAGTGGAAGTTATAAGGTGCATTGCACTGTAAAGAATAAAATGTTCCATGACTTATTTTCCAATTTTAGAATTTACACAACCAATAGATCTCATTTAACAATTTGATTTTTTATGTTAATATACAAATAATTTATTTAATTAATAATAATATATAAGATTGGTGTCTATGGATTCGTCTTGTCGTGATGAATCCAAATATATGTTCAAAATATTTTTCGGAGTTTTGCAGATAAAGTTATATGTGATTTAATAAAAACTATGTATACAGTTAACATATCAAAAATATATAGTACACTTCTAAATTATTATTTTCTTTTTGATTTAATTTTGTGAATAAAACTACATGAAATTCAAAGAGACATGCCACGTAGAATTTTGCACATATGGCATGCCTCTGGTCGGGTTTAGCCCCTTGTGCTTTACATAATATATATATGTGTGTGTGGATACGGGTTGAATTTTACTATTGATAAAAAAAATCAAATATTGTGGGACTTGATATTAGTCTAAAGTACGTACGTCCATACGGAGTATCATATTTAAATGCTCTATCAATCTACTAATAACCGTGCTCGTTATCTTTTCATGATAATACCATATTATGTGTTCGTAAGAATTTATAGTATGAAAAAATATCTAAAAATCCAAAATTTAATGTATACATGATATTTGATACTTAGACCACTCCTAATGAGTCGTAGCTAAGGCCGTGAATAGTGGCAGTCGTGAGTTAAGGCTGATTTAACGACCACTGCAGAAAAAAAAAAACTGTCCAACAAGTCGTGCTAAGGCCGTGAATAGTGGTTTTTAATTTTTTTTCGTATTTTTTTTATATTTTTTTTAACTTACTTAACATATTATAAGAGTGTTTAGAAGTTGAAATTACTCAAATTGAATTCTTAAAAGTCGTTTTATAATTTATTGAGATTGAAATCAGAATGAAAAAATGAGAAAAAAAAAACAGAACAAATCTAGTACAAGATATGTATAATGACATTGAAGGATTGTTGTCTGCACTTTATGAGGATATGTACCATTGGATACCTGACTACACATCATCAAACACCATTCCAAGGATTGAATTCCAAGGTGAATCTCAATTTCATCTGAATTTGAAGTCTCAATTCCAACATGAATTTTGACTCGTTTCACTATAAATAGACTATACTTATTCATCCAAACCTCACACTCAACAACTCAATACAGATCAAATATCTAACTCAAACACTCTTTGCAAGATGTCTTCTAGTGAGCCGTGGAATGTGATCCCTGATGCACAAATATGGACGGAAGCCCAAGAGAATGCTGCTCGTACCTATCAAGACTTCTATTTATATGATGGAAAGATGACCAAGGAAAGTGTGGTATTCATGCTTCATAGTCTGTTGAAGTGTGCCCAGCTAGGGATGTGGTGTTATCCTCACAAGCAGGAGCAAGCCCTACTGGTGGTGCAGAACCAGCTTGCGGAGCAAGGTGCCAACTATACGTTGGAAGACATGAAGGCTGGGGTGAGAAGCTCTATACAAGGCACTTTTGCTACAACAGGATCCTCACTTGGCCTTGTAAACGGCGTGGTTGCATTAGCTTCAGTGGTGGTAGGAATCGAGTTGACTTAGAAGGTTTGGGCAGAGATAATGGCCTATGACTGTCACACTAAGTGGTACTACGTGGTAGATGAACCACTATTTGAACAACTAAAGGTGTTGTTTAAGAAATGTAAGTGTGAGGATCCGGTGACAGATGCAGCAAGATGCCCCCCACCTGTGTTCAAGACATTCCAATACAAGGTGAGGGATTCTCCCGCAGGGGGTAATCGAGCAACATAAATCACCCCTTATTGTCTGTTTGTCTTTCAATTAGTGTTTGTTGTTTGTACGTTTTATTAAATCCTTAGGTTTTATTTTATGTTGTATTTGTGCTATGTTGTAATGTTTAATTTCCAATGAAATAAAAAGGGGTGCCTATTCGTATTATGAAGAACTTAGAACTTGCATATTCGTTGAAATCAACTCAGAAACAACAATACATCAAACATTACAATGCAAACATGGTTGAAAGACAAACAATGCAAACAACAATACATCAAACATTACAATGCAAATCATAGGAAACAAACCAACAACACACAAGCATAAAAATGAAATAAACAACAACACATTACAATAAAAAGAACTACTCATGGTTGAAAAACCAAACATGGTTCATGATGTCTTCTTGAAGCCTCAAATGGGTCTCCTTACATTCTAGGTCAGCCCTTTTGCTCAAATAGCCATCCATTTGATTGATATATGAATCCATGCGTGTGTAGGCATTAAGCTCATCGTTGTGGATGTCTAATTCTATAGCATCATCATTGAATTCTGCTATCACGTCTTTGTAGTTGCGATATAAGTGTCGCTCATCCTCCACTATCATATTGTGCAAACAAATGCAACAATTCATGATCCTAGCAAGGTCTTCTCGGATATGGGCCAATGCTGGATCCTTAATCACTTTGAAACGTGCTTGGAGGACTCCGAAAGCACGTTCGACATCTTTCCTGCACGCCTCTTGTCGCATTGCGAACTTGGCCTGTTTTGGATTGATAGGACCTTTAATTGACTTCACAAATGTTGCCCACATAGGATATATGCCGTCAGTTAGATAGTACCCCATGTCGTATTGATTCCCATTCACTTCGAAGTTAACAGCAGGAGCTTTTCCCCTTAGTAATTCGTCGAATACCGGTGACCGTTCCACAATGGTTCGATCATTTAACTTCCCTGAAACACCAAAGAAAGCATGCCAAATCCAAGTATCTTGGGATGCAACCGCCTCCAAAACAAGTGTGGCTCTCTTGTTTTTTCCCTGGAACTGCCCTTTCCAACCCGACGGACAGTTCTTCCATTCCCAGTGCATGCAATCGATACTTCCAAGCATGTCGGGAAAACCTCGACTAGTGTTCACCTGGACTAACTGACGTACATCCTTCGCATTGGCCCTCCTCATATATGTAGGACCAAAAACCGCAACAACACCATCACAAAAGGCCTTCAATGCCTCTTGACCAGTCGTTTGACTTACACGAGTGTATTCGTCCACCATGTCTGCACATACACCATATGCAAGTTGTCGGATGGCAGATGTGCATTTTTGTTTTGCCGTAAAACCCAACCTCCCTGTAGCATCCCGGCGTTGTTGAAAATACGGATCGTATTGCTCTAAAGCTTCGACGATCCGGAGAAACAATGGCCTTTGCATCCTAAACCGACGTCGGAACTTGACCGCTCCCCATGTTGGACGTTCAACAAAGTAATCGTTATCGAGTAGAACAACAAATTGTTCCCTCTTTCGATCAATGTATTCACGCGTATACCCCGACCTCCTTCGTGTATTTTGTTGCTCGCAGTGGTTGATTATGTGAGGAGTGGCTTGAATAAGAAGTTTGGTAGCACGGGTATAGTAATCAGTCTGTATGCTTGAAGAGGAAGAAGAGGAATCAACATCAACTCTGAACTCATCATCATCGGAACTAGATGATAAGTTGTTGATGTAGTGATTAATTGCAGACATGTTTGGATATGTGTTTGAGTTTAGAGACGTTTTGAGTTTAAGAAGTTGAAGATGAGAGGAAATTGATGTGTGGTAAAATGGGTTGTGAATGAGTTGTATTCATAGATCTCGAAAAAAATATAGCCGTTGGTGTATTTTTAATATAATATTATTTTATAAATTAATTTTAAAAAAATTAAAAAGGGGGCGGGGTGGGGGGGGGGGGGCGGTTGGCCGGCGCCCAACCCAACGACTGGGACGGCCAACCTCGGAATCAGCCTTGTTAAGGCTGATTCCGGGGTTGGCCGTGCCTCACGGCCGGCCTCACGACCACTCCCATTGGGAGTGGTCTTAACGGATCTAAACCTTTATCATGATGGGGAGGGAGAGACCCAATCCTGTACATATGAAGCCAAATTCTAGTTCTGGTTTTATTATGTTGGAATATTGAAAAAATTATAAGTAAATACAATGCTAGTAGGGTACATTTATTTGGATACCATTTCCTGATTATTATTTAATCAAGAAAAAAATATAAATTAGTAAGCTACTAAGTAATAGCTTCAAATTGATATATTGCATGTCCAAAACAGATCTTAGGTTAATGAGAAATAATCGATCAAAGTTGGAAGATAAAGTGAGTTTATCCAACACATTGATTGCAAACAAATATCTTTTTAGTTAATACTAAATCTTTATACTACACTTGATGTTCAAGTGTGATGGTAAGGTTATGGAAAACTATCTACGCGTGCGCGTAGGCAAGTGCAAATTCTGGCAAGATTTTGTACCAAACCAAGCACAAGCCACAAGGTATAATCCAGTCTCTTGTAAGGTTCGCTGGCATACAATCGTCCGAAGATTCCTCTATCTCCTCTTATGATGCAGCGTGCGTGGTTGGATACAAAGAACAATAAATTCAAAACTCGTTGATTCAAAAGAATACCGAGAATTAACTCAAAACTCGTTGATTCAACGGAATACTGAGAATTGATGGATCAAGATTCGTTGATTTCAAAGAAATATCGAAAATTGACAGATATGAGGAAAACCTCGATTTTGCATATAATATCTCAAAAACTCTAATATCCCCCCGATAAAATAATGAACAAGTACTTAAATACTAAAACTACTAACAAATAAGTAATCCTAATCAAACAATACTTCTAATTACCAACATATAATTCTAAACATATTCTAATTAATATTTACATAATCTAACACTAAGCCTAACATAAATCTGTTTTGACCGCATCATCTTGCTTTGGTTTTCGTATACCAAAAATAACAAATTATAACTAAAATGATTTTTTCCTTTAATGCAAATGTAATTTTTTTTTCTTTTTTAGAAACAAGATAGGCATATCATATCAAATGAGAGGAAAATGAATACATCACATCCACACTGTCAATCTGAACTACATAGTATATTACAAATATCTCTGCAGGGTTCTAGTGGTAAACTGTAGAGAATTATCTTACAAATAGACAATCATAGATAACTTGTTATTCAATTATTGATCGACCATGCATCCTGTAAGTGGCGGTGGTAGACGAGTTTCGTGTTGCCATATGCACCATACGTACATACATACGCTCACTATACCAAAAGAATGGGCAACTTATAATTAATTAGATAGATAGATTGAAGACTGATAGATGATGATATCTTATCTGCCTCATCTTGATATTCTGCAAATACATAACTCCTTTACTTCTTGTTTTTAATTTCTTCATTCTTCAATCGTTAATTTCATTTCATCAATAACCCACCCACCCACGTGTATTTATTTATTTATTTTATTTTATATTATTTCAATTTTCAAAGTTATCGATTGCGCACGTTGCCCCTTTCTGGACCGCTTGGCTTTTCTCTTCACAACTTAAATGGAAAAACTCAAATATCTATATAATACATTAAGTAAAAAAGGTTTAGAGCCATTTAATGCTATCCACATCATTTAATTATTTGGCAAAATAATGCTTTGTGATTGGTTGATTCCCATTCCATGTTGTCCTATTCTTTTATTCTGATTGGCCAGTTTCTATCTCATGATGATGTGTTTCGGTTATTTAGCTTACATATGCACCAATTTTTTTAAATCAATCAACCATTTTAATTACTGATTTCTTTCCATTTTTGTAAATATTTTCCATTCTAAATGAAAGTCCAACATCTCGGTTACTCTTTATTTTCTAAATTTCATGTGTTTATTTAATCTATAAAGTAATTGGTTGGTCACTATGTTTATAAAAATCAACATATTCGAGATGTTAAAGTAATTAAACAACTTTTTTATGGTTTATTAACATAATTGGTTGGTTGATTCATGTTAACCAAATATATATATATATATATATATATATATATATATATATATATACATATACATATATATATATATATATATATATATAGATATATATATATATATATATATATATATATATATATCTATATATATATTTCATCTGATAATATCATTGGATGACAAAAATATTCTTATAAAGAGTTTATTCTTAGAGTTTTTTAAGCATTTATACACAAGTTGGAATAGTAAATTTTATTATTATAGAAAGTTTATTCATTTATAGAGTATTCTTTTAGGGTTTCTCGTATATATAGACACACACACTAAAATGTGAGAACATTTCGAAGTTGAATTAGGGTTTTAAATTAGTGTGAATTGATTTGTTTCAATTTAATTGAATAACGTGGAGAAGAAAGATTCATTATGGTTGACTTTTTAATGATGAATTTTGTTATTGAATTAGGATTGAAATTTAATTTGAGAAGATAGATTGAGTTTTCTATGATAAATTGATAATTTTGTTGTGGTTGAATTAGGATTTAAAATTAAATTGAGTGATACATGTTGGTTTTTTGCAACAAAAGTCTAATTTATATATATATTACAAATTAGTCTAATTAGGGATCGGAGGTGATGAAAAATGTAACGGAGAGACACGCGCTATTTGTCTTCTTGTGAGAGTCTGGGCCTTCTCATCATTTTAGTGAGATTTGTACTGTTTTTTACGAAATTGAGCAAAAATGGGCACAAATAATGACTTTCCCCACTCGCTTTTTATTGGGTTATATCATTACTTTGAAACAAAAATTACTATAGTATATACGTGTGTGTGTGTGTGTGTGTGTGTATCATATACTTAATCGAGACGGGTAAAATAGTTTTACAATCCATTGCAGGTCAGGTGATAAGTGATGGGGCGAATTAGTGGGTGAAATAGACCAAACTAAATGTGTAATATAATTAATTACAAAAACGTTAAATACAAAATAAAATAAATGTTTAAATCCAAAAACTATCCATTTATTTATGAGTAAGTCTCCTGAGAGACGATCTCTAAATAATTTATCTAGACACTGACCTATATTGTCAAGAAAATCATCGATATTATTAATCAAAACACCTATGTTATCAACATTGGTGTTCTTTCATATTACAATAAGACTTATTTCGTTAATAACATAGACGTTTTAATTAATAACATACGATTTATTAATAGCATAGGTCGTCTTTAGATACGTTATCTAAAGACCGTATCTCATGAGAGTTTGTGTTAATTTATAACTAGCGTCGATTCATGAACCAAGTCCAAAACTCAAATAAAATGGTACAAGATATATCGAAAGTCTTTTACCCATAATCCAAAGAAGTTTCAAATTAAACATGTAAAATTTTAGTTCGTGACTTATTGTATATATGGCATTTAATGTACATGTGTAATTTATGATTACATACATATATTTACTCCTTTTCTTTCTACATATATATTGACGGGTTGGGTGACTGGCAGATTGTACCCTCTCACCCGCCATCAGTTAAATTACAGGTTTACGTGAAAATTTACCTACAATTTTTTCTAAACTTAATAATAATAGGTGAGCGGGGGTAGTTTGCGCAGTCACATAGGACAAGCGGCTTTTTTGAACATTTCTCATTTTAGGGGTAGTACGGCAAGGTGAAAACGGGTGCTCTAAAAAAATTATTGACCGAGTATAAAGTGGATGAACGAAATTTATAATCCTAACTTTGTTAGACTTGTTAAAGATTCAACTAGAAATCAATATTTACTGGAACCAAGTTTCATCAGAAACACATTCTACACCTACATATTTTTCAAATATTAATATTTTTCAACCCCAATATAGCTTCAACTTTGATGATGGTTTGAAATGGAAAACGCAGGCAAATTAGTTATAGTTTCCCTAATAAATTTTATAATGACATTGTAGTCCGTAACTTTTGAACAATAACAAATTTCAACCTTTTTCATAAATCTATTACTTCCTTCGGTCGTTTAGAAGGTTTACATTTTGGTTTAGTGTGAATTTTAAGGAAATAGAATAAAATAGTAAGTAGATGGTAAAAAATAAGAGAGAGTATAAAAAAAGTAAGAGAAATAATGGATAAAGTTTGAAAACAAGTATTTAAAAAATTAATAAATGTAGATAGTGGGGTTTCCAAAAAATGAAACATTAAACTTTTAAAAAAATCCCTAGAATGGCAAAATGTAAACCTATAAAAAGAACGGAGGGAGTATTGTATAGTCCAAACTCATATTGCAACCAAACACAATCCTTACTTTTAAATTTTATGTTTAATTTGATTTTTTTTCCTTTTCTTTTATTCATTTGCTTTAGGTTTTTTCTTAATTTCCACTATTTTCTTAGGTTAAATTAAAGTGGGACACGTGTCCACTCTCATATTTCCACGTTTTATTCTCTTCCAGATTAATCTGGATGTGACATGTGTCCTCTCAAGTAATTTTGAATCGTTTTATTTTAACATTAATTTATGAAATTAAATGAGGAGCCAACACATGTCCAACGTCTAAACTAATCCCGACACATGAACATCAATCTCCAAACCTGAGGGGAAAAAATGCAGAGTTTAATGTTTATATTGGAAGCCCTTGATATATACATAAAGTACGGAGCCATTAAGTGGAACCGTTGATGTATACATATAGTCGTGAATTTAATTTTAGGTTTTTAAATTTTTTCTGGACTTATTTGCAAAGTCACAAACTATTTATTGGCCAAATTGAAAGAAACTGGTTTTGCAATCCAAGTCCCTCATACAACTCTAATTCTGAAAAGGCAAAGTTTTCAAGTTCATAAAACATTGAATTATGTCCCTGGTTTTCAAAATCGAATCCCAGCATCAACCAAACTCTGTATCGAGTTCAATTCTTGAATCCAAATCTAATGCACACTAAATCAATACGGAATCCCTAATGACAACTCCACCAATCTACAAAAACTCCACCATCCCCAAATCAAAATAGTTTCTCCATATGCTACAAACCCATTCACCAATATTCGAAATCCCTAACTACAACATAACCAATTGAAATATTATTGCAAGAAAGGGATTTTATCTGTTCGGTTATATTCCGGCAAGATCGTGACCGGGGAAGAAGCAGATAGTAGGGCAGTTTCCCTTCTTGCACGCACCTTCATTATAATTAGACTATTGTTGAGTTGTTGTAATACCCAACATCCAACATCGGTTCAGAGTGAAAGGGGTGAAGGATATATATATATATGTAGACCACCACTCTCCTATTTTATGAGGCCTTTTGGGTGATTCAAAAAACAAATCCGTCGGTTCGGGCCCAAGCGCATAATATCCTACCAACGAGGCGTGTATGACGGTCATGAGTAACATTGCCAATCGATGGACGGGTCTCGCCCTTAGTGGTCGAATTAATGTGGTATCATAGCGGGGCTATCGGGATTGCCGGAAATAAGTGTCATACGGGGCAAAGTGCTACTGTATGGACCGTGGGAGCCACCTCTAGAATCATGCGCGAATGGTTGGTCCCGGGATATATTGTAAGTCTGTAACCACCTGAAGCTCGACAAGTTCAGTTTCAATTCAATAAAAACAGACCAAACCCTTTGTATTTTTAATCTATTTTGTTTAGAATTGAAATGGTACTCCAAATGAATTGGCTAAGGGCATGTTTGGTTTGTGAAAAAGTTGATTCACCTTATCAGTTAGACAACCCAAAAATAGATTAATGGACCTGGATGTAATTGTTCGACTAATGGTATCCAGATTAGTAGAGGGCATCTAATAGGGGAGGTATATGTAATTGTTTCGTACATATAATATGCAATATGCATACATTCCTCTAAAATTAGATTCTGACACTAGATTACCAGTTGTTACGTATTAAATTTTTTCTCACTTTCAATCTTTTTACATATAATCCCTCCGTCCCGTTAAACGTGTCTCACTTATTTTCGACACTATTGTTAAGAAAGTGTATAGTTTGTTGTTTGTTGTGGAAGAGATAAATGATAAATAATGGAGAAAGTATAAGAGGTAAGAGACAGAAATGATAAAAATGGAAAAGTCTTGGAATGGAAAGTATTGCAATCCCATATCGTTTTATGGAGGGGCGTAAGTTGTTTTTACACAAGAACTAAACCGACCCAGTACTATAGGCTCTCGGCTATAATAACAACTGGGACAGGTATAATAGTTTTTCAACCCATGGCGGTCTGGTGATAACAAGGGGGCGGATAAACAGGTGAAAATAGACAAAATTAAATACATAATTAGTTAAAAACTTCAAATAAAAAACAATATAAATGTTTAAATCAAAAAAACTAAGTAGTAAGTGATAAAATATTAAAATATGGTAAAAATGTGTAATTAGTGGAAAATGTGAGAGGTGGTAAAAAGTGCAAGAGTAGGATTTATTATTATTGGTTGGGTGTTGAGTACATTCCTTTTTTTAGTAATGTATGAAGTTTTGTAGTACGTCTAAAAATGACAAATGTATGAAGTTCTGCGGGACGAATAAAATATATATTATATAAAACATGCAAATCATTAGTTGTTGAATTTATTGTATATGCCATTTAATATTAGATAATTTTTTATTATTTTAATTTATGGATGTACACATATATTTATTCTCTTTCTTTTTCACATATTGACGAGGTCGGGTGACTGAAGAGTTGTACCAGCTCATATGTCGTCGGTTGAATAACAGGTTACGAAAAAAATAACCTGTAAATGTTTTAAAGAAAATAATTGGCGCGTGCGCTTTTTTTAATACCCCTAATTTTAGGGGAGTACGATCGAGTGAAGATGGATATTTTATCCGTCCCTATTTGGTTAGAGACGCCCGTTTTAAGGACGGGCGTCTCTATCCGTCCCTAACGGTTTAGGGACGGATCGGCGAGGTTTAGGGACGGATAAACCCGATTTTTTTTATAGCGGTGGCAGATTGACAAATGAGTTGGTGTGTAACATGGAACGGGTGAGGTATATACCCGATCCGTACGCCATTATTTTAAATAGATACCGTTAAGGTTCGCAACGGGTTGGATATACCTCGATCCATTTAAAAGACTTGATTGGAAAAGGTCTTCTTAGCTTATAATACTAATACGATTAATTACTCAGGTGCGACTTATCATAGATCATGATAAAGATTGGCCAAACTTTTGAGGAATATTGATTATGCATTAAAATTGTGCAATGGCACGATTGAGAGTCACTACTCTTATAATTATAATCGAGGTAAAAGTGATGTATGGAATAAACGCATGAAAAAAGTTTATCGTTCTTAATTAGTGTGATGATGAGTCCATCAGAGACAAACTAAAAATGTAACATCCCAAAGTTTAAGATAAATTTTCAGAGAACTTAAAGGATCGAGAACGCTACTCATACCAACAATGTGCACCTTTCTTTTCGGAAATCCATCCATAAGAGCTTTAGACTTAAGCATGCATGCTCAGCAATAATCTTAGGGTGGATGACTGGTAAGTCTATCGTTGCGTGCACGAGTGGGATAAAGTGCGGGAACGAACATGTATTGGTACAGTGGGCCAACATATCACCCGGATAATAGTCCATGACCGCGCTGGCACAGGTCGGATATCGGCTCGCAAGGGTACGACGCATTACAAAAATGTTGTTGTAAATATTGTAGGAGTTCATATACTTAAATATTTTTTTACTATACCCGTCGATACTCGACGGGTTATAAACTAGTGTAATCTTTATTTAAACTAGGTCTACACACATGATTTGGACGTTTCTGATGAGTATTCTTAATATTGAAGCAATTTTAAGTTGACTATCTTACACCTATCTGCTCTAACTCGTTAAATACGAACAATACAAAATTTTCGATTTTATATCGGTTTTTAAATATGGTGTGTATATATAAGGTCACAACATGCCATGCCGTTCCGTTCCGCTTACAGTTATTCTGCCTAACATGCACATTTTCAGCACTCCGAGTCTCCGAGTGATTTGGAAGACCATAGAAGCATAATCCTTAACTCCTATATACAACTGCACAACTGCACTAATGTGTGCGCATTGCTATCATCTCCTTTCTCTACTAAAACTTAAATTCGAGCTAACAACGGTAAAAAATGAGCCTGATTTGATCGTACAAAAGCTTGATTTTGAAATATGTGAATCACAAGTATATTATTTACGAAGAAATACCAAATACCGACTCTGCATCACGAATCATGAATGCAGAACTTTTTTGGTACCAAATTGTTCATTCCAAGTCCTAGAGTTGGTTCAAATTAAATCAAGACCCGATAGTAGGACTATTATGCCTTAAGCATCATCAGAAATAAGAGAGATCATAGTAGGACCATTTTAGGTTGATTTCGTCCGAATTAGGTTGTCTACAAATGGATCTATTTCAAGGCAATGGGGGTGTAAATTGATACACATCCATGTTCTGCATCCATATTGATACTGAGATCAAATAAAGAGCATGCATATATAAAATTTAAAGTAAAGTGAAAGTGTAAAGCTCAAAGTTTCAAGTTAAGTTCAAAGATCCATGTTTTATTCATACCATCAAGCTGCATATTTATTTTCGAAAATATCTTCATGGCCCAGAAGATATTTACTATACTACTATTGAGTCATGTTCCTTGGCTGTTTCATCTAGGCTTCTTTTAAAAGGTCAAAAAAATCCGGCTAATAAGCCAAATTGATGGATCTATCTAAGTTGTATGCTTCTAGCAACATTTATAAACTAATTAGACAAGGATTTGAACACAACTTCATGCTCACCTTGATTCAGCACGCAATATCTCAAGAATTGTGTATACGCTACTGCAATTATTTTTATTTTGTCAAGTACTTTTTTTTTCAATTATTTGTATTTTGTCTAAGTATTTTCTTTCCCAGATGAAGTATTTGGGAACACACATCCACTTATATTTTAGCTGCACGTTGGCCAAATTAATCAAACTCCCGTAATAGTCTTAAAACCATGTAAAAGAAGGTTGGCATACTGCACCCAATATGACAACTTAAGTCTCAAGGTTGAAAATAAGTACTGGTATGAGTCTTTCAAACAAAGTTAACATCTTATAGTTTCATATCAAGAATATTGTTTTTTACAGGATCGCTAGCTTATGCACCATTTGAGTGAATTAATACGATTTAGACTATTCCGAAAATGTAAAGATTCCATTTATAGATGGTGTATCCATCCAGCATTTGTGAACTGTGAGAAAGCTAAAACAAGTGAATACCCTAGTCCAAAGAACTGATGTAGATAATGTTGAGAAAGATGGAAAGCTTGTACATCTAACATAAATTAGTCCATTAGTTGCCTTATCTGTATTCTTATCCCATATATATGTATTGGAATTGGATTATTGGACATACACTAGCTATTCATGCAACTGGGTCCAGAACAAATAAGTGCTACAAGTGGGCTTTGTTCTGGGCTACCATCAGGTTAAGTGAACTAGTCTGTGTCTGTCTATGAGATAGATAGATTTGCATGTGTGGTTTTCTTTTCAAACTCAAGAACTGTGAGATGAAGGAAAGAGACATGTGATTGGTCACATGCTTTTAGTTCTGTCCAGGCTCCAAACATTTTGTCTTCTTCTCCTTATTCTTCTGTTGTTTAATTATTCTCTCTAATATATTACCCTAGTTTATTTTATTAAGTCAGGATTTGTTTATCTCCCTATTCATTTTTCTGAAATTCATGAAGATAAAAAACAACTGGACAATAGTAATCACAACGGAGTGATGAACATATAGAAAAAGCTGTCCAGAATTGACACAGAAATAATGTCACATATACAGTCCAACTAGGTGATTGCATCACATTCACAGTACCTGCTCGTTAGATTCTGCAACAAACAAAAATGCCAACATTTAGAGAAAAATAGATTGAAGTAAGGTGGCAGAATTCTTCATATACTAGAAAATAGAATTCAGTTAGGAATAGTATTGAGAACTGAGTTAGAAAAGAAGACTATATGGAGAAGCTAGAGCATAGCTGGTCGATATTAGTGGTCTGTAATGATGAAGATCACGATAAATATTTGTAACTGTTGAATATTTCCCTATCATGCCACACAAGAAAGAACACCAGAAGAAGCTGGATCAAGTAATAGCATAAGCAACAATAACTTACAAACCAAGCATCAGAATAAAGAGTTCTTAGTTGTGAAATACCACAGTTTGGCCTCTGATTTAGTTGCAGAACAGAGACAAAAGTAAAGGACTTGTCAATGAAGTGTTGATCAGTTCATTCCATACTACTTCAATTTTGATTAATGTTCACTCAATTCGGCTCTTGTTGTTTATCTTCTACATGCAACGCCATCACAAGACCAGATTATTAACATTTTCAAAATTCTAGCATTCATCTATTGATAGATTTTACCAATGTTCTTTGATCTTGTGACAGATTATGTTCTTTCGCAGTTACTTTGATTGTTCTTGTTTGGTCTCAAAGTGCAGTTAGTTGACACAATAGCAACAATTTATATAATACTCAGCTGAGACTGGACATGGGCTCCTCCTACTTTAAATACAGCTCATTCAACTTTGTTCTGTTTCTGTTTTCATTGGTGGTACTGTCAGTCAAGAACACGACTGGAATTTTTCATGGTACGGCCGTACGACTTCCATGCCTTCTCCTGATCACAATTGTATACTTGTTGGTTTCCTGCAAACAATTTGATTATATATGGCGACACATTCTACTTTACATGAACGGATTCAATGACTCAGATTGGACACTGTGTGTTGAGACAAGGAAAAGCACCACATGTTATGCTATCTTTCTTGGAGACTCCGTTATCAGCTGGAAATCAAATTTGCAGGACACAATAAGCATATGATTTACAAAGGCCAAGTGTAAGGCCACTTGTGAGTTGTGAGATACTGAAATCAAATGGCTAAGTATGACAAGCTTGCATTACTGATCAGTGCTAGTCCATTCACTTATCAATTAGCTCAGTGCCACACACGAGAACACGAAATGGATGTAGATTGCCGTATATGATAAAACGCACAGAAAAGATTTAACAAGGTGATCACCAGGTAATTGATATCATGGCAACAGAAATTGGATGCAGCAGAACGAGCAACACAAGACTAAACAAGCCAAGCATCCGAATAAAGTGTATTTCAGTAACACAGATTTTGTGAAATGACGTGTAAGTTGTAATCCTCCGGGTTAGTTATAGAAATTAGAAAGATTAACAAGTTGAAGAAGTGTGTATTCAAAGTGTTGAATGTTGATCAGCTCAATCTAAACTACTTTTGCTCATTCATTCAATATAACTTTGCTTAATGTCCTCTCAATTCAACTCTCGCTGTACGTGTTTTACACTCCCAACATTAGCAGGATTTTTACAACATTTATTCACGCCGCATAAATACCAACAAGGAGATAGAGTTTAATAGTAGTAGTATCACTTTTATTCTTGCAGCAGTTTTTTCAGAACTAGTTTTAGGCCTCTCTTCTCTTCTGTCAGAAGACAATAAAGCATATGAATCCAGTTTGGATTTACACAACTAACCATCTGCAAACTCTTGTTGCATCACAATTCACGGCGATGCATAATTGGAGATGTTCTCGACATAAATACCCTGGTAAAACAACAGATACCAAGGAAGCAAGGAGAGTGAAAATTTACCGTGATAGCAAAGCCTTCCTGAGTAGAACTCCAAAGAATGCAGATGGCATCAGGCCAAACTCGAATTCGTCAATCTTCCAATTGTGACAAGAGTCAGAAGCGTCCATAAGTCCAACAACTACAGATCATTGTCCGCACCCACGACGGCATTTGCAGCATGCTGAAAGAGTATCATGAGGAAGAGGACTGCTGCCATAACTGTCACCACCACTAGCTAGGTCCATTACTGTGTTCGAAACGGAGTGTTGCAATCTGCATTCGGATTCATAGATCTCTTGAAAATGCCGCTGCACCATTCTTCTTCGTAAAGATCTATATAAAAAATCTGTTTTTATTTCCAAATATTAGAAGAATCACATTTTACATACACTAGTTATGTCTGAGCTTAAACACCATCCACCAAAGCGGTAGGCAAGGTTTTGGGAGAATTGCACTTTTGGTCCTCTAACTCGACATCCTTTTCGTTTACGGTCCTATGAAATGCCAAATTTACAAAACGAGTCCTAAAACCGTATAAATACGGCCAAATTAGGTAAAAAAATTGGGGATCACTTTTGGTCCTATTGACATGGCATCCTACATGGCGACTTATAATGGTGAACTGACGAATTATACCACGAACCGGAGAAAGAACTAACAAACTGAAGAATTAAACAATGAATTGGAGAATTGAACTAACAAACTGAAGAATTAAAGAACGAATTGAAGAATTGAACTAACTTACTGACATACCCTAAAAACAAATTCGTCAACATTCACGCCCAATTAAACCAAACACTCAATTATAAACCTAATTTTAAAAAGGAATAACCCTAATTTCAAAATTGAAGGACCTAAATTAATTGAGTTAACTGACCCATAGAGAGGTGGCAACCGGTGGCGGAGTCGATGAAGGTGGTGGTGCCGTGGTGGGACGGGAAGAGATGGAGGCTGTGACGTCGTGATGATGAACTGGTAGATCTGTTTCCGCCAAGGCTGTAAATTTCGTGAGGTAGAAGATGATGAATCGATGATGAACTGGTAGTGTGGTTGGTGTGAATACCGAAAATCTGAACAGCATAAGTGAGTTTTCTAATTGCTTCACTGCTTTAACTTGTACAAATTGTTTGGATTAGTAATTGTATCGATTATTAGTAAGGCTCAAATACATATACACACCAATAATAATTATTTAGTAATTGTATCAATCACTAATTATTAGTAACTGTATCAATTACTTATAAGGCTTAAATACACACAGCCCCACACACAAGTGTGTGTTTGGTGAATATTAGTACATACATCTAATAACTTATTGTTTCTTGGATTAATATTAATGTGTTTGAGCTCGTGATTTGATCTTGAGATGTTTTTTGGGTTTTTGAAATTTTGTTGGAAGTTGCAGGGACATAATTGAGTTTTTTGAAAATTCAAAACCCTAAATTTTGAGAATTAGATGCCACCAAGGACTGTATTGCAATTTTCAAAAATTAATTTGGACCTAATTGATAACTTTGAAAAGTTTCAGGGACTTAATTGAATGTATTTAGGTTGTTGGCGTGTGTTGGCGTGTGTTTGGCGTGTGTTGGCAGTCCACATGTGCCATTTTGTATAAATACGAACGACATATACGGTTTTAGGACCAACTTTGCAAATTTGGCATTTCGTATGATCAAAATTGAAGAGGACCTTGAGTTAGAGAACCAAAAGTGCAATTCTCCCGTAAGGTTTTAGTTGATCCGGCAAAAACAGACTTTTGTAAGTCCTCCTCATCACTTAAAATGATAAGTGAAATAGAAAGTTTACTTACTGTAAGAGATATGGTTCCCCTCAAAATCAGTCTTCAATATGAGTTGTTCTTATCTATCGCAGAAATGCAGCATCACTATCGAATAAGGATTCAAACCTTGTTGAAAAATACTCAGCCTAACAGCAAAACTGATAACTCTAACCCCATATGTATACATAATATTAATCTGAATCAATGCTAATTTCGAAAATTGAAGAGATAAGTTCACTCGAATTATTAAGGTCTGACGAAGCGCTAACGTAACAAAATATCACATGATCATCTCAATCAGGCCGTTGAGTAAACCCTAATATATCGTGCCGATTTGGTACATTTTTGCAATCTCCTGTTGCTGGTCTCTGTACACCAGCATTCAAATTGTTATGGATTTAGACCTGATGGGCTTTGCATTATAAAAGGAGAGTGGTGGTGGGCTGTCATGTGGAAGAAGCAGGCCTACATGTATGTTTTTTGGGCCATTGTATTGGTGTAGGTCTTATTGAGAGTTTGAGAATGTTGGAAGTGAACTTTTTGTATTAGCCAGCTTGAAAGACGCATTTCTTATGACTTTGTAAACGTTTGACGATTTAATAAATTTCACATTTAAAAAAAAGAAGAAAAACAGTCATATAAGTCGTAACATAACCATATTAGCAGGATCAAGAGGAGTATATATTAGCAGGACCAAGATTAATACTCCCTTTGATTTTTACAAGCTTTCCACTTTGCTTTTCTGAGGTCAATCATAATTAATTTTGATCATAAATTACTTTTAAAATATGATAATTTAATACTTAATAGAATTATATTATAGATATTACCAGTTTAAATTTTCATGATATAATTCTGTTAATTTTTTTATTATAACATTAAGAGTAATTCGTTCGTCAAAATTAATTACAGTTTACAGGTTAAAATCAAATTGAAAATCTTATAAAAAACGAGAGAGTAGAAATGAATCAGATGTTTTGGACATATTCGCCCTTGTGATTGTGAATTCTGACTTTTGCATCCCACAAGGCCACAACTGGAGAGTTGTCCCGAGTGGTCAACAGTGATCTGCCGAAATGAGAGAAAAAAGGATTTTTTAAAATTAAAGAGAAGTCATCGAATCCGACATCCCGTGATTATATGCTCCAAGTCTGAACCAGCACAAGATCTCATCTATCCATTAATCAAATTCTCCATTAACTTGTCCATTCCGTATATACAATTATAAATAAATACCCCATTTATCGTACCCTAATTTAGCCGGGAGAATTGCAATTTTGGTCCTCTAACTCAAGGTCCTCTTCGATTTTGGTCCTACAAAATGTCAAATTTACAAAGTTGGTCCTAAAACCGTATATGCTGTTCGTATTTATACGAAATGGCACATGTGGACTGCCAACACATGCCAGCAACCTAAATATATTCAATTAAGTCCCTGAAACTTTTCAAAGTTATCAATTAGGTCCAAATTAATTTCTGAAAATTGCAATGCAGTCCTTGGTGGAATCTAATTCTCAAAATCTAGGGCTTTGAATTTTCAAAAAACTCAATTATATCCCTGCAACTTCCAACAAAATTTCAAAAGCCCAAAAAATCATCTCAAGATCAAATCACGAGCTCAAACAAATTAATATTAATCCAAGAAACAATAAGTTATTAGATGTATGTTCTAATATTCACCAAACACATACTTGTGTGTGGAGTTGTGTGTATTTAAGCCTTATACGTAATTGATACAATTACTAATAATTAGTGATTGATACAGTTACTAATAATTATTGGTGTGTATATGTATTTGAGCCTTACTAATAATCAATACAATTACTAATCCAAACAATTTGTACAAGTTAAAGCCAAAATTCAAGTAGCAGTGAAGCAATTAGATAACTCCCTTGTGTTGTTCAGATTTTCGGTACTCACACCAACCACACTACCAGTTCATCATCGATTCATCATCTTCTACCTCACGACATTTACAGCCTTGGCGGAAACAGATCTACCAGTTCATCATCTCGCGACGTCACAGCGTCCATCTCTTCTCGTGCCCCCCACGGCACCACCACCTTCATCGACTCCGCCACCGGCCGCCACCTCTTCTACTCCAACCTCTGGCTAGCCGTCGATTTCGTTGCCTCATCTCTATGGGTCAGTTAACACAATTAATTTAGGTCCTTCAATTTTGGAATTAGGGTTCTTCCTTTTTAAAATTAGGTTTATAATTGAGTGTTTGGTTTAATTGGGCGTGAATGTTGACGAATTTGTTTTTAGGGTATGTCAGTAAGTTAGTTCAATTCTTCAATTCGTTCTTTAATTCTTCAGTTTGTTAGTTCAATTCTCCAATTCATTGTTAAATTCTTCAATTTGTTAGTTCTTTCTCCGGTTCGTGGTATAATTCGTCAGTTCGCCATTATAAGTCGCCATGTAGGATGCCATGTCAATAGGACCAAAAGTGATCCCTAATTTTTTTTTTTTACCTAATTTGGCTGTATTTATACGGTTTTAGGACTAGTTTTGCAAATTTGGCATTTCATAGGACCGTAAACGAAGAGGACGGCCTATATGCCCATGTGAAGCCTCATCTTTATATTGTTCCATGATAATGGACAACATGCCATACTCCTCAAGGGTAAAATGCATAAATGTACCCTATGTTCTTTGAAAAATGCAAGGATGTACTTCATGTTCTTGAAATTGCACGAATGTATCTCATATTCTTAAAAAGTGTGCACACTTGCTTCAATAATGGTGTGTGTATTACACTCTCTATGTGAAAGTGAATTCACTTTCTTTTTAAGCATATACAAGTACTAAAAATTCACATTAATTTTTTTTTTTTTTGAACCAAGAGCAATAAGATTAATTTAAAGTTATTAAAACTACTCAAAAAATTATAATAAATGAACTAAAAAAGAAATATGTGAAAATTGAAAGAAATATAAATATATATAATATCTTTACAGAATTGAAAAATAATTATATAAATAATAGGGTTATAAAATTATTTTAGTGATATTATCAAAATTTATAATAGCACTACAAAAAATTATCAAAATTATTGAAGGCAAAGTGTTCTGAAAATATAGTGTATATTATGAATTATTTTTATTCTGAAAATATTTAATTGAAACTATCTAACTCTTTTAGAAAATTATATTAGTACATTTATACTAATTTTCAAAAATAATTATAAAGAAAAAATATATTATTTTCTTCATTTATTTTTCATATTTAATTTTTACCTTCAATAAAAAAATTAATTTTATATAATCCTTAATAATTATTTTTTAAAACTACCATAATATTTTTTATAAACTCTTACATGTTATTAATAAAATCAATTTATTGTTCTTATATTAGTGAATTTCTAAGATTTTTATGCCAACAAAAATAAACCCACTTGCACAAATAGAGAGTGCAATACACACATCATTATTAAAGTAAGTGTGTATACTTTTAAAGAACATGAGGTACATTCGTGCAATTTCAAGAACATGAGGTACAGCCGTGCATATTTCGAAAAACATAGGATACATTTGTGCATTTTACCCGTAATAAATGACTTAATTGAGGAGTAAATGCCGACCATTTATATAGACTGACTAGGGCACTAATATATAGAACCCGATGCTTCAGCCAACGTCTAGATTCGTCGTGGAGATCATAGTGGAAGATTATGGAAGATTCTAGTATTAGATTATATTAACATTCTCCATATCTTCTTCCATATGTATTTTGATTTAATTTCTTTTATTTTGTTTAGTATAGTAGAATAGGCCCGTGGCCGA
Organism: Plantago major; assembly: GCA_026545765.1. Lineage (NCBI taxonomy): Eukaryota > Viridiplantae > Streptophyta > Magnoliopsida > Lamiales > Plantaginaceae > Plantago > Plantago major. The sequence continues at coordinate 31,705,342 of CM048839.1, forward strand.
TGGCCCATTAGGGTTAAGCTAGGGCAACATTAGATTTTTATAAAAGCATTGTAAGACTTTCATTTTATTTATGAAAAGAAAATATATTTGAGATAATTTACCTTGTCAGGAATATAGCTAGAGTGTTTATGAAGAGAGGCCATGCTCATTCCGTCAGGTTAGAGGTGACCTTATGGCTCCGTTCTAACCTTGAAGAGTGTCAAAAAGAATCCACGGTCAAATGTAAAGGGTTAGCTGCCTTTACGTCATTGTTAGATTGCCTACGTAATTGATGGCTAGTGATCTAGTCTATCGATATGACGACGCTAGGTTATTGCTAGTGATCTAGTAGGCCTTAGTGGTGTTTGTGATTTGTTCTCCTTGTCGTTAGAGTTTATTATTGTGCATATGAGTACGTAGGATAAATGGATCTTCGAGACTTATTAGCATCCCCATGCTATGTGAGTTTCTGGTTCCATCAAGCACCAATCTCCATAAAATCTGGAATTATATTCTTTTGTGACACGTGCGCCCTATATGAATGGGTTAGGAGAATCACTAATAGTCCAGCAGACCTACCTAGGAAGTTAGTTGCTAGGGTCCAAAATGAACCCAAGAGTACTTCTTACGTGTTTTTAGGTTGCAAGCTCCAAGCCTCCAAACATATTTTTACTAAGGTCAACTTATCATAAAAGTAATATTGCAAAGAACTTATGTAATTGGTGGTAAACATTGATAGTGGAGAACCCTTCAAACTTAATGTAAGTATGTAACATTGAGATGACTATCACTAGTTGACTAAACATTGATAATGGAGAACTCTTCAAACTTAATGTAACATTGAGACGACTATATAACTAGTCGACTAGTATATAAAATTGTTGTAATAAGAAAGATTATTGATACTAAAACGTGTAGAATTTTGTTTATTGATTGGTAAGGTTCTAGATGAAAAACATAGAGTAATTTATTATTGCTCCATTTTCTAATGTTTGGATGTGATTAGATTAGAGACTATGTATGGCTTATGGCATATTATTATTTTACGAAATTATTTTTGCCTGTAATACGTTTAGATTAATAAACTTTGAATTAAATATATTTGTGCGTATAGTATCAAATAAAACATACAATATGCTTGGGTTACTCCATTACCTAACACGATTCAAGACGAAAATGCTCGATCTAAGTTTACGATGGAACATGTTTTTTTAAAGAAGTTTTAGTGCAACGCAACATAACAGCTGCAAGTAACTGCATATAATTTGGCCAAGTTCTTATTCGTCCTTAATGGTTATAAATGTTTAGAGTAGAATTCTCCTACGTTTCTAAGACTTCGATGTTGGGAAAGTCGCAAAGGTTCATGTACCAAATCACTCGTTATTGTCAAATGCAATTATATTTCATTGATGTTTATTTAATAAAAGTTTAATAATAGTAGTATTATTTGGTGGAGGATATTATGCTATAGATTAAGATTACTCTTGGAAGAAAGAAAGTCCAAGTTTGATGAGCTCACAGTGCTCCACCCACCTTCAATAATAATCTAAAATTATGGTCTAAATTGTCAACCGTCCCACACACGACACGTTCCTCAATTCTATAGTATATCCCTTATTTTCAATTTGCAGTCCACTTAACTTAATTATTCTACTCATTTCTTTCATTGACTAATTAAGCCAGCTACACTAAGTTAATCAGGCACTTATCACTTCCTAATCACTCATTATAAAGTAAAAATGGGCATCTACCTAGATGTTTAATGGGATCAGCGGCCAAACTTAATCAATAAGGATCACAATAATATATAAACACATACCTATAAATATTCATCATTCTAAATCAGATTGATTTCAAAATCAATGAACATTATTTACTAATATTGACACAATTGATCTATCTACAACAAATGAGTTTGGTCTCGGTTTAACATCCCCATTATTATCCTTTTGTTTACGAACCCACTAATCATCAATTTCTATCGTAAGTTACAAATTAGGTAAGAAATGATTTGAGATTTTAAATAGGTAGTAGTGTAACATATTTTCAAACAAAGGATGTCTAACTTGTAAATCAATGACGGTAAGAATTACCTTTATCGATTCTTTGAAGTTCTATCTTTTAAACATGATGTTTGAATTTCAATATATAGCTGCTTATCGTTACTTTATATTTTCCGTAGTGCTATAGTATTTAATTGTAGAATAAAGATGGCACCAAAAGTCCACCAAAATTAAAAACCACAAGTTGGAAAAGAAACAAATAAGTTAAAGAAAAAGGAATAAAAACGAGTTGAAAGAATGGGAAACATCATCCATGACAGCATGTATATTTGACAATTTGCAACAAGAAAAATATACTAAACCCCACTCACACTACATTGGCTTTGCTTTGATTGATGATTCAATTCCCACCAAACCAACCAAATGTTCTTCTTTCTCTCTCTCTCTCACCAATTTCCACGAAGAATAAACATCTTTTTTTTCAACGGGTGAATATATATTTATAAAAGAAAGAAGAAAAAAAGAACAAAAAAAAGTGAGTTAATAGTTGTTATACTGCTAGTAAACAATTAGATAGCACATCAATTTGGTTTGCCTAGTGAAGTGGGTGACCAGTAGCATCATGCTGCGTTGACTGTCTCGTCTTCTTCTCCTCATCAATTCTTCATTTAACATGTTTCCTGTAAGCCTCAATATTGTCCATTGGATCACTTTTCACCAGATCAAGACGATTCCAGAACTAAATTTGGACTTGGCTCTGTATTTGAATGTTGATGGTTGTGATCCCCTTCATACGTTACGATTAGCATCGTTGGATCGTCCAAAGCTCGTTCCACGTGCTTACGTGCTGGGCATCCTCGTACACTGCTACATTTGTAATAACCCCTATAATCGATTCAAAATTCAAATTAGTTTTCATCAAATTTATATATATATATATATATATATATATATATATATATATATATATATATAATATAGACAATCCGATTATATATGTGTAAAAATGCATGTCTAAATTACTAATTTTTCCTTTTTGACGTATTTTAAGCGCAGTGTATATTTTTTATCGCGCAAGTCCTAATATAGTACTATTAGCAGGATTAAAAGTCAAGTTATGTACTAAAGTTTTGATTTTGTATGTCCAAAACGTTATAAAGACAAATTGTCAAATTCAAAATTGAATACAAGGAAACATATCACGAGATGGAGGTTTTAACGAAAGGGAAAAAAATTACCTAGGGTGAGGGGAACCCTTGATGGGCTTTTGACCGTACTTTCGCCAAGAGTAATCATCAGGTGGAATATCAGCCATCTTCATGCTAATAGCTGGAACTCTCACCACATTCTTCATCCTTGATTTCCTACTTCATTCATAAACCCATCCAAAAGACAATCATCACACTAATAAATCAATTAATTAATCACATTTAAGTATTTAACTAATTAAAATAAAACAGGAAATAGCAATAAATGCTTTTTCAGAGAAAGTAGTAAATCATTGTTCTTCATCAGAAACAGAGTTGACTTTTTACCTTTTCTTGGGGCAATGGCAACGACTAGCCGAAGAGCCACCACCACTGAGACACTTGGAATTGGGGCCCTCATCCATCGACCCGCTGCACTTCCTTTTAAACGACGACGTGCTGAGCGGCGGCCGGCCGGCGGAGGAGACCTGAGAAATGATCTGAAAACCGGACGACATCGACGGCTGAAAACTCTCCGTGTCACCGGTCAACGACGATCTGAACGAATTCGCCGGAGATGCGAAGTTGATTGTTGTAGACGACTCCTTTCTCAAGGGCAGAGGGGGCAGCCTCTGAATTGGCTTCGGGCAGTATATCTTCTGACCCGGATCCTTCTCTTCAGCCTTGGGCTGTAACTGAACAGGCTGAACGGGCTCGGGTGGGATTTGGATCGGGCCACGGCGAAACCGGGCGTGACCGGTCCGTGTCCGATCTAATAGCGAGATGAATTTCCGAAACTTGTTCACTGCCACGTCAGCGACTTGTTGGTAATCAGATGAATTTGAATTGGATGAATTTTGTCCATTTGGGTTTGGATTGGGATTTTGGTGGGAGTGAGAGAGGAGTCTGATGAGCTTCTCGACACTCTGGAGACCGGCGGCGGCGGCTTCCTCAGCGGCGGATTTCTCCTCCAATTTGGCGGAGAAAGTGTTGTAGCAGGTGTTCATCATTTCAACAGCCATGGAGAGAAATTGAATTGGGGAAATGGAAAGAATTAAGGTGATGATAAATAGAGAGAAGAGAGAGAATGGAAGGGAGTCAAAGAGGTAAAGGTTTATTAATGTTTTTTTGGTTTTGTGATTTTTGATTTGGGGTGTAGTAGTATTTATTAATGGGGTTGAAGATTCTGACTCTGCTTGGCGTCAAAGGTAAGGACCAATAATGGATGTCCACGTCATTAGTGATTAAGGCATTGACCGAATTTAAAGTAAGAAAATCAATTTAGTGGTGGAAGGAGGGTGACCGGTAAAAGGAGGTAATGAATGAAAGGGGTGTAGAAAGTCAAAAGGTAAGTAGTAATGAGCCGTTGGATTGGAGGAAGTGAGTAATATTAGGTTGGTGCCAGTGAGGTAGAGTTGACAATTTTTATAGCTTTAAATACCAAAGTCCATTTTATTGGGGACCACTTGTTACTGGCATTTACCGGCTACCGGTTTGTCCCTTTTCTTTTTTGTGTTTTTGCTTTTTTTGGGTTTGTGTGTGTTTTGATGAGTTTTGAAAATAAAGGGGTCACATGGGATTCTTTTCTTTTTTCTGTTTTGATGATATTATTATTATGTTGTTAATGTGTATCAATGGAGGAAAGGATGACTTCTTGTTTTCTTCTTCCCAATTTCAGACTCTTTTTGACTTGCTTTATTTTTCACAAGAGGATGTCTCATCTGCTTTTGGCATATATGGATGCACTCCATCCCTACTTGGAAAACTCAAAATCTGCCCTCTTAAGTATGATGATGATGGGTAAAGTGGACTTCAGGACTTCCCTCAAAATAAAGTTGTCAAGATGTAAATTCGAATAACTAACATACATGTAAGATAACGCGTTGGAATATATGGGCATTGTTTGTTATGACTCATGATATTATACTCCGACATAGTGTAAATTAGATAACTATCCACTTAACTTGATGTGATGGTTGACTTATTCTAAAAATACGAAATGCACTACACGTTACAAATTTAAAGATTTTTGAAAAACATATTAATTTTGTGTTGAGTTACTATACATACGTATTTGGATGTGTACTTTCTTACTTCAATTCTATCTCGGGTCGTGTTGAAATATCCAACATTGATTGTGGATGCATCGACATATTTACATAAACTTATCCACTTAGTTTAATGCGTGATGCATAGACGGACAAATTCGAAGAATTTCAATTATATTGCAACTTTGACATTACATCTTTGCTATTAATATCGTATTCAAATTTGAATGTTTACTATCTTATTTTAATCCTCTTAAAGGCATGTTGTTATGTATCAAAATCGGTTGTGGCAATATCTATAATCAATGTTACTACCGTTTACTTCACATAAACTTGATTTGCATATGTACTTTCTTAATCTAATCCTGCTACTATTTATATACATGCAACTATATTTGTGTGAATAATCTTTTAATCTTACCATTTCCATATGACCATATCCATTCCTTTTGGATAAATAATAACTGACTACTATAAACAAAATTATAGCTGCGTACAATTGAGGTCAATGGTCATAGTCATCGCAATGTTATGGTAGGTCTGACGGGTGCATCAAGGTTTTACCTGAAATGCATGATCAATGTTTTACCAATCCCTTAAATCTCAGTCCTTTGCAACATTCATGGTAGTCATGGTACGTTGACCGTAATTATAATAGTAAAAAGGTTAAGGTGACCAAAAATATTTGAGTCCTAGCAAAAAATACACTCATCTAAAATATGGAAGGTTGACCGTAATGCAAAGGTAAATTTGACTAATCAATTACTATGATTGCTTGCAAAAATATATGGACAGGTAGATTAATATCTCACTTGGAATAAAATATCGATCAATCAACACTCTGGACATGTAAATTAGAAAACTTTACACTCAACTTGATGCAATGATCGACTAATTCTAAGAATCCTTTGGTATACGTATTAATTTCGTATTGAGTTACTATACATGCAACTATATATGGATGTTTACTTTCCTACTTCCGTTAGACTGTGTGGAAGTATACAACATTTTTATTGGTACATCTTATACTCAACGTATTTACATAAATTTATTCACTTGATGCGTTGACGTACAGATTTGAAACGTCCCGATTACATTTCATCTTTAACATTACATATTTTGATATTAATGTCAATCGTGTGATTGTATTGGATTGGATGTGTACTTTCCTATTAGTGGCGAGTTTTCATATCTAAACCGATTGTGTAAATATCTATAATTTATATGTATTTAACAGTTAGATAATCGATATTAATGTAGTTGACTAAAAAAATTATGACCTCATTGAGATTACATATTACGATATTAATGCATCGTATTCTTATACATGTAAATTTGATTTGCCTACGTACTTTCTTAATTCAATTCTATTTGTGGGAGCATATAACCGCTCATAAATATATCTAATTTCTATACGTGACATGCTTTTTAACGGCTCGTAAAGATATCATAATTTAACCATGTCCATTCAAAGATATCCTTTTAGATACATAATAACTTACTATCTATAAACAAAATGCTACTACCTCGTTATAATATGCATTTCTATGTGATTGCAATTGAGGTCAATGGTCATAGTCATCGCAATGTTATGGTAAGTTTGAAGGGTGTATCAAGGTTTTACCTAAAATGGATGATCAATGTTTTACCAATTAATCACAGGCATTTGCAACAATTTAATGGTAACTTGACCTTACGCAGTCAAAAGGTCAAGTAACCAAATATTTGAGTCCTAGCACAAAATACACTCACCTAAAATATGGAACGTTGACCGTAATGCAAATGTAAATTTGACTAATCAAGATGATTGTTTGCAAATATACGGACACAAAATCTCACTCGGAGCAAAATATCGAAATGTTTCAATTTTTAAACCAGTAGATGTCGATAAAACCGATTCTGCCCAGGTCGCCAACCATGTTTTGAGGGAGGACAGTAGCCTGATGAAGTTGGGAACTAATTAGACCACCAACTTTTACTATATTTATCACACTAGATGTATATAGTTTTCACTGTATTTCTTCCCTTTAGATATACAGGATTGCCTCCTTTTCCGCTTGGTTTAGTTTTACTAGGTTCTTTTTTTGTAAAAATAAAATTGATCTTTCTCTACAATTTTTCCGGGTTCTAAAACATCCGTTTTGAATTTCCCACATGGACGAATCCAGGCCTACTTGCACGCAAGTCCAAGCCAGTTATATTCCGTAATCTCTTATATATGAACTTGTTACTTGTCCATACCCTGAGGCCTGATGAGTAAAGGTTGCTGTATTCAACTTGAACTGATGAATAATCAAGTCAACCATCATGTTCGGTGTTAATTCGTGTTTGTACACTATTGAACTTTATTTTGTCACAGCAAGTATGATTATTGACTTCTGTTCTGGCTCAAATCATCTATTTGCAAATGAAACGCAATAACATAAAATTGGGCATGGGCTGGTGAATGTTCGTTAGACCTCCAATAAATATGGGGCAAAGTATTTTTTTTTTTTCAAGTTTTTAGTATTCCACTAGATACCAAAATAACACCTCCAATTTCGGTATAAAAAAAAAAGTGAAGGTTTAAAATCTCAACGAAAACTAGCTAGAAGAAGCTGGTACCTATTGATCTTTTAGTTCACTAAAATAAAAGTGTAATGAATTTCTAGATGCTTACATAATACTAGTACAATTTAATAGTCGACACATTTGTCATTTTTAATCGTACCAGAAAACTTAATACACATTACTAAACTGAAACTATCACACATCTAACAAATAATAAACAATCTCAACTTTACACACATTTTGCCATTAAAGTACACTTTTTATTACATTTTTCATTTTTTATGATTATTTTAAATTTTCACTATTATAATAGTCTTTTAAGAATATTAAACTCAAATACCAAATACCTTCCAGGTCTTCCACATAGTAACAAGCATTTCAAGTGAAATTCGTCTAACTACATAGAAGCCAAAGCCATTGTATTGAGAAACCAACTGCAGTTTAAAAAAATGCAGCCTTGCAACATTGGAGAGGCATCTGTATACTAAAACATATCGAGAGAAATCGAAACACGAACACAGGTATTAACAATTTCAATTATGAAGATCACTTTTCACCATGGCGTTGCACTCCATCAATCAAATTACAAAAGCATCCCACAACAATAAGTCAGAAAAACTCGAATGAGAACACTAAAACAGTAGGCTTGTACAACTAATGTCTAGATCCAACGCATAGATAATGAGTAATTAGTTGAAGTAGTGTCTATGTGAGGTTATGACCTGTGACATACCATAAACTCACAAAGGGACTCTCAAAGGTTGCATTTGGTGGTGCTAAGTGCTAACTACACATAGAAGGCTTACTTACAGGAGGCTGGGCACCAGAATCATTAATTCACTATGCAATTGAAACTACAGCACGACAAATCACTAAATGCAATGCAAACTGTAAAAGGTTTGGTGCCTGCACAAAAGATTACCAGAAGATGTAGAACCAGTTACCTAACTGCGAAAAATAACAAATTCACCGAGACATCTCAACTAATAACACACATTTCAATTAGACCCAGTTCGAACATAGATCCAATTAAGCAACCAACAAAATCACATTCTGTATAAGTCAGCTTCTTAATCTACGTTACAAAGTACTGAACCTACGAAAATGCATTTGCTAAAGAATGTGGTTTAACCAGCTGCAAAATGTTACATACACAAGCTAAAAAAAACTACTAGAAGCAATGCAACTGTGAAGACGAATCTAGTGCTGATTGCAAGTATCAAAAGACTCAAACTACCGAATTCACAAGACACATAAACTAATACTCATCACATTTTACTTAGAACCGTGTTCAACCAAAGCATAACTCACTTCTAAGTTGTAACTCTACAGCACAAATCCACCAGAGAAACAACAGTGCGCATTTTATAGAATCTATGAAATAAAGCCATGAGAACGTACGATAAGGTTCCTATACGTTAGTGGCTAATGAGCCAATATATCACCTGAATATGCCAGTAACAAAAACATTTGGAAACTCTAGCCATTTATTCGAAAACTTATTTGGAAGAAAAACGTAAAAACAGATGATAATCAAATCTAAGCTAGTGTCTAATCAGCAAGCCGGATTCATCTTAATCTGAAGAACTCAATCATAACAAAATGAAATCCAATAGATAAACAAAGTATTACACCATCGACTCAGGAGTAGTTTTGGACTAGTAAAATTGAAAATGAGAAAACATGATAATTACGGTAACAGCACCAAATTGCTTAGAATCCGAGCTTGGTACGGCGCCAATGGCGACGCTTAGCATTGTATCTGATGGTATTGTCGGTTCTCATCCGGATCCAGTAAGGGATCGGCCTGTTCTGTCTCTGCTTCTTGGCGAGCTTCTTCTTGATCATGAATGACTTGTGTGACGGCTGTAATAAAAGTCATTGAAAAGGTCAGAATAACAGTGAATTGAGAGATATGGTGACGACAGAGAATAGAGACAAACGGACCATCTTGAATTCTCCGGCGGCTTCGAGCTGGTTGCTTCTGCTCACAGATCAAACAAACCCTATTATCTGTTTGGTTGTGTTGGTCCCAAGGACTATATTAAAAGCCCAAAATGATACAATGGACTAAATTAGGGAGGGGCTAAGATGGTTGTCTCACTCCATTAATATTCACTTTAGACATCTTTTTTCTTCCTGGGCTGATTATGGCCCATGGATTTTAGTCCCAAAATAAGCTTCCGTGTTAAAGATGTTACACGAGTACAGACATGTCGAGAACTCGACTCCTTCAATAATGTAGGGCCTAAGACATAGTGGGGGTGTCCCATATCAATCTATAAGCTCATCTTTCTCTTGGATAATAACAAGTGCAATTAGGGGTAGAACCTAAGACATAGTGGGGTGTCCCATGTATAGCTAGCCTATTGTTTGTAATTCGGTCCATTGAACTTCAAATCTAGAGTATCAATCCGTCGTCGGGTTTTTAATGGATTCGGATCGGATTGAACCCTACCATTTTAAAATCCAACATAAGATGTTTAAAATATAAAAGCATTAATCTTATGATCAATACTGAACGATTCCACTGATGATATTCCATATTGGCAATGAGAGTCTGAGACTCAACTGAGTAAAATACCAAAACTTGGCATGCTTTGCAGACTCGGGGTACACAGTAGATTGAATTAATCAACTTCAAATGTAGATTTCGTGCAAATTTTTCATTCAATGTCGTACACTTTTCTTATCCTAACTCAAACATAAAGAAAAATGACAGTAGATTTTTGAAAAATTTAGGTGAATGAGGTTTTGGTACAATCTACAAGGAAAAACTTCGAAATGACCATCATTCAAAGCGACAACTTCACAAAGGTGTTATTCTTCACCGAGTGTGTGACTTTTTATTTTTTTATGAATAAGTTTTAAAAAATTATCAGAGAACTGGAATGAAACAAATCAACAATCAACTTGGAGTTGTATATACGCCCTATAATTCTGTTCATCATCCTGTTGAATTATATAAAAAGGTCCTACATTAAATAGAGAAACTTGTAGTAAATTTACATTTGAAATTATTGAAATCAACTTCAAATGTAGATTTTGTGGAAATTTTTCATTCTCAACTTATAAGTTAGTCATACTGCATGCTCCCGATAGATGGAGGTAGAGCATCCGTCAAAAAATTCTCCGATGCATCCCTACATTAAAACATGTGTTAATTATCCATTGTAGATATTTAAAATACGAAAACTTACAGCGTAGTTAAATGTGTCAGACGATCTAGCATATCTAGAATTGGTAAGATATGTTATTGTGACCAATGAACCTGGAAGATTACAATTTATCAAGATGAAACGATGTGTGAAAAATAATTTTGAAACAATCAAGTAACATAACATAAAATAAACTGGTGGGATCATAAGGTAGGTTGTGTCTAGGATAAATCTACTCTCACTACTGTGTGCGATTTACACACACTGAGAGTGAGTCCGTACATCGTCCATAAATCATGCCTCGAGAGCGCGGCTGGCCGAGGAAGAAGGTGGCGGTGACTCCTTCGGCAGTGGTGAGGTCAATTCTACAACGATCTACTGAGGTTAGGGGCTCGTCTCGAGATATTGCAACGAATTCAAGGCGGAATCTGCCTGCGACTGAATCTCAGATTCAGCCAATTCCGATAATGCAGGATTTTTATTGACTGATTTCCATAGCATTGAGGCGGAGGTGCTGAGTTTTTTTATCAAAATCTGGTAGGAACTTCTGCGCAAAATCTGAAGGGGGTTGACATTGTTGCTTTACGAGCAGGTAAGCAATTGCAACCACAACATAGAGACAACTTAACTGCTCCTGTCACTGAACTGGAAGTTCTCCAAGATTTGAAAGGTATAGGAGATACAAAAGCTCCTGGATTGGATGGTTATAATTTTAAATTCTTCAAGGTAGCTTGGGAGGTTGTAAAATATGATGTTATGGCTGCAATCACTTATTTCTTTGTGAGTGGGAGGTTATATGATGCTGCAAATTGTGTTGTTGTGACACTCATTCCTAAAACATCTACAGCTAAATCTATGAAAGAGCTACGGCCAATAGCTTGTTGCACAACCATATATAAGATTATATCCAGGATTCTAACTGCAAGGTTGAGCAAGGTCATAAATGTGGTTGTGGATGACAGCCAGTTGGCTTTCCTACCGGGGAAAGTCATCCATGACAATATTCTTATTGCACATGAGCTGATGAGGGGGTATACTAGGCGGCATATATCTCCTAGGTGTGCAATTCAGATGGACTTGCAGAAGGCATATGATACTGTCGAGTGGGGTGCTTTGGAAGGCATTATTCAGGAAATGAGTTTTCCTTCTCACTTCATTAAATGGATAATGACTTGTGTCACTACAATATCCTACAGATACTCTATTAACGGACAACATAGTACGCTTTTGAAAGCAAAGAGAGGTTTGAGGCAAGGAGATCCTGTCTCACCTCTTTTATTTGTACTTGTGATGGAGTATCTGCATAGATGTTTGGCACAATTGAAGTATCAGCCTGATTTCAATTTTTATCCTAAATGTGAGAGACTGGGGATCACAAACATTTGGTTTGCTGATGAGTTGGTTTTATTTGCTCGGGGAGATACAGGTTCTATTGGTTTATTGATGGATGTTTTTCGTTCTTTTTCTGATACTACTGGTTTGAGAGCTAATTTGGCATTTCAAGGTCTTTTTTGGAGGGGTTAGTACAGCTGAACAGGAGAGTATCCTGGCGACTACTGGCTTTTCTATGGGGAGTTTGCCTTTTAAATATTTGGGAGTGCCTCTGTCTAGTTGAAAACTCTCTATTCATCAATGTAGACCACTTATTGATCATATTGTCGGGAAAATACAACATTGGTCAGCTTGGTTATTGAGTTATGCTGGAAGAACTCAATTAATCAGAAGTGTTCTTTTCTCTGTTACCAACTATTGGCTTCAGGTCTTTCCTTTACCAAAAAAGGTGCTTAAGCACATTGAAGCTTTATGTCGCTCTTTCTTATGGAAAGGAACTGATGTCATTAGTAGGAAGGCACCGGTGGCATGGGATAAGTTATGTGATCCAAAAGGAGCTGGAGGGCTTAATTTGACTTCTTTGTTGGAATGGAATAAGGCTACAGTTGCGAAACTTTTATGGAACCTCCAATACAAAGCTGATAAGTTTTGGGTGCGGTGGGTTCATATATATTATATGAAACAACATGATGTTATGACTTGGCTTGTACCAGTTCAATGCTCTTGGATTTTGAAAGGAAGACATGAAGTTACACAGACTGCTTGTTGGAATTGAATGCTGGTATCTAGCAAATTTCAAACAGCGGTATTGTACATGGAGCTTAGGGGCAAGAAGCAACAGGTGAGATGGCGAAAAATTTTTTTTAACCAATATTGCTCGACCAAGATCAATTTTTGTCATGTGGCTGTGCTTTTTAGGGAGATTGGCTACCAAAGACCGATTAGCCAATTTTGGGATCCATACAGATGGAGTATGTTGTTTTTGTGGAGCAACTGAAAATCTGAATCATCTGTTTTTTATTGTGGGATAACCAAGCATATTTGGACTCAAGTTTTGTCCTGTTGTGGTTACCAACGGCTCTCAAGTTCTTGGGATACTGAACAACTATGGCTGATTCAGGAAACCAGGAAAAAGGGCTGGAAGGCAAGCTTGCTTAAGGTTGCGTGTGCGGAAACTGTTTATATGCTATGGAGTGCTCAAAACAGAATGTTGTTCTCACATATGGAAATCCCCGCAAATCTGGTACACGATGTGCTTTGAACAAGAAGCTAGTTTTACATGTCAATAGACAGATTTAGATGTGATACGTAAAGGACTGTGGCTGTTCCCAGTACCTTAGCGTTATTTTTGGTCGGATTTGCTGATTGATACCTGGATCCTTCTTTTGGATCGGTTTTGTACTTAACTGTTTTTGGATATAAGAAAGTATACGTCTTGGTTCCAAAAAAAAATAAAAATAAACTGGTGAGATTTTTTCTTGGCTCTTTGTGTGATATGATAACTGTAAATGTAAATTTCGTGCAAATTTCTCGTGCAATGTCGTACTATTTTTTCTTATGCAAATAGAGTTGTAAGTAAGGGAGGATCTATTAATAGTTAATCACTTTAAAATTAATAGGTACTATTGCTGGTATATTTTGTTGTTCACAGTTGATTTTCCTCCGCATGACATGCTAACAAAAAGAATATATAAGAATATGATTAGTATATTATACAAATCATATTTATAAATCTCAACAAGAGTAAAAAACAATATTAACATCACTTACGTTCATATTTTAGTAGAAATAAGGCATTGACCAAGTACTATGAATTCGGATTTAATCCTGGACGAGACAGTGGTGTGAACACAACCCCTTAAGCACAATTTGCCTGCCTTTCTATGCTTCAGGCCTACTTGAGCAATGTGCTCCCAAAGTACAACGTCCAATCACAACTAATTTTGGAAGCAACAAAATTAGTTCCTTCGAACCTTCCAAGTGTTAGAACTCTCTAGATGTTAAGTGTATGCCTACTATATATATATGCAAACTCTATCTAATATAATGAGAAAGACGATGCCAATGGATGAGGGGGGAGGAGAAGAAATGATTACTCCAAAATGGTGGAGAGACCACCTTTTATAGCCAAGAAAGGCTACCTCAAAGATTACAAATTAACCCAAGTACTAAAGTCACCATAAAACCTCATTAGAGGTGCAAGACCATGAGTTACAAAATTAATTCATTTTAATTCCGAAAATTAAAGAATTAATTGGTAAAATTGGAGTAATAACATGGGAGAAGTGCAAAAGACTTCTTCTAGAATATGTATACTCCCAACTTGTACCTCACTAGTTCGAGTCAACTTTTATTCACACCGAGAATTGGTTTTCGCCCATGTATTACATTATCACGTAGATTGCGCAACCCACTACGTGATCAACTATAAAACATGTCAAAACAAAGGGTGGACGACATATAAAATTTGCTCAAAGATATGTCATTTTGACATTTCAACTTTAAAGTTAAGTTGCACATTTTATGACTTTAGAACGTATAAATGGTTGCTCAATCAACCAATTCTCCAACATATTTTTGAGATGATGAATTCGGTTGTGCTGGTTTGGTAGTTTTTGTCAATTCAGAAAATTACGGATTCAATTATGCTCTGCCGCATTTTCTCTCCAAGTCTTTCTAGTTTTTATGACTTTCACTCCAATCCCTTTTAATTTAATTTCGTCTTTTCAAAAAAATTATCTACATACTAGTACTATTTTTGTAACAGCCCAAACATTCGTATTCCGAATTTAGGTGTTTTAGAGCGAACCGAGCGTTAGAGCGTAGTTCGTAAATTGTCATTCCTTGGCCCAATTATTTTCTATTTCAATTTTAACCCAATTTACCCTTGTAAGCCCATTTTCTAACCCATTTCCAAAGCCCATCCTTAATGATGTCGTTCAAGTCAATTAACCCTATCTTTATTTCTATCAGTAGTTACATATGTCATTACGTTTCTTCTCTTCTTAAGACATTCATTACCCATTTTCTTCTTCCAGCTCTTTGTGTTTCAGAAAACATTCAGAAGTCTCTCTTCCAGGCAAGTTCCCCTAGTACTTGCAGCAACGTATCTATGATGTTATTTGTGATTGTAATTTTTCATATATCTGATTCTTGATGATTATGATGATATGTTCTTAATTGAGATAATATGGGTGTGAGAAGTATGCCATTATTAGCAGCGCATGGTAGTAGTTTTCGAGAGTTGCCGCAATACTTTTATACAGTACTTAAATGTCATGGCTTTCTGTTTTGGTTTCTGTAAAAGGTTCATGATGTTTGATCAAGTTAATTAGTTTGTGATCTTGTCACTGTACCTCGTTTCCGGTGTGTGCGCCTTTAATATGTAATAGTTGTTTGGTGTTTGACATCTTGTATGCTAGATGACTACTGATGAAAACTTTAAAGCATTACTTATTTTGATAAATTCATTATTTTCAACTAGAGCTCCTGAATGTCCTTAACTTGTGATAAGCTGCTACTTGTATTTTTTTTTGTGTCCTGTGATGGTTATGTTGATACCTTTACCAAGTGAGGAATATAGACCCATGCTTATTGATGCTTACAATAAACTGGAAACATGGTTATGATGTTGTATACTATTCGGAGTGAATGTTAGTCCATGAATTTATGCCTATCAAGATCAGTTAGATTATGGTTTTTCTTCATGACTAGCTAGTAGGAGTTCTCATGTAATTGGAAGTATACAAGTTTAAACACCAAGTTTGCCACGCCAATTTGGTTAATCTGTACAAATGTGTTGTGATACTAATCTACATTATTTATGTGATCCTCTGGGTGTTAGTTAATACTTTTGTTTGATTGTGAGATGATAAGTTATATGATGTTTATGCACACACCGTTAGTCTATGCATTCATGAGTTAGAGTCTAAAAGTATACATTCACTTTAACAAGATATAAATATTTGAAGTAAATAAAGGTTTCAAGTAAAGGGCTCGTAGGAAAATATGCTGGTATTTGTGGCGCAGTTATTAATTCATGTTCAGCAGATAGGGACCAAGGTCCTGAGGCCGTCAGATTTTATTTATTCAACGGATAGAATACGAAAGTGACACGAGAAGTGAGATAGCCACCATGGCCAGGATAGGAACCTACGATGCCAAGTAAGCTCGTGATCATGTTATGTTTTTAAGATGTTGTTTCAAGACAAGTTTCAAGTTCAAGTTATTAGTTTTCAAGAAGAACAAGTTCAAGTGTTAAGAGTCAGAGTCAGGTCATAGGGTTGCATTGCATTAAGCAAGACTAAAAGATTTAAAGGACATGAAGATAGAACTTTAAGTCATGACACATGCATGGAATTTGCTCAGTCAAGTGGTCACGACTGACCCTTGCTAAAATTATCAATTTTAGGTATTTGAAGCCGAGCTGATCGGAGTGGCGAGCGTTGCCGGAGCAGTAATCTTTACCGGGAGCATCTTTACCATTTTTAGTTTCATGATTTATAATATTTGTACTCAAACTTTTATGCTTTAAAGTTTCGCTGCATTATTTTACTAGTTCACGGTTCAGTATCAAGAATTTCATATAAAGTCTTTTGACGCACAAGACGTCTAGCAACGTTTTAGTTTTTTTAAAGTCAAGTTCGAAGAATTTATAAGCTCACGAACTAGCGGGAGTCATATTTTTCTTAGTTCGTCTTTTTAAAAGTCAGGGCGCTACAATTTTACATGTATTTCTAAATATATTTTATTCTCATTTTCCAACAGTTTTTTATTTTCTTACTTAAACATTAGGTTTTCTACTCGCCCTGCCTGACAACAAGCGTCAAATTTGGAATTGACATGTTTATTCTGATTAAATATAAAAATATAGAAATTAAAAATATTGGTAATTCTAAACAAAATATAATAGTTTTTTTGGAAAATTTTAGATGATAAAATTAGGTATTTTGATTAATATTTGTATTTTTTAATTTAAATATTCGTAAGGCGAAAGGGCAAGCACATGTACGATCGCCTAGTTGCTTTTGGCGATTTGATATGGACCGTTAGATCAAATATCTAATAGTGCATAATCAATTGCATGTTGTCATTCAGCGCGAAGCCTGTCTGACCGCAGAAGTGCCCTACTTATATTCCCTTGAAGTAATTTATTTCTTAACTTAGATTTTTTTTTTTTTTTTAGTGAAAAGATGATTTTCAATAAATCTCAAAAACTGAGTAAAGTCAGGTTACATCAGAGAATGAAAATGGCAAAACATTCAAACCAGCACTATGGCTTAACAGGTGTGCCAAGTTGTTCCCTTCTCTTCTAGTAAAACTGAAAATACAAGATGAACAGGTGTGCCAAGTTGTTCCCTTCTCTTCCAGTAAAACTGAAAATACAAGATGAAAAAGGAGAAGCAAGTGTTTTTCTTAACTTGATTTTAGTGTGCTTTTCTTAACTTGATTTTAATGATAACCAATTAGATAAAAGTATCTTAAAATAGAGCAAGTCCTGTAAAAACTTAATTTTTCTTAATAATATCAAAAATTTTCTTAATAATATCAAAATCACATAATATGTTTGTAAATAAGGTTATTGTGTCAAACACTTGTGTGGGAGAAATCATAACTCTTACATAAATTTTGAACTTAAACTAGTCATTCGGTCTTAATTATATATAATACCTATTTCACTTTGGAGTGGTACAATTTTACTTTATATGATTCATTAACGACTATCATATGTTTAATAAAACCAATAGTTAGGGATTTAGTATGAAGTATACAACAAATCATGTATAGAAAAATTATCCTTAAACTCAACCCAATAATTTATAGATTCGTCCTTGGTTGTAAGTATATGTCGAAAGATATTTTGTTTATAGGGTTCTTTAGGATTGTAGGAGCAACACAATTTGCATCCAACAAGACAACCAAAGTGGAAACTTGGTGTTTAGTGCTATAGTTGTCATCAATGGCATAATTAGTCGTCTTCCTTCGTTTTCACAGAAATATATTCATTCATCTTCTTAAAGTTTTAACCTGCCTTTTCTTTTTCCTTTTCTTTCGAAACTGTAAAATATAATAAATTCTGCCAATTCGTGGATATTAAGGTCATTTATTAGTCGACTAGTCCTCTACCTCGGGTTCTATATTCATTCGTTTTTATCTTTACTTCTAGCTTCACCCATCTTATGCATAAAAAAACGTGTCATGGCATCCATAGTGCCTGATGATAGGGTCGCGTGGACTAAAGGTGCACGCCTGCATGTGACGTGTTTCAATTTGCTTGGGTCGACTTTGGATGAAAGCACCATTGTAACGCACACGATTATCATAAATTGTACCTAATTTGAAAAAGGAAAGAAACACGAAAAAAACATAACGATTTTAATAACAATGATTTAAGCTTTTGGATATTTAAGAGCAAATTGTCTCCATTTTTCTTTATTTTTTTTTTCAAAGTTCAATAATATATCTTGAATTTACTTTCAACTTTCATCATTTTATGCAATGAAATTTGCAAAAGGTCTCATGCTTTACCAAGGGTTCAACATTTATAATTATAGTGTATGTGTATATATACATTTACTATACTAGTATTAGTACTTTAGTAATACCCACGTGTTTATTTTAATAACTATATAATGTCTCCATACAAGCTAACTTTACCATACACAAAATATATATACTCCCCCGCAGTTGACTTTTACATTTGATTTTAAATAGCGTTTTGAGAGTATATAGGATTACTTTTGTGGTACGTTAGACTCGGACGGTTGGACTAATCGTCGGTTCGATGTCATGAAAATTTCCAACATTAACAATTTACGGTGGTTACGGTTATAGAAAATTAATAACCGTACGTTTCATATCCGTCAAACCGCTGGTTTGATTAAAATAAATAAACTTAGATATGTTAATTTATTTATTATAAATACTTACTTATTAATTGTTTGGCCAAATAAATTTGTAAAACAAATTCACCCTTTTCAACCAGCCATTACACACTTAACATTGATGGGTCCCGACAAAGTAATGATCATGCGAGAGTATGAGCAATAATCCGGGACACAAGAGGCCAATTTGTAAAAGCTAGTAGTGCCACCTTCCTTGGAACCATTGATCATAACACAACAGAAATTCAATCTCTTAAATTTGTTTAAAACTTTGTATATACTTTCAATAGCCATACAAGCTGACTCAATGGAGTTAGACCATTATCAATGGGTCATTGAGACGACCGTGAATAGTGGCGACTGTGGGCCACGACTGAAACAATAACTGAATTTGAAAAAATACTATCAAATGGGTCGTGGCCACGACCATGAATCGTGTTTTTTATTTTTTATTTTTTAAAAATATATTTATCATATTATAAGAGTGTTTAGAAGTTGAAATTAATGAAATTGCATTTATAAAACTCGTTTTAGAATTTATTGAGTTCAAATCAGAAGAAAAAAACTAGTAGTGTCGGTCGATCAATGTATTCACGCATATACCCCTGCCTTCTTGGTGAATTTAGTTGCTCGTAGTGGTTGATTGTATAAGGAGTGGCTTGAACAATTAGTTTGGTAGCATGGGTATAGTAGTCACTTTGCGAACTCGAAGAACTGGAATTAATATCAACTCTAACTGCCAAAGTCTTGGAAAAGGGAATATTTTCCTAAAATATAGGAAAGTCAAGGTTTTTTGTGGTTTTTCGCGGTTTTTGGATTTTAACGGTCTGACCGGCCGATTTTCTTAAAAAACCGCCGAGACACACCTTTTTCGTGCTTTTAATAGATTATGTTATGGTTTTAAATTGTTAGCATTGAAAGTTTCAGTTACAATTTTAACGCATTTTGTTAATGTTTTAAGAGATGATGCGATAGTTTTAATCGTCAGTATTGTATATTTCAATTATAGTTTTAACCTCTTTTGTTAATTTTTTAAGAAATGGTGTGATGGTTTTAAGGAGCTACATGATAGTTTTTAATATGGCATGTTATAGTTTTAAGTGACAACCAATATCATTAAACCACCATTAAACAAGTCTAAAAATTTCAGGGATGTCATTAAAACATCAATAAACAAACTTAAAAAAAGCTACTTGAAACATTCAATAATTACAATATTGAAATATTCAGCCATCCAAAGGTTTTAAAACATCTATTCTCATAGGGAAAAAAAAATACAATAAACGTTCATTCTGTATTTTTTTATGCAAATGCAAACTGAGTTGTTAGAATAGGCTTTTTTTCGATTAAACTTATTGTTGAACTTCGGCTTCCTTCCTTTTGTTGTTTGTGCTTGTTGCTTCAATATTGCAGTGACACTTTTGAGAGACTTACCATCAAACTTGATGTCATCATCAGCACCAGCTTAAAACATTCACTAACTGGGTTAAAACCATAACAACTCTAATCAAAACTATCACATTGGTGCTTAAAAACAAGCAACATTTATGTTAAAACTATAACAAAGCAGGAATATGCAACACAAGCTAAAAACAATAACACCGATACATAAAACCATAACAGTGCCTCTTAAAATTATAACAAAAAATTTGCAAAAAATCAAATCATAAATATTTCTTAGAAGCTAAAACATTAATGTTGATGCTTAAAACTATAACAATAGGTCTTAAATCTATAACATATGCGCTAAAAACAATAACAAGCAGAAATATTCAACATAAGCTAAATATAGTACTACCTCTAGTCTTTTAAAAGCTTCCTAAGGAGACTTTTTTTTCGAACTTTGACCGTAAATTACACGCAAAAAGTATAAAACATAGTTATATTAGTAAAACATACTTAATTTATTTTCATAATATAATTTTATTATGTTTTTTGTCGTGTAGTTTGAGCGTAATTTACGGTCAAAGTTCGAAGAAAAAGTCTCCTTATGAAGCTTTTAAAAGACCGGAAGGAGTAACATTAATGCTTAAAACCATAACAGTGCATCTTAAAACTATAACAATGTCTCTTAAAACTACAACAAAGCACGAACATCCAACACAAGCTAAAAACAGTAACATTAATGCTTAAAACCATAACAGTGCCTCATAGAACTATAACAATGACTCTTAAAACTATAAAAAAGCATTATATTTGCAAAAAATCAAATCATAAATATTTCACCAGAGGCTAAAAAATACTAACGTTGTTGCTTAAACTACAAAATAGGTCTTAAAACTATAGCATATGCGCTAAAACAATAACAAGCTGAAACATTTAACACAAGCTAAAACCATAACAGTGATACTTAAAACTATAGCACGAGCTCTTCAAACCATAACAAAGCACCATATAACATGATTGTGAAATGATTTGATTTTCATTGTACGAATTTCAGATCCGAAAACATCAGATTGAAAAATCAACGAAAACGAAAAATAAAAGGTCAAATTTCACTTCCAATTGAGATTTTAGCGAAAAAAGCGAAATGAATCCATATAACGGAGATGTTTAAAACTATAACACTAGCTCTTAAACCCATAACAATGCCTCTTAAAACCATAACAAAGCACCAGATAACATATGTGAGAAATAATTCGATTTTCACTGTACGAATTTCAGATCTAGTTTCAGATCTGGAAACACCAGATCGTAAAACGAGAAATAAAGGTCAAATCTCACCTGAAGAATGATACCAACCAGCGAATTCTCGATCCCAGGTGCCTTCGCAAGCATCAACTCCTTCATCAACGACTTGAATCCCACCGGATCGAAGTTCCACTCTGATCGGCGTCAAATTTCTCGAATAGAATGTTGTTAATAGCCGAGATCTCTTCCTCGAATTGCAATTCGTACTCGATCGTTGGATGCTAGCTTTCCAAATCGCTTCTATAGCTCGTTCACCCATTTATGAGATCTCCACGGTCTGTCCGTTCATGAATGCTACTCTCGTGGAGGGGGGGGGGGGGGGGTGGGAGAGAGAGAGTGAGAGAAGAGAGAAAAAGGGAGGGAGGGAGGGAGGGAGGGGGTATGAATGTTTTGTAGAGAGAAAGATGGTTGAGCTATGGCTTTTGTGAGAGAGTGTTTTGTTTATTTGGGGTATTTATATAAAGGCCACTAACTGATTTGTAGTGTTTCTGACCGGTTCTTTATTGTGAAAACCGGACTTTCCTATAGATTATAAAAATCTTCCTTTTTACTATACTTACTCACTCTAACCTCATCATCGCCGGAACTAGATAACAAGTTGTTGATGGTGGTTAATTATAGACATGTTTTTGGGCAAAAAAGATGAATTAAAATGAGAATTTAGAGGCATTTTGACTTTAAGAGAGAGAGATGGGAGACAAAATTGGGTTGTATTTATAGATCTTGAGAAAATATAGCCGTTGGTGTAATTTTTATATTTTATTATTTTATAAATAATTTTTAAAAAATCAAAAAAAAAAAAATAAAAAAAGGAAGAAAAAACTAGCTGCCAGATGAATGGGATGCAAATCCGCGGATTTGAATCCCGCCGTGGTGGACGCTGCCACCACGAGCACTTCCAATGGGAGTGGTATTGGGAGTGGTCTTAGCTTGGGTTCATCAGCAAGGAGAGGATGTGTGTCCTATACCCGGCACAACAAAGATAGCAAACTTCAATGACAATATTGGAGCTCTTTCTGTGAACCTAACTTCAGAAGAAATGAGTGGCCTTGGATCCTATGCTTTTGTGGATGTTGTTAAGGGAGAAAGGAGTGGTTTTAAAACCAACTGGCAGAACTCAATAATGCCACCCCTCTCCTCTTGGAAAGAGGATTAATTGGGCGCTATATTGCATCCTTCGCTATGGAATATACGTGCTAAGGTTTCACGAATTGCAGAGGTGTCTGTTGCTTTGGGTTTCATTGTATGTAATTGCGAGGGTGCTGGCTGGAATTTGATGTTTGAACGCTATACTCTATAGCTCATTGTACTTATAATACATGTTCTCTTCTCTTATGTCTCTAATTACGTACCATTGGCTTATCAGGTCACATAAATTCATCACAGTGCTCAACTTTCATATAGTCAATAAAGTTTCCTTGTAACAAAATTGTCGTCGGACTTGTCTTCTTTCCTATTTCTTTTTTAACAATCTGAATTGAGTCCTATAGGTACTCAAGAACCCATTTAGGATGCAAAGACCACTTGGCAATGTAGGGCGCACACACTGCTACAATGAGGGTGCAATACCAGGGTGTCGTAAACACACACAAAGCATAACACCGAAAGTGTTGATCAACCGATCCCTCCTGGAACAGGAAGCATGAAAAAAGGACAAACTTCATTGGGCCACTTCAAAACACCTTTAACCCCATGGCTCATGAGCACTTCCATCAACGTTATAGGTCAAAGTAAAATACAATAAACATTACTATGATGAACGTGAACTGATTCAAGACGATGTTGTTGAAAGTAATCACAGGTAGGCCTATGGCAATCCATATAAATTCAAAAAGAAACGATTAACTTATCCCAGTCATGTAACATCAATGAACATTTCCACTTACACAAGCATGACATAATTGCTGAAATTTCAACTTAAAATGTAACATCACACTGATCTTCTAAATCAAGAGAAAATTATGGATCCCAATGATCATTGGACAATAAATACTTTTATAGTTCAGGTATACCCTGAAACTGACCGACATGAATTGGAAATTTGTTTTAGATATACAAGTTACTCATAAACCTGATCTATGAAACAATCTTCTGAACATACATTCAACCGCCAACTATGTAGGCGAAGGAGCCAGGGTCTTAAACTGTGGGAGCCAACAGGGGATATGCATATAACTCGGCATATGTGGACAGTACCTTGGAAGCGAGAAGAACACCGCACATTCAGCGATTGATCTCTGGAATGGCAGACCAAGAATACAATTTTTCTTCAGATCAAGAACCCCACTCTGAATAAGACTGAAACATATAGGCCCAATGTGGCTGAAATAGTTATCAGACAGTGACAAATTACCCAAATTTCCCAGTGCACATAACATTTCTGGCACACTTCCAAAAAACTGATTCCCAGCAAGATTCAGAAGCTCCAGGTTTTGCAAGCAGCCTAACGAGAACGGTAAGCGCCCTGTCAGATGATTATTCTCAATATCTAAGATGACAACCTCATTCAACAGTCCTATTTCGAACGGTAAACACCCTGTTAAGAGGTTGTTTTGCAGTAAAACCTCTGTTGAACCGCCAAAAATCTTAGCGATGCTACGTGGGATCGGACCGAAGAATTTGTTGTTGGCCAGGGTTAGGTACGAGATGTGAGTGGAGGCTATGTTATCAGGTAACCTGGTGGTGAAAAAGTTGTCGTTTAAGAAGAGGACGTCGAGTTCCTTGCTGAAGAGCTCGGCTGGGACAGAACCAGTGAAGGAATTGAAACGTATGTCCAGGAAAGTCAGGAGTTCCATCCCTAGTACAGCAGATGGGAACGGACCGGTGAACTGGTTGTTGCTTATGTCTAGCTCGTAGAGATAAGGGAGTTTTGCGACGTTTGGAGAGATCGTGCCACCAAAGTTGTTGGAGTTCGCGTGGAACAGCGCGATATCCTGGAGCTGGTCCAGGAATCCGTCCAAGGTTGGGGCCGAAAGTTGGAAACCGTTGAAATCGATAGAGGCAAGCGCCATGGCAGATTTGTTGTCCGGTGGACTTTCGCAGAAGAATCCTCTGTAGCTGCACACATCTGAGGGAATAGAAGTACAAATTAACAATTTCAGATTCACTTTTAGAACATGTTAGTTTTGTTAGTTTTTAGAACATGCTTAAAATGATTCTACATATATAATTTTAGTTTAGTTCACTGTCAAGCAATTAGTTACTCTTTCCATGTATTCCAGAATAAGCAGAAGCATATATAAAGCCAATGAGAGAACATTTTTTGACCTCAAAATTGGGAATCAGGAAATTTGAGAAGAGTTAAAAAATCCTACCTGAGCCGGTCCAGGTGGCAGTGACCTTTAAAGGATCAGAGGTGATGAGATTCTTGAACAGTTGAATAACCGGATACACAACCGCTAGCCTCTGATCGGCGAAAACCAACTGTGTCACCGAAGGTAGTACTACTCCAGCTCCAAGAGTTTGAACATGAAGATAACACACAAGGATCAAGACAAAGATTGCATTTTTACTAGTAATCAAGTGTTTTGTGCTCATTTTGGTACCTGTTAAACTTGACCTGTATTTTCTTTCAGCTGTCAAGTGAATTGGAAAAGTGTGAGCATGGAGAGTGATTTAAAGCCAAAGATTCCAAAGATGTCAATAGCAATGTTTTTTTAGCCGAAAAGGTCAATTCAGTGAGCCATGTATTTGTGTGAGGTTAGGTATCCATTGTGCTAATCTTGCAGTGGCTTGGTTGGTAGAAAAGATGGATATAGTACCTATAATATATATAATGTAATGTAGATAAATTGGCACTATCTTTTAGTATAGGTCTTGTTTGTGTCATATGTCAATAATGTTAATGTGGATGATGATTACTTCATTTAGAAGCTTAGCGAATCATGTGCATTTTAGTTGCTAAACTAATCATCCCTAACTCCATAGTAGAGGAGGTATATTTCAGTAAGTATTTCTTTTATCCAAATCCTAGGAATAATGCAAGCAACATGATTAGGATACACGTAACATCCCTATTCAGATTATATGTTGTTTATATGTTATTATTATGTGAAATATTCTAACAATCCTTAATCGTCCCTTTAGATGCTTCTACATACAAACTAATGCCAAATGTCTGAACTAACGAGCCGAGTAGTGAAGTATGCAGAAAGGTTGCTTCCTCATATATCACTTGGACTTTGCCATCCACAAAATTTAAGTCAAACGCATGTGATATCAAGTACAGAGAATGTCTTTTGTATATATAAAATGGATGGACGATCAAATTTATTTATTTCTGGTTTCAATATATTGTAGAAGCTCAAATAGGGGAATAAGGTCTCAAAGATCACGGAGAGATGTGATACTTGTTTTGTGCCTATTCCTATTTCTAAATGGAATGCACGGCGTAGGGATCCATGTGTAAATATAGTATCTTATCTATTTAGATGTTTTTATAATGCAGATACCTCCATGCAGGTCCGGGATAATCCTACATTTAATACTAGTAATACTTTCAATCACATGGGTTAGTATCTAGGTTTCAAAATTATTGTTTTTATTCTTAAAAAGAGAGAGAATATATGTTTTGATATTTTTTTTAAATTTCTCGTAATATTTCGAGAAAATTTGTAAAGTATAAAATGTTTAAATCAATTTTAAATTTAAAGTACTTTTCATCTAGATGAACTGAAAAAAGTGATACATATCAATACTTTTCGTTTAGTTTTTTACCATGATTTTAATTTCATAATTGTCAAATAATATAGTACTACTACATATCTATTCCGAGTTTGTGTATGGATAATTGGATATATATCTGGATGTGCATTACTAGTTTTTTATGCGATCCAGCAAGTATTACGGCCGCACCAGCCACCACCCTGAACCATTAATAAAGTTTCGGAGAAGGTCAATCATAAAATCATTATTGTAGGTTTGGAAATTAAAACAAAATAAACCAATGGAAAGAGATGGAAGGATGGAGCTCTAATCATCAGCTAATGGACTTCATTTTGCTACTCATAACTTCTTAGCTCTTACACATGAACTTTTGTTTTTCCTTCCTTCCGGATCACACCACCGCCCCCAAATATATTATAGTACTTCTATATACTTGCTCATTTTGCACTCGTGTGTGTAAATCGACTTTTTACATAAAGAATAGAGTTTTCGTAAGTCTTAATATATCATAAAAAAGTTAAGATTGGATACTAATGCGGTACTATTTTGGTTTCCCAGCACCTAAAATATCCTCCATTTGTCATGTAAAACACATTTAGGCTTTGATCTGTACTTTAATGCCGTTAGGATAGTAGTCGGTCACCATGCCCTTCATGACTTGTTTTGTAATAAATCTTCCATAACAAAAGAGAAAACACCTACAATTATGTCATTCCCAACTCTTCAATTACTCAATTATGAAAAAATGAGGAGCCTATATATCTCTTCATTAGGGAGGTCAATATTTGGTAGTACAAGGCCTTCAAGTAAGTATGCTTAGTTAGAACATGTAACTCCTTGAACCCCGGCCTCCCATCTATCTTTAGGTCACTACGACCCTAAGATCGACTTTTACCTATCTTGCTTTCTCCTAAATGGTTTGTATTGATTGTAAATAAATAATTACTAAATACCATACTCGTACGATTTGAAATAAAATTTACTATTAGACATAAATACACGCGGCAATAACTTCCCTAACAAATTTAAATTTACAAATATAAATATATAATGCACTTGGGCGGACTTGGAATTATTTTAAGTGGATGCAGACCAAAAATTTCCTGGGCCTTTTGTGTCTGAAATTCGAAATTGTACTGGTCGATACGAAGGTTTACTGGGCTTCTATAATTGGGCCTTATGTTATAATGGACCAGAAAGGATTTAGGCTTAGTCAAGTCTGGGTTACACAGCGACAGGTCCACAAAGTCAGTTTGGATCGACAGCCTATCTGTACACATTCAGACTTTGGCCTACGTCACATCACATTCCTTTTGTTTTTCCTCTTTCTTTTTTTCACATCGTCAATAGGTCATTAAACACCGGTTTAGTCTATGTTACATGATTCAGTGTAACAATTAAAGTGTTCGGTACAGACGTGGTATAAAAAATGTAAAACATCATGGTCATTACTCATTACAATGTACTCCCTCCATTTTACTAAAAGTGTTACAATTTTCCGTTTTTGGCGTTTCATTAAAATTGTTACATTTCCATTTATGGAAATTAGTTTTATGATAAAACTCACTTCTAACTACACATTTTCGGGACCACATATACTTTTCTACTCAATAAATATCTCATACTCATTCTTTACCACATATTTTTGGGACCACATACATATATACATTTTCCTTAAAAATTGTGTCCAACATAATTGTTTCAATTTTAATAAAACGGAGGGAGTACTTTATAAGATAAAACTGTTAAAATCAGTGGTAGTCAGAACGGTAGTCAAAATGTTTGAAAGTGAATGAGGGCGAGGGGTTTTAACAAGTAGAAAAATGTAAAGTAACAAAAAGTTGAATAAGAATTAACTGCAAATGGCCACGACAGACCTAACCCTATTATGGATTATGGAACAATTGTTTTGTGGATTATGGGTTGTGAAAGTTACATATCCTAGTCAGATGACAAATGGCCCCGATGATAAACACACTGGGTCTTTCTTAGTTTGTTTTGGAATATTTTCAACATTCCAGAACTATGTTAATTAATTCAATTATTTTCTAAATTTTTAAAACTTCGACCAGACTTTTTCTTGAACTTGATCTCATTTCTACTCTCTGTATCATGTTTCCATGCTGTTTTGGCAGTAACAATTCTTATCTTTGATCTTGGTAACAAACTCTTTGAACTTGGCTTGGTTCGAATAAGTTGATGTAATTATCGAAATTGATTTAGAGCTTCCTTTTACCAGAATCATTTTCCTTCTATTCGACTGGATTCCTTAACTTCGATAATCATTTGATTTAATAATATTATTAAGAGGATATTCTTCTAATGAGGTACACTAGTTACACTAATTGTGTTTATAAGAATTGTTTGTACCTTCAAATATTTTCCAACAGTTTAATGTTAACATGTCATTTGAAGGTTAAATTTGTGGGTGGATGAAAAGTAATGAGAGGAAGCACGTAAAATATCATTGGGACAAAAGACTGGGTTGGATGGATCGAACAAAGTACTAAACCAGACTTGACTGGGGGTCATTTGAGCATCCAGTCCAATCCCCACCTCTGGGCTACCTTCACGTGATCCTTCACCTTCTCACCGCTCTCTCTCTTCCATAATCCATTCCCCCAAACTTTATAACATTATACATACCCCTATATCATAGTACATTCCATCCGATTAGGTCAATTCAATTATAATGTCACATATTTAACTTCAAATACAATGTTTACAGGTCCTTAAGTTGTCACAATATATAATCTTCTCCCAGTTTATCATCGCAAAATCTGATGAATTGTTTGACATAAAAATCTAGCATAATCGAGTGTTCGAGTTTAAGAAATCTTTAATAGATGAATATTAACTCAATCGTATATGATTGAAACAATAAATTAAAAAAGTTTTTTAGTTGTACATAAGTGGTAAGACATAGAACTTTTGGATACTGACTTATGAGACCATTACTCATATGATTGTCACAAAAACTCAAAAGAGAAATTGATAAAACTCAATTCAATTGGAATTTCTCTTATTCTATAACTATTAACTAACAGCTTCATCTTTCTCTTGTCTCTTCATCTTCTTGCCTGTTTTTGTTTCTTTTTAGCTGCAAGCTCTTGCTTCTATGCTACACCACTATAACAAAGCAACGAACCATACCCCTCCCTACACCAAGCTCTCACATGTGGAGTAGCTTTCAACAATGTAGGTAGCCCCCATTACTCTTTCAGCTCCATCATTATTCTATCAAGCCAATTTATTACTGCCTGCTATTATCAATTCAAACCATTTCAAACCAAGAAACTACTCTGTCATCACCAATTCACCGTTGCTTTGACACCAGATCAGTGACTCAACTCCTCCACCACCATGAAACTGAAAACAACTTTCCTGATTTTCCTCCACTTTTATTATTACATCATCACCCTAACCCTCTCTTCCTCCGCAAAAAACCCACCAATGGACGCAACCGCATTGCTCCAGTTCAAAACCAAAGCCGACCTGCACAACCACCTCCCATTCTCTCCTCACTCCAGGCACACCCTCTGCAAATGGGAAGGCGTAGAATGCTCCTCCACCTCATCCTCCAATGTCGTCAAGCTCCTAATCGAGAACAAACTACTCGGTGGCATTTTCGCACCAGACACACTCACTCGCCTCACTCAGCTCCGAGTACTCTCTCTCCAAAACAACTCGCTCACCGGTCCAATCCCTGACCTCTCCGCCCTACTCAACCTCAAAGCGCTCTTTCTCTCTCACAACTACTTCTCCGCTCACATTCCGCCTTCAATTTCATCTCTCCACCGGTTGAAGACACTAGACCTTTCTTCCAACATGCTATCTGGTCCGATCCCTGTTTCTCTCAATCAATTGGACCGCTTGTACTATCTCCGCCTCGATTTCAACCGGTTCAACGGCACCATTCCTCCCTTCAATTTTACGAATCTCCAGATTTTCAATGTGTCTCACAATGACCTCTCTGGTCCTATTCCAGTTACCCCAACTCTATCGCTGTTCAAAACCACGTCGTTTGATACCAATCCTGGACTTTGCGGCCAGATTGTTCACAAACAATGCCACTCTGCCAAGCCATTTTTCTCATCTGACTCGCCGTCGAAGCCCCCGCCGCATACGGCGGCGGCGTCTCTCACTGCTTTGAAGAATCCGAAAAGGCACAAAAAGGTAGGTTTGGTGATTGGATTATCAGTAGGGTTACTATTACTGTCAATTGTGCTCATTTCGTTAGCTATGAGAGCAAGGAGGAGAAGAAAGAGGGGTTTGGAGAGGGAAAGTACGAAAGTGCCCCTGAGTGTGAACGCTGATGCTGTGTTGAGAATTGAGGAAGACAACAATGAGCTGGAGGAGAAGGTGAAGAGAGTACAGGAGGGTAAAATGGTAATGGGTAGGAGTGGGAGCTTGGCGTTTTGTGCGGGTGAGGTGCAGGTGTATACACTGGACCAGCTAATGAGGGCTTCTGCTGAGCTTTTGGGAAGGGGTACTATGGGGACTACGTATAAGGCGGTGCTGGATAGTCGGCTGATCGTGACGGTGAAGCGATTGGAGGGTGCGAGATTGTCTGGTGTGAGTAGGGAGATGTTTGAGGAGCATTTGGAAGCTGTTGGGGGATTGAGGCATCCTACATTGGTGCCGTTGAGGGCGTATTTCCAGGCTAAGGAAGAGAGGCTTTTGGTGTATGATTACCAGCCTAATGGCAGTCTTTCCTCTCTTGTTCACGGTTAGTTTCTTCTTCTGTTACTTCCTGCTTTTGTTTTAGTGATCTTGTACGTTAAATATTGGTAAAGTTGAACCTCATTGGCCAAGAAATGTAGCATGACTAGTAGATGAAACATTGTAGTCTTTGTTTTACAAGAGAGTTTAGGTTCGAGTTTTTTAAACAGAGTGTTGCATAGTATCTCATTGAACTGCTATGTCTTCCTAATAGAGTTTGTCAGCCTCTACTTCTCTAATTGATTATTTTCTGTTAAAGCCACTTTTCTAAGAAAAGAAACTCATTAAATTACTCTTTTTTGATCTGCAAAAACTGGTCATTTTGTGGAGACTCCTGTATTGTGTTGATCTTGTAAGGTTATTGGCATATGATGAAAAATAGTACAACTAGATTCCTTTCATCGATATTTGAGATTCTGGGCTGTTAAAAATTTAGAGATTTGGGAAAGGGCACGGAATAAAGGCTGTGGAGTAAGGTGAACGTAAACCTTGATTATTTCGGGGTCTGCATTGTACATTAATCTGGCTGTTTTGTGTCTGTTACAAGTTAGTGGAAGTCATTAGACTATTCTATTTGCAATGACAATGGAGCAACATTATAAACACTATGTTTATTAGAAAATTGTGTTGCCCCTTAACAGTTAGACTTCGTATATGATAGTAATATTAATCCGTCCCAATGACTGTTCCGGTGACTAATGGACAAGAGGGTATAATATTCGAGTGATGGTATGTTTCAAGTGTGGTGGTTGGGGGTGGGGGGGATTTTTCTCCTGGAATTCCAAGAATGGCCATTCTTTGCTCGTTCTTGATGGAACATATGTTTAGTTGGCACTTGGCAGAACTGGGAATTTAAAGGTGGAGATTTGAGAGTAAGCTTGTGTTTGCAAATGCTTAAAAAAAGTGCTTTTGTGATTTTGAAGTAGTAAAAGCAGTTTTTTAGTGTTTTATATTACAACTTCTGCTGCAACTTTTCTGGAAAAAAGCAGGTAACCGCCAGAAGCAGAGAAGCAACCCAATAGCTGCTTCTAACTGCTTTAAGCAAGTAGTAGCTTTTTTTCAATTAAAAACAACTAATTAAATTAATTTTTGCAAACACTAAAACTTCTGCTTTTACAATTTTAAGCTGCTTTTTATATGATATATCAAACACTACTGACTTTTGCTTAAAACCAACTTTAATAAACTTTTAGTAGAAGCAGACAAAAAAGCCTAAGTAAAAACATTTGCAAACACACACTAAGTTTACTAGGAGGAGGGGGTGTCATTGGCCAAGGTTGCTAACTTTCCGCGGAAGGGTCATATATCACGGGCAATATTGGCATCTTCTTTGTGTAGAAGAGAGGTGGTTCTGAAGCTGATTAATGCATGTTCTACACCAATTAAAATACTAAATACACAAAGGCATTCTAGATTGTGCTGTATTTGTGATATTTTCCCCAACCCTATTTGGATGATAGCAGCATGTCTGTACGTCCTAAGGCGCACTTACCACCGAGTACAAGTATGCGATTGAATTATTGATAGATCAGGACAGCAAATTAGAGGTAATTACACATCCAGTTTGACTTCAGAGCATTAGTAATTACATTACCTTCAATTGTGTGCAATGGTACACTGAGTAGCTGGGAAATAAAGGTCAGTAAATACCCTTAATTGTGCAAGTAGTCTAGGATGCAAATAATGGTTAGCAGATGCCCTTAATTGTGCAAGTACCCTATGATGCAAATAATGGTTGCAAATGCCCTTAATTATGCAAGTCGCCTATGATGCATAATGGTTAGTAGATGCCCTTAATTGTGCAAGCACCCTATGATGCAAATAATGGTTAGCAGATGCCCTTAATTGTGCAAGTACCCTATGACAAATAACGGTTGCAAATGCCTTTATTGGTACAAATCTTTAGTTTGACTTCTTCAAGTGTTAGTAACTACTAGCTTTCAATTGTGTGAAATGGAGTGCACTTGAGTAGCTCAGAAATGAATGTCAAGCAAAACCTCAGAAATGCCTTTTTTTATTTTTTATTTTCAACTTTATATGAGTGACTCCAAAAACATAGATTCTGAATTGACTTGCCATTCTTTTAGAGAATCAAATTGAAATTGGCTATAGCCATATGTTGCAAAAAGATCATGAATGGGACTCTGTCTTTGACTTGAAGTTGTTTAATTTCCAGGTTCTAAGTCAGCAAGAGCAAAACCCCTTCACTGGACATCTTGCTTGAAAATAGCAGAGGATGTAGCACAGGGCCTCTCCTACATCCACCAGGCGTGGAGGCTTGTCCATGGAAATCTTAAGGCGTCAAATGTCCTTCTTGGTTCCGACTTTGAAGCTTGCCTCACTGACTATTGTCTTGTCGCCCTTGCCAGCACCCCCTTGACAGACGAAGATGAAGACTCCATTGCATATAAAGCTCCTGAAATTCGTGTATTCAGTCCCCAGCAGGCAGAATCCAAGTGTGACGTCTACTCATTTGGTGTTCTCTTGATTGAGCTTTTAACAGGGAAGCCCCCTTCTCAACACCCAAACTTGGAAGCGGATGATATGATGTATTGGGTAAGGTCTATTAGGGAAGAGGTTGGTGAAGAAAATCGGTCAGGCATGCTTCTTGAAGTAGCTATGGCTTGTAGGGTGGTAATGCCAGATCAAAGACCAACAATGTGGCAAGTTTTGAAGATGATACAGGAAATTAAGGAGGTCGTGTTGACGGAGGATGGTTTCCTGCATAATTCGAGGGTGTCCTAGCGTGTTTAGTTGTGCTTATCAATTTTCAGTAGCATTGAGAGTTGTTATAGGATTAGAAGTTCTTGTGTATAATACATTTACTTCGAAATTTTTATCCTAAATGCATTTGA
Source organism: Plantago major (assembly GCA_026545765.1). Classification (NCBI taxonomy): domain Eukaryota; kingdom Viridiplantae; phylum Streptophyta; class Magnoliopsida; order Lamiales; family Plantaginaceae; genus Plantago; species Plantago major. Next base: position 31,739,416 of record CM048839.1, read on the forward strand.
ATGGAAGTATGGAACTCAATATATCTTCGTCAATTGCTTGTTTTTTTGCGGTTTTTTTTCATTTTCTTGAAGAGTCAGTTAGACTTTGTTCTCTTCATCTGAAAACTCATTAATTTCAGTTCAGTTCTGCTTAGTTGTTTTTTATACTAAAGTTTCATTCAGTTCAGATCAGTTCTGTCCTGACGAATAGAACAGAGCCTTATACCCTCCGTTTCACTTAAAGCTTCTAATCTGTTTTAAGTTATACACTCCGTTTCATTTAAAGCTTCTGATCAGGTCAGCTATGTTCTTGGTTATGTTCCCACTTCTGGTGATATTTAATTGTTTGAAAACTGAGTGACTATCTGACCAGAATTCAGTTCTTGGTCAACTTTTTTTAGAGCTTCATTTGCTCAAAGAATCTGAAACTATTCTTGCAAATGAAGCAAGTTATCGTACTTTTGATTTCATTGTATTTGGGACTTGATTTAGATTCAAGTACCTTATGTCGACCTGTAATGCCAATTTATTTGATATTTCAAAAAAGAATTTGTAAGCACAACTTCATGTTTTATTTGTGTCCAATAAAATGATAATCTGTCTCTACAGAAACAACTTCACATGTATACAAATGCATTCAAACTCAAATTCCTTTTATCTAATCATACTACAGTTAATACAGAACAACGTGAGCACAACTTATACAAATCACTGTTGTGTTTAATTTGTTTACACACAATGTACAATGACCAATTAGCCATGGAAAAAGAAGGAAAAATAATGAATGAAGAAACAAGAAAACATAAACACTAGAAAAAAACAAAAACAAAATCTACACATGACTGAATTTCCTTCAGAAATGTTGGATTTGGGTGAATATGTACAACAATGCAGACCACTGAGAGACGCAAATCAAAATATACCATCTCCCATTATCAGAATTCCACCACCAATAATGCAATACTCCATGTACCACATGTGTGTGTGAGCAACAACAGCTACAAAACTCGAGGGTCACAAACCATCGCTTCGTATTCTCATCTTCTACCAATACGGCTAGAGGCAAACCCAACTGCCACTTTATATTCCGTCCTGCATATACGAGTAACGGAAATTACGAAAGGGGGAGGACCAAGAACACTAGAGACCCAAAAAACAAAGTTTCCCTAATGACAGATATAAAGTGGAGAGTATAGCAAAGAGTATGTGGCCAAAAGAAAACAAGAAAAACAATGCAATGAAATAGTACCAGCAATTATCCGATTCAATGCCCCGGTGCCATTTATTGGGGCTGGAACGGTCAGCATACAATAGATATAGTTGAATATGAACTAATGACCATTTCTGTACGGAACTTCAGGAAGCGCTTGAGGACGTGGTCGAGATCTCATTACTGTTTCGTCGCTGTGCTTTATCCATTCTGAAAGTTTCCAAGGTTTTTGCCATTTCCATTTGAACTGTAACAGCCACTGATGATGACTCCTCTTCCATCTCCAAAGTTTCCCACCATGTCCAGCAAGTGCTAATTTCTTCATTGTCAAGTGACCAAGTGGTACCATCTACAAGCAACACGGTGGCATAAGACAAACAGAACCCTTTTAACAAACTTGACAGTTGAGAGATAACTGCAATAATCCCCATTAAAGTCATTTGAACCTAAATCCTGTTCAATTCTACTCATGGAACCCAGCTTCTTATCTAATATTCTGTGCCAAAACCCTTCAACAAAATTGCAGTGTTTTGCCTGCGACTTTTGGGCGAAAAAGAAAAAAAAATAAAAACATCAAGTGTTCTTAAACTTTTGAAATAGTAAAGGGGTTCTCAAAAACGAAAAAGGGATACGTGCAAGTAAAATTGCAAGCAGATTTGGAGCAAGTTATACATATTAAGGAGTGTTCCTTGGCAAATATCCCCAACCATGAACTAAGATGGAAATCAACCTTTCGTGTTTGATCAAGGAATGCTGCTGACTCTCTGACTGGGCCATTCGCAATTCCAGCTGTATATTTGAGTTGTTTCTGGGCTGGCACTGGAATTGGAGACGGAGGACCATTCAAATCATTGGTGTATTGTTTATAAGGGTTTCCCTGTAGCAACAGAATAGTCAAAACACAATAAACTAAGGTCCATATACACTTGGAACATAACCATATAATTCAAAGTTCATTTCCACAGAACGTAGACATATAAAGAAGACGTACTGAAGGTGGTGGCGTTGACAACGCAGTAGCACTAGATTGCTCTCTCAATAATAGCTCCTTTTCAACTTCCTTTCTTCTGATTTCGCTTTGTCGCAATAAGCCAACAAGTTCTTTCATCTGCTCTTTCATCTCTTTCATTTCAACGTCCATCTCCCACAACTGGCACCTGTTCATGATAGGAGATTCCCGTAAAATGGATGTGTGATTCAAAAGTAGTCTTGTTGAAATGGTTTAGTTGAAGGACCCCTTTTTTAAAATTAAAGAGGCAGTTGGTGAACAATGTGTATTTCGCAGTAGACAGATAGGAGAGTATCTAGGGTACTTCCAGCTCAACACTCCAATTAATTTACCTTGCATCCCCAAGATAGTTGAACATATACTGGAGCAGATTTTTAGCATCCCCCATTGAACGAAGCTGGTTCCAGCGTCCACGATTACTGATGCCACGCTCTCGTTCCTCTGCTTCTGAAAGCTGTGAAGCCATAGCAACAAGTGAATTTGATGAAATACTCAGCATGCTTTCAAGGGAAGCAATTCTAGCCATTCTTGCATTCGGTGACATTGAAGATGCCCTGGAAGCAGATCAAGAACAGTTTAGAACTCTGATGGTTAATCAAGCTTAAGATGTATACTTACTACTTAATGATTGATATAGTATGGCATTATTAAAAAGACATTTAAACCTGGATACCACCACCAACAGTCAACCTAACATGCTAGCACCTACACCATTGTGCTTCAAAATTTTACATCGTCAAACTTTTAGTTCTTTAATGGGCTGTAAATGCAAGTGCTTGTGTAGCTATAGCAGAGGTTAATAGAGGGGTCGCAGACTCGCATATCACATGATCGAATGATGCCATTGTGAAATTAACTTACCTAGTATAGCCATTTTTCCCTCTAGGAGGGCTAACACCCTTCGAAGTGAACTCATCTACCTGTCTCAAAACAGCCAACTCTTCTGCCAGTGCTGCTCGACTGGAGATTAGACAAATAATTATTCAGTACAAGAATTTGGTGCAAATAAAAAGAGAATATGTTGGACCACTGCTTACACTTGACTCTGCTTCTCATATTCGTAACGAACTTCATGAACATGCACCATCACTTCTAGCTCATGATCAAGCCAGCGATGCAAGCTCTTCTCGTTGGTCTGCATACAAAAAAACTAGCTTACATGGTTGTTCAAATAACTGGTGCGGGACTATATCATGTGCATCGGGATGGTAAAGGATTACCTGCCCATTTGCTCCATTTCCATTGCTGGTCACTGCAAAAGGATTCAAAACTAGTAAAGAAATGCATTGCTGTGGCAGTTTGTAGAAAATTTTAAAGTAAAATGCTTGTATCAATGATTAAGTTGTATATAACTATCAATTTCTATGAAATCAAAGAAACAGGATTCCAACAAACTGGTCATATTGCAGGAAAAATCGGGAATAACTTTTTACAACAAAATGCCACTAGAATCAAAGAGAAACACTAACCTGAGTTTTCTCGGGGTGAAGATTTGCGTGCTTCTAGCAATTCTTTCAACCTCTTGGTAGCCATTGCAGCTTCTTCAGTTTTTCTCTGGAGAACCTGAAATAAAATCGACCCAGAGGTTAAAGGTACAAAGCGGGCTGAACTTTGTCGGTCTTGACACATATAGGCTCAATTACACATACAGGGATGAACTCATTTTTGTCAAGGTCCAGTACTATTTGTACTTGTAATCCTTAATGCAATTTTACATGAAAAGATCTTCCTTCACAACCATAGATGCACGGGCTTGTTGAAGGTTCTCACCATTTTTTGACGTTGATTCAGTGCTTGCAACTTGTGCCTCTCATACTCGTTCCTCCTCCCTTCCTTTCTTAACTGTGCATGACCAATAGAATGAACCAATGAAAATCCAGTGGCTGGAGGGGAAAAAAGGCAATCTTACTTGGAACGTTTCAGTAGTGAACCTACCTGTAACAGTTCCTTCTCTCGAGATGCCTTCCATTGTCGGAACTGTTCCGTTTCTTGTTTAATCTTGTGTTGCAATTGAACCTACAAAACCAAAATATTCAAACTTGCATGCAAGAAAAAACAAATGTTAACACACGAAAATTGTGAAGCCGAAAGCAACCTTTTGTGCCTTTATGCATTGTATTTCCTCTTGCAACTTTTTTGCTGCGTCATCACTCTTCTGTTTCTGTTTCAGAAGTTGAACCTGATTCTCTTGTTTCTTCCTAAGATCTTGTATCTGTTATTAAATCCGTATATTTATATTATGAAGAATTAATAGCAATGGCTCAAGGCAAAGACATAAGCTATTCAACAAATCCAGGGAAAAAAAAAAAACGAAGGGGTGAACCTGAGCTTCAAGGACTTTTAGTTTCTGAGCATGCACATCTTGCATCTTTTGTTCATGTCCATCGGTATTTGCTGAGAGGTTTTCAACTTCTGCCAAAAGGCGATCCCTATCGCACTGCAACAATTAAGTTTAAAAAAAGTATTAATTTCACATGTCCAGATTAAACCACGGCGATTTTTTACAAAATACTACAAAATAAATGTAACTCCAATAAATGGTACCTGCACAGTCCTTTTTTCCTCCTCAAGTTCCATAATTTTCTTTCCAAAGTGTTGCTTAAGAGCAGTAGTGTCACATCCTCCGACTAATTTCATCTCAGACTGCAAGGTGTAGATTAACTTTGATCAGGAATTGCAACTTTCTAACAGAACCCAGACACACTGAAACAGGAAAACAGTATTCTGACTGACCCATGTGTGTAGCAGAAAAATTCGACCAACAATTGTTGAAATACCGTATCGTAATAGTACTGACTAAATTTGAAATACAAAACTACTTAATTCCAGCAAGAGTTACAGAAATCTTCATTCACCTCATGATGTTCAAATTTTATATATTTCATAATAATACCAGGAATCATTCTTGATGTGACATAAGAGAAAGTAGCAAATATGTGATAGACAGCTTAAATTACCTCTTTCTGCTCCAATTGTCGATTTAATTCATTCAATTCTTTATCCATACTATCACGGAAATACGTATGCTCCAATTCTTTTGCTGTATCTTCGTCTATATCCCCAGAATCGCCAACAGACACTGACAATCGAATTCCAAGAGTAGGAAATCCTCAGATGAGCATTTTTCTTAATTATAAATATAATAAATAGGTGCTAGTAATTTCCGTTCTATCACTAGAGTCTAGAGGGAATATCACATTGGTAGCTGACAACAACATAGAGGAACATACTGGTTTCACTCATGAGATAATCGGATGTCTCCATACTTTGCAATCCCCGTTTCAACCCTTCACTTTTGATAGGACCAGTTCCATTGACCTGCATGTCTCTGACATTCAGATGTACAGTGATATAAATATTCAGATGTTGCATGCTAAAGGAATTTACATACCTTAGTGATGGTCTCATGTTGCCTGATAGGACTTCCTCTGGTACGGTATTCATTAAGTTCTCGACACAGTTCCTCATTGGTGTTCTCGAGCCAAGCAATCCTATCTTTGAGAACCTGCACAATACAACTCTCTAGCTGAAGATTTTCGAGTGATTTTTTTTCTTTCCCCTGAAATGTATGGAACTCTCTAGAATCTAGATACAATTTTTAAAGTTTAACGTATCACTGGTACAAAAACTTAAATATTTAAAAGGCTTGAGATGAGGACTCGATGTCTCTGGTTTCACAAAATTACTACGAGTATCCTGAGATGAAACTTTATAACGATTTGTTCTGCTTGAGATGGTGCTTTAGCTGTTAAGGAATATACTTGACGGGCATATGAAGACACATACACAGTGACACCCTGCTGGTTCCAAGATAAACTCCCAACTATTCCATCTAATGTCATAATTAATCATGACACTCTTTCTCCAGATTCCAGAACATTAACTGAAATTAAGTCGAAGGAGAATGAGAAAACAATTTCTTCTTATAAACTAGGGTACAGGCTTCAGCAAGGTCTTTCTTCAGTTTATTGTACATGAGAATGCCAAATTGTCTATTGCCTTCTTTGATTTCCAAGTACTGTATGTTACAGTGAAATAGACATAGTTTACCTGTATTTCGCTGAATGAAACTCCGCCACCACGGGCACAGAGTTCTGCTTGCAGAAATTCTAATTGTTGCCGCATCTTCAGCATTTCACTGGAGATTGGGTCTCTGTTAACCTGGTCATCGGGTAAACCACCAAATAATTTTCATATCATGATAGGGATAAAGAGAAGACCAATCAGAATATCTTTGAAGCTCCTCATTGGAAATCAATGAAGCTAATAGACAATAGATGACTTACAACAGGTTTGTTCTGGATATTCCGAGCACGGTTGGCATACTTTAGAGTGTTTAGAGTTTCTTCTGCATTTATATCCGCAGGACTAATGCATGCTGGCAAAAAACATAGTTAGAGTACGAGCAAAAGTTCACTAGTTGTCTTGCTACACTTTCAATATCTTTGGAGAAGACAACAAAGACATCTGAACATTATATTGTCCCCTTGAATATGGGTAGTGGTAGTGGGAAAAATATGCCAGACCAAACATAAAGAACTTAATTTACCTATCATTACTGTTCTGCTGTTGCCTCCAAGAGAATCCTGTCAACATAAGGCAGAGCATAGACAAAATGATTAGTCAGACATACAGGCCTTAATATGTAATCTGCAAAACACTGGCATAGAAATGTGCAAGTGATGACGGCAATCAGAATATTTTCTTAAATTCTAATGTGCAAAGGTGCCATACTGTGACTGCCATGTAATAATCAAAAGGTACTCATGATTTATGATGTCACATGAATACAGGTACAATTCGGTGATTTAAGGTATGTCAAACCTGCAACAGACGAGTAAGTTTACTATCCCGGTATGGCACATGAAGTCCTTCTTTTCGCTTCTTTTCATCACCAAGTGCACTTATCACGTTGCCAAGTGCAAGAAGCCCCTTGTTAATGTGAACCCCTAAATAAGTACAAGCATAAATTAAATAATAATTTGAAGCAGGTGCATCTAGCTAAAAAAAAAGTTAAATGTTCTCGTCTTAGTTTACCTTCCTTGAAACGTAGACCATCAGAGCCAGTTCTCTTGGCACGCTCTGATCCGGCAAGATCCACCAAGTGCAATTTGGCACATAGATACTCTTCAGGCATACTGCCATTTAGATTGCCATCATTACAAGAATCTGGATGCAGTCGCATCTGCTCCATTGTGATTGTGAAGATGGCATGAGAACGGCTGTCAGAGAGAGATACTTATTAGCAAGAAGTCATAACCAGAATGATGTCATCTCTCAAAGGAGATTCACAGAGAAAATATATGACCTTGATTGGTGGTTCATATTTGTACTGCCAGTTGCCCTGCTTAATGATCCTTGCTCAAGGCAATCAGCCATTTCTTTGAGTGTCTTGACACTGCATTCTGTAGATCCTGCAAGTGTAATTACACCATTCGATGTTTCACGAATTTGTATCGGCGGCTTTCCTGGGATGATTACTTTTCCAGCATGCCCATTGGCCATCTCTTGTCTGTTAGCAGAGCTGGCATCTAGCAGATCCCTAACTTCTTCTTTATGAATCTTCAAACAAAAAAAATTATGACTACATGTCAGCATATGACGCTAAATCAAGCTAGTGTGGTATCGAAAATAGTTGATGTTATGATTAACCTCAATGAATGAAACATGTAACTGGAATTCGGTTTCGTGCTTGAGGGTTTCAATCTTGCTGAACAATGCATTCATAACTTGGGGAATCAATCCAGTATAGGATCCGTCTTTGAGACTCGTTCCCATCGTGTATGTTTTTCCTGACCCTGTCTGAGAACCAGCAGAAACTCAATTCTCTCACATTTTCTAATAATTGACATCCATTTGCACAGAGCACTTTTTACCATAATGTATGCTTTACCTGTCCATATGCAAGCACAGTTGCATTATATCCTTGAAATAAACCGTCAACCAGAGGTGCAACACACTCATCGTACATGGCACCTGAGGGAGAGCCAGTACTTCCGTAGACATGATCAAATGTAAATGAATGGGCACCAATTTGCACCTGTAGAATTATAAAATTATGACTGAATTAAATTTTGATATGAATGAAAATGCATATGCAACATTAGCTCAAATCCAAACTGATGGATGATCCAATGGCTAAGAGCAAATAACAGCACACAACATCAATCCCTTGAATCAATAAAATTTGATACTATTCACCAAGTTTATTAAAGATAACACACTAATCTTCATGAATTTCAACACCAAGGGAAAACGCAGACACACGGACGCATAACACATAAAGAATCAAGCGGTAGGACTGTAATATGAATCACTCTTACAGAGCATAAATAAGAAACTTGAAATGAAAGGAAAAATTCAATCTCAATTCATATGCAGCATCGATCCATCAATTGCAACAACTAACAAGGTTAATTTATCCAAGATGAATTCTATGTGTCAAGTAAATACAGTGAAGTGCAAAGAACAATAAGTAATTAACAATACTAACCGATGGACTCTTCCATCACTGCACTACCGACCAGATGACAAAATTCAACACAAAAAACAAATAAAAATTATAAATAATCGCAAGAAAATCAATTCAGTAAGAGAATCATTGCTAGACCATACGACACCAACCTTCAAAAGTTCTTGAAATTTTAGGGAAAAAGAACTGTAAAACCCCTCAAAATTTTACAAATCTTGCCAGAAAAAATAAAAGAAAGAAAAAGAAGAATACAATTACAAGGTTCCAAAAATTAGGAGAATGATAAATATTTATTTCCCAAAACTGAAGGAGGTAAAAAACAGCTCTTGATTGCTGATGAATCACCAAAAAACAGATCATGACATCACTTGCAGATCAAACTGGAACATGCATGGCTTCCTTAATTTACCGATTCAATTCACAGTCTCAGATAAAGATCAGATCTTTGTCAAATCCAACATCCAAGAATCAATCATCAAAATCAAAATTTGAGTTAGTTTGTCGAAAACCCACATCACATTAGGATTAATTAAAGAGTACCTGAGGTTTCCCAGGTACTAAAGTGACACAATCTTTACATCCCTGAAGCTTTTCATCTCCAATCAAAGGCCTGATGTGAACAGCTACTTTCACACAACAATCTTCGCCAGAAGAATTAGCTTCCATTCTAAGCTTCCCACACCAAGAAATGGAGAATCGCAACTACTGGAGGCGCCCTTATTCCGATAGAAGAACAAGGGTCAAAATGTAGTTGCTTAATGAGGTTTGTTGACAGACAGAGAAATTTGATGGGTATGGACAGAAAAAGAGAGTCTTTTTTTGTACCAGAAAATGAAAATGAAAGACAGAGAGAGAGAGAGAGAATGTTAGAAGCTGAGACAACTAGATTTACAATGTAAAAGGGTTGGTGAGGTAAGGGTATTATACTTGAAGAAGAAGAAGAAGAAAGAGCAAGAAGAAGAAGCTACTATGTATGTGTAATATACTAATGTGTGTGTGAAATGTGTGAGAGAGATTACTACAACTGCAGCAAGGACAACCACTTTTTTTTTTTTTTTTCTTTTTTCACTTTGAGATGTTTTTTTTTTATTTTATTGATTTTTTGTGGAGTAATAATTAATTTATTAATAATGAATTTGTCGGTTTAGGAGCTTCTTTTTCTTGGGTCTTAACTGGAATTCTGTCACGCCAGAGCACCATTGCAAACGGTCAGTAGTCTACTTAACTTAGTCAGTGAGGTGCTAATTATCAGCAACTAGTACCATGTTTGTCTGTTTGATTTCTAATCAAACCTTTGATTGTACTCCTCCTTAAACGTAGCTTTCTCTCCTCCTTTCTTTTACTCACTTTTCATTTTTTTTTTCTTCATTTGGATCTTTCTTTCGGTGAATTAAACACCAGGCACCAATGGTAGTTAAGAGCACTAGTAAGTATTGCAATTTTAGCCATAAAAAACCGGTTAGTTGTTATCTTGTCTCGATCTTAACAGTCAACTGAAGTAATTTTAAATTCGAAGGTCAAGTTGGATATTCAAAGTGGAAGTGATTAAAAAAACTCATATTAACATTAAGAGTTAAATTATGTTGATCACGAATGCAATTGAGTTTATGAAGATCGTGATTCCTGAATAATCTCTTTAAGGTGGATCGTACTTCACTCACCAAATTTACAAATTAGACAACTTTAGTAGACAATTTTCATTTCTCATAATTCTTAGATATCTTTACGATATTTGTTTTGGTAGCTATATTGATTCAAGTAATATTGAAGGACTTAAATTCAAAGTATTACCCCTTTCATGCTAAAAGATTAAGAAATATCTTTACAATATATGTTTTGGTAGCTCTATTGATTCAAGTAATATTGAAGGACTTTGATGCAAAGTATTACCTTTAAAATTTTAATGTAAAAACGTTCTGAAATGCAAAACTCTAAAAGTATAAGCCTACGCATAGAGTATCAAAAATGTTGCTGCAAATTAACAATCTCGAACACTCAATAATGGCGAATCAACCAAACAACACAGGAACGAACACCAATAATAAAAATCGAAACGATAAGAACACGAGATTTGCATGCATGGTTCTGCAAAGTCCACATCCACGGAGGTATCTTATCTTTTTCAATCTTGAATGCACATGTAACAATGAATGAAAAACCAAGAACAAATCACAAAATTACGATACGAAACTCGGGTTATGAATATTTTAACCACTCAAACCCTAACCTCTAGATTTTTAGTAATTGACAAAGAATGCTGAAATTGACAAAGGTATTCTCTCTTCTGATGATAACCGAACGTGACTGAATAGTCAATTTATAGAAAACTCGAAGAGAATGCCAACAGTCGAAGATATCTTCTTACGTTAAGAAACTTATTGTACTATGTTTCTTCGAACTCCACATACTAATCCAAGCCGGCCATCCAATCTCCATATCTAATCAACCGTTCAAACCAACTTAGCTTAGTACATAACCCAGTCATCAACTTTTAGCTTATCTAAGCAAGTAATAAAGATGCACATTTTTTCTCTCGATTATATAGCTTGGCATTGCTAGGAAATTTTCATTTTCATCCAAGTAGGAATATCCACGATTTATACGATGGTACAAATTAAAGCAAAAAAAAAAATAAGAAAAAAAAACATTATAAAGAAAATGATTAAAAGCAGTGCTAGCTATTATCAAACTGCAGCTTGATCGAAATGTTCAACCACTCAAGGTCATTGCTTCGCATGCAAAGAAATAAGATTATTAATTGTATTGAAAACTTGAACACATATTAGAAAACTGTCACCATTTCTTAGCATTTTCATTATTTGAATACTTACGCTCTGTTCTTTTCATTTGAAATTCTTGAAATCGAATGGAATGGCCCGAAAAATTCGAAACGAAGCAAATCGAAAGCAGGCGAAGAAATTACATTTGTCCCATTTTTAATAATAATGAATACTACATCCGGTCCATTAATAAATTAAATGAGACTTTTTACGGGCGTTGGTATGATACTTCAAATTACACGACAAAAGAATATAATAAAATTATATTATAAAAATAAATTAAGTATATTTGACTAACATAACTTTGTTTTATACTTTTTTGTGCGTAATTTGTAGAGTTTGGTATAATTTGTTTTTTATTTATTAAGTTTGAGAAAAAAACTGGCGTATCTTCGAGTTCTTATTGTTCTAATATCTTCAATAAAAGAACATATCGGTTTTTGTTAGAGATGTACGTCAAAGTATGTGAACAGGTTTGAATGGTCTTCTCGAGTTCGTAGTTTCTTATCTTAACTCAACTTTTACGGTGAAAAGAAGGGTAATTGAATCGTAACTATACTTTTTATTTCATTGATCTACTAAAAGTCGTGTTAAAAGAAAGAAAGAAAAATGTTGAAAATATCTCAATTGGATAAATTTTCTTATTTTCATAAAAAAGATGGGTTGTGTAAATAAATGATAAAATAATAATAATAATAATAATAATAATAATAATAATATGAATTTAATGAACTTAAGAAATTTGAATCAAGAAAATTTGAGCGAAGAAATTGAGCGAAGGCAATTTGAATGAATCGAAGCCAACTGAGCAGTTTTCAGTTGAAAATAACAGAGCCTTAGTGTGAAAACTACAACTTAAGAAATGTGTCCCAAACCAAACCAAAAATTAAGAAAGTATGTAAAGAAGGAAAATGGTAAGCAAAGTAGCAAACCTTTGTTTGCCACTCCATTTAATAATTCGGTAAAAAAAAAAAAAATAATTGATCTGATCTGGGCTACATATACGTCCGACTGAAACATTAAGGATATTTTTTTTCATTGAAACTCATTCGATTCGATTCGATTGATTTAATCTTGATTCGACTCTCTTAAGTTCATTAAATTCATATTATTATTATTATTACTATTATTATTATTATTATTATTAATATTTTATCATTTATTTACACAACCCATATTTTATGACGAAAAAGAAAATTTATCCAATTGAGATATTTTCAACCTTTTCTTTCTTTCTTTTAACACGACTTTTAGTAGATCAATGAAATAAAAATAAAAAAGTATCTCGAATTACCCTTATTTTCTACCACAAAAAAGTATACAACAAAGTTATGTTAGTCAAATATACTTAATTTATTTTATATAATATAATTTTATTATATTCTTTTGTAAATGTAATTATAATTATAATTACGATCGTAAAAAAAAAACCTTTACAATTTATTAGTGAATTTGGATGTAGTATTCATTATTAAAATGGGACAAATGTAATTTCTTGATTCGTTCGATTAAGCCATTCGATTCGATAAATTTTAAATTGAAAAGAACATAGCTTAATTACATCAAAATCATTTTTAACAAGGTGTTAAGTATAAAATTAATTTTACAAACTGAGAAGCTTATAAACTAAATGATAAATCAATAGTACACACATTCATTGTTTTAATTTTCATATATGCTTGGACTATGTTCAATCATTTCACTTTTTTTTAAACTCTATATATCCACTAATTTGTTTGAGTCTTTAATTAACACTCAATTTTTTAATGGAACCGACCCATAAATAAGGTACAGTCGTAAGACTTCTGAAACCATTAAAATTTAAATTTAAAAGATTCTAATAGCATCTCTTCAGCATAATTAAACGAAAAACGATCCATCAACGACAGATATAGGGCAACTAATTGTGATTATATAGTTATATTATATTAAAATCCGACAGTGATTATGCATTTCCAATAACTAATTACAACGACAAGTTTACTCATCCCTTATTAGCAAACCATTCCAAATATTTCAAAGAACAACAAAATAGTACATAGTACACCATAGTATGTTTTTTAAAAAGGAACGATATAAATTCATATATCACCAAGAGGTTAACCAAATACATCAACAATTAAAACCTCAACACTAACCGCACGACGAGTTAGATTATTATCCAGTACATTATTTTCACGCGGAACATGAGCTAAGCTGAAAAAAGAAAACGAGCTAACTAACAATTTAATAACCATCAAAACGGGACCAACATAACAAAAGTCTACGTCAACACAAGAATTAAAAAAATGAACCAAGGAAAGATAATCCGTAAACACTTGTATCCAATCCCAACCTTTCAAGAGCGTTCAATGAACTGCCGCACGAATTGCATACGCTTCGGCGCTTTGAGGAGCTAACGATTGGGACTTTTCCTTTATTTAACTAGTGTAAAATGAAGTCAGCTTGTTCAAATGGAGTAATAATTTTTTTTTGAAACGGCAAAATTATATTAAAACTTCAAGCAACGTTTTACACGAGCATAAGAAATGCTCCAAACGAAAATAATCCTTACATCAATACCACAAGACTATACATCTACACCCATGGGCCTATTTTACTTCAAGCTCTAATCCTTACTCAGATGGAGTAATAATGAGTAAATAGTGTTTTGACTTGTTTTTTAGACTATCTCCAACCCTCAAACTCTATCAAACTATCACGTCACTATTCCACTAACAATAAATCAAATCAAACTCTCCATCTACAACCCTCAAACTCTATCATATTCACTTTTTTAATTTTCTTTTCTCATTTCTTTTTAAATCATACTATTCTTTTTTCATTTCTTTTAAAACTTCATAATTCATACTTCTTATTTATTTTAAATTTTGTTAATTAATTAAAATAATAAAAAATTAAAATTAAAAAATTACAATATTCGAATATATTTTATGTAAGTTCATTTTTTAGTGAATTCGAATATATTAAAATTTACAATTAGTATTCTATATATAATTTACCAAATAAAATGTGAAATAGAATGAAAATGAAAAAGGAGAAAAGAAAACAAATAAAATAAAATAAAAGAGAAACAGAGAAAGAAAAGCAAAATGAAACAAAAAATTAAAAAAAAAAAGGAAAGAGGAGGTTTCAACTCCATCAAACCCGTATGTAATTTTCAAATGGGTTTGATGGAAAACTCCATCAAACTATGGATGGAGCAAGTAGGAAACGTTTGATGGAGTATCAAACTCTCTATCAAACTGCCGTTGGAGCCAGCCTTAGTATTGAGTTATTTATGTATACATTTCCAGTATAATGGCGAAATTACAGATAAACCCACCCCAAATCATTGTATAACATATAGACCCACTGTCGTTAATTTTTTCCGTCAAAAGTCGATCAAACTGTTAAAAGTCAAAGTCAACGGAATTGTTTTAATGACGTCATAACAAAATTTGATGACGTCATAAATTATCTTGTACTTCCAACAATATCCCAAGGGGGTTTAAAAGTAAAGTTTTCTAATTTGAACCAAAACTGGAAATGAAATGTAAAATTAAATGGAATGGCGTTTGTTATTTATATGTGGTTTGTTTCTTGTCATTTTGGCATAAACCTGAAATATGTAGGCAATTGTTATGTGAGAGTTCATATAAGAAGACCAAGTTGATGTATTTTAGTCCATGAAGTATAAAGTTTATCTGAGAGGGGTGTATAAGTAGTAAAAATATTTTAGCAATAATTATATGGAAGTTCATATGAGAAGGTCAAATTGGTGCATTTTTAGTCCATAAAGTATCAAGTGTACCTGACACTGGCATGGTTGCATAAATAATAAAAATTAGATAGTAGTTAGGTGGAAGTTCATTAAGCAGGCCTAATTGGTGCATTTATAGTCCATGTATCAAGTGTATCTAACAAGGTTGTATAACTAATTAATAAAAATATTTAGGCAATAGTTATGTGGAAGTTCATATAATCAATCTAAATTGGTGCATTTATAGTCTACAAAGTATCAAGTGTATCTGACAGGGTTGTATAAATAATAAAATATTTAGATAATAGTTATGTGTGGAAGTTCATATAAGCAATCTAAATTGGTGCAGTCTCATTTCATGTCATTTTTTTGCCACTTTTCCTGTCCATTTTTTTTGTGCCAAAATAACAAGAAATAACAAACATAACAAAACACCATTCCATTTCATTTTACATTTTATTTTCAATTTTGGTTCATATTAAAAAACTTTACTTTCAAACCACTTTGTGGTACTTTACTTTTAAACCCCTTAGGATACTTTTGAGAATCTAAATTCTGATTATGACGTAATAAAATTGTTTAATGACATTATAAATAACTTTCCCTAGTTGATTTTTACTTTTAACGGTTTGATCGACTTTATTTGAAAAAACTAATTAACGATAAAGGATCTATATGTTACACAATGAATTGGACTGGATTTATGTGTAATTTTGTCATTGTACATGGGGTGTGTACGTAAATAATCCTTTAGTATTTGATATTAAATTACATGTTTACATACTCCTTTTGGATTAGAATTAATGATAAACAAACTAATTAATAACTCAATTCGAAAAAACATAAGAGTCTATCGGAGAGATAACACTACTTATAATTGTATGGTTGGCTACAATGTGATGTGACTAAACAATGTGATGTGACTAAAATAAGGTGGTTTGGTGGCGCCCACCTTATTATTTTAGTCACTCATATGTTAGCATAAAAAATGATCCATTTATAAATATCTTTTGATGTAATTTTAACATTGGAAAATCAATTACTTTATCAATTTAGAATTTCAGCTAATTTAGCAGTCTTCAACGTTCGGTCTTCTAATTTTACGGAACATGTCCTCCAAGTCCCACCTCATAACATTAGACTTCCCTTAATTAAAATTTAGTTTCACAGTTCCTCGACTCAGACTTGGGAGCAGAACCTTCCACGTCCGAAAATGTTACCGTTGAAACTTTATATTAAAAGCCACATAATCATATGGTTGAACATTTCAGAACTTTACCATTGCTTTCTTGCTAGTTGGCAGTATAGTTTTTAAGTAGTACTACTTCTTAAGAACAATTAATGATAAATTTACACTTTCATTATAAGAAAAGTAGACTTGTTTTAATTAATTATGATAGTTGATGTCGATAAAAAGACATTAAGTTCAACTGTGAATTTATTGACAATTAACTTCACGGAACTAATTTTATAATTGTTGCGAACAGTGAGATTTAAGACAACGGAAGTTGCTGTAATTGCCACAGTTCACATTTAAAATGTAGTGTGGGACAGTCGAAATTTCTATTAAAATTCTAATCTTCATAGGATTTACTAAAAAATGGCATCATCTTTATAGTTCATAATTAGTCACCTCCTACTTTACCGGTCCTCCGTGGATAATTTCGTTACATATTTTAAAGCTACTACTTACCCATAGCATTAGTAAGACGATAACTATATGTTATCATCTAATATAAATGCCCATATGTATGTACTATAATAAATAGTCTTACAAATACTTATATAGAGATATCTAATGATGTCCTGGTTAAATCCGGTTAAATTCTATGATGGACCACGAGTTTAATCTAATTCTAATATATCAAACTACAAAGAAAATTAATATCAAAATATAATCTAGAAGCATGCTAAGCAAAATATTTCCGACGGATATGTGGACACGAACTTAATTGCATAAGGTCTAATCAACATCTCATAGCAATCTAGTTATGAAATGTCAAAATCAAATAAAAAGGAGTAAGTATAGTAAAAAGGGAAGATTTTCCTAATCTATAGGAAAATTCGGTTTTCATAATTAAAAACCGGTTTAATAGATTTTATATAAATACCCCAAATAAACAACACTCTCACAAAAAGCCATATCACTCAACCATTTTTCTCTCTCTACAAAACCTAGTGAGAAGTTCATACTCTCCCTCTCTCTGGTATACAGCTCGTAAACTTCCACCTAATTCATGGCTCACCGGACAGTTCCTTCGGCCCAATATTCAATCGATTCAGACAAAATCGCGTTCTTTGGACAACACACGAAATGCTACTGCCCGATGCCGGTGAGGTAGATGAGGATGTTTCAATAAGCATTGATGTTCTTCGAGTGTTCATTGACCTCAATTTGGGCAATCGGACTGGCTCTTTCCATGTAAACCCAACTAACTTTTGAATTTTTTACTGGATTGCTTAATTTGCTGGATTTTTCGGTTTTGTGATGTGAGAGGAATTGTGTGATTAATATGTTTGATTGATTTGTTGCAGCAATTTGATAGTAAGGGGAATTTGCTACATAAGATTAGTACGAAGCTTGGTGCTAGCTCGTATGGTGATAGTGAACTCATGAGCTTGATTCAATCGTAAGTTTTCATCGTTAATGTGACTCATTTTCGATAGTAATGATACCTGATGCCTTATTCAGTAATTCTTCATTGTTGATCTGTTTGTGAGGATTCAAGTTGAGACTTCAGAGATTACCAGTATTCGAAATAATGTTATTTGGTGTTTTGTTATGGTTTAAATAGCTCGTGTTATAGTTTTAAGCATCATGCGATCTGATGTTTTCAGATCTGAAACTAGATCTGAAACTAGATCTGCAATTCGTAATGTGAAAATCGAATCATTTCGAAATCATGTTATTTGGTGTTTTGTTATGGTTTTAAGATGCATTGTTGTGGTTTTAATAGCTGCTGTTATAGTTTTAAGCATCATGATTACGTTTTTAGCTTGTGTTGAATGTTTCTGTCGTTATTGTTTTAGCGAGTATGTTATAGTTTTAAAACCTATCATTGTAGTTTTAAATAGCAACGTTAGTGTTTTTAGCTTCTGATGAAATATCTATGATTTGATTTTCGCAGATGCTTTGTTATAGTTTTAAAATACATTGTTATTGTTTTAAGAGGCACTATTATGGATTTAAGCATCAATATTACTGTTTTTAGTTTGTGTTGCATGTTTCTGCTTTGTTATAGTTTTAAAATGTATTGTTATAGTGCTAAGATGCATTGTTATGGTTTTAAGCTTCAATGTTATCATTTTTAACGCATATGTTATTGTTTCAAGAAATAATGTTATAGTTTTAAGCATCAACATTAGTTTTATTAAACTTCTGATGAAATATTTATGATTTGATTATTTGCAAATGCTTTGTTGTAGTTTTAAGAGGCACTATTATAGTTTTATAAGGCACTGCTATGGTTTTAAGTATTCGTTCTAGGGTTTATCAAAGCACTTATATAGGTTAGTCTCGTATAAAATCTTCGTAAAAACCTTCAATCTGATAAGTCCGTATTAAATTCTCTAAATTGTTCATGATTAAGGATCGTGAATTGACGACTCACGATTTCTCCAGTATACAATTTTCTAAGAACAATTGGTTGAATCGGATCGATTGATTTACTGTACAACGACCGTGTGACAAATATGAGTGTTATCCCTAGTTCGAATTAGCTTAATTAGATCTTGCTACTGTATTCATCTTTCTCTCATTGTTAATCGTAGTCTTAGCTTTAGTTAAACTAGTTAGAAGTATAAACAAACCATCAATCAGATTGTTACCGAAGTATGTCATTTACTCTCACTGCTACGTAGCTTAATTAATTCCTTAGCGAACGACTCTGTGGTTTAGCTTTGTCTGTCTATAACAACTGCTTACTACTTGGTTTTCTAAGTATTAATTTGAGCACATCAAGCGACGGGGGATAGCGACGGATATCCGTCGCTACCTAGCGACGAATCGCTAGGTTTAGCGACGGATTGGAGACGGATTGAGCGAATTCGCTCAATCCGTCGCCAAATTAGCGACAGATATTTTCCCGTCGCTATTTGGCGACGGATATATTTATCCGTCGTTATTTAGGGATGGATATTATATCCATCCCTAAATAAGTTGACCAAAATTAAAAAAAAGAAAAAATAAATAAAGAAAATCGATTTGGCTATCCGTCGCTACATAGCGACGAATAGCGATCCATCGCTAAAATATGTATACTATCGGGGCAGAAGCCCTTTTCTTCTCCATTTCCGTTTCAGCAGCTTGTTTCTTCCTCCTTTCTTCTTCATTTCGCCATTTCCAATTTCCGACCAAAACTCGACCATTCCGGCCAATTTTGGAGTCTTCTCGAAGCTCGTGTGATCAACCAATTTCATCTTTTTTCAGCTTAATCGAAGGTATTTTGACTAAAACCCTAACTTTGCCAAATTTGGGGATTTTGTTAATTTCAACTAATTTGAGCAATTGCATGTTTATTGTAAGTATGTAGTAGTTAGTTTAGCTTATATTACGTAGTGTGTTACCTTTGAGATGTGCAATTGAAATATTAATTGTGAATTTGGATTTTTAGTATAATGTTAGGATGTTTGTAAGTATGTAGGGTTTTTAATTTGATATTTTCGTATATGTAGTAGGATTAGGAAGATTTAGTTGAGTGTTTTGAAACCTTACTTGTTGACAAATTTGGGAATTTTATTAATTTCGACTAATTTGATCAATTGTATGTTTATGAGAACTATAGTATACTAGCTAGTTAATTTGAGATGTGCAATTGATATATTGATTGTGAATTTGGATTGTTAATTAGTATAATGTTAGGATGTTTGTAAGTATGTAGTACTTTTGATTCGATAAATTTGTATATGCACTAGAATATGAAGATTTAATTAAATGTTTTGAGACTATTTGGTGATTATATTAACGCATGTTATGAATCTAATAATTGTAGACGTGTCAGGCTAATTATCTAATTATGAATCCCGATCGTTTATGGATGTACCGTCGCGTAGTTAATGGCAGAATTCAGTCTAGTTTTGTGGAATGGGTTGAATCCTTCATCACTTTTGCGCTTACACAGACTACTTGTTTGAGCGGGGGGAAGATGAAGTGCCATTGCAATGCAAACAAATGTAGGAATAAGCAATTTTTGCCTCCTGAAACGGTAGTGGAGTACTTGAAATGTAAGGGGTTCGTGTCTGAGTATGAGGTATGGTGTTATCATGGTGAGACACGCGCACCGTTCATGGATTATGAGCATCTCTCAAAGCGTAAAAGGAAGCAGAAAAATGTGATCGGAAGTACTCAGAATACGTCTACATCTGATGCTAATTATGATCATGAACGGATGGAGCAAATAGTGTATGATGTTGCAGGTCTAGAGTTCATGGACACCAGGGAGCCAGTAACCGAGGGGGATGTGGAGGAGCCTCTGAATCCTGCGGATCAGGTGTTCTTTCACTTGCTGGAATCAGCAAAGAAGCCAATTTATCCGTGGTGTAGGCTCATCGAGTTATCTTTGTTGGCTCGGCTAATGAGTTGTAAGGCTAGTGACCTGCAATCTGAAGCGAGCTTTAATGAATGGGTACAAGTAATGTCGGATCTTTGTCCTGAAGAAAACCTAGTTCCCACCAACTTTTACCAGGTGAAGAAAAAGATGCGGGGGATGGGGTTGCCCATGGAAACCATAGATTGCTGTGAGGATATGTGCATGATCTATTGGGGGAGGATAATGATCTCTTGAAGTGCAAGTTACGTGGTAAGGACGGTCTGGCGTTACAAGGAGGGGGCTGCAAAGAAACGTCAGAAGAAAAATCTCCCACATAAGAAAATGTGGTATTTCCCTCTAGCACCTCGTTTGAAGAGGTTGTACACTTCAAGTGCTTGTGCCGATAAAATGCGGTGGCACAAGGAGCGAGTAATCCCGGAAGAGGGTAGAATGGAGCATCCATCAGACTCACCCGCATGGAAACAGTTCGATAAGACCTACCCGGAGTTTGCAGCAGAGCCTAGAAATGTACGCTTGGGGCTTTGTACAGATGGTTTTAACCTGTTTGGAAATGACCGGAAGTACTCTTGTTGGCCATTCATGCTGACACCGTACAACCTGCCCCACGGTGAGTGCATGAAGGAACCATTCATGTTCTTGACTGTGTTGGTGTCCGGGCCAGATGATCCGTCACAGAAGATGAATGTGTTCTTGCATCCCCTAATCAAAGAGCTGATTGAGTTGTGGGAAAATGGTATCTCGTCATATGATGTGTCAACGAAGAAGAACTTTACGTTGAGAGCAGCACTACTGTGGACCGTGAGTGATTTTCCTGCGTACTCCATGCTATCTGGAAGGAAAACCGCAGGCTTTAATGCTTGTCCACATTGTATGGAAGACACTGATGCATTTAGACTGAAGGAGAGCGGAAAGGAATGTTGGTTTGACTGTCATCGTAGGTTTCTACCAAAGGACCATACGTTCAGAAAGAACAAGACTAAATTCTTGAAAAACAAAGTAGTGAACAAAGGCGCCCCGAGACAACTTACTGGTGCAGAAATACTTGCAGAGATAGATAGGTTGGGTCTTATGAAAGTGACTGAAGTTGGATCGGAGAAGCATAACGAGAAAATTAGCAAAAAATGTGGATGGAAGAAGAGAAGCATCTTCTGGGACTTGTCTTATTGGAGCAGTCTTCTTATACGTCACAACTTGGATTTCATGCACATTGAGAAGAACGTGTTCGAGAACTTATTCAACACGATTTGCAACATTCCCGGAAAAACAAACGATACCCCTAAATCTAGAGCCGAGTTGGATACATTATGTAAAAGGCCCGAGTTGACAAAGCAGAATGATAAGGGGCAGTGGCCCAAGGCATGCTACACAATTGACACTGAATCTAGGAACAAACTATTTGATTGGGTGGGGGGATTGAAGTTCCCCGACAATTACGCCTCGAAGTTGGGGCGGTGTGTGGATGTGAAGAGGACAAAGATGTACGGGATGAAGAGCCACGATTTTCATGTGTTCATGGAGAGGCTTCTCCCTGTTGCATTTCGAGAAATGCTACCTAAACCTGTATGGATTGCTCTCACAGAGCTGAGCTTATTTTTCAAGAATTTATGCTCAAGGGTGCTTGACGATGAAGTGTTAGCAAATCTTGAAAGCAGCATACCATTGATTCTATGCAAGCTCGAGCATATCTTTCCACAGCTTCTTTGATTCTATGGAGCACTTGCCGGTTCACCTCCCACATGAAGCGAGGCTTACTGGACCGGTTCTGTATCGATGGATGTATCCATTCGAGAGGTGTGTAATAAAGGCAATCATTTACTTATAAAGTCTGAATTTTCCCAAGTTACATTGTCTTACCTCAATATATATACATTACAAATACTTGGGGAAACTGAAAAAGTATGTCAGCAATAGAGGGAAGCCTGAGGGATCGATGGCCAATGCATACGTGCGAGAGGAAGCTGCAACCTTCTGCTCCTATTACTTTGGGGACAATGTCCCGACGAAGGCATCTAGGCCGTCCAGAAACGCAGAAACATTTGAAGTTCAAGAGGATGATGACGTTGCCATTTCAATTTTTAGGTTCTCGGGGAGACCTATTGGAGAAGAAAAGACAGAATGGCTGACGGATAAGGAGCTGAAGGCAGCCACATATTATGTCCTCTCGAACTGTGATGAAGTTGACAAATTTATGGAGATTTATGCTCAGTGAGTAGCTTTCTTACGCTAACACATGGATTTTAACTTCTAACTACTATATATATATCTAATCATGTAATCGTGTCCACAGCCTTTTCAAACAGAAGAATCCAACAATGGCAGATAACGTAATTGAAGAACTGCTTCAAGAGAAGTTGGAAACAAAATTTGCAGATTGGTTCAAGGAGTATGTACGAAATCCTTTCAACAAAGTCACATGTCCTTACTTAGAATGTCTAGCAGAGGGACCAAACAGAAAGGTCTCTACATTCTCACCGTACATAGTAAATGGCCTTAGGTTTCACACAATTCAGTCTAACACCGCCAAGGCCACAAGCAATTCTGGGGTGTGTGTCAGGGGGCAAGATCAAGATGCAACTGATGATTTGTATGATTTCTACGGGAGCCTGAGACGAATTGTGCGGCTTGAATATCTGGGGTTTCCTTTGAAAAGAACCTTTCTATTTGATGTTGACTGGTATGATCCTACTCCAAGTGGTACGAGGAAACACGAGCTCTATCAGATGGTATAAATTAACCATAGGAAGAGGTATCGTACTAAGTATGAACCGTTTATCTTGGCGACTCAAGCACGCCAGGTGGTGTTTATTGAATATCCAAGCCTCAAACGCGATAAGGCGAATTTGGTCTGCGATGCAAACAAAGCCCGCTCCAGAGTAGAGTACATTGATAAGGACGACTCAATTACCAACTTGTACCAAGAAGAGGTCGTCGATGAAACAGCGAGAAAGCCTGTACAAGTTGATGATGAGTTCATAGACCTGCATGAAGACCAATTTATAGACTTAACAATAGCCGAGGAGGACGAGGGTATGTGTGTATTGTATGCTTAGTTGTTATGTGTATATATGCTTAGTTGTTGATTATCCCAACTTTTTTTGCTTTAATATATGTCAAATGTATATGTTTTACATGCCTATTCATGTATTCTTTACTAACACATTATTTCCTGCAATTTCTTATATGCTCTTGCAGATGCCGCGCCAAAGGAAGTTCGCATACCTTCCTCCCGGGTGTAGGGGTACTAGGGGGAGTCCATCGGGTTACAGTGCTAAAGACACCATGAAAGTGGAGCTACTAGTCCTCTGGTCGGATATGATATTGGTGGGAGCAGCAACCAGTCTCAGGTTCCAGAGACTCCACCGGCCTCTACGTCACATGCTCCTGGTGACTATCCCTCTGACGGGTGTCCCTATCTCACGTTGACTGATGATGCTACATTTTAGGGGAAGCCAGTGTTGTTCCCCAATGGCAAGAACAAGTAAGTATTATGCATTTGTAGAATATACACTTAAGAAAAATATATGTTACATGATTTTACTAATGAATATTCGTTTCTTATTTGTCTCATTGATAACAGGTTTTGACCACCGGCTGCTTCGGATAAACTCGGTAAAATCTTTAAGGGCAGGAGGGAGATGCCGGGACATGGAGGCGAGAAGTGGACAAACATCTCGGACCGGATGAAGCACTTTTACTTTGATGAGTTGCGGGTAAGCTTAAATGTTACAATGAATGCTTTATTTGTTCTTTTAATCGTTGTGTTAATGTGTGTGGTATGTCAGCCACTATATCTGTGAGTGGTATGTCAGCCACTATATCTGTGAGTGGTATGTTAGCCACTGAACTTGGATGATATGTTAGTCACCATTGTGTTAGTCAATTTTAGGACAATTTGAGTGGTATGTTAGCCACTAAGCTTGGTTTGATATGTTAGTCACCATTCATGAACTTGTTGTGTCATTTGAGTGGTATGTTAGCCACTAAACTTGGGTGATATGTTGGTGTTTATTCATGAACTTATTGCACACAATTTGAGTGGTATGTTAGCCACTAAACTTGGTGTTATATTTAAATTGTTATCTTTCTTTAAACTTGTGTAATTTTTACTTTGAATGGAATTGTTGTAGAAAGACTACTACATTCCCAATGCCCTGGTGTTAGGGGTGTAAATGAACAGAACCGTTCGTGAACGTTCGCGAAAAAGCTCGGTCAACGCTCGGTTCGTGTTCGAGTTGACCGAACTCGAACGGTTCGCGAACATGTTTCGAGTAATTATCGAACGAGTTTCGAGCTTAATTGTTTATGGCTCGAGTGTTCGCGAACAGTTCTCGAACATAGGTGTATATATATTTAATTATTATTTTTATAATTATATTTATATAAAAAAATTATTATACCTAAAACCTAATTCCAATTCCAGATCCAATTACAAACACTCCACTCCAGCCTCCACTCTTCTCCGTCGTCTGCGTCTCCACGCTCCAGTCCACTCTCCACCGCTTCTCTCCGCAGTCCCTGTTCCGTCGTCTCCACTCTCCACTGCTTCTCTCCACAGTCCCTGTTCCTTCGTCTTCTCTTCTCTCCGCAGTCCCTGTTCCTTCATCTGCTCTTCTCTCCATGATCCACACCGCACTGTCTTCCTTCGTCTTCTCTTCTCCGCACCGCACTCAAGACTTCCTGCTCCTTCGCTCCATCGCTCCAGTTCCACTCCGCCGCATCTCCTCTTCCGATCTGCTGCTCTTCTCTGCAGGTTAGTACTTCCTTTCTCAATTCTGTTTCTAATTTGAAGTTGAATTCAATGTGAAAAGGAGCAATTTACAGTTACCTTACGAGATAATTGAATTGAATCCGGTTTACGTTGAATTTAATTTACAGTTACCTTACGAGATAATTGTAGCTCTTACCTCTTAGTGACTTGAATTGAATCCGGTTTCAGCTGCTCTTGTAGATAATTGATTGTTAGGGAAGTCTGGATGATCAGAAGAATTTGGTAGTTAAATGTGGCTATTCCTGTGATCATAAGTTGTAAAATATGTTGTATATTCTGCTTGGTATTAGCTAGCTTCTTTTTACGAGCACAAACTATAATCTGCAAGCTCATGAACTATAATCTGCAAGCTTCAAAATATGTTGAATCCGGTTTCAGCTGCTCTATGTTGATTAGTTTGTGGTTGATTTCACAATCATAACTGTGATATATTTGCTATAAGGTTTTGAAATGGCTACATCTCCTAAAATTCTTGATCCCGAGTCACTAATTACTGGAGAAGAGCTGGCTAATGCTGAAATTAATCAGCCCGTCGATGATGGAGATGAACAGTTAAGTAGTGGTGAAGAGGATGAAGAGGGAACCGAAGATGATGATTCGGGCGATAAGGAGAATGAAGAAGCCGGTGTAGGTGATGGGCTTGATTCTTATAGAAAGAAAAGAAAAAGGACATCGAAGGCATGGGATAATTTCAAAGAGGTCGACTTTGTCGATGGAAAATCAACAAATGTGCAATGTGTACATTGTAGTTCAAAAATCAAGCGTTATGGTACAAAGACCACTAATATGAACAGACACATGTGCCCAAAATTGAAGAGGAAATTGGCCGCCGATGAGAAGAAACAAGCAAAGCTTAACTTTCCTGCGGGTTCAGAAGCTACACCAGGCCACTCTTATATTCACACCGGAAAATTTGATATGGCAGCCATGAGAGAAAGTGTAGCAGAGTGGGTGTCTATGCACGAGCATCCTTTTTCTATTGTCGAGGAAGCCGGGTTTAATATAATGATGAAAAGAGGGATGTCCGGTTGGGTAAACATAAGTCGGGCTGCTGTAACAAAAGATTGTTTTTCTGTGTATGAGAGAGAAAAAACCAAGCTGAAGAATATGTTCAAGAAAGTTAAGAGGATCAGTCTCACTACAGACTTGTGGAAGTCGAAGAATCAGAAGATTGAATATATGGTATTGACAGGCCATTGGTTGATAGCAACTGGAAGCTTCAAAAGAGGGTACTAAATTTTATTCATGTTCCACCTCCTCGTCCAGGCCATGTCATTGCAGATGGAATATACAGGTGCTTAAGAGAGTGGGGTTTGGAGTCTAAAGTTTATACAGTCTCAGTTGAGAATGTGTTAGATATTTTGTTAGAAATATCTGTTTAGATTTTGATCAGCAACATGATGACTTATCTTAGTCTCAGAAAGGTGATTAGTACTCTTGGTTCACTTGAACATAAAAGAGGAAAACCACTAAGTATGATAGTCTAGCTAATCTTGTATAAGATGTTAGGTCTCAAAATGTAATTTTTATTTTTATGAAGAGAAGACCAAGAAGAAGACATCCAAGCAGAAAGCTCAACGACATTGAAGACTTGAAGAAAACTGCACAAGATTACTGAATCTGTTGTTCAGATATCCTAGCCAGATATCTTAAAGACACGAATAGTTTCAAACAAACTGTGTCACAAAGAGATATCTGAGAAATAAGATACATATCTGAAAACAAGGAAAGTGTCCACAGATATCTACTCTCAGATACCTTGAGCTTTAACCACGTTTCTGAAAGAGAAATATATATTGCAAACAAAGTTGTTTCAATAAACACAAGTGGTATCTGAAGAATGAAGATAAGGACGCAAAGAATCGATAACACTAGTCTCGACATAAAAGCATAGTTCATTGGCACTACAGACAAAAAGTATAGTACAATGCATTTAATGCACGACAGATGTGCGAATAAAAGCAACGGCGACCGAGAAGAAGACAAAACTCGCATAAGATTATACACATATATCAATAGTTTGAATTTGAGCCTAACGGATACTATTCAAACGGCACTCAAATTCATCTATAAATATCAACACTTAGACAGCTTGAGAAAATACACAGAACCTTAGACACACGATCTCTGAATATCTTACTCTCTCAAAGCAACTTACTTATCCTCAAAGATTTCTGTTGCGACCAAAGCTTTTGATCTTGAGTAAACACTAAAGTTCTAAGTGTCACGATCCTAAACAAGCAAAGCTTATCTGAAGGAGTTGAATCAAAAGATCAACTATCCGTGATTCATTCTCTTGAGCAGATATCATAAGACTTGGGTCAAGAAATCGAACAAGATACCATACTTGTAAAGTGTATTAAGTAACTTAGTTCACAGAGCTATCGATTAATCAAAAGTTATTAAGACGCTCATCGACAACTCAAACCAAAACCAACACCATAATCAAGTGGAGTGTGAAGTACTTAGTTTGAAAAATCAGGGAATAACTCCAAGGTTACCGGAGTATAGGAAGTACTTAGCTTGGGAAGCTAGGGAATAACTCAAAGGTTTCTGAGTATAGGAAGTACTTGGCTGTGAAAACTGGGGAACAACTCAGGGGGAACATTTGGTTGGGAACCAATTGTTAAGAATCTTAGAATAGGATTATTGTAAGGAGAACTCAATTATCTGTTCTAGTGAATTCTAGGTCTCTGATAGACCGAAGTGGATTAGTTGGAGGATTACGCCACCTCCAGATACCACTATACTTGCTGTGTTATTTACCTTTCTGTATTTACATTTCAGCAACACACACACACACACACACACACACACACACATATTAACTGTTTCTGCACTTATCTTTATTAAGTCTTCCGCACTCTGATTCTAAGTATCAGATATCTATTCAGATATCTGAGAAATAGTTGTTATCGACAAAAGTTTTAAAAGACTATTCACCCCCCCCTCTAGTCTTTTACTTTGCCGTTCTCTGGACCAACAAGTGGTATCAGAGCAGGAGGTTCACCAGCCTTCTGCACTGAACCTAGATCCCCAGATAGGTGAAGGAACTTTGTCCACTTTTGAGGACTATTTAATTTGTGTGTTAAGTGTGCAGGTATGTCTCTGAGTGATGCACCCGTTCTCAAACCAGAGAACTACGAGAAATGGAAAAATAACATGATGCTCCACCTTGAAGCCATAAGTGACGAGATGATCGAAGTAATAAAGAATGTCCCAATAGTCATTCAACAACTTAAGCAAGTCATGGAGGTTTCGAGTGGAAGAGACAGAGATCAAAGCGAAGGATCTTCACAAACAGATGCGTCAACTAGTGGAAGATCTACTGGTCAAGTTATTTACGAACCAAAGCCCAGAGAACTCTGGACATCGGAAGATGCCAAGAGGAATCGTCTGATGGTCAAGCTCGTAATATCATCATCGATCGACACGAGCACATACAGTAAATCGGGGTGCTAAACGGCAAAGTGCTCGGCAACCGATTGAAGAAATCTGTTTAACCGAGAAACCAAGGAAAACAAGTTCGAAGTTCTAAAGTTGAAATTTCAAAATTTCAAACAAGGTCCCATCAAACTCTGGAAGAACTTGATTTCAGATTTACCACTCTCATGAGTGATATAAAGATTGGGAAAGCAATAGATACTCATTCGAGAAGATTAAGACTATTGTCAAGTCTTAACCACAACCGGGAGCATACTAAATTCTTTTATTTTAACCAAGGTATGCCAAATATCACCCAAAGGAACTTTTCTCTCATCTTGCTTATCGTTGACTTTGAGACAACTCAGAGAACAAACAACTGAAAAGTTGCGTAATGTTGCTCTAGTTACTCAAGGAACTTCAAAAGAAGAAAAGCAAGGAGGAGATCGAGGATGCTCTTGCCGAAAAGCAAATGAGCAACTTTGTCGATCGAGAAATTGAAAGAAGAAAAGCCAAAGAGAAGTCAAAAGCATCTAGGCTCAAACTATCACCAAGACAAAATATGCAAAGCTCATTGAACAAGCCATTTCGTAAAGCATCATGTCTTGAGGAAGCGTAAATTGAAACGATATCTGCTTTCTATTGTCGTAAACCAGCCACTTCAAGAAGGATTGTCCGCCTCAACAAACTAAGGACAAAGATAAAGATAGAAGAATCTTCTGAAGAAGCCGTAAAGCTTTGTTAATCAAGAAAGAAAGAAAATCCAAATTCAATGGATGCTCTAGACGTTGAGATGATTCTCAAGATGACAATTCAGATGACTCAACCTTACCATCACCGTAATTATGTGGAGTTACTCATGATATAATCGACTTCGCCTCAAGAAGAATGAAATGTGGGTTCTTTGAAATTGTGGACCGGACATCTCCAACATAGAAAACTGTCTTATGGCTGATGAGGTAACACATACTTCTTGCTACACTTATGAAAGTGATGAAGAGGAAATAAAAGATCTAGAAAATCTCAGAAAGGAACTTGATATCTATGAAAGAGAATTTCAATGATCCATGCGAGAACTGAAAACCTAGAGGAGGAAAAGAATTTTCTTGCAAAGGAAAATTCTCATTTGGTTAAGATATCTGAGAAAAAGGACGCTGAAAATGCGTTTCTCAAGGCTCAGATATCTGAGACTGAAAAGTCACATAAAGAAGCATTGGCAGTACTTCAAAAGAAATATGAAGATCTTCTTTCTGAAAATAAGGAACTCAAGAAGAAAGAACTATCTTTTCAATCTTATGCCAAAGCTAGTGACACTCTTATTGAAGTACAATCTTACTTAAGAGATCCTTCAGAAAAGAAAGGACTTGGGCTGAATACACAGACAAATTGTTCTATCACTCTGAATAAGAGCAAGGAGAAAAGAACATTTGTAAGTACTCAGCAAGACGGTTCCCATGCAATCTATAGTATCGGTGAAAAGACAAAGATTGTTGACAAAGGAAAGGCGATATGACTAAACCTTTGTGGGAAAAACAAGTCAAAAACAAAAGCTTGGTACGTCTCGAAAAGAAACACAACACTAAAAGTGTAAACACCCACAAGGTTATGTCTCTCAAAAGGTAGAATTGCAGAGTCGCAAATTCTCCCATATCACTTTTTCTCGAAAGAAATTGATCAACCAGAGACTAGCAAAGTCACGAGAAAAGATCTCAGATAGCTTCAAGTGCTCGAAACGGTATTGGCTACAAAGGCATCGGAAGACAACTTGCTCATGAGTACAAGCAGGAGCAAGAACGATGGCTGAAAGCTAGAATTGCTCAAAGCAATGATCAGAAGTGGAAGTTAAATCAAGCCACTGAAAATCTGAATGCCAGGGCTAGAAGAAATCTGGCAAGGAAGGCTAAGTTTTCTGAAAAGCAAACTCAGAAACCTGACAGGTATCTGAAAGCATCATATGGAGCACCTAGGAACACACCAAGGAAGAAAATAATTCTTACTAATGATAACATTCATTCAAAGAGAATTCTTCCTTACGTTCCTGTCAGACAAAAGCATTTTCAAAGAAATTCATTCAAAAATGGATTCCTACTGGAAGAACTTTTAATTACGACGTTCCATCAAAGATATGAGAACCTAATCTCCTGCTTCACAGTGTGAGAATGCCTCTGGACCAAAGCACAATGGCTATTTGATAGTGGATGCGAAAGCACATGAGGAGACAAAGCAAATCTGTCGATTACAAAGCTTAAACACAGACCGGATATCGATTTGGAGGAGAATTAAATCCTCTCTGGGATTTGGCAACGTCAAATTGGGGACTTTAACAATCACCGACGACATATGTTAAGGATTTGAAATATAATCTATTTAGCATGAGCCGGTTATGCGACAAGGGTTTTACTATAAAATTCAAAGCTAAATCTGCAAACTAATTGACAATGAGTCAAAGCGCAGTCTTAGTTGGTCGGAAAGGCGCCTTTATGTTGCCGATTGGGCATCCGCCACAATCAAGAATGTCTCATGGTGAGTCAATCTGGTCACAGAAGAGCACCGTTATGGCACAAAAGAATGAGTCACTTGAACTTCAAAACTCTGAATAGACTTGCCAAGAAAGAGTTAGTGGTCGGTCTTCCCAACATCTTCGTAAAGGATGGTATCTGCTCACTTTGCGGATGGGGAAACAATCTAAGATCTCTTTCAAGTCCAAAATCGGACACTCTAGTGTTAGACCAACGCAACTTTTACACATGGATCTATTTGAATCATCTCAGAACTAGTTATGCGCAGAAAGAAGTTTGTCCGTTGTTGTAGATGACTTCTCAAGATTCACTTGGGTTGTCTTTCCAAACACAAATCGATGCCGAGGTGGAGATACCAAACTTGTTGAAAAAGCTTGAAGTCATGAAAAATGACACGGTATCTGCAATCGTAGCAGACCATGGTACCGAAGTTTGTCAACCAAGACATAAAGGAGTTTTACCGCAAAGGTATACAACACCAACTTTCCTCTGTAAGAACACCTCAACAAAATGGTGTTGCAGAAAGGAAAACAGAACCCTTAAAGAAGCCGCAAGGACAATGCTAATGACCTTTGAAATAAGTGAAATTTATTGGGTTGAAGTCAGAAACACGACTTGCTACACTCGTAATGTATGTTTGATAAACAAACACCATGACAGATCGCTTATGAAATCTTGGTTGGTAGACCCCCTAATATCAAACATCTGAGAGTATTTGGTTGTAGATGTTTTGTTCTAAACAATGGGAAAGATCATCTGAGAACATTTCAACCAAAGGCAGATGAAGGTGTTTTTCTTGGCTATTCCACAAACAAAGAAAGCTTACGAGTTTACAACAAAAGAACAAAGAAAATTAAAGAATCGCCCATGTTGTATTCTATGAAGGAAATAAGAAAACACCTCCTATTGATGAAATCTCAGAAAGGTTCAAAGAATTATTACTGAGGGATTCTAAAGAAGAATCCTCAGAAAGGAAAAACATCATTATGGAAAGTGAGGATGACTCTGACGTAGAAAAGCTTGAAAAGCCTAGTAACAACAAGATGACTCACAAACATGATGAGGAATTCCCTATGAGTTTTCCAGAAATGGAACAGGTTACTGAGAACCTTCATCATGAAAAGGTATCTGAAAATAAGAATGCTGAAATGCATGTTTCAGATATCTCTAACACTGAAAAAGTGTCAGATATCAGTGACATTTCCCATATGTCAGATATCTCAGATACTGAAAAAGTATCAAATCAAAATCTTAGTGATTCACATTCAGATCACTTGGATATTGATCCTACTAGCACTAAACCTATGATGAAATGGATCAAAGATCATCCTACAAAGGATATAATTGGACCAATTAATCAGGGTGTTAGGACTAGGAGAGCAATAGCTGAAAATGCTAACTCTCTCTTTGGATGTTTCATCTCGAATATTGAACCTAAAAATATAGAAGAAGCATTAGGAGACCAAGACTGGATCTCTGCAATGCAAGAAGAGTTGGATCAATTTGAGAGAAACAAAGTCCGAACCGTTCCATTTATAGAAGGAATATCCGTGATTGGAACTAAATGGGTTTTGAAACAAGATGAATGAGTCCGTGAAATAACCAGAAACAAAGCAAGATTGGTTGCCAAGGGATTTACCCAGACTGAAGGCTTAGATTTTGACGAGTCATATGCACCAGTTGCCAGATTGGATGCAATAAGACTCTTTCTAGCCTTTGCAGCTCATAAAGATTTCAAAGTTTATCAGATGGATGTCAAAAGTGCATTCCTAAACGGTGAACTTGCAGAACAAGTTTATGTTGAGCAACCACCTGGCTTTGAAGTTTCCTCAGAAAGTAGAATGGTCTATAAACCATGTAAAGCTCAGATGGATCAAACAGCTCCAAGAGCATGGTATGACACTTTGGCCAAGTACCTTCTGGAAAATGGTTTCAAGAAAGGTGAAGTTGATAAAACTTTATTTACCTTAAATCATGATGGGAAACTACTCTTAGTTCAAGTACATGTTGATGACATCATATTTGGATCTAAGGACAAGCAACTTTGTAATGACTTTGCAAATCTCATGAAAAGCAAGTTTGAGATGAGCATGATGGGAGAAATGAATTATTTCCTAGGATTGCAAGTCAAGCAACTCAATGATGCAATATTCGTTAGTCAAACAAAGTATGCAAAAGATATGCTCACAAAATTCAATCTTAAGCCTTCTGAAAAGAATGCTAAGATACCTATGAGCATTGGAATCAAAATGACCTATACTGAATCAGATAAGAGTGTGGAAGAACATAAGTATAGGAAATTGATAGGTTCACTACTTTACCTCACTGCAAGTAGACCTGATATTCAATATGCTGTTGGAGTATGTGCTAGATTTTAGACAAATCCAATGCAAACACACTACAACATTGCTATGAAAATATTAAGGTATGTAAAAGGTACAATAGATGTAGGATTGTGGTATCCTAAAGAAAGTGGATTGAGTTTAGCTGGGTACTCAGACGCTGATTATGTTGGATCATTGCTTGATAGGAAAAGCACCTCAGGAACTTGTCAGTTTCTGGGTACTAGACTTATCTCATGGTTTAGCAAGAAGCAAAACTCAATTGCAACTTCTACCACAGAGGCTGAATATATTGTCTTGGTTGTTGTGCAACACAAATTCTGTGGATACAACAACAACTTAAAGACTATGGACTCGATGAGAAGAAAACTCCCATTTTCTGTGACAACACAAGTGCTATTGCGATTACATAGAATCCTAAATTTCATGCCAGAACAAAGCACATTGATGTTAGACATCACTTCATCAGAGACCATGTTGAAAAAGGCAATATAGAGATACTCAAGATTGGAATCAAGACCAACTTGCGTATATCTTCACTAAGCCACTACAAGAAAGTAGATTCTTAGCCTTAAGACATAATATTGGTCTAATGGAACTACCATTGAACTTAAAGAGTTCAGTATCCAAACGGGCAACCAGAGAAGAGGTATCCGAACGGAAACCAGAGAAGAGGTATCCGAACGGCAACCAGAGAAGAGGTATCCGAAGAGAAAAGAGAAACTGAACGGTATCCGTAAGTCAAAAGGCTAAAGAGCAAAAGATAGCTTAAGATCTCTAAGGCGAAACTCGATATCCGAATCACTCTATAAACGGGAACACAAAAGAGAATAGTATAACTATCTGCAATAACTACTCTTGAAACTCGCATTATTTCTATCTTGATGAAAAACTTGAAAATCCTAAGTATAAGAGTTAAGATGCTAACAGTGTCCTTGGTCTTATTGTGATCAGGATAGCAAGTCGCCAAAACTCATTAAATGGGCACAATTACACTTGTTGATTGTGATCATTCTCAAGAAGCAATGGTGACCCTCGAAGTTAAGCGATTGATGCAGGTGGAAATTAATTCACAGTAAATAGTGGACTGTTGAAATTCAGACATGGCCCACTAAGCATTTAATGCCGAACTAGCTTTTGCTCACGCCTGTTTGCAAATTACAGATACGTACACACAAAATCAATTTGTATGTATTTGTCTGTTGGGATTCAACTGCTATATATATAGGATTTTGGCAAATGAAATCACTTTTGCCTAATCCGAAATTTCATCTTGCACAAAAATAGCAAATCCTTCTCTTGATTCTCTGCAAACCCTCTACAATCTCTGCAAATCAAGATTAAGGTTTTCTGAAAAGAATCACTGAATCAAATCTCTTTCAAACACCAATTTCAAATCCCTACACTATATAAAGAGATGGCCTCCAAGAACACTTCAACACAGAAATCCCAATCCTCCACTGGTACTGCTGAAAAGCAAGCACCAGAGTTGGTTATTGTAAACAATCGACTGGTAGGAGTTTTTAATCCTGACCATTGGACTTCAAGTCACAGAATGATTTGGGGTGGTTCCATGGTTGAAGAATACCTCTCTGCTGCAATAGAAAACCAAACTGACAGAAAATTGATTCTTGACATGCTTGAAAAGGCACAAATCAAGGGTTTTCTATCTGCTCGCCCAAGTGGAATTTCATCACTCGATGTGTTGGAATTTTACAACAACTCCAGGATTATTTCCTGTGTATCTGAAGGCACTGAAATAGTGTCTATCAAAACCTCAGTCCAAGGAAAGGAAATCCTTCTGGACTTAACAACCTTCTGTAAGTTGTTTGAGGTTCAAAATCTTGGAAAGGATTTTGAAATAAACACCAAGGATGATGAACTCCTTGAAGGTGTTAAAGAACTTTCTGATGGACGTGTGATCTTGAAAAATCAGATACACCCACTGAGTTCAAACTTGCTGACATCCGAACCAGACATCTGTTGGTTCACTGGGATGTACTAGCTTGCATTCTTCACAGATGCTTTGATGGTCTACAAGGTGGTGCAGACCAGATAAGCCAAGAACGATGGATCATGATGTTCTTGCTGAATGCAACAAGACAAAAGGCTGGAAAACCCTTTTAACTGGGGAAAGTACGCCTTCATGAAATTCGTGAAGAAGATTCAAGGCTTCGAGCCTAAGATTGTCAAAGGACTAGCTGAGCCAAAGGCCACAGTAGGTTATGGTCTGAAGATATGCTACTTGCTGGAAAAGCTTGGCATTAAGCTCAGAGAGACGGCTGAAATAGCCAACAGTAACCTACTCTACAAATATGAGTATACAAATCTGATGAAAAAGGTTACTGGGTCTCAGAAAGGTCCTAAGAAGCGAAAATCTGAAAAGATATCTGAAGAAAAGGTTGCGACCAAGAAGCCCAGAACTTCAAGAAAGAAGTCTGGCAAATCGTAAGACACACCAAAGAGGTCACAATTCTCGATATATGCATCGCCGATGAATCGATAATGGCGGATGAACTCATCAATGCCGCAAAAGAGTTATCAACTCTTGAACAAGTAGACTCAAAGAAGAGAAAGTGCTTTCGGAAATGTTGCGACTAATGCGTAAAGCCTTGGCCGATGAACTCATAAATCGCCAAGAGTGGTGAAAAGCACCAAGCCCCATCTGCAGAAACTGCAGGAGTTATGCACCAATCAGTTCCTAATGCTGATGAGAGATCTGATGATGAAGATGATGAACTAGTCATCTCTCAAGTCCTAGAAAGAACAAAGAGGGCTAAGGTTACTGAAAAAGTAACGGTGATAAGGTATTCAAGAAGAACCTACACCACAAAGTTCTCGAGACTATAGCAAAGGTTGTTGGTGCAAACACATCATCAGGGAATGCTTCTCTTGAACAACTTCACAAAGCCCTGATGAGTGGTATTTTAGTGCTGGCAGATGCTGATGGAAATGCCACATCTAAAAATCTGGAAGAACATTCTCTTGATCGATCAATCTTCCGCTGCATAACCACAACAACCACAACAGCCACAAGTGGTTGATGAAATGGTAAATGAACTCCATTTTGAATTACCAGCAATATTGTATGCTGAAGAAAATCCTGTAATTGAGCAGGTTCCCCAACTCAATGAGAGGGATCAAACTGAGACATTAACTCAGAATGATCAATCAGGGGAGGCAACTGAGTTGCACACTCAGGAAAGGTGTGAAGTACCAGAAACTTCAAACAAAGAAACTGCACTAGGACAAGACGACCAATGTATAGAAAGGTCACAAGTTCCAGAATCAGCCTGAAACTGCTCGGGTAAATGACTAGTTTAACTCTTACCTTGTGAAAAATTTTATACTTATAAATCTTGTTTCCTCATAAGAATTTCTTTGTTACAGGCTGAGTTAGAAACGCAGAAACAAGAGGAAGCTGAGAAGCTTGCCTCAGATACTGAAAAAGAGGTTCCTTCAACCTTAACTCTTGAGAAATCTGAGCCTGTGCCACAGGTAAATGATTCTTAAAGAGAACTAATTTTTCAGTAAAAATGTTTATGTGCTCATTCATGATAAATGTTTCTAACAGGCTCCAACTGAGATGGAAGAAGATAAGGCAGAAATGCCAGAGACAAACCCAGAAACCAACAAGGTTTCTGAAGAACACATCACTGAGCCTTCAAACTTGAAGGTATATGACAATCAAGTGACAAGTATTCTTCATCTTGGGTTATCCTTTATCTCTTCTAATATTCAATACTTTCTACTTACAGGCTATTTCAGAAGTAGAAATGTAAGGGGATAAAGTTGCAACTTCCCCTGCATCAATGGAAATTGATGAAGCCCCCAAGGCAACATCACTCGAAAGAACACCAGACATTGCACAAGTTTCTGAGAAAAATGAATCTGAGCTTCCTATTGAGGAAGTAAGTAGCACAAATCAGAATTCATTAAAAGCATTTTTACATAGATTCTTTCAAACTATTTCCTAAGTATTGTAATTCTCTCAGGTTCAAGAAAGAAAGGTTGATAAGGACCAGACTTCCAAGTCTCCACCTCACAACAAGATATCTGAGACACCAATTGTCTCAGTAGAACAAGTATCTGAGCCTGATGTTCATACTCAGGTAACTCAGAAACTAAACTACACTTCTACTCAGATATCTACAAAAGTTTTGAAACTCACTCAAAACTCTTTCTTTCAGGCTCAAACAGATGCAAAGCAGGTTCCCATTGAAGAAACAAGGGACCTACTTCACTTCTTCAAATCTCACACCCTGCCAAAGCATATTCAATGCTTCAAGAAATGGCAGAAGTTAAGGTGCTCGATCTCCGAAATATTGAGAATCACCGATCAACCAACCGAGAGCACGAGCTCTTGACCGAAACTTATGTCCAAGCAATGTTCCCTCTGTAACAATATCTGATTGCGATTCTACTACATAAGGACTTTTCCGGAGAAGTGGCGCATAGTTTGATACATGCCTTTGAGCAAAAGATGGTCGGACAATTGGCATTCAAGCGATCCGCCTGCACTCGCAGTTTATACCTTGAACAAGAAGAAGTTAATGGGTAAGATCACTATCCCTAAGTGATCAATCTTGTATCTGAAGATGATGAGGAGGAAGAAATGAATGAAAATTACTTTGATGAACCTCCCACTGACCATCACCAAGAGGATGATAATGACAAAAAGGATGATGATGATGCCCCTGCACCAGGGACCGGAGGAATTTCACAGAGAAACAATGCCTCAAATTTGAAAAGCAAACTGAGAAGACTTCACAGAAATCCCCGTCTTCATCACCTCAGAAATCTACTCATCCATCTTCTAACCAACACGCAGTTACTACTGAACAAGTAGTTGAGCTCTCTGAGGAAACCAATCAGAAAATATTAAACACTCAGACCAGAAGTGCTCAACTCAGACAACTGTTGGAAGAAGAACAACAGCTCCATCTTCAACTGGAAGATCAAATAGCTAAATCCAGAGATAAGATTGATCAACTACAAGATCTATACTTAGAAGAAATGATTGCTTACTCTGAGGTTAAAGAGCTACGGGATGCTGTGCAAGAGATCACCAAAGAACTCGATACTGAAGAAGTATCTGAAGTCAAGCATGATGCTAAGGCTGCATCATCTTCGAAAGAAGTACCATCCTCCTCCCAGAAAGGAAAGAAACCAATCTCTGAGATGGTTGCTGGACTCGATACGATCGATGAAAATGTCCAAGAGGATGAAGATCACTGGGCTAATCACTCAGATGATGAAGAAGACAAGACTTTGGCAGAACACCGCCATGAACATTTAGCGGTTTCTCACTTGAAAAGGAAGTTGATTGCTCCTACAATATTCAACAAACTGCCAAACGTCCACTCCCATGAATACATGAACAAAGCAAGCAATCTGGCTACTCTGAACAAGGAGATGTCTTCACAAAACAAGGAAGTAATTGCCTCCGTCCCCTCTGAAATGAGAAAGTTCACTGAGCTCATCACTCAGAGAACAACTAGCATGGTCATTGCTCAGAAAGATCTGGGAATGATAAGGGACGATGATGTGTCTTTAGCTGAAAAAGCTTTTCAAGAGGCAAGTTACACTGCTGGAAAAGCAGATGCCATCCTAGGCCCATTAGTAGAGCTCACTGATAAGGACAATGGACTTATCAAGCAAAATCAGGAGCTCAAAGCCGAACTTCAGAAGTTGGTAACTGCCTATAATTATCTACAAGGGCACTTTGACTCTCTCTCAGATTCCTTTATGAGACTGAGTCAGCCAACAATGACTAAGGGGGAAAGAAAGTACAAATCTGGACCTCAAAGTCAGGGGGAATGGGAAGAAGGAGATGAAACAAGAAGAAATTTGGAGCTGGTGCGGCTCAGAAAGGAAGAAGAAAAACTTCACAGCCACCACTCAGAATCAATGAACCCTCCTCAAGCCAAGTCATGGTAAATAGTAGCCGCTTCCCGTAAACCAATCAAGGAACCAAAATGGTAACAAGGGCCATGGCACAGAAACCTCCAAGGAGTACCAAGGCTCCAAGGAGAAGACAAGTTAGAGGGATTGATGAATCTTCTGAAGAAGAAGAAGAAGAAGAAGGTCAAATCAAGTCCCTGGGCAATGAAGAAGGCTGCAAAAATCTCACAAGAATTGTTCTTGATGATGATGAAGAGACTGATGAAGATGAAGATGAAGCTCCTCTTCACAGAAAAAGGAAAATTGAAAGCCTAACTGAGCCCATAGCTGCAAAGCCACTAGCAGCTAAAACACCCTCTGGAAATACCAAGTCTATCCAGGGTGGTGGTTCTTCAAGAAACAATCCCAAAGAGAATTCAAGATGTAAAAAGGAATCGAGAGTCGAGCAAAGACAAAGTCAACTTCCACTCAGGCCAGAAGAAGCCAAAATAGAGTATGTGAAGTATGACAATGATTCCTCTGTCTACAGGTGCATCAATCAAAAGAATGGCTATTGGATTCTGGAACTGAAGCATCTATTGGTAAATTCAAGATTTCCAGAACCAATCCATAAACAACTCATGGCATGGAGAAAGAATAAACCTACCTTGATCAACACCAATCACATCAAAGCATGGTTGGATTTTGAAGTTGTCAAGAGAACTGAAGCCATGAAGAAGGACCTCTCTGCTGATTGTCCATATGGAAAGCCAGATGATGTGCACAAAATTCTGAATATCACAGGAACAGGCACAAGACCAAGACTTGCTGCGGAACCCTATGAGTCGTTCTATCTGACAGAAGATCAATACAAGGGTGACATCAGATATCTGAAGATTATCTACGAATACTTCAAGCTTTCAGATATCAGAATAGAGCATGCCTGGAAGTGGGGAAAGTACCTATGGGTCAAGCATTTTGCCAAGAAAAATCCTACCAAAACCTACAAAGAGGTCTGTGGATTTGCCAGAGACACAGAGATGCTTGTCAGAACTCTTCTCTATGATTATTCTGATGACATCAAAAGGTTTGGAGATAGGAAATTTGCAAACTGATCCATAGAAATACTGTTGAAGACTTGAAGATTGAAGACTTGAAGACTAGTTCTTTAGGATGTTTACTTGGAGCTTGGTTACTCCTGTTGTCCTAATTTACTATGTAATTTTTGTATTTTTGCTGACTGAGCTTAACTATATAATGTAATTGAAGTTATCTGTAAACTTTAGTTGTAACTTATCTGAAGAACTTACTCTCAGATAGTATTCTATAAAAGATAACTTGTCAGCAAAGATCACACCTTGTGATTTGGTTGATGTCTACTTTCTGCACTTAATTATATAAATTGAAAGATCTTAAGAAATGATTAAGTGGTGGATTGTTTCCTCATCCAGATTTGTAATAGGGAAGATAGTCATCGTTGACTGATCAAAATGGGGGAAATTTGTTAGATATTTTGTTAGAAATATCTGTTTAGATTTTGATCAGCAACATGATGACTTATCTTAGTCTCAGAAAGGTGATTAGTACTCTTGGTTCACTTGAACATTGTAAAAGAGGAAAACCACTAAGTATGATAGTCTAGCTAATCTTGTATAAGATGTTAGGTCTCAAAATGTAATTTTTATTTTTATGAAGAGAAGACCAAGAAGAAGACATCCAAGCAGAAAGCTCAACGACATTGAAGACTTGAAGAAAACTGCACAAGATTACTGAATCTGTTGTTCAGATATCCTAGCCAGATATCTTAAAGACACGAATAGTTTCAAACAAATTGTGTCACAAAGAGATATCTGAGAAATAAGATACATATCTGAAAACAAGGAAAGTGTCCACAGATATCTACTCTCAGATACCTTGAGCTTTAACCACGTTTCTGAAAGAGAAATATATATTGCAAACTAAGTTGTTTCAATAAACACAAGTGGTATCTGAAGAATGAAGATAAGGACGTGCAAAGAATCAGATAACACTAGTCTCTGATACAAAGCATAGTTCCGTTGGCACTACAGGACAAAAAGTATAGTACAATGCATTTAATGCACGGACAGAGATGTCTGAATAAAAGCAACGGCAGCTTCTGAGAAGAAGACAAAACTCACATAAAGATTATACACAGATATCGATAGTTTGAATTTGAGCCTAACGGATACTATTCAAACGGCACTCAAATTCATCTATAAATATCAACACTTAGACAGCTTGAGAAAATACACAGAACCTTAGACACACGATCTCTGAATATCTTACTCTCTCAAAGCAACTTACTTATCCTCAAAGCTTTCTGTTGCGACCAAAGCTTTTGATCTTGAGTAAACACTAAAGTTCTAAGTGTCCTGATCCTAAACAAGCAAATCTATCTGTGAAGGAGTTGAATCACAAGATCAACTATCTGTGATTCATTCTCTTGAACAGATATCATAAGACTTGGGTCAGTAAAATCGAACAAGATACCATACGCTGTAAAGTGTATTAAGTAACTTAGTTCACAGAGCTATCTGATTAACTGAAAAGTTATTAAGACGCTCATCTGACAACTCAAACCAAAACCAACACCATAACTGGCGTGGAGTACAGGAAGTACTTAGTTTGAAAAATCAGGGAATAACTCCAAGGTTACCGGAGTATAGGAAGTACTTGATTTGGGAAACTAAGGAATAACTCCAAGGTTATTGAGTATAGGAAGTACTTAGCTTGGGAAGCTAGGGAATAACTCAAAGGTTTCTGAGTATAGGAAGTACTTGGC
Source organism: Plantago major (assembly GCA_026545765.1). NCBI lineage: Eukaryota > Viridiplantae > Streptophyta > Magnoliopsida > Lamiales > Plantaginaceae > Plantago > Plantago major. Next base: position 31,781,895 of record CM048839.1, read on the forward strand.
TGTGAAAGCCGGGGAACAACTCAGGGGGAACATTTGGTTGGGAACCAATTGTTAAGAATCTTAGAATAGGATTATTGTAAGGAGAACTCAATTATCTGTTCTAGTGAATTCTAGGTCTCTGATAGACCGAAGTGGATTAGTTGGAGGATTACGCCACCTCCAGATACCACTATACTTGCTGTGTTATTTACCTTTTCTGTTTACATTTCAGCACACACACACACACACATATTAACTGTTTCTGCACTTATCTTTATTAAGTCTTCCTTGACTGATTCTAAGTATCGGATATCTATTCGAATATCTCGAGAAATAGTTGTTATCGACAAAAGTTTTAAAAGACTCTTCACCCCCCCCCCCCTAGTCTTTTACTTGGCCTTTATCTGGACCAACAAGTGGTATCAGAGTAGGAGGTTCACCAGCCTTCTGCACTGAACCTAGATCCCCAGATAGGTGAAGGAACTTTGTCCACTTTTGAGGACTATTTAATTTGTGTGTTAAGTGTGCAGGTATGTCTCTGAGTGATGCACCCGTTCTCAAACCAGAGAACTACTATCAAGCATTTGAACTACTATTTAATTTGTGTGTTAAAAGACTATTCACCCCCCCCCCCCTCTAGTCTTTTACTTTGCCGTTCTCTGGACCAACAGAATGCATCTAATAATGACACTGCTATCAAGCATTTGAAGGATGCTTTTTCCAGGAACAAGTCCTTACTTCTTAATGGAAAATTGTTTCATGTCAGGTGTTGTGCGCATATTCTTAACTTACTGGTACAGGATGGTCTTAGCATGATTGAAACTGTTGTTAGCACAATAAGAGATGCGGTGGATTACATAAACAAAACAGATGCACGACGCCTAGAATTCGCAAAAGCTGTCGAGCAATGTTCTTTAAATGATAGGATGTTGCGTTATGATTGCAAAACTAGGTGGAATTCTACATATGAGATGCTTGTTTGTGCGCTTAAGTTTAAAGATTGTTTTCCGAAGTACCAGCTAAGAGATAATGATTTTGCTTATTGTCCAGATGATGATGATTGGGTAAATGTGGAAAAGGTTTGTGTGGTATTACAAGCATTTTGGAAAGCAACACATGTGATATCCGGTTCCGAGTATCCAACTGCAAATTTGTATCTTGTAGAAGTTTGTGCGATTAAGGAGTTGTTGGATAGTAAACTTATGATGAAGATGACTTCATCAGAGTCATGGTTGGCAAAATGAAGCTGAAATTCGACAAGTATTGGGGTGAATGTCACTTGTTGATGTCAATAGCTGCTATCTTGGATCCCAGGTTGAAAATGTTGGTGATTGATCATTGCTTCCCAAAGATATATCCAGCATGTGATGTTGCAGATCATAAAAAGAATGTTCGAACAACTCTTTATCTTCTCTATGATCAATATGAGAAGATGCATTCTTCAAATTTAACAGGTTCTACATCATCTTCCTCGACACCTATTTCTCAATCATTGAGCTTTGATACATCTATTTCATGGGCAAATTTCACTACGGGTATGAGTGCATTTCTTAGTCACATATCTTCTGTAGAAAGTGTTCAGCCACAAAAAAATGAGCTTGACTCATATTTTGAAGATGGTCGACTCGCTCAAGAAAACACACCTGGCATGGATCTGGTGAACCTGGATGCTTTGAAATGGTGGAAAAATGCTACAAAGTACAAAATTCTTTCTCGGATGGCTGCGGATATTCTAGCTATCCCAATTAGTACTGTGGCTTCGGAATCAACTTTTAGTGCTGGTACAAGAGTGATTGATACCTACCGTGCTTCTTTGGCACCAAAGACAGTAGAAATGTTGATGTGCACTGGAGATTGGTGTCGTAAGCTTCATGGAGTGAAAAAGAAAGATAAGGTATGATTCGTATAAATATTAATTTTCTTCTATGTATGTACTATCTGCTCAATTATACTAGGCTACTACCACTCGCAAACTAATATTTATACTTTCCTACTATCTAATTTATAATCTTATTAGTTCCATTAAAATCTTCCTAACTTTCCTACTAGCTAATTCTTTATTATTTTTATTTATTACTAGGCTACTACCACTCGCAAACTAATATTTATACTTTCCTACTATCTAATTTATAGTCTTATTAGTTCCATTAAAATCTTCCTAACTTTCCTACTAGCTAATTCTTTATTATTTTTATTTCTTACTAGGCTACTACCACTCGCAAACTAATATTTATACTTTCCTACTATCTAATTTATAGTCTTATTAGTTCCATTAAAATCTTCCTAACTTTCCTACTAGCTAATTCTTTATTATTTTTATTTCTTACTAGGCTACTACCACTCGCAAACTAATATTTATACTTTCCTACTATCTAATTTATAGTCTTATTAGTTCCATTAAAATCTTCCTAACTTTCCTACTAGCTAATTCGTTATTATTTTTCTTTCCTATTAGGCTACTACCACTCGCAAACTAATATTTATACTTTCCTACTATCTAATTTATAGTCTTATTAGTTCCATTAAAAGCTTCCTAACTTTCCTACTAGCTAATTATTTATTATTTTTCTTTCTTACTAGGCTACTACCACTCGCAAACTAATATTTACCCTTTTCTTTTACAGAAGATGGAAGATCCATTTGTGATTACACTACCTGATCCATAAGTTACCCGACTCAAGTTATAAATGTGAGTTCATTGCGACCAATCTAACAAGCTATATTACTTAGAATTGTGTTGTTTGAGTTTATGAATTATGTTTGTTTGATCATTATTGATGTGTTATGGATATTGCTCTTGTTTCTAATTATATATTATGCAATGTACTGTCTTTCTTTTGAATTCTAGCTTCAAGAGTTATGCAATAGCAGTAGAGCTGGACTGCTTGAGAAGGATTGGCTAGTTAGTCATAAGCCTCCTTATGGTAGCTGTTGGGGGTAGAACTCCCCAAACACTTAATGAGTTTGTCTTGCTTTCCTTCACTTATCCGAATCCATAAGAGGCAACGGGTGAGATCCTGCACAAGTAACTTGGAGAAGGGGGGGGGGGTTAGGATCCGGTTTGCTAAGTGTCAAACCGGATTTGAGACTTTACTCAAGAGCGACTGAAGATCGACTCTGTGTAGTATAAGATAATAGGATGGCAATGTGACGTACTTGATCTTGTGGGGATGTGTGCCTATTTATAGGCTATCATCAAAATGGAGGGCTTGCTAGGATTGCGCCATGTGTACGGCCATGATTGAGCCACCAAGACAAGTATTAGGCCCATGACCCAACAATGAAGCTTAGCCCATGCCAATTTTGGGCTTCAGGGGTAGATTAGTCAATGTTGGAAGGGTTGTAGAGGATTTGACTAGGTCTGCCGAGATCCCAGGTTCGGAGAGAGAGGTCCGGACGCCTGGTCTGGACCATATTTGGCTGTTTAGCTGAGGAAGTTATCCTGCCTGTCTAACTCTTCCGATTCGGAGTACCTAGGTTCAGACATCTCACTCTTTGGTGCCTATTTGCTTGGTTGCTTTATGAGATTGTCATGCTGGATCCGAGTAATCGTCCGGGTCGGAGGGCTTGGGTCAGAGACAGTGCTATTTGAGTACTTGTCTTCTTGTTCCAAGGTGGTTCGGACCTTGATGGGTCGGACCTCACAGGCTCCAGATCCTTTGTTCCTTTCTTATAAGGTGGGTTGGACCATGGTTGGTCGACCCGAATCGGACCATCGACTCGGACTATAGTGACTCGGATCCCATGGATGACTTAGGACGCCTTAGGATTCGTTCCTAGGTCCTTTATGACGGATTGGACATATTTTCGTATCAACATATGTCCCCCTAGTTTCCGAGTATCTTAGTAGAAGATAGTTGTGAAACTATTAGTTTTGGGAAGCTGTTGAGGAAGTATCTGTTCCTTTAGTCCAATCCATCCTAATGAGTTAAAAAAAAGGTGTAGTTCGTACTTCGTGTGGCCACTGACTTAGTCTCTCCCCCCCCCCCTTTTTCTTTTTCTGAAACACCGTTGCCATCCGAGGGGCTGGGTCCGAAGGGAAACGAAGTGAAAAAGAAAAGAAAAAAGGGTATTTGTAAGCGAGACCAAGTTTAGGCTCCGAACATCGGTAGTGTACCTTTGATGAGCTACGGTGGCATCAGTAGGTGCGTCCCGTCCAACCAACCTCTGTGGTCACGGAAGGTCCAAGAAGGTAATCGCTCGAGTATACGAGGTTCCTTATGTGGGCAAATTATGTTGGACTGATAAGCCGCTAGGCGTCCGAGAAGAGGATAATCCGGAACTCTCGTGTTGTCTGCTGCCCGAGAGTGGGATAGTTGTTGTATTCGTCTATCCTCGAATTAAATTTGTTGTACCAATTCGTCATTTCACTTGGTATAATTGTAGTATGCCGTTGGATAAACCTTGATCTTCGATTGAGATTTAATCCCGAAAAATCGTGACGGTTGGTGTTCCAAATATGGCCCTCTATCAATAGAGGGGTTGGCAGTCTTCATTTCTCACCGTTAGAGAGAGAATTTTTGCATTCTAAGTATATCCGAAGCGACGTCCAACGATCCGAAGCGAGCAATCAAGAGGTTCGAAACGTGTAATCTCGTACAAAATCCAGACATTTCTATCCAACCATCCGAGTCCAAGTAAGTTCACTTGTCTCGTCTTATGATTAAATTCTCTGTGTTGTCTTTCATCTTCCATTGGCTCGGATGCATGCTTATGATGTGTATTATAGTTCTAATACTCCATACGTTCTCAATGTTGACTAACGCCGAATCAGCATCGCATCGACTCAACTAACCGCTGGGAAAGCCAGTAGTGTTGGCTATAAACTGACCACTTTAATATACATAAACGACCTCTCGGACTGCCATCTTAAAGCTTACGAAATTGCTTTCTCCTTTCCCTAGGATGTCCGAGAGTGATAGCCAAAATCGATCCGAGGCTGAGGGATATGACTCCGAAGCGATATCTTTAACCGATAGCTCCGAGGAAATTGAGATCGTAGATGACGACGAAGTATTGGAGGTGGAACAAGCGCCCCATCCGAGCCGGGAAGAGCCCGAGGTAAGTTCCTTACTTCGGTTAGTTGTTCCGGATCCTGGTCCTCCGAGGCGTCGGGATTACCTGCGAGTGTCCCATGTGCAGGTTATTGTAGCGGCTCAAGAAACAAGTTTGCGAGTTATAGGAACTCGTCGCCCGGGTCGGGCTGGCCAAGAATCCGAACTCCCGGTAGAGATCCGATCCTTAATTCGCAACCTTGGTTATAATTTTAGGAGTAATCCTAATCGAGTCCCGTTCGTTCCGGATCCACAGGAGCCGATCATCGAGGAAGTTCATGATACCTCGGAAGCACCTCCCAATTTGGGCATCTTCGAAGAAGGTGAGGAGGATCGTGTGCAAGTCGCTGTGCCTCTTCAGACTGTCGTAGAGTTAGCGTCCTCATCCGAGGAAGATGAGGCAGAAGAAGGTGTGCGGGCCCAAGATTCTGGTTCCGAAGAGGAAGAAAGTGTAAAGCTATCCGCTCATATGCTCCGTGTGGAATCTGCTGGGCAAGCAGGGCCGAGTCGGCAGATGGCTGAGGAAGAGCGTCCGGAGGGGGTGAGGACGTATTCCAAGTAAAGTTCCCTCGGTCTAAAGACGAGGTCACCCACCCCGATCCGGAGGGCGAGTTGAATGAGGACGGTACTTTGCCTACTTGTGCCTCAACCATCCGAGCCGAGGAAGTGGATGAGCTCCGGAGGAGATATGAGATCCCGGAGTGTGGAGATTCTCATCCTGCATTTAATCTCATGCGTTCTATAATCCGCCCCGGGATACATGTGTCCATGAGATAAGTCTCCATTGCGGTGGCGGCTACCCGATCGTCCGAAGTTTCGGAGATTTTGAGCGATATGGGGTTGAGTCCGCACAGATCATCCCTAACTCCTCGAAAATCTGATGTGCTTCGGGTCTTATGTAAATATAAAGGCATCCGGTCACATTCGATAATTTTCAGAATTATTAACATAAGTGTAAGTAGGAACGCATGGTTCTATTCATTCGTATGTCGCCAGCGTTTTTGTTGACTTCGCCCTCGTTGGGAATCCAATGGTTTAAGAGGTATATTTTCGTGCGGCCCGCATTGAAACCCGACCGATTCGAAGAGGAGAGGCCCACGTGGCATTTTGAGAAAAAGTTCTTCCGAGGCAAGCTGCCAGATTGGAAGCCACCGGCACGGAACATCCCTTTGTGGATGCAAGCGCTCCATCGGAGTCAAGAGCCAGAAAAGTACTTCTTCCGAGGGCTGATATGTCAGCCTCTTCCGTACCTAGCCGGTTTGTCCGAGCCCAGCTTTTGTGATGATATGGAGGACCTGAGTAAGTGATCCTTCTTTAATCTGGGGTGGTTGCCCGATTCGGTCCGTAGCTTGTCTATTTATTCTGCAAGTATAGCTTTTTGGTTCAACTCTCTGTCATTCGGATGTGTAGCTAGCTGGTTTTAACTCTCTGTCATTCGGATGTGTAGCTTTTTGGTTCGAGTATACGATGGCAACCATGCGGGAGTTGAAGCGTCAACAAAATGCTGCGCAGCGGAAGGAGATGGCAGAGGGATCCCGGACCCAAATTATCAAGACTTCCACCGTACTCCCGATGGAAGAGCCAAGAAATGCTGCCGTGTTCCGAGTGGAGGAATCTCGGAGAGCCGCTGCAGGCGAAGAGGCCCACACTATCCCTACTCCGGACAAGGGTAAGGTGGTCGGATCTAAGGGCTCGAGGAAGCCTCCAAGATCCGTGTCCCGAGATCCCGCCAGCGGATCGAGCGCTGGAGCTGCAAAAAGCCTCAAGGTCGAATCCTCCGCTAAAAAGGCAAGGGAAGATGAGCGAGGCGCCTGAGCCGGATTCGATGTCAAGTTGCTCGGTTGGTTCTTGCCCGGAGTTGGAGCGATTTGAGTTGGTTGCCGCCAACGCAAGGTAAGTAAGTGTTTTGTTATTTTGTTATCTTCTGCGATTCGACATATCTAAACGTTTGTGATATCTCGCTATCATTTTAGCTTGTCGCATTGTGAAGCATGCTCCTTGGTAGCCGCCGAGGGCTACCCTAGAAGAGGATTTGCCAGGTCGAGGTCGCCGGGCGATTGAAACGTCGGTTGAACAAAGACTTTGAGCGCCTAAAGAAGTCCATAGCTGCTGAACAGGAGGCCGAGTCGGAGATGGCCAAGATGAAAAGTGCTATCCTATCTTTGGAAACTGACTTGAAAGTGCACCAAGATAGTTTGGACGAGTTCGTGGGTGTCTCTCGGACTTTCAAGGATATGATCTTTGAAAGAGCTTCGTGGTCCCACAAGGCGCCTAAGATTTCCTTGCCGGACTCCTGCAAGTTTTGTTCGAGTCGGTATGACGAGGCCCATCAAGATGGGTTCGATACCGTGGACCAAAGGGAGGAAGGGTTGGATACCGGATGACTGCGACTTGGAGGTTGAGGGAGTGTCCGCCTTTAAGAATGGAGATGGATCGGACTTTGCTCCGGAGGGTGTCTTGGACGAAGACCTGCTCAAGTGTGAATTTGTGGAGCTGGTCTACGACGAGTCGGAGGGCAAGATGTACAACCATGGCGGTCCGTATCTCCCACCCTTCGTCCCTCGGTGCTTATGTCCAGTGTTTGCTCCGTTGAGGATCACTTGAACACAACCGAGACTGGACTACTGGGCTCGCTCGTGGCTTCGATCGCGACCTAGACTTGATGCAGCGATGTCCGGCCTTCCTGAAAGAGGTTGAGGCTCGGAGAGAACGGAGGTTAGCCCAGGCCAAAGAAGGTCAAGCGCCTACCGGAGAAGGATACGGAGGGAGCCCTCTCGTCTCAACCTAGTTCGTCCGAGCGCAGGCGATAAAGACGGGTATGCCCCGGTTTTTGTAGTAGTGCCTTCGCCTAAAAAGCAATGTTGTCCTTTTGCTCGTCATCTTTTGTATAAACATATACTTGTCTTGATGAATGTTGTTGGTTCGGGCCCCTTGGTGGCTCGGAACTATTTTTGTCACTGAAATACTAATGTTGTTGTTTACATTCTTGCGCGTTTAATTTCGTATTTGCTTAGTAACTCATTAACTCTCGTAAATTCGGATAATGGGTTCGGACCCTTGAGATTCATACCGCCAGAACGTTAATTCCGATGCAAATTCTCCTTATGGTCTTGGGGACGATCAACCATTGTGCCCATCCGAATCGGAATCTTTAATAGAAATAAGCGGATCACGAACGGTCGGAGCCACGTCTTAGAGTGACAAGGCTTACAGAAAGAGAATTTCCTTGATAAGTAGTGACGATTCGGACGTTGACTTGGTGTCATCCCGAGTCATACGGACTTGTGAGATAGTGAAAAGATGATCATCATTAAGCATGGGGTGACTCTATCACGCTTGCTTCGGATGTTGTTATGTCAGCCCCGAGCTTGATGATATCGAAAGGTGAGTAACAATGTCCCATATGGATGGATATGGATTTGGATGGATGGAAGTCAAGAGCTGCAGAGCCTTCGCCCAGCCATTTCCGCCCAAATGTGGGACATGTGTCCGCTAATAATTGGTCCTCTCTCTATATATATATATGCTTTTTGCTACGGCTTTTTTTCATTTATTTTTTTTATTTTTTATAAGGTCCCTCGAGTCCGTCGAGTCCAGTCGGAGCGTGTTTATATGTTTATACATCATGCGTGATCTTGTCTGAAGGGTTCCTCCGATGCTTCAAGTCTACCCCCGTGGTTCACTGTGAGAGTTTTGGAAATTAAATTGCTCGAAAGCCACCCTCGGATCTTCGAGGATACGGTCCGTCTTAGTGAGGCCTGAAATCTTTGCCAATCAATTCCTCGATCGTCAGCTAATCTTCTTTCTCCGGGTCAGTCTATATTCGTGACTTTTAGTCCGAGAGGTAGATTATTTGGATGGTTTAGGATTTTTATCGACGTGTTACGAGCCTCGATACATCCAAGCACCCGCCCGTGGTATGTGCCCGGGCGAGTCAAGGCATAGTTGGTTTGGTAGAATCCTTCCAGATTTCGAGGTCCGTGTAAGATCCGCCGAGATGTTGGAAGGCATTCATCAGCCTGTTGTGTTCGAGTCATTCGTCCTTCGGATCAAGGTAGTGTACTTTAACCTCCATGATTTGTGGCTCGTTCTCGAAGTCCGTATCCAGCGATTCGGATCTGTGGTGGTTTCGTTCGAATTGAAGGCTCAGGGAGCTACTTGCACTCGGAATGGAGTCCCAGATAGTGCCGGTCTTTTTTGGGAGTCGGATCGTTGAGAACCTCCGGAAATATCTCTTTCCGGAAGTTGTTCGTCTTACTCCTAAAGTTTTTCGTTCGAGCAATCTTGGTTTTGTTGGTGGCTACGTTCCAGAATTGAAGGCTCGAGAGAGCGACTTGCAATTCTGGAACAGAGTTCCTGACAAAGCCGATTTTGTTGGAACTCGGAACAGTTGGAGCCTCCGGAGTGATTTGGTCATTCCGACTGTCCGGGCTAGTTGCCTTCCAAGTACTTTAAATCGGAGAGATTTGTGTACTATAATCCGGTAAAAGGCGATCCGAATTGTTGGAGTGTTTCTTGCTTGCGTCGGAGCTGGCTCGTTTACTTGGGAGTTGCGAAGCATTGCCTAAATGTTTGGAAAGACCTTGGTCGGCCGATTCCAGTTCCCAGATAATCCGAGGTGGACTCCTGAAGTTCTTAATGACGAGCAGTTTTGGGAGCCCGCAGATGTGGGAACAATTATGCTCGGACTTAGCTAGGTTCGGGGGATCAAGGTTAAGTTAGAAAAGGTACTTGCTTTTAAAGGGTAGATTGGGGCTCTTCGGACCCTAGCCTTGTAATTCTGCATGCTGTTGTTAAATAAAGTACTTGCCCTCGTCTTTGTGGGATGCTGTTTTCATCGTGTTGATCCGATCCGGATCAGTGTATGATCTAGTTTCGGATCGAGTATTTAAACAATGTTTATGAAATCACAGTTGTATTGATTTGACGGAAATCGAATTACAACTTGAGGGCTTCGAGGCCTTTTCAAAAAACAAACACAAAAAACAGATCGACAAAATAAAGGAAGGTGACAGTCGTTGTCACGCTCCTTCTCTAAGTGTAAAACTTTTGGAGATTCTTGGCATTCCAAGTTCTCTTCAAGGCCTGCCCTTGCCTATCTTCTAGTTTAAAGCTTCCATTAACTCTTGCCCCAGTATCTTTGTAAGGTCCTTCCCACTTGGGCTTAAGTTTCCCCACATGACTTAGTATATCGGCTCTTCTGAGGACTAAGTCTCCAACTTGTATATCCTTGGGAAAGACACGTTTATTGTAGGCCCGAGCGGTCATGGCTTGGTACCGAAGGATGTTGGCCAATGCCTTATCGCGCTTGTCTTCAAGGAGCTCAAGGTCATAGATCCTTGCGATCTCATTATCAACTGGGTTGTATTGCTGGATTCTCTGGGTTGCCACCACCGTTTCCGAAGGGATGACCGCCTCGGATCCATAGACCAGGGAGAAAGGTGTTTCTTGTGTGGCAGTCCGGGCTGTCGTTCGATGCGCACAAAGGACCGCGTCGAGATCATCCGCCCAACTGTCTTGGGAAGTTCTCAACCTTTTCTCCAAAATTTTGACTATGGTCTTGTTGGTGGCTTCCACCTGACCATTGGCTTGGGGGTGGCCAATGGAAGTAAAGCGTTGTTCTATTTTGAAGGACCAAGCCACCTTCCGCCTCTTGACCTAGAAAATTGTGCTCCATTGTGCAAACTAGCACTCGTGGAGTCCAAACCGATGATGATGTTCTTCCATGAATGTCGAACCCGCTTTACGTGATGGTTGACATCTTCAGCCGACCCACTTAGTGAAGTATTCCAACGCCACTATCAAGAACTTCTTTGATGTGTTCTCATGAAAGGGACCAACTATGTCTATGCCCCATTGATCAAATGGGCATGCTATGATTGACGGAATCATAGGGTTGGTCGGGCGGTGTGGTATGTTGGCATAGTATTGGCGGTCTTCACAAAGCGATGTTGGCAAGATCTATGTCAACATTGGCCAATAGTATCCTTGTCTTATGATCGTTTACCAAAGTTCTTCCTCCGTAATGACTTCCACAACTTCCGCGGATTTCTTCCATCACGCTTTCGCTTCTTGAGGATCTAGGCACCTCATGTGAGTTCACCGTAGGATCTTTTGTAAAGATCTTCTTCGAATAAAGTATCCGTTAGCTCGACATTGAATCTTCCCGGCCTCTCTAGGATCCATGTAAAGTACCATCCTTGAGGTAACGGAATATATCGATCATTCGCTTTCTTTCGTGCTCAAGAGAAGCATCCGTCTGGGGTTTGCGGAGAGGATTCCGCTGGTCATTAGGATGACACTTCGTGTCTAAAGCTCCTAAGGCCGAGGCGCATTGGAGAGGGCGTCGGCTTTTTCGCTCCATTCTCTCGTGAAATTGGTCAAGAGTAAATTCTTCAAAGTGCTCAACCTCTTTCTTGAGGAGCTCCAAGTATTTGATCATGTTAGGTCCTTGATTGGTAAAGGACCCGAGAACCGAGATTATGCAGCCGCAGTCTGTAGGCTTTGATCCTTTTTACGAAGGGCTTTCGCCATTCTTAGGCCGGTGATAAGTGCTTCATATTCGCCTCGTTGTTCGTCACCTTAAAATTGAGGGTGATGGCGCATTTAGCTTGGCTCCTTCAGACTTTAAAGAAAAATTCCTATTCCTCCCAACCGTCCGTGGATGATCCGTCCACTTGTAATGTCCAACATTCTTTGTTTCTTTCCTTACCTCCAAGTGGGAGTGAGTGCTGTCAACCTCCGCTTCTTGTTGGAAGATGCATTGTCGAGGTATTGAGTTCTTCGTCCAAGAGAAACATGTGCCTTACTCTCAGTGAATCATCCATAGGTTGGTGATACTTAGTCATAAGTCGGATGCTACCTCTTTGTGGTCTTCCGCTTTTTCTCCCTTGATTCCTTGATTTGGGCTATCACCACATGACTAGCCTTTTCCCGGGATTTTCGCTCTCTTCTTCGCTTTCCGGATAGTCTACTGGAAGTCGGCGAACTTGCGCTTTCTTGCAGATGGGGCTTGATACCCAATATCATATTCACTTAGCTCAATAGCCCATTTGACAAAGGCCCCGACCGATCCGGTTTGTCCAAGACATGTTTGAGTGGCTCATTTGTAAGGACCACAATCCGATGCGACTTGAAGTAAGGCTTGATCGTGCAAGGTAAACCAAAGGCGAGCTTCTCAACCTTGACATATCGGCCTCAGACTGCAAGGCTTTGCTCAAATAATAAATTGGTAAATGCTCGTTGTCTTGTATCCGCATCAAGATGTAACTCATTGCTTCATAAGTGGTGGCCAAATAGAGGTAAAGAGTTTCAGCCTCCATGGGTTTAGACAAAAGGGGCGGCGAGAGGAGATACTTTTTCAAGTTTTCCAGGGCCTCTTCACACTCCTTTGTCCACTCGAACTTTTTTCCTTTTCGTAAGATCTTAAAGAAGGGAAGGTTCTTCTCGGCGGATCTTGAGATATAACGGCTCAATGCCATCACCTTTCCTAGAAGCTTCTGAACTTCATTGACAGTCTTGGGCTGTGGTAGATCTATGATTGCCTTTATTTTCTCCGGGTTAGCACCGATGCCTCTTTACGTGACCATGTAACCAAGGAATTTTCCTCCTTTCACCCGAAAGTGCACTTTTGTGGTTCAGCTTCATTCCGTATTTCGGAGAATAGAAAACAATTGTAAAGGTGTTCGACGTGTTCCTCTTCGCCTTGCTTTTCAAGCATGTCATCCACATAGACTTCCATGGTTTTTCCCAATTCTTCCTTGAACATCTTATTTACCAAAGTTGGTAGTAGCTCCTGCATTCTTGAGGCCAAAGGGCATGACCACGCTAATAGACCCTCCGCCGCAAAGAATGCCGTTTTCTTGATGTCTTCTTGAGCCATCCTAATTTGGTAGAAGCCTTGATATGCATCCATGAAGCTTAGAAGCGCACATCCTGCAGTGGAATCAACCAGCTGGTCTATGCGTGGCAATGGATAGGGGTCCTTTGGACAAAATTTGTTGAGTCTAGTGAAGTCATTGCACATTCTCCACTTTCCTGGAGCTTTTTCGACGAGGACCACGTTACAGACCCAATCGGAGTATCTGACTTCTTCGATATGACCTGCTTTCATCAACTTGTCAACCTCCCCTGCTATGATAGCATCCTCAACTGGCCCAAAGTCTTTCCTCTTTTGCCGGACGTCTGACCGTCGGATCCATGTTCAGACGGTGAACTGCGATCCTTGGGTCTATCCCCTTGAGATCATCTGTGCTCCAAGCAAAGATGTCGCGATTGTCACGAAGGCAAGTGATGAGCTTCAGCTCTACTTCCGTACTCATCTCCGTTCCAATCCGAGTTGTTCTTTTCGAATCTCCTTCGACCAGTTGGACCTCTTTCAAGGCTTCATGGGATTCTATTCTAGCTGTCTTGGGGAACTTCTCTCTGAGCGAGCCAATACCGATTTCTTCCTTTGGTGGCGTTAGAGTTATGGAAGAATGGCTACGAGGGCCCTTAGTGACCGAAAGGATGTGCATCGTGGCCCTCCGGTTGACATGATGTAGCACTCCTGCTTCTCTAATGTTGCCCATTTCTTCCCACGCCATTCGGGTTGGAAACTTTACCTGTGTGTAAGGGAGAAGCAATTGCTCGAATTGGTTAAGTCCCGGGCGCCCAAGATCACGTTATAGTCGAAGGTGCTATCTACTACCACGAAGAGGATAGTCTTGGTCACTCTTGTCGGAAGGTGCCCATAGAGACTTGTAGTGGTATACTTCCAATGGGCGCATACGGACCCTCCAAAACCTACCAATGAAGTGTATACTCTTCCATATTGTATTTGCCCAGTGCATTTGCTCCACGGTCCTTTTGCATATGACATTGGAGGAGCTTCAGATCGATTAGTACCTTGTTGACCTTGTAAGTGGCAATCACTAGAGAAACAACCAAAGGGACATCGGGTCCTTGAGATCTCCTCCAGACGTTGGTGGGGATCTCGCTATCGTCAAAGGTAATTGCATTTGTGCCTTTCTGTACGGTGGACCGTAAGCTCTGTCGTTGTTTCTCAAGTGTTGCGCGGTCCTTTCCCTTGCATTTCTGCTATCTCCCCCTGTTGGTCCTCCTGCAATGGCGTTGATAACTCCACTGTAAGGGAGGTTCTCCATTTCTGTATCTTCGCGGTACCCTTGATATCTTTGGGCATGCCGAGGTGGGATTTCCGCTGGAGGTGGTGGTAAAGATCCTGTCGGAGGTTCGGAATCACGCTCCTCTCTTCTCTGCTCATTCTTTCTATGCCTGGAGGGTTCTTCTTCACCAGTTGGTTCTTTCAACTTCCCACTTCTCACTAGTCTTTCGATTTCTGTCTTCAACTGGACCCAATCCTCAGTCGGGTGACCTTTCTTCTTGTGAATACAGTAGTCTTTAGAAAATTTACTCTTCTTGCTGCTCCTGACAGGTTTAGGCCATTGTATATTTAAGTCCTTCTCAACAATAAAAGCCAAGATGTCGGATCTTGGTCTGTTGAGGCGAGTATACTCGGCGTATCTCCTAGGTGGAGTTCTTTCTCTGTGAAATTCTTTCCTATCCCTGAGATCTCTTTTTTGCTCGAACTTCCCTTGACGAGGAGGAAGTTCCTGTCGTACTTGTTCTTTCCCCTTCTTAATCCCTGCTCTTATCGGGACATTTCTTCGGTACTCTTCTCCATACAAGACTCCTTCGCAGATATCTTCCAGGTACTTTTCAGTGGTGATTTCTTCGTTGGAAAGCTTCCTTCTAAGCTCATCATTATAAGTGTTAGCATATAGGTGTCGGACCCGCTCTTTGATGCTATGAGGCTCTACCTGTCGTACTTCAGCGTTGAAGCGGTCAAGGAAGGTTCTAAGGTCCTCATGCTCTTTCTGAATTATGCCCGCCAGGTGCTCAACTGACCTCTTCCTCTTCTTTGCTTTCTCAAACCTTTTCAAGAAAAGGGAGGCGACGTCCGCATAAGATCTGATGGAACCATTAGATAGTGAGGTCCACCAATCCATTGCTTCTCCAAAGAGTGTGATGAAAAAGTTGAGAGCTTTCATGTTGTCGTTGAGTCCATTGCTTTCCATCTTACTTTCGTATCTAGTAAGATGCCCTACAGGACAAGTATCTCCATAGTAATGCTCAAGGTTTGGGATAACGCAGTCGGGGCGCTTTCGTTCTCTTCTGATTTCGCATTGTGGGGTTGGGAGTCTTAACAGTCACTTTCTCATGTGCTTTGACCATCTTGCTCAAGGTGGCAATTTGTGTTTCCAAGGCCTTCTGTTGGAGGTAGATCTGCTCAGCTGTTAGTCTTTCACCAGTTCTGGGGTTGATAGCTACATCTGGAGGAAGATCACCGATTGGAACTATCGGGATGCTTTCCGCCATTTGATCTCTTGGCGCTTGTTGTTGAGCTCCTCGATCGGTTCCCACTTCGCCTACTCGTGGCAATCGGACTTCTCCCTCGTTGTCCATGAGAAGCAGCGGCCCTCCTGTTAAGAAGGTTCCTTAGATCTTCCGGTTGAGCTTGTTCCCCCAGTCGTTGTTGGATGGGACGGTGCTCATTTCTTGATTGAGCGGGTTCAGCTTGTCTTGGGATTGCCAAAGGGGGAGTGGGTTGAGGAGGCTGGAGGTTGTTTGATCCGAAACATCCTTGAATAGTGGTGAGTAAGAGGCCAAACTGATTCTCATTCATCCCGAACTCACTAGGACGGATGATCTGCCCATTTGGAAGGGTGAAGTTTTTCCCGGGAGGAGGACCATGTGTTCCTGGCGGAGGAACATGTCCTTCGTCTCCAAGCGCCTGGGTTCTTATTGGTGGATCAGTGGCTCTTTCCTCGCTAGAAGAGAGACTAGTTGTGCGGCCGTCGCTGGGGTATTCCGTCGCATCTCTTGAGGGAACTCTTGTTGCTCTGCTTCGCCTAGTAAGAGGCCTACCTCTTTGTTGTGGAGCAGGTGTACCGACTGCAGTGGCGTTGGTTCTTGCGGACCTCCTTGTTCTTGCCATTAGAGGCTGTAGAGAATGGAGCTTTTTGTTCGATTCCCACAGACGGCGCCAAAAATGTTGGGGGTAGAACTCCCCAAATACTTAATGAGTTTATCTTGCTTTCCTTCACTTATCCGAATCCATAAGAGGCAACGGGTGAGATCCTGCACAAGTAACTTGGAGAAGGGGGGGGGGGGGGGTTAGGATCCGGTTTGCTAAGTGTCAAACCGGATTTGAGACTTTACTCAAGAGCGACTGAAGATCGACTCTGTGTAGTATAAGATAATAGGATGGCAATGTGACTTACTTGATCTTGTGGGGATGTGTGCCTATTTATAGGCTATCATCAAAATGGAGGGCTTGCTAGGATTGCGCCATGTGTACGGCCATGATTGAGCCACCAAGACAAGTATTAGGCCCATGACCCAACAATGAAGCTTAGCCCATGCCAATTTTGGGCTTCAGGGGTAGATTAGTCATTGTTGGAAGGGTTGTATAGGATTTGACTAGGTCTGCCGAGATCCCAGGTTCGGAGAGAGAGGTCCGGACGACTGGTCCGGACCATATTTGGCTGTTTAGCTGAGGAAGTTATCCTGCCTGTCTAACTCTTCCGATTTGGAGTACCTAGGTTCGGACATCTCACTCTTTGGTGCCTATTTGCTTGGTTGCTTTATGAGATTGTCATGCTGGATCCGAGTAATCGTCCGGGTCGGAGGGCTTGGGTCGAGATGCGTCTTGTTTAAGTACTTGTCTTCTTGTTCCAAGGTGGTTCGGACCTTGACGGGTCGGACCTAAATCGGACCGAGTCGACCTCATCGACTCGGACTATAGTGACTCGGATCCCATGGATGACTTAGGACGCCTTAGGATTCGTTCCTAGATCCTTTATGACGGATTGGACATATTTTCGTATCAACAGTAGCCGAGAGCTTTTGATACAGAAGTTGCAATTTTTCTTGGATTTCCAGGCTTAGTTTGTGACACAATATGATAATGCATTTACTGCGGCTATATTCTGAACTAATGAGTTCGAGAAACGAAGAGCCAAATCTACTAATTTCTTGATGCATTACATTTTATTCAGGTTGAATTGTGCATGATATAATTGAATGTGTTTATTCAATTAAGAGAGATGGGTGAGATCGATTTTAGTAATAATGCAAAAGTTACTGAAATTCATATTAGAATGTTATGAATGAATTGTATTTATTGGCCAAAGTGCTAGAATTTATCTGACTTGTTTGTTGTCTGATTTCATCATATTTTCAGGATTAAATGGATGAATATTAATTGCAAGATTGCCTCCTAGATACCGTGATGCAAGCGAAGACATTTTCATCGAAAATGTATATGTGAAGTTGTGAACTTCATTTTTGGTTTCGAATTTGTGGAACGCATATTTTGTAATGGAAATTTGAAACTTGGTGTTTCGAATTTAACAAATAGAAGTATTTTATGCATCTTGTGGATGTTAGATTTGAAAATTGATATATATTTGACCTATTTCGAGCTAAACGAGCAAATTTTGAGCATTACCGAGCTTTTTCGAACATAAACGATCATAATTGTCGAACGCAAACGAACAGAACACAAACGAACATAAACGAACGAACGGTTCACGAACGTTTGCGATCATAATCATAAGTGGACCGAACACGAGCCGAGCTCGATCTTGAAACGATCGTCGATCTCGAACACGAACACGAACATAAGTGAAATGTTCACGAACAAGGCTCGTTTAGAGTAAAGCTCGGCTCGTTCGGTTCGTATACAGGCCTACCTGGTGTCCCAGTTGTACTCTGTTTTCGAGACTTTAGGATCAGACATCTATAGGAAAATGGTTTACAAAATGAAGGAGACACGCAGACAACCAACTTGGGTGGGGGATGACGAGTGGGCATTTTGGGAGGCGTACTAGAATGATCCCTTTGTCCAGGATCAAGCTTTCAAGAATGTAAAACCGTTTGGACCGAGCCATGAGATGGCAATCGCCAGACATCACTATGGGTCACGAGCTGTTGTTACAGATCACGTGATGGAGGTTAGTAAATATGTTGTAGATGACTTGGAATATGATACATAACAGATTTTTTGCTTTCATTTCAATCAACTAACTATTTGTTTGCACATATATTTTTTAGGCCAATAGAGGACAGCCGAAGAGTGCTCTATACCACTTCAAGAAGGCTAAGCTAAAGAATGGCATTTGGACTGACGTGAGGGCCGAGCGTATTATGTGATGCTTTTCTTAAGGTTAACATTTGTATTTGTGTATTTTAAAGTGATTCCTAAAATTGCATCTCATTTCGTATGCACTTTACTATTGCAGAGTGAGGTGGAGAGGAGGATGGATGAGAGGATGATCGACGATCATGAGCTGTCAATTGAAGAGCAAGACCAGATCTTCTTTGAAATCAACCCAGTGGACAGTAAGGGTCGAACATATGGATTGGGAAGTTCGGGCCCTTCTATGAGTTCTAGTAGCTTCTCAGTGTCCCAGGGAGGATCGCGATCTAATCTCTTCACACAGGACCAGGTTCAAGAGATGATGACTCCTCTCCACGAGGAAATAGCTGCGACCAAGGCAGCTTACCAACAAGTGCTTGAGGAACAGGCTCGTATGACTCAGCGGATGGACGCTTTGACCGAGATGTTCAGCACTTCTTCCCAGTACCATCCACCGCCTCCTCCCCATTCTTAGTTACATCAGACTTATGTTGTTTATGCTACATACTTTGACACTATCTCATTCTTAGTTACATTAGACTTCGGTATGAATAATTTATATTCGTCGAATATTTGATAATGCAATTTATCTACGTTTGGATATTTAATGCAATTTAATTGTTTCGGGTATATTATGTATGATTATATTATGTGAAAAAACAGGTGAAATGTGAAACAAGAATTTAAAATATTTTTAAAAAATTAAAAAAACTGTGAATTTAGCGACGGAATCAAATCCGTCGCTAAATTCACGAACTAAGGGCGAATTAGCCCATTGAATTTAGCGACAGATTTAAATATCACACGAATTAAGGGCGGATTAGTGGTGGGATTTAGCGATGAATTTTAATCCGTCGCTAAATTCCGTAACTAATTGGCGACGGAAAAGTAATCCGTCGCCAAATCGGACGGACTGGTCAACGGATTAATCCGTCGCCAGTTCGTCGTTATTTGGCGACGGAATAATTATCCGTCGCCAAAAAATTTGTGATGCATGGTTTGGGGACGGGGGGCTTATCCGTCGCTACGGATTTAGCGACGGATCGGCACTGTCTTATCCGTCGCTAAAACAGGATATTCTTGTAGTGTAACCTAGTTAGTGAATGTTTTAAGCAGGTGATGACGATGATATCCAGTTTGATGGTAGGTCTCTCAAAGGTGTCATTGCATTATTGAAACACAAGCACAAGCAACAAAAAGGCAGGAAGCCGAAGTTCACTAACATGTTTAATCGGAAAAGACCTATTTTAACAACTTAGTTTGCATTTGTACAAAAAACACTGAATGAACGTCTATTGTAATTTTTTTCCTATGAGAATAGATGTTTTAAAAACTTTGAATGACTGAATGTTTCATAATTGTAATGATAGATGTCTCAAGTAACTTATTTTAAGCTTATTTATTGATGTTTTAATGGCATCCCTGAAACTTTTAGACTTGTTTAATGGTGGTTTAATGATATTAGATTATCACTTAAAATTATAACAAACCATCTTAAAAACTATCATGTAGCTTCTTAAAACTATCATACCTCTCTAAAAAATTAACAAAAGAGGTTAAAATTATGATTGAAACATACAATACTGACCCATTAAAACCATCACATCATCTCTTAAAACATTAATAAAATACGTTAAAACTGTAACTAAAACTTTTAATGCTAAAAACTTAAAACCATAACATAATCTATTAAAATCATAACGAAAAATGTGTATCTCGGCGGTTTTTTAAGAAACTCAGCCGGTCGGACCGCTAAAATAAAAAAACCGCAAAAAACCACAAAAAACCTTGACTTTCCTATTTTTTTAGGAAAATCTAACATTTTCCAAGACTTTGACAATAAAAGGAAATAGAAGAAACGCATAAACAAAAACATAATTTCATGTAGACCCAAAAGAAATAGTATGATTTAAAAAAAAATCATGCTGTATACTGGGAGTACTAACTAAAAGAAAAAAAAATGAGAAAGTGAGAATACAAAGATCTTGTGTTTGGTTCTAAATTCAAATTGAGTTATCTCAATTTCAATTGAATTTTTGTGTAGTTTTTTTACACAAAAATGCAACTGGAATTGAGATAACTCAATTTCAATATGGAACCACACACGTAATTGTAAATTGTATTGGATATTTGGATGTCTTAATATATAATAGTAATAATTAGAGTAAAGGCAGCTAAACATTCTGATTAAACCATGATCAATGAGGGCAAAGCATATGATCATGATGGGACTAAGTCTAAAATTCTTCATGAGATCAAAAATACCATAAATACTACCAAGCCTTTATTCTTTTCTTTCTTTCTTTCACTCTTTTTTAAATGCAGTTATATATATGTTCTCATAGTCATAAGTCACTAGTTGGGCATAATAATAAGGTAGTCCTACAACTTTATACCCCCACAAGCCACAACCCTAAGCTAAAACAGAGAAATAGTCACTTTTATTTTTCTTGTGCATCTTTTTCTTTAAATTGTGAAAGAATTCCATGTGCCCGATTGCATCTCACATGCAGGCAGGCAGGCTCCCCCACCCTACACCCAACATCCACTACTACAACTACAACCATTATTCTTATCTTCCTCTTCACTTCTATTCTGTGCCACCAAATTCCCTCTTCCAGTTTTTATATTCTCCTTTCTACTTTCCATTAACTCTGACAGTGAAATCATACCAGATTATTGCTACAACTATCCTAATGCTAGCTAGCTAATACGTACTAATACACTGGACGATGAGCTTTAAGAAAATCATTCTTGAGTTGTCAAAGACGAAGAGAATATAGAAAGTGCTCATAGGAAGGGGGGAGAGGGGATATTCGAACCCGAAAGATCTCTATTAAAAGTCTCATATATATTTGAGTGTTGGAGAAGTATCAACCATTGCAACCCCTACATCTTGGAGTAACTTGAAAGTGTTATATGTTAGACAAGATAAATAGGCATTTGCCCATTTTTGTTGATAAATACTTAGGAGTCGCTTCATGAATAAGTTAATAGTGCGACGACTAACAAGCCAATTTTAAGACAACATTATTTGTATTATGCCCTAGTGAATTTGGATTTTTTTTTTTTTAATTTCGTAGACAAGGTTTACAAATGAAATTTAAACCATGCGACTATGTGGAATATTTATTTTGTCCCCGGCTATTTTATTTTAGTAAATTTTCTTTCCTTAACAAAAGAATGAAAAATCTATAGCCATATGGTACATGTTTATCTAAGAATATGTCACTTTTTTTTAAGTGAATCGGAATATATTTTATGCTGAGACCCAATTCGGGTCATCTTGCACCCAAAATAAAACTTACGGTTTATTGAGTAAGAAATTAATCTGGTATTTTCGAGGTTAAAAAAAAAATACTAGTGGAGTTTTTATTATTTTACGTAGTATGAAACTGTATGATTGAACTATATAACTTTGAAATGAATATACTTGTAAATCCAACTCGATTATAATTTAAAACCAAATATAAAAGGAATTAAATGGG
Source organism: Plantago major (assembly GCA_026545765.1). Taxonomy (NCBI): domain Eukaryota; kingdom Viridiplantae; phylum Streptophyta; class Magnoliopsida; order Lamiales; family Plantaginaceae; genus Plantago; species Plantago major. The sequence goes on from CM048839.1 coordinate 31,803,617, forward strand.
CCGGATATATGGAAGTGTCTTTGCTTACTTTTTTTGTATTCTATTTCTATTTTGTTATTTCTTATCCATACTTATTTATGTATAAAATTTGTTTTTGTTATATGATGATTCCATCAACCATACATGATCCTATGTTAATTAATTTGTTATATATGTTAGGCAGCATGATCAGTTGAGTACTATAATATCCAATATTTAGTACCAGATATGCATGTAACACCAAAACAGTTTAGGAGGCTAAGTTCCCCCATTTCAGTCAATCAGCCCCACAACTAAATCCATCCAATTATTTTATCTTAGCATAATCATTAGTTTGGCAATTACATTTAAGCTTTATTTTGGACTCATCGATTGCCCCTGTGGCAATTTTACCTATTAGTGCAAACGTCTTAAACTAATCGAGCTCAAATTAGTAAGCCTTAAGTAAAGGTTATAAGAAGAGAAATTGAGATGATTATTAATTTATGTATATAGATGAGGAAAAATTCAAAAAATGTACCCTAAATAAGTTGTGACATTTCCGAAAAAGGTACATTTTTTTGTGACCGTCCGATTTTGATATCTTAAGCTGACATTTTGTCACAATACAGTACCTCTGTGACACGTGACAGCTTAATTAAGCGACACGTGTCACTTTGCAATTTTAAGATTTAAATGAGTGAAATTGCAAATAAAATAAATTTCAACAATTTCAATTGAACCACATTATTTTCAATAATTATGAATTAACCTTATTTTGTCAAAATAACTTTAAAAACTACCATTTTGCTAATATGAGATTAAGACAAAAAGGTAAGAAAAAAGTGAAAAAAAGAAGAAAAAGGGCAATTTTCTGCCATGGAAGCTTGCTTGGATAGCTTCCATGGCAGAAGCTCCACCATGGAGCTTGAGGATGGAGCAGGCCATCCTTCATCCCCATCCACCGCCTACTCTGCTGCGCCGTCACCTCCACCCTCCCCTCCACCCCCACCTCCACCCTCCACACCCATTGGCCAATAGCAGCCTGGAAACTCCATGGTGGAGCTTCCAGATCTATCCCGGATCTGGAAGCTCCGTGGTGGAGCTTCCATGCGGAAACTCCTCCGCAATGGAAGCTCCACCATGGAGCTTCCATTGAAGTCATCCTTGGTGTTCCATGGTGATTTTTGTTTCTTGAATTTTTCTTTTTATTATTATTTTTTTATGGAGATATATTTCCATGGGTAATTTTGCAATCTTTTCAAAAAATAGGATCTATTTGAAATAAATAAGCGATTACCGTATTTACATTTAAGTCCAACGTATTTTTGTATTTTGTTATGTGACACGTATCGCATTATTAAACTGCCACGTGCCACTGGGTACTTAAATTGGACAATAATGCATTTAAATGTACTAAAATCGGACGGTCACAAATAAATATACCTTTTTCAGAAATGTCACAACTTAGGGTACCTTTTTCGAATTTTTCCATAGATGTGATTCCAAAAGTGTTATCATCTCATTTTGGGGCCCCTATTCATTGGTGAAAAGCACTAACAAAATCTCGATCATGGTTCCTTATTTAAGTTATTAATTTTTTTTCATCCATCGTAAATAATCATTTGTCAATAGGAACTGCAATTGGTTTGGTGCAGGCCCAACGTCTCTAACACTTTGGACATCTCATGTGCATTGGGGCCGTTCTTTCATTTAAGTAAGGCAACTGGGCTCTACATCTCCTTTCTACTCAAAATGGTTCTTCACATTTTGGGTTTGTACTAAGTCGAGATATCAAGAAGACTCAAACCGGCCATCGGAGAACCTAACCGAGGTCAACCCTAAAACTATTGACTGCAGAATCGTGGACAACGATTTCGCTTCTACTTCCATCGGTTTTTGGAACTTGTGGTTCCCTATGGAACTGTCATTTTCAAACAAGACAAGAAAAGTCACTGTTCCGGAAACAAAAATCAAACCGTAAAGAATCGGAACCAAAACAACCCTTTGAACCACCAACCTTTTTATTGTTTTACCCTCCAGCCTTCTCAAGGTATGGTATGATGACATGAATTCTACCTATTTTACGTTGTTCAACATATGAGAGTCCCATAGTCGCTATAAAAATTTATGTCGTTAAACTTATGTGCCCCCCCAAACTAATGTTTTAAGGGAAAGATTAGCTACAAAATTGTTTAGTGGACTAGTTTTTCAACTGGATTGGATTGTTTTGGATTGCTCAGCCCGTTTCGTATATGAGAACTTGGGCTGTTTTCATAGCTTTAATTGGCCCGGTCTTGTTACACGTTACCCTATAATCGGCACTGATTGGAAACTTATAAGGTAATGATTTAAATCAAATTCTTTGGATATTGACTTATAAGTTAAACTGATAATTCAATTTTCACTTGCAGCCTCCTTGTTAATGACGTTTTGGTCATTTTCAGAAATTTTTACAAAATAAAAATTATTTTGAGACCTATCATCCTATACAAGTTACTATACACTACCAGTCTAAGTAAATTTTCTTACAACGTCCTTTTATAAAACTATAAATTAATCTATCCATATATTATGTAAAACACAATGGTCTAAATCTCACCAGATTCATTCAGTCCTACGAGGAATTTTGTGAAATTAGTTACATTTTAGTCTGTATATATTTCAATGTTATTTTTGGTATGTTAACTGCATATATAATTTTTATTAAATCTCATATAAATTTATCTAAAAAAATCCGAAAAATATATGGAATATATATTTGAATTCGTCGTGACAAGACGAATCCATAGACACCAATCTTGAATGCTATTATTAATTAAATAAATTATTTTATCTATTAAAAGAAAATATAAATTTATTAAATAAGATAAAATGAAATACTGAAATTTTGAAAATAGATCATTTATTAAATTAATTCAATCCTACGTGGAATTAGTTGCGTTTTCAATAGGTATATACATATTTCACAATTTATTTTTTGGTATGTTGGCTGCATATATAATTTTTATTAAATCTCATATAACTTTATCTACAAAAATCTGAAAAATATATTGAACATATATTTGAATTCTCCGTGACAAGACGAATCCATAGACACCAATCTTGAATATTATTATTAATTAAATAAATTATATTATTTAATAAAATAAAATATAAATTTATTAAATAAGATAAAATGAAATAATTAAATTTAAAAAATAGAGCATTTATTAAATTAATTCAATCCTACGTGGAATTTTGTAGAATTACTTGCATTTTCAACCAGTATATATTTCATTATTTATTTTTTGTATGTTGGCTGCATATAGTTTTTATTAAGTCTCATATAAATTTATCTACAAAACTTCGAAAAATATTTATGTTTATATTAATAGATATTTATATTTTCAATTATGCATTTTGATTCTACGGTTGAGTAGATTTCGAATAGGGGGAGAGAATTTTGTTGCATAAAGTTTTGCCAGGTTAAACGTGAGGAACTGAGGCTAATGTTTTAGCGCTTAGATTATCAGTCAGGTGTTCTTATATAATATAATATAATATAATATAATATAATATAATATAATATAATATAATATAATATAATATAATATAATATAATATAATATAATATAATATAATATAATATAATATAATATAATATAATATAATATAATATAATATAATATAATATAATATAATATAATATAATATAATAGTATAATATAATATATAAAGTTGATGAGCTAAATCTACCAGATTCATTCAAATTTCATCCATCCTACGTGAAATTTTGATACGGTTAAGCAGAGTCTGAATAGGGGAACGTAGTAGTGTTGTTGCTAAGATCATGTGAGCAATGTTATTGCTTGGTGACAAAATTTTATGTCTTATGGTTGCTGAAAATGCAGAAGGTTTGCCGGCCAAATTAAGAACTAAATTTGTTCAAGATTTTGAGTGGTAACATATAGTAATTGATAGGGATTTAAATTTCTTTAATTGACAAATTTTAGCTTTGTCCATTTGTTTCACTTTTCAAAAAAATTTAGGTATTTGATGGAAAATTTTGTTCCATATCTTTCACTATTAAACCTACCTATCTACAGATCATTAATCATTTATCTCCATCTTCATGCCCGATATTGATTATTTGTTTGTATTAATAAAGTAAAATCAGTTTGTCGTATTTTTTTCTGATTTATTTTTCAATTGGTGTTTCTCCAATTATGGAGGATGGTCCAAGCATAAAAGAAGTAGAAAAGTACTAAATAATATACTTATTTAAGTCATAGTTGTCATGAGAATAATTAAGTTTGAGTGTACATTTTCAACAAATTAAATTAAAACATTTAAATATAATAGATAGATATTGATGAAGTGGATTATATACTATAAGGACAATACTAAGCTAATCCAAGCTTACAAGAATTGAATGGAACTTATACAACTTTAGAGCATTCCCAATGGTCATGGTGATGGCCGTGAATAGTGGCATCCGTGAGACACGACTGAAACGACGATAAAATCTGGAAAAATCATTTCCAATGGGTCGTGGCCACGACCATGAATAGTGTTTTTAATAGATGATTATTATTATTATTTTTATTATTATTATTAATTAAATAAATCATTTCATTCACTATAATAAAATATTAATCTCATATAACTTTATCTACAAAAATTCAAAAAATATTTTTAACATAGATTTGAATTCGCCGTGACAAGACGAATCTATAGACACCAATCTTGAATACTATTATTAATTAAATAAATTATTTTATTCATTAAAATAAAATATAAATTTATTGAATAAGATAAAATAAAATAATGGAATTTTAAAAATTAAAAATGACTCATTAAAACACATTATAAATAATTAACGTAGCATCAAACGTTAAAAAAGATACTCATTTTAAATAGTTTAGCATCAAACATTCTGGACAAACTAATATATATATATATATATATATATATATATATATATATATATATATATATATATATATATATATATATATATATATATATATACATTATACATATATGTATGTATGTATGTATGTATGTATGTATGTATGTATGTATGTACACACGTATGTATGTATGTATATATATATATATATATATATATATATATATATATATATATATATATATATATATATATATATATATATATGTATGTATGTATTTTTCTACTATATTCTAAAGTTGATGGTTTACTTTGAAGCACACATGATCCGCATGTGCATAAATGATACTCGGAGCGCTTTCTAATTACTTGGACATTTTCTAATACAAAATTAATGTAAAAAGAAATTAATTCATTTTAAGTTGTATTAACTCTCTACGTTTCTTTTTATTTTTGAATTTAAGTTTCGATTTTCCTCTAAATACTTATGTATGAAAGATAATGCATAGTCGTAGGAGATAGTGAATAAAGTAGAAGATGTGAGAATGTAAAGAATTATAAAGTAATAAATTAATTTTCAATTTTTGGGCATGTTAATATGAGATCTATCCATACATTATAAAGACCAGTTTTTATTATCAATTCTAAATATAGTACTTTGGTCTCAAATCAACAATGTGAGAAATACTTTCATTTTTTTAGATTAAAAAATTACAAAACAATTATAATTAGGGTAAATTTATTTTTGATGCCAAAGTTAATGGTAATTTGATTATGTTACATTTACAATTTTAATCTAATTTTGGTTACATAATTCTGTCAATGATATTCAACATTTGTAACTATTTATAAATGTGATCAATCAAATCTTCTAAATCTCATAATTCCATCAAAATCGCCACCCACACATTAATTTTCTTAATGGACATGAATCTAGATAGGAGTACCTTTGGATCTATGCTTGACATAGTCACTTCAACTGATCTTCTAAGAATATTCTATGAATCGTGTACTATACGTGCTCTTTTCAGTTCCAGAAGATAAAAGAGGCACGCGTGAGCTAATTGGTGGTGTGTTGATCTTTATATGTCTATCAACAACATTTTACATATGAAGACTTTCAATTTCCTTTTCTTTATGTATAAGATTCGATCGATAGGATGAGGTATAAGGTTTCTCTTCTCTACGATCTCTGGCTGGAAGGACTGGTTCTATCCAACCCGAATTTCAACCCCGTTAGAAATAATGATGTTCAGGTCCGGTCTGGTATATACTCGAACCCGTTCCATACCTTTGTTACAAGACCCGACCGCAACATTTTATGATCAAGTTAGTAAAAACTACATTTTTTCCGGTGGAGGGTCGAGGAGTCTGCATATACTCTCTAGGCGGGGAAACTCTCTTCGATCTTCTCTCTACTTTCTTGATACATAATGGGCCTAGGGGATCTAATACTCTCCAGGTGGGGAAACTTTCTTAGATCTTCTCTCTGGGGATCAGCTGATACTCTCTAGGCGGGGAAAATGTCTTCGATCAAAATCGCCACCCACACACTAATTTTCTTAATGGGTATGAATCCAGATAGGAGGACCTTTGGATCTATGCTTGACATAGTCCCTTCAACTGATCTTCTAAGAATGTTCTATGAATCGTGTACTAGACGTGTTTTTTTCAGTTCCAGAAGAGAGAAGAGACACACCTGAGCTAATTGGTGGTGTGTTGATCTTTACATGTCTATCAACAACATTTTACGTGTGAAGACTTTCAATTTCATTTTCTTTATGTATAAGATTCTTGATACATAACGGGCCTGGGGGATCTGATACTCTCTAGGTGGGGAAACTCTCTTAGATCTTTTCTCTACTTTAATTTCCTGATCTCCATAACGAATCGGGTGGAGTGCGGGATCAGCTGATACTTTCTAGGCAGGGAAAATGTCTTCGATCTTCTTTGTACTTTCTTGATCTCCATGACCGGGGGGGGGGGGGGGTGAAATTATGTTCGTAGAATTATAATTTTTGTGTCTTTGGTGGGGTGACGCATACCACCGTGGGGTTGCTGGGAACCGGTGGGTTGGAAAAAATAACCGTAACATGTGAAATTACGTTTGTATAATATTTGTGTGTGTGTGTAGTGGGGTGACCACATATCACCGCGAGATTGTTGGGAACAACCCTATTGATTATGTTGTATACTTTTGTATTTTATTTTGGTTTCGTTTGAGGGATAGATTTTTTTGTAAAAAAACATGTACCTGTTACTAATTAACAAGTCGGGTACGGTAGGACCCTATTTTTACATTTTCTATAGTTAACATAAATAAACACTCAATGATATAATATTGGATGAAGAATGACTACCGACCGACACCACGACCAACGTTGTCTACAAGGAATTTTGGCTATCTTATTTTCTCGATTAATTTATTTAATCCTCAGATTTTTATTTATTATTAAAAGTAAACTATACCGTGGCATCGCCACGGGTTAGTACTAGTAGTACTTTAAACTTGTTGAACTAAATAGATATGCATTGTTGCTCATCAAAATCTAAAAATTTTAACTTAAGCAAAAAAGTTATACGTTTCTCCTACAAGGGAAAAGAAAAAAAAAAAAAATTTGACCTTGTATAAGGAATTTTTTATGCGATGGAAAACCCTCTTGCGTTGATGGTTGCAAACAAAGTAACAAACGTACATACACAAAAGAATGCCAATAACATGTGTATTCAAATCTCGTTGATTCGTACAAAATACCAAAAATTGACTCAAAACTTGTTGATTCAACGGAATATCGAGAATTGATGGATATGAGGAAATCTCAAATTTTCATATAATATCTCAAAACTCTAACCTCCTTGATAAAACAATGAACAAGTACTTAAATAGTAAAAAACTCCTAACCAACTCCTAATCAACTACGAACTCCTAATCAAACTATACTTCTAAGTACCAACATATTCCTAAACATATTCTAACTAATATTTACATAATCTAACATGGAGCCTAATATAAATCTATTTGGACCGCATCACTATACAAGTTACTACACACTACCAGTCTAAGTAAATTTTCTTACAACGTCCTTTTATAAAACTATAAATTAATAGTACTTTAAACTTGTTGAACTAAATAGACATGCATTGTTGCTTATCAAAATCTAAAAAATTTAACTTAAGCAAAAAGTTATACGTTTCTCCTGCAAGGGAAAAGAAAAAAAAAATAAAAAGAAAATCTTGACCTTGTATAAGGAATTTTTTATGCGATGGAAAACCCTCTTGCGTTGATGGTTGCAAACAAAGTAACAATTGTACATACACAAAAGAATGCCAATAACATGTGTATACCTAACAAAAAAACAATGTAGAAAATCACGTTAGCCTTTTACATTTTCAAAGATTCATCATCTTGGTCACACCTAACACGATGAAATTCTAAATCTATTGTTTTGGTGTAGCATATGGAGATCGTCCTGTATTAGTATCCAATACGATTTCAAATAAATCCCCTTCAGAATCCTGATCATACGACTCGTATCCAAGTGATTTTATACTATTCACCGTATTATTGTTGCTTCTAGTTCCATTCCTCTGCAGCCATTGCGCGTCAATCCTTCCCATAGAGAAAAGCTCCTTGCTATCATCATAGCTTAAGGTGGGAGAATCCCCCATTGGTCCAACAAAACACGGATTTGAAGTTCTTTGTGAATTCGCTTCAGCATATTTGAAAGGGCTTTGGCCAAGATTTACAAGGACCATAACATCACCATTGGCTGCCAATGTTGGATAGAGTGGGAAGCCAAATTCCTCAGTTTTGCAATGCATTTCATGTACTAATTGCGAATTACGAGTAAAGAAAACCTTCCTCTGGGCTGGATTGTATCCGCAACCAATTACATTATCCGCTCCACCCCATTCTTCGGGTTCAGATTCTGGTACAAGCTTATTTCCTGAGAAGGGGAGATGAATGTGCAACAATTATTATTATTGTTGTTAGGAGAATCAAATATGACGCACGATTATTAATTATTGGCGATTTCGGCATAGCAGATAGGTCGGTTTGATGTTGCACTATACCTACTACTACTTCAACAACATATAAAGAACAAAAAAAATATTATGTGCACTAAGGTCTCTATTGTATGGGGCCCATAAACATACCTCACCACTCATAAGTCAGATTGATTTTACAACTGTTCGAAAATACAAATGTTCCTCTCCATAACTTTTCAAAAATTATGTCCATAATCAGTTCACAGAGATACAGTGATGTTACAAAAAAAAGTAAGCATTTTGTGGGGCTATCCGTATAGATTGATTTAAAAGGACGAGTAAGGGATTAAAGAGATATGTATCTTATATTTTTTTAAGTAAATATCTTTATGCTATTTTTATGTGTATGTATTATAATAATATTTTTACAAAAAAATCTAAAATGTCTGATCATAATTATAATGTTTGTCGGTCACTTTTAATTAGGTATAAGAACAGTCCCATGAGTCTCACTCTTATAAAAAAAACATCAACATTTTTAAGTAAAAACTTTGAGCTCTTCATAATAATTTTAATATTTGTTTGTATTTTTTATATTTTTAGTAAATCATCTTCTAAGATACTTACTCCAAACAAAGATTATGAGCTAATATTATGCTATCACAATTAAGTTGTGATGACATTATTATATGACACACTTCTAATCGAAGGATTTTAAGGGATTTTTAACCACTAAAAGACCCCAAAAAGCTTTCTGGTATGATTTTTCATGGTCTATACGCTAGTAGTTCATGTCCGTGGATGCTAATTATATTGTAAATTACGTGTCATGTAGGATATATTATTTTAAATATGTTTACCACTGAAAATTTAAAATGAATAGGACTGAGCATTTTTTAAATATAAAAATAATCATCTCAAAAAATTACAACCATTTAAAGTTGCCATGGTTGTAGATTAGTTTAAGCTCAATAAAAATCAATCTAGTTGGACCTAGCTTTTCATGATTATGACTTAAATAATTTTGTATTTTCAGTGGAAAAGATGGAACAAACAATACTTATCCCATGACTCATGCTTTAGATTAAAATCAATATATGTATACTCTTCCTCTATTTGCAACTTCATCCCTAATAGTTATAATATGTACTCAATAATTAAACTCAAATAAAGCTCTCAAAATGCTTAAAATCATACATTATTATTGAATATTTCTTACCACCTACTTGTATATAATATAAACTTCTACAACTTTAGCAAAGGCTCAACTTGATTGAATGTTTTACACTTTGAAACCCCTTTATGTTTGAGGATATAAAGATTTGCAGAATTTTATGCTAGGACATCTTGAAATGGATGATTAAAGTGTACCACAATAATTCTAGGAGCACTTTTGGTGAAATGCTTCTTTGACACTCACCCTAAAATTTCCACCACTCCTTAGACCCTCCAATTTTCAAGATTACCTACAATATAGTATCTTCTTACGATATATTCGTGACACATGTCAAATTTGAGTTGTACCGCGTCGACACATTTATTGAATGGTGGTTTAGAATTGAATCTAACACCTTATCTATTAGGGAAAAAAAGCATCTTTGAATTTTGCCACTTGTACAACATCCTATCACGTTTACGTGTATATTTCTCCCTTAAAGTTAATTTCATAATACGTAAAAAAATTACCCTTATCTTACAAGACATGAAACTTTAGTGAAAGAAAACCGCCAAATAAAGAGGGTGTTTGGCTCAAATTATACTGACTAAGGTGAAAAACACATACAGACAAATTTAAAAGTGCAATTTGCACATTGAGAGCCAATTAGCCCCTAGTTGGTCCATAAAATCAACTGTGATACTTAACTCGCATGGATACCTCAATTGATTAAAAGACATGGGTAATAATATACTCTTGTTCGTTCTAAATGGCCACTAGCTAGCTAATCACAATCCGCACCAACATTTTGACTCTTAGATACTCCTTCAAATGCTAATTACTGCAAACAGCAAAGAATGAGAAACAGAAAGGGAAGAGGATCAAAGCACATACCATCAAGATAGAGAGAACCAGTTGAATTGAAGCCAATTGAACCTGCAAAACTCCCTGGAAATTTCAATGGAACAGGACCACCCCCTGTCAATCCCAAACACAGCAAAATTGCTTCACTTTTACCTCCCAATCTCAATTCCTGAAACTTGTTAGCCCTTCTCTGACTATGGCTACTGGCCACATGAACCAAATTTGCACTGTCAGGCGAGTTCTTCGCATTGAAATCCTCGGTTATAAGCATGATCCTTTCCCCTTCCGGTTTATCATCGCCGACACTGCAACTCTGACGATCAATATTCGAATTCTGCAGAACCGTGATCTCAAAATAAGCCTCCTGAGGAAAACACGAATTCTCCAAACGAGGACCTGGTAAAGGCAAAGCCGTCCTGATCAAAGATAACGCCCCGCTCGACGAATTCACAATCTTTTTAACACCAGGATTCAATCTAATCTTCTGCATAAAATCTGCTGATCCTTCTGATACCTCCCAGCCAATTTCAACTCTGATTTCGTCCTCGATTGAAGAACATACGTTGCCTATAAAACTCGGCCTGGATGATGGTTTAATCGAAGCTGATGACATGAAAGCAGTGAAAGCAAACTGAGGCCATCCGTTCTCTACTGCATCTGAAACTAACGAAGGGTGATCGGACCAGTCAAAGAACGGCTTTTTGGCCAATCGGAAATCGTTAGAGGTGTACTTGTCTAACTGGTGATGATGAGGGCTGACTTGATGCAGCCTGGCGATTCCGGTCTGCAGAGTCTGGCGGGCCCTTTCGGCATCTGATACGGCGAACGGGTTGCGATTTTTGGGATAAAAGCATCGTCTGAAGACTATGATGAGTACAAGGGCAAGAATTCCTGCACCTGCGGCAATCAACGTTACATGTAACCATTCGATCATTTCTTGAATTCTTGTTTTCCACCTTTTTGTCTAGTGAAATTGAAATGAGACAAAATTGTTCTTGAAGGGTGATATGATATGATATGATATGAATATGATGAGATGGTGGAGTGGACTTTTGGACTCGTTCAAGAAAAGGCACCAGGAATACTAGAGAATGGGAAAGTCAGGAAGATTTTGTTGAGTGGAAAAAGGAAAAGAAAAATATATGAAAGAATGCTGAAATTAAAGTAGACCAAATACATACAGAAGGTGGCATTATTTTTTACTTTTCTTTTAAAGCGAGAATATGAAAATAGTGAAATGAACTGGAACCTTAGAAGATTTTGATGTTATAAAATCTTGAATATCATGGGTTCATATAAACCCATTAATGTAACAACTCTTTGAGATCAAATAAAAATATTATTAAAATATAAAAAAAGTTAAAAGAAAAGGCTAAATACAAAAGGTGGCATTAGTTGACACATATACAGATGATATACTCTAATTTATGCACTTCTTTATTAACTCTTCTTCTATCTCTTTCAATAAATGTATTTTAGTAATATAAAGCCAGCAAAGTGATTGTTGATTGATTTTATATAGTCAAGCGGGAAAGGGAATGCTTTAATTTTGTTTGACAAGGTATGATCTTCTAGAGAAACAACAATTCTATTGTGGAACTCAGATCCGGTCCGAGACAATGTCATGAAAGGGCTCGACCGAGCATGTTTGATTTTTTTTTTTTGAAAAGGCAAAAAATATATTAATTAACATAATAACGTTTACAAGAGCATAAGAAATGATCGAAAATAACACCAACTATACATCACAACCAATAAAATTACTCCAAACCCTATCTCATACAATCATCATAATCCTACATCAAAACCGTACTGCCTTTTAGGCAGCCTTCTACACAACTACTTCATATTTTCCAATAATTGCATAAAAACTTCACCTTTCTCCACTTTGTAATCTGCCTTCTTATCACTGAAGCGCTAATCCAACAAGAACACCCATCATAACCAAAGGTCCGCCAACTTTTTAAACCGTAAATTCCAAACGAAAATACACCCTCATTAGCCACGCTCCTACACCCTATGCTCTTTACCAAAGCAAGTGATAAGCAATTTAAAGCGTGATCAAGGTATAATCCGCATAAAGTACCGAGATCCAATACTACAATATATACCCCTCCACCCTGTGGTCACAAGAAAATAAGTGGCAAGAAATTTAAGGGACGGTCATAAATGCCAACACAAGGCCTAACTATCAGAGATTTGCAAAAGCATTGTTCTGTGTATTCAAGTAAAAAAGTGTCTACAACAAAACTCCTAACTTGGCCTATATATAGCTATTAATAGAACAATCTAGAGACTAGGTTTTTACAAATTTGAAAAGAGTAAATGGAGACACAGCTCCTTGTATGATTTTACCCTCTGATGATGCACAGCAAGGCTTGATTGATCCAATGGTTTGTGACCTATTTCTGGTACGATTTGGTACAATTTGTGATCCTGTGTGACTCACCCTGCTGCTCCGCTCACAACTGCCTCCTAATTCGTCTGTAATTCGTACCAGCTCTGGTAATTTACAAATTACACCTCCAACCATGTTGGCTTTCTCACATTCCCCCTCAAGCTGCGCGTAAATGTTTTTTACGTTAAGCTTGATCATTGATTCTTGGAGGCTGGTTGAGGAGACGGCCTTCGTGAATACGTCTGCTAGTTGATCCTTGCTTCTGACGAATTTAGTCTTGATTCTCCCTTCTTCGATTTTCTCTCTTACGAAGTGACAATCAACCTCTATATGCTTGGTGCATTCATGGAAAACGGGATTCTTTGTCAAGTATAGAGCTGATTGGTTGTCACATAGATGAGTAGCTGGTTCCTTGTCGTCAAAGCTAAGGTCTTTGAGTAGAGCTTGTAGCCAGGTGATTTCACAAGCTGCAAATGCCATTGCTCGATATTCCGCTTCTGTTGAGGATCGGCGAACTGTTCTCTGCTTCTTGGATTTCCAGCTGACTAGTGAATCTCCAATTAAGGCACAATATATATATCCTGTCATGGATCTTCTTGTGTCTGGGCAAGTGACATAATCTGAAGAGTAAGTCTCCTAAGAGACAGTCTCTAGATAATTTATCTAGAGACGGACCTGTATTGTCAATAAAATTATCGATATTATTAATCAAAACACCTATGTTCTCAACATTGGTGTTTTTTGATATTACAACAATACTTATTTCGTTCACAATATAAACGTTATGATTAATAACATATATGATTTTATTGATAACATAGGCCGTCTCAAGATAAATTAACTAGAGACCGTCTCTCATGAGACTTTGTGTAATATGAATCACAGTAAACTTTCAATTCTTTACATGATTCAGAGTTAAGGAAAATTGCCATCCCAATGGTTCCTTTAAGATATCTGACCACTTTGGTTAGAGTTGTCCAGTGTGATTTTGCTAGCTTATCCATATAAATTGACTTAGTATGCTTATAGCATAACATATATAAGGTCTTGTGATACTGAGATAGATAAGTTTTCCAATCAACCTTCTATAAGCAGTTGGATCCTCATTGAGATCATTATCTTCTCTACTATAAGAGTGATTTTGCTCTATAGGTATTATGGATGGTTTACATGCTAGTAAACCTGACTGGTTCAAGATTTCTATAGTATATTTTCTTTGTGAGATATGTATTCCTTCCTTCTTTCTTGTTATTTCTAGTCCTAGAAAATATTTTAGCCTCCCTAAATCTCTTATTTTGAACTGTTGCTGTAATTGTTCTTTAATGAGGCTTATTTGTGTGATACTTGTACTGGTTAGTATTATGTCATCAACATATACTAACAATGCTGTAAAGTGTGGCCCATCCTTCTTTGTAAAAAGAGAATATTCAGTTTTAGATTGATGGAAACCAATTTTGTTGAGAAACTTTGAAAGGGTGGAGTTCCATTCCCTAGAGGCTTGCTTTAGCCCATACAGTGATTTTTTGAGTTTACAGACATATTGTTGTTCCCCCTGAATTGAAAGACCAGGAGGAATATCCATATATATAAATGTCTTCCGTAAGCTCTCCATTCAAGAAAGCATTGTGAACATTTAATTGTTCCATATGCCAATTTTCTTTAGCCGCAATAGAGAGTAAGACCTTGACAGAAGTTAATTTGGCCACTGGACTGAATGTTGTAGTATAATCCAGTTCATATTTTTGTGTGAATCCTTTGGCGACTAATCTAGCCTTGTACTTTTCTATTTTGCCTGCTGAGTTAAGCTTAGTCTTAAAAATGAATCTGCAGCCTATTGGCTTCATGTGAGATGTTTTAGGCACTAGTTCCCATGTACCATTATCCTCCAAGGCTTTCAATTCACTGTCGATAGCATCTTTCCAGTGAGGTATTTGTATTGCCTCATTATAAGAGTATGGTTCCTGGATATTAGAAAGTGCAATGATGTAAGCTTTATGAGATCTGGAGAGTTTGTTGTAAGTTAAAAAAATGACTGAGTGGATAATTACAATTACTTGATTGTTTCTCAATTAAGTAAGTATGAGTTCTAGGCAATTTTACATGTTCAAATTGCTTTATGTGTGGTGGAGTAATTACATTTCTGGTGCTCCTTCTTAATTGTGGTGTATTTTCAACAATTGGTTCTTGCATGGAAGGAGCTGGTGAATGAGGGGTATTTTCTGCATTGTGTTCTTCATGAACAGAATTGTCAGAAGAGATATGCTCATCATTACATTGCTGTGTTTGTGGGAAAAATTTCTCATAATCCAAGTCATTTAAGATTTGTTCTTCATAACAAGGTGTTAATTGTTGCAAACTGGTTTCTTTATCCTTATCTTGAGCATAAGGAAAGCTCATTTATACAAACTTTACATTTCTTGTGATGATGATCTTTTTACTTTTAAGATCATACAGCTTATACCCTTTCATGTTAGGTGGGTAGCCCAAAAAGACACATTCGACCTTGAGTCAAATTTTGTTCTACTGACTGGATTGACATAAGCAAAAGCCAGACAACAAAAAATTCTCAGATTATCATAACAAGGTTTCTTGTTATATAGAACCTCATAAGGTGATTTGTTTTTCAGATTTGGCGTGAGAATTTTATTTATAAGATAGGAAGCTGTAAGTATAGCTTCTCCCCAAAAATGCATAGGTAAAGATGCAGACATCATAAGTTATTTGGCCACATCAAGCAAATGTTGGTGTTTTCTTTCCACCACTCCATTTTGTTGTGGGGTATATCGACATGAGTTCTGATGTATTATCCCCTTATCTTGAAAGAATTCTGGCATGTAGAATTCAAGGCCATTATCAGACCTGACAATTTTAACTTTCTTTTCAAATTGTCTTTAATTTCTACAAATGCTATAAATTCTCTTAATGTTTGTTTAACATCTGATTTGTATTTAATTAAGTGCACCCATGTTGTCCTACTATAGTCATCCACTATAGTGAGGAAGTAGTTTTGTCCATGAAGAGTATTGACAGAGAATGGACCCCAAAGGTCACAATGAATAAGCTCAAAACAATAAGTATTGCTAGTTTTACTAATTGGGAAAGAATTATTCTTTTGCATTGATTTGAAACAAATTCAGTACAATGAGAATAAGGTGCATTCTTTACATTAGGAGAATGAGAACAAACTAAAGCTAGTTTACTATCAGATAGGTGACCTAATCTGAAATGCCATAAGTGAGAATGAGCTTTGGCAGCTCTTGTTGATGGCTTAGGTTTAACTAGAAAATGACAAGTTCTTCTTTCTTTAGTGATGCCCAGGTATTAAAGGACTTCATGTTTCTCAGTCTGACCAATCTTTCTCAGTTGGTTGGTGTTGTTCTGCAAGACATGACATAATCCTTTGTTAAATAATATACCAACATCATCATCTATAGAGGTTTTATGCACTGATATAAGATTTATATAGATACTGGGAACACATGACACATTTTTTAAGATTTAATCCTGCTATATGTATGTTTCCCACACAAGTAATTTTTGTTGTATGATTATCAGGTAATTTGACAGTAGCATTTAAAGAAATAACATCACTCAAATAATTTTGTGAACAAACAACATAATGTGATGCTCCAGAGTCAATGATCCATTTAGTTGGAATGCCATTTAAAGAAATATTATGGAAAGTACCTACAGATGTGATAGCAAGTGGGGTGTTCATCAAGTTCTTTTGCTTAGTTGCTGCCTCAAGTAGGCATTGCAGTTGTTCAGGAGTGAACTGCAGCTGGGGCTCTGGTGTAACATGAGCAACATAGCCAGAGTTGTTGTTGTTGTTGTTGGGATTGGAACTTGAGCTTCCAGCGGTGTACCTCCTCCCTTTATAGTTATCAGGATAACCATGAATTTGGTAGCAGGTATCCACAGTGTGACCCCCTATCTTGTAGAAACCACAAGTTTTGCAATTTTCAGTGGAGTGTCCTTGCCTTTTGCATTTCTGACAGTACTGGATTTGTTTTTGTCTTTTTCCACCATTGTAGCCTACTGCCATTGCAGTAGAATCAAACAAATTCTGAGCAAAGTTGTTTGCAGACCAGGGAGCATTGTTACCTCCATTGTACCCTACTGCTAGTGTAATGGTATCAAACAAATTATGTTGAACAAGATTGTTTGCAAGCTTTTGTTTCTCCTCTTGCAGCACTAGAGAATAAGCTCTATCCATGGTGGGGATAGGATCTTGCAAGATCAGTTGTCCCCTCACCATCTCAAAAGTGTTGTTCAAGCCCATAAGAAACTCAAAAACTTTAGCTTTCTCAGTTTGGACTTCTAGTTTCATAGAGATGTCACATAGACATTGATCACACTCACAGTAAGGGGTTGGAACATAGTTGTTCAGTTCTTCCCAAATACCATTGAGCTTAGTGAAGTAGTCAGTGACTGAGCTTCAACCTTGAGTGATGGATGACAGTGCTCTCTGCAACTGAAACACCCTAACATCCTCAGGTTGCTCATATCTTACTCTTAACTTATCCCAAATGATTTTAGCATCAGTCAGGTAAAGGATAGTGCTTTTTATTTATGGTGCTACAGAGTGTAGAAACCATGACCTTATCAAGGTATTGCACTTGTTCCAAGCCTTAAGTTCTTCTGTTCCTTCACCTGGCTTTTCAAGTGAGCCTTCAATGAAACCCGTCTTGTTTCTTATGTCAAGAGACAATAGAAAACTCCTAGACCATGGGTGATAGTTCCATCTAAGATTGGAGTAACAGCACCAGAGGTTGGGTTATCTGTGTTATGCAAGAAATAGTCACCAAATGGATCATTGAAGGGATCATCAGTGACTTCAGTATTCATGCTTAGTTTGTTTTGAAAACAGTAAAAAAAAAAAAAACTTGAAGAAAAGAAATTATAGAGGATTGAAACCTAAGCTCTTGATACCACATTAGAGATTTGCAAAAGCATTGTTCTGTGTATTCAAGTAAAAAAGTGTCTACAACAAAACTCCTAACTAGGCCTATATATAGCTATTAATAGAACAGTCTAGAGACTAGGTTTTTATAAATTTGAAAAGAGTAAATGGAGTCACAACTCCTTGTATGATTTTACCCTAAATCCATCGGCTCTGATGATGCACAACAAGGCTTGATTGATCCAATGGTTTGTGACCTATTTCTGGTACGATTTGGTACAATTTGTGATCCTGTGTGACTCACCTTGCTGCTCCGCTCACAACTGCCTCCTAATCCGTCTGTAATTCATACAGGCTCTGGTAATTTACAAATCACACCTCCAACCATGATGGCTTTCTCACATTAACTAACCACGTCCCTCCACCCTATGCCTACGAAGAGGCAAGTGGCAAGTAATTTAATATGTAGTATAAGCCAAGATGTCCCATCTATATTTACCATCCCCTACACCATATGTTCGCAAGCAACTAAGTGGCAAGAAATTTAAGATGTGCACGTGTTTGAAAGAAGCCGAGCAACCAAAAAAAGTCAAAAGAGAACCCCTTAAGATATTTAAAACTAGATCACATTGGTCTAGCTCCTTAAGTTAAAACTTGGTGCTCAAAGTCCATACATGTACAATTCACCCAAGTAACATACCCATCTACAATCGGCCCATTGCTGAAAATCAGTCCATACCCATCACCAAATGGTTAATGGGATTTTTTTTTTTTAGAGGAAACGATATTGCATTAACTCAACAGAGTGAACAGTACAAACCATGAAGTACACCTCAAACAGGACTACCTAGCACCTCTAGCAAGTTAATGGTTTTATTTGATAAAATGATTTCTAACTAAATAGTGCTACTTTAATTTCGTTACAAACTACACGACAAGAGTTAAATGTATAACATAAATGAAACTGGTCAAATTGTACCGCCCCTCACCTTACATGCACTAAAAAAAAAACCAGTTTTAGCGACGGAATTATCCGTCGCTAAAACTGTGCCGATCCGTCGCTAAATCCTTAGCGACGGATAACCCTCCGTCTCCAAACCAATCGTCACTATTTTTTTTGGCGACGGATAAGTATTCCGTCGCTACATAACGACGAATTGGCGACGGATTAATCCATTGACCAGTCCGTCCGAATTGGCGACGGATTACTTATCCGTCGCTAATTAGAGACGGGATTTAGCGACGGAATTGTTCCGTCGCTAAATCCCACCACTAAGTCGGCCTTAGTTCGGTTGACATTTAGCGACGGAACAAAATCCGTCGCTAAATTCAATGGGCTAATTCGCCCTTAGTTCGTGAATTTAGCGACGGATTTGTTCCGTCACTAAATTCACTGTTTAAAATATTTTATTTTATTTTTTCATATTTCCGTTTCACCTGTTTTTTCACATAATATAATCATAGATAATATACCCGAAACAATTAAATTGCATTAATATATCCGAAACAATATAAATTATCCGAAACAAGAAGAAGGTGAAATAGTGTCAAATTATCCATAACAAGTCCATAATAAGTCTGATGTAACTAAGAATAATCGGGAGGAGGCGGTGGGTGAGACTGGGAAGAACTACTGAACATCTGGATCAAAGCGTCCATCCGCTGAGCCATACGAGCCTGTTCCTCAAGCACTTGCTCGTAAGCTGCCTTGGTCGCAGCTATTTCCTGGTGGAGAGGAGTCATCATCTCTTGAACCTGCTCTTGTGTGTAGAGATTAGATCGCGATCCTGATCCTTGGGACACCGAGAAGCTACCAGAACTCATGGAAGGGCCCAAACTTCCCAATCCATACATTCAACCCTTGTTGTCCATTGGGTTGACCTCGAAGATCTGGTCTTGCTCTTCAATTGACAGCTCATGACCGTCGATCATCCTCTCGTACATCCTCCTCTCGACCTCACTCTGCAATTGTTGGTTGCATACGAAATGAGATGCAATTTTAGGAATCACTTTAAAATACTCAAATACACATGTTAACCTTAAGAAAGAAACGTACCGCAATACGCTTGACCCTCACGTCAGTCCAGATGCCATTCTTCAGCTTAGCCTTCTTGAAGTGGTACATAGCACTCTTCGGCTGTCCCTATTGGCCTAAAAAAATATATGTGCAAACAAGTAGTTAGTTGACAGGTGTGAAAGCAAAAAACTGTTATGTATCATATTCCAAGTCATAAACAACATATTTACTAACCTCCATCACGTGATTCAGAATAACAAATCGCGACCCATAGTAATGTCTGGCGGTGCATCTCGCTGCATAAACGGTTTTGTCTGTTTCAGACGCTTGATCCTGGACGAAGGGATCATTCCAGTACGTCTCCCACAGTGCCCACTCGTCATCCCCCACCCAAGTTGGTTGCCTGCGTGTCTCCTTCATTTTGTAGACCATTTTCATGTAGATGTCTGACCCTAAAGTCTCGAAAACGGAGTACAACTGGGACACCAGGGCATTGGGAATGTAGTAGTCCTTCTACAACAATTCCATTCAAAGTAAAAATTACACAAGTTTAAAGAAAGATAACAATTTAAATATAACACTCAAATGACACTCAAATGTAGTAGTCCTACAACAATTCAATTCAGTGGCTAACTCAAATCACACAACAAGTTCATAAATGGTGACTAACACATCAAAACAAGCTTAATGGCTAACATACCACTCAAATTTTCCTAAAATTGACTAACACAATGGTGACTAACATATCACACAAATTCAGTGGCTAACATACAACTCAAATGACACAACAAGTTCATGAATGGTGACTAACACATCAAAACAAGCTTAGTGGCTAACATACCACTCACAGATATAGTGGCTAACATACCACACACATTAACACAATGATTAAAAGAACAAATAAAGCATTCATTGTAACATTTAAGCTTACGTGCAGCTCGTCGAAGTAAAAGTGCTTCATCCGGTCTGGGACGTTTGACCACTTCTCGCCTCCCTGTCCTGGCATCTCCCCCCCCCCCCCCCCTGAAGATTTTGCCTAGTTTGTCCGAGGCATCTGGAGGCCAAAACCTGTTATCAATGAGACAAACAAGAAATGAATATTCATTAGTAAAATCATGTAACATATATTTATCTTAAGTGTATGTTCTACAAATCCATAATACTTACTTGTTCCTTCCGTTGGGGGACAACACCGGCTTCCCCTGAAATGTAGCACCGTCCGTCAACGTCAAGCAGGGACACCCGTCAGAGGGGTAGTCACCAAGAGCATGTGCCGTGTAGGCCGGTGGAGTCTCTGGTACCTGGACTGGCTGCTGCTCCCATCAATGTCGTATCCAACGAGAGGACTAGTACCATGACTCGTTGGTGTACTACTAGAACCTGCTGGACTAGCACCCCTACACCCGGGAGGAAGGTATGTCGACTTCCTTTGGCGCGGCATCTGCAAGAGCATATAAGAAATTGCAAGAAAAAATGTGTTAGTAAAGAATACATGAATATGCATGTAAATTAAACATATACATTTGACAGATATTAACGCACAAAAAGTAATAATAATCAACAACTAAGCATATATACACATAACAACTAAGCATACAATACACACATACCCTCGTCCTCCTCGGCTATTGTTAAGTCTATAAATTGGTCTTCATGCAGGTCTATGAACTCATCATAAGCTTGTACAGGCTTTCTCGCTATTTGATCGACGACCTCTTCTTGATACGAGTTGGTAATTGAGTCGTCCTTATCAATGTACTCTACTCTGGAGCGGGCATGTATATGCATCGCAGCCAACCAGTCCGCCTTATCGCGTTTGAGGCTTGGATATTCAATAAACACCACCTGCCGTGCTTGAGTCGCCAAGATAAACGGTTCATACTTAGTACGATACCTCTTCCTATGGTTAATTTATACCATCCGACATGACTCTTTCTGCGTACCACTTGGAGTAGGATCATACCACCAACATCAAACGAAAAGGTTCTTTTCAAAGGAAACCCCGGATATTCAAGTCGCACAATTGCCCTGTGTTCCGTAGAAATCATACAAATCATCAACAGATCTTGATCTTGCCCTGACACACACCCTGTAATTGCTTGTGGCCATGGCATGTTAGACTCAATTGTTTGAAACCTAAGGCCATTTACTATGTACGATGAGAATGTGGAGACCTTTCTGTTGGTCCTCGCTAGAGATTCTAAGTAAGGACATGTGACTTTGTTGACAGGATTTCGTACGTACTCCTTGAACCAATCTGCAAATTCTGTTTCCAACTTCTCTTGAAGCAGTTCTTCAATTAAGTCATCTACCATTGTTGGATTCTTCTCTCTGAAAAGGCTGTGGACACGATTACATGATTAGATATATATAGTAGTTAGAAGTTAAAATCCATGTGTTAGCGTAAGAAAGCTACTCACCGAGCATAAATCTCCATAAATTTGTCAACTTCAGCACAGTTCGAGAGGACATAATATGGTCGCCTTGACTCCTTATCCGTCGACCATTACATCTTTTCGTCTCCAATAGGTCTCCCGGAGACCCTAAAAATTGAAATGGAAACGTCATCATCCTCTTGAACTTCAAATGTGTCTGCGTTTCTGGACGGCCTAGATGCCTTCGTCGGGACATGGTCTTCAAAGTAATAGGAGCAGAAGGTTGCAGCTTCCTCTCACACGTAGGCATTGGCCATCGATCCCTCAGGCTTGCCTTTATTGCTGACATACCTCTTCAATTTCCCCAAGTACCTGTAATGCATATATGTTGATGTAACACAATTTAACTTGGGAAAATTCAGACTTTATAAGTAAATGATTGCCTTGATTACACACCTCTCGAATGGATATATACATCCATCGACATCGAACCGTCCAAAGAATCCTCATGTGGGAGGTGAACCGGCAAGTGTTCCATAGAATGAAAGAAGCTCGGAGGAAAGATACGCTCGAGCTTACATAGAATCAATGGTATGTTGCTTTCAAGATTTGCTAACACTACATCGTCAAGCACCCTTGAGCATAAATTCTTGAAAAATAAGCTCAGCTCGGTGATCGCAATCCATACAGGTTTGGGTAGCATTTCTCGAAATGCAACAGGGAGAAGCCTCTCCATGAACACATGACAATCGTGGCTCTTCATCCCGTACATCTTTGTCCTCTTCACATCTACACACCGCCCCAACTTTGAGGCGTAATTGTCGGGGAACTTCAATCCCCTCACCCAATCAAATAGTTTGTTCTAGATTCAGTGTCAATTGTGTAGCATGCCTTGGGCCACTGCCCCTTATGATTCTGCTTTGTCAACTCGGGCCTTTTACACAATGTATCCAACTCAGTTCTAGATTTAGGGGTGTCCTTTGTTTTTCCGGGAATGTTGCAAATCGTGTTGAATAAGTTCTCGAACACGTTTTTCTCAATGTGCATGAAATCCAAGTTGTGACGTATAAGAAGACTGCTCCAATAAGGCAAGTCCCAGAAGATGCTTCTCTTCTTCCATCCACAATTTTTGCTAATTTTCTCGTTATGCTTTTCCGACCCAACTTCGGTCACTTTCATAAGACCCAATCTATCTATCTCCGCAAGTATTTCTGCACCAGTAAGTTGTCTCGGGGCGCCTTTGTTCACTACTTTATTTTTCAAGAATTGAGTCTTGTTCTTCCTGAATGTATGGTCATTTGGTAGAAATCTACGATGACAGTCAAACCAACATTCCTTTCCGCTCTCCTTCAGTCTAAATGCATCAGTGTCTTCCATACAATGTGGACATGCATTAAAGCCCGCGATTTTCCTTCCAGATAGCATGGAGTACGCAGGAAAATCACTCACGGTCCACAAGAATGCCGCTCAATGTAAAGTTCTTCTTCTTTGACACATCATATGCCGGGATACCATTTTCCCACAACTCAATCAGCTCCTTGATTAGGGGCTGCAAGAACACATCCAGCTTCTGTGACGGATCATCTGGCCCGAGCACCAACACAGTCAAGAACATGAATGGTTCCTTCATGCACTCACCGGGGGGCAGGTTGTACGGTATCAGTATGACTGGCCAACAAGAGTACTTCCGGTCATTTCCAAACGGGTTAAAACCATCCGTACAAATCCCCAAGCGTACATTTCTAGGCTCGGCTGCAAATTCCGGGTAGGTCTTATCGAACTGTTTCCATGCGGGTGAGTCTGATGGATGCTCCATTCTACCCTCTTCCGGGATTACTCGCTCCTTGTGCCACCGCATTTTATCGGCACAAGCACTTGAAGCGTACAACCTCTTCAAACGAGGTGCTAGAGGAAAATACCACATTTTCTTATGTGGTAGATTTTTCTTCTGACGTTTCTTTGCAGCCCCCTCCTTGTAACGCTTGTACCGGTCCTTACCACAGAACTTGCACTTCAGTAGATCTTTATCCTGCCCCCAATAATAGATCATGCACATATCCTCACAACAATCTATGGTTTCCATGGGCAAACCCATCCCCCGCATCTTTTTCTTCGCCTGGTAAAAGTTGGTGGGAACTAGATTTTCTTCCGGACAAAGATCCGACATTACTTGTACCCATTCATTGAAGCTCGCTTCAGATTGCTGGCCATTAACCTTACAACTCATTAGCCGAGCCAACAAAGACAACTCGCTCAGCCTACATCCCGGATAAATCGGCTTCTTTGGTGATTCCAGCAAGTCAAAGAACACCTGATCCGTAGGATTCGGAGGCTCCTCCACATCCCCTTCGGTTACTGGCTCCCTGGTGTCCATGAACTCTGGACCCGCAACATCATACACCATTTGCTCCATCCGTTCATGATCATAATTAGCATCAGATGTAGACGTATTTTGAGTACTTCCGATCACATTTTTCTCCTTCCTTTTACGCTTTGAGAGATGCTCATAATCCATGAACGGTGCTCGTGTCTCACCATGATAACACCATACCTCATACTGAGACACGAACCCCTTACGTTTCAAGTGCTCCACTACCGTTTCAGGAGGCAAAAATTGTTTATTCCTACATTTGTTCGCATTGCAAGGGCACTTCATCTTCCCCCCACTCAAACAAGTAGTTTGTGTAAGCGCAAAAGTGATGAAGGATTCAACCCCTTCCACAAAACTAGACTGAATTCTGCCATTCACTATGCGGCGGTACATCCATGAACGATCGGGATTCATAATTATATGATTAGCCTGACACGTCTACAATTATTAGATTTATAACATGCATTTTACGTTAATATAATCACCAAAAGAGTATCAAAACACTTAATTAAATCTTCATAATCTAGTGTATATATACGAATTTATCGAATCAAAATTACTACGTACTTACAAACATCCTAACATTATACTAATTAACAATACAAATTCACAATCAATATATCAATTGCACAAAGTTAACTAGCTAGTATACTATAGCTCCCATAAACATACAATTGATATAATTAGTCGAAATTAACAAAATTTCTAATTTTGTCAACAAGTAAGGGTTCCAAAACACTCAACTAAATCATTCTAATCCTACTACATATACGAAAATATCAAATTAACAACCCTACATACTTCCAAACATCTTAACATTATACTAAAAATCCAAATTCACAATCAATATATCAATTGAACATCTCAAAGTTAACACACTACGTAATATAAGCTAAACTAACTACTACATGCTTACAATAAACATGCAATTGCTCAAATTAGTCGAAATTAATAAAATCCCCAAATTTGGCAAAGTTAGGGTTTTAGCTAAAATACCTTCGATTTAGCTGAAAAAAAGATGAAATTTGTTGACCACACGAGCTCCTTGTCCCACAGGCTTCGAGAAGACTCCAAAATTGGCCAGAACGGTCGAGATTTGGTCGGAATTTGGAAATGGCGAATGAAGAAGGAAGAAAATGAATCTGCTGAAAAATGGAGAAGACTGCCCGATTCTATATTGATTTTAGCGACGGATCGCTATCCGTCGCTAACTCCGTCGCTAAATAGCGACGGATATCGATCCGTCGCTAAAATTAATTTTACTTTTTTTTAAAATTTTTTTTATCCGGTCAACTTATTTAGGGACGGATATAATATCCGTCCCTAAATAACGACGGATATTTTTATCCGTCGCCACATAGCGACGGATTAGAGACGGATTGAGCGAATTCGCTCAATCCGTTTCCATTCCGTCGCTAAACCTAGCGATTCGTCGCTATATAGCGACCGATACAATCCGTCGCTAGTCTCCGTCGCTATTTGACGGATTTCTTGTAGTGATGCTGGCGCGGTTACTCATTGGCTCCTCTCCGGATGATATTATGGTCCTACTGTACTAATACGAGTCATTTCCTGCACACTTTGTCCCCACTCGTACACGCACTGAGTGACTTCCAAGTTGGTCACCAGTTCTAAGATTGCTTACGAGCAGGCACACTTAACTCTGTAGTTCTTATGGACGGATTTCTAAAGAAAAAAGGTGTGTCTTGTTAGTATGAGAAGCGTTTTCAATCTCTTTAAGTTCTCTTAAAACTTATCAGAACTTTGGAATGTTAGATTCACCCCTTCTTAAATTGTGCAATCTCCCAGTCGCGCCTTGTACGGACCAACCGTCCACTCCTTATGGGCTTTGGGATGGCTCGGTCCTGACACCATTTGTAATGCCAATCCCCTTGCGGGTTGAGGCCTGACCCGTTGGGCCGGCACAGTAACTCATGGATTGCTTTCCGGTGATATGTTGACGTCACTGTACCAACACATGTCCTTTCCCGCGCTCATTGTCCTCGCTCACGAACCGGGTGACTTCTTAGTTGATCATCCGTGCTAAGATTGCTTCAAAGCAAACAACCTTGATTTTGATGTTTTGATGGATGGATTCCCGAAAAAAAGGTGCAACGTTTTTATAACATTCACAATAATTTTAAACTCTCTTGAAACATTTGGGGCATTACAAGAATTCTTGTAAACTAAATATAAAGAAAAATCATTTTTCTCACCCCCAAATACTTGACACACTCAAGGGTGGTTCGCCTATATAGTTAGCCCGTGCTTGGTATGGATTGGTTTTCGAAAATGTTTTTTATACATGTATTAAATTTAAATTTTCGACAAATAGCACAGTCTATTTTCAAAATAAAAGTATGAAAAGTATACAATATCACCTTCAATACAAGTGTTTGAATTGATTTTTCTTTATGTATTTAGGAAACACGATATTTTAGAAATTTATATATAATAACAAAGTAGGTTCTTTTATTATATTAGTGAAAATTAGTCCGAACAATTAAGTTGGTGGGGCAATTAAGTTGGAATAGTGGTAGTAAAATGTAATCTTTCATAGTTTTTAGAAAAAATCGATATACATATGATAAATTTATTAATTTAGACTTTTTAATTAATTATATTATTCTTATTTAATTAGCTAAAAGCGAGCCGGGACGAGAAAAATTCTTGGCTTTGCCAACTTATTTAAATTAATGTAAAGATGGAAAATTACGCCTTTTATGATACGTGATCTTGAAAATAAGTTGAAAATAAGCACACATGGATGAAAATTATACCAAATAAGTAAACTAAAATATTTGTATTGGTACAACATGACATTTGACCCGTTACGGATCTAGACTTATGTCCAATTTGTTGATACATGTATGAAGATAGTGGATCAATTACTTGTAATTTGTAAATCGTTTTTCTTACTAACAAATATAAGGTCGAACTTGATGACTGGATTGGTTGTCAAGGCTCAAGGGCATCAATGGTGTACTTTTGATCGTGTAATTAAGCGCAAATATTTCAAGTGGTGAGACGCGCTAGTCCAACGCGGCAACACCAAGTTGTTCCGAATCAATGATATTGACGAATTCAAATTGGGCTCAAAATCAATACTTTGGGTAGTTGGGTTCCAGATACATCCCAAGGCCATAAAAACGATTGGGCTTACAATTTTGTACCATGAAAGCTCAATTTTGGGAAAATCCAAGCCTGATCTTCTATTTTGAAAAGATTGGACTTCACATCAATTAAAGTGCCATGTCCATATTCTGTGTTATGCGAGCCGAGTCTTCACGTAGGAACTATTTAATTCGATAAGACTCGAGCTCGGCTCATTCATAAATATGTTCGAGTCGAA
Source organism: Plantago major (assembly GCA_026545765.1). Lineage (NCBI taxonomy): Eukaryota > Viridiplantae > Streptophyta > Magnoliopsida > Lamiales > Plantaginaceae > Plantago > Plantago major. The sequence continues at coordinate 31,831,895 of CM048839.1, forward strand.
TTCGAGCCTCGTAAGGAGGTCGATTTGATATGAGGTCGAGTAAGACTCTGCTCGATAATACACCGTTATACTTGGTAGGCTCGGTTCAATATTATGTTTATATATTTATATGTATTTTTTATTTACGAATTCGAACTCGACTGAATCTCGAATGAAATGAGTCGAGTTCGAACTTAAATATTATGAACATGTCTTGAGCTTGAAAAATAATTTATTCTATTAAAGAGCCGACTCAAACACAATTATAGCTCAAGTCAGTCTCAGAAAATGAGATAAATTGGTTCGGCACGGTAAACATCAATAGTGCCACGTCTTGCTAATTCAGTTATATAGACTGTAAGAATTATAATTCCATTGATGTTTATTCAATAATACAATGACTATATATACAGACTCTTTACCTAAACAATATGACACAATACTAAGTCTATTAGAATTGTACTAGATTTACAATACTAAATCATAGTCTAACACACCCCCGCAGTTGAAGCAGGAGGTTTGCGAATGCTGAGACTGTCGCGAAAGTCATCAAACAGAATACGCGGAAGTCCCTTCGTGAATATATCTGCAATTTGGTAGCGTGAAGGAACATGAAGGACTCGTACTTCACCGCGAGCAACTTTTTTCCGAATAAAATGGATATCCATCTCAATATGTTTAGTGCGTTGATGTTGAATGGGATTACCGGATAAGTATATTTCACTAACACTGTCACAGTACACAAGTGTAGCCTTGGAGATGGGAAAATGAAGTTCCAGAAGAAGATTGCGGAGCCAGCACGACTCAGAGACGACGTTAGCAACCCCACGGTACTCGGCCACAGCACTAGAACGAGAAAGAGCCGGCTGATGTTTGGAAGACCAGGAGATAAGATTATCACCAAGAAAAACACAATATCCGGACGTGGATCGTCGAGTGTCCGAACAGCCACCCCAATCAGCATCTGTATAGGCGAGCAAGCTGTTGACATTGGACTTATGGAGATGTAAGCCAAGATCAGCCGATCCCTTAAGCTAGCGCAGGATGCGCTTAAGGGCAGTCATATGCTCAATACGCGAATCATGCATATGAAGACAGACTTGTTGCACAGCATAGGAGATATCCGGCCTGGTGAATGTGATATATTGAAGAGCACCAGCTAGCTGACGATATTTGGTTGGGTCATCGAATGGAGCATCATGGGAAGAACCAAGTTTTGATTTGGTGTCGACGGGCGTGGGAGAGGAGGAGCAGTTGGACATTCCCGCCCGGTCGATGATTTCTTCAGCATATTGCTTTTGAGGGAGAAATAAGCCATCCTGATTCCGTGTAATCGCAATTCCCAAGAAGTAGCTGAGAGGACCAAGATCTTTCATAGCAAATTCAGCACTGAGGAAACCCATAATAGACGTACGGAGAGCATCATTAGAGGCCGTAAGTATAATATCATCAACATAGAGAAGGATATATGCAATATCTGTACCACGACGGTAGATAAATAAAGAATGATCAACTGTGCTATGAGAGAAAACGAGAGAGGCCACATGATCGGCGAAACGTTGGTACCATGCCCTTGGTGCCTGTTTCAAACCGTAGAGAGATTTCTTCAATAAGCAGACATGTTCCAGAAACATCGGATCCTTAAAGCCCGGAGGTTGATGCATATAAACAGTTTCAGATAGATTCCCATGAAGAAATGCGTTCTTGATGTCGAGTTGGTGGATCGGCCATGATCGAGACACGGCAATGCTGAGAACGGTGCGACTGGTAGCCGATTTGACAACCGGACTAAATGTTTCATCACAATCAACTCCTTTCTGCTGAGATCGACCATCACCTACAATACGGGCTTTATGCCTCTCAAATGAACCATCATAATTCTTTTTATGACGAAAAATCCACATGGAACGAATAATGTTAGCATTAGCCGGCTTTGGAACCAACTCCCAAGTCTTATTATCAATAAGAGCATTAAATTCATCGAGCATAGCACTCTTCCAATTTGGGTCATGTAAAGCACTAACGGAATTACGCGGAAGAGGCGAAATATCCCGGGAAGATGCGAAATTGACAAAATTGGGTCCAAAGAATTTGGGATTGGGAATGCGAGCACGAGTTGAACGGAGTGGTGGGGGAGGAGTAGGAGATGCGGATAAAGGAGCCACGGTAGGGGAAGACGGAAAAAGTATCGTGGGCACGAGGGGCGAAGCCGGAGAGGTCCGGTTCGGAGGTGCGGTATGGCCGGACGGACCAGGAGTGGCGGTTGGGTTGTGGAGGGCTCGAGAGGGTTGAGCCGTGGGTAGAAGTTGATGAAGACAGCCGGGTCTAATCCGGTGTCCAAGAAATCATAGGATTGTGGAGTGGGATTGTGAATCTGAGAGAATGGGAAGGTATTTTCATCGAAAACGATATGTCTAGCCACAAAGATTTTTCGACTAGAGATGTTATAGCACTTGTATCCTCGGTGATCGGAAGGATAGCCAAGAAATACGCATGGGGTGGATTGGGCTTGAAGCTTATTAATTGTTGGGGAGGGAAATAGAGGAAAGCAAAGACACCCGAAAATGCGTAAATGGGCATAGCTAGGATCCTTGTGATAGAGAAGTTGAGTGGGGGAGAAGGATTGAAGGATTTTCGATGGAAGTATGTTGAGGAGGTAAGTAGCCACTGCAAGGGCATGATGCCAAAAAGAATGGGGCATAAAAGAATGAGCAAGCATCGTCCGAATGATATTGTTAAGAGACCGTATATGCCTTTCGGCACGGCCGTTTTGGGACGATCTGTGAGGGCAAGAGAAACGGAACTGGAAGCCGTTTGTTTGAGCAAAGGAGCGAAAAGAACCATTGTCAAATTCTTTGCCGTTGTCACATTGAAAGGATTTAATGGACAGATTAAATTGAGTTTTGACAAAGGCGTGAAAGGTAGTGAATATAGAGTAAACTTGAGATTTGTGAGAAATCGGGAAGGTCCACAAAAATTTACTAAAATTATCAAGAAATAGGACATAATAGCGATGCCCATTAGAACTAGGAACGGGTGATGTCCAAAGATCACTATGCACAATGTCAAAAGGAGAAGATGTGGATGACAATGAATCGTAAAAAGGCAATTTTATTTGCTTCCCCAAGGGGCAAGAAGAACAAAACGATTGTTTAATAGTATTACAATCAATTAAATGCTTGCTAGTAAGGGAGCGTAAAACATGGTTGCCCGGGTGTCCTAGACGATTATGCCATAAATCAGGAGAAAAAGCAGCAAGAGCGGAATGGGTGGAGGAGGAAGCGGCCGTGGTGGTGGAGTTGAGTGGATAAAGATCCCCAGTGCTATCACATCTCATGAGATGGTTCCCCGTCCATAAATCCTTAACACAAAAACTAAAAGGGTCAAATTCGATATAAACCAAATTATCGGTGGTAAATTGGCGGACAGAGATGAGGTTTTTTACGAGCTTGGGGGAATGCAACACATTGCGTAAGGTGAGGGGTGGGTGAGGAGGAGCGAATGTGTTGCTACCGTGGCCGTGAATTGGAATTGAGTGTCCATTACCAACAATAATACGATGATTATTAATGCTCGAATTGAAATAAGAAGAGAGAGTACCTTTGTCAGAGGTCATGTGAGATGTCGCCCCGGTATCCATGTACCAGTTACCATCCGGGGGAGTAAGACCAAGAGTGTGCATGGCCGCCTCAATGTCGGTATGCGTGCCAGAGGAAGAGGGTGGATACGTAGTACCGGTAGCATAAGCTTGCTGAGGCGGTCGTGGACCAAGAATCCCGGGTTGGTTGGGGCGAGCCGAGGGCTGCCATGGTGCCGTTGGGTAGGGGAAAGGTGGAGGAGTCCAACCTTGCCATGGCCACGGATAAGGAGCCCATGGAGACGGGACAGGCTGGCGAGGCTGCCAGGATTAGGGGTGTTCATTTCGGTAACGGTATACCGAACCGTACCGAAAACCGAAATTTTCGGTAACAATATTTTAGTGAACCGAAAACCGAACCAAAATGTTTTTCGGTTTGGTATTGTACCGAAAAGTTTCGGTAACGGTTCGTTTTTTATCGAAAAAACCAAAAAAGATGATAAATTTCAAATTTTCACCATTCATGTTTCATGATAACAATCACAACCTGCTCCAAAATCCATACTAACATTTAGAAAGTCATTAACACCCTTTTCATGAGTTATCCATTAAAATGTGACGTAAACCAACTAGACACTTAGCAAGCATACATGATAAAATTGTAGGCAAAATCATACAAAATGATGCTCCCTTGCCAAGTTGAAATGACACTACCTAAGATAGTAAGATCATAAATTACATCAATGTGTCCAAGACACCAAAAAATCATTAGAGTTTGATGCGATGCATTCCAAATACAGCTTCGACATCCAAAAAATAAGTCATGCGCCCCTGTCCACAAGTAAATCCATGCGCCCTCGGTCCAAAGTTAATATATATTCAGCTCCTGTATAAAAATGAGGGCAATAGTAAACACCAAAACAAATCAATTATATATGATTTATACATGTGCAGGATATATAACATTAACACCAAATGAAGTCGAGGATATGAAGCATATATACATAATGGAACTGTAAATTGTAAAGTAAAAAGCTGTTGTTACCATATTGACACCACCAGACACCAGTCCATCTTGAATTTTCGTTCATTTCGGTACCTTAACCAAGTAAGGAATTGGCTAACACCGACCCAACCTCTAAAAAAGAAGAAAAAGGGAAGAGAGTTGAAGTATTATATAGCAAAGAATTAAAGAGAGAATGGATTTTAGAACCAAAACATAGTAAATTTATGAAGTACCTTGTTCAATAGAATGAAGGAACTCATATTCCTCTTGGATAGATAGACGAGACTTGGAAGGCTTGGTTTTCTTTTGAAGTAACCAATCTTGCGTACATATAAGAGCCTGTGTTGTTTTAGGAGTCAAAGAAGCCCTATATTCATCAATGACACGTCCTCCTGTGCTAAACGCTGATTCTGAGGCCACCGTAGATATAGGCATTGCAAAAACATCCCGTGCAAGAGAAGATAGAACAGGAAAAACAGGAACACGGATTTTCCACCACTCAAGAACATCTAAATAAGCAGTAGGATTGTCAAGAACAAGCATTGCTTCACTAAGATACCTTTCCAACTCATTCTCTTTCTTTTGCTTTTTCAGTGACAACATTTTGAGGTAAGTGTTGCCTTTTGGTACAGGTACATCTTGGTTTGTATTTTCAGCCACTGTCCTACTATTGTTCATGGCTGCCTTTGAATTAGATAAACTCATGGATGTTCCTAATGAAGAGCTCGATGCATTTCTATTGGTGGGTGGAGGAATTTTATGATCATATGCTTCTTGATACTCCTCAAACATTTTCAGCATGACATCCTTAACCCGATTAGCCATAAGGGGTCCCGACTCATCATCATACATAGCAGTTAGAGTAAATTCAATGGTTTCAAATTTCTTCCTAGGATCAAGAATAACAGCAATGAACATTATAGGGTTGCTTTTACCTTCAAATCCCCAATACTTATCAAATTTAAGTTTCATTCGAGAAGCCATACCACTAAGATAAGTATCCTCACTCAATATCCAAGATTTCAACAAATCATCCACATCACTGATTTCATCTAAAAAGGTGTGAGATGTAACATAAGACGTACCAGAAAGTCGGAGAGTGAGATCATAGAAGTGCTTCAAAGTGATTACAACACGCTTCACAGCAATCCAATCATCCGCATTAGGCAAGCCAATAGGATAAGGACCATCGTTGCTGAAGTCGGCACGAAATGAGACATCTGAAGTTTGATACTTATCAAATACTCTTTGAAAATGAAGAGCTGTATCCAACAACAAGTAAACAGAATTCCATCTTGTAGCAACATCTAAACACAACAACTTTTTGCATTTAATGTTCTCTTCCAAAACCAAATCGCTGAACCTTTTAGTTCGAACTGGAGAATGCTTAACCCACCTCACAACCTTGCGAACCCTTTCCACCGACACCTTAACTTCTTTAAGACCATCTCTAACAACAAGATTAGTAATATGTGCAACACATCTTACATGAAAATGTGCCCCACTAAGAAGTGATGTTCCATTGTCAACAAATCGCTTTTTCAAAAAAGATATGGCCACATCATTAGAAGAAGCATTGTCAACTGTGACCGTGAATATCTTATCAATCCCCCACTCATTCAAACATTTCTCAAGTAAAGCACCTATATCCTCACCTTTATGTTCAGGGCATGGAATAAAATTAAGAATTCTTTTCTGCAGCTTCCATTCTTCATTGATAAAATGACCAGTCAAAGACATGTAAGTAGCATTTTGGCAAGAAGTCCACGTGTCTGTAGTAAAAGAAATCCTAACTCCACTCTTTTGAAAGTAGTTTCTCAACATGTTCTTTTCGCTAACATACAGTTTCAACACATCTCTTGTTGTAGTAGCTCTTGATGGAATTACAAATTGAGGACAAACAATCGAAAGGTAACAATATAAACCTGTGATTTTCAACATGTGAAAAGGCAACTCGTAAATAACAATGTATTTCGACAAGACTTCGGCTACTTCTTGATTAAACTTCCAAACAAGAGAAATTTCCTATGACCTCTCCTCTCTCGACCTGTGCAACACCATGAACGAAACTATCAAGACCCTGACTATCTTTAGTTTTCTTTTTTATGTTAGCAGGGTTGCGGTTACACCTTTTAAAATGATTGTTCACACCTGACGTACCGTTAACTCCAGAATCAGCTCTTAATAGCATCTTGCAGTAGTTGCAGGTTGCCATCTCAATGCCGGTATTAGAATCATAATGCAACTCAAAGTGCTCCCACATGGGAGATCTTTTCTTCCTACGCTTCTTTATCACAGGTTGTGTTGTACCATCATTCGCAGCAGCTTTATTTGCATCGTCATTCGCAAGTTCTGTAACTTCATCTTCTTCCTCTTCGTCTACATCTTCAATCGTTTGCCTACGCCTTTCGAATTTGAGCCAGTCGAACTCATTTGATTTCTGAAATTGAAAGTAAACAAAACTATTAATATTGAGCTTAAAAGAAACTGAAATTGTAAGTAAACAAAAAAAAAAACAACTTTTTTTTTTTTGTTGCAACAACAACTATAAACTATGAAGTATAAACTTTAAACACAGTTACTAACTTTTTTTTTTTTAGACTAGAAATTTACATGATAACATTAATAATACCTGCAATTGTTGAAATTACGATAGAGAATCCTTACCACAATACATCACATACTTCTACGAGTCCACAAAACGCAGCAACTTCACTAAATTTATGCTAAAATTACTAACTTATTCACAATTTCACGCCATTACTTGTTTTATATACTACTAAGTACTAACTTAGTAACTTCTAATTTCTAGTTAACTATACTACTTAATTCCTAGTATCTTGCTTTCTTTGTAGTTTCTAATCCCTAATTTTAACTTGAAGTCCAATACTCCAATTATGGATACCTCTCAAACAAACCAGGTATTGTAATATACTGTAGAGACGAATAATTAAAGAATAAGAGAAGTAGAAGCATGATTGTAAAGCTAGAATACCTGGGGATCGACGGTCGGAGAACGGGAGAAGATCAACAAAGCGGAGGCGACAAGGCGTGCGATTGTGAAGGAAGAAAAGAGGAAGGTGTGTCCGTGTGTGAAACTGTGAATCTGAGAGTGAGAGGGATTGAAAAGTCACAGTACATATATTTAGGATTTTAGGGTTACAATAAGATTTAGGAAAATTGCAAATTAGCCCCCAGTACCTTATCTTATTGCATAAGTATTACTAGTTTTAGAAAATTTCGATTTTCGGTACATTACCGAAAAAAATCGGTATTGTACCGAAATATACCGAAAATCGAAATCGTAAAATATATCATACCGAAAACCGAACCCTTTTTTCCTGGTACGGTTTTTTAGTTCGGTTCCGGTTCGGTTTTTCGGTTTTTGAACAGCCCTAGCCAGGATTGGCCTGGGGACGGACCACCACCGCGGTTGGTGTTGCGATTGGGTCCGCTGCCCTTTCCATTATTCTTCTTCTTGTTTTTGTTGTTGTACCTGCCAGAAGGAACAGAAGAATAGGATGGTGTAGAGTTAGAAGTATCGCCAGAAATATTGCTACCATTAGAAACCAACAGAGCCGAGCCACCAGCTTCTTTGTTGGCGCGGTGCTTGAGGGTCCGTTCGGCCAGCTTAATGCGGGAACGAACACTCTCGAAAGGAGGTAGAGGATCTTGATTTTGCACATAATCCACGGTGCCGGCATATGCCTCCGGTAAGCCGCTAAGGAGACGTAATACAAGACGGCTGTTAGCAACAGGAACATCCACATCGGCGAGCCTGTCAGCCAATGATTTTACGTGGTTGCAATAAGCCTCTACAGTAGGAAAATTGTCAAGGCGAACTTCAGCGAGTTCTTCTTCAAGGTGAGTTGCACGAGATCCTTTGTTGTCATGAAATATCTATTCGAGTCTTTTCCATGCAGTAGCAGCCGTGTCACCTTTGACGAGAATAGCTTGAAGAAGGTCAGGAGATATGGTAGCATAAATCCACTGCAAGACAACGGCATCAAGTCGATCGAAGAGGTCGACGTCCGCTGTTTTCAAAGCCTCGATCTTGACCTTACCTTTATCGTCCGTCGGAGGGAGGATGTGATGCATAAGGTTATGCACCCGTGCCTGGACTTGAAAAAGGGTAACCCAAGAGTGGTAAAGGCCGTACTCGTAGTTCAACACTAAATCATAGTCTAACATAGACTCAGCAAAACTGAACCTGGGCGTGCTTTTTGCAGAGCTGCATTCATCTCTATTCATCTTTTGAATGTTATTACTAGTAATTAAGAACTACACAAGTTTTTACAAGAAGAATTGAATTAACTAGGTCAGTCTCCATAACTTCAATTCGATTGATTAGCTACTTACTTAGTTAGTTCTCATTGAATTCTTCACGCCGCGTGTGCCCTAATCCCTCTTCATAGGGGATCCTTAGCATTCGATGAGTCGAGAGATTCATATGTAGTACAGTAATGTTCATCTTTCTTGCAATGTTAATAATTAAATGACCGTCCATTTCACTTATACGATTCCTATTGGTGTCTAAGTGTATGCGTTGATGATTTTGGTCCAACAATATTAAACATGAGTCCAATATTTTGGTTCATTTATTTATTTTAAAGCCAAGTTTATACGGGTAGATGAAAAAGGTCTGTTGACAAATAACAAGCTGACACGGAGTACACAACATGAGTCCATACTGACGATCATTTGACGGCTCGAAATGAATTTGGGGTCTGTATTTAGTGCACTGATAAAAAATGGAAGTGAAGTAGTAGGCCTAAACTGTGACAGCCCAAAAATTCGTATTTCGATTTTAGGCTTTTTAGAACGAATCGAACGTTTGAGCGTAGTTCATAGAGCATGGATCGCTAGCCTCCCTTCTTTTTCAGCCCAGTGTTTATCTAATCTCAGCCCATTACTTTAACATGCCCAAGACCCTTCATTAACCCATTAATCACCATTAAACTAAGACTACAACTTCTGAAAACTCTTTCGATTCGATTCATTCGTCTTGATTCGATTCGATTCGATTCATTAAATTCATATTATTATTCTTGTTGTTGTTGTTCTTTTCTTTCTTCTTCTTCTTCTTCTTCATTATTGTTGTTGTTGTTAATAATAATAATAATATTATTATTATTATTATTATTATTATTTTATCGTTTATTTACACACCTGATCTTTTGTACGAGGAAAATAAGAAAATTTATCCAATTGAGTTATTTTCAACTTTTTTTCTTTCTTTCTTTTTAATACGACTTTTAGTAGATCAATGAAATAAAGAGTATAGTTACAATTTGAACTAACAAAAAATCTACATGTTCAAAAACTCCAAAACAAGTTAAACCAAACCAAAAGTCGGACCAAACTTTATAAAAATAATATTATATATCACAAATATTGAAAAATGGCATTTATTCCTCCATATTATCTTCCTCGGACTCTATATTATCTTCCTCGGACTCTATATTATCTTCCTCGGGCTCTATATTGCCTGGAATAGAGCGCCAAATTCTCAATGTTATTTCCTTGCGCACCCTGTTTATCGTTTCTTTCCTTGTCGGGTTCAATAAATCATTATCCACTCCACCTTGGACATTGATATCATGTTGCAAAACTGGTATTTCAAGTTTACACATGCGCATAATCATGAAGAGTGAAGGTAGCAACAATCACGTATATTTGATATGTGTCTTCCATTTGAGGCATCGTATAAAGGACCTTCCATCTCCTTTTCAAGCCGCCGAAGGCTCTTTCAATAGTAGTTCGTAATGAAGAGTGTCGATAGTTAAAATGCTCAGACATCCCTTTAAGAACTCTTTTCTTCTTAAAGTCTGGAATATGATATCTTACATCGGGTCCTTAATTGGAGAGAGATAACCAGTGGTATTAGGATATCCAGAGTTCACCAAGTAGTATTTTCCTGTCAAAATCATAAGCACATAATAAGACAACATTTGTAACATACTCCCTCCGCCCCGGTTGTATATAACAAAATTTTGGTCATTGGTAATACGAGTACTATTTTACATACCTGTTGGCAGATGGGGGAAAAAAGAGTGTTGATGTAAAGTTGTTGACACGAGCTTGTGCATGGTTTATGGACAAGTGATTTTGGTTAAGCTTTTAATTATTTTATTTGCCGAACATTGTCCATACTCTTGTAAACGTTTTCAAGTTGTAATAAATTTCACCGATTCAAAAAAAAAAAAAAAATAGACAAAGACAGTTTATACGACGATTAAAATTCGGTTTTAATCGAGTTATCATTCTCATATTATTTTCCACGCGGTTGGTTTTAAAGTTTGTTATACAATAATAAATAAAAATGTAAAGTGACAAAAAAAAGAGTAGGAAGAATGTGAGAAAGATGACAAAAATAATATATTTTTTTAATTGTGATTATATATACCATCATATAATTGTTATTATTATTACACAATAATTTCTTGATTCGATTAGTTTGGTTTGATTGATTCAGTAAATTTCAGTTGAAAATAACAGAGCCTAATTAATTAGCCCTTTCAGTTACAAATCTGGAGATTAAAGCTCCAAAAAACTGGCAGACGTCTTTTGCATCCCATGCTTTCTCTTCTCTACTTTCCAGATTTCTTCAAGCCAAGGCTGAATGCACATGGTGCATTCATATTTATATATTGATTGTTAGAATTATAAGTTATGTTGTATGTAAGTTTCCTGGGTTTTCACCTCATGACATAGTCATGTTTTACGTGTGATTATTGTATATTGCGATTTGATATTTTATATGTTGATGTGCAATGTTTTTGAGTTCTCGTATACTTGACGAATAACATTGAAGCTGAAAAGAACTAGGTCTCTCGAGTATGTTACATGTATGTTGGTTACGTATGCTTATATATGAGAATGATTGTTTAGTTACATATAATGATATTTGAGAGATGGTGTTGTTTCTGTACGTACTAAATCCTCTAATTGTTGGTCAACTTGGCAATCACCTAGTTGTGTGCTGGTGATTTGTTAATTTAATTAGAGGTAATTGGGCTATATGGATTTAATAAGACTTTAGTTCTGATGGTTAGTCGATTGTGCCTTATCAGTGGAGTAATGTACTTGCTGTATTGTCTTTGTTGATAATTGGATGATTTTGTATACGACCTGGTTTGATTTTTCCGTGTGCTCATTACTTGTGTTGAGGTTGTTAAATGCAGCGCGTTTTCGGCTAAACGCAAAACAAATATTTTGTAAGTTGACGAAAATGCCCCTAGCTAAAAAAAAAACTTATGAAATACGAAAAAATTTAAAAAACTCGTATATACATACGAAAACATTATACGAACATGTACGGACAGTAAATAACAACAGTAAACACAAATCGGAAAAAATTTCGAATTTTTTTTTTTCGAAAAATATTTCGGTTATAAAAATTTTCGAATTTTTTTTTTCGAAAAATATACGAACATGTACGGACAGTAAATAACAACAGTAAACACAAATCGGAAAAAATTTCGAATTTTTTTTTCGAAAAATATTTCGGTTATAAAAATATTTACAAAAAACTTGAAGTAATTTCGAAATTTTTTTTTTTTAAATAAAGGTTATGAAATGGCCGGTTTTAAAACCGGCCAGTTCATAATTTTTTTTTTTTATAAAAATTGAAAGTAATTTGAAAATTTAAAAAAAAAATACGAAATGGAATGTGGCCGGCCAAAGGGTGATTTCGTATTTTTTTATAATTTTTTTTTTAAATTTCCAAATTACTTTCAATTTTTACAAAAAAAAAAAAAAATATGAATCGGTTTTAAACCGCCATTCATAATTTTTTTTTGTAAAAATTGAAAATAATTTGGAAATTTAAAAAAAAATTAAAAAAAATACGAAATGGGATGTGGCCGGCCAAAGGGTGATTTCGTATTATTTTTTAAATTTCCAAATTACTTTCAATTTTTACAAAAAAAAAAAAATTATGAACTGGCCGGTTTACTGTCCGTACATGTTCGTATATTTTTCGAAAAAAAAAATTCGAAATTTTTTCCGATTTGTGTTTACTGTTGTTATTTACTGTCCGTACATGTTCGTATAATGTTTTCGTATGTATATACGAGTTTTTTAAATTTTTTCGTATTTCATAATTTTTTTTTAGCTAGGGGCATTTTCGTCAACTTACAAAATATTTGTGTTGCGTTTAGCCGCAAACGCGCTGCGTTTAACATTGCTTCTTGTCTTGATTACATATCAGGTTAATTGTTAGTATTGAATTCCCATATGTCTAGTTAATTTACTAATTTGATGAAATGCTGTATATGTCCAGTGATGATTCTACGATCCAAGTATGATAGATGTATGTTTATTGTTGCAAATAACTTACATGATGTTTATGCACACATCATAGTTCGTTCATTCATTCATGAGTTAGAGTATAGAAACATGCATTTACTTTAACAAGATTTTAAAGGTTTAAAGTAAAGTAAGTTTGAAAGTTAAAGATAAGTAAATGGCTGAGGAAATATCCCAGTATTTGTGGCAGCTTATTAGTTCGTATTCATGGATAGGACAAGGTCCCAAGTAGTCGATTTTATTTATTCAACGAATAATACGAAAGTGACTCGTAAGCAGAGATAAATGGCCAGGATAGAACTCACGACGCCAAGTGAATTGCGATCATATTAATTTTCAAGTCATGTTTAAGAGTAAAGCTCAAGTTTAATTTTTAAGAAGTTCAAGAACAAATTCAAGCATTTAGAGTCAAGTCAAGTCTTAAGTTGCATTGCATTAAGAAAGACAAAAAGATTTAAAAGACATGAAGATATAACCTTAGGTCATGACACGTGCATGAAACTTGTTTACCCAGTGGTCACGGCTGACCCCTTTCTAAATATCAATTTTAGGTTTGAAGCCAAGCTTTGGAATGGAGCGTTGCCGGAGCAGTGATCACTACCAAGAGCATCTTTATAGTTTTCAGTTTCATGTATTTAGAACTTTGTATGTAAGCTTTTACGATTTTAAAGTTCCACTGCATTATTTTACTAGTTCACGGTTTAGAATAAAAAATTTCATGTCAAGTCTTTTGACGTGCAAGGCATCTAGCAACGTTTTAAATTTTTATAATTCAAGTTCGTCGAATTTTCAGGATCACGAACTAGTGCGAGTTATATTTTTCATAATTCATCTTTTAAAAATTAGGGTGCTAAATAAACAAAAATGAAAAATTGAATTCTCACCGTTCATCTCCACATCATTCACCGCCCACTTGTTTCCACCATACCTGGACCACTAATCTAATGCTTATAACTATCCGTAACTTTTTACCTAATAATGCTCTCACATATACTACTTCCGTCCCCACATGTCATTTACCATTCATTTTCACATCCGTCCCTAAAAAGAGCTTGTAATTATTGGACATATATAGATCTTAATATAAATATATCTCGTGTGTGAAACTTAATTGGAAAAACAAGACAGGGGGCGGAGTCCAATAATAAAGAAGGATAACTCGAAATAGAATGTTTTTGATAATTTAGGATTCAACATCCTAACTTTTTTTAATGATTCCGAATGTATAATTTGATTTACCAAATTCAAATCCTAACTCCGCCTCTACTGGTAAATTGATAATATAATACATAAATAAAAGAATAAGTCTCAAGAGAGACAGTCTCTTGATAACTTATCTAGAGACATACCTATGTTTTCAAGCATATCATCGATATTATTAATCAAAATGTTTATGATATCAACACTGGTGTTTTTTCATATATACAAAAACCACATTTTATTAATCACATGGACGTTTTAATTAATAACATAGATGATATGCTTAAGAACATACGTACGTCTTTAAATAAGTTATCTAAAGACCGTCTCCTCAGAAATAAAATACCTACAGTGTTGTGGGATTATAATTCTTGCCAGTATGATATTCAATTTTTTATACACCACATGTCGTAATTGCTCACATGTATTAATATGTTTTTACTACACTTGTACGGTTACACCAATTTATTTAGAACATATAAATTGTAAAACCCAACATTGACTCTACATCTGTTCAGAATGATAGGGATAAATAGTATATAAGTAGACCATCGCTCTCAACTAGTATGAAGCCTTTTGGGTGATTCTAAAAGTAAATATGTGTAAACTCCGGTTTAAAGCAGACTATATCATACTAACACGACGTGTGGGGCCAAAGTCATGCATAATCGCAGCAGCCCAAAGGGTCGGGTCGTTACAAATTTTATCGGGGCAGGACCGTTTCCTAATCCGCAAGGGTGCGAACGGTTGGTTCTGTGACGTAGATACCCCATCCAAAGCTCGACGAGGACGCCGAGTAAATTAAGGGGGTAGAATAAAATACCCAACATCACATATTGGTTAGAACGATATAAATGAAGGGTATATAAGTAGATCTTCAATCTCAACTAGTATGAGACAATTTGGGTGATTGTAAAAGCAAATCTGCACGGACTCTAAATAGTGGACAATATCATATTAGTGTTATGTACGTGACACAAATCATACATAACTGCATCAACCCAAATGGTCACGTCTATATCGATTAGTGGTCTGGTTGTGACACATGTTAAAAATATGACTTGAAGATGGAGATATCATATTATGCTTGAAGAGAAAGATTGCAAAGAGATAAATGTTGATGAACTTTTTATTTCATATGAAGTCTCCAACTTAATTTACATGTACGAAGAAGTCTCTCTATATATATACAAAACATTAACATATACTAGGATATATGAAAGATGCTAAAAGAATATTCTTTACATTTTGTAATATATCTAGAGATACAATCTAGTGTAACATGGCCGGACTAGCTACTCCGCTCGTTTCTTCGCATCTCTTTCTTCATTCTCTTATAGGCTTGACGTACATGTGTGAAGCTAAAATCATTTGGTTTACTTGTGTTCCATTATTTATCTTAATACTCCTTATGTTTTGTTCTCTATTTTAACAACATAAGTAAACCATAATATCTGGCCTGGTGTCCGCATGTACGTCACAAATATCCATCCGGTTTGGACAACGCAAGTGACTTCTGCCTTATCTTCATCTTTATCTCTAGTGTTGCGTCGGAGTGCAACTCCAAACAACTAGGACCCACTCATCCCACGTTGCCACTAGACACCCTAGTTTTAATCTCATCTTCAACTCCTGTACACTGTTCCATTGAATATCTAAATATTATATATATATATATACACTCAATCAAAACAAAACTGATTGACACAAGTGCGCTCAGCTCAAACGCAAGTCCAAAAATTGCACACTTTGTTAGCCCCTTTTAAATTTCATTTTCATATTATGATGATATGATACAATCCACTTGTGCACACAAATCTGGCTTACATGTTGGAGACGAAATCATTAGCCCAATACCCAACCAAAAAAAGAATGTTCATACTTACTAATTCCCAAGTTTCACAGTGGATAGTATCTTACGAACCAAGTTCCAACCCGTTTCAATTCTTTACCTTTCAAGAAGGAATATAAATGGTGGAAACTATAAAAAAAGGGTCTCCGGGCTAAAAAAAAACCCATTGATGATACTCTCAAGTACATGTTTGAACATTTTAAATATTTTTTTTGTGTGTATATAAAACCGACGTTTTAATAAAAATTCTTGACATAACACATGTCACAAAATATTGCGAAAAGATTTCAAAAATTCAAAACAATTCCTCCAATCAAGATTTTGATCCATACTTGTATCACTTTTTTAATAATAAACATTTGCAGAGTTCAAAACATATAGTGGAACCAAGACTATAATTTATAATCTAGGCTTAGAATGAAAACCCAATTAATTAAGTGTGGCATAAAAACTTGTATTAGAATTTCACAAAGAAAAGGAAATTAAGAACTAAATATACCAATTACACAACACAAAACCCCTTTGGATTTTTGTGTATTATCTCTCATCATTACACCAATAATCATCATCCCTATGTATAATTCCTTCTCTTAACGAAAAGCCGTAATCAACAATTATCCAACCTTCTATAATCATCATCATCACCACAAACCATAATAATAATTAATTAGACAAATTAACCATCCTAATTATTATCCTCCTCAGAAGACTCCGGGCTAGGGTACTCATTCAAGTCGGGCTTCTCGCAAACCCGACCGGACCCAACAACGCGCGCGTCACACTTCGACTGGAGCGCGTCGACTCGCGCGCCGACCTCAGTCGCCTTCTTTCTGATAGCGGCGGCTGACAAGTCGTGCGTCTCACTCGCGTCCTCTTCGATCAAGTCGGGGAAGTTAAGCCGAGCGCTGGGCCCACGGAGATGGAACACCGCCGTGTCGTACGCACGCGCCGCCGCAATAGGGGAGGAGTAGGAGCCGAGCCAGATTCGCGAGCGTTTGTTGGGCTCCCTAATTTCGGCGACCCACTTGCCCCACTTCCTCATGCGTATGCCTCTGTAGGGCTTGTCTTGTCTTTGCTGCTGCTTTCTCTTTGGTGTGTCTGTGTTTGATGTTGTTGTCGGAGATGTTATGCAACAAGCACCTTCCATGGATAATTGGTAAACAGATACTTCGGTGTGTCTCTTTTTTTTTTTTTTTTTTTTGTTTTCTTTTCTGTTTTTGAATAGACTAGGGTTAGGGATTTAGAATTTAGAGAGGGAGAAGAGAGAGTTGTGAGTTGTGTGCTAGGTGCCGGTTTGAAAAGATAGCAACAAGTCGTGCTATAAAAACGCTTACTTTGAGGAGAGGGCTTGGTATTTATAGGGAGGTGGAGGTGAATGGAATGGAAGGAGAGACTCGATTTGTTCATCTACTCATTGTCTCGCTTTATTTTCTATTGGAAGAATATAAATATATATGGGGCCACCACATATAATTAGGAGTTTAGGACGTAGAAGAAGAGAATATTAATTGATAATTTATTTAGACACGAATCTGTATTGTTAATAAAATTATTAATATTATTAATCAAAACACCTATGTTTTCAATATTGGTATTTTTTCATATTACAACAAGACTTATTTCGTTAACAACATAGACATTTTGATTAATAATTTGTATGATTTTATTGATAACATAGGTCGTCTCTATATAGAGACCGTCTCTCATTAGACTTTGTGATGTCAGTCATTTTAATTTATTTTAAGCCTGCTCTACAAGATGGAAGAAAATGGTCTCTACTAGAGTTCAAGATTGTGTCCAGAGTTAGAGTATGTTGTAGAATCAGGTATGGAAAACGATGAATTTGGGTAGTGTGGAAAACAAAGTTGTAAAGGACCAATTAAGCGCCTCGTAAAGTTTTTTACTTTGAGGTAAGAGCATTTAGGAGTTAATACTCCATAAGGTTGTTCATGTGATAGAAAATAAGTGTTGTTGCCATATCGGGTGGAGGTTGAGTCATCGAACTCTTAATGATCGTCTAGAGCTTTTGAGCGAAGCATCAGTGACAGGATGCTCTTAGAATGAGATCACCTATTTAATTGTATAAAGTTTGGTCACTTCAACTGAAACGCTTAAGAATTCAAGGGTGTCTGAGGCCTTTAATGGACAGATAAACATGTAATGAAACAATAGGGGGAATTATTGTGTAGGTGTTATTGTCTTGGTTTACATAAAATGACGACTAGTTCAAGACATCGTGTTCACCGGTTGGCAAGTAAATCAAATGGTACACTACTAGGGGAAGATTCCAAGCGAAAAGCCGATGCAATAAGTTTTCCGCTGGAATGTCGAGGGTGTAGCACTTCGATGTGCTTTGAGCGTCAATTCTCTTTCATGTGGGGAGATTGTTGGATTTTTAATCACCAAAAAGGCTTGTCCATGACTTTGCACCTCAACCAAATGGGGTCCCACACGTTGTAAACGGAGTTTCCTTTAACGTGTATAATCTACTATAATAGTAGATGACTCTTGAACAAAAATTACTAAAATTCATTGAAATGTGAAAAATTCATTGAAGCTCAAAATGTGGTGGTTGGAGTATTAATATTGAAAGTTCAAGAGTTAGAATGGGAGAAGTCTCACATGGCTAAAATTGGGAAAGAATAAATAAAAGTCAAAGACTTGGTTATGGGTTTCAGGGTTTGGGTCCTAAGGGGCACCCATGGAGGGGGGAGGAGCTAGATGGTTCCATCACTTGTACCAAGCACGCTCGCCGGGTTCTGGGCGTAGATCAAGGGTCCGGGATCCGTGGGTTTGCGGGCCGCGATTCTGAGTTGGCTATAATCTTTTGGGTCGAAAATCTATTGCGTTTGGTTAATCCCTAAAGGAAAGTCTGAAACGTAAAACCAAATATATGTGTTTATTCGAAATGAGCTTGGGTGAAACGATGCAATCCATTCGCGTGGGTTACGACTGATCGAAACTGGTGTACCTGTTAGAAAAGAAGCAACTTTTCAGTGACCTGTTCGCGAATGGTCATGCATGTCAGACTCAACTCTTCAAAACTATAAATAAGTTCCCCCAAGTTGGATTTTACACACACTTTGAAAATACTCTCCTTTCTTCTATTCTTCTCTCAAGCCTGTATTTTCATATTGCAGTAGTCCACACGAATTTGCGATTTTAAGTGTCAGCTTGCAAATTCACCTTATGTGTAATATTGAGAGACATTTTAATATTTACAACCGTAAACCTATAAGCGGGGCAAATTTGTATTTAGGACCAAGATCAAACTGTCACTACAGCAATCCTTATTTTCTTCTGTTATATTTCAGTTTCATACATCCCATCAGCTACAAAATCCAACGGATTTTCTTTCCAAAAAGGAAGAAAATGATCAGAGATAATTTGGGATGACAAACTAATCACTGAAATTAAGTTGGGCTAATAAAGAAATCATGTAGGGCGTAGGCTACTAAATTTCCTCAGCCGTTATATATTGGTATCGTGCTATATTCATTGAATCTGCATAGGTTTGATAATCTAATCTGCGTGCAATTAAACTGTAGTAGAAGTTGCGATTGGTGTAAATAGTTGACGCGCGGTTAATTCATAAGTGTGGGTAAAAACAAAATAGAAGGTGAGTCGGCGCACGCAAGATGGGTGAGGTGAGGTCAGTCTGAAGAAGAATTATTAGATTGGCGGCTAGTGCGATTTCTATGTTTTAGGCATCCGCCACGTTATGTCGATTACTCCAATTCTCTGGCCGACACATTTGATCCCACTTTTCTCTTAATTCTCATTTCTCAACCTCAAATATCCAAATCCTTAAGGATCTCAGATACAGTTTTTAGATAATTTATCTAAAAACAAATCTATATTTTAAAAAAAATTATCGATGTTATTAATCAAATCACTTATGTTTTCAACATTGATGTTTTTTTTATATTACAACACGTTATTTTGTTAACAACATAGACGTTTTGATTAATAACATGAATGATTTTATTAATAACATAAGTCGTCTTTATATAAGTTATCTAAAGATCATCTCTCGTGAGACTTTATGTTCGTACTTTGGGTTTGGCTTACTATTAGACCACTCCCAATGGGAGTGGTCATAACACCGTGCACGACCGGTAGTGGTGCTCGATGGAGCACCACGGAATTAAATGTCTGACCGAATGAATCACCTATGATGGTGATTCCATTGACTCAAATTTGGGAGGCCCATCTGAACTTTTTTTTAATTTTTTAATTTTTCAAAATTAATTTATAAAGTAATATTACATAAAAAATACTCCAAATTTATATTTTTTCGAGATCTATAAATACAACCCATTCACAACTCATTTCACCACACCTCAATTTCCTCTCATCTTCCAATTCTTAAACTCAAAACGCTAAAATGTCTACTCCCAACTCCCAGAATTCGAACTCCACTCCAAACTCCACTGCATAAAACCCATTTGAGCATCCGACATACATATGGCTCACTCAACAAGGAATGTTGGACAAAATACCGGCATTTCTGAATGAGTTTTATGGTGTCACTCCCAACTCCCAAATCCCCGTCTCACCCAAAGGCCAACCGGAACCTTCATTCTACGATACGACCGGATGCTACAATCCATACAACCCAGATTGTTCAACTTATGCAACCGGTTACTCACAGCCAATCCCGGAGTCTGTTCCGGAGACTCAACCAGAACCTACGACAAAAGGGAAAGGAAGGAAACCTCGCAACTCTTTGGAAAAAGGCGACCTCATGGGAAAGAGGAAGAAAAGGATGGGTCAAGAACTTCGTTCTCTGAAGTGGAGGATCGTGCTCTCATCCAGATTTTCATGTCGTTAAGTGAGGATCCGGTGAAAGCCACCAACCACACGTATACTTCGATGTTTGTGGAAGTCCAGGAAATCTGGGAGCAAAACATTAGAGATGGCCATCCTCTTACCGGTCTCACACCTCGAACTGCAAATTCACTACGTGGTAGGTGGACTCGGATGAAAGAAGATGTAAACCACTTTGTCTCAGCTTATGATGATGCGGAAAGATGTGTTGGAGATAAGCGATTCTGATAGCGATGATGTGATCAACATGGCGAAAAAGCTACACAAACAGAGGCAGGGCACTAAGTTTAATAACATGCATTGTTGGGAAGCAATGAGGCACTATCCGCAGTGGCAATCTCACATGAATTTCACCAGTGCACCCGGGGTGAAATCTGCCAGGGCACAACCTCGGGCATATGGTGGTGGATCAGTTGACGAGGCTATCGATGTTGAGGTTAGTGGTGGAGCGGTACAAAAGGGTTTGACGCAATGATAATGTGAAGTTGCATCGAAGCGCCTATGGGTCGTGATCGTGAAAGGCCTTCAAGGCGGGGGGTTCGAGTGGAACCTCGGTGATGGACGGTTTGAATGAATCCTTCCAAGGCATGAATACAATTGAGGAGAAGAGGCTTGAGCTTAAAATGAGGAAGATTGAGGAAAGGAAGCAAGCTGAGGCACGAAGGCTTGAGTTTGAGGAGAGGAAGCTTGAAGTGATGCGAATGAAAGCGGAGCAGAAGTCTGCGGATACGAGAAGGCTTGCTGAGAGTCAACATGAAGCTGCTATGTTGGGGAAGTACCAAATGATGATCGAGCTCCAAAACAAGTACGACAACTTGACACCGATGGAGCATGCTATCCTGCAGAAGCTGAAGACCGAGTTCGGAATGTGATTCCTTCTTTATTTGTTGTTGTGTGCTTTCCTTTCTAATGTTGTGTGCTTTCATTTCTATGTTTGTTGTTGTGTGTTTTCATTTCTATGTTTGTTGTTGTGTGCTTTCATTTCAATCGTGTATTTAGGATTGTAAAATGTTGTGATGTTGTATCCGTTTGATTTCAATAAACGAGTTTTCATTAAGAACGACTATATTTTTCAATCTCAATAAATTATAAAACGAGTTTTAAGAATCCAATTTGAGTAATTTCAACTTCTAAACACTCTTATAATATGTTAAGCAAGTTAAAAAAAAAAATCAAAAAAAATAAAAAAAAAACACTATTCACGGTTGTCCGACGACCCATTGGACAGTTTTTTTTCTGCAGTGATCGTTAAATCAGCCGTCGCTCACGACCGCAACTATTCACGATCGTCGCGACGACCAATCGGGAGTAGTCTTATTATCTTCTCAATTCAATCATCGACCAACTCTGACACATGAATATGTTTCTATGTCCATCTAATCCAATCTATTCATCATATCGTATATTATACTCTCTCTCTCAATCTTAAGTTATCATACATATTTGTTTAATCATAATCTCAATTTTTCATACATTAATTTAAAATAATATCTACTTTATTCACTCACGAGTAAGTATCCACTATACCCTAAGAGACGGTCTCTAAATAATTTATCTATAGACGGACTTATATTGTTAAAAAAATTATCGATGTTGTAACACCTATGTTTTCAACATTAGTGTTTTTTCATATTACAACAAGACTTAATTCGTTGACAACATACACGTTTTAATTAATAACATGGATGATTTTATTGATAACATAGGCCGTCTCTAGATAAGTTATCTAGAGACTATCTCTCATAAGACTTTGTGATTATTTATACTATAATTGTAACGCCCTAAAATTTCAAGTAGTGCTGCTCATACCAACAAGGTGCATCTTCCACCCATAAGAAATCCAGAGTTAAACGTGCTTGCTCTATAGCAATCTTAGGATGGGTGACCAACTAGGAAGTCTCGGTTAAGCAAGTGAGGTCAAAGTCTTGGAGAAATCTTGTCTTTGGCTGTGATTAACATATCATCCAGGAGAAATTGCTCACGAAGAATGCTACTATTTGGCAAAAATCGATTTGGATCTATTAGTGATCGGAACACGGAATAATATAATATTGGCTCACCATCCACTCTACTCACTCTCTTACACACATTTGTTTTGTTTTTTTACTTAGTCGGTCCCTCTATTTACTGTTTAGCCAATTTTAGTCCTATGTCCCATCTGAAGCTCACCAGCGATCGACGAGTATATATAACACCATAAAACCGAGTTAACTGTTCATTCTGACTTATGTATAGTTGTATAATTTATATTATTGTATACCTCTCTGGCTCTCTGTTTGTTTGGAATATGTATCATTTACAAGTTACAACTTACAACTTACAAGTACAGTATTCATGTTTGCACTTAATCAACATCCAGAATTTGTCCTTGCTCAAATATAATACTGCCCACCCATATTGGCAACAACTCAAACTAAATCCTATCATTTGGACCGTTCGAATAGAAAATCATTTCGTTTTATCCAGAATTTCAAGTGTTCCTATGTTGTTTTGTAAATTAATTAAACCCTGAATCACTTACTTTATACAATTATTTACTCTGGAAGATGAACAACAATTTTTTTTTTTTACCAGAATGAATTAATCTAATGATCGCTACAAAACAAAACAAAGAATACAAGGACTCAAATTGTAACTCTACGATCCCGTGAGGTGAGCTGGCGTGGTTATACATGAGCTGAATGATGAACTCACAAGTAAACAAATCTCGTTTCACGCACGTTGTTACTTGTTACCACCAGTGTGTCCGGACTGTGAAATTTACTTCTTGGTCACCCTTAAAATTGCCATACATAATGACGCACTTGTTGGTATGAATTTTGAATCTTTTGAACTAACTCATACTTTAGCTGTTAATGCATGAGGCACAATCCACAATGTCACTGTATACGTCAGGATGAAGTGCCTGCTGAAATAATTTAACAGTGAGCAAATGAAGCAAAATATAAAGTCGGTGCTAGTGTCAATTAAATGGACCTGCTCTAATAGGTGTACTTCATCCTTTTTCTGTGATCCTTTAGTACTCTTCAATCAATTATGCCCTACATTATCTCTGACATATCATCTTTTGTTATACTACCCAGTTTCACTAAAATTATTAATAATACGTTTTTGGACATACATGTAATTTTCAGTTTTAAACGTTTCATGCTCTAATAGGAGTAACAAATTTTCGTTTCTAGCGTTTCACTAAAATTGTTACATTTTATTTTATGAAAATTACTTCCATAATACAATTTATTTTTAACCACACATTTTTTGACACACATGTAATTTTCCACTCAATTAATATCTCAAACGCATTCTTAACCATATACTTTTTGGGGACCACACGTTTTTCTTAAAAATTGTGTCCAACACAATTGTAACACATTTAGTGAAACGGAGGGAGTATTTTATTCTCTACATAATATTCATGGCCTAAACAAAAATAACACAAAATCATATGTATGTTGTAATTCGTGATGATATAAATGAATTGAATTCACATGTAAATACAAATTTGACCTTTTCATAATGGAAGTTATTGTATCTTGATAAGGTAAGTAAATTAAAGAAACGTAAAAGTTGCAAGGATAGAATCCCTCCACTCATTGAACCTCTTCATACAAGTTTAAAACTCGCCATGAGTTAAAAGGAGTGTTAGAGGAATTAATGAATTATAGTATAAACCGTTATTGTCCGGAGAGGAACGGCTCAAGAAAGTTTCTCCAGAGCCTACGGGTGGAAGAAGTGGCCAACACAAGGATATTGATCAAATGATATTGATGTAGTGTAAAAACGGATAAGTCAATAGTCCAAGTCAAAGTCAATCTGAATAAGGCAAGGTTAATCAGATTATTAGTTTTAGGGAGTTGTTTAATTATTGTCCTTCTGCTATGATGGTCCGGCCAGAGTTAAGTTCGTCTACTTAATACATGGGATGGTCATTTTCAACTTTAAGCTCAGGTGATTATAGTCCGTCAGGAGTAATACTCAGGGTGGATGGAGTCCGCCTAGGAGTGGGTCCGTCTGTTGAGTACTTGGAGGGGCTATCTGAAATAAGAAGATAATGGGTTAGACCCTTTTGGGCCGGCCTGCCTAAGACAGTCCGGACTAAGATTCAACTAGTTAGGAGACGGATCAAGCTTGGGCTCGGACCTCAAAACTTAGAGAGTGGAATATTGAGAAGTAGTCGCTTCCCATTATGAGGAGTAAATGCTCTCCTATTTATAGTGGAATGCTCTGGGGGACAGACCTCTGACTCACCGGAAGTTGGTCGGCTTGGCGAGTGGGTGACACGTGGTCCCGGAGATAGGTGGCGCGTTTGGCTCACGCTGATATTCAGGATATAATCGGAGGCAGTTCGCCCAGAGACTTGAGCCGGACAAGTATAAGGGACGATCCTAATCATATTGTCTTTATATGAAGTCCAGTCCCCTGATTACAGATATGTCCGTGGTGAGGGATGTGGGGTCGGATCGGCTCATCATTTCAACCCCGAAATTCTGGTCATAGAGATGGAAGGCAAGTCCTTTGGTGACGGACTGTGGGAGCTGCAGGCGGACTCCTTTAGATCGTATCTACAGATCGTAGTAAGTCGCCTTGATCCGGCATGATGTGGGGATGGACTTATATGTATATATCATAATTCCCCCCAGTTTCCAAGTATCTCAGTAGAAGATAGTTGTGAAATTATAGGTTGTTGTCCGTCCATGCGTATCTTGGGCCTGGTTCATCGATCCAATAAGGGAGATTAACTTCGGCCCAAGCCCAAGCCCATTGGTGTCGGTGCCCACGTGTACATGTGGCAGATTCTGATTGGACCTGAAAATCTATATATACTCCCTCAGCTCGTTAGTGTATTTTTCAGCTCATTTTTGTTATGTTTACTTCACTCCTATTTTTTCAGTCGGTTTAGAGTGGCTGTGTCATCGGAACTAAAGGCTGGCGGGAAGAGCTCGGATGCTTGGGCTGTTCGATTCCAGCCTTTTGTCTTCGATGATACAACTGCTCTTCATGAGGCTGTCGTTCTCTTATATAAGTTCGTCGTCCGTCGTCAGCCACGATCATCCTCTATGAGGCTCTGGTGTCCTCAAGATCGTAAGCTGACGGGGAGAGTCTGGTCACATGGTTGTCCTTCTCCAGGTTTCGATCTTGCAGAAAACTGGGGTTTCAATTGGATGCTTTTTTTATGGCCGGATTCTCCCATGGTCCGTCGATACTTAAAAATGACTCGTGGTGATGTGGAGCAGACCGACTGCTCTTCTTCTCGAGAGGGTCACTCTTTGCCCTTGAATTGAAGGGCAGTTCACCTCAGGTTCCGTCGGATCTGGGTTGACGGCTTGTTGTGATGAGGATCCGACCGGCTGCTCCTTTTCTCCAGAAGTTTCTTTTCGGACTTCCTTTTTGGAGTTAAAGGGCAGTTCGCCGGATCCTCCTTCCTCCTAGCCAATAATCTGTCCGGTATTTAGTTGAAGTGTGTCCGTGCCATATGTATATAAGTCCCCCCAATTTTCGAGTTTCATTTTACAGGGAAAAGCAAGGTCGGGACTTAATTCCTTGTCTGGTGGATCGATTGTCCGTCGATGGGAGCCTTTGATGTTTTTGTAATGCGATGGAGATAAGTCTGTTGGTTCGGCGGATTATGATGGCTTAACACGGTCCAGGCCGGCCTGATTCGTAATGATTGCGGTAGCACGTTAACCGATGCGACAGTTTGATCAGCCCAATATGCCTATATATAGGCCTTTATCCCCGTCACTTTCACACTTTACACAATTCCGAATTTTTAGATTGAGAAACTTGAGTCCGAGACAAGGGAGAGAGAAGATTCCATCAGGCGGACTTTCCTTATCACCAGAAGTTTCAAAGAGCCGACTTTCTTTTCCAACAAGTAAGTTTGCTTCCCTCAGACTTTCCTTTCTGTTCATGCAATTTTCTTTCAAGTTTTTTCGTGGCGGTCTAGTTTGGTAGGTTCTGCATGTTCGAGCTTAGGGCTTAAGTCCTTCTTTATTGTGTTTTACCTTTGTAGATTCCCCAGCTCGGACTACTAGGCATGTCGGTAGGAGATCAACACTTAGGATATTTGTACGAGAGTGAGGGTGAGGAAGTACAACAACCGGACGATATTATTAACATTACTGACTCCAATCAGGGTTCGGACCTTGACGAATCATTGGCCTCTCCGTCCGAGATTGAGATCAATGGCGCCCACCGGAAGTTTACTGCTCGTTATAACATAGTCAACCTTCCCAATTCTTCCATTCAGTCCATAGGATCCTCTTCTCGGTCCACCATTCCTGCTGAAGCCGGTCCTTCCGATCCCCCGGTTCAGTACAATATTTACGATCTTGCCTCTTATCCCCGGAACCCCTATCCTCCTAATTCATTTGCTAGTTTAGGTTATAACTATAGAGTTCCTGTTTTTGAGCCTCAACCTATGTCTTCCTTCCCCATGTCCGGTACTAATGAAACTGGTCCGTCCGGAGCTCTTCCTTTTACTGGAGTTCCCGAGATTGGAAATGAGGAGACGGACATTGGTAGAGATGGATATGAGTCATCTCCTCTTTCCTTTGATGATAATCCACCACCGAGACGGACCTGGAATAATGTTGCCCTTGAGTCCGGTGCTAATGAGGAGGCCACTGAGGTACCTGAACAAACGGACATGCAATTAGAGAGAATCGTCGACGCAGACTTCTCTTCTTCTTCAAGTTCTGGGGAGTCGGACTCGGATGAATCATCGTCTGAGGAAGAGAGGTTCGACAAAGATGTGGACATCGGCTCTGTAAAGGATAATAGAGAGGCCGTGGGGACCTTCAGCGCTAGAAACCTCAATCCGTCTGCTAGTGGAGAAAGCAGTCCGGCTTCCCAAGTAACTATCCCTGAGATCAATCCGGAAAGGGTCCTCATCCTTCTGCCCGAGGTTGGGCAAAGCTCGGGTTCTCGAAAGAAGAAGGCGGCCAAAAAGAAGTCCACCAAGACCACTCGGGAGTACAAGACTGATAGGACCGTTTTTATTGGTCCTTTGAGGCCGGATGCTGAACAAAATGATGACAAGATAATTCCTATCTGCTCATCAAGTCTCAAAGCAGCGGACATCGACAATCTTCATTACTTGAATGAGATTCCGAGGGACTATGAGATCATCATTCCCGGACCGTCGGAGACACTGTACAATCCTCCAGAAGGATGTCTTACCTTCCATGTGCAAGCTTTTAAATGTGGGTGGAGGCTACCCATGCTTCCCGAGATAGCGGACTTCTTACGTCATACCATATTGTGTCCGTCTCAAGTCCTCCCGAACGCATTAGGAACCATAATGTTTTTGCGGTCATCCTTAAGTTAAAGGGCCAGGAGTTCTCCTACAAGAAATTCTTGTCGGCTTTCACTATTTCTTCAAGTCCAAATTCGGCGTTCTACTTTTTCACTCACCGTCGGGGCTTGAGGTTTTTAGATGGGTTCGAGACATCCCATTCTTCCAAGTGGTGGCCGAAATACTTTTATGTAAAGCATCCATCCGGGGATTGGGAACTTCCTAGGTTTTTTAGGCGCGACAAATTTCAATGTGTAAAAGTGAAGGATCCGCCAGAGTGGTTAGAATCTTTGAAGCCTTTGACGGTCATGATGCCCAAGTCCGATGCTGAAGAGGATGAGTCAGACGAGGAGGAGGTTCTAGTTGATGCCATCGGAACCCGGAGTTGCATCACTCTTGACTATGATCCTGATCCGGGGCTAGAGTTGGAGAGGATGGCCGTCTTGGGCGTAGATGGGAAGGATCCCACACTGTTTTATCCTTATGCTCTAGCGGTCCAACCCCAACTCTGGATCGCCAGTCTTACCCCCCACTCAGGTCTATTGCAATAATAGAAAAGACTTGAGTGAGTCTTAGACTTACACTATTTTTTGTTTTATGTTGTAACATGTCGACTTAGTCGGTCTTTTCGTTTGTACAGGATATTGGATAATGGAGGCCACAAAGACTATGTTGGAAGAAAGGGCCGCCGACAAGATCCGAGATATGCAAAAGCTAAAGGACGGCAAGGGTAAATCCAAGAAGTTTACTCCCGGAGCCCAGAAGATCGCCACCACGGGTCTGACAAATGTGGCCACAGCTTTACAACCTCCGACGGCAGAGAAGACCGGGGCTGTCGGAACTGGCGGGACAAGGAGCAACTCCTCCCGTGAGCAGGTAATTGTTCCGAACCTCCCACCTTTTATGAAAATTGCAAGGCATGGATACCCGGCCATCGTTGATGGTTTGAGGGTTCATGTGTCCTCCCCTATTCAGCTAACCAGGAGTCAGGTGCAGGAGCAAGGCCGGGAAGTACTGGCCAATTCCTCAAGGTCAAACAGGGTGGACACTACTAATAAGAGGAAAGATAGGGTCCAGCTGATAAGCCACCCTCCAAGAGGGTCCGGAGCTCAGAAGTGGCTAAGCTGACGGACTCCTCCGCTCTCCGGGCGCTTTCTCATACCGACTTGGCCGAGAGCTTGAAGGCGTTGTCCGATGTGATGCGGACCCACGCCGATGTTGTAAGTCTTGATTATGTTAACTTTTTCCTTGTCGGCCTTTTAATTGTGGCTCGACTAACCGGTCTTACACTTTGGATTAGGTGAGTGCTCATGCTGAGGCCTTTGATGAGCTGGCCGGTGGTGACAAGGCCCGGCTTACTAAGGAGCTAGAGTTGTCGGACGCCAAATTTTCTGAGCAGAGGGCCGTGTTTGACCAGCTCCGGGCCTTCAAGGCCGAGATGGTTAGTAAGTTTGAGGCCAAGCAGGTGGCCCTTGCCAAGTCGGACAAGGGTTTGAAGTTGACGGCCTTGGCTAGGGCTTGTCTCGGGAAAGCCATCACTGATGCTGCCAGGACCAGTCGGTTGGATACGGTCCACGACTTCCTCAAGTCCGACTCCTTTTATTACCTAAAGAAGATGGAGGAGGTCGATACTAGGATCGAGGCATTCTTTGCTTGCATCGGTCAGCTATAGACACTCGAACTTTTGGACCAGTCATTCAGTATCTCCGATCCGAGGATAAACATCGCAGCCAATCATGAGGGTGACCCGCTCGAGGATAAGAAGCTCAAATCCTTCGAGGAACTGGCCGAAGATGAGTTCTGGCCGTTGGTGGCTCCGGCCGACAGAAGACCGCAGGAAGTCCGCCATATCTTCCCTTCTTGGTTCCCCGGGGTTATGAACGCCGGTACTTTGGAGAGCCGGAACTGTACCCAATCAAATAATGATTGGATGAATCTCCCGGGCTCTATCAATGGGTATGAACAAGTGGAAATTGAGGAAGAAGTGGATGGGAAGAAGGTGGTGCGGTCTATTTGGAAGAAGAGGAAGGAACCGGTCCTTGATGTTCCGCCTGTTACTTCTCAACCAGAAGGCTCAAATCCGGTTGGTGAAGGAGGGTCCAGCTCTCAGGCGACTTAGGCCATTGCTGGGGTATGTCCCTGTGTATTTTTGTTGTAAAGAAGTGCAAGTGTAATTTTGTCGGCACTATTTTCTTTTCATTTGGACTAGTAATCCCTCGGTCTGTGAGGGTTCTAATTGCCTCTTTTTTCTGAACACGGCATCTTCCGCCGGTCAGCCTTGGATCATTGCCTCTTGTGGGTTTAAGTGTATTTTTGTTGATCCTTGGCTGACCGTCTTATTAATATATCTGACCATTTCATTACCCTATGTGCATAATTGTTCTCTTTAATGCTTTTAATTTAGTGTTAGGAAATTTGTTAGATATTTTGTCAGAAATATCTGTTTAGATTTTGATCAGCAACATGATGACTTATCTTAGTCTCAGAAAGGTGATTAGTACTCTTGGTTCACTTGAACATTGTAAAAGAGGAATCCCCCTAAGTATGATAGTCTAGCTAATCTTGTATAGGATGTTAGGTCTCAAAATGTAATTTTTATTTTATGAAGAGAAGACCAAGAAGAAGACATCCAAGTAGAACAAGCTCAACGACATTGAAGAAAACTGCACAAGATTACTGAAACAGTTTCTCAGATACCTTAGCCAGATATCTTGAAGACACAAATAGTTTTAAACAAACTGTGTCACAAGAGATATCTGAGAAATGAAAGGTCTATCTGAAAACAAGGAAAGTGTCCACAGATATCTATTCTCAGATACCTTGAGCTTTAACCACATTTACGAAAAATATATATATTGCAAACAAAGTTGTTTCAATAAAAGTGGTATCTGAAGATTGAAGATAAGGACGTGCAAAGAATCAGATAATACTAGTCTCTGATACAAAGCATAGTTCCGTTGGCACTACAGGACAAAAAGTATAGTACAATGCATTTAATGCACGGACAGAGATGTCTGAACAAAAGCAACGGCGACGAAGAAGAAGACAAAACACCTCTAAGATTATACACAGATACCTATAGTTTGAATTTGAGCCTAACGGATACTATTCAAATGGCACTCAAATTCATCTATAAATATCAACACTTAGGCGACTTGAAGACACGACTGAAACACGAACTTCTTGAACATCTTACTCTCTCAAAGCAAATTACTTATCCTCAAAGCTTTCTGTTGCGACCAAAGCTCTTGATCTTAAGTAGCACTAAAGTTCTAAGTGTCCTGATCCTAAACAAGCACAGCTATCTGTGAAAGAGTTGAAACGAAAGATCAAGTATCTGAGATTCATTCTCTTGAACACTTATCTAAGACTTGGGTCAGTAAAAAGAACAAGATACCATACATTGCAAAGTGTATTAAGTATACTTGATTCACAGAGCTATCTGATTAGCGAAAAGTTATTAAAGAAGCTCATCGACAACTCAAACCGAAACCAACACCATCATTTGGCGTGGAGTATGTGAAGTACTTAGTTTGAAAAATCAGGGAATAACTCCAAGGTTAACGGAGTATAGGAAGTACTTGATTTGGGTAACTAAGGAATAACTCCAAGGTTATTGAGCACAGGAAGTACTTAGCTTGGGAAGCTAGGGAATAGCTCAAAAAGGTTTCTGAGTACAAGAAGTACTTGGCTGTGAAAGCCGGGGAACAACTCAGGGGGAACATTTGGTTGGGAACCATCTGTTTAAGGAATCTTAGAATAGGATTTTTGTAAGGTGACCTCAATTATCTATTCTAGTGAATTCTAGGTCTTTGGAAGACCGAAGTGGATTAGTTGGAGGATTACGCCACCTCCAGATACCACTATACTTGCTATGTTATTTACTTTTCTGTACTTACATTTCAGCAACACACACACACACACACACACACACACACACTTTAACTGTTTATGCACTTATCTATCTTAAGTCTTCCGCGTTCTGATTATAAGTATCAGATATCTACTCAGATATCTGAGAAATAGTTTTTATCGACAAAAGTTTTAAAAGACTATTCACCCCCCCCCCCCCTCTAGTCTTGTACTTTGCCGTTATCTGGACCAACAAGTGGTATCAGAGAAGGAGGTTCACAAGTCTTCTGCACTGAACCTAGATTCCCAGATAGGTGAAGGAACTTTGTCCATTTTCGAGGACTATTTAATTTGTGTGTTAAGTGTGCAGGAATGTCTCTGAGTGATGCACCCGTTCTCAAACCAGAGAATTACGAGAAATGGAAAAATAACTTGATGCTCCACCTTGAAGCCATAAGTGACGAAATGATCGAAGTGATAAAGAATGGCCCAATAGTCATTCAACAAATCAAACAAGTCATGGAGGTTTCTAATGGTAGAGACAGAGATCAAAGCGAAGGATCTTCACAAACCGATGCGTCAACAAGTGGGAGATCTACTAGTCAAGTTATTTACGAACCAAAGCCCAGAGAACTCTGGACATCGGAAGATGCCATGAGGAATCGTCTGGATGGTCAAGCTCGTAATATCATCATCAGATCGACACCTGAGCACATACGATTAAAGCGTGGGGTGCTAAAACGGCGAAAGTTGCCTGGCAACTGATTGAAGAAATCTGTGCCGGAACTGAGAAAACCAAAGAAAACAAGCTCGAAGTTCTCAAATTGAAATTTCAAAATTTCAAAATTTCAAACAAGGACCCCCTGAAACTCTGGAAGAACTTGATTTCAGATTTACCACTCTCATGAGTGATATGGTAGCACTTGGGGAAATCAACAGATACTCCCAGTCAGAAAAGATTAAGACTATTGTCAGAAGTCTTAACCACAACTGGGAGCATACCAAATTCTTTTATTTTAACCAAGGAATGCCAAATATCACTCCAGTGGAACTCTTGTCACATCTTGCTACGGTAGATTATGAGACAACACAAAGAGAACAAACAACTGAAAA
Organism: Plantago major; assembly: GCA_026545765.1. Lineage (NCBI taxonomy): Eukaryota > Viridiplantae > Streptophyta > Magnoliopsida > Lamiales > Plantaginaceae > Plantago > Plantago major. Next base: position 31,864,911 of record CM048839.1, read on the forward strand.
GTTGCAGAATGTTGCTCTAGTTGCTCAAGGAACTTCTGAAAAGAAGAAAAGCAAGGAAGAGACTGAGGATGCTCTTGCTGCAAAGCAAATGAGCAAATATGTCAGTCGAGAAATTGAGAGAAGTAAAGCCAAAGAGAAGCTGAAAAAGCATCTAGGCTCAAACTATCACCAGTACAAAAATATGCAAAGCTCGCTGAACAAGCCAGCTCAGAAAGCATCATGTACTGAGGAAGCAGAAATTGGAAACGATATCTGTTTCTATTGTCAGAAACCTGGCCACTTCAAGAAGGATTGTCCTGCCTTCAACAAACTAAGGACAGGTGACAAGAAAGATAGAAGAATCTTCAGAAGAAGCCAGAAAGCTTTGTTAACTGAAGAAAGAAAGAAAATCCAAATTCAACTGGATGCTCTAGACGTTGAGACAGATTCTGAAGATGACAATTCAGATGACTCAACCTTACCATCACCAATTATGTGGAGTTACTCATGATATAATCGACTTGACCTCAAGAAGAATGAAATGTGTGGAGTTCTTTGAAATTACGGTCAGACATCTCTAACATAGAAATCTGTCTTATGGCTGATGAGGTAACACATACTTCTTGCTATACTTATGAAAGTGATGAAGAAGAAATAAAAGTTCTAGAAAATCTCAGGAAAGAACTTGACATCTATAAAAGAGAATTTCTAATGATCCGAGCTAGAGCCGAAAATCTTGAAGAAGAAAAGAATTCTCTTGCAAAGGAAAATTCTCAATTAGTTAAGGTATTTGAGAAAAAGGATGCTGAAAATGCATTTCTCAAAGCTCAGATATCTGAGACTGAAAAGTCACATAAAGAAGCAATGGCTGAATTACGAAAGAAATATGAAGATCTTCTTTCTGAGAACAAGGAACTCAAGAAGAAAGAATTATCTTTTCAATCTTATGCCAAAGCTAGTGACACTCTTACTGAAGTACAATCTTACCTAAGAGATCCTTCAGAAAAGAAAGGACTTGGGCTGAATACACAGACAGATTGTTCTATCACTCTGAATAAGAGTAAGGAAAGAAGAACATTTGTAAGTACTTTGAAGATGGTTCCCATGCAATCTATAGTATCGGTGAGAAGACGAAGTTTGTTGACAAAGGAAAGGCAGTTGTGACTAAACCTTTGTGGGAAAAACAAGTCAAAAACAAAACTGTTAGGCACGTCTCTGAAAAGAAACACAACACTGAAAAGTGTAAACACCCACAGTGCTATGTCTCTCAAAAGGGTAGAATTGCAGGAGCTGGCAAATTCTCCCATGTCACTTTTTCTGGAAAGAAATTGGACCAACCAGAGACTAGCAAAGCTGCTGAGAAAAGATCTCAGATAGCTTCAAGTGCTCGAAACGGTATTGGCTATAAAGGCATCGGGAAACGACTTGCTTATGAATACAAACAGGAGCAAGAACGATGGCTAAAGGCTAGAATTGCTCAAAGCAATTATCAGAAGTGGAAGTTAAATCAAGCCTTTGAAAATCAATGCTGGGCTAGAAGAAATCTGGCAAGGAAAGCTAAGTTTGCTGAAAAGCAAACTCAGAAACCTGACAGGTATATGAAAGCACCAAATGGAGCACCTAGGAACACACCAAGGAAGAAAATAATTCTCAATAATGATAATCATTCAATTAGAATTCCTCCTTATGTTCCTATCAGACAAAAGAATGTTCCAAGGAAATTCATCCAAAAATGGATTCCTCTTTGGAAGATTGTTTAGTCTGATGGTTCCAATTGTAAATTGAGAACCTAATCTCACATTTCTGTTGTGTGAGAATGCTTCCTGGACTAAAGCACAATGGCTATTTGATAGTGGATGCGGAAAGCACATGACAGGAGACAAAGCAAATCTGGTCGATTACAAAGCTTGCAACACCGGACCAGATATCAGATTTGCTGGAGGAGAATTAAATCCCTCTCTGGGATTTGGCAACGTCAAATTGGGAACATTAACAATCACTGACATATTACATGTCAAGGATTTGAAATATAATCTATTTAGCATGAGCGGTTTTGACGAGGTTTTACTATAAAATTCAAAGCAAAATCGCAAACTAATTGACAATGAGTCAAAGCGGTCTTGGTTGCTTTCGTGGAAAGGTAGTCTTTATGTTGCCGATTGGGCATACGCCTGTTGAAGAATGTCTCATGGTGAGTCAATCTGGTCACCTGAAGAAACCTTGGTTATGGCACAAAAGAATGAGTCACTTGAACTTCAAAACTCAAAGACTTGCGAGAAAGAGTTAGTGGTTGGCCTTCCCGAACATCTTCGAGAAAGGATGGTATCATTACACTGTCGGATGGGGAAACAATCTAAGATCTCTTTCAAGTCCAAAATCGGACACTCTAGTGTTAGACCAACGCAACTATTACACATGGATCTTTTTGAATCATCGTAACTAGTTATGCGGAAAGAAGTATGGTCAGTTGTTGTAGATGACTTCTCAAGATTCACTTGTGTTGTCTTTACGAAACACTCGATGCCGTGGTGGAGATACCAAACTTCTTGAAAAAGCTTGAAGTCATGAAAAATGACAAGGTATCTGCAATCGAGCAGACCATGAATCGAAGTTTGTCAACCAAGACATAAAAGAGTTTTGTACTGCAAAGGTATACAACACCAACTTTCCTCTGAAGAACACCTCAACAAAATGGTGTTGCAGAAAGGAAAACAGAACCTTAAAGAAGCCGCAAGGACGATGCTAATGACCTTTGAAATAAGTGAAATTTATTGGGTTGAAGCTGTAAACACAGCTTGCTACACTCAGAATAGATGCTTGATAAACAAACACCATGACAAGACCCCTTATGAAATCTTGGTTGGTAGACCCCCTAATATCAAACATCTGAGAGTATTTGGTTGTAAATGTTTTGTTCTAAACAATGGGAAAGATTATCTGAGAACATTTCAACCAAAGGCAGATGAAGGTGTATTTCTTGGTTATTCCACGAATAGCAAAGCCTACAGAATTTACAACAAAAGAACAAAGAAAATTGAAGAATAAGTTCATGTTGTATTCTATGAAGGAAGTAAGAAAACACCTCCCATTGATGAACTCTCAGAAAGGTTCAAAGAACTATTGCTGAGGGATTCTGAAGAAGAATCCTCAGAAAGGAGAAATATCATTATGGAAAGTGAGGATGACTCTGACGTAGAAAAGCATGAAGTGCCTAGTAACAACAAGATGACTCACAAACATGATGAAGAATTTCCTATGAAACTTCCAGAAATGGAAACTAAAGATGCTCATCATGAAGCTATCTCTGGAAACAATCTCTCTGAAAGACATGTTCCAGATAGCTCAAACACTGAGCAAGTGTCAGACATTAATTGCCTCTCTGAGGAGCAAAATGTCTTAGATACTGAAATAGTATCAAATCAAAATCCTAGTGATTCACATTCAAATCATTTGGATATTGATCCTACTAGCACTAAACCTATGATGAGATGGATCAAGGATCATCCTGCAAAAGATGTGATTGGACCAATTAATCAAGGTGTTAGGACTAGGAGATCAATAGCTGAAAATGCTAATTCTCTCTTTGGATGTTTCATCTCAAATATTGAACCTAAAAATATAGAAGAAGCATTAGGAGACCAAGACTGGATCTCTGCAATGCAAGAAGAGTTGGATCAATTTGAGAGAAACAAAGTCTGGAAACTAGTTCCATTTGTAGGAGGAATATCTGTGATTGGAACTAAATGGGTTTTCAGAAACAAAATGAATGAATCTGGTGAAATAACCAGAAACAAAGCAAGATTGGTTGCCAAGGGATTTACCCAGACTGAAGGCTTAGACTTTGATGAGTCATATGCACCAGTTGCCAGATTGGATGCAATAAGACTCTTTCTAGCCTTTGCAGCTCATAAAGATTTTAAAGTTTATCAGATGGATGTCAAAAGTGCATTCTTGAACGGTGAACTTGCAGAAGAAGTTTATGTTGAGCAACCACCAGGCTTTGACGTTTCCTCATAAAGTAGAATGATCTATAAATTACAGAAAGCTCTGTATGGACTGAAACAGGCTCCAAGAGCATGGTATGACACTTTGGCCAAATACCTTCTGGAAAGTGGTTTCAAGAAAGGTAAAGTTGATAAAACTTTATTTACCTTAAATCATGACGGGAAACTACTCTTAGTTCAAGTATATGTTGATGACATCATATTTGGACCTAAGGACAAGCAACTTTGTAATGACTTTGCAAATCTCATGAAAAGCAAGTTTGAGATGAGCATGATGGGAGAAATGAATTATTTTCTAGGATTGCAAGTCAAGCAACTCAATGATGGAATATTCATTAGTCAAACAAAGTATGCAAAAGATATGCTCACAAAATTCAATCTTAAGCCTTCTGAAAAGAATGCTAAGATACCTATGAGCATTGGAACCAAAATGACCTATACTGAATCAGATAAGAGTGTGGAAGAACATAAGTATAGGAAATTGATAGGTTCACTACTTTACCTCACTGCAAGTAGACCTGATATTCAATACGCCGTTGAAGTGTGTGCTAGATTTCAGACAAATCCGATGCAAACACACTACAACGTTGCTATGAAAATATTAAGGTATGTAAAAGGTACAGTAGATGTAGGATTGTGGTATCCCAAAGAAAGCTGATTGAGTTTAGCTGGGTACTTAGACGCCGATTATCTTTGGATCATCGCTTGATAGGAAAAGCACCTCAGAACTTGCGGTTTACGGGTACTAGACTTATCTCGTGGTTTAGCAAGAAGCAAAACTCAATTGCAACTTCTACCACAGTAGGCTGAATATATTGTCTTGGTTGTTGTGCAACACAAATTCTGTGGATACAACAACAACTTAAAGACTATGGACTCGATGAGAAGAAAACTCCCATTTTCTGTGACAACACAAGTGCTATTGCGATTACACAGAATCCTAAATTTCATGCCAGAACAAAGCATATTGATGTTAGACATCACTTCATCAGAGACCATGTTGAAAAAGGCAATATAGAGATACTCAAGATTGGCACTGAAGACCAACTTGCAGATATCTTCACTAGGCCACTACAAGAAAGTAGATTCTTAGCCTTAAGACATAGTCTTGGACTAATGGAGCTACCAATAAACTGAAAGAGTTCAGGAATCTGGAACGGGCATCCAGAGAAGAGGTATCTGGAACGGGCATCCAGAGAAGAGAAAAGAGAAAACTGGAACAGTATCCGTAAGTCAAAAGGCTAAAGAGCAAAAGATGCTTAAGATCTACGAGACGGAACTCGGATATCTAGTTCACTCGATGAGGGGAACACAAAGAGAATAGTACAACCGTCTGCGATAACTACTCTTGAAATTTTTATTATTTCTATCTGTGTGTAAAACTTGGACAAATATTGAGTATGAGATAGACTCAGATACAAACAGTGTTCTTAGTCACACAAAATTGTGATTCAGATAGCAAATCGCCAAAATTCATTAATTGGGCACAATCACAATTGCTGATTGTGATCATTGCTGAAGAAGCAATGGTGACCCTTGATGAAATTAAGCGTTTGATCTTAACGGACGAAATTAATTCTCTGTAAATAGTGGATCGTGAAATTGGGCGTGGCCCACTATGCATTTAATGCCGAACAAACTTTTACCCACGCCTCACCGCAATTCACGATACATACATACAAAACCAATTTGTGTGTATATGTTTGTTAGAATTACGTTGCTATATATATAGGATTTTGGCAAAGAGATCACTTTCGCCTAATCCAACATTGATTTGCACAAAATAGCAAAACCTTCTCTTGATTCTCTGCAAACCTTCTACAATCTCTGCAAATCAAGATTAAGTTTTTCTGCAAAGAATTACTGAATCCAATCTCTTTCAAACACCAATTTCAAATCCCTACACTATATAAAGAGATGGCCCGTAAAAGTTCAACCACACTGAAATCTCAATCCTCCTTTGCATGCTGAAAAGCAAGCACGAGTTGGTTATTGTGAACAACCGATCGGTAGGAGATTTTAATCACGACCATTGGACTTCAAATCACAGAATGATTTGGGGTGGTGCCATGGTTGAGGAATACCTCACGCTGCAATAGAAAACCGTCGATGTAAAGCTAATTCTTGACATGCTTGAAAAGGCACAAATCAAGGGTTTTCTATCTGCTCGCCCTAGTGGACTTTCATCACTCGATGTGTTGGAATTCTACAACAACTCCAGGATAATTTCCTGTGTTTCTGAAGGCACTGAAATAGTGTCTGTTAAAACCTCAGTCCAAGGAAAGGAAATCCTTCTGGACTTAACAACTTTCTGTAAGTTGTTTGAGTTTCAAAATCTTGGAAAGGATTTTGAAATAAACACCAAGGATGATGATCTCCTTGAAGGTGTTAACAATTTGTACAGTGATGTGTGTGATCTTGAAAAATCAGATACACCCACTGAGTTCAAGCTTGCTGACATCCGAACCAGACATCTGATGGTTCACTGGGATGTATTGGCTTGCATTCTTCACCGATGCTTTGATGGTCTACAAGGAGGTGCTGACCAGATAAGCCAAGAACGATGGATCATGATGTTCTTGCTGAATCAACAAGACAAAAGGCTGGAAAACCCTTTTAACTGGGGAAAGTACGCCTTCATGAAGTTTGTGAAGAAGATTCAAGGCTTCGAGCCTAAGATTGCCAAAGGACTAGCTGAGCCAAAGGCCACAATAGGCTATGGTCTGAAGATATGCTACTTGCTGGAGAAGCTTGGCATAAAGCTCAGAGAGACGGCTGAAATAGCCAACAATAACCTACTCTACAAATATGAGTATACAAACTTGATGAAAAAGGTTACTGGGTCTCAGAAAGGTTCTAAGAAGTGAAAGTCTGGAAAGGTATCTGAAGAAAAGGTTGCGACCAAGAAGCCCAGAACTTCAAGAAAGAAGTCTGCTGGCAAATCAGAAGACACAATCAAAGAGGTTGTTGATTCTCAGATATCTACAGGCCTTGCCGATGAACTGATAAAGGCAGATCAACTCATCAATGCTGCAAAAGAACCATCAACTACTGCACGAGTAGACTCAGCAAGAGAAAGTGCGTTCAGAAATGTTGCGACTAATGCAGAATGCCTTGCTGATGAACTCATAAATGCTGCCAAAAGTGGTGAAAAACACCAAGCCCTATCTGCAGAAACCGCAGGAGTTATGGACCAATCGCCCTAATGCTGATGAGAGCTCTGACGATGAAGATGATGAACTAGTCATCTCTCAAGTCCTAGAAAGAGCAAAGAGGGCTAAGGTTACTGAAATAGTAACTGGTGAAAAGGTATCTGAAAAAGAACCTACACCACAGGTTGCTGAACAAGCACCTATAGCAAAGGTTGTTGGTACAAATACTTCATCATGGAACGTTTCTTATGCATAACTTCAAGAAGCCCTGATGAGTGGCAATTTAGTGCTGGCAGATGCTGATGAAAATGCCACTCTAAAAATCTGGAAGAACATTCTACTGATCAATCCTCTGCTTCCAGACAACCACAACAACCACAAACACAACAACCACAACAGCCAAAAGTGGTTGATGAAATTGTAAATGAACTCCATTTTGAATTACCAGCAATACAGTATGCTGAAGAAAATCCTGCAAAAGAGCAGGTTCCCCAACTCAATGAGAGGGATCAAACCGAGATATCTACTCAGAATGATCAACCAGGGGAGGCAACTGAGCTGCATACTCAGGAAAGGTGTGAAGTACCTGAAATTTCAAACAAAGAAGAAATACTGGAACAAGAAGACCAATGTATAGAAAGGTCACAAGTTTCAGAGACCAATCAGCCTGACACGGATCAGGTAGTTGAATGATTTAACTCTTATCTTATGCAAATTTTATGCTTTTACATCTTGTTATTTATCGAAATTCTTTGTTACAGGCTAAGTTAGAAACACAAGGACAAGAGGAAGCTTGAAAGCTTGCCTCAGAAACTGAGAAAGAGGTCTCATCAACCTCACCTCTTAAGAAATCTGAGCCTGTCCTACAGGTGATAAAATGTTTCTTAAGTTGTCATTTTTCAGTTATATGATAATTTACTTAACCAATTAAGTGAATGTTTCTAACAGGCTCCAACTGAGAAAGAGGAAGATAAGACAGAAATGCCAGAAGAAAACCCAGAAACCGACAAGGTTTCTGAAGAACAGATCATTGAGCCTTCTAGTATGAAGGTATAAAATCAATGATAAATATTCTTCACCTTGGGTTAACTAAAACTTCTTCTCTAAATTATTCAATGCTTTCTACTCACAGGCTCACTCAGACGTAGAAGTGCAAGGGGACAGAGTTGCGACATCCCCTGCATCTATGGAAATTGATGAGGCATCAAGGCCTTCATCGCAAGAAAACATTCCAGAGACTGCACAAGTCTCTGAGAGACAAGTATCTGAGCCTCCCATGGAGGTAATTGACCTCTCAGATATCTGACTTGTCACTTAAAGTTTTCTTGATAAAATTTCCTAAGTATTGTGATAATTTTAATTCTCAGGTTCAAGAAAGAAAGGTTGATGAGGATCAGACTTCCAAGTCTCCACCTCACAACAAGATATCTGAGACACCAATTGTCTCAGTAGCACAAGTCTCTGAGCCTGAAGTACTTACTCAGGCTCAAACAATTGCAAAGCAAGCTCCCAATGATGAGAAAAGGGAGCTACTTCCCTTCTTCAAAGCTCACACCCTGCCAAAGCATATTCAATGCTTCAAGAAATGGCAAAGGTTAAGGTGCTCTGATCTCTCTGAAATATTGAGAATCACAGATCAACCAAACAGACGAGCACGAGCTCTTGACTTGGAGACATATATCCATGCAATGTTCCCTCTTGAGCGATTACGATTCGACTCTATTGCATAAGGATTTCTCTAGAGAAGTGGCGCCTGATTTGATCTGAGCCTTTGAACAGGCAGATGGTCAGACAAGATTACAGATGGCATTCAAGCCAGTTCTGCCCCAAACTCTGCAATTTATACCTTCTGAACAAGAAGAGGTTAATGGGCAGAAGATCACTATTCCTGAAGTGATCAATCTTGTATCTGAAGATGATGAGGAGGAAGAGATAAACGAAAATGACTTCGATGAACCTCCCACTGACCATCACCAAAAGGATGACACAGACAAAAAGGATGATGATGATGCCCTGCACCCGGGAGGAATTTCGCTAAGGAATAATGCCTCAGCTGCTGAAGAGCACACTGAGAAGACTTCACAGAAATCTCCGTCCCCATCTCCTCAGAAATCTACTCATCCATCTTCCCAACACCCAGTTACTACTGAACAAGTAGTTGAGCTCTCTGAAGAAACCAATCAGAAAATATTAAACACTCAAACCAGAACTGTTCAACTCAAACAACTGTTGAAAGAAGAACAACAGCTCCATCTTCAACTGGAAGATCAAATAGCTAGATCCAGAGACAAGCTTGATCAACTACAAGATCAACTACAGGCAAAAGAGCAAGACTCGCTGTGGAACCCTATGAGTCGTTCTATCTAACTGAAGATCAATACAAGGGTGACATCAGATATCTGAGGATTATCTACGAATACTTCAAGCTTTCAGATATCAGATTAGAGCATGCCTGGAAGTGGGGAAAGTATCTGTGGGTCAAACATTTTGTCAAGAAAAATCCTACCAAAACCTACAAAGAGGTTTGTGGATTTGCCAGAGACACTGAGATGCTCGTCAGAACACTTCTCTATGATTATTCTGATGACATCAAAAGGTTTGGAGATAGGAAATTTGCAGACTGATCCATAGAACTACTGTTGAAGACTTGAAGAGTTGAAGACTTGAAGACTAGTCTATTAGGATGTTTACTTGGAGCTTGGTTACTCCTGTTGTCCTAATTTACTATGTATTTTTGTATTTTTGCTGACTGAGCTAAACTTGGTTTATGTATTGAAGTTATCTGTAATCTCTCTTTGTAACTTATCTGAAGAACTTACTCTCAGATAGTATTCTATAAAAGATAACTTGTCAGCAAAGATCACACCTTGTGATTTGGTTGATGTCTACTTTCTGCACTTAATTGAATGATTGGAAAAATCTTAAGAAATGATTAAGTGTTGGATTGATCACTCATCTAGATTTGTAATAGGTCAGATAGTCATCGTTGACTGATCAAAAAGGGGGAAATTTGTTAGGAAATTTGTTAGATATTTTGTCAGAAATATCTTTAGATTTTGATCGACAACATGATGACTTATCTTAGTCTCAGAAAGGTGATTAGTACTCTTGGTTCACTTGAACATTGTAAAAGAGGAAACCCACTAAGTATGATAGTCTAGCTAATCTTGTATAGGATGTTAGGTCTCAAAATGTAATTTTTATTTTATGAAGAGAAGACCAAGAAGAAGACATCCAAGCAGAAACAAGCTAACGACATTGAAGAAAACTGCACAAGATTATCGAAGCAGTTTCAGGATACCTTAGCGGATATCTTGAAGACACAAATAGTTTTAAACAAACTGTGTCACAAGAGATATCTGAGAAATGAAAGGTCTATCTGAAAACAAGGAAAGTGTCCACATATATCTATTCTCAGATACCTTGAGCTTTAACCACATTTCTGAAACAGAAATATATATATTGCAAACAAAGTTGTTTCAATAAAAGTGGTATCGAAGATTGAAGATAAGGGCGTGCAAAGAATCGAGATAATACTAGTCTACGATACAAAGCATAGTTCCGTTGGCACTCTGAGGACAAAAAGTATAGTACTGATGCATTTAATGCAGACGAGATGTACGAACAAAAGCAACGGCGACTTCCAAGAAGAAGACAAAACACCTTTAAGATTATATACGAGATATCTATAGTTTGAATTTGAGCCTAACGGATACTATTCAAACGGCACTCAAATTCATCTATAAATATCAACACTTAGACAGCTTGAGAAGACACGACGCTGAAACACAGAACTTACTGAACATCTTACTCTCTCAAAGCAAATTACTTATCCTCAAAGCTTTACATTGCGAAAGCTCTTGATCTTAAGTAGCACTAAAGTTCTAAGTGTCACGATCCTAAACAAGCACATTTATACGTGAAAGAGTTGAAACGAAAGATCAAGTATCTGAGATTCATTCTCTTGAACACTTATCTAAGACTTGGGTCAGTAAAAAGAACAAGATACCATACATTGCAAAGTGTATTAAGTATACTTGATTCACAGAGCTATCTGATTAACTAAAAAGTTATTAAAGAAGCTCATCTGACAACTCAAACCGAAACCAACACCATCACTGGCGTGGAGTACAGGAAGTACTTAGTTTGAAATATCAGGGAATAACTCCAAGGTTAACGGAGTATAGGAAGTACTTGATTTGGGTTACTAAGGAATAACTCCAAGGTTATTGAGCACATGAAGTACTTAGCTTGGGAAGCTAGGGAATAGCTCAAAAAGGTTTCTGAGTACAGGAAGTACTTGGCTGTGAAAGCCGGGGAACAACTCAGGGGGAACATTTGGTTGGGAACCATCTGTTTAAGGAATCTTAGAATAGGATTTTTGTAAGGTGACCTCAATTATATATTCTAGTGAATTCTAGGTCTTTGGAAGACCGAAGTGGATTAGTTGGAGGATTACGCCACCTCCAGATACCACTATACTTGCTGTGTTATTTACTTTTCTGTACTTACATTTCAGCAACACACACACACACACTTTAACTGTTTCTGCACTTATCTATCTTAAGTCTTCCGTGCTCTGATTATAAGTATCAGATATCTACTCAGATATCTGAGAAATAGTTTTTATCGACAAAAGTTTTAAAAGACTATTCACCCCCCTCTAATCTTTTACTTTGCCGTTATCTGGACCAACATTTAGCTAGTGGGCCGGACTCTCTGGGTTCGTGGCACCGCTCCTGTAATAATTCTTCAATTTTTTACTTAAAGTGACGGAGTGCCGGACTTTGTAAGTCCAAGGCACTTTGAATTAGCTAGTGGGTCTGACTCTCTGGGTCCGAGACGCTGCTGCAATAATTCTTCAATTTTTTACTTGAAGTGATGGAGTGTCGGACTTTGTAAGTCCAAGGCACTTTGAATTAGCTAGTGGGCCGGACTCTCTGGGTCCGAGACACTGCTTCAATAATTCTTCAATTTTTTACTTGAAGTGACGGAGTGCCGGACTTTGTAAGTCCAAGGGACTTTGAATTAGCTAGTGGGCCGGACTCTCTGGGTCCGAGACACTGCTTCAATAATTCTTCAATTTTTTACTTGAAGTGACGGGGTGCCGGAATTTGTAAGTCCAAGGCACTTTGAATTAGCTAGTGGGCCGGACTCTCTGGGTCCGAGGCACTTTTTTGTTCTTATTCCTTGAGGACCATTATTTGAATCACATTTGAAACTTCGTAATAGCCGATAGTAGGATTTCATGATAATAAAGAAGGTACATGCTGCTTCTGACCGTATTACAAATTATTCAAGGATAGTATTTTTGAAGATTCCTTGCGTTCCAAGTGCACTTGAGGGGCTTGCCATGCAAATCGTCCAATCCGTAACTACCATTGATGCTAGAACTTGTGACTTTGTACGATCCTTCCCAGTTTGGCTCCAACTTTCCAGTTGGATTTAGAATTTCGGCTTTGCGTAACACGAGATCCCCCACTTGGATGTCTCTCCCCTTCACATGTTTGTTGTATGCTCTAGCCATTGTAGCTTGATATCCCAAGGTCCTTGCCAAGGCCGTGCTCCTCTTGGTTTCCAGCATGTTTAAGTCATAAATTCTCTTGCTATGGTTATCGGATGGCACATATCCCTGGATGCGGAAATTGTTCACAGCTATTTATGCTGGGATAACGGCTTCAGAGCCATATAGCATGCAAAAAGGTGTTTCCTGTGTCGCTGTTCTAGCCGTGGTGCGATAAGCCCAGAGTACTCCTTCTAGTTCGTCCACCCAATCTTCTTTCGCATCCCCGAGTCATTTTTGGAGATTATCGTCTATGGTCCGGTTGGTTACTTTTGTTTGTCCATTGGCCTGAGGATACCCTACCGAAGTGAAGCGTTGTTCAATCTTCATCTCTTCACACCAATCTTTGAGTTTGTGCCCTGAAAATTGACGTCCATTGTCGACTATCAGGATTCTAGGTAATCCGAATCTGCAGAATAATCGCCACAAGAAGTCCATGATCCTTTTCTCCGAGATCGAAGCGGTGGCTTCTGATTCTACCCATTTGGAAAAATATTCCACTGCTACAATTAGAAATTTCTTGACACCAGGTCCTAGAGGAAATGGTTCTACTATGTCAATGCCCCATTGATCAAAAGGGCAAGGAATTGTGGACGGGATCATTGGGATAGTCGGTTGATGTGCGATCTGTGCAAATTTTTGACATTCCGAACAAGACCTGGAAAATTTGCTGGCTTCCTTTTGCATTTTTGGCTAATAGTAGCCATTTCTCTGGATTTTCTGAGCCAGGGCTCTTCCTCTGAATGGTTTTCACAGCTCCCCAAGTGGATTTCTTTCATAACCATGCTAGATTCGGATGGGTCCAGACATCGTAAGTGAGTTCCATCGTAGGATTTTCGATAGAGGTCGGTTCCGAAAATGAAGTAGCGTTGCGCTCTTCGTTGTACCCTTCTTGATTCAGTTGGACCTGGGGGTAGGACTCCATCCTGCAGATAGCATATGATATCGCTCATCCAATTGTTGGATCTGTCTACGACACCTATGTTAGCCATTTCTTTCACAGTAGTGATGGCTGATTCGTTGGCCATCATCAAAACTACCGTCTCGGTGTCAACTGCTCCAAAGGCGATGGCCCATTTTGACAATCCATCAGCTATGGTATTGTTGGTTCGCCCTATTTTGACCAAAGAGAACAGGTCAAATGTCTTTTCCAAATCCTTCACCACCTTTAGGTATTTTATCATCGAGGCACTTTTAGTCGTGAATTTTCCCGAGTACTGTTCCGTGACCAGTTGAGAGTCTGAATAGGCATAAAGTTTTCTGGCCATTACTGATTTAGCCATTCTCATTCCTGCTATCAATGCTTCATACTCGGCTTCATTGTCAGTGACAGGGAATGTTAGGCGTATGGCATATTACATCTGTGCCCTCTCAGGACTGATAAGTAGCAATCCGGTTCCTCGAGCATGAGCGGCCGATGACCCATCCACATAAAGTTCCCAGATGTCCTTTTCTTCCGGACCAAGTTTCTTTGGGGTGAAGGCAACTTGTTGGGTCGGTTTATATTTTAGGGCGGTCACGGGTGGCTCTCCTTTAGGAGGGGGCGGTAGGGTAGGATTTTATCTTTCTGCCACGATCCATTCTGCCACCGGGTTGGTCTCTTGGTTTCTTCCAATCCCTTCGGCAGCTATCTCTATTATTACTGTCAAAACATCGCTTGTCGGCATCTTGTCTGTCTGGGTCTCAGTTGGTGTGCCACCGCGTGTGTCTTCTTGGGCTTGTGGCTCCATCTTTCCAGGGTACCCAGCCAAAAAGTCGGCCAGAACTTGGGCTTTCTTAGCGGAGGGGGCTTGATACTCGATTGTGTGATCCCCCAATTCTATTGTCCATTTGGCTAATCTTCCTGACTTGGATGCGTCTCCCAAGACCTGTTTTAGTGGTTGATTGGAAAGAACCACAATCTTATGCGATCGAAGGTACGACTTGAGTTTTCTTGAAGTCTCCACTAGGTAGTACGTGTACTTTTCGATCTCCTTGTAATTTTTCTTGGCCATTCCTAGTACCTTGCTCAAGTAGTACACTGGAAGGTGTTCATTTTTTCTGTATACGTACTAGGACGGAAGTTACCACTTCTGGGGTGATAGCGAGATAAACGTTCAATGGCTCCCCCTCTTCGGGCTTGGACAGAAGAGGTGGGGAGGATAGGTAGTGCTTCAGGTTCTCGAAGGCTGCTTTGCATTCGGCGTTCCATTTAAATTGCTCCGTCTTTCTCAGAAATTTGAAGAACGGAAGATTCTTTTCAGCTGATCTTGAAATGAAGAGACTGAGAGAAATAACCTTCCCTATGAGTCGCTGGACATCCCTGAGCTTTTCTGGGTGTGGGAGCTCCAATATGGCCTTTATCTTTTCTGGGTTGGCCTCGATCCCTCTCTGTGTGACCATGTAACCCAGGAATTTTCCTCCTGTGACCCTAAACGTGCATTTTGCGGGATTGAGTTTCATGCCATACTTTATCACTATGGAAAAGCATTTCTCTAAATGCGGAATGTGGTCGGTCGCCTCCTTACTCTTAACCAAGATATCGTCTACATAAACCTCCATTGACTTGCCAAGCTCTTCTTTGAACATACGGTTCATTAATCACTGGTAAGTGGCCCCTGCATTGCGTGGCCGAACGGCATGACTTTGAAATAGTATACGGCCCTGTCGTGATGAAAACGGTTTTAGCTATGTCATGTTCAGACATTTTGATTTGGTAGAATCCTGAAAAGCGTCCATGAAATTCAGCAAGGTGCACCCTGCGGTTGAGTCCACTAGCTGATCGATCCTTGGCAGTGGGTATGGATCTTTTGGGCAAAATCGATTGAGGCTTGTAAAGTCATTACAAATCCTCCATTTTCCAGGGCTCTTTTCTACTAGGACCACATTGCATATCCAATCTGAGTAGTGGACCTCCCGAATGTGTCCTGCCTTGAGAAGTCACTCGACTTGTTCTGCGATAATCTTGTTGTGGATAGGTCCATGATCCCTCTTCTTTTGGCGGATGGGTCGGACATTTGGGTCGACGTTGAGCTCGTGAACCATGACGCGGGGATCAATTCCAGTCAGGTCCTCGGTACCCCATGCGAAGACTTCGGCATTTTTCCTCAGGAAGGCCACCATTTTGATGGTGGTTTCTGCGTCCATCTCTGATCCAATCTTCACAGCTTTCTCTGGACTTCCTTCTATGAGAGGGATCTCCAAGATGTCCTCATGGGGGCCATTCGATTTTCATGGAAAAAGCTCTTGGCCGGTGTTTCTCCCGGGGGTTCTGGTGGGATGACCTTGTATTCCTCGATCCTGTCTTCCCCTTCCTTTGTGGTGGTGATGATATTTTTATCAACGCCCATTTTTAGCCAATTGATGCCTTTTCCCACGGGTCTTTCCTTCCTTAGTTTCCGCGCTTTTTTGTGTATGAACAGACATTGCTTTTTTGATTTCACGTTGGCTTCTTCCCGTCTGATCTCTTGTTCATCTCTGTAGGGCCTGGAAGCTCTTCTGGTGGAGAGGGTGTAACACTCCCATGCTTGTCTCCGATCTCCGCTAAGGGTTCCGATCCCTGTTTCGGTTGGGAATTTCATTTTCAAATGGAAGGTTGACACCACCACTTTAAATTGATTCAGTGTAGGTGTGATACCCTAGTTTTTAAGTTAACTTGGTATTTTTGGGTCTTGTATGATTTATTAAAAGTGTGTTTATTTGTGAAAATGTTTTAGAAAATTTTGAAGTGTGAATTTGGGGACCAAATTCTTTTAAGGAGGGGTGAGTATGACGCCCCAGATTTTGACATACCTTAGTACTTTTTGTCCTTGCATGATTTATTAGTGTTACTTTATTTGTCTCGAAGTATATTAGAATTATTTTTGTATGTTCGTGAAGTTTGTTTTAAAAGTTCATTATTTGTTTTAGAAGTCAATATAAATTGTCAGTTTGTAATATGTGTGGTTATTTATTTTGTACTTTTTTAAAAAAGAAGAGAAATTATTTTTAGTGTATTTTTCCTACTTAAAAATGTAATTATTTTAAAATAATTGGAATGACCTCTCTTAAATTTATCTTTATGAATGATTAATGTGACAAGTCTTCTTTTTAATTGTCTAACTTAATAGAAGCCTTTATGTAAGAGTCTTGATTGAAGATTTATGTGAAGAGCTTTTATTTTAATTCATTAATTCAATAAATGGAAATTACTTGTGTGCTTTGATTAATTTAAAATGTGAAGAGTCACTTTTAAATTATGTAATTTACATGCATGTCTCTATGTGTGTTTGGGTCTCTTAATGTTTAGAAATTAAAGTGTTATTTTATATTCATATATTTTAAAATACAAGAGTTCGGAAACTTGAGGCTTCTTTAATGTATAAAATATTTTTATTTCATTTCATGTTACGGTACGAAAGGTCGCTTGTAATGTTGAATGTTGCATGCTATGTTTCAGATATGTTTCGATCAACGTTCTGATTTTCTTTTCGTTTCTCTTTTATGTTACTAATGCATGTTTAATTGTAAGTTAAATATTACATAGGCATGTTCAATATTTTGAGTTTAATTGTTACATATGTATGTGTAATTGTGAGTTCAATTTAATTGCTCCAAGTGTTGCATTTTTGGTGTGTCACATTTTATTTTTGTGTACAAATGACCAATGTGATACCAAAAATGTTTTTTGAGCTTTTTCTCAAGAAAAATCTGATAATTTATCATTAGTTATTGTGTTTAAATGTTTGGAAAAACTTGTGAAAGGTCTCTCTTAATTTTGCACCTTTATTGTTGGTTTTAAAATGAGTTTTAAGTGCAATTTAAGCCATTTAAATTGCCATTTATTTTTAGCTTTTCAACCATTTCACCTTCCCTAAATCCACCCTATAAATACCCTCTTTTTCCAGCCCTCATTTGTCCAAAAAACGTTTTGGACATTTTCTTCAAAAAAAAGTCTTCAAGTACTATTGTCTTTTTCTTTCAAGTTTGTAGCTTGTTCTTCTTGCAAGTACTTTCATAATTCTTGCTCTTCCTAACCTTCAAATGTGAGTGTTCTACAGAACTATATATGTATTATTTTCAAAACCTGGAAGGTATTTTAATATGTTTTCAACTTATATATAAGTATTGCATGGTTTTCAAAACGCACTTTCTATTGCATAAAAATCAAATCACGAAAGAGTTTTTGCATGCTTCCTCTGATTTTGAAAGATATATATTTTTTATATACATGATTGTTATTTTGTTTTGATTGACGGTTCAAGAAAGATACGTACGTTTGGTTCAGGTTAATTGGCTTGTAGTTTGGTCAGTTGCGTCTGGCGAGCTACTTGTTGGTTTCCTTTGCCCATTCCCTTTAAATCGAGTGATAGAAGCCTTCACTGATTTAGTTGGGTCGTAGAATTCCACCCCTGTACCATGGCAGGGTCCTGACTGGATAGTTTGATCGACTATCAGGGAGACATAAGGCCTGTTTTACTGTGGGGTTATAAGGAGCGGCATGAAATATTGTTTTCCTGAAAAGTATACGTTATTGAAAGTATATTGGATTTTAAGTTCTTGATTTTTATTGTTATGATTTTAATGAAAACTTCTCCCGAAAATCTTTGAACACTCATTGAGTTTTTTCTCACACTTGTTTTTATTCCCTTCCTTGTAGGTGAGATGGCGGCGAAGAATGAACAACCGATAAACTCAGCAAACTAAGTGTGTGGTTGGGATTTGGAATTTTTGTCAATGAAAATAATGTATTTTTGTCTTTTTCAAAAAACTCATGTCATTTCCTTTTATACTGTATATCTTGTAAAGACAAGAATGTTGAAAATCTTGTGGTTTTATTTGCTGAATAAAATATATTTTTATTCCAGCAACTTTAAACGAAAGGTTGTCTGTAACTTCCCATGTTTCACTAAACGTTTCGGCTCTGTTTTTGCCCGACGTCCCGACTGAAATTTACTCCTTTTAAAAAGACAAAAGTCGGGCCGTTAGAGTAGGTCTTCCCAAGATGATGTTGTAGTCGCGATTCGTGTCTGCGATGACGAAAGGTACCTGTTTGTAACTCGGAATTGCGCCTTTCCTATCGAGAGTGAGAGATATAGAACTCCTCTGGGTCTGATCCTTGACCCTCCAAAGCCCACAAGGTCTGTCGTCACAGGTAGCATTCCCCTCAAGCTCATCTGCATCTTTCTGACCATGCTCATAAAAAGGATATTAGAAGAGGCTCCGGTATCAACCATTACCTTGGTCATCTCATACCCAGCGATATCCACATCTACCACTAATGGGACATCGAGATCGTGGATTAATCCCTCCCCTCGGCAGGGAGGGGGAGCTTCAGATTTATCAAAGGCGATAACATTGGTGCCAGGTTCCACCATGTTAACAGACCTTTCATCCGATTTTTTGAGTGATCTTGTCGTTGCTTCGCGAGCATTCCTGTTGTCTCCTCATGTGCCCCCCCCCCCCCCCCCGGTTATGCTGAGTATCCTCCCATAAATGACTAGGTTGTCATCTATGTAGGCTGGCTGGGTCTCGACATAAGCTACCCTTCTGGTTTCTCGTACCGGACTTGGTGATCTACGGTTTTCTCGTTATCTCCTAGGGCTTGGGGATCTCCTAGCATCTCTTCGCCTCCTCGGACTTGGTGGTTCGGGCAAAACCGAGGCTCTCCTGGGACTCGGTGATCGCCTTCGATTTGGGGCTCGTTGATCATTTATGTCCTGATGTGGGCTAGATCTACGGGGAGTGGTATTCCTGCGATCCCTTGTGTTTCTCTGGTCATGGGACGTGTTCCCCTGCTCCTGGTTGCGTCGGTCGTTCCCTTCGGACCGTTTCATGACATACTCTTGCAGGTAACTGATGAGACAATATTCTAACGTCTCATTTGGTCTTTTTTAGCGGTCTTTGTGAGTCTTTGTCTTTAGTTTTGTAGTCTTTTTAGTTCATTTTTATGCTTTGGTGTTTTGTTTGTGTTTTGCAGAAATCTGTGTCTTTTGAGCCGTATGAAGACAAGCTGGTTAGCATGGCTCATGGTAGTATTCGATCACTTGGCGAGATTTCTGAGCTTGGCATTGGAAGTTCTAGCATGGCTACTTGTGGCTAGATTTAGCGAGTGATGCTCTGTTTGAAGATTGAAGCTTCATTGCGAAGGAATTAGTCATCATGGCGAGACTATGCAAGCTGGATATACATTGCGATTAAGAAGGCTCGCCACAGCGAGCGACGCATATTTTATTTTATTTTCCTTATTAGATTAGAATTTGGGATTCTTTTCTTTCATACTTCTTTTAACCTAGTTTTGAAAAAAGCTCCAAGAGCCATACATTAACATTGAGACATCTTTGGAGTTTGGTTATTCATTGATTTTGTTCATCAAGATTATTGGTATTGATTTCTCAATTGCTTTATTCTTGACAATTCGTTCGTTATCTTATTGATTGAATTGTATGTCATTGCATGCGAGTTTATCATCTATGTTTCATATGATTTTTACCATTAATCTCTGTATGCAATTATCAATTATGAGTAGCTAAACACCTTTGAATAAAGTAGTATGTGAAGATTATGCATATTTGTTCTAGGGTTTATCGAAGCACTCATATAGATTAGTCTCGTATAAAATCTTCGTAAAAACCTTCAATTCGATAAGTCCGTATTAAGTTCTCTAAATTGTTCATGTTTAAGGATCGTGAATTGACGACTCACGATTTCTCCAGTATAATATCTTCTAAGAACAATTGGGTGAATCGAATTGATTGATTTTCTGTAGAACGACCGTGTGACAAATACGAGTGTTATCCCTAGTTCGAATTAGCATAATTGGATCTTGCTACTGTATTCATCTTTCTCTCATTATTAATCGTTATCTTAGCTTTAATTAAACTAGTTAGAAGTACAACTAAACCATCAATCAGATTGTTACTCGCAAGTATCTGTTTACTCTCACTGTTACATAGCTTAATTAATTCCCTAGAGATCGATCACGAGTTAGGCTTTAGTCTACAATTACAGCTTATTCTCTAATTGCTTTTTAGAATATAATTTGAGCTCATCAAATTTGGCGCCGCTGCCGGGGAATTAATTCCTACTATAGTGTGTGGGTGTAATATTTTATTTGCTTTTTTCTACTTACCTGCGATTTCTACACTAACAGAAACTAAGATTTTTCGAGGTTTTTGATTTTGTAGAAGAACCTTTGCAGGTTTATGCCCGGTACAAGATCGCAAAGAACACCTTTGAGCTCATCAAATTTGGCGCCGCTGCCGGGGAATTAATTCCTACTATAGTGTGTGGGTGTAATATTTTATTTGCTTTTTTCTACTTACCTACGATTTCTACACTAACAGAAACTAAGATTTTTCGAGGTTTTTGATTTTGTAGAAGAACCTTTGCAGGTTTATGTCCGGTACAAGATCGCAAAGAACACCTTTGCAACCTCTAGTACCTGAGATTGATAGACACCACCATCAGCTTCGAAGACATGACATGCCTAAGTATTATGGGATGGCTAATGAGGATTTTATCTGGTTTCTCAAGGAGTTCGAGGGGCTGATTGCTAGGATTCCGCTTACTATAGGCACAGTAACGGTTTCTGATGAGGAAATCAGGAAGAAGGTCTTTTCCATGTGTATGCAGGATAAAGCAAAGAGCTGGCTGTTTAATCAACCTGAAGGCTCTCTGGCTACTTGGGATGATCTATATAGGGCCTTTATGAACAAGTTCTATCCGGCGGAGAAGACTAGGCAGCTTCGGGTGCAGATTGAGAAGTTCATGCAGATGAATGATGAGAGTTTTTACGAGGCCAGGGAGCGATTCCTGAACTTGCTCTCTCAATTTCCTCACCATAGGTTGAGTGAGATGGATTTATGCTGCAAGTTCTATGATGGACACGATTGGAAAGCGCAGAACATGGTGGATATGACCGTGGATGGCTGTATTGTTACGGCATCTCCGGCTGCATTGAATGCGGCTTTTGAGAAGCTTGCTGCCATCTCCCAGCTTAAGGGAACTAGAGGCAGACCAAGGAGAGCTGAATCTAAAGCCGTGGAGCAAACACCAGGCCCTAGTACTATTGAATTGGCCGAACAGATTAAGGAGATGAGGATGCTAGGCACTATCCCTGCACCAGTGGCTCCAGTCAACGAGAGGTGTAATCTGTGTGGTAATTTCGGGCATGTGCTAGTATGTGTAGACTTCCTGAGATTATGGGGGAGAACCTATCTCCGGAGATCATTTGCTGGGTGCAAAACAGGTAGCGTGGTGGTTGTGACCGTCCGGGAATGAATCTGGCGCCACTAAGGTGCGACCCCTTGACCGACCGTTCAATTTATCCTATGGAGGTAACTTCTATGAGAATGCACCACAAAGAGTTCCATTCAAGCTCCATTTCAACAGCTCCGTTTCAGTGGTCCAAAGATTTAGCTACGCCTACTAATGCACCATGAATCTTGTCAGGAGATTCGAGCTCACATGGAGAGATCAGAGAGGTTCTGGGCAGAAGCACAGTGGAATCAAGCCAAGAATGACCAGAGGTTTGAAAACATTGAGCAATCGTAGAAGAAGTTAGAGAAGACTCTTGGTGACCTGGTCGGCGCCTTCCAACAAAGAGAGAAGGGTAAACTCCCTGCGACTGTCGAGAATAACAGAATACTTGCTGTGGAGGTAGCTTTTGACAAGCCAGGAGTAGTTAAGACCGTTATTACGACTTGCACGTGTAACCATGATAAGGTGGTTTCCCAAGCTGAGGTAACACCGGCACAGGAAGCAAGAAGGGTGATAACATCTGGTCCCGCGATTCCAGAAGAGAAGGCGAATGCAGGACCAACTCAGATGATCTAAAAGGAAGAGAAGAGCATTAGTGATGCAAGCAGTTTCGATTTGGTTGTCAGGATGGGCAGTTCTTTTGAGGTTACAAGTATTATTGATACTGGAGCTGCATAACTTGATGACATTCGAAACTTATGAGGAACTCAACCTGAAGGGTCTAGAACCGAGAAGATGCTTTGTGACCATGGCTAATGGTACTCGGAGCAAATGCATGGGAGTTGTTGAAGATGTCCCAGTAACCATTGGAGGAGATGTATTTATGAATGATTTCGTGGTTGTTGAGTCACCGTAGGTGAAGATCAAAGAGATAGGCAAGGATATGCTGCTTCTTGGGCGCCCATTCATTAAGGCTACTCGCATGATAGTCGATCTATATGGCCGTACATGTACTATCCAGGTTCGCGGTGAGAAACGCGAGTTACAAGCTGTCACCACATCATATTCTCCTGCACAGGTTGACACCAGGAATTACATTGCAGCACACACTGGTCCACTCTACACCTACTCTCGCTCACGAGTAACCATGGGGACAGAGGAGGCTGGTAACCTCAAGATCAATTAGCTCCAGCATGGAAGAAGTCGAGCTAACGACTATAAACAAAAGCCTTTTTTTGTTTTTTCATTCATTTAGACTGATTTTTCATTCCGTACACTTGCTTGTTATTTCATATTATTAGACTATTTGTTTATGTGGTTTGTTTGTTTTTAGTTTAATTGTGTCTCTGGAAAGTGGGACCTTTGCACTCACACGAGGAAACTCGTGAACTCTAGCTGAGGCTTGGAGCTTCGATCTTGCGATGCGAGGTTGAACAGTGCAAGTGAAAAAAATTTCGAAAAAATTTACTCTCGCCGCGGCAAGGTGGTCTCCCTGATCCTTTTTGTGCTTTCGTAAGTTTTCGCCGCGGCGAGTGTCTTTTCCCTTCCCCTGTTTTTTGTCTCGTAAATTCCCGCCGCGGCGAAATTTATTCTTCGCCGCGGCGAGATCTTACGATTTTATATTTTTCTGCGAGAAAGAAAACTCGCACGGCGAGACTTCTCTTCGCCGCTGCGACAAAAAAAAAAAAAAAAGTCTGTTGTTTCGTAAAAACTCGCCGCGGCGAGCTAGGTTTTTTTAAATTTTTTTTCCCTTCTTCTTCTTCCTCACCGACCCACCTCCCCCAATTATCATTCCCGTCTACCTTCTTGTCTTCACTCCAATATACCTATCTCTCTCAATTCTCCACCAAATCCCCCCATTCTTGTTGCAATCTAATGGGTTTTTCCCCCTCTCTTCAATTCTTGCTCCGTTTTTGTGCTTTATCCATCCAACTCTTCGGATTCACAAGGTAAACTGGCTTGAACTTCTTTCTTCCTAATTTTTTCGAGTCTACTTGAATTATTTGGTTGATCATCGTTAGTTGTAATTGCTTGGGTGTAGTAGTTCGATTTTGTTTGATGCATGGATTCCTTACTCGTTGATTTTGGAACTTCCTTGTATTTTCCAATTTTGTGCAATGCTTGCCCGTTTTTGACAATTTCTGCCATCTTGTCTCTCTTTTGCTATGATTATCAATGCTCCTATGCTTGTGAACTGATGTGAATCTTGCATTGGCCATGATATTGAATTTTGTTAGGAATATCTGTTAGTATTTTGATCACTCATCACATGTTCTTATCTTAGCCAGACAGGTGATTAAGTATTCTTGGTTCACTTGAACATTGTAAAAGAGGAAATCACTGAGTATGATTAGTCTAGTAAATCTTGTATTAGGATTATAGGTCTCTGAGTGTAATTTTTTTTTTCAGAAGACCATGAAGATCAATCCTAGAAATGGAGCTTTTCTGAAGATTAGAAGACTGAAGATTGCACAAGATTTATGAAGACATCAAGGTTTAGTCTAACTCAGAAAGACTATGTCCTTAATCCTTTCTTAAGTGTATTTACTTACTTTTGAAATATGATTCTGGACATATGATATCATGAGTATGGAGCATGGAAGCCATCAGAAAGGCTCATGTATCCGTTGAAGACTACAGGATAAGAAATAGTACAAGTGCATTAATTGCATCGGCAGAAAAGCCGCTGAAGCACAGTCCTCTCTGAGACATGAGACAAGGACTTCTGAGTACTCATTTCAAGATAAGTATGGACTGAATTTGAATTGTGTCTAACGGATATCATTCCAACAACTCTCAAATTCATATATATATATATATAGATATATATATATATATATATATATATATATATATATATATATATATATATATATATATATATATATATATATCTGTTGGTCAGATAACGGCAAGGTAAAAGACTAGAGGGGGGGGGGGGGGGTGGGTGAATAGTCTTTTAAAACTTTTGTCGATAACAAATATTTCTCAGATATCTGAATGGATATCTGATACTTAGAATCAGAGTGCGGAAGACTTTAATAAAGATAAGTGTAGAAAAAGTTAATAAGTGTGTGTGTTGCTGAAGTATAAATACAGAAATGTAAATGACACAACAAGTATAGTGGTATCTGGAGGTGGCGTAATCCTCCAACTAATCCACTTCGGTCTATCAGAGACCTAGAATTCACTAGAACAGATAATTGAGATAACCTTACAAAAATCCTATTCTAAGATTCTGAACAATTGGTTCCCAACCAAAAGTTCCCCCTGAGTTGTTCCCTAGCTTCCCAAGCTAAGTATTTCCTATACTCAAAAACCTTGGAGTTATTCCTTAGTTTCCAAATCAAGTACTTCCTATACTCCGGTAACCTTGGAGTTATTCCCTGATTTTTCAACCTAAGTACTTCACATACTCCACGCGGTTTTGGTGTTGGTTTGGTTTGAGTTGTCGGATGAGCGTCTTAATAACTTTTGGTTATTGGATAGCTCTGTGAACTAAGTTACTTAATACACTTTACTGTATGGTATCTAGTTCGATTTCTTGACCTAAGTCTTATGATATCTGTTCAAGAGAATGAATCTCAGATAGTTGATCTTTTGATTCAACTCCTTCACAGATAGCTTTGCTTGTTTAGGATCAGGACACTTAGAACTTCAGTGTTTACTCAAGATCACAAGCTTTAGTCGCAACAGAAAGCTTTGATAATAAGTAAGAAGCTTTGAGAGAGTAAGATCAGAGATCGTATGTTTTAGCGTATTCAGTGTTCTGAGTTGTGTTCCGTGTGTTCTCTCAAGTTGTCTAAGTGTTGATATTTATAGATGAATTTGAGTGCCGTTTGAATAGTATCCGTTAGGCTCAAATTCAAACTATCGATATCTGTGTATAGTACTGTAGCAGGTTTTGTCTTCTTCTCAGAAGTTGCCGTTGCTTTTACTCAGACATCTCTGTCCGTGCATTAAATGCATTGTACTATACTTTTTGTCCTGTAGTGTCAACGGAACTATGCATTGTATCAGAGACTAGACTTGTTGTCTGATTCTTTGCACGTCCTTATCTTCATTCTTCAGATACCACTTGTATTGATTTGAACAACCTTGTTTCTTTTCAGAAACGTGTTTAACGCTCAAGGTATCTGAGAACAGATATCTGTGGACACTTTTCTTGTCTTCAGATATGTATCTCATTTCTCAGTTATCTCTTGTGACACAGTTTGTTTGAAACTGTTTGCGTCTACAAGATATCTGGCTAAGATATCTGAATAACAGATTCAGTAATCTTGTGCAGTTTTCTTCAAATCTTCAAAAGTTGTTGAGCTTTCTGCTTGGATGTCTTCTTCTTGGTCTTCTCTTCATAAAATAAAAATTACATTTTGAGACCTACCATCCTATACAAGATTAGCTAGACTATCATACTTAGTGGGTTTCCTCTTTTACAATGTTCAAGTGAACCAAGAGTACTAATCACCTTTATGAGACTAAGATAAGTCATCATGTTGCTGAACAAAATCTAAACATATATTCTAACAAAATATCTAACAAATTTCCCCCATTTTGATTAGTCAACGATGACTATCTTCCCTATTACAAATCTGGATGATGAAACAATTCACCACTTAATCATTTCTTGAGATCTTTCAAATCATATAATTAAGTGCAGAAAGTAGACATCAACCAAATCACAAGGTGTGATCTTTGCTGACAAGTTATCTTTTATAAAATACTATCTGAGAGTAAGTTCTTGGATAAGTCGACTAAGGATTACAGATAACTTTAATACATAACACATTTAAGCTCGATCAAGAAGATCTGACAAAATTACATAGTAAATTAGGACAACAGGAGTAACCAAGCTCCAAGTAAACATCCTAAAGAACTAGTCTTCAAGTCTTCAATCTTCAAGTCTTCAACAAAGTTTCTATGGACCAGTCTGCAAATTTCCTATCTCCAAACCTTTTTATGTCATCAGAATAATCATAAAGAAGAGTTCTGACAAGCATCTCTGTGTCTCTGGCAAATCCACAGACTTCTTTGTAGGTTTTGGTAGGATTTTTCTTGGCAAATGCTTGACCCATAGGTACTTTCCCCACTTCGAGCATGCTCTATTCAAATCAAAGCTTGAAGTATCCATAGATAATCTTGGATATCGATGTCACCCTTGTATTGATCTTACATCGGATAGAGACTCATGGGGTTCCACCAAAGTCTTGGTCTTGTGCTGTTCTGTGATATTCGAATTTTGTGCACATCATCTAGCTTTCCATAAGGACAATCATCGAGAGGTCCTTCTTCATGGCTTGATTCTCTTGACAACTTCAAAATCGACCATGCTTTGATGTGATTGGTGTTGATCAAGGTAGGTTTATTCTTTCTCCATGCCATGAGTTGTTTATGGATTGGTTGGAAATCTTGAATTTACCAATAGATGCTTAAGTTCGAATCCAATAGCCATTTTTCGATTGATGCACCAGAGAGCGGAGGAATCATTGTCATACTTCACATACTCAATTTTGGCTTCTTCGGCACGAGTGGAAGTTGACTTTGTCTTTGCTCGACTCTCGATCTGTTCCTTTTACATCTTGAATTCTCTTTGGGGTTGTTGCTTGAAGAACTACCACCTGGATAGACTTGGTATTTCGGAGGGTGTTTTAGGCGCTAGGGCTTTTGACTATGGGCTCGATTAGGCTTTCAATTTTCCTTTTTACGTGAAGAGGAGCTTCATCTTCATCGGTTTCTTCATCATCATCAAGATCAATTCTTGTGAGATCTTTGACCTTCTTCATTGCCACAGGACTTGATTTGACCTTCTTCTTCTTCTTCTTCTTCTTCTTGGAAGATTCATCAATCCTCTAACTTGTCTTCTCCTTGGAGCCTTGGTACTCCTTGGAGGTTTACGTGCCATGGCCCTTGTTACCATTTGGTTCCTTGATGGGTCTCGGGAAGCGGCTTGGCTTGAGAAGGATTCATAGATTACAGTGGTGGGGAAGTTTTCTTCTTCCTTCTGAAGCACCGACTCCAGATTTCTTCTTGTTTTCATCTCCTTTTCCCATTCCCCGACTTTGAGGTCCAGTTGTACTTTCTTTCCCCTTAGTCATTGTTGGTGACTCGGTCTCATAAAGGAATCGAGAGAGTCAAAATGCCCTTTGTAAATAGTTGTGGCGTGACCAACTTTTGAAGTTCGGCTTTGAGCTCCTGATTTTGTTTGATAAGTCCATTGTCCTTATCAGTGAGCTCTGCCAATGGGTCTAGGATGGCATCTGCTTTTCCAGCAGTGTAACTTGCCTCTTGAAAAGCTTTTTGACTAAAGACACATCATCGTCCCTTGTCATTCCCAGATCTTCGAGCAATGATCATGCTAGTTGTTCTCTCGAGTGATGAGCTCGTGAACTTTCTCATTCGGAGGGCCGAGGCAATTACTTCCTTGTTTTGTGAAGACATTTCCTTATTGAGTAGCTAGTACTTGGTACTGCTCATGTACTCTTGAGAGTGGGCGTTTGGCGGTTTGTTGAAGATTGTAGGAGCAATCAACTTTCTTTTAAGTGAGAAACCGCTAGATGTTCATGGCGGTGTCTGCCAAAGTCTTGTCTTCTTCATCATCGAGGATTAGCCCGGTGATCTTCATCCTCTTGGACATTTTCATCAATTGTATCAAGTCCAAAGAACCATCTCGGAGATTGGTTTCTTTCCTTTACGGGAGGAGGATGGTACTTCTTTCAAAGATAATGCAGCCTTAGCATCATGCTTGACTTCGATACTTCTTGATGTCGAGTTCTTTGGCGATCTCGTACCTGACATCCGTAGCTCGTTAACCGCGAGTAAGCATTCCTTTCTTTGAGGTATTGATCTTCTAGTTGAACAAGCCTTTCTGCGGATTGAGCTATTTGATCTTCCGATTGGAGATGGGCTG
Organism: Plantago major; assembly: GCA_026545765.1. Lineage (NCBI taxonomy): Eukaryota > Viridiplantae > Streptophyta > Magnoliopsida > Lamiales > Plantaginaceae > Plantago > Plantago major. Next base: position 31,893,675 of record CM048839.1, read on the forward strand.
TTGTTCTTCTTCAACAGTTATGCGAGTTGAGCACTTCTAGTGAGTGTTTAATATTTTTGATTGGTTTCTTGAGCTCAACTACTTGTTCAAGAGTAGCTGCGTGTTGGTGAGAAGATGGATGAGTAGATTTACGAGGTGATGAAGGCGGAGATTTACGTGAAGTCTTCTCGGTTTGCTTTTGATGGTGAGGCATTGTTTCTGTGAAATTCCTCCGGTCACAGTGCGGGAGCATCATCATCATCCTTTTGTCATTATCATCCTTTTGGTGATGATCGTGGGAGGTTCATCAAAGAAATTTTCATTCATTTCTTCCTCCTCATCATCTTGAGATCTGATTGATCACTTAGGGATAGTGATCTTACGCCCATTAATTTCTTCTTGTTCGGAAGGTATGAATTGCGAGTGCAGGGTGAGCGGCTTGAATGCCATCTGTAATCTTGTCGATCATCTGCTGTTCAAAGGCATGTATCAAACTATCGCCACTTCTCTGGAAAAGTCCTTGTGTAGTAGAGTCATGCTGTATGTTGTTACATGGCGAACATTGCTTGGACATATGTTTCGGTCAAGAGCTCGTGCCGTCTGGTTGGTTGATCGGTTATTCTCAATATTTCGGAGAGATCGAGCACCTTAACCGCCATTTCTTGAAGCATTGAATGTGCTTTGGCAAAGTGTGAGCTTTGAAGAAGTGAAGTAGGTCCCTTGTTTCTTCAATGGGATCCTGCTTTGCATCTGTTTGAGCCTGAGTATGAACATCAGGCTCAGATACTCGTTCTACTGGGACAATTGGTGTCTCAGATATCTTGTGGTGAGGTGGAGACTTGGGAGTCTGGTCCTCATCAACCTTTCTTTCTTGAACCTGAGAATTAACATTATCACAATACTTAGGAATTTTTATCAAGAAGAACTTTAAGTGACAAGTCAGATATCTGAGAGGTCAATTACCTCCATGGGAGGCTCAGATACTTGTCTCTCAGAGACTTGTGCAGTCTTTGGAATCTTTTCTTGTGATGAAACCCTTGATGCCTCATCAATTTCCATAGGTGCAGGGGATGTCGCAACTTTGTCCCCTTGCACTTCTACTTCTGATTTAGCCTGTAAGTAGATAGTATTGAATAATTTAGAAGAAGTTTTAAGATAACCCAGGCTGAAGAGTACTTATCACTGATTTTCATATACCTTCAAGTTTGAAAGCTTCGATGATGTGCTTCGAAACCTTGTTGGTTTCTAGGTTTGTCTCGGCATTTACCTTATCTTCTTCCATCTCGGTTGGAGCTGTTAGAAACATTTATCATTAATGATCATACAAACATTTTCTTGAAAAGTTAGTTCTCTTTAAGAATCATTTACGTGGCACGTGCTCGATTTCTCAAGAGTTAAGGTTGAAGGAACATCTTTTCGATGTCGAGGTAAGCTTTTGACTTCCTCTTGTTCTTCCGTTCTAACTTCGACTGTAACAAAGAGATTCTTATAAGGTAACAAGATTTATAAGTATAAAATTTTTTCACAAGGTAAGAGTTAAACCGGTCATTTACCCGGCGATTTAATTTGATTGGTCTCTGGAACTTGTGACCTTTCTATACATTGGTCGTCTTGTCGATTCGGTTTCTTTGTTTGAAGTTTACGGTACTTCACACCTTCCCGAGTATGCAACTCGATTACCTCCGTGGTTGATCATTACGAGTAGATGTCTCGGTTTGATCCCTCTCATTGAGTTGGGGAACACCTTTCAATTACAGGATTTTCTTGACATCTTGTATTCTTTGGTATTTCAAAATGGAGTTCATTTACCATTTCATCAACCACTTGTGGTTGTTGTGGTTTTGTGTTTGTGGTTGTTGTGGTTATGCAGGCGGAAGATTGATCGGTGAAAGTTCTTCCATTCTTAGATGTGGCATTTCCAACGATACGCCAATACTAAGATACCACTCATCGGGGCTTTGTGAAGTTGTGCAAGAGTCATTCCGTGATGATGTGTTTGCACCAACAACCTTTGCTATAGGTTGACAACTTTGTGGTGTAGGTTTTCTTGGATACCTTATCACCCGATTACTTGTTCATAACCTTAGCCCTCTTTGATTTTCTAGGACTTGAGAGATGACTAGTTCATCATCTTCATCGTCAGAGCTCTCATCAGCATTGGGAACTGATTGGTCCATTATTCTTGCGGTTTCTACAGATGGGGCTTGTTGTTTTTCAACACTTTTGGCAGCATTCATGAGTTCGTCAGCAAGGCTTTCTGAATTAGTCGCAACATTTAAAAGCACTTTCTCTTCTTGAGTCTACTTGTTCGATGAGTGATAACTCTTTGCGGCATTAATGAGTTCATCTGCCATGTTTGTAGAATTGATGACCTCTTTAGGTGTGTCTTGATTTGCTGCCAGACTTCATTCTTGAAGTTCGGTTTCTTAGTATAACCTTTTCTTGAGATATCTTTTGATTTTCTCTTCTTAGGACCTTTACGAGACCCGGTAACCTTTTTCATCGATTTGTATACTCATACTTGTAGAGTAAATTCTTGTTGGCTATTTCAAGTCTCTCCGAGCTCAATGCAGCTTTTCCACCAAGTAGCATATCTTGGACCATATCCCTACCGTGGCCTTTGGCTCATCTAGTCCTTTAACAATCTTAGGCTCGAAGCCTTGAATCTTCTTCACAAATTTCATGAAGGCGTACTTTCCCCAGTTGAAAGGGTTTTCCAGCCTTTTGTCTTGTTGATTCAGCAAGAACAACATGATCCATCGTTGTTGGCTTATCTGGTCAGCACCTCCTTGTAGACCATCAAAGCATCTGTGAAGAATGCAAGCGGTACATCCCGGTGAACCAACGGATGTCCGGTTCGGATGTCGACAAGTTTGAACTTCGGTGGGTGTATCGATTTCTCAAGATCACACACATCCTTTGTAAAGTTCTTTAACACCTTCAAGGAGTTCCTCATCCTTGGTGTTTATTTCAAAATCCTTTCAAGATTTTGAACCTCAAACAACTTTCTGAAAGTTGTTAAGTCGGAAGGATTTCCTTTCCTTGGTGAGGTTTTGATAGACACTATTTGATTGCCTTGATACACGAAATAATCCGAGTTGTTGTAAAATTCCAACACATCAAGTGATGAAATTCCACTAGTGGCGGATACAAAGCCCTTGATTTGTGCCTTTTCAAGCATGTCAAGAATTAGCTTTACGTCGACGATTCTCTATTGCGGTAGTGAGGTATTCCTCAACCATGGCACCACCCCAAATCATTACGTGACTTGAAGTCCAATGGTCGGGATTGAAAGCTCCTACCGGTCGATTGTTAACAATAACCAACTCGGTGCTTGCTTTTCGTGATACAGGTGGAGGATTGGGATTTATGTGTAGAAGTGTTCTTGGAGGCCATCTCTTTATATAGTAAGGATTTGAAGCTTGTGTTTGAAAGAGATTCGATTGAGTGATTCTTTTCAGAAAAACTTAATCAAGAAATACAGAGATTTTAGAGAAGTTGAAGAGGATTAGGAGAAGGTTTTTGCTGTTTTGATGCAAGTTGAAATTTGGATTAGGCAAAAGTGATTTCATTTGCCAAAATCCTATATATATAGCAAGTGAATCTCAGCAGACAAATACATACAAATTGATTTTGTGTATACGTATACATGATTTGCAAAGCGTGAGCAAAAGCTAGTTGGCATTAAATGCTTAGTGGGCCATGTCGAATGTCAGATCCACTATTTACTGTGAATTAATTTCTGCCGTTCAGATCAAGCGCTTGAATTCATCAAGGGTCACCATTGCTTCTCCAGCAATGATAACAATCAACAAATGTAATTGTGCCCATTTAATGAATTTTGGCTAATAGCTATCTGAATCACAATTACATTGGAGCAAGGACCTTTAGCATCTGAATTTGTCTTATACTTAGGATTTTCCCAAGTTTTCATCAAAATAGAAATAGTGCGAGATTCAAGTAGTTATTTGCAGATAGTTATGCTATTCTCTTTTGTGTTCCCGTTCATAGAATGATTCGGATATCGAGTTCCGTCTCGGAGATCTTAAGCTATCTTTTGCTCTTTAGCCTTTTTGACTTACGGGTTCCGTTCGGATACCTCTTCTCTCTTTTACGGATACCCGTTCGGATACGAACTTTTCGGTTCATTGGTAGTTCCATTAGTCCAAGACTATGTCTTAAGGCTAAGAATCTGCTTTCTTGTAGTGGCTTAGTGAAGATATCTCAAGTTGGTCTTGGTCCCAATCTTGAGTATCTCTATATTGCCTTTTCAACATGGTCTCACGATGAAGTGATGTCTAACATCAATGTGCTTTGTTACGGCATGAAATTTAGGATTACGTGTAATAGCACTTGTGTTGTCACGAGAAAATGGGAGTTTTCTTCTCATCGAGTCCATAGTCTTTAAGTTGTTGTTGTATCCACGAATTTGTGTTACAACAACCCGGTAATATATTCAGCCTCTATGGTAGAAGTTGCAATTGAGTTTTGCTTCTTGCTAAACCATGAGATAAGTCTAGTGCCCAGAAACTGACAAGTTCCTGAGGTGCTTTTCCTATCAAGCAATGATCCAGCATAATCGACATCCGAGTACTGACTAAACTCAATTCACTTTCTTTAGGATACCACAGTCCTACATCTACTGTACCCTTCACATACCTTAATATTTTCATAGCAATGTTGTAGTGTGTTTGCATTGGATTTGTCTGAAATCTAGCACATACTCCAACGGCATATTGAATATCAGGTCTACTTGCAGTGAGGTAAAGTAGTGAACCTATCAATTTCCTATACTTATGTTCTTCAACACTCTTATCTGATTCAGTATAGGTCATTTTGGTTCCAATGCTCATAGGTATCTTAGCATTCTTTTCAGAAGGCTTAAGATTGAATTTAGTAAGCATATCTTTTGCATACTTTTTTTGACTAATGAATATTCCATCATTGAGTTGCTTGACTTGCAATCCTAGGAAATAATTCATTTCTCCCATCATGCTCATCTCAAACTTGTTTTTCATGAGATTTGCAAAGTCATTACAAAGTTGCTTGTCCTTAGATCCAAATATGATGTCATCAACATATACTTGAACAAAGAGTAGTTTCCCATCATGATTTAAGGTAAATAAAGTTTTATCAACTTCACCTTTCTTGAAACCACTTTCCAGAAGGTATTTGGCCAAAGTGTCATACCATGCTCTTGGAGCCTGTTTCAGTCCATATAGAGCTTTACATGGTTTATAGACCATTCTACTTTACGAGAAACTTCAAAGCCGGTGGTTGCTCAACATAAACTTCTTACGCAAGTTCACCGTTTAGGAATGCGCTTTTGACATCCATCGATAAACTTTGAAATTTTTATGAAATGCAAGGCTAGAAAGAGTCTTATTGCATCCAATCGGCAATGGTGCATATGACTCATCAAAATCTAAGCCTTGATGCGAGTGAATCCCTTGGCAACCAATCTTGCTTTGTTTCTGGTTATTTCACCAGTTTCATTCATTTTGTTTCTGAAAACCCACTTAGTTCCAATCACAGATATTCCTTCAATAAATGGAACTAGTTTCCAGACTTTTTTTCTCTCAAATTGATCCAACTCTTCTTGCATTGCAGAGATCCATTCTTGGTCTCCTAATGCTTCTTCTATACTTTTAGGTTCGATATTCAAGATGAAACATCCAAAGAGAGAATCAGCATTTTCAGCTATTGCTCTCCTAGTCCTAACACCCTGATTAATTGGTCCAATTATATCCTTTGTAGGATGATCTTTGATCCATTTCATCAAAGGTTTAGTGCTAGTAGGATCAATATCCAGGTGATCTGAATGTGAATCACTAGGATTTTGATTTGATACTTTTCGATTATCTAAGATATCGACATATGAAATGTCATGGATATCGACACTTTTTCGATGTTAGAGATATCGAGACATGCATTTGACATTCTTATTTTCAGATACCTCTCCATGATGAAGGTTCTCAGTAACCTGTTCCATTTCTGGAAAACTCATAGGAAATTCCTCATCATGTTTGTGAGTCATCTTGTTGTTACTAGGCTTTCCAAGCTTTTCTACGTCAGAGTAATCCTCACTTTCCATAATGATGTTTTTCCATTCTGAGGGTTCTTCTTTAGTATCCCTCAGTAATAGTTCTTTGAACTTTTCTGAGAGTTCATCAGTAGGAGGTGTTTTCTTGCTTCCTTCATAGAATACAACATGAACTGATTCTTCAATTTTCTTTGTTCTTTTGTTGTAAACTCTGTAAGCTTTGCTGTTTGTGGAATAGCCAAGAAAAACACCTTCATCTGCCTTTAGTTGAAATGTTCTCAGATAATCTTTCCCATTGTTTAGAACAAAACATCTACAACCAAATACTCTCAGATGTTTGATATTAGGAGGTCTTCCAACCAAAATTTCATAGGGGGTCCTGTCATGGTGTTTGTTTATCAAGCATACATTACGAGTGTAGCGGTTTGTGTTTACTGACTTCAACCCAATATATTTCACTTATCTCGGTGTCATTAGCATTGTCCTTGCGGCTTCTTTAAGGGTTCTGTTTTCCTTTCTACAACACCATTTTGTTGAGGTGTTCTTCTGAGAGGAAAGTTGGTGTTGTATACCTTTGCAGTACAAAACTCCTTTATGTCTTGATTGACAAACTCGATACCATGATGCATTACGATTGAGATACCTTTTCATTTTCATGATTTCAAGCTTTTTCAGCAAGTTTGGTATCTCCACCGGCATCGATTTGTGTTTGGAAAACAACCCAAGTGAATCTTGAGAAGTCATCTACAACAACCAGACCATATTTCTTTCCTGCATAACTAGTTACAGATGATTCAAAAAGATCCATATGTAAAAGTTGCAGTGGTCTAACACTAGAGTGTCTGATTTTGGACTTGAAAGAGATCTTAGATTGTTTCCCCATCTGACAGGCAGAACAGATACTATCCTTTCTGAAAGATGTTTTGGGAAGACCAACCACTAACTCTTTCTTGGCAAGTCTGTTCAGAGTTTTGAAATTCAAGTGACTCATTCTTTTGTGCCATAACGGTGCTCTTACGTGACCAGATTGACTCACCAAGAGACATTCTTGATTGTGGCGGATGCCGATCGGCAACATAAAGGCGCCTTTCCCGACCAACTAAGGTATGCTTTGACTCATTGTCAATTAGTTTGTAGTATTTAGCTTTGAATTTTATAGTAAAACCCTTATGCATAAGCTGGCTCATGCTAAATAGATTGTATTTCAAATCCTTAACATGTGTCGTCGGTGATTGTTAAAGTTCCCAATTTGGCGTTGCCAAATCCCGGAGAGGATTTAATTCTCCTCCACAAATCGATATCGGTCTGTGTTGCAAGCTTTGTAGTCAACAGATTTGCTTTGTCTCTGTCATGTGCTTTCGCATCCACTATCAAATAGCCATTGTGCTTTAGTCCAGGAAGCATTACATCGGGTTTGCTTTTGACAAACTTAGCCTTCCTCGATTTCTTCTAATACGGCATTCATATTTTCAGTGGCTTGATTTAACTTCCACTTCTGATAATTGCTTTGAGCAATTCTAGCCTTCAGCCATCGTTCTTGCTCCTGCTTGTACTCATGAGCAAGTTGTTTTCCGATGCCTTTGTAGCCAATACCGTTTCGAGCACTTGAAGCTATCTGAGATCTTTTCTCAGTAGCTTTGCTAGTCTCTGGTTGATCCAATTTCTTTCCAGAAAAAGTGACATGGGAGAATTTGCGACTCTGCAATTCTACCTTTTGAGAGACATAACCTTTGGTGTTTACACTTTTCGGTGTTGTGTTTCTTTTAGACGTACCCATCAGTTTTGTTTTTGACTTGTTTTTCCCACAAAGGTTTAGTCGCAACTGCCTTTCCTTTGTCAACAATCTTTGTCTTTTCACCGATACTATAGATTGCATGGGAACCGTCTTGCTGAATACTTACAAGTGTTCTCTTTTCTTTGCTCTTATTCAGAGTATTAGAGCAATCTGTCTGAGTATTCAGCCCAAGTCCTTTCTTTTCTGAAGGATCTCTTAAGTAAGATTGTACTTCAGTAAGAGTGTCACTAGCTTTGGCATAAGATTGAAAAGATAGTTCTTTCTTCTTGAGTTCCTTGTTTTCAGAAAGAAGATTTTCATAATTCTTTCGTAACTCAGCCATTGCTTCTTCATGTGACTTTTCAGTCTCAGATATCTGAGCTTTGAGAAATGCATTTTCAGCATCCTTTCTCTCAGATTCTTTAACTAATTGAGAATTTTCCTTTTCAAGAAAATTCTTTTCTTCTTCAAGGTTTTCGGCTCTAGCTCGGATCATTAGAAATTCTCTTTCATAGATGTCAAGTTCTTTCCTGAGATTTTCTAGATTTTTTATTTCCTCTTCATCACTTTCATAAGTGTAGCATGAAGTATGTGTTACCTCATCAGCCATAAGATGCTTTTCTATGTTGGAGATGTCCGTCCAATTTCAAAGAACTCCACACATTTCATTCTTCTTGAGGCGAAGTTGATTATATCATGAGTAACTCCACATAGTTACGGTGATGGTAGGTTGAATCATCGAATTGTCATCTTGAGAATCATTTCAACGTCTAGAGCATCCATTGAATTTGGATTTTCTTTCTTTCTTGATTAACAAAGCTTTCTAGCTTCTTCTATCTTTCTTGTCACTTTGTTCTTAGTTTGTTGAGGCGGACAATCCTTTTGAAGTGGCGAGTTTACGACAATAGAAGCAGATATCGTTTCCAATTTCTCCTTCCTCAAGACATGATGCTTTACGAAATGGCTTGTTCGTGAGCTACGCATATTTTTGTCTTGGTGATAGTTTGAAACTAGATGCTTTTCGACTTCTCTTTGGCTTTTCTTCTCTCAATTTCTCGTGACAAATTTACTCATTTGCTTTGCAGAAGAGCATCCTCGTCTCCTCCTTGCTTTTCTTCTTTTGAAGTTTCTTGATTAACTAGAGCAACATTCGCAACTTTTAGGTTGTTTGTTCTCTCTGAGTTGTCTCATAGTCGTGAGCAAGATGAGAGAAAAGTTCCTTCGAGTGATATTTGGCATACCTTGGTTGAAATAAAAGAATTTAGTATGCTCCCAATTGTGGTTAAGACTTCTGACAATAGTCTTAATCTTCTCTGACTGAGAGTATCTATTGCTTTCCCCAAGTGCTGCCATATCACTCATAAGAGTGGTAAATCTGAAATCAAGTTCTTCCAGAGTTTCATTGGGACCTTGTTTGAAATTTTGAAATTTCAACTTTAGAACTTCGAACTTGTTTTCCTTGGTTTTCTCAATTCCGGCACAGATTTCTTCAATCAGTTGCCAGGCAACTTTCGCCGTTTTAGCACCCCACAGTTTACACTGTATGTGCTCTGGTGTCGATCTGATGATGATGTTACGAGCTTGACCATCCAGACGATTCCTCTTGGCTTTGGTTCGTAAATAACGTGACCAGTAGATCTTCCACTAGTTGACGCATCTGTTTGTGAAGATCCTTCGCTTTGATCTCTGTCTCTTCCACTTGTAACCTCCATGACTTGCTTAAGTTGTTGAATGATTATTGGACCATTCTTTATTACTTCGATCATCTCGTCACTTATGGCTTCAAGGTGGAGCATCATGTTATTTTTCCATTTCTCGTAGTTTTCTGGTTTGAGAACGGGTGCATCACTCAGAGACATACCTGCACACTTAACACACAAATTAAATAGTCCAAAAAAAATGGACAAAGTTCCTTCACCTATCTGGGGATCTAGGTTCAGTGCAGAAGGCTGGTGAACCTCCTGCTCTGATACCACTTGTTGGTCCAGATAACGGCAAGGTAAAAGACTAGGGGGGGGGGGGTGAATAGTCTTTTAAAACTTTTGTCGATAACAAATATTTCTCGATATTCGAATGGATATCGATACTTAGAATCAGTCACGGAAGACTTTAATAAAGATAAGTGTAGAAAGCAGTTAATAAGTGTGTGTGTGTGTTCTTGAAGTATAAATCTGAAATGTAAATGACACGTTAAGTATAGTGGTATCCGAGGTGGCGTAATCCTCCAACTAATCCACTTCGGTCTATCAGAGACCTAGAATTCACTAGAACAGATAATTGAGATAACCTTACAAAAATCCTATTCTAAGATTCTGAACAATTGGTTCCCAACCAAAAGTTCCCCCTGAGTTGTTCCCTAGCTTCCCAAGCTAAGTACTTCCTATACTCAAAAACCTTGGAGTTATTCCTTAGTTTCCAAATCAAGTACTTCCTATACTCCGGTAACCTTGGAGTTATTCCCTAATTTTTCAACCTAAGTACTTCCTGTACTCCACGCCGGTTTTGGTGTTGGTTTCGGTTTGAGTTGTCAGATGAGCGTCTTAATAACTTTTCAGTTATTCAGATACTCTGTGAACTAAGTTACTTAATACACTTTACAGCGTATGGTATCTAGTTCGATTTTACTGACCCAAGTCTTATGATATCTGTTCAAGAGAATGAATCTCAGATAGTTGATCTTTTGATTCAACTCCTTCACAGATAGCTTTGCTTGTTTAGGATCAGGACACTTAGAACTTCAGTGTTTACTCAAGATCACAAGCTTTAGTCGCAACAGAAAGCTTTGATAATAAGTAAGAAGCTTTGAGAGAGTAAGATCGAGATCGTATGTTTTAAGCGTATTCGGTGTTCGAGTTGTGTTCCATGTGTTCTCTCAAGTTGTCTAAGTGTTGATATTTATAGATGAATTTGAGTGCCGTTTGAATAGTATCCGTGCTCAAATTCAAACTATCGATATCTGTGTATAAGATCAGAAGGTTTTGTCTTCTTCTCGAAGGTTGCCGCTTTTACTCGGACATCTCATCGTGCATTAAATGCATTGTACTATACTTTTGTCCTCAGAGTGTCAACGGAACTATGCATTATATCGTAGACTAGACTTGTTGTGCGATTCTTTGCACGCCCTTATCTTCATTCTTCGATACCACTTGTATTGATTGAAACAACCTTGTTTCTTTTCGTAAACGTGTTTAACGCTCAAGGTATTCGAGAAGATATCTGTGGACACTTTCCTTGTCTTCGATATGTATCTCATTTCTCGATATCTCTTGTGACACGCTTTGTTTGAAACTGTTGCGTCACAAGATATCGGCTAAGAAATCTGAATAATGATTGAAGAATCTTGTGCAGTTTTCTTCAAATCTTCAAAAGTTGTTGAGCTTTCTGCTTGGATGTCTTCTTCTTGGTCTTCTCTTCATAAAATAAAAATTACATTTTGAGACCTAACATCCTATACAAGATTAGCTAGACTATCATACTTAGTGGGTTTCCTCTTTTACAATGTGCAAGTGAACCAAGAGTACTAATCACCTTTCTGAGACTAAGATAAGTCATCATGTTGCTGAACAAAATCTAAACAGATATTCTAACAAAATATCTAACAATATCACACACTTAGATGCTGAGAAATACACCTTAGAACGCTCTATCTTGCAAACTTACCATCAAGCAAAGTATTCTCTCAAGCACTCTACTACCCTTTCTGAAAGCTTTCTGTTGCTCGAAGAGTCACTAGTAGTTCTAAGTTGTCCTGAACCTTAACAAGAGATTGTTATTCGTGAAAGAGTTGAATTATCAGATACCCTTTCTGAAGCTCATTCTCCAGAACGGACATCAATTACTTGGGTCAAGAAGAGCATCGCCATCCACTGAACAAGTGTATTAAGTAGTCTTGTTCTATTAGGCTCTCTGAAAACATAACTGAAAAGTTATACGAGAAGCCTCTCTGACAAACCTTATAACCAACACCATCAAGGCGTGGAGTAGAGGAAGAACTTGATTTGGGAAATCAAGGAATAACTCCAAGGTTATCTGAGTAGAGGAAGTACTTAGCTCTAGGAGCTGGGGAATAACTCAGGGGGAACAATTGGTTGGGAACCATTTGTTTAAGAATCTTAGAATAGGATTATTGTAAGGTGAACTCAATTATCTGTTCTAGTGAATTCTAGGTCTCAGAAAGACCGAAGTGGATTAGTTGGAGGATTACGCCACCTCCAGATACCACTATACTTGCTGTGTCATTTACCTTTCTGTATTTATATTTCAGCAAAGCACACACACATACTTATTGTTTTTGCACTTACCTATCTTAAAGTCTTCCGCGCTCTGAATTTAAGTATCAGAAATCCCCAGGTTTCTGAGAAACTGTGTTTATCGACAAAAGTTTTAAAAGACTATTCACCCCCCATCTAGTCTTTTACTTTGCCGTTATCTGGACCAACAAGTGGTATCAGAGCCAGGTTCACAAGCCTTCTGCACTGAACCTAGATCCCCAGATAGGTGAAGGAACTTTGTCCCTTTCTGAGGACTATATAATTTGTGTGTTAAGTGTGCAGGTATGTCTCTGAGTGATGCACCCGTTCTGAAGCCAGAAAACTACGAGAAATGGAAGAACAACATGATGCTCCATCTGGAGGCCATTAGTGATGAGATGATCTATGTCATCAATGAAGGACCTATCAAAATCAGACAACTCAAACAAGTTACTGAGGTGTCTGATGGAAGAAAAGCCTCAGACAAGGAAGATGGAAGCGAGGATGCGGCTGCTAGTGATAGTGGCCGTGTTGCTCGTGGAAGCATTATATATGAAGACAAGCCAAGAGAGCTCTGGACATCTGAAGATGCCAAGAGATACAGATTAGATGGTCAAGCTCGTAATATCATCATCAGATCGACACCTGAGCACATACAGTGTAAACTGTGGGGTGCTAAAATGGCGAAAATTACCTGGCAATTGATTGAAGAAATCTGTGCCGGAACTGAGAAAACCAAGGAAAACAAGTTCGAAGTTCTTAAATTGAAGTTCCAAAACTTCAAACAAGGTCCCACTGAAACTCTGGAAGAACTTGATTTCAGGTTTACTACCCTTATGAGTGATATGGCTGCACTTGGTGAAAGCAACAGATACTCTCAGCCAGAAAAAATTAAGACTATTGTCAGAAGTCTTAATCATAACTGGGAGCACACTAAGTTCTTTTATTTCAACCAAGGAATGCCAAATATTACTCCAGTAGAGCTCTTCTCTCATCTTGCTACTGTAGACTATGAGACAACTTAGAGAGAACAAACAGCTGAAAAGTTGCAAAGTGTTGCTCTAGTTTCTCAAGGTACTTCTGAAAAGAAGGATACCAAAGATGCATCTGAAGAAAATGCTCTTGCAGTAAGACACATGAAGAAATTTGTGAGTCAAGAGATTGAGAGAAGAAAAGCTAAAGAAAAGCTGAAAAAGCATCTTGGCCCAAACTATCATCAGTACAAGAACATACAAATGAACAACTCTCTGAACACCCCATTCGAGAAGGTGTTAAATCTTGAAGCTGCAGAAATAGGAAATGATATCTGCTTCAATTGTCAAAAGCCTGGTCACTTCAAGAGAGATTGTCCTGCTTTAAACAAGCTCAAGACAGGTGACAAGAAGGACAGAAGAAATTTCAAGAGAAATCAAAGGGCCTTACTGACTGAAGAAAGGAAGAAGATTCAAACTCAACTTGATGCTCTAGACATTGAGACAGATTCTGAAGATGGAGATTCAGATGACTCAAACCTACCATCACCAGAATTGTGTGGAATCATCCACGATGTAATCGACTTTGGCCTTAAGAAGAATGAAATGTGTGGAGTTGCTGAGATTGCTGGTCCATACATCTCCAACATTGAAATATGTCTTATGACTGATGAGGTAACTAACAATTCACAATTTCTGTACTATGAGAGTGATGATGGAATTGAGGATCTGGAGTTGGTCAAGAGTGAATTGGATCGTTATGAGAAAGAATTTCTAGAAGTACAATCCAAAACCAGAATTCTAGAAGAAAGCAAAGAAACTCTTGAAAAAGAGGTTTCTGAGCTAACCAGAGTATCTGAGAACAAGAACGCTGAAATAGCCTTTCTGAAAGCTTAGATATCTGAGAATGAAAATTCTCACAAACTAGCCTTGGATGAACTTAATAAGAAAATGATGAAGCTGCTTTATGAGAATGAAGAACTCAGAAAGAAAGAGCTATCCTTCCAATCTTATGCAAAGGCTAGTGACACTCTCATTGAGGTTCAATCCTATCTGAGAGATCCCTCTGAGAAAGGTGGACTTGGACTTGATGAACAATCAAGTAATTCATCTCCTCTGAAGAAGAGTGATGAAAGGTTGACCTTTGCAAAAAGTCAACAGAATAATTCTTCAACCACCTATAGCATTGGTCAGAAAGCTAGGGTAGTTGACAAAGGAAAAGGAGTTGCAACCCAGCCTTTGAAAGAACAACAAGTTCACAAGAAACATGTGGATAAGGTTTCTGAAAAGAAACACAACCCTCAGACATGCAACCATCCACATTGTTGCATTACTAGGAAGGGAAGAATTGCTGGAATAGGCAAATTCTCTACTGTACCATTTTATGAAAATAAAGATGGTGCAGAAACTAGTAAGGCTTCTGAAGAGCGCATTCAGAAAGCCAAAGGTGTTCTAAATGGCATTGGCTATCGTGCTATTGGAAAGGTCCTTCTGCAACAATATAAGGAAGGAAAAGAACAATGGTGCAAGGCTGATATTGCACGTAGCAATAGACAGAAGTGGAAGAAATCTCAAGCCACTGAAAAACTGAATGCCAGAGCTAGAAGGAACCTGGCCAGAAAGGCTAAGTTTGCTGAAAAGCAACCCCAGAAACCCAGGGTCCAAGAAGCACCATAGGGAACACCTAGAAACACCCCAAGAAGGAAGATTGAGATCAAAATTACTAATTCTATTGCATCTCCTTCTGATCAAGTTAGACAAAAACAAACTCCCAAGAAATTCACTAAAATGTGGATTCCTACTGGAAGAATGTTTAGTCTAAGTGGTTCTATCTCTGAGGCAAGAACCTAAATCGCATTTTCTGTTTGTGCGTAACGCCTCTTGGACTAAGGCTCAATGGCTATTTGATAGTGGATGCGGAAAGCACATGACAGGAGACAAAGCAAATCTGGTCAACTACAAAGCTTGCAACACTGGACCAGACATCAGATTTGCTGGAGGAGAATTAAATCCCTCTCTGGGATCTAGCAACGTTAAATTGGGATCATTAACAATCATTGACGTATTACATGTTAATGGTTTGAAATATAATCTATTTAGCATGAGCCAGTTTGCAGACAAGGGATTCACCGTGAAATTCAAAGCAAAGTATTGCAAACTTATTGACAATGAGTTAAAGCAGACAGTCTTGGTTGCTCGGCGGAAAGGTAGTCTTTATGTTGCCGATTGGGCATCTGCCACAACTGAAGAATGTCTCATGGTGAGTTAATCAGGTCACACAGAAGAGCACTGGTTATGGCACAAAAGAATGAGTCACTTGAATTTCAAAACTCTGAACCAACTTTCCAAGAAAGAGTTAGCGGTTGGCCTTCCCAAAACATCTTTCAGAAAGGATGGTACCTGTTCTGCATGTCAGATGGGGAAACAATCCAAGATCTCTTTCAAGCCCAAAACCAGACACTCTAGTGTTAGACCACTGCAACTATTACACATGGATCTTTTTGAATCATCTGTAACTAGTTATGCAGGAAAGAAGTATGGTCAGGTTGTTGTAGATGACTTCTCAAGATTCACTTGGGTTGTCTTTCTGAAGCACAAATCTGATGCTAGGGTGGTACTGAGTTTGTCAACCAGTACATAAAGGAGTTTTGTATAAGCAAAGGTATACAACACCAACTTTCCTCTGTGAGAACACCACAACAAAATGGTATTGCAGAAAGGAAAAATAGAACCCTTAAAGAAGCAGCAAGGACAATGCTGGCTGACACTGAAATAAGTGAAGTTTATTGGGTTGAAGCTGTAAACACAACATGCTACACTCAGAATAGATGTTTGATAAACAAACACCATGACAAGACCCTCTATGAACTCTTGGTTGGTAGACCCACTAATATCAAACATCTGAAAGTGTTTGGTTGTAGATGTTTTGTTCTTAACAATGGAAAAGAGTATCTAAGAACATTTTAACCAAAGGCAGATGAAGGTGTGTTTCTTGGTTATTCTATGAATAGCAAAGCTTACAGAGTATACAACAAAAGAACAAAGAAGATTGAAGAATCAGTTCATGTTGTATTCTATGAAGGAAGCAAGAAAACACCTCTTGCTGATGAACTCTCAGAAAGGTTCAAGGAACTAATTATAAAGGATTCTGAAGAAGAACCCTCAGAAAGGAAAAATATCATTGTGGAAAGAGAGGATGACTCTGACGAAGAAAAGCATGAAATGCCTAGTAACAACCAGATGATTCTCAGACATGATGAAGAATTTCCTAGGATAATTCCAGAAATGGAAACTGAAGATGTTCATCAGAAAGCTAACTCTGGAATGACCTCTCTGACAGGCATGACCCAGAAAGCCCTCACACTGAGCAAATGTCAGACAGTCACCGCCCTTCTGAGGTGCAAAATGTCTCAGTTACCGAAGAAGTATCAAGTCATAATCATAGTGATTCACATTCAGATCACATAGATGTTGACCCTACTAGCCCAAAACCCATGAGGAGATGGATCAAGGATCATCCTGCAAAAGATGTGATTGGACTAATCAATCAAGGTGTTAGGACTAGGAGAGCAATAGCTGAAAATGCTAATTCTCTCTTTGGATGTTTTATCTCAAGCATTGAACCTAAAACTATAGAAGAAGCATTAAGAGACCAAGACTGGATCTCAGCAATGCAAGAAGAGTTGGATCAGTTTGAGAGAAACAAAGTCTGTAAACTAGTTCCATTTGTAGAAGGAATATCTGTAATTGGAACAAAGTGGGTTTTCAGAAACAAGATGAATGAATCTGGTGAAATAACCAGAAGTAAAGCAAGGTTGGTTGCCAAGGGATTCACCCAGACTGAAGGTCTAGATTTTGATGAGTCATATGCACCAGTTGCCAGATTGGATGCAATAAGACTCTTTCTGGCCTTTGCAGCTCATAAAAACTTTAAAGTTTATCAGATGGATGTCAAGAGTGCATTCTTGATTGGTGAACTTGCTGAGGAACTCTATGTTGAGCAACCACTTGGCTTTGAAGTTTCCTCAGAAAGTAGAATGGTCTATAAGCTACAGAAAGCTCTATATGGACTGAAACAGCCTCCAAGAGCATGGTATGACACTTTGGCCAAATACCTTCTAGAAAGAGGTTTCAAGAAAGGTGAAGTTGATAAAACTTTATTTACTTTAAATCATGATAGGAAACTACTCTTAGTTCAAGTATATGTTGATGACATTATATTTGTATCTAAGGACAAGCAACTTTGTGATAACTTTGCAAATCTCATGAAAAGTAAGTTTGAGATGAGCATGATGGGAGAATTGAACTATTTCCTAGGATTGCAAGTCAAGCAACTCAATGATGGAATATTCATTAGTCAAACAAAGTATGCAAAAGACATGCTCACAAAGTTCAATCTTAAGCCTTCTGAAAAGAATGTTAAGATACCTATGAGCATAGGAACCAAGATGACCTATACTGAATCAGACAAGAGTGTTGAAGAACATAAGTATAGGAAATTGATAGGTTCACTACTTTACTCATCGCAAGACACGATATTCAATATATGCAGTTGGAGTGTGTGCTAGGTTTCAAACAAATCCAATGCAATCACACTACAACATTGCTATGAAAATATTAAGGTATGTGAAAGGTACAGTAGATGTAGGTTTGTGGTATCCTAAAGAAAGTGTATTGAGTTTGGCTGGTTACTCAGATGATGATTATGCTGGATCAATGCTTGATAAGAAAAGTACCTCAGGAACTTGTCAGTTTCTGGGAACTAGACTTATCTCATGGTTTAGCAAGAAGCAAAACTGAATTGCAACTTCTACCACAGAGGCTGAATATATTGCTGCTGGTTGTTGTGCAACACAAATTCTGTGGATTCAACAACAACTCAGAGACTATGGACTCAATGAAGAGAAAACTCCCATTTTCTGTGATAACACTAGTGCTATTGCAATCACACAGAACCCCAAGTTCCATGCCAGAACAAAGCACTTTGATGTTAGACACCACTTCATCAGAGACCATGTTCAGAAAGGCAATATAGAGATACTCAAGATTGGCACAGAAGACCAACTTGCAGATATCTTCACCAAGCCCCTACACGAAAGCCGGTTCTTGACTTTAAGAAATAGTCTTGGTTTAATGGAGATGCCTAAGGACTGAAAAATGTCCTGAATCTCTAAAGTCTGAGTAAGTGAGGTAGAAAAGAAGTAGGCCTCTGAGAACATGTTCTCAGAAAACCAAATTGATAAGAAGTGATGCAAAGGTTTCTGAGTAGCAACACTCAGAAAGGCAAAACATTTCTGGAACGGGTATCCAGAAAGGCAAAGGTTGGTACACACTCAATAAGTAAAAAAGACTAGAACTTACTTACTGAGAGTGGGTCGAATACATTCAAACAACAGAAGCTTCTGACACTTGAATTCAGAAAGCTATTTAGACATAAAGAGAAAAGACACACAAAGCCCGAAAAGTATAAGTTCTGGAATTCAAACATGTCCAATGTCTCGTATTTTTGCCATTTTTATGATAAACAATATAAAGATAAGGACTTGACACTCAGAATGATAAGTTCAAACGATTGAGTGTTCTTACTCTTTACTAAGTGATATAATGGATGTAACTTGTCAAAAATCCATCAAGTCGGCACAATACCATTTGTTGATTGATATCATTACAAGATATTCAATATAAGCCCTTGATGAATAAACGTTTGATCTCAACGGTTGAGATTAAAACAAAGCAAGTAATGTGTGTTGAGAAATACAGACATGGCCCACTACGAATTTAATGGAGTACGTGTGTGATACCACGCCTATGCAGATACAAAGACACGCATTCATATTCAGTTGTATGTATGTTGTATCTATGTACATTTTGTCTGCTGTATATATAGGACTTGGACAAAAGACAAACACTTTTACCAAATCCGAAATTTCATACTTGCATCAAAATAGCAAAATCTCTCAAGATTTCTGCAAACCCCCTTCTGCAAACTGTTGGTCCAGATAACGGCAAAGTAAAGGACTAGAGGGGGGGGGGGTGAATAGTCTTTTAAAACTTTTGTCGATAAACACAGTTTCTCAGAAACTTGGGGGTTTCTGATACTTAAATTCAGAGCGCGGAAGACTTTAAGATAGGTAAGTGCAGAAACAATAAGTAAGTTTGTGTGTGCTTTGCTGAAATGTAAATACAGAAAGGTAAATAACACAGCAAGTATAGTGGTATCTGGAGGTGGCATAATCCTCCAACTAATCCACTTCGGTCTTTCTGAGACCTAGAATTCACTAGAACAGATAATTGAGTTCACCTTACAAAAATCCTATTCTAAGATTCTTAAACAATTGGTTCCCAACCAAATGTTCCACCTGAGTTATTCGACTCCTACATTAAGTACTTCCTCTACTCAGATAACCTTGGAGTTATTCCCTGATTTCCCAAATCAAGTACTTCCTCTACTCCACGCCTTGATGGTGTTGGTTATAAGGTTTGTCAGAGAGGCTTCTCGTATAACTTTTCAGTTATGTTTTCAGAGAGCCTAATAGAACAAGACTACTTAATACACTTGTTCAGGGTGTAATCGCTCTTCTTGACCCAAGTAATTGATGTCCGTTCTGGAGAATGAGCTTGAGAAAGATTATCTGATAGTTCAACTCTTTCACGAATAACAATCTCTTGTTAAGGTTCAGGACAACTTATAACTACTAGTGATTCTTCTAGCAACAGAAAGCTTTCAGAAAGGGTAGTCGAGTGCTTGAGAGAATACTTTGCTAGATTGTAAGTTTGCAAGTTAGATCGTTCTTCGGTCGTATTTCTCAGCATCTAAGTGTGTGATATTTATAGATGAATTAAAGAGTCGTTGGGATGTTATCCGTTAGACACAATTCAAATTTAGTCTATACTTATCTTGAAATGAGTACTCAGAAGTCCTTGTCTCATATCTCAGAGAGGACTGTGCTTTAGCAGCTTTTCTGCCGATGCAATTAATGCACATGTACTATTTCTTGTCTTGTAGTCTTCAACGGATACATTAGCCTTTCTGATGGCTTGCATGCTCCATACTCATGATGTCATATGTTCCAGAATCATGTTTCAAAAGTAACTAAATGCACTTAAGAAAGGATTAAGGACATAGTCTTTCCGAGTGAGACTAAACCTTGGTGTCTTCATAAATCTTGTGCAATCTCCGGTCTTGTAATCTTCAGAAAAGCTCCATTGCTAGGATTGGTCTTCATGGTCTTCTTGGAAATAAAAATTACACTCAGAGACCTATAATCCTAATACAAGATTTACTAGACTAATCATACTCAGTGATTTCCTCTTTTACAATGTTCAAGTGAACCAAGAGTAATTTAATCACCTTTCTGGCTAAGATAAGAACATGTGATGAATTATCAAAATACTAACAGATATTCCTAACAAATTTTCCCCTTTTTGATCAGTCATCCATGACTATCTTTCAAATCCTATTACAAAGTTGTAATCCTGGAAGAGAAAACAATCCACCACTTAATCATTTCAAATGATATTCAATTTTAGTTGAATTAAGTGCAGAAAGTAAACATCAACCAAATCACAAGAAGTGACCTTTGCTGATAAGTTGTCATCTATTAGAGTGTATCTGAGAGTATGATCTTCAGATAGGTACAGATTACAGAATGAGATGCAACTTTTACAAATAGATAAAGAATTTCAGAAACAATCAGCAAGATTACAAAAATAACAAAACATACTAAGTAAATTAGAACAACAGGAGAGTCCAAGCTCCAAGTAAACATTCTAAGATACTAGTCTTCAAGTCTTCAAAAATAACTTAGGTTCAGAAACCTCAAGTTCTTCAGCACCCTTTCTGGATCAGTTGACATAATCATCCACTTTTCTGCATTCTTGGACATAGTCATAAAGTATCCTTCTGACAGAAAGTTCTGTCTTTCTGGATAAGATACAAATTTCATGGTAACTCTTGCCAAGATTGTATTTTTTCTTCAGAAAGTGTTTGACCCAGTAGTATTTTCCTGGACCTGCATGGTCTACTTGCATTTCGATAGGTTGAAATACTTGTATATTTCTTCCAGATAGTGAATATCATCCATATTCATCCTTTGTCATGTAGATTGACTCATAGGGATGAACACCTAGCTTTCGCTTCTGTAGCTACCATCCAGCTTTTCTTGTCTTGTGCACATCTTACGCTTGGGTAAGGACAAGGAAAAGAAAGGTCCATCTTTCGCATCATTTCTCTTTTCAACCTCAAAGTTTAGCTGTGCATGAAGGTGCTCATGTTTTAGCAAATTTGGCTTGCCTTCACTCCATTTTAGGATCCGGTTGAAGATGGGAGTTGGAAACTTATCATTGACAAGTAGATGTTGCGTTCGAATCCAATACCCTTTCTTGTTCGAATGCACCTATATGAAGACTCTTCATTCTTGGTCTTCACATACTCAATGTGGGCATCGGGTTTTTCTTGATGAGTTTCTTTGTTTGCTCGCCAAACCGAATATCCCTTCTAGCCTTTACATTAGGTGGCCTTACGTCAGAGATCCTGTGACTCTTTCTTCCCGCCTTGAAATTTGTCTTTGGTGGAAGTCCTTGAATTGACTTGGTATTTCAGGAAGGGTTCTGGCGCTAATGGCCTTGCGCCAGAGGAGGTTGTAAGGGGCTTGCTTGCCTTCTTCTTTGTGAATTGGATGCTCATCGACGATTCATCCTCATCATCATCATTGATGTTCCATTGTGTAAGGCTTGCGACTCTCTTGACCTCTTACCTCACCTTCTTCTTGATTTTGTTCTTGAAGCTTTACGGTTGTTCCCATCTCGAGATCTTAAGGGACTTGGTACCCTAGTGACCATACTTCTCGACTTTTCATTTGGTTGATCCGGAACAACTTCTTCAAAGGGTGTCTCGGTGGTGTCCTTAATGACTAGTTGACTTGAGGAGGGAGATTTGATTGTTTTCTTTTCTTCCTCCGCCTTTCGAGGCATCTCTCCTTCCCCTTAGTCATGAATGTGACTCATGATAGCATAAGCTTCAGAGAGTGATTCAAAGTTCTTACGGAGGTTGTTATGCACCCTGACCAATTCTTGGATTTCTTCTTTCATGTCCTTGTTTTGCCTAACCAACACTTGCTCTTTTCTATTGAGCTCTTCAAGAGGCTTTAGAATAGACTCAGCTTGTTGAGTAGCATAAGTAGCATCTGCTAGTGCTTGATTGGCATTGTTGCAGTCTTCTTCCCTGATCAGAGCTAAGTCTTTCTGAGAGAGCTATCTTTGGTTTCTATTTAGCAATGCTGACCAAATCTTTCATCTCTTCGGGATCGATCAGGACTTGGTTGTCTTGAGCAACAAGTCATCTCTTAGTTCCAAGAAAACAATTGCTTACGGACCTGTTCTCATCACTTCTTGAAGCACCTGGAGCAGAGAAAATTTGAGGAGCCAGAAGGGCTAGCTTTTCCTTAGTGATTAGCCTCTCATCTTCTGCTTGGGAGATCAAGTTTGGGTTTATTTCAGCATCATTCTCATAATCCTTTTCTTGGATTGTTTGCAGAGTGGCAATCTTTTGTTTGCCTTTGAGTATCTTGGCCTTTACGAGAAGTAGAAGGTCTTTCTGATGCAGCCTTAGCATAATGCTCTTCATCATCATTGTCATCCATGGCATCTATCTCAGTAGCAGTGACAACGATGGCATTTTTCAACAACCTTTGCTCATCTAGGAGTGCCAGTTCCTTAGCATTAGCTTCTCTGAGCTTTTCAAGTTTGGCTTCCTTTTCTTCAACAAGAGGTTCTTGGTAGTCATTTTCATCAGTTTCCTCCTCATCTTTAGAAACCAGGTTGATCACATTAGGAAGTATGATCATCCTCCCATTTACTTCTTCTTGCTCAGAAGGGTAGGTTGTGAGCTTGCTGGGCAAGGCAGGATGGGTCACCATCTGCTCTTGGGTTTGAGCATCAGCAGCTTGAAAGTCTGCTAGGAGTCTGTGAGCTACTTCATTTAAGAAGTTATCATCCATCAGAGTGGCAAAAGAATATGATTCTGTGGGAAACATAGCATGGATATGGTCTTCCAGATTGATTGCTATGGCCCTTTTCTCTGGGATGTCAATTACTCTTGCAATTTCAGAAAGATCGGACTTTCTGAGTTTCTGCCATTGTCTGAAGAACTTTAGATGTTTCTTGAGAGTGTGCTTCTTAAAGGCTTGGAGTAAGTTGAGTGGCACTAGACTTTGACCTGAAAGAAAGAGATCAAGTTAGTTTTGTTCAAACTACTTGTGTTAGTATCTGTGTGCAAAAGTAAGCTTTCTGAGCATACCTGTGTAGAAACACTAGGCTCATTTGCTTGGACTTCTGCTTGTTTGGGCATAGAGGCCTCAGATACCTTGATGTGAGGAGAATTCTGATCCTCAGCATCCTTTCTTTCTGATTGATCCTGAGAAATAGAATCAAATATGTTTAGAAACTTGTTACCAGAAAAGATAAGTGGAAAAATGCTTTCTGAGCCTTCACTTACTTCCAAGTGAGGAAGCTCAATGGCATCTTTCTCAGAAACCTTGGGGGTTTCTGGAACCTTTTCTTCAGATGCTGCTTGTTCAGCAGTTTTAGTTTCTCTTGGAGGAGATAAGATCACATTCTCTCCATCCAAGTGTTCTTCTGATTGAGCCTGTAAGATAGAACAAACATATTGATTAAGTAGTGAATTTTACCAAAATTTTCTTAAGGAAAGTTTAATGATACTTACCTTCTCAACAGAAGGTTCAGTTACTACTTCCTCAGAGTGCTTTTCAGCCTCTGGAAACTCTTGGTGTTGGGGTGTTGGTTCCACCTCCACTACTTTCTCAGTTGTAGCCTAATAAGAGACATTTAAGAATATCAGAACATAAGATTAGAGCAATTTTAAGTTAGTTATATCTTGTTCAGAGATAACTTTACTACCTGTGGAACAGGCTCTTCTTGATGTTCTGAGGTTGGAGTAACCTCTTCTTGATTCAAGGGAGTGGACAAGTTTTCTTCCCACGAAATTGTGTCTCCAAGTTGGCTGTAACAAATGAAGCTTATGAGTAACAAGTTAACATTTTAATGTTGACAAGTTAGATACAAAACTACTTTTGTTACTGAATAGTCAAATGAGTTTGGGTCTCTTGGACTAGTGGAGTTTCCACAGCCTCTCTTTGCTCATTGTTGGTCTCTTCTACAATATCTTTCTGAGTCTCCATCTCAGTTTGATCCCTTTCTGAGAGTTGAGCTCTCTCAGAAGGTTGAGGAACCTGTTCAAGAAGGGTTTTCTTGACCACATTAAGTCTTGGCATTGTGAATGTGGAAGCAATGTCAAGATCTTCCATCACTCTATCTTCCTCATCCAGGCCTTCTTCTTCCTGCCGGATGAGGGCTCCTTTCTTTCCGAGGGCTGATTGATGCTCCTCCATGGGTCTCAATCTGGACTTTTGAATACTTGTGTAAGTACTACATCATCATCGAGTCCTTGTCCAGATTGGGAGTGACCCATCTATGATATTTCTATCATCTCCGAGATTTACGAGCAAATTGTCCTGAATTCTTGGGGCTATCTGGTGTTGCCTTTCTGGCCGAACAACATCTTCTGAGATCTTGTCTCCAGAAGGTTGTGATTTTTGTACACTTTGGGACTTAGAGGCTTTCTTGCTTTGAGTCCTCTTTCTCTTGGCAACTGGAGGTTGAGCAGGAGCTTGCTCAGAGACCTCTTCACCTTGTGGCAACTTCAAGCTCTTACGCCTCTTCTCGAGCTTTCTCGTGACAATTCTCTCCTTTTGTTCAAAGGCATGTCTAAAAAGAGAGTTGGTGACTGGGATTTCTTGTCTCTTTCTGAGAGTTATTCCCATTGTTTCCAGAATGTAGCAAATTCTGAGACCAAAATGCATATTGGCCTTTGTCTCAGCAAGGCCATTGATGATTTTAGGCTCAAATTCCTCAATGTGCCCAAGAAGAAATTTGTTGAAGGCGTACTTCCCCCAATTAAAGTGGGTTTCCTACCCTTCATGCTTCTTATTCAGAAGATGTATCATCATCCATCTCTCCATGATTATCTGGTCTACTCCACCTTTGTTGCCATCAAAGCAACGGACCAGAATGAGAGCCAAAGTACTCGGTGTTTACGAGATGACTAGTTCTGATGGCTTTCAGAACAAAGTTTGCTGGACAACCCTTTGCATTTTCAATCTGGATTGCCTCAAATAGCTCCTTAACACTTTGAATCATGGAGGCATCCCTGATGTTGATGTCGTCGATTGTTCCTCGATTTTTCAATCAGAATAAGTTGCAGAAAGTCTTGCAGTCTAGGACAATTTCTTGTCCTTGAACTTCAGTCTGCATATACTTCTCTTCTACATCATTCACAACTTTTGTGAAGATTTTGGAGTTGTTGTAGAACTCCAACACATCCAGTGTGGATAGTCCACTAGTGCAAGACAGAAACTTGTAGATATGGGAACTTTTCAACATTCCCAATATCAGTTATTTGCTTTTGAAGAAATGACTGCAGAAACATATTTCTTCACAAGAAAAGCTCCCCAATTCATCTTGTGACTTGGATTCCAGTCAGAAGGGGTAAACTCTCCTAGAAGGCGTTTATTCAACACCTTGAGTTCTTTTCCTCCTTGCTTTTCCGCAGGAGCAGATGATGCGGCCTTAGGGTTCTTGGTGGTCATCTTCTTTGGTGCCATCTCTTATATAGAGTCTTTGAGTGAGTGTTTACAGATGGGTTTTGCAAGAATAATCGAGATTAGTCTATCTTTTCAGAAGACTAAGCACAAGAAGTTGAGTTGCAGAAGAAGTTTTGCAGAAATCTTGAGAGGTTTTGCTATTTTGATGCAAGTATGAAATTTCGGATTTGGTAAAAGTGTTTGTCTTTTGCCCAATTCCTATATATATAGCAGACAAAATGTACATAGATACAACATACATATAACTGAGTATGAATGTGTGTCTTTGTATCTGCATAGGCGTGGTATCACACACGTTTCTCATTAAATGCTTAGTGGGCCACGTCTGAATTTCTAAACAGACAATACTTGCTTTGTTTTAATCTCAGCCGTTGAGATCAAACGTTTATACATCAAGGGCTTATATTGAATATCTTGTAATGATATCAATCAACAAATGGTATTGTGCCGACTTGATGGATTTTTAATATGCTACATTCATTGTGTCACTTAGTAAAGAGTAGGAACACTTAATCGTTTGAGCTTATCATTCTGAGTGTCAAGTCCTTATCTTTATATTATTTATCATGAAAATGGCAAAAATACAAGACATTGGACATGTTTGACTACCAGAACTTATGTTTTTCGGGCTTTATGTGTCTTTTCTCTTTATGACTAAATAGTTTCCTGAATTCAAGAATCAGAAACTTCAGTTGTTTGAATGTATTTGACCCACTCTTAGTAAGTAAGTTCTAGTCTTATTTACTCATTGAGTGTGTACCAACCTTTGCCTTTCTGGATACCCGTTCCAGAAATGTTCTGCCTTTCTGGGTGTTGCTACTCAGAAACCTTTGCATCACTTCTTAACAACTTGGCTTTCTGAGAGAATGTTCTCAGAGGCCTACTTCTTTTCTACCTTGCTTACTCAGACTTTAGAGATTCAGGACATTTTTCAGTCCTTAGGCAACTCCATTAACCCAAGATTATGTCTTAAGGTCAAGAACCGGCTTTCTTGTAGGGGCTTGGTGAAGATATCTGCAAGTTGGTCTTCTGTGCCAATCTTGAGTATCTCTATATTGTCTTTTTCAACATGGTCTCTGATGAAGTGGTGTCTAACATCAATGTGCTTTGTTCTGGCATGGAACTTGGGATTCTGTGTGATTGCAATAGCACTTGTGTTGTCACAGAAAATAGGAGTTTTCTCTTCATTGAGTCCATAGTCTCTGAGTTGTTGTTGAATCCACAGAATTTGTGTTGCACAACAACCAGCAGCAATATATTCAGCCTCTGTGGTAGAAGTTGCAATTGAGTTTTGCTTCTTGCTAAACCATGTGATAAGTCTTGTTCCCAGAAACTGACAAGTTCCTGAGGTACTTTTCCTATCAAGCATTGATCCAACATAGTCAGCATCTGACTAACCAGCCAAATTCAATCCACCTTCTTTAGGATACCACAAACCTACATTTACTGTACCTTTCACATACCTTAATACTTTCATAGCAATGTTATAGTGTGATTGCATTGGATTTGTTTGAAATCTAGCACACACACCAACTGCATATTGAATATCAGGTCTGCTTGCAGTAAGGTAAAGTAGTGAACCTATTAATTTCCTATACTTCTGTTCTTCAACACTCTTATCTGATTCAGTATAGTTCATTTTGGTTCCTATGCTCATAGGTATCTTAGCATTGTTTTCAGAGGGCTTAAGATTGAACTTTGTGAGCATGTCTTTGCATACTTTGTCTGACTAATGAATATTCCATCATTGAGTTGCTTGACTTGCAATCCTAGGAAATAGTTCAATTCTCCCATCATGCTCATCTCAAACTTACTTTTCATGAGATTTGCAAAGTTATCACAAAGTTGCTTGTCCTTAGATCCAAATATAATGTCATCAACATATACTTGAACTAAGAGTAGTTTCCTATCATGATTTAAAGTAAATAAAGTTTTATCAACTTCACCTTTCTTGAAACCACTTTCCAGAAGG
Source organism: Plantago major (assembly GCA_026545765.1). Taxonomy (NCBI): domain Eukaryota; kingdom Viridiplantae; phylum Streptophyta; class Magnoliopsida; order Lamiales; family Plantaginaceae; genus Plantago; species Plantago major. Next base: position 31,921,344 of record CM048839.1, read on the forward strand.
TATTTGGCCAAAGTGTCATACCATGCTCTTGGAGCCTGTTTCAATCCATATAGAGCTTTCTGTAGTTTATAAACCATTCTACTTTCTGAGGAAGCTTCAAGACCAGGTGGTTGTTCAACATAGACTTCCTTAGCAAGTTCACCATTCAAGAATGCACTTTTGACATCCATCTGATAAACTTTAAAGTCTTTATGAGCTGCAAAGGCCAGAAAGAGTCTTATCGCATCCAATCTGGCAACTGGTGCATATGACTCATCAAAATCTAAACCTTCTGTCTGGGTGAATTCCTTGGCAACCAACCTTGCTTTGTTTCTGGTTATTTCACCAGATTCATTCATCTTGTTTCTGAAAACCCACTTAGTTCCAATCACAGATATTCCTTCTACAAATGAAACTAGTTTCCAGACTTTGTTTCTTTCAAACTGATCCAACTCTTCTTGCATTGCTGAGATCCAGTCTTGGTCTCTTAATGCTTCTTCTATAGTTTTTGGTTCAATGTTTGAGATAAAACATCCAAAGAGAGAATTAGCATTTTCAGCTATTGCTCTCCTAGTCCTACCACCTTGATTGATTGGTCCAATCACGTCTTTTGCAGGATGATCCTTAATCCATCTCATCATGGGTTTAGGGATAGTAGGGTCAACATCTATGTGATCTGAATGTGAATCACTATGATTATGACTTGATACTTCTTCAGTATCTGTGACATTTTGTACCTCAGAAGGGCGGTGAATGTCTGACACTTTCTCGCAGTGAGAGCTTCGGGACATGCACATCGGTCATTTCGAATTAGCTCGATGAACATCTTGATTTCCATTTCGGAATTCTCATAGGAAATTCTTCATCATGTCCGAGAATCATCTGTTGTTACTAGGCATTTCATGCTTTTCTTCGTCCAGTCATCCTCTCTTTCCATAATGATGTTTTTCCTTTCGAGGGTTCTTCTTCGTAATCCTTTAACATTAGTTCCTTGAACCTTTCTCGAGAGTTCATCGAAGGTGTTTTTGCTTCCTTCATAGAATACATCATGAAATGATTTTCAATCTTCTTTGTTCTTTTGTTGTAAACTCTGTATGCTTTGCTATTCATAGAATAACCAAGAAACACACCTTCATCTGCCTTTGGTTGAAATGTTCTTAGATACTCTTTTCCATTGTTAAGAACAAAACATCTACAACCAAACACTTTCAGATGTTTAATATTAGGGGGTCTACCAACCAAGAGCTCATAAGGGGTCTTGTCATGGTGTTTGTTTATCAAACATACATTACGAGTGTAGCATGTCGTTTACTACTTCAACCCAATAAACTTCACTTATTTCAAAGGTCACCAAAGATTGTCCTTACTGCTTCTTTAAGGGTTCTATTTTTCCTTTCTGCAACACCATTTTGTTGTGGTGTTCTTACAGAGGAAAGTTGATGTTGTATACCTTTGCTGGTACAAAGCTCCTTTATGTACTGGTTGACAAATTCAGTACCATGGTCTGTTCTGATTGCAGATACTTTGTCATTTTTCATGACTTCAAGCTTATTTAGCAAGTTTGGTATCTCCACCCTAGCATCAGATTTATGTTTCAGAAAGACAACCCAAGTGAATCTTGAGAAGTCATCTACAACAACCAGACCATACTTCTTTCCTGCATAACTAGTTACAGATGATTCAAAAAAGATCCATGTGTAATAGTTGCAGTGGTCTAACACTAGAGTGTCTGGTTTTGAACTTGAAAGAGATTTTGGATTGTTTCCCCATCCGAGCGTAATGATACCATCCTTTCGAAAGATGTTTTGGGAAGACCAACCACTAACTCTTTTCGCAAGTTTGTTCGAAGTTTTGAAGTTCAAGTGACTCATTCTTTTGTGCCATAACCGGTGCTTCTTACGTGACTGATTGACTCACCATGAGACATTCTTCAGTTGTGGCAGATGCCCAATCGGCAACATAAAGACTACCTTTCCGCCGAGCAACCAAGACTTTCTGCTTTGACTCATTGTCAATAAGTTTGCAAAACTTTGCTTTGAATTTCACATTGAATCCCTTGTCTGCAAACTGGCTCATGCTAAATAGATTGTATTTCAAACCCTTAACATGTAATACATCAGTAATTGTTAAAGATCCCAATTTGACGTTGCCAAATCCCAGAGAGGGATTTAATTCTCCTCCAGCAAATCTGATGTCTGGTCTAGTGTTGCAAGCTTTGTAGTTGACCAGATTTGCTTTGTCTCCTGTCATGTGCTTTCCGCATCCACTGTCAAATAGCCATTGAGCCTTAGTCCAAGAGGCGTTCTCATCAGCCATAAGACACATTTCAATGTTGGAGATGTCTGGACCAGCAATCTCAGCAACTCCACACATTTCATTCTTCTTAAGGCCGAAGTCGATTACGTCGTGGGTGATTCCACACAATTCCGGTGATGGTAGGTTTGAGTTATCTGAATCTCCATCTTCAGAATCTGTCTCAATATCTAGAGCATCAAGTTGGATTTGAATCTTCTTCCTTTCTTCAGTCAGTAAGGCCCTTTGATTTCTTTTGTAATTTCTTTTGTCCTTCTTGTCACCTGTCTTGAGCTTGTTTAAAGCAGGGCAATCTCTCTTGAAGTGACCAGGCTTTTGACAATAGAAGCAGATATCATTTCCTATCTCTGCCGATTCAGTACTAACACCTTTCTGAATGGGGGTCTTCAGAGAGTTGTTTAGTTGAATGTTCTTGTACTGATGATAGTTTGGGCCAAGATGCTTTTTCAGCTTTTCTTTAGCTTTTCTTCTCTCAATCTCTTGACTCACAAATTTATTCATGTGTCTTCGCAAGAGCATTTTCTTGGATCGTCTTTGGTATCTTTCTTTTGAAGTACCTTGAGAGACTAGAGCAACACTTTGCAACTTCTCAATTGTTTGTTCTCTACGAGTTGTCTCATAATCTCATAGCAAGATGAGAGAAGAGCTCTCGAGTAATATTTGCATTCCTTGGTTGAAATAAAAGAATTTAGTGTGCTTCCAGTTGTGATTGAGACTTCTGACAATAGTCTTAATCTTTTCTGGCTGGGAGTATCTGTTGCTTTCACCAAGTGCAGCCACATCACTCATAAGAGTAGTAAACCTGAAATCAAGTTCTTCCAGAGTTTCAGTGGGACCTTGCTTGAAGTTTTGGAACTTCAATTTAAGAACTTCGAACTTGTTTTCTTTGTTTTCTGCCCGCATGATTTCTTCAATCAATTGCTGTAACTTTCGCCATTTTAGCACCCACAATTTACTGTATGTGCTCGGTGTCGATCCGATGATGATATTACGAGCTTGACCATCCAATCTGTCTCTTGGCATCTTCGACGTCCGAGCTCTTGGCTTGTCTTCATAATGCTTCCACGAGCAACACGACCACTATCACTAGCGATCGATCCTCGCTTTCATCTTCCTTGTTCGAGGCTTTTCTTCCATGAAACCTCGGTGACTTGTTTAAGTTGTTCGATTTTGATAGGCCCTTCATTGATGACATAGATCATTTCATCACTAATGGCCTCCGGATGGAGCATCATGTTGTTTTCCATTTCGTAGTTTTACGCTTTACAACGGGTGCATCGCTCGAGACATACCGCACACTTAACACACAAATTATATAGTCCTCGAAGGGACAAAGTTTCTTCACCTATCTCGGGATCTAGGTTGATCTTGAAGGCTTGGGAACCTCCTGCTCTGATACCACTTGTTGGTCCAGATAACGGCAAAGTAAAAGACTAGAGGGGGGGGGTGAATAGTCTTTTAAAACTTTTGTCGATAAACACAGTTTCTCAGAAACCTGGGGGTTTCTGATATTTAAATTCAGAGCGCGGAAGACTTTAAGATAGGTAAGTGCAGAAAGAATAAGTAAGTGTGTGTGTGCTTTGCTGAAATGTAAATACAGAAAGGTAAATAACACAGCAAGTATAGTGGTATCTGGAGGTGGCGTAATCCTCCAACTAATCCACTTCGGTCTTTCTGAGACCTAGAATTCACTAGAACAGATAATTGAGTTCACCTTACAAAAATCCTATTCTAAGATTCTTAAACAATTGGTTCCCAACCATATGTTCCCCCTGAGTTATTCCCCAGCTCCTAGATCTAAGTACTTCCTCTACTCAGATAACCTTGGAGTTATTCCCTGATTTCCCAAATCAAGTACTTCCTCTACTCCACGCCTTGATGATGTTGGTTATAAGGTTTGTCAGAGAGGCTTCTCGTATAACTTTTTAGTTATGTTTTAGAGAGCCTAATAGAACAAGACTACTTAAAACAGTTGTTCAGTGTATGGCAATCTTTTTTATCGACAAGTAATTGATGTCCGTTACGGAGAATGAGCTTGAAAGGTTATCGATAGTTCAACTCTTTCACGAATAACAATCTCTTGTTAAGGTTCGTGACAACTTAGAACTACTAGTGATTCTTCAAGCATGTAAAGCTTTCGAAAGGGTAGTAGAGTGCTTGAGAGAATACTTTGCTAGATTGTAAGTTTGCAAGTTAGATCGTTCTTGATCGTATTTCTCAAAGATCTAAGTGTGTGATATTTATAGATGAATTAGAGAGTCGTTGGGATGTTATCCGTTAGACACAATTCAAATTGATCTATACTTATCTTGAAATGAGTACTGTAAGTCCTTGTCTCATATCTCGAGAGGATCGTGCTTTAGCGGCTTTTCTGCCGATGCAATTAATGCACATGTACTATTTCTTGTCCTGTAGTCTTCAACGGATACATTAGCCTTTCTGATGGCTTGCATGCTCCATACTCATGATGTCATATGTTCCAGAATCATGTTTCAAAAGTAACTAAATGTACTTAAGAAAGGATTAACGACATAGTCTTTCCGAGTGAGACTAAACCTTGGTGTCTTCATAAATCTTGTGCAATCTCCGGTCTTGTAATCTTCAGAAAAGCTCCATTGCTAGGATTGATCTTCATGGTCTTCTTGAAATAAAAATTACACTCAGAGACCTATAATCCTAATACAAGATTTACTAGACTAATCATACTCAGTGATTTCCTCTTTTACAATGTTCAAGTGAACCAAGAGTACTTAATCACCTTTCTGGCAAAGATAAGAACATGTGATGAATGATCAAAATACTAACAGATATTCCTAACACAAACTCAACTTCTTGTGTTCAGTCTCCTGAAAAGATAGACTAATCCCGATTAATCTTGCAAAACCCCTCTGAAAACACTCACTCAAGACTCTATATAAGAGATGGCACCCAAGAAGATGACCACCAAGAACCCTAAGGCCGCATCATCTGCTCCTGCTGAAAAGCAAGGAGGAAAGGAACTTAAGGTGTTGAATAAACGCCTTCTGGGAAAGTTCACCCCATCTGACTGGAATCCAAACCACAAAATGAATTGGGGAGCTTTTCTAGTGAAGAAGTATGTACCAGCAGTCATACCTTCAAGACCACATAGGAAACTGATATTGGGGATGCTGAAAAGTTCCCATATCTTCAAGTTTCTGTCTGCTGCACCCAGTGGACTATCCACACTAGATGTGCTGGAGTTCTATAACAACTCCAAAATCTTCACAAAAGTTGTGAATGATGAAGAAGAGAAATACATGCAGACTGAAGTTCAAGGACAAGAAATTGTCCTAGACTGCAAGACTTTCTGCAAGATATTCCGATTGAAAAATCGAGGAACAATTGAAGACATAAACATCAGGGATGCTTCCATGATTCAAGGTATTAAAGAGCTATTTGAAGCAATCCAATTAGAGAATGCAAAGGGTTGCCCAGGAGACTTTGTTCTGAAAGCCATCAGAACTAGTCATCTCCAGAAACGCTGGAGTACTTTAGCTCTCATTCTGGTCTGTTGCTTTGATGGCAACAAAGGTGGAGTGGACCAGATAAGCATGGAGAGATGGATGATGATGCATCTTCTGAACAAGAAGCATGAAGGGCAGGAAACCCACTTCAATTGGGGGAAGTACGCCTTCAACAAATTCCTTGGGCATATTGAAGAATTTGAGCCCAAGATCATCAATGGCCTTGCTGAGCCAAAGGCCAATATGCACTTTTGCCTCAGAATTTGTCACATTCTGGAAACAATGGGAATCACTCTCAGAGAGAAGCAGGAAATCCCAGTCACCAACTCCCTTTTCAGACACGCCTTTGAAGAAAAGGAGAGACTTGCTGCTGAGAAAGCTCAGAGAGAGGCAGAAGATCTTGAAGCTGCCCAGCAAGGTGAGGAGGTCTCTGAGCAAGCTCAAGTTCAACCTCCAGTTGTCGAGAGAAAGAGGACTCAAAGCAAAAGTGCCTCCAAGTCCCTAAGCATACAAGAGGCACAACCTTCTGGAGACAAGGTCTCAAAAGATGTTGGACGCCCAGAAAGGCAACTCCAGAATGCCCCAAGAATTCGAGCAGATCGCCTGTAACTCTCCAGAGATGATAGAAACATCATAGATGGGTCTGCACCAACATTGGATAGTGAATCTGAGGATGATGAAGTACTTGCAAAAGTACTCAAAAGGTCCAAGTATGAGACCCATGGAGGAGCATCAAGCTCAGCCCCTCAGAGAGATAGGAGCCCCTCTGCCCAGCAGGAAGAAGAAGGCCTGGGTAAGGAAGATAGAATGATGGAAGATCCTGACATTGCTTCCACATTCATATTACCAGCATCAAAGGTTGCTGAAGAAAACTCTGTTCTTGAACAGGTTCCTCAACCTTCTGAGAGATCTCAACTCTTAAAATGGGATCAGACTGAGATGGAGACTCAGAATGATGCTTTAGAGGACAATTTGAATGAGCAGAGAGAGGCTGTGGAGACTCCACAAGTCCAAGAGACCCAAGCACAGCTTGACTCTATTTAGGTAACAAAGATAGTTTGTATCTAACTTGTCAACATAATTACATGTTAACTTGTTACTCATAAGTTGTATTTGTTATAGGCCAATTTAGAGGCAATCCTTCAGGGGGAAGAAAACTTGTCCACCCCCTTGAATCAAGAAGAGGTTCCTCCAACCTTAGAACATCAAGAAGAACCTGTCCCACAGGTAGTAAAGTTACATCTGAACAAGAAATAACTAACTAAAAATGCTTTATCTTATGTTCTAATATTCTTAATGTCTCTTCTTAGGCTCCAACTGAGGAAGTAGTGGTGGTGGAACCAACACCCCAAAACCAAGAGATTCCAGAGGCTGAAAAGCTCTCTGAGGAGATATTTGTTGAGCCTTCTGTTGAGAAGGTAAGTATCAGTACATTTTCCTTTAAGAATACTTTGGTAAAAATCGCTACTTAATCAATATGTTTGTTCTATCTTACAGGCTTAGTCAGAAGAACACTTGGAAGGAGAGACTGTGGTCTTATCTCCTCCAAAAGAAACTGGCAATCTTTGAAGCGAGTCGTGAAAGGTTCGAAACCCCAAGGTTTCGAGAAGATGCCACGAGCTTCCTCACTTGGAAGTAAGTGAAGTCTCGAAAGTATTTTTCCACTTATCTTTTACAATGCTTTCTAAACATATTTGATTTTAATTCTCGTGTTCTAGCGAAAGAAAGGTTGATGAGGATCACTTCTCCTCAAAATAAGGTATCCGAGAGGCCTGTGCCCAAGCAAGCGTATAAGGGATAATGAGCCTAGTGTTTCTACAGGTATGCTCGTAAAGCCTATTTTTAAACAGATACTAACTCAAGTTGTTTGAGCAAACTAACTTGAACACTTTCTTTCAGGCTCAAAGTCTAGTGCCAGTTGATTTACTCAAGGCCTTCCAGAAGCACACTTTAAAGAAACATCTCAAGTGCTTCAGACAATGGCAGAAACTCATAAAGGCTGACCTTTCTACAGTAGCCAGAGTAATCGACGTCCCAGTGAAGAGAGAAATCGCCTTCAATCTGGAGGATCACATCCATGCATTGTTCCCAGCAGAGTCCTACTCATTTTCCACTCTGATGCATGAAGACTTCATTCATGAAGTAGCACAAAGACTTATAGCAGATTTCAAGTCTGCGGATGCTCAAACCTAAGAGCAGATCGTTACCCATCCTGCCTTACCCAGCAAGCTCACAACCTACCCAACTGAGCAAGAGGAAGTTAATGGGAGGATGATCACACTTCCTGATGTGATCAACCTGGTTTCTGAAGATGAGGAAGAGATGGACGAAAATGATTATCAAGAACCCCCCTCTGAGCATCAAAACCAAGAAGCAAAGAACAAGAGTGATGATGATGATGATGATGACCAGAATGATGATCCTCAACCTGGACAAGGTGGGATTCAGAAAGCCAACAACGGAAGTGGAGAACAGGCTAATCCTTCCAATGTTCAGAGAGCCCCATCATCATCACCTCCCAAGTCTCATCAAGATATCCAACAGGTTGAGCACAATGATGCCATAGAAGAAATTTCAGCCGCTGAGTTCAGGATTGAACAACTCAGACAGAAGTTGGAAGAAGAAAAGAGAATCAACTTAGAGTGCCAAGCACAAGTTGATGAGAAGGAAGCCAAGATTCAAAAGCTCATAGAAGCTAATGCTAAAGAATTAGCCCTTCTGGATGAGCAAAGAAGTTTGGAAAGACAGATCAGGATTACCATAGCTGAAATTGATGCCATGCGTACTGTTGATGAAGAAGCACAAGATGCTGAGGCTACATCAGAAAGACCTTCTACATCTTCTCAGAAGGCCAGCACACTTGATGAAAAACAGAAGAAGATTGCCAATCTGCAAACAATCCAAGAAAAGGATTATGACAGTGATGCTGAAGAAAACAAAAACTTGATCACCCCAGAAGAAGATGAGAGACTTATCACTAAGGAAAAGTTAGCCCTTCTGGCTCCTCAACTATTTTCTGCTCCAGGTGCATCAAGAAGTGATGAGCACAGGTCTAGAACAAGTGTTTTCTTGGAACTAAGAGACAGACTTGTTGCTCAAGACACTCAAGTCCTACAGTCAGTCCCAGAAGAGATGAAAGATTTGGCTGCCGCATTGCTAAACAGAGCAACCAGCATAGCCCTCTCTCAGAAAGATCTAGCTTTGATCAGGGAAGATGACTGCAACAATGCCAACCTAGCACTAACAGAAGCCATCCATGCGACTCAACAAGCAGATGCTATTCTAAGGCCTCTTGAAGAGCTCAACAGAAAAGAGCAAGAATTGGTTAGGCAAAACAAGGACTTGAAGAAAGAAATCCAAGAACTGGTTAGGGTGCACAACAACCTCCAGAAAAACTTTGAATCACTCTCTGAATCTTATGCTATCATGATTCAGTCATTCATGACTAAGGGGGAAGAAGAGATGCCTCAGAAAGGCAGAGGAAGAAAAAGAAAACAATCAATTCCTCCCTCCTCAAGTCAACTAGTCATCAAGGACACTGGAGATGCCCCTGCTGAAGAAGTTATTCCAGATCAACCAGCCAGAAGACTGAGAAGTATGGTTACTAGGGGAACCAAGTCCCTTAGGATCTCAGATGGGAACAACCAGAATAATCCTGAAGAAGGAGAGGTAAGAGGTCAAGAAAGCTGCAAGCCTTACAACTGGAACCATAATGATGATGAGGATGAATCTGATACAGATGAGCATCCAATCCACAAGAGAAGAAGGCAAGCAAGCACCTCACAACCTCCTCTGGCAGCAAGGCCTTTGGAAGCCAGAACTCCTTCTGGAAATACCAAGTCAATACAAGGAACATCCACCAAAGATGCAAGGCAGGAAGAAAGGGTTAGAGGATCTCCTGACAGAAGGCCACCTAACAAAAAGGCAAGAAGGGATTCCCAGTTTGGCAGAGTAAATAGAGAAACTCATCAAGAAAGGACAATTGATGCCCACATTGAGTACGTGAAGACTAGTAATGAAGAGTCTTCATATAGGTGCATTCTGAACAAGAGAGGGCATTGGATTCTGGAACTACAACATCTACTTGTCAATGATAAGTTTCCAACTCCCATCCTCAACCAGATCCTGAAATGGAGAGAAGGCAAGCCAGAATTGCTAAAACCTGAGCACCTTCATGCCTGGCTAAACTTTGAAGTAGAAAAGAGGAATGAAGCCTGATGATGTACACAAGGTAAGAAAACTGGATGGTAGCTACAGCAGGAAGAACAAACTAGGTGTTTCAACCTATGAGTCATTCTATATGACATTGGATGAATACCTAGATGATATACACTATCTGGAAGAAATATACAAGTATTTCAACCTATCTCAACTCCAACAATATCAAATTAGATCTTCAAACTCACATAACACAAAATCACACCATCAAGGCGTGAGGAAGTACTTGATTTGGGAAATCAAGGAATAACTCAAGGTTATCTCGAGAGGAAGTACTTAGCTCTAGGAGCTGGGGAATAACTCAGGGGGAACAATTGGTTGGGAACCATTTGTTTAAGATTCTTAGAATAGGATTATTGTAAGGTGAACTCAATTATCTATTCTAGTGAATTTTAGGTCTCAGAATGTCTGAAGTGGATTAGTTGGAGGATTACGCCACCTCCAGATACCACTATACTTGCTGTGTCATTTACCTTTCTGTATTTACATTTTAGCAAAGCACACACACATACTTATTGTTTATGCACTTACAATAATCCAAATGTTCCCCCTGAGTTATTCCCCATCTCCTAGAGCTAAGTACTTCATCTACTCAGATAACCTTGGAGCTATTCCCTGATTTCCCAAATCAAGTACTTCCTCTACTCCACGCCTTGATGGTGCTGGTTATAAGGTTTTGTCAGAAAGGCTTCTCGTATAACTTTTCAGTTATGTTTTCAGAGAGCCAAACAGAACGAGACTACTTAATACACTTGTTCAGTGGATGGCATCTGCTCTTTACTGACCCAAGTAATTGATGTCCGTTCTGGAGAATGAGATTCAGAAAGGGTATCTGATAGTTCAACTCTTTCACGAATAACAATCTCTTGTTAAGGTTCAGGACAACTTAGAACTACTAGTGATTCTTCCAGCAACAGAAAGCTTTCAGAAAGGGTAGTAGAGTGCTTGAGAGAATACTTTGATTGATGGTAATTTTGCAAGATAGAGCGTTCTAAGGTATGTTCTTCAAGCATATAAGTGTGTGATATATATAGATTTATTTGAGAGGCGTTTGAATTATATCCGTTGTGCTCTCCATCAAATTATATCTGTTTATATCTTGAACTATGTACTCAGAAGTCACTATCTCATTTTTCATAGAGGACTGCTTTTTGCAGCATTTCTACCGATGCATTTAATGTATAGTACTGTTCATTGTCCTATAGTCTCAACGGATACATGAGCCTTTCTGATGGCTTGCATGCTCCATACTCATGATGTCATATGTCCAGAATCATATTTCGAAAGTAAGTTAATATACTTAATAAAGGATTAAGGACATAGTCTTTCTGAGTTAGACTAAACCTTTGTGTCTTCATAAACCTTGTGCAATTTTCAGTCTTCTAATCTTCAGAAAAGCTCCATTGCTAGGATTGATCTTCATGGTCTTCTTGAAATAAAAAATTACACTCAGAGACCTATAATCCTAATACAAGATTTACTAGACTAATCATACTCGGTGATTTCCTCTTTTACAATGTTCAAGTGAACCAAGAGTACTTAATCACCTTTCTGGCTAAGACAAGAACATGTGATGAGTGATCAAAATACTAACAGATATTCCTAACAAATTTCCTTTTGATCACCATCCATGACTATCTTCGAGTCCTATTACAAAATTGTAATCGAAGAGAAAACAATCCACCACTTAATCATTTCAAATGATATTCAATTTTAGTCAATTATGCGAAAGTAAACATCAACCAAATCACAAGAAGTGATCTTTCTGATAAGTTGTCCTCTATTAAAATGTATCCTAGAGTATGATCTTGAGATACAGTACATTTTGAAAGAGATGCAACTTTTACATATAGAGAATTTTAGAAACAATCAGCAAGATTACAAAAAGTAATAAAACATACTAAATAAATTAGAACACAGGAGAATCCAAGCTCCAAGAGAGTATTCTAATGTTACTAGTCTTCAAGTCTTCAGAAACACAACTTGGGTTTAGATACCTCAAGTTCTTCAAAGACCTTTCTCGGATCAATTGACATGATCATCCACTTTTCTCGCATTCTCGACGTAGTCATAAAGAATCCTTCCGATGAGAGCTCATTCTGGATAAGTCACATATTTCATGGTAACTCTTGCCAAGTTTGTGAATCTTCCGCAGAAAGTGTTTGACCCAGAAGTACTTTTCCCAGACCTAGGCATGGTCTACTTGCAGCTGAGATAGGTTGAAATATCAGATATTTCTTCCAGATAGTGTATATCATCTAGGTATTCATCCAATGTCATATAGAATGACTCATAGGTTGAAACACCTAGTTTGTTCTTCCTGCTGTAGCTACCATCCAGTTTTCTTACCTTGTGTACATCATCAGGTTTTGGGTAAGGACAGGCAAAAGAAAGATCCATCTTTCTGGCTTCATTCCTCTCTTCTACTTCAAAGTTTAGCCGTGCATGAAGGTGCTCATGTTTTAGAAATTCGTCATTTCTCCATTTCGTGATCTGGTTGAGGATAGGAGTTGGAAACTTATCATTGACAAGTAGGTGTTGTAGTTCCATAATCCAATACCCTCCCTTGTTCAGAATGCACCTATATGAAGATTCTTCATTACTAGTCTTCATATACTCAATGTGGGCATCAGTTGGCCTTTCTTGATGTGTTTCATTGTTTATTCTGCCAAACTGGAAATCCCTTCTTGCTTTTACGTTTGGTGGCCTTCCGAGAGATCCTCTAACCCTTTCTTCCCGCCAATTTGTCTGGTGGATGTTCCTTGTAATGACTTGGTATTTGTAGGGGTTCGGGTCGCTAAAGGTCTTGCTGCCAGAGGAGGTTGTGAAGTAGTTGCTTGTCTTCTTTTCTTGTGAAGTGGATGTTCATCTGTGTCAGATTCATCCTCATCATCAATGAAGTCCAAAATTGGAGACTTGCAGCTTTCTTGACCTCTTACCTCTCCTTCTTCTTCTTCTACTTCTTCAGATTATTCTAGTTTCATCTCGAGATCCTAAGGGACTTGGTTCCCTAGTTATCATACTTCTCAACCTTTCCGGGTTGATCCGGAACAACTTCTTCAAAGAAGGGTGTCTCCAATGGTGTTCTTAATGACAAGTTGACTTGAGGAGGAGGGATTGATTGTTTTTTCTTCCTCCCTTCTCGAGGCATCACTTCTTCCCTTAGTCATGAATGGTGACTCATGATAGCATAAGCTTCAGAGAATTTCAAAGTTTTTCGAGATTGTTGTGCACCACGACTAATTCTTGAAGTTCTTTCTTCAGCTCTGTGTTCTGCTTAACCAGTTCCTGCTCCTTTCTGTTGAGCTCTTCAAGTGGTCTTAGGACGTCATGGCTTGCGTAATGAAGATGGCTGGCTTCATTCAATGCTGCATTAGCATTGTTACAATCCTCATCCCCGACCAACCCTAGGTCTTTTTGAGAGGTAGCTATGTTGGTTGCTCTGTTGAGTAAAGCAGCAGCCAATGGCTTCATCTCTTCTGGGACGGATTTTAGCACTTCTGTATCTTGGGCAACTAGTGTCTTTCTGAGCTCTAAAAAGACACTGTTCCTTGCACGGTGCTCTTCACTTCTTGAACTACTTGGTGCAGAGAATATATGAGGAGCAAGTAGGGCTCTTTTGTGCTGAGTGACAAGTCTCTCATCTTCTGCTTCAGTAATCAAGTTGTGGGTTTCAGCATCACTATCATAATCCTTTTCTTGGATTGTTTGCAGATTGACAATCTTCTTCTGCTTTCCATCAAGTGTGCTGGCCTTCTGAGAAGATGTAGAAGGTCTTTCTGATGCAGTCTCAGCATCATGCTCTTCATCATCATTGTCATCCATGGCATCTATCTCAGCAGCTGTGACAACAATGGCATTTTTCAAATTTCTTTGCTCATCTAGGAGTGCCAATTCCTTGGCATTAGCTTCTTCGAGCTTCTTGATTTTGGCTTCCTTTTCATCAACAAGAGCTTGAGTCTCAATGTTGATTATGTTCTCTTCTTCCAATACCTTTCTGAGTTGTTCAATCCTAAACTCAGCGGCTGAAATTTCTTCTATGGCATCATTGTGTTCAGCCTGTTGGGTATCTTGATGAGACTTGGGAGGTGATGATGATGGAGCTTTCTGAGCATTTGAAGGAGTAGCCTTTTCTCCACTTCCTTTGCTAGCTTTCTAAATCCCGCCTTGTCCAGGTTGGGGATCATCATTCTGATCATCATCATCATCACTCTTGTTCTTTGCTTCTTGGTTTGGATGCTCAGAGGGAGGTTCTTGAAAATCATTTTCGTCCATCTCCTCGTCATCTTCTGAAACCAGGTTGATCACATTTGGGAATGTAATCATCCTCCCATTAACTTCTTCTTGTTCAGCAGGATAAGTAGTGAGCTTGCTGGGCAAGGCAGGATGGGTAACCATCTGCTCTTAGGTTTGAGCATCCGCAGACTTGAAATCTACTATAAGTCTTTGTGCTACTTCATGAATGAAGTCTTCATGCATCAGAGTGGCACATGAGTAGGACTTTGTTGGGAACAATGCATGGATATAATCTTCCAGATTGAAGGCGATTGCTCTCTTTTCTGGGACGTCGATTACTCTGGCTAATTCTGAAAGGTCAGCCTTTCTGAGTTTACGCCATTATTCAAGCACTTGAGATGTTTCTTTAAAGTGTGCTTCTGGAAAGCCTTGAGTAAATCAACTGGCACTAGACTTTGAGCCTGAAAGAAGGTGTTCAAGTTAGTTTTGTTCAAACCACTTGTGTTAGTATCTGTGTACAAAAGTAAGCTTCGAGCATACCGTAGAAACACTAGGCTCATCTTGGATTTTGCTTGCTTGGGCATAGGCCTCAGATACCTTGTTGTGAGGAGAAGTCCGATCCTCATCAATCTTTCTTTCTTGAGCACGAGAATTAAAATCAAATATGTTTAGAAAGCATTATGAAAGATAGGTGGAAAAGTGCTTTCTGAGACTTCACTTACTTCCAAGTGAGGAAGCTCAGTAGCATGTTCCTCAAAAACCTTGGGGGTTTATGGCACCTTTTCTGCAGATATTGCTTGTTCAGCAGTTTTAGTTTCTTTTGGAAGAGATAACACAACGGTTTCTTCATCCAATTGTCCTTCTGACTGAGCCTGTAAGAACAAACATAAGAAATTTTAGTAGTGGGTTTTCCAGAGCATTCTTTGAAGAAGACTATTACTGATTACTTACCTTCTCAGCAGAAGGCTCAGTAAATACTTCCTCAGAAAGCTTTTCAGCCTCTGGAATCTCTAGGTTTTGGGGTGTTGGTTCCACCACCACTACTTCCTCAGTTGGAGCCTGAGAAGAGACATTAAGAATATTAGAACATAAGATAAAAGCATTTTTAGTTAGTTATTTCTTGTTCAGAGATAACTTCACTACCTGTGGGACAGTCTCTTCTTGATGTTCTGAGGTTGGAGGAACCTCTTCTTGATTCAAGGGGGTGGACAGGTTTTCTTCCCCCTGAAAGTGTGTCTCCATGTTGTCCTGTAACAAATACAGCTTATGAGTAACAAGTTAACATGCAATTATGTTGACATGTTAGATACAAACTATCTTTGTTACAGAATAGTCGGTGATCATTGATCTCTTGGATTTGTGGTGATTCCACAGTCTCTCTGTGCTCATTATTGTTCTCCTCTGCAGTATCATTCTGAGTTTCCATCTCAGTTTGATCCCTTTCTGAGAGTTGAGCTCTCTCAGAAGGTTGAGGAACCTGTGTTCAAACAGGATTTTCTTCAGCAACATAAAGTGCTGGCATTGTGAATGTGGAAGCAATGTCAGGATCTTCCAACATTCTATCTTCCTCACCCAGGCCTTCTTCTTCCTGCTGGGCAGAGGGGCTCTTGTCTTTCTGAAAGCTGAGCTTGATGCTCCTCCATGGGTCTCATACTTGAATCTTTTGAGTACTTTTGCAAGTACTTCATCATCCTCATAATCACTATTCTGTGTTGGTGCAGACCCATCTATGATATTTCTTTCATCTCTGGAGAGTTAGAGCATTACGGTTCGTGACTCTTGGGCATCTGGAGTTGCCTTTCAAGGCGTCCAACATCTTCCGAGATCTTGTCTCGGAAGGTTGTGCCTTTGTATGCTTAGGGACTTGGAGGCTCTTTTGCTTTGAGTCCTCTTTCTCTTGGCAATCGGAGGTTTAGCTTGAGCTTGCTCGAGACCTCCTCACATTCTTGCGCTTTCTTCTTCTTACGCCTTTACGAGTGCGTTCTCGTGACAAGTTTCTCCTTTTCTTGAGGCGTGTCTGAAAAGGGAGTTGGTGGTAGGATTTCTGCCTCTCCGAGAGTGATTCCCAATGTTTCGAATGTAATGATTCGAGACCAAAGTGCATATTGGCTCGGCAAGGCCATTGATGATTTTGGGCTCAAATTCCTCAATATGTCCAAGGAATTTGTTGAAGGCGTACTTCCCCCAATTGAAGTGGGTTTCCTGCCCTTCATGCTTCTTGTTCAGAAGATGCATCATCATCCATCTCTCCATGCTTATCTGGTCTACTCCTCCTTTGTTGCCATCAAAGCAACGGACCAGAATAAGAGCTAAAGTACTCCAGTGTTTCTGGAGATGACTAGTTCTGATGGCTTTCAGAACAAAGTCTCCTGGGCAACCTTTTGCATTTTCTAACTGGATTGCTTCAAATAGCTCTTTGACGCCTTGAATCATGGAAGCGTCCTTGATGTTGATGTCTTCAATTGTTCCTCGATTTTTCAATCGGAATATCTTGCAGAAAGTCTTGCAGTCTAGAACAATTTCTTGTCCTTGGACTTCAGTCTGCATGTATTTCTCTTCTTCATCATTCACAACTTTTGTGAAGATTTTGGAGTTGTTATAGAACTCCAGTACATCCAGTGTGGATAGTCCACTGGGTGCAGCAGATAGAAGCTTGTAGATATGGGAATTCTTCAGCATCCCCAATATCAGTTTCCTTTCTGGTTTTGAATGTATAACTGCTGGTACATACCTCTTTACTAGAAAAGCTCCCCAATTCATTTTGTGGTTAGGGTTCCAGTCCGATGGGGTAAACTTTCCCAGAAGGCGTTATTCAACACCTTAAGTTCCTTTCCTCCTTGCTTTTCAGCAGGAGCAGATGATGCGGCCTTAGGGTTCTTGGTGGTCATCTTCTTGGGTGCCATCTCTTATATAGAGTTTTGAGTGAGTGCTTTTCAGATGAATTTTGCACATATAATCGAGATTAGTCTATATTTTCAGAAGACTAAGCACAAGAAGTTGAGTTTTGCAGAGGGGTTTTGCAGAAATCTTGAGAGATTTTGCTGTTTTGATGCAAGTTTGAAATTTCGGAATTGGTGAAAGTGTTTGTCTTTTGCCCAAATCCTATATATATAGCAGACAAAATGTACATAGATACAACATACATACAACTGAATATGAATGCGTGTCTTTGCATCTGCATAGGCGTGGTACGTCCTTTGTACTTCATTAAATGCGTAGTGGGCCATGTCTGCATTTATCAACAGACATTACTTGCTTTGTTTTAATCTCAATCGTTGAGATCAAACGTTTATTCATCAAGGGCTTATATTGAATATCTTGTAATGATATCAATCAACAAATGGTAATGTGCCGACTTGATGGATTTTTAATATGCTACATTCATTGTGTCACTTAGTAAAGAGTAGGAACACTTAATCATTTGAGCTTATCATTCTGAGTGTCAAGTCCTTATCTACATATTGTTTATCATGAAAATGGTAAAAATACAAGAAATTGTACATGTTTGACTTTCAGAATTTATACCTTTTGGGCTTTGTGTGTCCATTTCTCTTTATGACTAAATAGCTTTCTGAATTCAAGTGTCAGAAGCTTCAGTTGTTTGAATGTATTTGACCCACACTCAGTAAGTAAGTTCTAGTTTTATTTACTTATTGAGTGTGTACCCACCTTTGCCTTTCTGGATACCCGTTCCAGAAATGTTTTGCCTTTCTGAGTGTTGCTACTCAGAAACCTTTGCATCACTTCTTTTCAACTTGGCTTTCTGAGAACCTGTTCTCAGAGGCCTACTTCTTTTCTACCTCACTTACTCAGACTTTAGAGATTCAGGACAATTTTTCAGTCCTTAGGCAACTCCATTAATCCAATATTGTGTCTCAAAGTCAAGAACCTGCTTTCTTGTAAGGGCTTGGTGAAGATATCTGCAAGTTAGTCTTCTGTGCCAAGCTTGAGTATCTCTATACTGCCTTTCTCAACATGGTCTCTGATGAAGTGGTGTCTAACATCAATATGCTTTGTTCTGGCATGGAACTTAGGGTTCTGTGTTATTGCAATAGCACTTGTGTGATCACAGAAAATGGGAGTTTTCTCTTCATTGAGTCCATAGTCTCTGAGTTGTTGTTGAATCCACAGAATTTGTGTTGCACGACAACCAGCAGCAATATATTCAGCCTCTGTGGTAGAAGTTGCAATTGAGTTTTGTTTCTTGCTAAACCATGAGATAAGTCTAGTTCCCAGAAACTGACAAGTTCCTGAGGTACTTTTCATATCAAGCATTGATCCAGCATAATCAGGATCTGAGCAACCAACCAAACTCAATCCACTTTCTTTAGGATACCACAACCCTACATCTACTGTACCTTTCACATACTTTAATATTTTCATAGCAGTGTTGTAGTGTGATTGCATTGGATTTGTTTGAAATCTAACACACACTCTGCATATTGAATATCAGGTCTGCTTGCAGTAAGGTAAAGTAGTGAACCTATCAATTTCCTATACTTGTGTTCATCAACACTCTTATTTGATTTAGTATAGGTCATCTTGGTTCCTATGCTCATAGGTATCTTAGCATTCCTTTCAGAAGGCTTAAGATTGAACTTTGTCAGCATGTCTTTTGCATACTTTGTCTGACTAATGAATATTCCATCATTCATGTTGCTTGACTTGCAATCCTAGGAAATAGTTCAATTCTCCCATCATGCTCATCTCAAATTTACTTTTCATGAGATTTGCAAAGTCATCACAAAGTTGCTTGTCCTTAGATCCAAATATGATATCATCAACATATACTTGAACTAAGAGTAGTTTCCCATCATGATTTAAAGTGAATAAAGTTTTATCAACTTCACCTTTCTTGAAATCACTTTCCAGAAGGTATTTGGCCAAAGTGTCATACCATGCTCTTGGAGCTGCTTTGATCAGTAAAGAGCTTTCTGTAGCTTATAGACCATTCTACTTTCTGAGGAAACTTCAAAGCCAGGTGGTTGCTCAACATAGACTTCCTCAGCAAGTTCACCATTCAAGAATGCACTTTTGACATCCATCTGATAAACTTTAAAATCTTTATGAAATGAAGGCGAGAAGAGTCTTATTGCATCCAATCGCAACTGGTGCATATGACTCATCAAAATCTAAACCTTGATGCAGGTGAATCCTTGGCAACCAACCTTGCTTTGTTTCTGGTTATTTCACCAGATTCATTCATCTTGTTTCTGAAAACCCACTTAGTTCCAATCACAGATATTCCTTCTACAAATGGAACTAGTTTCCAGACTTTGTTTCTTTCAAACTGATCCAACTCTTCTTGCATTGCTGAGATCCAGTCTTGGTCTCTTAATGCTTCTTCTATAGTTTTTGGTTCAATGTTTGAGATAAAACATCTAAAGAGAGAATTAGCATTTTCAGCTATTGCTCTCCTAGTCCTAACACCTTGATTGATTGGTCCAATCACATCTTTTGCAGGATGATCCTTGATCCATCTCATCATAGGTTTAGGGCTAGTAGGGTCAACATCTATGTGATTTGAATGTGAATCACTATGATTATGACTTGATACTTCTTCAATATCTGTGACATTTTGCACCTCAGAAGAGCGGTGAATGTCTGACACTTGCTCAGTGTGAGAGCTTTCTGGGACATGCCTATTAGAGAGGTCAATTCCAGAGTTGGCTCTCTGATGAACATCTTCAGTTTTCATTTCTGGAATTCTCATAGGAAATTCTTCATCATGTCTGAGAATCATCTGATTGTTACTAGGCATTTCATGCTTTTCTTCGTCAGAGTCATCCTCTCTTTCCACAATGATGTTTTTCCTTTCTAAGGGTTCTTCTTCAGAATCCTTTATCATTATTTCCTTGAACCTTTCAGAGAGTTCATCGGCAAGGGGTATTTTCTTGCTTCCTTCATAGAATACAACATGAACTGATTCTTCAATCTTCTTTGTTCTTTTGTTGTAAACTCTGTATGCTTTGCTATTCATAGAATAACCAAGAAACACACCTTCATCTGCCTTTGGTTGAAATGTTCTTAGATACTCTTTTCCATTGTTAAGGACAAAACATCTACAACCAAACACTTTCAGATGTTTGATATTAGGGGGTCTACCAACCAAGAGTTCATATGGGGTCTTGTCATGGTGTTTGTTTATCAAACATCTGTTCTGAGTGTAGCATGCTGTATTTACAGCTTCAACCCAATAAACTTCACTTATTTCGAGTGTCATTAGCATTGTCCTTCTTTGCTTCTTTAAGGGTTCTATTTTTCCTTTCGCAACACCATTTTGTTGTGGTGTTCTTCTGAGAGAAAGTTGGTGTTGTATACCTTCTTGGTACAAAACTCCTTTATGTCTTGGTTGACAAACTCAATACCACGATGCATTACGATTGCGATACTTTGTCATTTTCATGACTTCAAGCTTATTCAACAAGTTTGGTATCTCCACCCTAGAATCGTATTTGTGCTTTAGAAAGACAACCCAGTGAATCTTGAAGTCATCTACAACAACGGACCATACTTCTTTCCCGCATAACTAGTTACGGATGATTCAAAAGATCCATGTGTAATAGTTGCGTTGGTCTAACACTTAAGTGTCTGGTTTTGGACTTGAAAGAGATTTTGGATTGTTTCCCCATCCGACAGTGTAACAAATACCATCCTTTACGAAGATGTTTTGGGAAGGCCAACCACTAACTCTTTCTTAGCAAGTTTGTTGAGTTTTGAAATTCAAGTGACTCATTCTTTTGTGCCATAACGGTGCTTACATGTGACCTGATTGACTCACCATGAGACATTCTTCAGTTGTGGCAGATGCCCAATCGGCAACATAAAGACTTCCTTTCCGCCGAGCAACCAAGACTGTCTGCTTTTACTCATTGTCTATAAGTTTGCAATACTTTGCTTTGAATTTCACAGTGAATCCCTTGTCTGGAAACTGGCTCATGCTAAATAGATTATATTTCAAACCTTTAACATGTAATACGTCAGTGATTGTTAATGATCCTAATTTGACGTTGCCAAATCCCAGAGAGGGATTTAATTCTCCTCCAACAAATCTGATGTCTGGTCCATTGTTGCAAGCTTTGTAGTTTACCAGATTTGCTTTGTCTCCTGTCATGTGCTTTCCGCATCCACTATCAAATAGCCATTGAGCCTTAGTCCAAGAGGCGTTCTGCACAAAACAGGAAACAGGAGTTAGGTTCTTGCTTCAGAGATAGAACCAATTAGACTAAACATTCTTCCAGTAGGAATCCACTTTTTAGTGAATTTCTTGGGAGTTTGTTTTTGTCTAACTTGATCAGAAGGAAATGCAATAAAATCAGTAATTTTGATCTCAATTTTCCTTCTTGGGGTGTTTCTAGGTGTTCCCTTGGTGCTTTCGGACCACAGGTTTCTGGGGTTGCTTTTCAGCAAACTTAGCCTTTCTGACCAGGTTCCTTCTAGCTCTGGCATTCAGTTTTTCAGTGGCTTGAGATTTACTCCACTTCTGTCTATTGCTACGTGCAATATCAGCCTTGCGCCATTGTTCTTGTCCCTCCTTATATTGTTGCAGAAGAACTTTTCCAATAGCACGATAGCCAATGCCATTTCGAACACCTTTGGCTTTCTGAATACGTTCTTCAGAAGCCTTACTAGTTTCTGCACGATCTTTATTTTCATAAAATGGTACAGTAGAGAATTTGCCTATTCCAGCAATTCTTCCTTTCCTAGTAATGTAGCAATGTGGATGGTTGCATGTCTGAGGGTTGTGTTTCCTTTTAGAAACCTTATCCACAAGTTTTTTATCAACTTGTTGTTCTTTCAAAGGCTGGGTTGCTACTCCTTTTCCTTTGTCAACTACCCTAGCTTTCTGACCAATGCTATAGGTGGTTGAAGAACCATTCTGTTGACTTTTTACAAAGTTCAACCTTTCATCACTCTTCTTCAGAGGAGATGAATTACTCGATTGTTCATCAAGTCCAAGTCCACCTTTATCAGAGGGATCTCTCAGATAGGATTGAACCTCAGTGAGAGTGTCACTAGCCTTTGCATAAGATTGGAAGGATAGCTCTTTCTTTCTGAGTTCTTCATTCTCAGAAAGCAGCTTCATCATTTTCTTATTAAGTTCATCCAAGGCTAGTTTGTGAGAATTTTCATTCTCAGATATCTGAGCTTTCAGAAAGGCTATTTCAGCGTTCTTGTTCTCAGATACTCTGGTTAGCTCAGAAACCTCTTTTTCAAGAGTTTCTTTGCTTTCCTCTAGAATTCTGGTTTTGGATTTTGCTTCCAGAAATTCTTTCTCATAACGATCCAATTCACTCTTGACCAACTCCAGATCCTCAATTCCATCATCACTCTCATAGTACAGAAATTGTGAATTGTTATTTACCTCATCAGCCATAAGACACATTTCAATGTTGGAGATGTCTGGACCAGCAATCTCAGCAACTCCACACATTTCATTCTTCTTAAGGCCGAAGTCGATTACATCGTGGGTGATTCCACACAATTCTGGTGATGGTAGGTTTGAGTCATCTGAATCTCCATCTTCAGAATCTGTCTCAATGTCTAGAGCATCAAGTTGAATTTGAATCTTCTTCCTTTCTTCAGTCAGTAAGGCCCTTTGATTTCTCTTGAAATTTCTTCTGTCCTTCTTGTCACCTGTCTTGAGCTTATTTAAAGCAGGACAATCTCTCTTGAAGTGACCAGGCTTTTGACAATAGAAGCAGATATCATTTCCTATTTCTGCAGCTTCAGTACTAACACCTTTCTGAATGGGGGTGTTCAGAGAGTTGTTCATTTGTATGTTCTTGTACTGATGATAGTTTGGGCCAAGATGCTTTTTCAGCTTTTCTTTAGCTTTTCTTCTCTCTATCTCTTGACTCACAAATTTCTTCATGTGTCTTACTGCAAGAGTATTTTCTTCAGATGCATCTTTGGTATCCTTCTTTTCAGAAGAACCTTGAGAAACTAGAGCAACACTTTGCAACTTTTCAACTGTTTGTTCTCTCTGAGTTGTCTCATAGTCTACAGTGGCAAGATGAGAGAAGAGCTCTACTGGAGTAATATTTGGTATCCCTTGGTTGAAATAAAAGAACTTAGTGTGCTCCCAGTTGTGATTGAGACTTCTGACAATAGTCTTAATCTTTTCTGGATGGGAGTATCTGTTGTTTTCACCAAGTGCAGCCATATCACTCATAAGTGTAGTAAACCTGAAATCAAGTTCTTCCAGAGTTTCAGTAGGACCTTGTTTGAAGTTTTGGAACTTCAATTTAAGAACTTCGAACTTGTTTTCTTTGGTTTTCTCAGTTTCGGAACAGATTTCTTCAATCAGTTGCCAGGCAACTTTCGCCGTTTTAGCACCCCGCAGTTTACACTGTATGTGCTCAGGTGTCGATTTGATGATGATATTACGAGCTTGACCATCCAATCTGTGTCTCTTGGCATCTTCAGATGTCCAGAGCTCTCTTGGCTTGTCTTCATACATAATGCTTCCACGAGCAACATGACCACTATCACTAGCAGCCATATCCTCGCTTCCATCTTCCTTGTCTGAGGCTTTTCTTCCATCAGACACCTCAGTAACTTGTTTGAGTTGTCTGATTTTGATAGGCCCTTCATTGATGACATAGATCATCTCGTCACTAATGGCCTCCAGATGGAGCATCATGTTGTTCTTCCATTTCTCGTAGTTTTCTGGCTTCAGAACGGGTGCATCACTCAGAGACATACCTGCACACTTAACACAAAATTATATAGTCCTCAGAAAGAGACAAAGTTCCTTTACCTATCTGGGGATCTAGGTTCAGTGCAGAAGGCTTGTGAACCTCCTGCTCTGATACCACTTGTTGGTCCAGATAACGGCAAAGTAAAAGACTAGAGGGGGGGGTGATTAGTCTTTTAAAACTTTTGTCGATAAACACACTCAGAAACCCCCAGGTTTCTGATACTTAAATTCAGAGCGCGGAAGACTTTAAGATAGGTAAGTGCAGAAACAATAAGTATGTGTGTGTGTGTGTGTGCTTTGCTGAAATGTAAGTACAGAAAGGTAAATGACACAGCAAATATAGTGGTATCTGGAGGTGGCGTAATCCTCCAACTAATCCACTTCGGCCTTTCTGAGACCTAGAATTCACTAGAACAGATAATTGAGTTCACCTCACAATAATCCTATTCTAAGATTCTTAAACAAATGGTTCCCAACCAAATGTTCCCCCTGAGTTATTCCTCAGCTCCTAGAGCTAAGTACTTCCTCTACTCAGATAACCTTGTAGTTATTCCCTGATTTCCCAAATCAAGTACTTCCTCTACTCCACGCCTTGATGGTGTTGGTTATAAGGTTTTGTCAGAGAGGCTTCTCGTATAACTTTTCAGTTATGTTTTCAGAGAGCCAAACAGAACGAGACTACTTAATACACTTGTTCAGTGGATGGCAGTCTGCTCTTTACTGACCCAAGTAATTGATGTCCGTTCTGGAGAATGAGCTTCAGAAAGGGTATCTGATAGTTCAACTCTTTCATGAATAACAATCTCTTGTTAAGGTTCAGGACAACTTAGAACTACTAGTGATTCTTCAAGCAACAGAAAGCTTTCAGAACGGGTAGTAGAGTGCTTGAGAGAATACTTTGCTTGATGGTAATTTTGCAAGATAGAGCGTTCTAAGGTATGTTCTTCAAGCATCTAAGTGTGTGATATATATAGATAAATTTGAGAGGCGTTTGAATTATATCCGTTGTGCTCTCCATCAAATTATATCCGTTTATATCTTGAACTATGTACTCAGAAGTCACTATCTCATTTTTCAGAGAGGACTGCTTTGCGACATTTACGATGCATTTAATGCATATCTTCGTTCATTGTCCTATAGTCTCAACGGATACATGAGCCTTTTTGATGGCTTGCATGCTCCATACTCATGATGTCATATGTCCAGAATCATATTTCGAAAGTAAGTTAATATACTTAAGAAAGGATTAAGGACATAGTCTTTCTGAGTTAGACTAAACCTTTGTGTCTTCATAAACATTGTGCAATCTTCAGTCTTCTAATCTTCAGAAAAGCTCCATTGCTAGGATTGATCTTCATGGTCTTCTTGAAATAAAAAATTACACTCAGAGACCTATAATCCTAATACAAGATTTACTAGACTAATCATACTTAGTGATTTCCTCTTTTACAATGTTCAAGTGAACCAAGAGTACTTAATCACCTTTCTAGCTAAGACAAGAACATGTGATGAGCGATCAAAATACTAACAGATATTCCTAACATATAGTGTCTTTGTGCGTTTTTATGCTTTGGTGCTTTGTTTGTGTTTTGTAGGATTTTTGTGTCCCGAAGGTGAAAATCGGAGTGAAAACGTTGGTTCTAGATATTTGAATGTAGATTAACTGGGCGAAAACGGAAGTGGATTCGGAGTTCGGATGAAGATTTGAGAGTCGTTTTAGCGAAGCTTGCAAAAGTGAAGTTTTACGGAGCAGTCTAGTCATTTTGGCCATAACTCTCTATTATGATGCCGATTGACCTGCTCTCAGTGGCCACGGAAAGATAATTCAAAGGGCTACAATTTTCGTTTTGGAAGCATCGGAAAATTCTGTCTGTGGAAAAAGTTACGGAGGTTTTAAGCTTGCCGCTATTTGCTTTATCTTATTCTAGTTTTTAGAAACAACCAACTTACAAATCAATCTATTTTCATAAGTAACTGTTTACTTTCAAACCGTTGTGGTAGCTTAATTGGTTCCTTAGCGAATGATCCTGTGGTTAGCATTTTCTGTCTAAAAAACTGTTTACTACTTGTTTTCTAAGTAATAATTTTAGCACATCAGAGCCTTCAAGTCAGTGTAGTTCACGTAGAGCTTGCGAGGGGATCTTCTTCTTTCCTCGATCCGTCCTCTTCTGTCGCCATTTCTGTTCTGCTCAAAGTGTTGGTTCCCCAATCTCGGGTTGTCCTGTACTGGTTTTGCTTTCTTGACCTCGGCCCTTACCACCATTTTGTCAAGGGTTTCATTCGTGCTTAAGAACTACTTAACCATTTCAATAAGTTCTCGTTCGGTGGTTATGCCTGCATCAACAAGCTTGTAGCGGAACGGAGCATTGTTGGTATTTTCTCCCATGTGAATGACTCGTTCTTTGATAGGGTGTGGTTCTACCATGGCTGCAGCTTGTTCGAATCTCTTTACGAAAGATCTCAAACTCTCATGTTCCTTTTGTACGATCTCTTCTAGATAGCTCACAAGTCGAGCTGTCTCGAGGAAGTTTTCAAATTTCAGAGTGAACTTTGCTAATAAGTGATCCCGGGACATGATTGAGTCAGGACGGAGTTGTTTCCACCAAGTCATCGCAGGTCCATAGAAGGTGTTTGGGAACAGTTGGGCTTTTACATTGTCTGGTACTCCCATTCCTCCCAGAGATGCCTCGAACCGGATTCTGTGGTCAGCGGGACATGAATTTCCATCATATGTTTCCTTGGATGCAGGTGCATTCCGACCAAGAGGTAGTTTTGTTGCCCTTATTTCCGGGCATAAAGGATTCAAACTCTGCCCATATTTGATGATGACTTGTTCCCTAATTCATTCCGTTTCGTCCATGGGCAAGTCCTGTTGATGGATTCTCTCAGATCTGGATCTAGCTCTTTCCCTCTGATTTTCTCTCCGCCTTTCCTGACTCCACCCTCTTCTCCTATGGTGTTCTTCATCCTCCATCGGAGTGAGTGATCTGCTATCCGGAAGGTTTCTCCTATAGGTGCGCGACGGGGTTTCTCCTCTGTATCCGCTGAGGGTCTCCTGGTCATCATACCGATCATTGTACTGGTTCCTTCTCTCATTGTTCCGTGGGCATCGATCTCTTGTAGAGACCCGAGATGGAGTGGGGTCACGAGGATTCCTTCCCTCGACCCCCCCGTTCTCCCCCCTACTTGCTGCATGTGTGTTTCTAGGGTGCTGGTTATTACGAGCTCGGTTGTTTAGTAGATTCCTCTAATCCTCCGGAGTTCTCCTACTTGGTGCTCTGATGTTCTCAAATCGATCGGTATTTCGTCAGTTGGGGGGTCCCCTGGATTCGATCACATGTTCCGCCATAGCCTGCCTTTGTGGCCGATTATCTCTGACATATCATCTTGTGTTATACTACCTCCGTTTCACTAAAATTATTAATAAGACGTTTTTTGACACACATGTAATTTTCCGTTTTGAGCGTTTTATGCTCTAATAGGAGTAACAATTTTCCGTTTTTAGCGTTTCACTAAAATTTTTACATTTTATATTATGGAAATTACTTCCATAATACAATTTATTTTTAACCACACATTTTTTGACACGCATGTAATTTTCCACTTAATTAATATCTCAAACTCATTCTTAACCATATACTTTTGGGGGACCACACGTTTTTCTTAAAAATTGTGTCCAACACAATTGTAACACATTTAGTGAAACGGGGGGAGTATTTTATTCTCTACATGATATTCATGGCCCAAACAAAAATAACACAAAATCATGTGTATGTTGTAATTTGTGATGATATAAATGAATTAAATTCACATGTCAATACAAATTCGAACTTTTCATAATGGAAGTTATTGTATCTTGATAAGGTAAGTAAATTAAAGAAACGTAAAAGTTGTAAGGATGGAATCCCTCCACTCATTGAACCTCTTCATACAAGTTTAAAACTCGCCATGAGTTAAAAGGAGTGTTAGAGGAATTAATGAATTATAGTATAAATTGTTATTGTCCGGAGGAACGGCTCAAGAAAGTTTCTCCAGAGCCTACGGGTGGAAGAAGTGGCCAACACAATGGATATTGATGTAGGGTTAAAACGGATAAGTCAATAGTCCAAGTCAAAGTCAATCTGATTAAGGAAAGGTTAATTAGATTATTAGTTTTAGGGAGTTGTGTAATTATTGTCCTTCTGCTATGATGGTCCGGTCAGAGTTAAGTCCGTCTACTTAATACTTGGTATGGTCATTTTTAACATTAAGCTCGGGTGATTATAGTCCGTCAGGAGTAAATACTCAGGGTGGATGGAGTCCGCCTAGGAGTGGGTTCGTCTGTTGAGTACTTGGAGGGGCTATATGAAATAGGAAGAGAATGGATTAGACCCTTTAGGGCCGGCCTGTCTAAGACAGTCCGAACTAAGATTCAACTAGTTAGGAGGCAGATCAAGCTTGGGCTCGGACCTCAAAACTTAGAGAGTGGAATATTGAGAAGTAGTTGCTTCCCATTATGAGGAGTAAATGCTCTCCTATTTATAGTGGAATGCTCTGGGGGACAGACCTCTGACTCACCTGTAGTTGGTCGGCTTGGCGACAGGGTGACACGTAATCCCGGAGATAGGTGGCGCGTTTGGCTCACGTTGATATTCATGATATAATCGGAGGAGTCCGCCCAGAAACTTCAGCCGGATAATTATAAGGGACGGTCCTAATCATATTGTCTTTATAAGAAGTCCAGTCCCCTGATTACAGATATGTCCGTGGGGAGGGATGTGGGGGTCGGACCGGACAATCATTTCAACCTGGAATTCTGGTCATAGAGATGGAAGGCAAGTCCTTTGGTGACGGACTGTGGGAGCTGCAGGCGGACTCCTTTAGATCGTATGTACAGATAGTAGTAAGTCGTCTTGATCCGGCATGTGGGGACGGACTTATATGTATATATGATTGATGTTTTACTTGCAAATACACTTTATGATATGCACAATGTTCCTTGAGGTTCGGAATGGGTGAACAATAGATATATTGAAAGGTCAAATTATAGATACGTGCAATTTAGGTTGAAGGTAATCTCACTTCAGATAACTTCTTATTACAAATTTTTGTAAAAGTCATGATTTTTTTAATATGATAATTGTGATACTCTTTTTGACTCATTTGTTTGGCACACTCACTTTATCTATATCAATTTCATTGCAATTCTTCTTTTAAGAAAATCAAGTATTTTACAATGTGCTCTCTTTTGGTGTTGAAGGGCAGAAGTAGTGTTGAAGGGCAGACCATAATTTATTGGGCTGGTCTGGTAAGCCAGTAATGAAGGTCTTGAACCAGAACTCAATATATGCAGTGTATTGGTTCTAGCTCTAGGCCTAAGTGGGTTGAAACGAGACGGGTTATGTAGTGGATCAACACACACCTCATATTGCAATGTTCATTTCGGGAAATGATATGGGGCCGAACGAAGTCCGTTGATCCAGCAGCAAACGTTCAAATGTTGAGGACTACTTTTCCTAAATTTTGATAAATATAATTTTGACGGAAGTTTTTTAGCCAAAGGCCAATTTTATTAATTAATCAAAAAATACTTGGTAAATTAAACCCAAAAAAAAAAAAACAGAGATAGAAAAAATTCAATCGGGTGAGGAAATACATCTAAATATATATATAATAAAAGTAGTGACCTATCTTAATAAATAGGCATGCCACGTGTGCAAAATCTTATATGGCATGTCTTTTTTAATATCATTTAGTTTCATTCACAAAAATAAAGCAAAAAGAAAACAATAATTTAGAAGTGTATAATTTATTTTTAGTATGTTAACTACATATATAGTTTTTATTAAATTGCATATAACTTTATCTGCAAAACTCTAAAAAATATTTTGAACATATATTTGGGTTCATCGCGACAAGATGAATCCATAGACACCAATCTTATATACTATTATTAATTAAATAAATTATTTATATATTAAAATAAAATATCAATTTGTTAAATAAGATCTATTGGTTGTGTAAATTTTAAATTTGAAAATAAACTATGTTACATTTATTCATCACAATGCAATGCACCTTATACTTTTCATTATTTATATTTTTAGTATGTTGACTACATATATAGTTTTTATTAGATATCTCACATAAATTTTATTTACAAAACTCCGAAAAATATTTTGAACATATACTTGGATTCATCGCGATAGGATAAATTCATAGACACCAATTATGAATATTATTATATATTAAATATTTTATTCATTATAATAAGATATAAAATTATTAAATGATATGTATCGGTTGTGTAAATTTAAATTTTGAAAATAAACTATGAAACATTTTAATATTCAAGATGTAATGCACCTTATAACTTTCACTGTTTATTTTTAGTATTTAGACTACATAGTATGTAGTTTTTATTAAATCTCATATGAATTTATGTACAAAACTCCGAAAAATATATTTAGTTAATTAAATAAATTATTTATTCATTAAAATAAATATAAATGTATTAAATGAAATCTATTATTTGTAGATATTTATATAAACTTATCTACAAAACTCTGAAAAATATTTAAGCATATAATATTATTATTATTATTAATTAAATAAATTATTGTATTCATTAAAATAAAATATAAATTATTAAATGATATAAAATGAAATATTGGATTTAAAAAATAGAGTATTTATTAAATATTTACTACTCCCTCCATCCATTTAAAAATAAATTAATCATTATTTAGATGTCCAATTATAATTTTGATTTTACGGTTGAGCAGAGGCCGAATAGGGGTATTATTAGTGTTGTTGCTAAGGATCATGAGAACAATATAATTGTTTAACGTGAAAATTTTATGTCTTATATGGTTGTTGAAACTACGAAAGGATTGACAGCCAAATTAACAATTGACTTTTTTCAAGGTTTTGAGTCCCAACATGTGGTTATTGAAATTGATTGTGCTTACGTAATTAAATTTCTTAAATATGCAAAAAAATTCCTTGCCCTTTTGTTTCACATTTTCAAAGAAACGCAGACATTTTTAATATAGAATGGAAGTATCTTCTAAAAAGAAATTGAGAAACAGGTGTTGAATTTTTTAGTAGCATAGAATTTGAGATTGCATACATGAACTAAGAATAAAAGTAATTAATGGTAATATTAATCATAGTTGACTGAAAGATTTTAACTAGACGAGACATAATCATTTTTTCTTATAAATTGAAGAACAAATCGACAAATTATATGAATAATTAAGTGAGCACATACAAAGCCAAAACACACCTAAAAATAGTCATATATGTGAATCACTTAGCGTGGCTAGGGAACCTAAATGAATGAAGTTATACATTTCAGAGTTATATTATTACAGATTAAATTAATTACTCATATTTATTACAGAGTTAACACAAAATGATAGGCTACTTTTTTATTTTGTAGGGAGACTGAGATGAAATAATTTTTTCGATGGACACCTATGAAAAGTATAATAAGATATCATAAAATAAGATTATTTTGTTTGAAACATTAATCTTTTAATCAATAACTACTCGAAAAATAAAAAGAGCATATAAGATACTCTTACAAGAGTCAGAGACACGATTGAGCACATGTCGAACTATATCTTACTACATTGGTATTCCGTCATTTAACTTTTAAATGGATCGGGTTCTATCCAACCTGAATTCAAACCCGTTCAAAATAATGATGTTTAGGTCCGGGTCGGACATATATTCAAACCCGTTCCAAACCTCTGTAACAAGACCCAAACCACAACATTTTATGGTTAAATTAGTAAAATGTACATTTTCCGAGGGAGGGGATATGCTGGGGGTGGGTGCCAAAAAAACCACTGTAACATGTGAAATTATATTTTGTAAAATAATAATTTTTGTGTGTATCGAGGTGGTTGAGACCCAACCCTGTTAATTGCGTTATACACTTTTCTATTTTTATTTTGTTCGGGTCTGAGGGATATAATTTTGATTTAAGAACATGCATCGTTTACTAATTGACGTGACTGGTACGGGTAGATGACCCGATATAAAATAGTATATGTCATCAACCCATCGGGTCCTGAATGGGTTTGGGTTGGGTGGGATCATATGTTCAGGTCCGGGTCGGACATATACTCAAACCAGTTTCAAACCACAACATTGTATGGTTAAGTTAGTAGAATGTATTGGGGGGGGGGGGGTTTGGGGATATTGTGTTAGATGTATAAACACATAAAATAAAAATAGTAAAACTAGAGCGGCCATTTTTGCATAAAAGTGTATAGTTAAGTGTTGGTATGCTCCCCTCACTAATATTATTTTGTTTATTGTTTATATATGGTGTTAGGAATATCTGTTTAGATTTTGATCAGCAACCTAATGATTTATCTTAGCTCAGAAAGGTGGTTAGTACTCTTGGTTCACTTGAACACTGTAAAAGAGGAAAATCACCAAGTATGATAGTCTAGCAAATCTTGTATAGGATGTTAGGTCTCTGAATGTAATTTTTATTTTCTGAAGAAGACCAAGAAGAAGGCATCCAGCAGGAGAAGTTCAACGGATTTGAAGATTTGAAGACTGCTCAAATTTGCTGAAGACAAAGGTTATCAGATACCGATGTCCAGATATCTTGAAGAAACAAGTGTTTCAATAAACAAGTGTTGCAAAAGATATCTGAGAATACAAGGTTTCTGAACGAGGAAAAGTGCCCACAGATATCTACACTCAGATACCTTGGATAAAGATTATGTTTCCAAGAAACAATATATTTTTAACAAGTGATATCTGGAGTCGTGATAATCTCTGAAAACGGACGTGCGAAGCTTCAGAAAGCATGCATAGTTCCGTTGGCACTACAGGACAAAGTATAGTACAGTGCATCAAATGCGCGGACAGAAATGTCTGAACAAAAACGGTAGTCTCTGAAGAAGAAGACAAACGTGCAACAGTACTATACTCAGATATCAATAGTTTGAATTTGATTTAAGCCTAACAGATACTATTCAAACGGTACTCAAATTCATCTATAAATATCAACACTTAGAATGCTTGAGAACACACACACAGAACTTACACCAAGAACACTGAATACTCACACAAGCTCTCTCAAGCATACTACTTACCTTCAAGCTTTCTGTTGCGACCAAAGCTCTTGATTCTAAGTAGCACAAAAAGTTCTAAGTGTCCTGATCCTTAACAAGCATTGTTATTTGTGAAAGAGTTGAATCAAGATTTCATATCTGAGATTCATTCTCTTGAACACTTATCATAGACTTGGGTCAGTAAAGAACAAGATACCATACACTGAAAAGTGTATTAAGTATACTTGATTCATAGAGCTATCTGCATAACTGAACAAGTTATTAAAGAAGCTCACCTGACAAACTACCTTAACCAACACCTTAATCGGCGTGGAGTACATGAAGTACTTAGTTTGGAAAACTAGGGAATAACTCCAAGGTTACTGAGCATAGGAAGTACTTAGTTTGGGAAACTAAGGAATAGATCAAAAGGTTTTTGAGTACAGGAAGTACTTGGCTGAGAAAGCCGGGGAATAACTCAGGGGGAACACTTGGTTGGGAACCTAGTGTTTTTTAGGAATCGAGAGAAGATACTTGTAAGGTTACCTCAATTATCTGTCTTAGTGGATTCTAGGTCTGAGAAAGGCCGAAGTGGATTAGTTGAAGGATTACGCCACCTTCAGATACCACTATAAAGACTTGTGTTATTTACTTTCTGCAATTTATTACTTGCTTTATTTACCTTGCTAAGTATTTACACATATCTTACTGAGCATGTGCACTTATCACAAAAAGTCTTCCGCTCTCTGAAAATAAGTATCAGATATCTTCACAGATATCTAAGAAATTATGTTTATCGACAAAAGTTTGAAAAAGACTATTCACCCCTCCCCCCCCCCCCCCCCTCTTCTTTTACTTTGCCGTTATCTGGACCAACAAGTGGTATCAGAGCAAGAGGTTCCCAAGCCTTCTGCACTGAACCTAGATCCCAGATAAGTGCCCACTAACTGCTTTTCACCTACACTTGATTTGTTTGTTTAGTGTGTTTGCTGCAGAATGTCTTTAAGTGACGCCCCAATTCTCAAGCCAGAGAATTATGAGAAATGGAAGAACAACATGATGCTCCACCTAGAAGCCATCAGTGATGAAATGATTGACGTGATAAAGAATGGCCCCATAGTCATTCAACAACTCAAGCAGGTCATGGAGGTTTCTAATGGTAGAGACAGAGAACAAAGTGATGGGTCTTCACAGATAGATGCGTCAACCAGTGGGAGACCTACCAGTCAAGTTATTTACGAACCAAAGCCCAAAGAGCTCTGGACATCGGAAGATGCCAAGAGAAATCGACTGGATGGTCAGGCTCGCAATATCATCATACGTTCTACTCCAGAGCACATACAGTGTAAACTGTGGGGTGCAAAAATGGCGAAAGTGGCCTGGCAACTTATTGAAGAAATCTGTGTCGGCACTGAGAAAACGAAGGAAAATAAGTTCGAAGTTTTAAAGCTCAAATTCCAAAACTTTAAACAAGGTCCCACAGAGACTCTTGAAGAACTAGATTTCCGATTTACAACACTCATGAGTGACATGGCTGCACTTGGTGAAAGTAATAAATATACCCAACCAGAAAAGATTAAGACTATTGTGAGAAGTCTAAATCATAACTGGGAGCATACAAAGTTTTTCTATTTTAACCAAGAAATGCCAAATATCACTCCAGTGGAACTTTTCTCTCACCTTGCCACTGTTGACTATGAGACAACTCAAAGAGAACAAACAACTGAAAAGTTGCAGAATGTTGCTCTAGTTGCCCAAGGAACTTCTGAAAGGAAGGAAGGCAAGGAGGTGACTGAGGATGCTCTTGTTGTAAAGCAAATGAGAAAATATGTCAGTCGAGAGATTGAGAGAAGAAAAGCCAAAGAGAAGCTGAAAAAGCATCTAGGCTCAAACTATCACCAGTACAAAATTATGCAACTGTCAAGCTCGCTGAACAAGCCGGCTCAGAAATCATCTAGTACTGAGGAAGCAAAAATCGGAACCGATACCTGTTTCTATTATCAGAAACCTGGTCATTTCAAGAAGGATTGCCCTGCCTTCGACAAACTAAAGACAGGTAACAAGAACGATAGAAGAAACTTCAAGAGAAGTCAGAGAGCTATGCTCACTGAAGAAAGGAAAAAGATTCAACTCCAACTGGATGCTCCAGACATTGAGTTTGATTCTGAGGATGAAGACTCAGATGATTCCACACTGCCTTCTCCAGAAATGTGCGATGTTTCTCATGAAGTGATTGACTTTGGTCAAAAGAAGAAAGAAGTGTGTGGAGTGGCTGAAGAAATCTTTCCAGATATCTCCAACATTGAACCTTGTCTAATGGCTGGTGAGGTAACACATACTTCTTGTTATACTTACGAAAGTGATGAGGAAGGAATCAAAGATCTGGAACATCTCAGAAGAGAACTTGATCTCTACGAAAGAGAATTTCTGATGGTCCGAGCTAGAGCTGAAATCCTTGAAGAAGAAAAGAATTCTCTTGTAAAGGAAAATTCACAATTACTCAAGATATCTGAGAAAAAGGATGCTGAAAATGCATTTCTCAAGGCTCAGATATCTGAGACAGAAAAGTCACATAAAGAAGCATTGGCCAAACTTCAAAAGAAATGTGAAGATCTTCTTTCTGAGAATGAAGAACTCAAAAAGAAAGAACTATCTTTTCAATCTTATGCCAAAGCTAGTGACACTCTTACTGAAGTACAATCTTATTTAAGAAATCCTTCAGAAAAGAGAGGACTTGGGCTGGACACACAAACAGATAGTTCTACCACTCTGAATAAGAGTGATGAAAGAAGAACATTTGTCAAGATTTTCTAAAGGTGGTTCCCAAACAACCTTTAGCATTGGTCAGAAAGCTAAGGTTGTTGACAAAGGAAAGGCAGTTGCGACCAAACCTTTGTGGGAAAAACAAGTCCCAAGAAAAATTCTTGGGAATGTTTATGAAAAGAAAACATAAAACTGAAAAGTGTAATCACCCACAGTGCTATGTCTCTCAGAAAAGAAGAATTGCAGGAGCTGGCAAATTCTCCTATGTCACATTTTCTGGAAAGAAAATAGACTACCCACAGACTAGCAAAGCTGCTGAGATGAGAACTCATATAGCACCAGGCGCTCGAAATGCCATTGGCTATAAATCCATCGGGAAACAACTTGCTCGTGAGTATAAACAAGAGCAAGAACGATGGTTAAAAGCTAGAATTGCTCACGGCAATTATCAGAAGTGGAAGATGAGTCAAGCCACTGAAAATCTGAATGCCAGGGCTACAAGAAATCTGGCTAGGAAAGCTAAGTTTCTTTGAGAAGCACTCGAAAACCGATGTATCTGAAAGCACCAAATGGAGCACCAAGGAACACACCAAGGAAGAAAATAGTTCTTAATAACAATGATACTAATCATTTAACTAGAATTCCTCCTTACGTTCCTATTAGACAAAAGAATGTTCCTAAGAAATTCATTCAAAAATGGATTCCTACTGGGAGATTCTTTAGTCCATATGGTTCCATTGTTGGTATGAGAACCTAATCTCATGTTTCCTGTCTTGTGCAGAACACTCTAAAGACCAATCCAAAGTGGCATTTTGATAGCGGATGTGGAAAGCACATGACAGGAGACAAAGCAAATCTGATTAACTACATAAAATGCAATGATGGACCAATTATTAGATTTGCTGGAGGAGATGAAAATCTAACCATAGGATTTGGCAATCTGAAGTTTGGAGCCCTTACAATCTCTGAAGTACTACATGTAAAGGGATTGAAATATAATCTCCTAAGCATGAGTCAACTAGTAGACAAAGGGTATACTGTCAAGATCAAGTCAAAACTATGCAAAGTGATTGACAATGAGTCAAAGCAGACAGTCTTGGTTGCTAGGCGAAAAGGAAATATTTATGTTGCTGATTGGGCATCCGCCACAACTGAAAAATGTTTCATGGTGAGTCAATCTGTCCACACTGAAGAAAATTGGCTATGGCATAAGAGAATGAGTCACTTAAATTTCAAAACTCTGAACAAGCTAGCCAAGAAAGAATTGGTTGTTGGTTTACCCAAGATGGCATATAGAAAGGATGGTATATGCCCAGCTTGCCGAATGGGAAAATAATCCAAAACATCTTTCAAGTCTAAAACTAGACACTCCAGTGAAAGGCCACTGCAATTGTTACATATGGATCTTTTTGAATCCTCTGTAACTAGTTATGCAGGAAAGAAGTATGGTCTGGTTGTTGTTGATGATTACTCAAGATTCACTTGGGTTGTTTTTCTCAAACACAAATCTGATGCAAGGGTTGAAATACCCAACTTGCTGAATAAGCTTGAAGTCATGAAAAATGACAAGGTATCTGTAATCAGAACAGACCATGGTACTGAGTTTGTGAACCAGTACATAAAAAAGTTTTGTACCTGCAAAGGTATACAACATCAACTATCTTCCGTAAGAACACCACAACAAAATGGTGTTGCTAAAAGGAAGAATAGGACCCTAAAAGAAGCGGCAAGAACAATGCTTGCTGACACTGAAATAAGTGAAATCTATTGGGTTGAAGCTGTAAACTCAGCATGCTACACTCAAAATAGATGTCTGATTAACAAGCACCATGACAAAACTCCTTATGAGCTTTTGATTGGTAGACCACCTAGTATCAAGCATCTAAGGGTGTTTGGTTGCAGATGTTTCGTTCTTAACAATGGAAAAAGAGTACTTCAGAACATTTCAACCAAAGGCAGATGAAGGAGTATTTCTTGGTTATTCTATGAATAGCAAAGCCTATAGAATCTACAACAAAAGAACGCAAAAGATTGAAGAATCTGTTCATGTAGTGTTCTACGAAAGAAACAAGAAAATACCCTTAAATGATGATCTCTCAGATAGGTTCAAAGAACTGATGATTAAAGATTCTGAAGAAGAATCCTCAAAAGGAAACAATTCTATCATTCACTTAGAGCATGAATCTGACGATGAAAAGCAACCATTGCTTAGTAACAACCAGACGACTCTAAGACATGATGAAGAATTTCCTATGAAGATTCCAGAAATGGAACAGGTTACTGAGAACCTTCATCATGTAGAGGTTTCTGAGAATGAGATTGCTGAAAATCAAATTCCAGATATCCCTAACACTGAAAAAGTGTCAGATATCCATGGCATTTCCCATGTGTCAGATATCTCAGATACTGCACAAGTATCCCATCAAGATCATATTGATTCACACTCAGATCAAAATGATATTGATCCTACTAGTTCAAAATCCATTATGAAATGGATAAGAAATCATCCTGCAAAGGATGTGATCGGTCATTAGACCAAGGAGTTAGAACTAGAAGAGCAATCGCTGAAAATGCAAATTGTCTCTATGGATGTTTCATCTCAAATATTGAACCTAAAAACTATAGAAGAAGCATTGAAGGATCAAGATTGGATCTCTGCAATGCAAGAAGAGTTGGATTAATTTGAGAGAAACAAAGTCTGGAAACTGGTTCCATTTGTTGACGGAATATCTGTAATTGGAACCAAGTGGGTTTTCAAAAACAAAATGAATGAGTCTGGTGAAATAACCAGAAACAAAGCAAGGCAGGTTGCCAAGGGATTCACCCAGACTGAAGGACTAGATTTTGATGAATCTTATGCACCAGTTGCAAGATTGGATGCAATAAGACTCTTTCTAGCCTTTGCAGCTCATAATGACTTCACAGTTTATCAAATGGATGTCAAGAGTGCATTCCTAAATGGTGAACTTGCTGAGGAAGTCTATGTTGAGCAACCACCAGGCTTTGAAGTTTCCTCAGAAAGTAGGATGGTCTATAAGCTTCAAAAAGTTCTGTATGGATTGAAACAAGCTCCAAGAGCATGGTATGATGCATTGGCCAGATACCTACTAGAAAGTGGTTTCAAGAAAGGAGATGTTGATAAAACAATCTTCACATTGAACCATGATGGGAAACTACTTTTAGTTCAAGTATATGTTGATGACATTATATTTGGATCTAAAGACAAGCAACTTTGTGAAGACTTTGCTGAACTCATGAAAGGTAAATTTGAGATGAGCATGATGGGAGAATTAAATTACTTCCTAGGGATGCAAGTCAAACAACTCAATGATGGAATATTCATTAGTCAAACTGTTGGGAAATTTGTTGGGAAATTTCTTGAGAAATTTGTTAGGAATTTTTGTTAGATATTTTGCAAAGAATATCTGTTTAGTTTTGATCAGCAACATGATGACTTATCTTAGTCTCAGAAAGGTGATTAGTACTCTTGGTTCACTTGAACATTGTAAAAGAGGAAACTCACTAAGTATGATAATCTAGCTAATCTTGTATAGGATGTTAGGTCTCAAAATGTAATTTTTATTTTATGAAGAGAAGACCAAGAAGAAGACATCCAAGCAGAACAAGCTCAACGACATTGAAGACTTGAAGAAAACTGCACAAGATTACTGAATCTGTTGTTCAGATATCTTAGCCAGATATCTTGAAGACACGAATAGTTTCAAACAAACTGTGTCACAAGAGATATTTGAGAAATAAGAGACATATCTGAAAACAAGGAAAGTGTCCACAGATATCTATTCTCAGATACCTTGAGCTTTAACCACATTTCTGAAAAAGAAATATATATTGCAAACAAAGTTGTTTCAATAAATACAAGTGGTATCTGAAGATTGAAGATAAGGACGTGCAAAGAATCAGATAACACTAGTCTCTGATACAAAGCATAGTTCCGTTGACACTACAGGACAAAAGTATAGTACAATGCATCTAATGCACGGACAGAGATGTCTGAATAAAAGCAACGGCAGCTTCTGAGAAGAAGACAAAACCTACTACAGTACTATACACAGATATCAATAGTTTGAATTTTAGCCTAACGGATACTATTCAAACGGCACTCAAATTCATCTATAAATATCAACACTTAGACTGCTTGAGAAGATACCTTAGACACACGACATAACTTGAAAACGCTGAACGTCTTACTCTCTCAAAGCAACTTACTTACTCACAAAGCTTTCTGTTGCGACCAAAGCTTTTGATCTTGAGTAAACCTTGATCAAGTTCTAAGTGTCCTGATCCTAAACAAGCAAAGCTATCTGTGAAGGAGTTGAATCAAAAGATCAACTATCTGAGATTCATTCTCTTGAACAGATATCATAAGACTTGGGTCAGTAAAATCGAACAAGATACCATATGCTGTAAAGTGTATTAAGTAACTTGATTCACAGAGCTATCTGATTAACTGAAAAGTTATTAAGAAGCTCATCTGACAACTCAAACCAAAACCAACACCATAACTGGCGTGGAGTACAGGAAGTACTTAGTTTGAAAAATCAGGCAATAACTCCAAGGTTACCGGAGTATAGGAAGTACTTGATTTGGGAAACTAAGGAATAACTCCAAGGTTATTGAGTATAGGAAGTACTTAGCTTGGGAAGCTAGGAATAACTCAAAGGTTTACGAGTATAGGAAGTACTTGGTTTGTGAAAGCCGGGAACAACTTCGGGGAACATTTGGTTGGGAACCAATTGTTAAGAATCTTAGAATAGGATTATTGTAAGGAGAACTCAATTATCTGTTCTAGTGAATTCTAGGTCTCTGATAGACCGAAGTGGATTAGTTGGAGGATTACGCCACCTCCAGATACCACTATACTTCTTTGTGTTATTTACGTTTACGTATTTACATTTCAACACACACACACATATTAAGCTTTACGCACTTATCTTTATTAAGTCTTCCTTTCGATTCTAAGTATCAGATATCTATTCAGATATCTGAGAAATAGTTGTTATCGACAAAAGTTTTAAAAGACTATTCACCCCCCCTCTAGTCTTTTACTTTGCCGTTATCTGGACCAACAAGTGGTATCAGAGCAGGAGGTTCACCAGCCTTCTGCACTGAACCTAGATCCCCAGATAGGTGAAGGAACTTTGTCCATTTTTGAGGACTATTTAATTTGTGTGTTAAGTGTGCAGGTATGTCTCTGAGTGATGCACCAGTTCTCAAACCAGAGAACTACGAGAAATGGAAAAATAACATGATGCTCCACCTTGAAGCCATAAGTGACGAGATGATCGAAGTAATAAAGAATGGCCCAAAAGTCATTCAACAACTTAGGCAAGTAATGGAGGTTTCGAGTGGAAGAGACAGAGATCAAAGCGAAGGATCTTCACAAACAGATGCGTCAACTAGTGGAAGATCTACTGGTCAAGTTATTTACGAACCAAAGCCCAGAGAACTCTGGACATCGGAAGATGCCAAGAGGAATCGTCTGGATGGTCAAGCTCGTAACATCATCATCAGATCGACACGGAGCACATACGATGTAAAGCGTGGGGTGCTAAAAGCGAAGATTGCACAACCGTGATTGAAGAAATCTGCGGGCCCAGAAAACCAAGGAAAACAAGTTCGAAGTTCTAAAGTTGAAATTTTAAAATTTCAAACAAGGTCCCACTGAAACTCTGGAAGAACTTGATTTCAGGTTTACCACTCTCATGAGTGATATGGCAGCACTTGGGGAAAGCAACAGATACTCCCAGTCAGAGAAGATTAAGACTATTGTCAGAAGTCTTAACCACAACTAGGAGCATACTAAATTCTTTTATTTTAACCAAGGTATGCCAAATATCACTCCAGTGGAACTTTTCTCTCATCTTGCTCTTGACTATGAGACAACTCAGAGAGAACAAACAACTGAAAAGTTGCAGAATGTTGCTCTAGTAACTCAAGGAACTTCTGAAAAGAAGAAAAGCAAGGAGGAGACTGAGGATGCTCTTGCTGCAAAGCAAATGAGCAAATTTGTCAGTCGAGAAATTGAGAGAAGAAAAGCCAAGAGAAGTGAAAAAGCATCTAGGCTCAAACTATCACGGTACAAAAATATGCAAAGCTATTTGAACAAGCCATTTCGAGAAAGCATCATGTCTTGAGGCGAATTGGAAAGCGATATCTGTTTCTATTGTCGTAAACCTGGCCACTTCAAGAAGGATTGTCACGCCTCAACAAACTAAGGAAGCGAAGAAAGATAGAAGAATCTTCAGAAGAAGCCAGAAAGCTTTGTTAACTGAAGAAAGAAAGAAAATCCAAATTCAACTGGATGCTCTAGACGTTGAGACAGATTCTGAAGATGACAATTCAGATGACTCAACCTTACCATCACCAGAATTATGTGGAGTTACTCATGATATAATCGACTTCGGCCTCAAGAAGAATGAAATGTGTGGAGTTGCTGAAATTAATGGACCAGACATCTCCAACATAGAAAACTGTCTTATGGCTGATGAGGTAACACATACTTCTTGCTACACTTATGAAAGTGATGAAGAGGAAATAAAACATCTAGAAAATCTCAGGAAAGAACTTGACATCTATGAAAGAGAATTTCTAATGATCCGAGCTAGAGCCGAAAACCTTGAAGAAGAAAAGAATTCTCTTGAAAAGGAAAATTCTCAATTAGTTAAAGAATCTGAGAAAAAGGATGCTGAAAATGCATCTCTCAAAGCTCAGATATCTGAGACTGAAAAGTCACATGAAGAAGCAATGGCTGAGTTACGAAAGAATTATGAAGATCTTCTTTCTGAAAACAAGGAACTCAAGAAGAAAGAATTATCTTTTCAATCTTATGCCAAGGCTAGTGACACTCTTACTGAAGTACAATCTTACTTAAGAGATCCTTCAGAAAAGAAAGGACTTGGGCTGAATACACTGACAGATTGTTCTATCACTCTGAATAAGAGTAAGGAGAAAAGAGCATTTGTAAGTACTCAGCAAGACGGTTCCCATGCAATCTATAGTATCGGTGAAAAGACAAAGATTGTTGATAAAGGAAAGGCAGTTGCGACTAAACCTTTGTGGGAAAAACAAGTCAAAAGCAAAACTGTTGGGTACGTCTCTGAAAAGAAACATAACACTGAAAAGTGTAAACACCCACAGTGCTATGTCTCTCAAAAAGGTAGAATTGCAGGAGCTGGCAAATTCTCCCATGTCACCTTTTCTGGAAAGAAATCGGATCAACCAGAGACTAGCAAAGCTGCTGAGAAAAGATCTCAGATAGCTTCAAGTGCTCGAAACGGTATTGGCTACAAAGTCATCGGAAAACAACTTGCTCATGAGTACAAGCAGGAGCAAGAACGATGGCTGAAAGCTAGAATTGCTCGAAGCAATTATCAGAAGTGGAAGTTAAATCAAGCCACTGAAAATCTGAATGCCAGGCTAGAAGAAATCTGGCAAGGAAGGCTAAGTTTGCTGAAAAGCAAACTCGTAAAAACTGACAGTATCTGAAAGCATCATATGGAGCACCTAGGAACACACCAAGGAAGAAAATAATTCTTACTAATGATAACATTCATTCAAAAGAATTCCTCCTTACGTTCTGTCGGACAAAAGCATATTTCAAAGAAATTCATTCAAAATGGATTCCTCTTGGAAGAACTTTTGATTCGACGGTTCCATCAAAGATATGAGAACCTAATCTCTGTTTCTGTTGTGCAGAATGCCTCCTGGACCAAAGCACAATGGCTATTTGATAGTGGATGCGGAAAGCACATGACAGGAGACAAAGCAAATCTGGTTGATTACAAAGCTTGCAACACAGAACCAGATATCAGATTTGCTGGAGGAGAATTAAATCCCTCTCTGGGATTTGGCAACGTCAAATTAGGGACTTTAACAATCACTGACGTATTACATGTTAAGGATTTGAAATATAATCTATTTAGCATGAGCCAGTTTGCAGACAAAGGTTTTACTACAAAATTCAAAGCTAAATACTGCAAAC
Organism: Plantago major; assembly: GCA_026545765.1. Classification (NCBI taxonomy): domain Eukaryota; kingdom Viridiplantae; phylum Streptophyta; class Magnoliopsida; order Lamiales; family Plantaginaceae; genus Plantago; species Plantago major. Next base: position 31,965,102 of record CM048839.1, read on the forward strand.
TAATTGACAATGAGTCAAAGCAGACAGTCTTAGTTGGTCGGCGGAAAGGCAGTCTTTATGTTGCATCTGCCACAACTGAAGAATGTCACATGGTGAGTCAATCTGGTCACACAGAAGAGCACTGGTTATGGCACAAAAGAATGAGTCACTTGAACTTCAAAACTCTGAATAGACTTGCCAAGAAAGAGTTAGTGGTTAGCCTTCCCAGAACATCTTTCAGAAAGGATGGTATCATTACGCACTGTCAGATGGGGAAACAATCTAAAATCTCTTTCAAGTCCAAAATCAGACACTCTAGTGTTAGACCACTGCAACTTTTACACATGGATCTTTTTGAATCATCTGTAACTAGTTATGCAGGAAAGAAGTATGGTCTGGTTGTTGTAGATGACTTCTCAAGATTCACTTGGGTTGTCTTTCTGAAACACAAATCGATGCCGAGGTGGAGATACCAAACTTCTTTGAAAAGCTTGAAGTCATGAAAAATGACAAGGTATCTGCAATCAGAATAGACCATGGTACTGAGTTTGTCAACCAGTACATAAAGGAGTTTTGTACCTGCAAAGGTATACAACACCAACTTTCCTCTGTAAGAACACCTCAACAAAATGGTGTTGCAGAAAGGAAAAACAGAACCCTTAAAGAAGCTGCAAGGACAATGCTAGCTGACACTGAAATAAGTAAAATTTATTGGGTTGAAGCTGTAAACACAGCTTGCTACACTCAGAACAGATGTTTGATAAACAAACACCATGACAAGACCCCCTATGAAATCTTGGTTGGTAGACCCCCTAATATCAAACATCTGAGAGTATTTGGTTGTAGATGTTTTGTTCTAAACAATGGGAAAGACTATCTGAGAACATTTCAACCAAAGGCAGATGAAGGTGTTTTTCTTGGCTATTCCACAAACAGCAAAGCTTACAGAGTTTACAACAAAAGAACAAAGAAAATTGAAGAATCAGTTCATGTTGTATTCTATGAAGGAAATAAGAAAACACCTCCTATTGATGAACTCTCAGAATGGTTCAAAGAACTATTACTGAGGGATTCTAAAGAAGAATCCTCAGAAAGGAGAAACATCATTATGGAAAGTGAGGATGACTCTGACGTAGAAAAGCTTGAAAAGCCTAGTAACAACAAGATGACTCACAGACATGATGAGGAATTTCCTATGAGTTTTCCAGAAATGGAACAGGTTACTGAGAACCTTCATCATGAAGAGGTATCTGAAATTAAGAATTCTGAAATGCATGTTTCAGATATCTCTAATACTGAAAAAGTGTCAGATATCCATGACATTTCCCATATGTCAGATATCTCAGATACTGAAAAAGTATCAAATCAAAATCTTAGTGATTCACATTCAGATCACTTGGATATTGATCCTACTAGCACTAAACCTATGATGAGATGGATCAAAGATCATCCTACAAAGGATATAATTGGACCAATTAATCAGGGTGTTAGGACTAGGAGAGCAATAGCTGAAAATGCTAACTCTCTCTTTGGATGTTTCATCTCGAATATTGAACCTAAAAATATAGAAGAAGCATTAGGAGACCTCTGCAATGCAAGAAGAGTTGGATCAATTTGAGAGAAACAAAGTCTGGAAACTAGTTCCATTTATAGAAGGAATATCTGTGATTGGAACTAAATGGGTTTTCAGAAACAAGATGAATGAATCTGGTGAAATAACCAGAAACAAAGCAAGATTGGTTGCCAAGGGATTTACTCAGACTGAAGGCTTAGATTTTGACGAGTCATATGCACCAGTTGCCATATTGGATGCAATAAGACTCTTTCTAGCCTTTGCAGCTCATAAAGATTTCAAAGTTTATCAGATGGATGTCAAAAGTGCATTCTTAAACGGTGAACTTGCAGAAGAAGTTTATGTTGAGCAACCACCTGGCTTTGAAGTTTCCTCAGAAAGTAGAATGGTCTATAAACTACAGAAAGCTCTGTATGGACTGAAACAGGCTCCAAGAGCATGGTATGACACTTTGGCCAAATACCTTCTGGAAAGTGGTTTCAAGAAAGGTGAAGTTGATAAAACTTTATTTACCTTAAATCATGATGGGAAACTACTCTTAGTTCAAGTATATGTTGATGACATCATATTTGGATCTAAGGACAAGCAACTTTGTAATGACTTTGCAAATCTCATGAAAATCAAGTTTGAGATGAGCATGATGGGAGAAATGAATTATTTCCTAAGATTGCAAGTCAAGCAACTCAATGATGGAATATTCATTAGTCAAACAAAGTATGCAAAAGATATGCTCACAAAATTCAATCTTAAGCCTTCTGAAAAGAATGCTAAGATACCTATGAGCATTGGAACCAAAATTACCTATACTGAATCAGATAAGAGTGTTGAAGAACATAAGTATAGGAAATTGATAGGTTCACTACTTTACCTCCTTTAAGTAGACACGATATTCAATATGCCGTTGGAGTATGTGCTAGATTTGAGACAAATCCAATGCAAACACACTACAACATTGCTATGAAAATATTAAGGTATGTAAAGTACGATAGATGTAGGATTGTGGTATCCTAAAGAAAGTGGATTGAGTTTAATGGGTACTCGGGCTGATTATCTTTGGATCATTGCTTGATAGGAAAAGCACCTCGGGAACTTGTGGGTTTACGGGTACTAGACTTATCTCATGGTTTAGCAAGAAGCAAAACTCAATTGCAACTTCTACCACAGGCTGAATATATTGATCTTGCTTGTTGTGCAACACAAATTACGTGGATACAACAACAACTCAAAGACTATGGACTCGATGAAGAAAACTCCCATTTTACGTGATAACACAAGTGCTATTGCGATTACGAATCCTAAATTTCATGCGAACAAAGCACATTGATGTTAGACATCACTTCATCGAGACCATGTTGAAAAGGCAATATAGAGATACTCAAGATTGGCATGAAGACCAACTTGCAGATATCTTCACTAAGCCACTACAAGAAAGTAGATTCTTAGCCTTAAGACATAGTCTTGGACTAATGGAACTACCAATGGTGAAAAGTTCGGATATGGAGCGGGCATCCAGAGAAGAGGTATCCGAACGGCATCCAGAGAAGAGGTATCCGAGCGGGTATCCGGAAAGAGAAAAGAGAAATGGAACGGGTATCCGAGAAGAGAAAGAGAAATGGAATGGGTATCCGAGTCAAAAGGCTAAAGAGCAAAAGATAGCTTAAGATCTACGAGGCGGAACTCGGATATCTGAATTACTCTATAAGCAGGGAACACAAAGAGAATAGTATAACTATCTGCGATCAACTACTCTCTTGAAACTCGCATTATTTCTATCTTGATGAAAAACTTGGAAAAATCCTAAGTATAAGATGCAGTTAAGATCACGAGCAGTGTCCTTGGTCATACAATTGTGTTTAGGATAGCAAGTCGCCAAAATTCATTAAATGGGCACAATTACATTTGCTGATTGTGATCATTGCTGAAGAAGCAATGGTGACCCTTGACGAAGTTAAGCGATTGATCTGTACGGTGGAAATTAATTCACAGTAAATAGTGGACTGTTGAAATTCAGAACATGGCCCACTAAGCATTTAATGCCGAACTAGCTTTTGCTCACGCCTGTTTGCAAATCACAGAAACGTACACACAAAAATCAATTTGTATGTATTTGCCTGTTGGGATTCAACTGCTATATATATAGGATTTTGGCAAATGAAATCACTTTTGCCTAATCAAAATTCATCTTACAAAAATAGCAAATCCTTCTCTTGATTCTCTTGCAAACCTCTCTAATCTCGCAAATCAAGATTAAGTTTTTCGCAAAGAATCACTTGAATCAAATCTCTTTCAAACACCAATTTCAAATCCCTACACTATATAAAGAGATGGCCTCCAAGAACACTTCAACACGAAATCCCAATCCTCCTTGATGCTCTTTGAAAAGCAAGCACGAGTTGGTTATTGTAAACAATCGTTGGTAGGAGTTTTAATCGACCCTTGGACTTCAAATCACAGAATGATTTGGGGTGGTGCCATGGTTGAGAAATACCTCTCTGCTGCAATAGAAAACCAAACCGATAGAAAATTGATTCTTGACATGCTTGAAAAGGCACAAATCAAGGGCTTTCTATCTGCTCGCCCAAGTGGAATTTCATCACTCGGTGTGTTGGAATTTTACAACAACTCCAGGATTATTTCCTGTGTTTCTGAAGGCAATGAAATAGTGTCTATCAAAACCTCAGTCCAAGGAAAGGAAATCCTTCTGGACTTAACAACTTTCTGTAAGTTGTTTGAGGTTCAAAATCTTGGAAAGGATTTTGAAATAAACACCAAGGATGAGGAACTCCTTGAAGGTGTTAAAGAACTTTATAGTGACGTGTGTGATCTTGAAAAATCAGATACACCCACTGAGTTCAAGCTTGCTGACATCCGAACCAGACATCTGTTGGTTCACTGGGATGTACTGGCTTGCATTCTTCACAGATGCTTTGATGGTCTACAAGGAGGTCTTGACGGATAAGCCAAGAACGATGGATCATGATGTTCTTGCTGAATCATCAAGACAAAAGGCTGGAAAACCCTTTTAACTGGGGAAAGTACGCCTTCATGAAATTCGTGAAGAAGATTCAAGGCTTCAAGCCTAAAATTGTCAAAGGACTAGCTGAGCCAAAGGCCACAATAGGTTTTGGTCTGAAGATATGCTACTTGCTGGAAAAGCTTGGCATTGAGCTCAGAGAGACGGCTGAAATAGCCAGTAACCTACTCTACAAATATGAGTATACAAATCTGATGAAAAAGGTTATTGGGTCTCAGAAAGGTCCTAGCGAAAGTCTGAAAAGATATCTGAAGAAAAGGTTGCGACCAAGAAGCCCGAACTTCAAGAAAGAAGTCTGGCAAATCGGAAGACACACCCAAAGAGGTTGTCAATTCTCGGATATCTGAGCATTGCCGATGAAGCGATAATGGCGGATGAACTCATCAATCTGCAAAGAGTTATCAACTCTTGAACAAGTAGACTCAAGAAGAGAAAGTGCTTTCGAAATGTTGCGACTAATGCGAAGCCTGGCGATGAACTCATAAATCTTGCCAAGTGGTGAAAAGCACCAAGCCCATCTGCGAAACCGCAGGAATAATGGACCAATCAGTTCCCAATGCTGATGAGAGCTCTGACGATGAAGATGATGAACTAGTCATCTCTCAAGTCCTAGAAAGAACAAAGAGGGCTAAGGTTCTTATGTGATGGCGGTGATAAGGTATCGAAGAAGAACTACACCACGGTTCTTGAACCTATAGCAAAGGTTGTTGGTGCAAACACATCATCAGGGAACGTTTCTTACGCACAACTTCAAAAAGCCCTGATGAGTGGTATTTTAGTGCTAGCAGATGCTGATGGAAATGCCACATCTAAAAATCTGGAAGAACATTCTACTGATCAATCTTCTGCTTCCAGACAACCACAACAACCACAAACACAAGAACCACATGACCACAAGTGGTTGATGAAATGGTAAATGAACTCCATTTTGAATTACCAATACGGTATCTTTGAAGAAAATCACGCAAATGAGCGGGTTCCCCGACTCATCGAGAGGATCAAGCTGAGACATCTACTCGGAATGATCAACGGGGAGGCAAGCGAGTTGCATACTCGGAAAGGTGTGAAGTACAAGAAACTTCAAACAAAGCGCCTTTGGAACAAGGCGACCAATGTATAGAAAGGTCACAAGTTCGAGAGAGACCAATCGACTGGTAAATGGTTGGTTTAACTCTTACCTTGTGAAAAAATTTATACTTATAAATCTTGTTACCTCATAAGAATTTCTTTGTTACAGGCTGAGTTAGAAACACAAACACAAGAGGAAGCTGAAAAGCTTACCTCAGAAACTGAAAAGGAGGTTCCTTCAACCTCAACTCTTGAGAAATCTGAGCCTGTGCCACAGGTAAATGATTCTTAAAGAGAACTAATTTTTCAGTAAAAATTTTTATGTGCTTATTCATGATTAAATGTTTCTAACAGGCTCCAACTGAGATGGAAGAAGATAAGGCAGAAATGCCAGAGACAAATCCAGAGACCAACAAGGTTTCTGAAGAATACATCACTGAGCCTTCAAAATTGAAGGTATATGACAATCAAGTGACAAGTATTCTTCATCTTGGGTTATCTCTTATCTCTTCTAATATTCAATACTTTCTACTTACAGGCTATTTCAGAAGTAGAAATGCAAGGGGATAAAGTTGCGACTTCCCCTGCATCAATGGAAATTGATGAAGCCCCAATGACATCACTCGAAAGAACACGAAGCGCACAAGTTTCTGAGAAAAATGAATTTGAGCTTCCTTTTGAGGAAGTAAGTAGCTCAAATCAGAATTCATTAAAAGCATATTTATGCATAGATTCTTTCAAACTATTTCCTAAGTATTGTATTTCTCTCAGGTTCAAGAAAGAAAGGTTGATGAGGACTAGACTTCCAAGTCTCAACCTCACAACAAGATATCTGAGACACCAATTGTCTCAGTAGAACAAGTCTCTGAGCCTGAAGTACTTACTCAGGTAACTCAGAAACTAAACTACACTACTACTCAGATATCTACAAAAGTTTTGAAACTCACTCAAAACTCCTTCTTTCGAGCTCAAACAGATGCAGCGGTTCCCATTAAAGAAACAAGGGACTACTTCACTTCTTCAAAGCTCACACCTGCCAAAGCATATTCAATGCTTCAGAAATGGCGAAGTTAAGGTGCTCGATCTCTACGAAATATTGAGAATCACATATCAACCAATCGACGAGCACGAGCTCTTGACACGGAAACATATGTCAAGCAATGTTCCCTGAGAACAATATCTGATTCGACTACTACATAAGGACTTTTCGGAGAAGTGGCGCATAGTTTGATACATGCCTTTGAGCAGCAGATGGTCGAGACAAGATTACGAGATGGCATTCAAGCCGACCTGACCGGACTACGCAATTTATACCTTGAACAAGAAGAAGTTAATGGGCAGAAGATCACTATCCCGGAAGTGATCAATCTTGTATCTGAAGATGATGAGGAGGAAGAAATGAATGAAAATTACTTTGATGAACCTCCCACTGACCATCACCAAAAGGATGATAATGACAAAAAGGATGATGATGATGCCCTGCACTGTGGACCGGAGGAATTTCACGGAGAAACAATGCCTCAATTTTTGAAAAGCAAGCGAGAAGACTTCACGAAATCTCCGTCTTCATCACCTCGTAAATCTACTCATCCATCTTCTAACCAACACGATTACTCTTGAACAAGTAGTTGAGCTTTACGAAGAAACAAATCGGAAAATACTAAACACTCAAACCAGATCGCTCAACTCGAGACATTTGTTGAAGAAGAACAAGACTCCATCTTCAATGGAAGATCAAATAGCTAAATCCAGAGATAAGATTGATCAACTACAAGATCTATACTTAGAAGAAATGATTGCTTACTATGAGGTTAAAGAGCTACGGGATGCTGTGCAAGAAATCACCAAAGAACTCGATACTGAAGAAGTATATGAAGTCAAGCATGATGCTAAGGCTGCATCATCTTCGAAAGAAGTACCATCCTCCTCCCAGAAAGGAAAGAAACCAATCTTTGAGATGGTTGCTGGACTCGATACGATCGATGAAAATGTCCAAGAGGATGAAGATCACTGGGCTAATCACTCAGATGATGAAGAAGACAAGACTTTGGCAGAGCACCGCCATGAACATTTAGCGGTTTCTCACTTGAAAAGGAAGTTGATTGCTCCTACAATATTCAACAAGCTGCCAAATGTCCACTCCCATGAATACATGAGCAGTGCAATCTGGCTACTCTGAACAAGGAGATGTCTTCACGAGAACAAGGAAGTAATTGCCTCGGTCCCTACGAAATGAGAAAGTTCCTTTGAGCTCATCACTCGAGAACAACTAGCATAGTCATTGCTCGGAAAGATCAGGAATGATAAGGACGATGATATGTCTTTAGTGAAAGCTTTCCAAGAGGCAAGTTACTGCTCTTTGAAGCAGATGCCATCCTAGGCCCATTGGCAGAGCTCACTGATAAGGACAACGGACTTATCAAGCAAAATCAGGAGCTCAAAGCCGAACTTCAGAAGTTGGTTAGTGCCTATAATTATCTACAAGGGCACTTCAACTGTCTCTCAGATTCCTTTATGAGACTGAGTCAGCCAACAATGACTAAGGGGGAAAGAAAGTACAAATCTGGACCTCAAAGTCAGGGGGAATGGGAAGAAGGAGAAGAAAACAAGAAGAAATCTGGAGCTGGTGCGGCTCAGAAAGGAAGAAGAAAAACTTCCCAGCCACCACTCAGAATCAATGAACCCTCCTCAAGCCAAGCTGCTTTGCAAATAGTAGCTGCTTCCCAGAAACCCACTGAAGGAACCAAAATAGTAACAAGGGCCATGGCACAGAAACCTCCAAGGAGTACCAAGGCTCCAAGGAGAAGACAAGTTAGAGGGATTGATGAATCTTCTGAAGAAGAAGAAGAAGAAGGTCAAATCAAGTCCCAGGGCAATGAAGAAGGCTGTAAAACTCTCACAAGATCTAATCTTGATGATGATATGGCTGATGAAGATGAAGCTCCTCTTCACAGAAAAAGGAAAATTGAAAGCCTAACTGAGCCCATAGCTGCAAAGCCACTAGCAGCTAAAACACCCTCTGGAAATACCAAGTCTATCCAGGGTGGTGGTTCTTCAAGCAACAACCCCAAAGAGAATTCAAGACAGAGAAGGAACAGACTGAGAGCTGAGCAAAGACAAAGTCAACTTCCACTCAGGCCAGAAGAAGCCAAAATAGAGTATGTGAAGTATGACAATGATTCCTCTGTCTACAGGTGCATCAATCAAAAAAATGGCTATTGGATTCTGGAACTTAAGCATCTATTGGTAAATTCAAGATTTCCAGAACCAATCCATAAACAACTCATGGCATGGAGAAAGGATAAACCTACCTTGATCAACACCAATCACATCAAAGCATGGTTGGATTTTGAAGTTGTCAAGAAGGCTGAAGCCATGAAGAAGGACCTCTCGATGCTTGTCCATATGGAAAGCGGATGATGTGCACAAAATTCTGAATATCACAGGAACAGGCACAAGACCAAGACTTGCTGTGGAACCCTATGAGTCGTTCTATCTGACAGAAGATCAATACAAGGGTGACATCAGATATCTGAAGATTATCTACGAATACTTCAAGCTTTCAGATATCAGAATAGAGCATGCCTGGAAGTGTGGAAAGTACCTATGGGTCAAGCATTTTGCCAAGAAAAATCCTACCAAAACCTATAAAGAGGTGCGTGGATTTGCGGAGACACAGAGATGCTTGTCAGAACTCTCCTCTATGACTATTCTGATGACATCAAAAGGTTTGGAGATAGGAAATTTGCAGACTGATCCATAGAAATACTGTTGAAGACTTGAAGATTGAAGACTTGAAGACTAGTTCTTTAGGATGTTTACTTGGAGCTTGGTTACTCCTGTTGTCCTAATTTACTATGTAGTTTTTGTATTTTCTTGTTGAGCTTAACTGTATCATGTATTGAAGTTATCTGTAATCTTTAGTTGTAACTTATCTGAAGAACTTACTCTCAGATAGTATTCTATAAAAGATAACTTGTCAGCAAAGATCACACCTTGTGATTTGGTTGATGTTTACTTTCTGCACTAAATTATATGAATTGAAAGATCATAAGAAATGATTAAGTGGTGGATTGTTTCCTCATCCAGATTTGTAATAGGGAAGATAGTCATCGTTGACTGATCAAAAAGGGGGAAATTTGTTGGGAAATTTGTTGGGAAATTTCTTGAGAAATTTTTTAGGAATTTTTGTTAGATATTTTCCAAAGAATATCTGTTTAGTTTTGATCAGCAACATGATGACTTATCTTAGTCTCAGAAAGGTGATTAGTACTCTTGGTTCACTTGAACATTGTAAAAGAGGAAACTCACTAAGTATGATAGTCTAGCTAATCTTGTATAGGATGTTAGGTCTCAAAATGTAATTTTTATTTTATGAAGAGAAGACCAAGAAGAAGACATCCAAGCAGAACAAGCTCAACGACATTGAAGACTTGAAGAAAACTGCACAAGATTACTGAATCTGTTGTTCAGATATCTTAGCCACATATCTTGAAGACACGAATAGTTTCAAACAAACTGTGTCACAAGAGATATCTGAGAAATAAGAGACATATCTGAAAACAAGGAAAGTGTCCACAGATATCTATTCTCAGATACCTTGAGCTTTAACCACATTTCTGAAAAAGAAATATATATTGCAAACAAAGTTGTTTCAATAAATACAAGTGGTATATGAAGATTGAAGATAAGGACGTGCAAAGAATCAGATAACACTAGTCTCTGATACAAAGCATAGTTCCGTTGACACTACTGGACAAAAGTATAGTACAATGCATTTAATGCACGGACAGAGATGTGCGAATAAAAGCAACGGCGACCGAGAAGAAGACAAAACACGCTAAGATACTATACAGATATCGATAGTTCGAATTTGAGCCTAACGGATACTATTCAAACGGCACTCGAATTCATCTATAAATATCAACACTTAGACTGCTTGAGAAGATACCTTAGACACATGACATAACTTGAAAACGCTGAACGTCTTACTCTCTCAAAGCAACTTACTTATTCTCAAAGCTTTCTGTTGCGACAAAAGCTTTTGATCTTGAGTAAACACTGAAGTTCTAAGTGTCCTGATCCTAAACAAGCAAAGCTATCTGTGAAGGAGTTGAATCAACAGATCAACTATCTGAGATTCATTCTCTTGAACAGATATCATAAGACTTGGGTCAGTAAAATCGAACAAGATACCATACGCTGTAAAGTGTATTAAGTAACTTGATTCACAGAGCTATCTGATTAACTGAAAAGTTATTAAGAAGCTCATCTGACAACTCAAACCAAAACCAACACCATAACTGGCGTGGAGTACAGGAAGTACTTAGTTTGAAAAATCAGGGAATAACTCCAAGGTTACCGGAGTATAGGAAGTACTTGATTTGGGAAACTAAGGAATAACTCCAAGGTTATTGAGTATAGGAAGTACTTAGCTTGGGAAGCTAGGGAATAACTCAAAGGTTTCTGAGTATAGGAAGTCTTTGGCTATGAAAGCCGGGGAACAACTCAGGGGGAACATTTGGTTGGGAACCAATTGTTAAGAATCTTAGAATAGGATTATTGTAAGGAGAACTCAATTATCTGTTCTAGTGAATTCTAGGTCTCTGATAGACCGAAGTGGATTAGTTGGAGGATTACGCCACCTCCAGATACCACTATACTTGCTGTGTTATTTACGTTTCTGTATTTACATTTCAGCAACACACACACACACACATATTAACTGTTTCTGCACTTATCTTTATTAAGTCTTCCGCACTCTGATTCTAAGTATCAGATATCTATTCAGATATCTGAGAAATAGTTGTTATCGACAAAAGTTTTAAAAGACTATTCACCCCCCCCCCCCCCCTCTAGTCTTTTACTTTGCCGTTATCTAGACCAACACAAACAAAGTATGCAAAGGTCATGCTCAACAAGTTTAATCTAAAGCCTTCTGAAAAGAATGCTAAGATACCTATGAGCATTGGAACCAAAATGACCTATACTGAACTTGACAAGAGTGTTGAAGAACACAAGTATAGGAAATTGATTGGGTCTCTACTGTACCTCACTGCAAGTAGACCTGATATTCAATATGCAGTTGGAGTGTGTGCTAGATTTCAGACAAATCCAATGCAATCACATTACAACATTACTATGAAAATATTAAGGTATGTAAAAGGTACTGTAGAAGTTTGGACTGTGGTATCCAAAAGACAGTGGATTGAGTTTGGTTGGCTATTCAGATGCTGACTATGCTAGATCATTGCTTGATAGAAAAAGTACCTCAGGAACTTGTCAATTTCTTGGTGCCAAATTGATATCATGGTTCAGCAAGAAACAAAACTCAATTGCTACATCTACCACAGAGGCTGAATATATTGTTGCTGGGTGTTGTGCTTCACAAATATTGTGGATACAACAACAACTCAGAGACTATGGACTCAATGAAGAGAAAACTCCTATTTTCTGTGACAACACAAGTGCTACTGCCATAACTCAAACCCTAAGTTCCATGCAAGAACAAAGCACATTGATGTTAGACACCACTTCATTAGAGACCATGTTGAAAAAGGCAATATTGAGATACTCAAGATTGGCACCAAAGACCAACTTGCAGATATCTTCACTAAGCCACTACAAGAAAGTAGATTCTTAGCCTTAAGACATAGTCTTGGACTAATGGAGCTACCAAAGAATCGAAAAGTTCGATATCCAAGAAGATATCAAAGGAGGGAAAAGAGGAATCTGGAACGGGTATCCAGAAACCAAAGGCTAAAGGGTAAAATGGCTATTTGAAGATTTCTGAGACAGGCACTCAGATATCTAGATCACTCAATGAGGGGGAACACAAAAGAGAATAGTACAACTGTTTGCAGTCAACTACTCTCTTGAAATTTGTATTATTTCTATCTTTGTGTAAAACTTGGACAGATACTGATTGTGAGATAGACTCAGATGCAAACAGTGTTCTAAGAAATGTGATTCAGATAGCAAATCGCCAAAATTCATTAATTGGGCACAATTACAATTGCTGATTGTGATCATTGCTGAAGAAGCAATATTGACCCTTGATGAAATGGGCCTTTGATCTTAACGGACGAGATTATTTCTCTGTAAAATAGTTGACTGTAAAATCTCAGACGTGGCCCACTAAGCATTTAATATCAAACAAAATTTTACCCACGCCTATCTGCAAGTACACAGATACTTACACACAAAATTAATTTGTATGTATATGTATGTTGAGATTACATTGCTATATGTATAGGATTTTGGCAAAAGAATTCACTTTCGCCTAATCCAACATTCAGACTTGCACAAGAATAGCAAAAACATTTCTTCAACTTCTCTGCAAATCTCTGTTCCTCAATTAGTTTTTCTGCAAAGAATCACTAATCTCTCACCCTAATCTCTTTCAGACTTTCGAAAACTTACACTATATAAAGAGATGGCTCCAAAACGTGGTTCTACCCAGAAATCCCAATCTACTACCACTGGTACTGCTGAAAAGCAAGCACCATAGTTGGTAATTGTAAACAATCGGTTGGTAGGAGACTTTAATCCTGATCATTGGACTTCAAATCACAGGATGATTTGGGGTGGTGCTATGATTGAGGAATACCTCACGGCTGCAATTGAAAACCAAGCCGATAGGAAGCTAATTCTTGACATGCTTGAAAAGGCACAAATCAAGGGTTTCCTGTCAGCTACTCCCGTAGAGTTTCCTCACTGGATGTGTTAGAATTCTACAACAACTCCAGGATTATTTCCTGTGTTTCTGAAGGCACTAAAACAGTGTCTATCAAAACAAAGGTCCAAGGAAAGGAAATCCTTGTGGACTTAACAACTTTCTGTAAGTTGTTTGAACTTCAAAATCTTGGAAAGGATTTTGAAATAAACACCAAGGATGATGATCTCCTTGAAGGTGTAAAGCAGTTGTACAGTGACGTGTGTGATCTTGAAAAACCAGATACACCGACTGATTTCAAACTTGCTGACATCAGAACCAGACATCTGTTGGTTCACTGGGATGTGTTGGCATGCATTCTTCACAGATGCTTTGATGGTCTACAAGGAGGTCCTGACCAGATAAGCCAAGAACGCTGGATGATGATGTTCTTGTTGCAACAACAAGTAAAAAGGCTGGAAAACCCTTTCAACTGGGGAAAGTACGCCTTTATGAAGTTTGTGAAGAAGATTCAAGGCTTTGAGCCCAAAATCGTTAAGGGACTTGCTGAGCTAAAAGCCACAGTAAACTATGGATTAAAGATTTGCTACTTACTGGAGTGCCTTGGCATTGAGCTCAAAGAGACGGCAGACATTGCCAAGAGTAACCTACTCTACAAATATGAGTATACGAACATGATGAAAAAGGTTACTGGATCTCAGAAAGGTTCCAAGAAGCGAAAAACTGAAGAGATATCTGAAGGAAAAGTTGCGACCAAAAAGCCCAGAACTTCACGAAAGAAGTCTGCTGGCAAATCAGAAGACACACCCTTTGTGGTTGTCGACTCTCAGATATCTGCCGCCACTGTTGATGAACTCATCAATGCAGATGAACTCATCAATGCTGCAAAAGATACAACTGCTGATGAACTCATCAATGCTGCTAATGAGAATAGTGGTAGGTACCAAGCCCTATCTGCAGAAACCGCAGGGATTATGGACCAACCAGTTCCTAATGCTGATGAGACCTCTGACGATGATGATGATGAGTTAGTTATCTCTCAAGTCCTATAGAAATCAAAGAGGGCTAAGGTTACTGAAAAAGTAACAAGTGTAGAGGTATCTAAAGAAGAACCTACACCACAGGTTACTGAACAAGCACCTGTTTCAAAGGTTGCTGAAGAAGCAACTGTGTCCAAAGTCACTGGACAAAACACACCATCTGAGCAAGTGACACTTAAGCATATTGAAGATGCTCTGATGAGTGGCAATTTAGTGTTGAAGGATACTACCATTGCTTCAACACTCAAAAGTATGTCTCAAGCAGATCTGGACAGGCCCCCTACAGCATAACCTTCTTCATCCAGATCAGAATCACCATAACAACGACAACAGCCAATAGAGGATGATGATGTTGAGATGATACTTGAGTTACAACATGAGATACCAGCATCTTTCCTTGCTGAAGAAAATTCTGTAAAAGAACAGGTTCCCCAACTCAATATGAGGGATCAAACTGAGGCATATTCTCAGAATGATCAACCAGGGGAGGCAACTGAGTTTCACACTCAGGAAAGGTCTGAAGTACCTGAAACTTCAAACAAAGAAGTTGAAATGGAACAACAAGACCAACACATGGAAGAGTCACAAGTTCCAGAGACCAATCAGCCTGACATTGCTCAAGTAGCTGAATGTTTTAACTCTCTACTTGTGATATTTTTATGTCCGTTAAATCTTGTTATTTAATGAAATTTCTTTGTTACAGGCTAAATTAGAAACACAAGAACAAGAGGAAGCTGGAAAGCTTGCCTCAGAATCTGAGAAGGAGGCTTCCATAACCTCACCATTTAAGGAACAGGAGCCTGTCTCACGGGTAGAAGACAGTTTCTTAAGATACAACATCTCGGATATGTGCTTTACTAATACTATAAAGTGTTTGTTTCTAATAGGCTCCAACTGAGAAGAAAAGTGAAGAGACTGAAAAGTCTATTTCTTCAGAGAAGAATCCAGACACTTCCAAGGTCTCTGAGGAACAAGTATCTGAACCTTCTGCAGAGAAGGTATTTCATTCAGATACCTATATTCTTCAAAGAGCAAATCTATGATCATTTTTCTCAAACTAACACGTTCAACTTAACAGGTTCAAAAAGAAGTAGAAGTTGTTGGGGAATTTCCCGCTCAATCCCCACAACAAATGAAAATTGATGAGGCATCAAAGCCTTCATCACAAGAAAAACTTCCAGAGACTGCACAAGTCTCTGAGAGACAAGTATCTGAGCCTCCAGTAGTGGAGGTAATTGACCTCTCAGATATCTGATTTGTCAATAAAAATTTTCTTGATAAAATTTCCTAAGTGTTATGTTTCTAATCTCAGGTTCAAGCAGAAAGAAAGATGACTTCCCAGTCTCCTCCTCATATCCAGATATTTGAGGCACCTGGAACCTCAGTAGTCAAGTCATCTGAGCCTGTCACACAGGTAACTCAGATACCTTTCTACTCTAAAGCCCAGATATCAACTATAGTTTTGAAATTAATTCAGAACACTATCTTTCAGGCTCAAACAAGTGCCACTAAGGTCCCTGTTGATGAGAGAGAGGACCTGCTTCCTTTCTTCAAGGAACACACTTTGCCAAAGCATCTGAAATGCTTCAAGAAATAGCAAAAGCTCCGATGCTCCGATCTATCTGAAATCTTAAAGGTGGCTGATCACCACACCAGGAGAGCACGAGCCCTTGACTTGGAAAATGTTGGTCCAGATAACGGCAAAGTAAAAGACTAGAGGGGGGGTGAATAGTCTTTTAAAACTTTTGTCGATAAGCACAGTTTCTCAGATATCTGTGAAGATATCTGATACTTAATTTCAGAGAGCGGAAGACTTCTGAGATAAGTGCACGTGTTCAGCAAGATAAGTGTAAGTACTTTGCAATATAAGTAAAACAAGTAATAAACTGCAGAAAGTAAATAACACAAGTCTTTTTATAGTGGTATCTGAAGGTGGCGTAATCCTTCAACTAATCCACTTCGGTCTTTCTCAGACCTAGAATCCACTAAGATAAATGAGGTAACCTTACAGATATCTTTTCTTGATTCCTAAATGCACTAGGTTCCCAACCAAGTGTTCCCCCTGAGTTATTCCCCGGCTTTCACTGCCAAGTACTTCCTGTACTTTAAACCTTTGAGCTGTTCCTTAGTTTCCCAAACTAAGTACTTCCTTTGCTCAATAACCTTGGAGTTATTCCTTAGTTTCCCAAACTAAGTACTTCATGTACTCCATGCCGTTTAAGGTGTTGGTTAAGGTAAATTGTCAGGTGAGCTTCTTTAATAACTTGTTCAGTTATTCAGATAGCTCTGTGAATCAAGTATACTTAATACACTTTGTAATGTATGGTATCTTGTTCTCTACTGACCCAAGTCTATGGTAAGTGTTCAAGAGAATGAAACTTAGATAAGAAATCTTAGTTCAACTCTTTCACAAATAACAATGCTCGTTAAGGATCAGGACACTTAGAACTTTTGTGCTACTTAGAATCAAGAGCTTTGGTCGCAACAGAAAGCTTGAAGGTAAGTAGTTTGCTTGAGAGCGCTTGTGTGAGTATTCAGTGTTCTTGGAGTTCAGTGTGTTCTAAGGTGTATTCTCAAGCAGTCTAAGTGTTGATATTTATAGATGAATTTTGAGTGCCGTTTGAATAGTATCCGTTAGGCTTAATCAAATTCAAACTATTGATATCTGAATATAATCAGAAAGTGTGCTTGTCTTCTTCTTCAGAAGCTACCGCTTTTGTTCAGACATTTCTGTCTGCGCATTTAATGCACTGTACTATATTTTGTCCTGTAGTGCCAACGGAACTATGCAAGCTTTCTGAGGCTTTGCTCGTTCTTTTCCAGAGATCATCATAGCTCCAGATCCCACTTGTTTGAACAACTTGTTATAATATGTTTCTTTTTCAGAAGCATATTTTATGTCCAAGGTATCTGAGTGTAGATATCTGTGGGCACTTTCCTTGTCTCAGAAACCTTTTATTCTCATATATCTTTTGCAACATGTATGTTTCGAAACACTTGTTTCTTCAAGATATCTGGACATAGGTTTCTGGAAAACCCTTGTCTTCAGCAATCTTGTGCAATCTTCAAATCTTCAAATCCGTTGATCTTTTCCTGCTGGATGCCTTCTTTTCTTCAGAAAATAAAAATTACATTTTGAGACCTAACATCCTATACAAGATTTGCTAGACTATCATACTCAGTAGGTTTCTTCCTTTACAGTGTTCAAGTGAACTAAGAGTACTAATCACCTTTCTGAGCTAAGATAAGTCATTAGGTTGCTGATCAAAATCTAAACAGATATTCCTAACAAATTTCCCCCATTTTGATCAGTCAACGATGACCATCTGACCTATTACAAATATGGATGAGGAAACAATCAACCACTTAATCATTTCTTATGATCTTTTAATTCACATAATTAAGTGCAGAAAGTAAACATCAACCAAATCACAAGGTGTGATCTTTGCTGATAAGCTATCTTTTATAGAAAATGATATCTAAGAGTAAGTTCATCAGATATGATACAGAGAAAGCTTACAGCTAACTTTTTCAAGATTTAACAGAAAGATCAATCAGCAAAATCACAGAAACTACTTAGTCAAATAGAACAATAGGAGTTACCAAGCTCCAAGTGAACATTCTAAATGACAAGTCTTCAAGTCTTCAAAAAAAAATCTTCAAGTCTTCAAAACAGTTCCATGGATCAGTCTACAAATTTCCTATCACCAAACCTTTTGATATCATCAGAGTAGTCATAGAGAAGAGTTATGACAATCATCTCTGTGTCTCTGGAAAATCCACAGACTTCCTTGTAGGTTTTGGTGGGATTTCTCTTGACAAAATGCTTGACCCACAGATACTTTCCCCACTTCCAGGCATGCTCGATTCTGATATCTGATAGCTTGAAGTATTCATAGATAATCTTCAAATATCTGATGTCACCCTTGTATTGATCTTCAGTTAAGTAGAAGGACTCATAGGGTTCCACCGCAAGTCTTGCTCTTATGCCTGTTCCAGTAATGTTGGGAATTCTGTGCACATCATCTAGCTTTCCATAAGGACATTCATCAGAGAGGTCCTTCTTCATGGCTTCTGTTCTCTTGATTACTTCAAAATCCAACCATGCTTTGATGTGGTTGGTGTTAATCAAGATTGGCTTATCTTTTCTCCATGCCATGAGTTGTTTATGGATTGGTTCTGGAAATTTTGAATTTACCAGTAAGTGCTTGAGTTCCAAAATCCAGTAGCCATTCTTCTGATTAATGCACCTGTAGACAGAGGAATTGTTGGTCTTCACATACTCAATCTTGGCTTCTTCAGGCCTGAGTGGTAGTTGAAGTTTTCTTTGTTCAGCTCTCAGCCTGTTCCTTCTTGGTCTAGAATTCTCTTTTGGGGGATTGCTTGAAGAACCACCCTGGATTGACTTGGTATTTCCAGAGGGTGTTTTAGCTGCTAAAGGCTTTGCAGCTATGGGCTCAGTTAGGCTATCAATTTTTCTTTTTCTGTGAAGAGGAGCTTCATCTTCATCAGTCTCTTCATCATCATCAAGATTAATTCTTGTGAGACTTTTGCAGCCTTCTTCATTGCCCTGGGGTTTGATTTGGCCTTCTTCTTCTTCTTCAGAAGATTCATCAATCCCTCTTACTTGTCTTCTCCTTGGAGCCTTGGTACTCCTTGGAGGTCTTTTTGCCATGGCCCTTCTTACCATTGTAGTTTCTTCAGTTGGCTGCTGGGAAGTAGCTACTATTTGCAAAGCAGCTTGATTTGATGAGGGATCATCTATTCTGAGTGGTGGCTGGGACGTTTCTTGTTTCCTCTTCCTTTCTGAGTGGCACCAACTCTAGATTTCTTCTTTCCTCCCCCCTGATCTTGAGATCCAAATTCTTCTCCCTTAGTCATTGTTGACTGACTAAGTACCACAAAAGAATCTGAGAGGGACTCAAAATTCTTTTGCAAGTAGTTGTAGGCAGTGACCAACTTCTGAAGTTCAGCCTTGAGCTCCTGATTTTGTTTGATAAGTCCATTTTCCTTATCAGTGAGCTCTGCCAATGGGGCTAGTATGGCATCTGCTTTTCCAGCAGTGTAACTTGCCTCATGAAAAGCTTTTTCAGCTAATGACACATCATCGTCCCTTACCATTCCCAGATCCTTCTGAGCAATGATCATACTGGTTGTTCTCTGAGTGATGAGCTCAGTGAATTTCTGCATATCTGAGGGGACGGAGGCAATTACATCTTTGTTTTGTGAAGACATCTCTCTTTTAAGATGTGCCAAAACTTGATATCTATTCATATATTCATGGGAGTGGACATTTGGCAGTTTGTTGAAAACTTCTGGAGCAATTAGCTTCCTGTTAAGATGAGAAACCGTCAAGTGTTCATTGCGGTGTTCTGCCAAAGTCTTGTCTTCTTCATCATCTGAGTCATCAACCCAGTGATCTTCATCCTCTTGGACATTTTCAAGATTTTCCATCCAAAGAACCATCTCGTAGATGGGCTTCTTTCCTTTCTGAGAGGAGGATGGTTTTTCTTTTGATGGTGATGCAGCCTTAGCATCATGCTTTTCTTTAGATACTTCTTCAGTATCTAGCTCCTTAGCAATAGCATTTACAGCATCCTGGAGCTCTTTAACCTCGAGTAAGCTACATCTCTTGTAGGTATTGATCTTGTAGTTGATTGAGCTTATCTACGGATTTAACTAGCTCTTCTTCAAGTTGAAGATGGAGCATTGCTCTTCTTCCAACAGTTGTTTGAGTTGAGCGCCTGGTTTGAGTATTTAATATCTTCTGAGTTGTTTCCTCAGAGTGCTCAACTACTTGTTCAGTAGTGTCTTTTTGTTGTTGGGATTGCTGTGAAGGATGAGTGGATTTCTGAGGAGATGGAGGAGGGGATTGCTGTGATGTCCTCTCAGTGTGCTTTTCAGCAGCTGAGGCATTGTTTCCTTGTGGAATTCCTCCTGTCCCTGGTGCAGGGGCATCATCATCCGTCATATCATCATCATTCTTTTTGTGATGGTCAGAGGGAGGTTCATCAAAGTTATTCTCATCTATTTCTTCCTCCTCATCGTCTTCAGATACAAGATTAATCACTTCAGGAATAGTGATCTTCTGCCCATTAATCTCTTCTTGTTCAGAAAGAATAAATTGTAGTGTCTGGGGCAGGACTGGCTTGAATGCCATCTGCAATCTTGTCTGACCATCTTCCTGTTTGAAGGCTTGCAACAATTTGTGTGCCACTTTCTTGGAAAAATCCTTATGCATTAGAGTCGCAGCCTGATATTGTTCAGTAGGGAACATTGCATGGATGTAGTTTTCCAGGTCAAGAGCTCGTGCTCGTCTTGTTGGTTGATCTGTGATTCTCAGTATTTCAGAGAGATCAGAGCACCTTAACCTCTGCCATTTCTTGAAGCATTGAATATGCTTTGGCAAGGTATGAGTCTTGAAGAAGGGAAGAAGGTTCTCATAGTCATCATTTGACTCCTTCTTGGCACTACTTTGAGCCTCAAAGAAAGAGTTTTGAGTTAGTTTCAAAACTTGTTTAGATATCTGAGTTTTAGAGTAGTCAAGTATCTGTGTTACCTGTGCAACAGCAACAGGCTCAGAGGGTTGGACTACTGAGGTTCCAGGTGCCTCAGATATCTTGGTGTGAGGAGGAGACTTGGAAGTCTGATCCTCAGTGATCTTTCTTTCTCCTTGAACCTGAGATTAGAAACATAACACTTAGGAAATTTTATCAAGAAAAATTCTATTTTCAAAATCAGATATCTGAGAGGGCAATTACCTCCACTATTGGAGGCTCAAATACTTGTTGCTCAGAGATGGAAAATTTTCTTGTGATGAAGGTTTTGACGCCTCATCAATTTCCATTGGTTGTGGGGATTGAGCGGGCAACTCCCCAGCAACTTCTACTTCTTTTTGAACCTGTTTAAGTAGACAGTGTTAGTTTGAGAAAAATGATCAGAGATTTGTCTTTGAAGATTATAGGTATCTGTATGATATACCTTCTCTGCAGAAGGTTCAGATACTTGTTCCTCAGAGACCTTGGAAGTCTCTGGATTCTTTTCTGAAGAGAGAGACTGTTCAGTCTCTTCATTTTTCTTCTCAGGTGGAACCTGTGAGACAGGCTCATGTTCCTTAAGTGGTGAGGCTATGGAGGCCTCCTTCTCAGATTCTGAGGCAAGCTTTGCAGCTTCCTCTTGCTCTTTTGTTTCTAATTCAGCATGTAACAAAGAATTTTTATTAGTTAACAAGACAGAAAACACAAAGAGATTCACAAGTACAAACTATTCAGCTACCAGAGCAATGTCAGGCTGAGTAGTCTCTGAAACTTATGACCCTTCCATGAGTTGGTCTTGTTGTTCCAGTGTTGCTTCTTTGTTGGAAATTTGAGGTACTTCAACCTTTTCCTGAGTGGCTAACTCAGTTGCCTCCCCTGGTTGATCACTCTGAGTAGGTGTCTCAGTTTGATCCCTCTCTTGGAGTTGGGAAACCTGCTCATTTGCAGGATTTTCTTCAGCATACTGCATTGATGGCATGTCGAAATGAAGTTCATTTACCATTTCATCAACCACTTGTGGCTATTGTGGTTGTGGTTGTTGTGGTTGTCTGGAAGCAGACGTTGAGCATTTGAGAGCTCTTCCAGATCTTTAAGTGTGGTGTTGACATCAGCGTCAGCCAATACTAGGTCACCACTCATCAGGGCTTCTTGAAGTTGTGCATATGTGACTGTCCCTGATGGTGTGATGGCACCAACAACCTTTGCTATAGGTGCTTGTTCAGCAACCTGTGGTGTAGGTTCTTCTTCAGATACCTCTACACCAGTTACTATTTCAGTAACCTTAGCCCTTTTCGATTTTCCTAGGACTTGAGAGATGACTAGTTCATCATCTTCATCATCAGAGCTTTCATCAGCATTAGGAACTGATTGGTCCATAATTTCTGCGGTTTCTGCAGATAGGGCTTGGTATCTTTCACCACTTTTGGCAGTATTTATGAGTTCATCAGCAAGGCTTTCTGTAATAGTCTTCACATTTCTGAAAGCACTTTCTTTTGCTGAGTCTACTTGTTCAGTAGTCGATGCCTCTTTTGCAGCATTGATGAGTTCATCTGCAGCGACATCAGGTATCTGGGAATCGACAACCTCAATGGGTGTGCCTTCTAATTTGCCAGCAGACTTCTTCCGTGAAGTTTTGGGCTTCTTGGTCGCAACTTTTCCCTTAGATACCTCTTCAGTCTTTCGTTTCTTTGAACCTTTCTGAGATCCAGTAACCTTTTTCATCATGTTTGTATACTCATATTTGTAGAGTAGGTTACTGTTGGCAATATCTGCCGTCTCTCCGAGCTCAATGCCAAGACATTCCAGTAAGTAGCATATCTTCAGACCATAGCTTACTGTGGACTTTGGCTCAGCAAGTCCCTTAGCGATTGTAGGCTCAAAGCCTTGAATCTTCTTCACAAATTTCATGAAGGCGTACTTCCCCCAATTAAAAGGGTTTTCCAGCCTTTTGTCTTCTTGTTGTAGCAAGAACATCATCATCCAACATTCTTGGCTTATCTGGTCAG
The DNA here is from genome assembly GCA_026545765.1 of Plantago major. Lineage (NCBI taxonomy): Eukaryota > Viridiplantae > Streptophyta > Magnoliopsida > Lamiales > Plantaginaceae > Plantago > Plantago major. Next base: position 31,988,013 of record CM048839.1, read on the forward strand.
CACCTCCTTGTAGACCATCAAAGCATCTATGAAGAATGCATGTCAACACATCCCAGTGAACCAACAGAAGTCTGGTTCTGATGTCAGCAAGCTTGAAATCAGTGGGTGTATCTGATTTTTCAAGATCACACACGCCACTGTACAGCTGTTTTACACCTTCAAGGAGATCATCATCCTTGGTGTCTATTTCAAAATCCTTTCCAAGATTTTGAAGTTCAAACAACTTGCAGAAAGTTGTTAAGTCCAGAAGGATTTCCTTTCCTTGGATTGAAGTCTTTATAGACACTCTGCGGTTTTCGTAAACACAGGATATAATCCTGGAATTATTGTAGAATTCTAACACATCTAGTGAAGAGATTACACTGGGAAGAGCAGATGGAAAACCCTTGATTTGTGCCTTTTCAAGCATGTCAAGGATCAGTTTCCTATCGGCTTGGTTTTCAATAGCAGCCGTGAGGTATTCCTCAATCATGGCACCACCCCAAATCATCCTGTGATTTGAAGTCCAATGACCGGGATTAAAGTCTCCTACCAATCGATTGTTTACTATCACCAACTCTGGTGCTTGCTTTTCAGCAGTACCAATGATAGAAGATTGGGGTTTCTGTGTAGACGAACGCTTAGGAGCCATCTCTTTATATAGTGTAAGTTTTTCGAAGTTTGAAAGAAGTTTGGGTTAGAGATTAGTGATTCTTTGCAGAAAGACTAACAGAGATTTGCAGAGGTTGAAGAAGAGTTTTTGCTATTCTTGTGCAAGTCTGTATGTTGGATTAGGCGAAAGTAATTTCTTTTGCCAAAATCCCATATATATAGCAATGTAATCTCCACAAACATATACATACAAATTGATTTTGTGTGTAAGTATCTGTGAATTGCAAAGTGAGTAAAAGCTTGTTCGGCATTAAATGCATAATGGGCCCTGTCGGAATTTCAACAGTCCACTATTTACTGAGAGTTAATCTCTGCCGTAAAGATCAATCGCCCAATTCATCAAGGGTCACCATTGCTTATTCAGCAATGATCACAATCAACAAATGTAATTGTGTCCGTTTAATGAATTTTGGCTATTAGCTATCTGAATCACATATCTCTGTGTGCCTAAGAACACTGTTTGCATCTGAGTCTATCTCACACTTAGTATTTGTCCAAGTTTTACACAAAGATAATAATGATACAAATTTCAAGAGAGTAGTTGAATGCAACAAATTTGTACTATTCTCTTTTGTGTTCCCCTCATCGAGTGATCTAGATATCTCGAAAATCTGCCTCGTAGATCTTCAAATAGCCATTTTACCCTTTAGCCTTTGGTTTACGGATACCGTTCGCATTCCTCTTCTCTGGATACCCGTTCCAGATTTCTCTTCTCTCTTCTTTGATATCTCTTTTCTGAACTTTTTCAGTTCTTTGGTAGCTCCATTAGTCCAAGACTATGTCTTAAGGCTAAGAATCTACTTTCTTGTAGTGGCTTAGTGAAGATATCTGCAAGTTGGTCTTCAGTGCCAATCTTGAGTATCTCTATATTGCCTTTTTCAACATGGTCTCTGATGAAGTGGTGTCTAACATCAATGTGCTTTGTTCTTGCATGAAACTTAGGATTCTGAGTTATGGCAATGGCACTTGTGTTTTTCTCTTCATTGAGTCCATAGTCTTTGAGTTGTTGTATCCACAATATTTGTGAAGCACATCACCCAGCAGCAATATATTCAGCCTCTGTGGTAGATGTGGCAATTGAATTTTGTTTCTTGCTGAACCATGATATTAATCTAGCACCAAGAAATTGACAAGTTCCTGAGGTGCTTTTTCTATCAAGCAATGATCCAGCATAGTCGGCATCTGAATAGCCAACCAAACTCAATCCACTCTCTTTTGGATACCACAATCCAACTTCTACAGTACCTTTTACATACCTTAATATTTTCATAGCAATGTTGTAGTGTGACTGCATTGGATTTGTCTGAAATCTAGCACACACTCCAACTGCATATTGAATATCAGGTCTACTTGCAGTGAGGTAAAGTAGTGATCCAATCAATTTTCTATACTTGTGTTCTTCAACAATCTTGTCAGATTCAGTGTAGGTCATTTTGGTTCCGATGCTCATTGGTATCTTAGCATTCTTTTCAGAAGGCTTTAGATTAAATTTATTGAGCATGTCATTTGCATACTTTGTTTGACTAATGAATATTCCATCATTGAGTTGCTTGACTTGCAGCCCTAGGAAGTAATTCAATTCTCCCATCATGTTCATCTCAAATTTACATTTCATGAGTTCAGCAAAATCTTCACAAAGTTGCTTGTCTTTAGATCCAAATATAATGTCATCAACATATACTTGAACTAAAAGCAGTTTCCCGTCATGGTTCAGTGTGAAGAGTGTTTTGTCAACATCTCCTTTCTTGAAGCCACTTTCTAGTAGGTATCTGGCCAATGTATCATACCATGCTCTTGGAGCTTGTTTCCCATCTGAGCTTTTTGAAGCTTATAGACCATCCTACTTTCCGAGGAAACTTCAAAACGGTGGTTGCTCAACATAGACTTCCTCGGCCGGTTCACCATTTAGAAATGCACTCTTGACATCCATCGATAAATCAGAAAGTCATTATGAGCTGCAAAGGCTAGAAAGAGTCTTATTGCATCCAATCTTGCAACTGGTGTATAAGATTCATCAAAATCTATTCCTTCAGTCTGGGTGAATCCCTTAGCAACCAACCTAGCTTTGTTTCTGGTTATTTCACCAGACTCATTCATTTTGTTTCTGAAAACCCACTTGGTTCCGATTACAGATATTCCATCAACAAATGGAACCAGTTTCCAGACTTTATTTCTCTCAAATTGATCCAACTCTTCTTGCATTGCAGAGATCCAATCTTGATCTTTTAATGCTTCTTCTATAGTCTTTGGTTCAATTTTTGAGATGAAACATCCATAGAGACAACTTGCATTTTCAGCGATTGCTCTTCTAGTTCTAACTCCTTGGTCTATGGGACCAATCACACCTTTTGAAGGATGATTTCTTATACATTTCATAATGTGTTTTGAACTAGTAGGATCAATATCAATTTGATTTGAATGTGAATCAATATGATCTTGATGAGATACTTGTGCAGTATCTGGGATATCTGACACATGGGAAATGTCATGGATATCTGACACATTTTCAGTGTTAGAGATATCTGGATCTTGCATTTCAGCAATCTCATTTTCAGATACCTTTTCATGATGAAGGTTCTCAGTAGCCTGTTCCATTTCTGGAATTCTCATAGGAAATTCTTCATCATGTCTTAGAGTCATCTGGTTGTTACTAAGCATAGGTTGCTTTTCATCATCAGACTCATCCTCTATTTGAATGATAGAATTGTTTCCTTCTGAGGATCCTTTTTCAGAATCTTTAATCATTAGTTCTTTGAACCTATCTGAGAGATCATCATTTAAGAGTACTTTCTTGTTTCCTTCATAGAATACTACGTGAATAGATTCTTTGATCTTTTGCGTTCTTTTGTTGTAGATTCTGTAAGCTTTGCTATTCAGAGAATAACCAAGAAATACTCCTTCATCTGCCTTTGATTGAAATGTTCTCAAGTATTCTTTTCCATTGTTAAGAACGAAACATCTGCAACCAAACACCCTTAGATGTTTGATACTAGGGGGTCTACCAATGAAAAGCTCGTACGGAGTTTTGTCATGTGTTTGTTAATCAAACATCTATTTTGAGTGTAGCATCTTTGTGTTTCTGACTTCAACCCAATAGATTTCACTTATTTCGATTGTCGAAGCATTGTTCTTGCTGCTTCTTTCAGGGTCCTATTCTTTCTTTCAGCAACACCATTTCGTTGTGGTGTCCTTACAGAAGATAGTTGATGTTGTATACCTTTGCAAGTACAAAACTCTTTGATGTACTGGTTCACAAACTCAATACCATGGTATGTTCTGATTACAGATACCTTGTCATTTTTCATGACTTCGAGCTTATTCAGCAAGTTAGGTATCTCAACCCTTGCATCAGATTTGTGTTTGAGAAAGACAACCCAAGTGAATCTTGAGTAATCATCAACAACAACCAGACCATACTTCTTTCCTGCATAACTAGTTACTGAGGATTCAAAAAGATCCATATGTAACATCTGCAGTGGCCTCTCACTGGAATGTCTAGTTTTAGACTTGAAAGATGTTTTGGATTGTTTTCCCATTTGGAAAGTTGAGCATACACCTTTTCTATATGCCATTTTGGGTAAACCAACTACCAACTCTTTCTTGGCTAGTTTATTCAGAGTTTTGAAATTCAAGTGACTCATTCTTTTATGCCATGGCCAATTTTCTTCAGTGTGGCCAGATTGACTCACCATGAGACATTCTTCGGTTGTGGTGGATGCCCAATCAGCAACATAAAGATTTCCTTTACGCCTTGCAACCAAGACTGTCTGCTTTGACTCATGGTCAATCACTTTACATAGTTTTGACTTGATCTTGACAGTGTACCCTTTGTCTACTAGTTGACTCATGCTTAGGAGATTATATTTCAATCCCTTTACATGAAGTACTTCAGAGATTGTGAGGGCGCCGAACTTCAAATTGCCAAAACATATGGTTGGATTTTCATCTCCTCCAGCAAACCTGATAATTGGTCCATCATTGCATTTTTTGTAGTTAATCAGATTTTCTTTGTCTCCTGTCATGTGCTTCCCACATCCACTATCAAAATGCCACTTTGAGTTAGTCTTTAGAGTGTTCTGCACAAAACAGGAAACAGGAGATTAGGTTCTCATACCAAGAATGGAACCATCTGGATTAAAGAATCTTCCAGTAGGAATCCACTTTTGAATGAATTTCTTAGGAACATTCTTTTGTCTAACAGGAACTAAGGAGGAATCTTAGTTAAATGATTAATATCATTGTTGTTAAGAACTATTTTCTTCCTTGTTGTGTTCCTAGGTGCTCCATTTGGTGCTTTCAGATACCTGTCAGATTTCGAGTGCGCTTTTAAAGAACTTAGCTTTCCTAGCCAGATTTCTTCTAGCCCTGGCATTCAGATTTTCAGTGGCTTGATTTATCTTCCACTTCTGATAATTGATGTGAGCAATTCTAGCCTTTAACCATCGTTCTTGCTCTTGTTTGTATTCGCGAGCAAGTTGTTTCCCAATGGGTTTATAGCCAATACCATTCCGAGCACTGATCTTTATGCGAGATCTCTTCTCGTGACTTTGCTAGTCTCTGGATGATCAATTTTCTTTCCAGAAAACGTAACATAAGAAAATTTGCCAGCTCCTGCAATTTTTCCTTTTTGAGAGACATAGCACTATGGGTGATTGCACTTCTCAGTGTTATGTTTCTTTTCAGAGACATTTCCCACAGTTTTCTTTTGGACTTGTTTTTCCCACAAAGGCTTGGTCGCAACTGCATTTCCTTTGTCAACAATCTTAGCTTTCTAACCGATACTGTAGATTGTTTGGGAATCACCTTGCTGAGTTCGGCAGATGTTAGTCCTTCATTACTCTTATTCAGAGTGTGGAACTGTTTGTGTGTGTGTCCAGCCCAAGTCCTCTCTTTTCTGAAGGATCTCTTAAATAAGATTGTACTTCAGTAAGAGTGTCACTAGCTTTGGCATAAGATTGAAAGGATAGTTCTTTCTTTTTGAGTTCCTTATTCTCAGAAAGAAGACCTTCACATTTCTTTTGAAGATTGGCCATTGCTTCTTTATGTGACTTTTCGGTCTCAGGTATCTGAGCCTTGAGAAATGCATTTTCAGCATCCTTTTTCTCAGATATCTTGATTAATTTAGAATTTTCCTTTGCAAGAGAATTCTTTTCTTCTTCGAAATTTTCGGCTCTAGCTCAGAACATTAGAAATTCTCTTTTGTAAAGATCAATTTGTTTTCTGAGATTTTCCAGTTCTTTGATTCCTTCGTCATCACTTTCATAAGTATAACAGGAAGTATGTGTTACCTCATCAGCCATTAGACAAGGTTCAATGTTGGAGATATATGGGAAGATTTCTCCAGCCATTCCACACACTTCTTTCTTCTTTTGACCAAAGTCAATTACTTCATGAGAAACACCGCATATTTCTGGGGAAGGTAGTGTGGAATCATCTGAATCCTCATCCTCAGAATCAGACTCAATATCTAGAGCATCCAGTTGGAGTTCAATCTTTTTCCTTTCTTCAGTGAGCATAGCTCTTTGACTTCTTTTGAAGATTCTTCTATCTTTCTTGTCACATGTCTTAAATTTGTTGAAGACAGGACAATCCTTCTTGAAATGACGGGTTTACGACAATAGAAAGCAGATATCATTTCGATTTACCTTCCTCGATTACTTGATGCTTTTTGGTGGCTTGTTCAAATGAGCTTTGCATATTTTGTCTTGGTGATAGTTTGAGCTAGATGTTTTTAGCTTCTCTTTGGCTTTTCTTCTCTCAATTTCTTGGTGACATATTTACCCATTTGCTTCTGACAAGAGCATCCTCGATCATCCTTGCATTTCTTCTTTTGAAGTTCCTTGAGCAACTAGAGCAACACTCTGCAACTTCTCGGTTGTTTGTTCCTTTGAGTTGTCTCATAGTCAACGATGTGAGTGAGAGAAAAGTTCCACAGGATTGATATCTGACATTCCTTGGTTAAAGTAGAAAAACTTTGTGTGTTCCCAGTTATGATTTAGACTTCTCACAATGGTTTTAATCTTTTCTGACTGGATATATCTATTACTTTCACCAAGTGCAGCCATGTCACTCATAAGTGTTGTAAACCGGAAATCTAGTTCTTCAAGAGTCTCTGTGGGACCTTGTTTAAAGTTTTGGAATTTTAGCTTCAAAACTTCGAACTTATTTTTCTTTGTTTTTTCGGTGCCAGCACAGATTTCTTCAATCAGTTGCCATGCCACTTTCGCCGTTTTTGCACCCCACAGTTTACACTGTATGTGCTCTGGAGTAGAACGTATAATGATATTACGAGCCTGTCCATCCAATCTATTTCTCTTTGCATCTTCCGATGTCCAGAGTTCTCTGGGCTTTGGTTCGTAAATAACTTGACTAACAGGTCTCCCATTAGAAACCTCTATGACTTGCTTGAGTTGTTGAATGACTATTGGGCCATTCTTTATTACTTCGATCATTTCGTCACTGATGGCTTCTAGGTGGAGCATCATGTTGTTCTTCCATTTCTCATAATTCTCTAGCTTGAGGATTGGGGCGTCACTTAAAGACATCCTGCAGCAAACACACTAAACAAACGAATCAAGTGTAGGTGAAAAGCAGTTAGTGGGCACTTATCTGGGATCTAGGTTCAGTGCAGAAGGCTTGGGAACCTCCTGCTCTGATACCACTTGTTGGTCCAGATAACGGCAAAGTAAAAGACTAGAGGGGGGTGAATAGTCTTTTAAAACTTTTGTCGATAAGCACATTTTCTCAGATATCTGTGAAGATATCTGATACTTAATTTCAGAGAGCGGAAGACTTCTGAGATAAGTGCACGTGTTCAGCAAGATAAGTGTAAGTACTTTGCAATATAAGTAAAACAAGTAATAAACTGCAGAAAGTAAATAACACAAGTCTTTTTATAGAAGTATCTGAAGGTGGCATAATCCTTCAACTAATCCACTAAGATAAATGAGGTAACCTTACAGATATCTTTTCTTGATTCCTAAATGCACTAGGTTCCCAATCAAGTGTTCCCCCTGAGTTATTCCCCGGCTTTCACAGCCAAGTACTTCCTGTACTCAGAAACCTTTTGAGTTGTTCCTTAGTTTCCCAAACTAAGTACTTCATTTGCTCAATAACCTTGGAGTTATTCCTTAGTTTTCCAAACTAAGTACTTCATGTACTCTACGCCGTTTAAGGTGTTGGTTAAGGTAAATTGTCAGGTGAGCTTCTTTAATAACTTGTTCAGTTATTTAGCTCTGTGAATCAAGTATACTTAATACACTTTGCAATGTATGGTATCTTGTTCTCTACTGACCCAAGTCTATGGTAAGTGTTCAAGAGAATGAAACTTAGATAAGAAATCTTAGTTCAACTCTTTCACAAATTGTCACGCCCCAAAACCAAAATGCTTTGACGCGACCGGCCGTCTATCATGAGATGGGCTCACGCCAAGACGAAGCCTAACTTTAATCCTCAAAATACACAAATATCTCAGAGTGGTACAACAGAGCATCTAAAATCCCAAATACAATAATATTACATGTCCTGATCAATACAAAATGACAATCTCAACAGTGCTAATAATCCTATACAATACAAATCTCAGAGTCGCAGCAGCTACTAAACAGCCTTCATGTACGTATCCGTCATCTGACTACCGTCTCAACTCCAACGTATCTTCGTCCAATCACTTATTAAGTATCTAAAAAAATGTGTAAGGGTGAGCTCCTGGCACTTTTACCCGGATCAAGTACATATGAAAAGTATACACGCCATTTTTATATCGAACAGTCGAAATCGTTTTGCATGGAACACATGTCACGATACACAATTCACATTTAGCTCGAATCAAATATACACTACGGCCACTAGTATAAGTCCGGTGACATAGAGGTCGGCTTTCACATAACATAACCCCCAACACATGAGGTCCAAATACCCCTTAACACATAAGGGTCCAAACATATAACATAAGGGAGTACTGCAAAGCACGACAACCCCTTAATGTATTAAGGGTCCAAATATTTCATAAGCATATCGATGAGCATAAACGTATGTACACATAATCCATGCTTTATCAAATCACTTTCGCAAAATCGCATACACAAGGAAAACATTTCTGGGATATACATACTTGATCCTATTTTGAAAAGACTATTATACCAAGTCCCATTACTTGATACAATAACCACAAGTTGTTTGTCAATAAAAAACAATACGTATATATTTTACAATACGAAAAATAGAAGCAAAAGTGACAAGAGTTCCCCTTACCTCAAGGTCGATACGAATCCAACTTAATAGCCAACCACAAAGCTCCAACTTGCAACTCAAATTCTCCAAAGTCACTTTAAACCATCATTCATCCAAAGCACCACTTGTAAACCCCGCTTAGTCTCTACTACGGTTTTATAGGTCGGGATTGGGGAAATAGGGTAACAAGGGCAAAACGGTAATTTTCTGGAGCTAGGAAAAATAGAGTAAAAATATACAAGGGCGTAATTATGGTTCTATAACGTTCAGGGGTATCATGGTAATTTAAACGGGTCGAAAAATAGGCTGGAATAAAAAGATATAAAATCTGGCTCCATTAAGGTTCGAACTGTCGACATCCTGAAAACCAACTGCAGCATTCTACCACTCAGCCATAAAAGAAACTGACAACAGCTTTGCTCAATCATTCGTTATACCGTTAAACTCGCTGGTTTACTAATTAATTTACAAGCCAGTCCCTGGCAGCTTCAAATTCTCAAAAGCAAGTCCTTTACCTTTCTGCAATCTTTCAATTCAGTCCCTGCGAATTCTAATACTTTCCAAACTCCATGAAATCAAACCAAACTCCTCCAAATCCAAGCAAGGGCTACGGGAATCGATTACCCATCATCTCCTCCATCTAAAACCATCAATAACAATCCAAAACCTCAATGAATCGGTCCAATCGAATCGCGAAATCGGTTTTCCCAATTCTTGTTTCTGTTTCGCGATCCATAACACTCAATCTTCAATCGATTTGTTCCAAACCTACTCGATTTCAGTCATCAATCCGGTTGTACTCTTGTGTAATTATCAAAATCGAGTAATAACAAGATCGGACAGAACGATAAGAAGAAGAAGAGAATGGCAGAAGTAGAAAAGCTGAAGAAGAAGAAGAAGGAAAGGAAATAACCAACATAAATAAATAAACCTAATATAATTGGGCTTATCTTGGGCCCAACTTGTCGGTCCAAGCTCAATCCAATAAACTCGATAAATCTCTTCTTATTTATAGATCCGTAAAATAATGGCCAGTAAAATCTCGTATTGCACCTCAAGTCCAAATAATTTCTTGTCTCCAAATTAAATTCAAATTGACGATCCAAAATTTATTTCCGGGATTTTACACAAATAACAATGCTCGTTAAGGATCAGGACATTTAGAACTTTTGTGCTACTTAGAATCAAGAGCTTTGGTCGCAACAGAAAGTTTGAAGGTAAGTAGTTTGCTTGAGAGCGCTTGTGTGAGTATTCAGTGTTCTTGGAGTTCAGTGTGTTCTAAGGTGTATTCTCAAGCAGTCTAAGTGTTGATATTTATAGATGAATTTTGAGTGCCGTTTGAATAGTATCCGTTAGGCTTAATCAAATTCAAACTATTGATATCTGAATATAATCTTAGCGGGCTTGTCTTCTTCTTGAAGCTACCGCTTTATTCGGACATTTACATCTGCGCATTTAATCTGTATCTTATATTTTGTCTGTAGTCTAGCCGGAACTAACTTTACGAGGCTTTGCTCGTTCTTTTCCAGAGATCATCATAGCTCCAGATGCCACTTGTTTGAACAACTTGTTATAATATGTTTCTTTTTCAGAAGCATATTTTATGTCTAAGGTATCTGAGTGTAGATATCTGTGGGCACTTTCCTTGTCTCAGAAACATTTTATTCTCAGATATCTTTTGCAACATGTATGTTTCGAAACACTTGTTTCTTCAAGATATCTGGACATAGGTTTCTGGAAAACCCTTGTCTTCAGCAATCTTGTGCAGTCTTCAAATCTTCAAATCCGTTGATCTTTTCCTGTTGGATGCCTTCTTTTCTTCAGAAAATAAAAATTACATTTTGAGACCTAACATCCTATACAAGATTTGCTAGACTATCATACTCAATGAGTTTCTTCTTTTACAATGTTCAAGTGAACTAAGAGTACTAATCACCTTTCTGAGCTAAGATAAGTCATTAGGTTGTTGATCAAAATCTAAACAGATATTCCTAACATAAAACTACGTCCATGCAATGTTCCCCACTGAACAATATTCTTTCGAAACATTGATGGATAAGGATTTTGTCAAGGTAGTGTCCAGAAAGTTGATCCAAGCTTTCACCCAAGCAGATGGTCAGACCAAAATGCAGATGGCATTCAAGCCTACTTTGCCCCAGACTTTATAGTACATACCCTCTGAACAAGAGGAAGTTAATGGGCAAACGGTCACTATTCCAGAAGTGATCAACCTGGTCTCGGAAGATGAAGAAGAGAAGGAGACTAATGAGAATAATTATGAAGATCCTCCTTCTGACCATCACAAGGATGAGGATGACAAAAAGGATGATGATGCCCCTGCACCAGGGACAGGAGGGATTCCACAAAGAACCAATACCTCAGCTGCTGAAAAGCACACTGAGAGGACATCACAACAATCCCCTCCTCTATCTCCTCAGAAATCTACCCATCCATCTTCGCAACAAAAGGACACTATTGAACAAGTAGTTGAGCACTCTGAGGAAAACACTCTGAAAATAGTGGATGCACAAACCAGAGTTGCTCAACTCAAACAATTGTTGGAAGAAGAACAACAGCTAAATCTTCAACTAGAAGAAAAGATAGCTGAATCCAGAGTCAAGCTAGATAAACTTGAAGAACAAACACGCAAAGAGATGCAAGCTAACTCTGAGATTAAAGAGCTCCGGGACGCTGTTGATTATATTGCTAAGGAGCTAGATACTGAACAAGTATCTGAAGAAAAGCATGATGCTAAGGCTGCATCTTCACCAAAGAAACCATCCTCCAAAGGTAAGAAACCCATATCTGAGATGGTTGCCGCCTTTAGAAACCTTGATGAAGATGTGCAAGAGGATGAAGATCACTGGGTTGATGACTCAGATGATGAAGAAGACAAGACATTGGCAGAACACCGCAACGAACATTTAGCGGTTTCTCATCTGAAAATGAAGCTAATTTCTCCTGAAATATTCAACAAACTGCCAAATGTCCACTCCCAAGAATACATGAATAGATACCAAGCTTTGGCACATCTTAAAAATGAGTTGTCTTCACAAAACAAAGACGTAATTGCCTCCGTCCCCTCAGAAATGAAGAAATTCACTGAACTCATCATTCAAAGAACAACCAGTATGGTCCTTGCTCAGAAGGATCTGGGAATGGTAAGGGACGATGATGTGTCATTAGCTGAAAAAGCTTTTCATGAGGCAAGTTACACTGCTGGAAAAGCAGATGTCATACTAGGCCCATTGACAGAGCTCACTGATAAGGAAAATGGACTTATCAAACAAAATCAGGAGCTCAAGGCTGAACTTCAGAAGTTGGTTACTGCCTACAATTACTTGCAAGGGAATTTTGAGTCTCTCTCAGAATCCTTTGTGGTACTTAGTCAGTCAACAATGACTAAGGGGGAAGGATTTGGACCTCAAGGTCAGGGGGAAGGTAAGAAGAAATCTAGAGTTGGTGCTGCTCAGAAAGGAAGAGGAAACAAGAAAACTTCCCAGCCACCACTCAGAATAAATGAGCCCTCATCAAGTCAAGATGCTTTGCAAATAGTAGCTACTTCCCAGCAGCCAACTGAACAAACAACAATGGTAACAAGGGCCATGGAAAAAAGACCTCCAAGGAGTACCAAGGCTCCAAGGAGAAGACAAGTAAGAGGGATTGATGAGTCTTCTGAAGAAGAAGAAGAAGAAGACCAAATCAAATCCCAAGGCAATGAAGAAGGCTGCAAAATTTTCACAAGAATTGATCTTGATGATAATGATGAAGAGAATGATGAAGATGAAGCTCCTCTTCACAGAAAAAGAAAAAGGGTTGATAGCCTATCTGAGCCCATAGCTGCAAAGCATTTGGCAGCTAAAACACCCTCTGGAAATACCAAGTCAATCCAAGGTGGTTCTTCAAGCAATCCCCCAAGGGAAAATTCAAGACAAAGGAACAAGCTGAGAGCTGAGAGCTGAGAGCTGAACAAAGAAATCCCCCTAATGAATACTCCAAGGAGGAACAAGCTGAGAGCTGAACAAAGAAAACTTCAACTACCACTCAGGCTTGAAGAGCCAAGATTGAGTATGTGAAGACCAACAATGACTCCTCTGTCTACAGGTGCATTAATCAGAAGAATGGCTACTAGATTCTGGAACTCAAGCACTTACTGGTAAATGAAAGATTTCCAGAACCAATCCATAAACAACTCATGGCATGGAGAAAAGACAAGTCAATCTTGATTAACACCAACCACATCAAAGCCTGGTTGGATTTTGAAGTAATCAAGAGAATAGAAGCCATGAAAAAGGACCTCTCTGATGATTGTCCTTATGGAAAGCCAGATGATCTGCACAGAATTCCCAACATCACTGGAACAGGCACAAGAGCAAGACTTGCTGTGGAACCCTATGAGTCCTTCTACTTGACTGAAGATCAATACAAGGGTGACATCAGATATCTGAAGATAATATATGAATACTTCAAGCTATCAAATATCAGAATCGAGCATGCCTGGAAGTGGAGAAAGTATCTGTGGATCAAACACTTTGCCAAGAAGAATCCTACCAAAACTTACAAGGAAGTCTGTGGATTTTCCAGAGACACAGAGATGATTGTCAGAACTCTTCTCTATGACTACTCTGATGATATCAAAAGGTTTGGTGATAGGAAATTTGCAGATTGATCCATGATTGTCAGAACTCTTCTCTATGACTACTCTGTTGAAGACTAGTTTATTAAGATGTCTACTTGGATCTTGGTTACTCCTGTTGTCCTAATTTACTATGTATTTTGTATCTTGCTGACTGAGCTAAAATATTGTTTTATCTTGTAAAAGTTATTTGTGAACTCTCTTTGTAACATATCTGATGAACCTACTCTCATATATCAATCTATAAAAGATAACTTGTCAGCAAAGATCACACCTTGTGATTTGGTTGATGTTTACTTTCTACACTTAATTGAAAGAATTGAAAGATCTTATGAATTGATTAAGTGGTGGATTGTTTCCTCTTCCAGTTTTGTAATAGGTCCAATAGTCATCGTTGACTGATCAAAATGGGGGAAATTTGTTAGGAATATCTGTTTAGATTTTGATCAGCAACCTAATGACTTATCTTAGCTCATAAAGGTGGTTAGTACTCTTGGTTCACTTGAACACTGTAAAAGAGGAAAATCACTAAGTATGATAGTCTAGCAAATCTTGTATAGGATGTTAGGTCTCTGAATGTAATTTTTATTTTCTGAAGAAGACCAAGAAGAAGGCATCCAGCAGGAGAAGTTCAACAGATTTCAAGATTTGAAGACTGCTCAAATTTGCTGAAGCGAAAGGTTATCAGATACCGATGTCCAGATATCTTGAAGAAACAAGTGTTTCAATAAACAAGTGTTGCAAAAGATATCTGAGAATACAAGGTTTCTGAACGAGGAAAAGTGCCCACAGATATCTACACTCAGATACCTTGGATAAAGATTATGTTTCCAGGAAACAATATATTTTTAACAAGTGATATCTGGAGTCGTGATAATCTCTGGAAAAGGACGTGCAAAGCTTCAGAAAGCATGCATAGTTCCGTTGGCACTACAGGACAAAGTATAGTACAGTGCATTAAATGCGCGGACATAAATGTCTGAACAAAAACGGTAGTCTCTGAATAAGAAGACAAACGTGCAACAGTACTATACTCAGATATCAATAGTTTGAATTTGATTTAAGCCTAACGGATACTATTCAAACGGTACTCAAATTCATCTATAAATATCAACACTTAGAATGCTTGAGAACACACACACAGAACTTACACCAAGAACATTGAATACTCACACAAGCTCTCTCTCAAGCATACTACTTACCTTCAAGCTTTATGTTGCGACCAGAGCTCTTGACTCCAAGTAGCACAAAAAGTTCTAAGTGTCCTGATCCTTAACAAGCATTGTTATTTGTGAAAGAGTTGAATTAAGATTTCATATCTAAGATTCATTCTCTTGAACAGTTATCATAGACTTGGGTCAGTAAAGAACTAAATACCATACATTGAAAAGTGTATTAAGTATACTTGATTCATAGAGCTATCTGCATAACTGAACAAGTTATTAAAGAAGCTCACCTGACAAACTACCTTAACCAACACCTTAATCGGTAGATGTGAAGTACTTAGTTTGGGAAACTAAGGAATAACTCCAAGGTTACTGAGCATAGGAAGTACTTAGTTTGGGAAACTAAGGAATAGCTCAAAAGGTTTCTGAGCACAGGAAGTACTTGGCTGAGAAAGCCGGGGAATAACTCAAGGGGAACACTTGGTTGGGAACCTAGTATTTTTTAGAAATCGAGAGAAGATACTTGTAAGGTTACCTCAATTATCTGTCTTAGTGGATTCTTTCTAGGTCTGAGAAAGGCCGAAGTGGATTAGTTGAAGGATTACGCCACCTTCAGATACCACTATAAAGACTTATGTTATTTACTTTCTACAATTTATTACTTGCTTTATTTACCTTGCTAAGTATTTACACATATCTTGCTGAGCACGTGCACTTATCACAAAAAGTCTTCCGCTCTCTGAAAATAAGTATCAGATATCTGAGAAATTTTGTTTATCGACAAAAATTTGAAAAAGACTATTCAACCCCGTCTTTTACTTTGCCGTTATCTGGACCAACATATGGCTTATAATTACCCAAAGTCTTAGAAGGATCATGAGTTAGTGAGTGACCTGAAAGACGGACTAATAATTTGAAATATAATTAAGGCTCTGTTCTCTTCAACTGTAATTTTTTGAACTGAAATGAAACTGAAACGAACTGAACTGAACTGAAGAAATTATTTTGTAAAAATAATAACAATTATATGATGGTATATATAATCACAATTAAAAAAAAAACATATTATTTTTGTCATCTTTCTCACACTCTTCCTACTCTTTTTCTGTCACTTTACCTTTTTATTTATTATTGTATAACAAACTTTAAAACCAACCGCGTGGAAAACAATATGAGAATGATAACTCGATTAAAACCGAATTTTAATCGTCGTACACACTGTCTTTATCTAGGTTTTTTTTTTTTTGAATCGGTGAAATTTATTACAACTTGAAAACGTTTACAAGAACATGGACAATGTTCGGCAAATAAAATAATTAAAAGCTTAACCAAAATCACTAGTCCATAAACCATGCACAAGATCGTGCCAACAACTTTACATCAACACTCTTTTTTGTCCAAAACCTCCAGCCTTATTCCATTTTCCAAACTGCTTCTTCAACTTTCATGTCCCCATACTCATATTTCAACTTTTATGAAAAGAAATTAAGTATATTTGATTAATGTTTGTGATAATGTTCTTTTTATAAAATTTGGTCCGACTTTGGTTTGGTTTAACTTGTTTTGGAGTTTTTTAGAGTCATTTGAAAGACTTGTAGAATTTGGTTTGACTTTGGTTTGGCTTAATTTGTTTTTTATTTGTTAAGTTTGAGAAAAAACTCAACGTTAGCTTCTGAGTTTAATTCTATTGTTCTGATATCTTCCAACAAAAGAACATGTAGATTTTTTGTTAGAGATGTACGTACAGAGTATGTGAACCAGATTGTATGGTACTCTTAGGTTCCTGTAGTTTCTTATCTTAACTCACATTTTACAGTAGAAAAGAAGGGTAATTCAAATTGTAACTATACTCTTTATTTCATTGATCTACTAAAAGTCGTATTAAAAAGAAAGAAAGAAAAAAAGTTGAAAATAACTCAATTGGATAAATTTTCTTATTTTCCTCGTACAAAAGATCGAGTGTGTAAATAAATGATAAAATAATAATAATACTAACAACAACAACAATATGAATTTAATGAATCGAATCGAATCAAGACGAAATGAATCGAATCGAATGGAATCGAATCGAACTGAATCGAATGAGTTTTGATTGAAGATAATGATCTAAGTATACTAATTTATGATTCAACATTTTATGTTATGTGTATGTATAATGCCAATGTTCATAATATAATTAAACCCCAATGTTTTTGGCTATTACTATAATGATTGTCGGTCCTTTTTAGTCCTTCTATGAATACGGTATCTCAGAAGACTTACTCTTATAATTTATATGCAATTAAAATAACCTCATGGGAAAATTAAAATGGAAATCTTGAGCTTGTAGTGCGGGGGTGATATTGAGATACACGGCGTTCCATATTAGTTAACATGAGCAGGATAAAAGTACACACGTTTTCATGGTATGGGGTCATTTAATTTGGGTGATTTTAAAAGTAAATTGTGGATCATTGACCTAAAATAAAGTCAACTATATCATAATAAGACATGTAACCCAATTATAGCAGCCACATGAAATTAAATAGTCGGATCTCAATCTATTAGTAGTCGGATATCAACGGACTAAATATTTTAAAATCAGTTTACGGTTTGTTAGACACTAGACCCCCCTCCAATGGTCTCACCACTCACTGTAGTAGCAGGTCCCACACATGGGGATCACTACTACAGTGAGAGGGCGAGATTATTGGAATAGGGTTTAGGGTATAATTTTCCAAAGATTACGTAGTTTTGAAATAAAAATGAGACAGATATATACATTTATTGTTTTGCATGGGTGCGGAGCACTTTGACCTATAATGATTACTACGAAATGTTGGACCAATAAAGATGCAATCGATTGTTAATGATGAAAGAAAATGATAAATACATAATCTGAGGCTCAACGTGCGAGTTTCTTTCTACCCAGACTTCGTGATGAAGGTTTTGAGTGGAGGCTCATTCTAATAGAATACCATCTCATCTAAAAGCTCGAACTTGTAAAGATGTGTGTAATCTAATTATTTATATTAATACTCTAATACTCCCCCGCACTCGTGGCCATTTTCAACCTCTTTGGGAGATCATTCGAGTGGAAATTTAATATGGGGCGGAGATTGTCTCCATGGAGATTCGGACCGAAGTTGGGCGTGAGCCTTTGGCTCTAATACCATGATAGAATTCCATCTCATCTAAAAGCTCGAACTTGTAGAGAGGTGTGGAATCTAGTATATTAATACTTCAACACATTCAAACCTATTCAAGTTCATTGCTGAATTTTAATCACAGTTGTTATGCAACGCCCCAAAGTTTCAAGTCAAGTCTAAAGAGTTTAACGGGATCGAGAACGCTACTCATACCAACAAAGTGCACCTTTCTTTTCGGGAATCCATCTATAAGAACTCCAGAGTTAAGCGTGCTGGCCTAGAGCAATCTTAGGAAGGGTGACCAACTGGGAAGTCTCTCGGTTCGCGCACGAGTGAAGACAAAGTGTGCGGGAAAAGACATGTGTTGGTACAGTGGGACCAGCATATCACCCGGAGAGCTGTCCATGAGTAACCGCTCCGACCCATTAGTTGTCCGGGTCGTTACATGTTACTTTCCAGAGTTCTAGACTTCTAGTTGAAATTATCCTTGTGTTATTAGGAACGTATGTGTGTACGTGAGCCAAACTTTAATTTTTCTCTACAACTTTTTTGCATTTCTATAGTTACAGGATGAAGTGGCGATGCTATGTCTAATTTTAAATGCTAAGAAAATAAACATGGAATGGCCTAAAATGTAAATATAGCATTGACATAATTGAGAAAAATAATAATATGTAATAAAATATGTAGAAACTAAAAAGATGATATGTGCTCGAACTCACGCAAGATCTTTATGAAGAAAATTTGGTGACATTCCATCCAAGCACAACGAAACAACATCAATACTTATCACTTTAACGAAGTAGCAGTCCAAGTAAAATTTCCATAAGTGAATCGGTGGAAAGATTAACATGGAAATTAGTTTAATTAAGTTATATTTTTAAATGACTCGAATTAATGAGTAAGTCTCCAGAGAGACTGTCTTTAGATAATTTATTTAGAGACGGAACCTATGTTGTCAAGAAAATCATGGATGCTATTAATCAAAACATATATATTCTCAACATTGGTGTTTTTTCATATTACAACAATACTTATTTCATTAACAACATAGACATTTTAATTAATAACATTGATGGTTTTATTGATAACATAGTCGTCTTTAGATAAGTTATCTATAGACCGTCTCTCAGGAGACTTTGTGTTTATTTAAATCCAAGTCCCTGTATTTGGATAGAACTCTGTTGAACATTACAAGTAGTACAAACTATCTCAAACTCGTTTTTCTAGAATTTTATCCAAAACCCACTATACTCACCCATGAAACATAAATATATTTCCCCAACACATGACTCATATATAGATTTCTTTTCCCTTTTTTTAAATATCAATGAATATGATATCGCCCCTTTCATATAGGTGCACACGAGGCGTTCCTCAAAAACTCTTGAGGCGGAAATGCAGTAATGACGGGAAAGTAAAAAGGGAGTCATGAGGTAGTGCAAATGATTGCAATGTGAAGATGACAATGATGGTATCCCACCGTTTTATCCACTGTGTAGGATCCAACTTCTAGCAACCATTTCTACTTTCACCGGCCGAGGATCCATATTAACCATACACCCCTTAATTAACTTCCTGTAAATTACGCATCCTTTCATGCTCAAATGTTTTTTTAATTTTTAATGTTATTAATAATATACTTTTGGTGTTTCAAAGAAACCAAAATGCTAGTTAATTTCTGATGAATATTCATTTGTCATTTGCGGCCAATTTGATCTTAAAGGTCCCAAATTCCAATCTGCTGTTCTCGGTGTCAATAATAGATGCTGTTCTCGGTGTCAATAATAGGGTGCACACCTTTCTCTCTCGCAATATTTAGAATGATTTGACAAAACAAGACATTTTTGGTAAAACAGAAAAAACTGTTTATATCGTGAGTCCCAAACCAACGGTTAAAAATTGAGTTAAATTAGAAAATATTTTGTTTCATTTTTTACAATATGTTATCCATTTAACGAGTAAGTAGACGGTCTCTAGATAATTTATTTAGAGACGGCCATATATTGTCAAAAAAATCTTCGATGTTAGTAATAAAAACATCTATGCTATCAAAATTTGTGTTTTTTCGTATTACAACAAAACTTATTTCGTTAACAACATAGACGTTTTAATTGATTATATAGACCATATCTAGATAAGTTATCTAGAAACCGCTCTCATGAGACTTTGTGTTAAACTCTACTTTCATTCGTATAAAATACCATTACTTATAAGTTTGTTTAATTAAACAAATTTAATATCCGAATCATGGTATTAACATAACAAATGCAATTGTCATCAACTAAATAGACCACAAATCAAGTTTTATACTTTTTATTACTATATTTATTATTTTTCATTAACCTTCCTGTTCAGAATGAAAGATGACATAAGTTGAGAAATGGAGGAAATAGTACAGTAGTATATAAAACTGACTGGCTCCAGAGTCCAGACTCCAGACCATAATAATGTACAGTACCAAGTATAGATGTCCAGAATCACATATAGATTTATACTCCCTCCGTCCCAGTTTCATTTACCCTTTTGACTTTTTCTGGTCAACACCGTTCAACTTTTAGCTTGATTTACTCACATATGATACTTCTAATGGATTTTTGAAAAATATATAATGAAAATTTAAAATGTAATATTTAATAATATGATTTTTAAAATTTTTTTTACCAACATTATTTATGAGTAATTCGCATACGAAGTTTAGCGTTAATGAGAAAAATCGTAAAAAGTAAATAGAACGAACCTGGAATGAGTATGCCATTGCATGACAAAATACTATATAAAGAAGAGAAAAGGTTAGTTGGTGGACTTGTACTACGAAGGAAATTGGATGAATAGTAGTCATTCCCAAGAAATTTAAAACACCAATAGAATATATATATATATATATATATATATATATATATATATATATATATATATATGGCAAAGGCAAATGCATGGCATGGCTTTCAGTTTGTCTGTGCTTTGCTTTTCATACAATCCACTCAACTTAATCCATTTAGAACTCACAATATACTTATATCTTGCACTAAAGCCTTCCTCTATTTCTTTATTCTCGCTGCAATAAAGTACAAATACTACTGCAACAAGTAAAGGAAAACATATACTCCCTCCATTTCCGATAAATTGTTACAATTTGGATTTGCACCAATTTTAAGAAAAATTAAAAAGTACAAGTGGGCCCATGATTATTAGAGATTAAATGAGTGGCATATTGTAATAAAATTGAAAGGTATGGAGTTTTATTATTTAATTAGTTTCCATAAATGGAAATTATAACAATTTTAGTGAAACGCCGGAAACGGAAAGTTGTAACACTTTTTCTGAAGGAGTAACATTTAGTCCACCAAGTTGTAATTCAGTGTAGTAATTGTAAAGTCGAGGATCAGTGCTATTGTTGAAGGCATATAATTGTTTCAGTTATATTTGGGGATTAAATCTGCGCCACTTGAGTTATACACTAAACTACTTTTTACCGAACTCTTTTGTTTTGGTATCGAAGGTACGGATTTCTTGACAAAAAGACTAAATCGAACTTGTAATACACATCTATTTTATTTTGCATACCGTACTAATACGTACTGATTAAGAAGCAGAGTAAAGTTGAGCCGGATCAAATTACCCCGTTGAGGTGGTCTAGATCCGACGACGGACTTATTCAAGAGTCAAGATATACATGTACATGAGGTAAAATCGGTGCAAAAGTTAATTGCATGTAAGAGTCTTGGTCACTAATTTCAACATGAGAAGAAAAACGGCATTCATTGAGTGATTGGTTCAGTACAGTGTCTGTTAGAGACAAAGGGCAAATCCAATCCATATATATATATATAAAAGATCTTGAAAATGGAAAAGGGAATGGCATTTGGAAGTAGGTATTGGGATTGGAGGAAACTTTTTCAAATTCCCTCAAAGACTTCAGCCATTCAATTCATACAAGTATTGTATTTCATTGGTAAATTAGATTTAAAAAGAAAAGTTGATAGAAAATGGCACCGAAAAGCAGAGGACACAAGTTATGATGAAAGTAAGGAAATTAGCAAAGAGCACACTCGAGTCTACTGATGATGAGACTACCCAACCCCCACGCATGTTACCATTTTTACCCACACGCACGCTTATAATTCTCACTCCTTTTTCTTCATTTTACTGCAGGTTTCTTTGTTTTTCTTCAATTATGGTTTTCTCAGTGAAAGTCACTTGTGAAAATAAAGAAAAGTTCCACTCATGGATGCTGATTGATAGGAGGAGGAAGAATAGAATTCGGGAGTTTTTTCTTCAACAATTCTACAGTTTCTTTTGACCACTAAATCATGTGTTTCTACTGTTTCTTTCTTGTGCCAATTATGTCATCTACTGCCACATTCATTCATGATTCATTCAAATTTTAACAAGGAAATATCATCTCATTATTGATTGGTGCAATTTCTATTCCTGGTTAATATTTCAAAGACTGAATCTTTGGTTTACCACTTCGTATTTTAGCACAAACTAGTACCATTTCTGAGTTCTTACAATTCATTGAGGTGTCAAGAACGTCCTGAAATCTTGTAGTCGAGACCCAACTATTTAAGCCGCACAGTTACCGATTATATTTTCTTGACAATTTAACGGCCCCACAAGCTTAGCTTCGTCAGGAGGAAACAAGGATTCGAGAATCCTTTAACTCATGTAGAATTGTATAAACTGAATGATAAAATGTATATTGAATCACAAACCAAATTGTAAAGTTATACAAAGATAGAATGATGAACAGTAAGTAAATTAAGCTAGCTACTTTGTTTATATAAGAGTCTAATAACTAACTTAACAGTTGTTTTCTATAACTAACTTCTTGCTATTTTAGGAAAGTTTACTAAATAGGAAACTGCTTCAATCTTCACTTGCTCCTTTACACAACCCCCCCCCCCCCCCCCCACCCACTCCATGTATGTTGTTCAGACCCATCTTGGACTTCTGAAGATTAAATTGAGTTGTGCCAAGGGGCTTAGTAAACACATATGCCAGGTTGTGTGTTGTAGGTATTTGAACAAGCTTGATTGTTTTGTCTTGGATCTTTTCTCTAATGAAGTGATGATCCAAATGTATGTGCTTTGTTTTATCATGTAAAACAAGATTGTGAGCAAGGTAGAAAGCACTCCTGCTGTCTGTAAACAACAAGATTGTAGTAGGATGAGGAATGCTGAGATCCTTGAGTAAATAAAGCAACCATTGAATCTCACAGCTTGTATAAGATAGCTATAGCCCTGTATTCTGCCTCTGCTGAAGACCTACTGGCAGTGGGTTGCTTCTTTGACTTCGAAGAAACAAGAGAAGAGCCAAGATAGACTGAGTAACCTGTAACACTTCTTTTAGTATCTTCACATCTAGCCCAATCACTATCTGTGAAGGCTTGCAACTTGAAGTTTGAATCTTTAGCATAAAGAATGCCTTGACCAGGAGTAGTTTTGATGTATCTAAGCAATCTGTGAGCTGCTGATAAGTGAGACTGGGTAGGATTTGCCATGTACTGACTCAATGTCTGTAAGGTGTAGGATAAGTCAGGTCTTGTAACTGTAAGATAAAGCAATCTTCCAATCAATCTTCTATACTCCTGTGAATTTTGTAATGGTGGAGCATCTGTGCTATTGAATTTCTGCTTTTGATCCATAGGTGAGTCAATGGGTCTACATGACAAATAACCATAGTTAGATAGAATATCCAATGCATATTTTCTCTGGTTTAGTGTGATACCTGCAGATGTCATGGCAACTTCAATGCCAAGAATGTATTTTAACACACCTAAATCTTTTATAGTAAACTCATCATCAAGATGTTTCTTGATACTGAGAATCTCAGACATAGAATTTCCTGTAAGAATTATATCATCTACATAACACAATAATGCAGTAAAAGCATTTGCAGAAGATTTAGTAAATAGTGAATTGTCAGCTTTAGACTGAACATAACCAAACTTGATAAGAGATTGAGATAATTTTGTGAACCATTGTCTAGATGCTTGCTTCAGCCCATACAGGCTTTTGTTTAATTTGCAAACTCTCATATCAGATGCAACACAATAGCCAGGTGGTGGAGTCATATAGACTTCCTCAACTAGATCCCCATGCAAAAATGCATTATTCACATTACATTGATGAATATGCCAATCCTATGCAGCTGCAATAGCAAGTAACACTCTTACACTTGTTAGTTTAGCAACTGGAGAAAAAGTATCAAAGTAATCTATACCCTCTTCATGAGTATACCCTTTTGCAACAAGTCTAGCTTTGTATCTTTCAATACTCCCATCAGCTTTATACTTGACTCTAAAAACCCACTTACAGCCAATACAATGCTTTCCTTGAGGCAAAGACATTAAAATCCAGGTATTTATCTTCTTTAATGTCTACAACTCAGCTGACATTGCCTTTTGCCATTCTGGATTATCTTTAGCTTGATTGTAGGTTTTAGGCTCCTTAATTTAACTGATAGATGCTGTAAAGACTACATAATCATGAGACAAATTAGTAATAGATAAGAATGATTGTATAGGATATAACACAGGTTTAGAAATAGAAGAAACATGATTTGCAGTATGTTGTTGATCTGGACCAGTAATCACTCTCAATGATGGTGGCAAAACTGTATCATAAACCTGCAAATAATGATTATTCTATCTAACTCTAGTTGATCTTCTCAATGGCATATCATCAATGACTTGAGTATCAACCACCTGAGAATCATTTTAATGTAAATTGTCAGAATTATCAGTAAAATCTTGAATTTCATCAATAAAATCTTCATGACTATGCTCAGTAGCATTATTTTTCATTATGCATAGGCTGTGAAGAATCTTCACTTGCTCCTTGATTTGCATCTGTCTGATCATGATCATTATGATCATTAACTGGATTAAGGACATGTACAACTGGAGTATCATGAGCTACATGTTGAGTAGTATTCTCTTCATAAAGTAATCTATATCAGGCAAAATATTAGATTACTGCAAAGAAGAATTGTTAGTAATATCATCAGTTTTGAAAGGAAAAAATTTCTCCTCAAAAACAACATTTCTACTAACCATAATCTTAGAAGTAGCAATATCTAAAACTTTATAACCTTTAGTACCCAATTTATAACCAATAAAAACACATTTAGTTGATCTAGGATCAAACTTGGTCCTGTTAACAGATAAAGTGCTAGCATAGCACAAGCAACCAAAAGCTTTTAATAAAGAATAATCAGGAACACAATTATATAACATTTCAAAAGGTGATTTATCTTTCAGAACAGGAGAAGGTAACCTGTTGATGATATGTGCTGCAGTCATAACACACTCACTCCAATACTTCAATGGTATATTGGATTGAAATCTGAGAGCCCTAGCAACTGCAAGTAAATGCTGGTGTTTGCGCTCTACTATTCCATTTTGTTGAGGTGTTTCTCTACATGAAGTTTGATTAATAATCCCATTAGTATGATAAAACTCAGCTAACAAAAATTTTGTACCATTATCAGATTGTAAACACTTGATTTTGGTTGAGAATTGAGTTAGCACCATATTGTAGAAATTCTGTAAAGAAATCTTCACTTCAGACTTTTGTTTTAACATATACAACCAAGTTACTCTAATATAATCATCAACAATAGTAAGAAAATACTTATCACCAAGATGAGAATCAGTAGAGAAAGGACCCCATAAATTACAATGTATCATATCAAAATCATGTAAAGAAACACTTATACTGACTGGAAATTTTAATTTCTTTTGCTTTGAAAAATGACAAGTATCACAAATGATATCTTTTAAATGTGTTACAGGAATACCAGGAATGAAAGACATACATCTGCAAGGAAAATGACCTAATCTATTGTGCCAAACAACAGAATCACAATGAATTACAGAATTTGCAATTATAGAAGAAAGAAGTAAACTATCATATTCTATATCATGCTCATTAGCTTGCAGCAAATACAGTCCTCCCTCTTGCTTAGCAGTAGTGATCCCCTTCATGGTGGTATTGTCCTGCAAATAACCCTGTGACGAAGAGAATATAACATTGTAAATTTGAGACTTAGTAAGTTGAGATATAGATAACAAATTATAAGAAAAAGTAGGAATATATAACACATTATTAAGAACAACTTTATTACTAACAATAACAGTACCAATATGAGTAGCAATAGCATATTGCTTATTTGGTAAACTAACATATATATGTACAGGTGTTGGAGGTTTTGAAAAAATATGAAACTCATATGTCATATGATCTGTTGCACCAGTATCAACAATCCAAACAGTTTTAGAAGAGTTAGCATGTAAACAAACACTAATGTTACCAGCATAAGTACTGTTTGGTGTAGTGGAAGGCTCAGCTCTAGGATCTCTCTTTGAAACAGCAATAGCAGCAGTAGAGTGTTGCCTAGACTGAGAAAACTGCATAAATTCCTCAAACAAAGCCATTTTAGCCCTTGCTGCATCTGTCATTGGATCACCTAGTGGAACACTTGCAGTTTGATCAGAAACACTATCAGATATAGTGTTATTTGCTCTTGACCTGTTAGTTTGAACTTTTGATCCTCTCCAGCCCTGAGGATAACCAATTATTTGAAAGCACCTATCCACTGTGTGATTAAACTACAAGAAATTACTGAAAAAACGATGGAAAGAATCCGTCGCCCCAATAGCGACGGATAACATCCGTCGCTAACCTAAGCGACGGATAAATTTTATCCGTCACTATGGAGCGACGGATAATTTTATCCGTCGAAAATTTAGCGACGGATAAAATTATCCGTCGCTAAACAGTTGACTTTTATTTTAATTTTAAAAAAAATCAAAAATTATTAAAAATTTTATTAAAAATAAAAAAAATAGCGACGGATAAATTATCCGTCGCTACATTTTTAAAAAAATAAAAAATTAATTTGTTCCGACGGATAAACTATCCGTCGGCCCTAGCGACGGATCGTTGTCGCTAGCGACGGATAGAGACTATCCGTCGCTAAACAGGGTTAAATTACGGGAAGCAGGCCCAATTCTCCATTTCCGATTCTGCTTAAGTTTCCGGTGATTTCTTCCGCCTCTTCAGCTTTTCCGTCCAATAATCCGTCGTTCCGGCCAATCTTGGTATCAATTCGAAGCTCGTGGGACAAGGAGCTTGGGTGGTCGATCAATTTCATCCTTCTTCGGCTATTTTTACCGCAATTTGAGGTATTAGGCTAAACCCTAACTATTCTAAATTTGGAATTTTTGATAATTTGGATCAATTGTATGTTTGTAA
Organism: Plantago major; assembly: GCA_026545765.1. NCBI lineage: Eukaryota > Viridiplantae > Streptophyta > Magnoliopsida > Lamiales > Plantaginaceae > Plantago > Plantago major. The sequence goes on from CM048839.1 coordinate 32,015,089, forward strand.
ACAATTATGGTAGCTAGTATATGTTATATGAAGTAGTGGGTTAAGCTTGGGGTTGTCAATTGATTGATTTTGTTGTGAAATTGATTTATTGTTTGATGTTTGATTGATTAAGCTTGATTTTCATGTTTGATGTTTAATTGATTAAGCTTGATTTTCATGTTTGATGTTTTTGTATATGTATTACAATTAGTGTTTTGAAACCCTAATTTTTTGACAAATTTAGAAATTTTGTTAATTTCGACTAGTTTAATGTTAAGTATATATATCAAATTAGTATTACTAGTTAATTAGTATAATGTTAAGATTTAGTAAATTAACTTTGAGATTGCTATCACTTAGAATGTTAATTAGTATAATGTTAAGTAGTTTTGATTTGATAAATTCGTATATGTACTAAATAACGAGGATTTAGTTCAGTGTTTTGAGACCATTTGTTGATTATATTAACGTGTAATTTATAATTTATAACTCGTAGTAAGTTGTTGAAATGGTTAAAATACATGGAAAATTTTGTAACATATCGAACACTTAATAATTAATCATGAAATTATAAGGAACGTATAATAATTAACAATTAATCTCTACAATCTCGGCAGAATTGGAATCGATCTAATAAATTAAATACGATCTAATCAATTGGAACGTGTCAGGTTATGAAAGTATCTAATGAATTCCGACCGTTCATGGATGTACGATCGTATGGCGGTAAATGGCAGAGTTTGTAGGAGTTTTGTAAAAGGGGTTAAAGGTTTCATCGCGTTTGCCATGGGACGTCCGGCTTGTGCAAACGGGGGGTTGATAAAGTGTCCTTGCACATTGAAAACCTGCAGAAACAAGAAATTTATGACTCTTACAGCGGTATTCGAGCACTTGAGACGTAATGGATTCATGCCTGAGTATCATGTATTGATTCATCATGGTGAGGAAGCACCGTCCATGGCATACCTCCAATGGAGGGAGAGGCGGGGTTTGGGGCCTATTGAGTACGTTTTTGGTTGTCGGAACATGTGCATGGTGTATTGGGAGGAGGATGTAGATCTGTTGGAATGCAAGTTCTGTGGTAGGGAGCGTCACAAGTGGTGAGGAGGGGGCTGCAAGAGAATGATGAGTTTTATCCGTTTTGTCTTTAGGCTTGTATAACTAGTAATCATTAGTTGATATATGAAACCAAACATTATGGTAAAATTGAAGCTAATGTAACTTATATTATGTAATGACGTAACAATTGATTGAAGCTAATATAAGTTATATTATGTAGTAATTGATTGAATTATTGTGAAATTGATTTATTATCGTAAATGATAGACCTCGATCTAATGAATTCAAATGTGTCAGGTTATTATCTAATTATTCAATGAATACCGATCGTTCATGGATGTATTGTCGTACTCTAAATGGCAGAGTTCAATCGAGTTTTCTGAAAGGGGTTGAAGGTTTCATTGCATTTGCAATCTCAAATCCGGCTTGTGTAAAGGACGGGTTGATAAAGTGCCCTTGTACAATGAAAAAGTGCAGAAACAAGCAATACCTGACTCCTACAGCGGTAGTCCAGCACTTGAGGAAAAATGGATTCCTGCATGCGTATCAGGTATGGAATCATCATGGTGAGGAAGCAGCACCGTCCAATACATATGACCAATACAGACAGCGTGGAAGGATGAGAAAAAATGAACAAGTCGGGGAACAAAGTACATCTGAAGGCGATGCTATTCGAGCTCGAGTCGAACAAATGGTGTATGATGCTGCAGGGGCAGAGTTCATGGACACAACTAACACTGAAACCGAGGGGGGGTGGAGGAACCACCGAATCCTGAGGATCAGGTGTTCTTTAACTTGTTAGAATCATCAAGGAAGCCGGTTTATCCGGGGTTTAGAATCATGGAGGCGCTGCTTTGTTTGATTTCCACGGGAAGCTAAAACGAATAGTGAGGATTGAATATCCCGGCTTGCCATTGAAAAGAACCTTCTTGTTTGATGTTGAGTGGTATGATCCTAATCCAGGAGGTACGAGGAAGAACGAGCAGTATGAAATGGTTGATGTGAACCAAAAGAAGAGGTACAGAACCAAGTATGAACCATTTATTTTGGCGACTCAAGCACGACAAGTGGTGTTTCTTGGATATCCAAGCAGGAAACGCGATAAGGCGGAATGGTTAGCTGCGATACCTATTTGTGCTCGCTCGAAAGTGGAGTACATTGAGAAAGACGACTCAATTACCAACTCGTACCAACAAGAGAATGTCGATAAACAAGCAGAAAATCCCATAGAAGCAGATGATGAGTTGTTTGATCTGCACGAGGACCAATATGTAGACGTAGAGGACGGCGATAACGGTATATTATGTGTATTATAACTAGTTAGTAGTTGATAACACTTGAGTATTTCTGTTCTGGATGAAAAATGGTTACATGTGTTATTTATAATTTGTTCTGTATTATAACTCATACTAACACATTTTATTGTATTTGTTACATGTTTTTGCAGATGCCGCGACAGAGACCACGCACCTACCCCCCCCCCCCCCCCCCCCCACGCAGCCAGCCGCATGATGGTGTTGGATCGGGACAGGGTCAGAGGGGGGTGAGGGCTCTGGTAGTCAAGGCAGCAGGTTCCTGAGACCCCACCAGCCGGTCATAGCGGAGGGCTCTACCAACACCGGACACGATCGGAGGAGGAGGACGATTGTCCCTACCTCGAGTGGGATGCACAGAATCCCAACGTTACGTGGGACGGGTTGCCTGTGATTTTTCCTCTTGGTCCTGCCAAGTAAGTATTATACATTCTTCTTAAATATGTAAAACATAACTTATGATAGTTGACAAGTATAAATTGTTGTACTTAAGTAATAAATATTTGTTTCTTGTATCTTATACATTGACAACAGGTTATGGCCTCGGGAGGTCCACAACAAACTAGGTGACATCTTTCGGGGCAGGAGAGAGACACCGGAGCAGGGTGGTGAGTGTTGGTCTCACATCTCGGACCGCATGAGGGCCGAGTACTTTGATGAGCTGCGGGTAAGTTAAAATATGACATTCCTTTATTTGTTATTATAATCGTTTTAATATGAGTGGTATGTTAGCCACTTTATTTGGGTGATATGTTAGTCACCATTGTGTTAGTAAAATTTAGGACAATGTGAGTGGTATGTTAGCCACTATATGTAAGTGGTATGTTAGCCACTTTGTTTGGGTGATATGTTAGTCACCATATTTGTTATGTTGTTGTATCTTATTAAATTGATGTAACATGGTGACGTTATATATATTGACTTTGGATGTTGGATGAAATTGGGAATGTAGAAGGAGTACTTCATTCCCAGCAGATTGATCCCCCAGATCTGGCGTGTTTACGAGACTGTGGGATCTAAACTGTACAGGGATATGGTCCATACTTGGAAAGCCATTCGGGATCGGAATGGCCCAATGCCTCCACAGGTTGATGCAGAGGAGTGGGCCCTTTGGGATGCCTACTGGTCTCGAACTGATGTCGAGAATAATGCCTACATCAACAAACAGAACCGGGTATCTCAGTCTGATGCAGCAGGAAGGGTCGTTCACCACCTTGGGAGGCGATCTACTTTCACTGATTATTACCAATCGGTAAGTATATATATGTTTTTTTTTTCAATCTAGCATTACGTGTATGTATTGTGTCTCTGCTCTATTACTTGTGAGATGATAAATTGTTGACTATATATGTTGTTCAGATGTCACGGAGGAGGTGAAATCCAAGTATGACATCTTCAAGAAGGCCAAGCATAAGGGCGGGGTATGGACTGACTCCCGGGCCGAGTCTATTGCGGTATGTTTATGTTGCTTAAAGTTCATATTTGTACACTATTACAAGTTATTTTTGAAAAACGGTAACTGATCATGATATCTGTTATTTACGATTTCAGGCTGAGGTTGATGCTCAGGTAAGAGACGAGTGATGTGCTGTCAACTGAACAAGTTGACAACATCTTCTTAGAGGTCAACAAACCGGACAACAAAGGACGAATATATGGACTCGGGAGCCTCGGTTTGAGCTTGGCTAGTCCGGGGTGCTCCTCATCATCATCCCAGCAGTCTAGACGTCCGGTTTTCACACAGGCCCAGGTCTCGGATATGGTGCAGTCGCAGGTCGCAGAACATGTTGCACGGCTAACTCAAGAGATGGAGCGGCGCGACAGAGAACAAAGGGAGGAGATGGAGCGGCGCGACAGAGAACGAAGGGAGGAGAACGAGCGCCTTCGGTTACAGATGGAGGCTTTCATGTCCCAGTTCGGCCAGCACCCACCCCCGTCTGGTAGCTAGTTATGTATATGTACTATGTACGTTCGGATATATTATATTTAGACTTGTTCGGATAATTTAGACTTATTCGGATATTACATTTTTGATTTATCATTTATTGAAATATTTTCCGTATAATTGATTTATTATCGAGCATTATATTGATTAAATAGGTGAAATATGAAAAACAGGGATTAATATTAAAAAACAAAATTTAAAAAAAAAATTATTTTGTGGCGGAATTAGTGACGGAATTTGAGATTCCGTCACTAATTCCAATAATACATTGGGCGACGGATAGATTATATCCGTCGCCCAGTTTAGCGACGGACAGAATCTATCCGTCACTACATAATCTATCCGTCGTCCAATGTAGCGAAGGATAGATTCTATCCGTCGCCCCATGTAGCGACGGATAGATTCTATCCGTCGCTAAACTGGACGACGGATAGAATCTATTCGTCGCCAATAATCGATTTTTTAAAAAATAAAAAAAAGGTCAAACAAGATAATCCATCGCGAATTGGACGACGGATTATCTATCCGTCGTCACAGCTCCAGTGGGGCGACGGCATTATTATCCGTCGCCCCATCAGTCGCCAGAGCTGGGGCGTCCGTCGCTACAGACCCGTATTTTTGTAGTGTTACTTAATCCATAATTAGTACAAGTAAGCTTCTTCTTCTCTTTGTTAAACCCCTGAGACTGCCCTTGAGATTGACCTCTACCATAAGAACCATTCTTAACCAACATGGCCAATGACTCAATAGTCTGTACAGGCTGTGACAATGTACGCTGAGTTTCCTCTTGCAAAAGCAATGAATAAATCTTGGACAATGGTGATACAGGTGTGATAAGCAGAAATTGACTACACGGTTGAGCATAAGACTCATCTAAGCCAACAAGAAACTTCATTGATGCATCAGACTCTTGCAATTCAGTAACAAGTTTCACCAAATCACATTTACAGTTCTTTAAAGCACCACAAGAACATCTTAAAACAGGACGCAAACTCAAGAATTCTTCCCATAATTCTTTGAAATGATTATAGTAAGCAGTCATTGACAAAGAACCTTTCTTAATCAAACCCAAATCCTTGTTTAATTGAAAAACTCTTGGACCATCAGAATAGGCATAACGCAACTTCAACTCATCCCAAACCTCTTTAGCAGCAGTACAGTACAAGAGACTACCACGAAAATTGCTATCCAGAGAAGTTACAGCCCAAGAATGAACAAGCGCATTAGCTCTATCCCATAAAGCATAATTCTCAGAATCCTCAGAAGGAGTTGCACCATAGATGAAAAGTAACTTGTTCTTAACACATAAAGCACGAACCAAAGCTTGGCTCCAAGCAACGTAATTAGTACCATTGAAAAGCTCAGAAACGATCAACATACCAGTGTGGTCATTAGAACCAATGAAATACGGCGAATCAGCCGGAATTGACACTGTAGCTGAAGAAGACACATTTGTGCCTTGAATTGAAGGAGACGCAGTCGAATCAGGTGTCGCCATTGACGGTTATGTCAAGAAAACTGAAGAAAACTACAGATCGAACAATCGAATTGCGAACAATCTTCACGGAAAAACTTCGCGAAGAATCAATGCGGAAGAACAATCAATCAAATCGATCAATTGATATCAACTGATACCATGTAGAATTGTATAAACTGAATGATAGAATGTATATTGAATCACAAACCAAATTGTAAAGTTATACAAAGATAGAATGATCAACAGTAAGTAAATTAAGCTAGCTACTCTGTTATATAAGAGTCTTGTAACTAACTTAACTTAACAGCTGTTTTATATAACTAACTGTTGTAACTAACTTCTTGATATTTTAGGAAAGTTTACTAAATAGAAAACTGATTCAATCTTCACTTGCTCCTTTAGAACTCAGGATCATTTATATATGGTAACTCTGACTTCTTCAACGATGACCGGTTGGAGAATAAAGCATTGGACAACTCGACTATTAAGTTATGCGGGACGTGAACAATTGTTAAAGAGTGTCATTACCTCCATTACCTCTTACTGGCTTCAGGTCTTCCCCTTTCCCAAAGCGGTGTTGGATCATATTCAACGCATCTGTCGGAGCTTTTTGTGGAGTGGTAAGGATGGCAATTACCGTAAAGCTTTAGTGGCATGGACTCAAGTATGTACTCCGAGGTGTTATGGTGGACTTAACATTATTGATCTACATGCCTGGAATCTAGCACTCCTATCCAAACTCCTATGGAAAATACAAATGAAGGCGGATTCGCTGTGGGTTAAATGGATTCATTGCTACTACATTAAAAATCAAAATCTGGAGGATTGGTCTGCTCCACTATGTAGTTCATCGATCATCAAATCCATCCTCCGAGTTCGAAGTCGGGTAGGTGATACCAAAAAGTGGATCGACCAGCAATCGGCCCCTAGATTCTCGGTTCGTGCAATCTATGTACTACTACAAGGTCGACCACCAAAAGTGGAATGGTGTGATGTGATAGCCCAGAATCAAGCTCGACCCAAAGCCCTTTTCATCATGTGGTTGGCATTGCATCAGCGTTTGGCGACAAAGGACCGACTAGCTTATTTTGTGTCTCCACGGATGGCAAATGCAGTTTCTGTGATGGAGATGAATCTCTTGATCATTTATTCTTCCTTTGCCCTGGCACGTATGTGATTTTGTGTGGAGGATTGACATGGATGTGGATCCCCCATCCGCGCCTTACGACTCGGCCCCAGCTAATCAACTGGATATGCCGTTTTGCGAAAGGCAAAGGAGGCAAGGCCTCGGTGTTCCGTACTCTCATGGCTGAGATATTCTATCACATCTGGGGGGGGGGGGCTCGAAACGGCAAGATTTTTCAACAGCGGCCTATTGATATACAAGGAATCATCCAGTCCCTGATCCACATCGTTTCAATCCGTTGCAGGAGCCGGAAAACAGCAGTAGTAGTTCAACACTTGTTAGAATAGCATAGTTAGTTTCTGTTTCTGCACTAGTTTATCCTCGATACTGTTGATTTGGGCTTGGACACTATAGTCAGCCCCTAAATGTTCGTACTCTGTTTTTTTGTATCAATAAGACAAGTTCTTTCGTTCAAAAAACGATGACCGGTTCTCTAACTATCCAAAGAGATAAATATTTGATCAATCTCGTTCTTGATTGCAACAAATTAATTCCCCTTCGCCAGTGACTTTGAGCATTAGAAGTAAAGGTAAAAAGGGTAGGGTATGTCAGTGTCTATCCTCGAAAGTAAGGCCGGAAAAGAAATCGTTAATAAAAACGTTTTTGGGTTTGTTAGCAAGTTTGGTATTTCAACATTTAATGTTAAAGTTTATGATTTGATCGAACTATGTCTTTTCAATTTGTAATTAGCTCTCTTAATAGACGTCGTTTAATTTGTGATGTTCTTTGGCACTAGATTTAATCTAGGCTTGTGCACAAGCTTCAATAACCCCCCGTGATTTTTGTAGCTTTTAATAGAACTCCTATTTAAAACCAAAACAAAAATGCTAGTAGATTTTTTTTTTTTTTTTTAGGACGAACGATTCGAGTAAAACAAGATGGACGAATGACGGATCTAGTCACTTATGAATTACCTCATATTTATAATTTCCCGCCCTAGTTCAAATTGTGGAACTTAATTGTGCTATAGTATTGATTTAGAACTAGTACGGTAAAATTTGAATTTTATAAATGAAATGTTTTTTAAAGAAAAGCTTGTTAATTAATCTTTTTAAACCCAAAACTTTGGTAAGTTACATCTCAATTTCTTTTACATTGTGTAATGGTATTTACTTTTACAAAATATCGAAATTTGGCTGTTTGCTGACTTTGCTCCGTCTAAAATATCTCTAATTGAGAAATGAGGTGCTTACTAGTTACTCCCTCTAAATATCTCTAATTGAGAGATGAGGTTTGACACCTTGTATCTAGAAATCTAGAATCGAGTACCATTGTTCCATATCACGTTAAACAATAGCGGTCGAACGAATTTAAGATGTAAAACGCGTTAACTATACAAAATGTCAAATCTATGGATAATTCGTACTCATATTGTTGAATTTCATGCTGTAAAAATATAAATAAGTTAATCTACACCAAATAAATAATAAATTAATTTACATGTATACACAAATTATACATTTTGACATCTTTTTATATTTGAACTTTAACATTAATTATCTACCTAGACGAATCAACTGATTAAACGTATAAAGTTCTACATAACGGATGGAGTTCTTTATAGAAAGCCCATTTTGCCCTCCTCCATACACCACATTACCCCCAACATCATTAATTGTTGGGTAATGTCCCTGCATGCCGGACTAGTATTCACAGAAGCCTACTTCGTATACAATTGCTGAGGCGGTTTTTTTGTACTTTTATGGGTGAGATCGATGACCCCTCACGGTCATTGTAAGTGTCGTAGAGGGTCCATGCCCGCTACATAATCTCACCCCTTAGTGTGATAAACTTATGTTGGGCTAGTGTTAATGCTAATGTAAATATCCATTTGAAATGGAGAATTAATTAATTTAGGTAGATAGCTGTAATAATTAGTCACTAAAAAGGGAACTATTTCTATAATCGAGTATGTTCATCAATTCTTGTAACACTTTAGGTGGATGATTGATACAAGTCTTTGAAATTGAAGTAACATTACAAATAGTTGAAAAGCTAGCTAGCTAGCAAGCATTATATAAAAAAAAAAACATGGTAGGTGCTCTTTTAAAGAAAAGACTAGATTATTCCCATCACCACTTCTATCAAACCTTTAATTTCCATTAACCTTTTTAACATGGAAATCTTAAGTCAACCTCACCTCATCATTTGGTCTCGTTAATCTTTGCCACATTGCCAACTTTTTCTATTTCACTTGTCCTTTGTTAATTATTTCGTCCTTCTCCTCTCTTTTAGTACTACTAGTAGTAGTAGTATCTTTTTACTTGGTCTATATAACAACCACATTTGGTCATGAAAATGTCACTCATGGGAATTCATCAAACCATGAAGGTTCATCAGCTAGCACGTGGATTTTGGGAGCATGAATCACCGGCACTCAGCCTCAGCTGCAAGCGTCTCCGCCCTCTCGCTCCCAAACTTCCGACCGCCACAGAGACGGATACGGAGACGACGAACAAATCCAGCACCACAGCTTTTAGCAGTTTTGATCTAAAGAGCTTCATAAGGCCAGAAAGTGGTCCTAGGAAAATAGGATCCCCGGATTGTCACAAGAAAGAAGCTGCACCACATGTACGTATAAGTTTGACAATCGTATTTTTAGTTATATTCCATGAATAATATATACGGTTACTTACCTATAGTATCATCTCATCTAAAACGTTCAAATTTATAGAAGGGTGTGAAATCATCATAATCCGTGTATCTCGAGAACATATATGCCTATAGTATAGCACTTGGTTATTTAGGTTTGTCGCTTATATTCCACCATATATGCAATCATTCATTCATATTACTATATATGCTACTCACATTTTGCATTACCTACACTGTTCTTGGTTAGACCAACTATAGTCTCGCATGTTAACTCTATCCCACTCCTTCATGCTTTTTCATGGTTTGTATTCATACTGGGAATCATAATTGAACAATTTCACCTTCTGTTCCACACGAGATTTTTGCTCTCGTTGAGCTCATCTTAGTACACATGTGTTATCTTTTAACATATGTGTCGTTCCATTCCACACCTGACAATTTCTCAGCAGCCTTGGTCCAAAAAGAGGGTGCATTGCCCCTGGCAAGCCTAGACCAAGAGAATTTTCAAATCTAGTTAAAGACTGTAATTTCGCTTTAGTACGTAAAATTCCTCAACAGACAAAACGTGCCCTTATTACACGAGTATAACACTGTTTTGTTGTAAGCATATATACGAAGTCTACTAGAACTTGAAAATTTCTTTTTTTTTGAAACGGCAAATATTACAACTACATTACTCCTATATCAACCACACCTATACCAACACCAATTTACTCCTAAACCACCTTATGTCTCCACCAGGGATCGAACCCTGCACTTCCTCCTTCCCCGCTCCAGTTCCATTCCACTGCACCACCTTATGCCTCCGTAGAACTTGAAAATATTAAAGTCGTCTTTTGCAACTTTTATATAGAGAAACTTCAAAGCAAATCTAACACAAATTTTAAAAGTAAAATAGTGGGTCAATTTGACAGATATGAAATCTAGAATCATATAGATTTAGTTTGGCCCGCAAAATTGAAAAATGAGCATGACGACGTGAAAATATTCATATTAGTGCAGCATTATTATGTGGTTTGGTATACAAATCTGGCATTATTCGAAATAGGCGTTGAATTTTTGGAGCATATTTTTCATACATATATTCTTAATTAATAATGCATGACCAGGTGGTGGAGTCACTGCCTGGTGGGACAAGATGGAACCCCACGCAAGAACAAATAGGAATTCTGGAAATGCTCTACAGAGGGGGTATGCGTACACCCAATGCTCAGCAAATCGAACAAATAACTTCCCAACTTTCCAGTTTTGGCAAAATCGAAGGCAAGAACGTCTTTTACTGGTTCCAAAATCATAAAGCACGCGAGAGGCAGAAGCAGAAGCGTAATTCACTCGCTCTCAGTCACAGTCCCAGGACTCCTTCGCCTTTTAGCACTACCACGACTTCACTTGTACTGTCACCTAATAAGGTACACCTTTACTTGCAAGTGCGCGAGTATCTTTCATATGTTCACTAGTTGACATACTAGATCAATTAATAATCTTCTCAGGTTCCTACTTACCACTCGGGATCAATGTGTTAAATTAATAACCTAACAAAGTTACAATATTTGACGATAAAATTGGTGCAGGGAGACGTATCGGAGGTAGAATCAGATGGTGTCCCGTACAAGAGAAAATGCAGCACTTGGGTATTTGATCAGTTCTTAGATAATGAAGTGAACGGGCATGGTTGTTATACAGAACATGAACACAGGGATGAAGAAGATGATAGGACCCTCAAATTGTTCCCATTGCACCCTGAAGGAAGATCTTAGACCACCATTTATCGGGCTAACTGCACTTCACCACTATATGGTTCGGCTCATATGCACTTTACCTCCAACTCGCAGCTTTGTGTTTCCAGAATCGGTCTAAGAATAAGTTGGTTCGAGATGAATAAGTTTAGAGTCTGGCTGTTTGTAGAGGTAAATTGCATTCAGATGGAACTACAGGGGTCATGTGCAGTTAGCTCAGGATTCTTAGTATTAATCCTCTATGTCTCTAACTTAATCTGTATTACTAGTATTGTTGGTTAATGTCTAGCCTCAGCTGTATTAAATGTTTTTCTTGTTATCTTTCTCAAGAAACAAGAAAGACTCGGTTTTTATGATCATTCATGTTTCTCCAGGTGTACTCTTTACTTCGGGTTCATGTTAGTGATGCATGATTTCACTTATCTTAAAGTTCTGACTACAAAGTGATAGACATTTTGAAGTGGAATGTTTGACTAAATGAGTACCCATTGAAGAAATACCACTGTGCTTGATTTTCATCTTTTTCGTCATCGTTCTACAGTAGTAGGTGATGTATTGGCTCAACTTATCATTGGGGATCTGAGATCATAGTTGCTCATGTATAAAATTCATTCCGAGAAATTCAATCAGGAGAAAATCAAATAAAATGGATTTAATTCTTACACATCGTGATTATCTCGAAATCTATTACTTCAACTACCTTATGACTCCCATGAATTGGGAGTTTGAGATCAGCTATACATTCATTCCGAGAAACACAAGCTCTATTCAGAGTACTTCACACAATGGGAATTCAAACGCATGAATAATATTTACTTATCACACACATTCCCATGACTCTTTGCCCCAAACTGAAGGGCTCAAATACACCCGCCAACATTTAAGAAACTCGCTAAAGCAAATCATACCCAATTGAATCACTTAGGCTATTTTTTACACGAGCTTATCAGTTAAGTTATCAGCTCAATGAACTTATTTTCTTAATAAGCAAGATTTAACGCCCAATGATAAGTTAGGTGATCCGAGTTTGTCGGAAGTTTTATCAAAAAATTAGCTAGCTGATTTGTTTTTACATATCATATTTAACAAATCAGCTAACTTATCAACTAATTGATTTACTAAATATTTTTATAAAATCCAACTAGTTTATCAGCTAATTTTGCTGAGAGCCTTTATAGAGAAGTTGCATTACCAATTTCAATAGCACAAACACGAATTCAATAAATTAGCCGTTGAGACAAAAAAAAATGAAACAGTAATGATAGCATGGTGCAGATTATCCATGAAAGGAAATAGCAATCTGAACAAACTTATTAGTCCACAAAGGAAAAAGATTAAAGAATTTAAAACCCAAGATAGCATGCAAAAGAATATCCTAGTCTAAGAACAAACACTAGCAAAAAAGAAACAAAAACACTCAGATTGTTTTGGACAGGTACGTTTTATTGCTAAACCCCAACAAAAGCCTTAAGAAACGAGGTTCTCGTTAAGAGAGAGTGACGCCAGTTGCTCAGCTGGAGCATTTGTTTGCTGAGCATTATTTCTCAGCACTTCCATAGCTTCAGCAACCTTAGATTTCAAAGCATCCGGAGACTCCAGCAAGTGAAGAACTTCCGTCTGGTCCATCTCGAGAAGCATTCCTGTAACCTTGGCAGCATGCTCATGCTCCAGCTGATCAACCAGCGGGTACAAGTTTTCTCCCAACATCTGTAGATAAGTAGGAGAATTAAGCCCAACCAGTATATATAGCATATGAACAATATAACAAAAATGCAAACTTCAGAAGGAACATCAACTTTTTCCAAGGTTTACAGGTAGATAAACAAAAAGTCCCAACTCTATGGGCGATTTGTTTCTGTTATGTTAAATTGAATCTTTCGGAAGCTTACCATTCTCTGATGTTCAGGAGTAGCATTAGCAAGGGCAGAAGCCAGAGCAGTGATCGGCATAGGCTGTTGAACAGCAGCATCACGAGGAAGCAAACCAGTCATGTCGTAAGGAACAGGGAGCATTCCTCCTGCAGCACCAGGCATTGGTGCTTCTGGAACATTACGGCCCGGAGGATAACGGTACATCCGTCCCCTTGGCATCATCTAGGTTTGAGTAAAACATTGTCAGCAAATTTGAAATAAAAGTACAAATTAGAAGTAATTCGAGCAAAACCAACCTGCTGGTGCATCATGGGAACAGGCTGAGCTTGTGGGGCAGGACCAGCCCCACGTCTTCCACCTGGGCGTTGACCCTGTTGACCCGGTGGAACCATTGGCATAAAGAAGTTTGGCATTGGAGCACCACCAGGACGCATGCCAGGAACAAGCTGCTGCTGATAGCCAAATCCAGCCTGGAAAAATTCAAAGAGCATAACAATTTCGATGTGATAGAACCAATCGGCCCACAAAAAACGTTATGCTCACTAATAATAACTAACTATCAGTATTCAATCACCAATCAAAATTTAGAACAAGCCAACTGCATGCATGTATTGGTGCATCCTTGTGGGCACAAAGAATCCAGTTATTTAGTTGAAGAGAACTGACAGAAACTCCAAGTCCATAATGTCATGCCAAGACCACAGGAGTGACAATAGAAAAAATGGAATACCTGAGACGGAATCATTGCAGGAGGAGCTTGCCCATAAAACAGCTGCTGCCCCATGCCAGGAGCACCTGGTGGATACAGCGGCATACGTGGGGCCATTGATGGTGCCATGGCAACCGGCCTCATCTGTGAGAATTGGGCCTGCATTAACAGAGAAGCTTTATCATAAAGCCAAGTTCAAGATCCTAGTGAATGTAAGTATGCAATCTAACAGGAATCGACACAAAGAGATGAAAACAAGAATATTGCCATGGACATGACCATGCAGAACAATCTTCTGTAACAAGTTATACTGAAAGTAAACATGTCATGCTTGAGAATCATTTATGTTCACAGAGAATATAAAGCTCAAACAAGAATATAAAATACACTCCAGTACCAACGTTTTGTAAGTGCAACATCGACAAGATAAACAAGTGACTGCATAAATTGCAGCTATTATAACAATAGAAACCCGTTCCATCATCAGCAGACTTTTTCCTATCAATATTAAACCAGATAAGACCTATGAATTAGGCACAGACTGTAAATCATAAGGTAGTACGCATTTTAATTCCATAGGCTTCAAAAATCAGAAAAATAGAATCTTACAGAAGCTATCAGCCGATATTAACTGTCGTGTGTAGTGAGAACTCAGGGCAACCCAAGTTTTAAAGGTGCCTGGTAGTATTTTGGGTACGTGAATGTGAATTTGGCATGAAATTGAAAATAAAATGCTCTTAAAGCAGAGCTTAGGAAGCACGGCTAAAACTACATGGAAAGCTTCTATGGTGTTTTTAGTATATTTATACATCAACCACAAGTTGCAAAGAAGAGACCAGGGTTCACCAACTCCAATATCAAATAATCAAAGGGCAACCTCTAACACACAATATTTAGGAGCTACTGCTCTGAAGTCTGAACGCCAGGTAGAACAAACAGCTTATTCACTAAAATTTCAATAGAACAAGCACATTTTCGACTGCACTAAGAAAAAGTCTACAGCCAAAAAATGATGCCCAGAACATTTGCAGGGGTCATTTCTATAACCAAATTAACACCCACACTAGAGAATGTGCCAAAAGAATACAATTGCAAGTAAAATAATTATGAGACTAAAAATGATAGTTACTGATTCAAACGGCAGTTACCTGTAACCTTGCTTTTCTATCTTCCTTTCGTTGCGCAAGTGCAACATACAGTGGCTTGCTGATTACCATTTTTCCATTCATTTCAGAAAGCTGAAACAAAACCATGTACTATCAGCTCAGGACCCTAAATTCAATGACTCAAAATCATCTAATTGATATGTTGTGTCAACTTACAGCTCGAGAAGCTTCTTCGGGGGATGAGAAAGCAACAAAACCTGACCCTCTGCTTACTCCACTAGGATCTCGCATGACCTGCAGTGAGAGGTCAACTTTAAATTAGTAAAAATGAGCTGATATTGAGCCAGACAGTGAAGAGAAATTAGAATTAATTGAAATACCTTGAATGATGTAATAGTACCAAATTCCGAAAATAATTCCTTCAGCTTCTCATCATCAATGCTATCATCCAAGTTTTTTATGTACAAATTAAGTCCTTGGTATTTATCAACAGCTTCCTTGGCAGTCTGCTCAAATTTACTCCTAAGTTCTTGCTCTCTCTCCGACTTTTTCTGAGCTTTACCAACATACCATTCTTTCTCATCAAATTTCTTCCCGTTTAGAGCTTCAACAGCTTTAGCAGCATCATCAGCATTTTCAAAATTGACAAACCCAAAACATTTCGACTTTCCATCTGCATCCCTCATCACTACAGCACTAGTGATAGTACCATATTCACCAAAAATCTTTTTCAAATCATCATCTGCAATAGACTCAGCTAGGTTTTTCACAAAAACATTGTTAAACTTTGTCTTAGTTGAATCACTATCCCTCTCTTGTTTACGAAGGAAATGCCCAACATAAACTTGCTTGTCATTCAGAAGCATGCCATTTAACTTATCTATAGCAGATTGTGCTGATTCTTCGGTTTCAAACTGTACGAACCCATAACCCTTGGATTGGCCACTAGGATCCGTCGCTATCTTGCACGAAAGGATGTTTCCAAAGCTTGAAAAGGTGTCATGTAATGCTTTGTTATCAATTGTCTTGTCCAAATTCTGCACCCAAACAATGAATAAGATGCAACTTCAACCGATTAGGGAAAAAATAAATGTACAGAGGATGTTGGCAGTAATTTAAAAAAAAAAAAAAAAAAAAGATTTTCACAGTGCAGCTTTACCCATACGGCATGAGAAGTACATGGAGTTCTCGGGATTAAAAAGAACAGAAGTACACAAGTAAAGAAAATCATAATGTATTTATGCAATCCAACACATCTCTCAACTATGCATGATACATTTTATAAGAGAAACCAATTCCTTGAAAACTGAATGATCAAACCAATTACAGCAATAAGGCGTGAAAGTAGCAAGGCTTTATAGACTAAACAACTTGAAGGAGCCATAAAACAAATTATGACATACATACCAAAATCAAGAGAGCTATGGTACCTTGATAAAGATATTCGCTGTTCCACTTTTACGAATACTCGGATCCCGATGAGAATACATGACTCTAATTGTCTTGCTGTTGAGCGGGGTGAAGTTCAAAACTTCCAAAGCCCTTGCAGCTGTTATTCAGGTTAACAATAACAAAACATCAGAAAGGTATCTTCAAGTGGGACACAGCTTAAAAAAGGAATATATGTTAGCAGACAGCATTGCAATATTTATGTTACGTCCCCACTCCCCAATCGGGTATGACAATTTATCTAGACAGGGACATGGATTCACAAATAAAGGAAACTAGGAAAGTAATAGAATATCTCTTCCCGGAAACACATTCATTCCCACCAGGGAAGACTCTATGCACATGCGCAGATATCCTCAATACAGGTGTTAGAAATTTAGAATCGTAAAATCTCAACATCCTTTTTGGATCATCACACCACTAGATATAGTGAAGTGAAGCAATATAACAATTTGAAACAATGTGGCTATCAAAACCTATGAAACACACTTGAAGCTAGATATCAAATCTGATCGGCTCATCATATCACATCAAAATCTAGATGCCACATGGGAGAAACCGAGAAAGCACAAATTTTTAACAATCCAGAGGCTCAGCTTGAAGCAACATAAATAGGGACAGGTTAACTGTTAACAGAGTAGTACTACATTGTAAAGCAACCACTGCATGCCCAAATTATAAGCCACTTCAAACGAATCAAGAACATATTTTTATCAATCTAGAGTATTTACTTAACACATTGCCACACAATTAGAACAATGTTGTGACTTGTGAATCTAGATCATTTACCGAACACATTACCACACAATTAGAACAATGTTGTGAATCTAGAGTATTTACCGAACAAATTGCCACACAATTAGAAGAGTGACTAACCATCCTGAGGGCTGCTGTAATTGACATAGCCATAGCCAAGGCTCCTACGAGTGCTGAGGTCGCGACAAATCCGAACGGAAACAACCTGACCAACCTGATTGAACAGATCGTACAGCTGCGAATCAGTGACGGTGACATCCAAATCACCAACATAAAGCGACGTCGACACAAATTGCCCAGCAGCAGCCGCTGCCCCACCATTGGGAGCCGCCGCATTCTGCACCTGAACTTGCGCCATTCTCAACAAAATCGAGCTAAATCAAAAAAGGCAAAAGGTGGGTAGATGAAAAGGCAGAATTTTTGGTGTACTATGGCAAAGATTGAGTGAGTGATAGGAAATGGGGATGGAATAAAAAAGGATTAGATAGATGGATAGATAGTAGAATTGATAGGTGAAAAAATTTTGGGATGGTAGTAGTAGTGTAGAAGTAAGTGAACTTCTTCTATTTTTGGGGTGGGCAGGGAGTTAACTGCACCGCACTCGAACAGGAAAAGCACTGTGGAGGGTATATATAGTGCAATTGAACCAAAGGAAACCCTAATTTCAGATTTGTTTGTTTGGTTTGGATTGAAGATGACGATACGTGTCTTCTCTCACGTGGTCAAATCTACTACCTACAAACAGGCCGGGTGTTTATTTCTCAATTTGACCAGATACCCTTCAATAAACACAAATTTCATAGCGATTAAAATCATCAAAATCGGATTAAAATAAACTAAATCTGAACTATATTTAGCAAATGAGCAATGTGGATTGGAAAAACAATCCTACTTTTTAATTAATTAACAAGTCTAATAATTACCTATTCTATAGGAATTATAAACAAAAAATTACTTTAAAACTGAGTGAATTCAATAGTTGAATCACACGGTTCTCTAATCACAAGGAGAAAGATTCAAATGGCGTTACCCGATTCAAGTGATACTCCTTAAAGCATTCTAATTAGTCTATTTATGGAATTATTGTAATGGTTTCTATCGAAATATAAGTCAATTTTTTAATCAAGCAAATTTCAATATAAATATAGTCTTCATCTTCAAAAATATATCTTCCATTTTCCCAGTTTGAAACTTCAGTTTAGTGGAAAATGTCAAATTGTAGTGCTCGAATTATGGTGAGAATATCTCCTTCAATGATCCTATTCTTCATCTCATGATCCATGGCCATCTTTATATATAGCTTGCTCTGCTGCTAGCATTTCGCCTATCCCTGGATTGTGAACATAAGGTACTCGCCTTTTTCTGCATGTTAAGACGTTGCGACTGCTGTCCCGTCGACTGATCCCAAACTCCTAGTCCGACCGACATGGATTCGGATTGATAGCCGCATCAAATTAATCTTGATTGTGCCTATATGTGGGGGATTCCACTTTGTATGCACATTATGAAAAGGTCTAGGCTGCAAATACCGAGTTATAGCATGTATAGTGTTGGGGAATTCGTTGTAAGAGGCAACCAAATGTGGTTGCAAGAGGCAACCAAGAGAGAGCAAAAAATGTTATGAGTTATAATGTGTTAAGTGGGTAACTTTGAGCAATTATTTATCTAAGTTCCACCGCTCGGTTTTGCGTATTCTTTAGCTCGTTGTGAAGTGGGATGCGCAAGCTTCGTAATGGTATAAGATACGGGAGGTAACCAATTCTAGGTGTGAATGATAAATTGGCTTAAAGTGTGCTAGTTGGGACTTGCTATTTGTATTTGTCCCACATTGAAAATAAATGGAAGGAAAGAGTAGTATAAAGGTATGCTTGTGTTTACTCATGTTCACAAGTGTGTGTTGTGGTTATGGCAAACTTCCTAAGCGCACGCGATGGGGGATGGGGGGAACAATTTGAACTAAAAACCCAAGCAAGCAAACACGGTCTTGAGGGGGTCGTTTGTATATCTTGTTGGGAATGATTTTTTGGGCTTCCCAGAAGTCTTTCAAATTCTTCCACTAAAATGAGAGGAGTTACATTTTCGTTTTTTAAACTCCTGCCCACTAACAGTATACATTATTCTGCTGTTATTTGTTCTTATTACATCAGTTACGTTTTTTGCTACTAATAGTGAGATAGCCGTTATGTTTTTCTACAACTATATATACCTATCCCTCACTTGAGAAAGACACACCAGAAATTTCATTCTTCTCTTCTCCTCTCTGTTTTCTTTCTGCACTTTAGAAATTCGAGTGTTAGACACACCAAAATTCCATTCTTTTCTTCTCCTCTATGTTTTCTTTCTGCACTTTAGAAATTCGAGTGTTTCTTCACCACAGAAATTCGACGGAGCTTCTACTGCAGAGCTTCCAGTAGCTGCTGAGATTGGACATTGTACCTTGGGAGCTAATTGTCCGAGAGAGGCCTGAAGTTTAATAAGGCGGATAAATTTAGCTTAAGGGGAAGTGGTCACACCGCTGACTCGTCCAGAATTAAATTTGAACAAAAGTGTTTTTTGTTTCTTGTAATTTTCTGTTACAGTAAGTGTAATCCTTATTTTTTCTATTTCTTTCTGATTTTTTCTTGCAGCGAAAATGCTAACCGAAATGAACAATCTTAAGCTAAATTTTGTTCTTATGATTTTTTCTTAGTCCGGTTACTAACTATTCTCTGCCTTTTTGTAGTAACAATGGCTACTGATGGAAACTCCACCAACACTGCTCTCGGAAACAATGGTTCCGAAAAGCGTTCCTCCTATCGGTGCTGAGACCGTGATTCAAAGGCCTTTTCAGTTTGGACAAATGTGCCCACGCCCTATCCAGTTTGGCCAGTTTGATAAACCGGAAAAGTTGAAGGGAGGAAATAATTTTAAATTGTGGAAAGAAAGAATGGTTTTTTATCTTACGGCCTCCCAACTTGTCTGGTTTATCTCTGAGGACAAAACCTGTGGTGGATCCGGCTGATCCTAATACCGTGGAAACGTCAAAGTGTGGGAAACCAGCGACTATTTGTGTCGCCACACTATACTTCTGAGTCTTGATGATTCCTTGTAACAATTTTTTTATGAGAAAAAGAATGCAAAAGAACTTTGGGAATCACTACTCAAGAAGTATAATGTGGAAGATGTTGGCTCTAAGAAATTTGTTGTTGCACGTTTCCACGACTATAGGATGGTGGATTCCAAGCCTGTGCTTGAGCAAGCTGAAGAGCTTCAAAGGATCTATCATGACCTGGCCGCTGAGGGCATGGTGATCAATGATCCCCTACAAGTTGTGTTGATGATAGAGAAACTTCCTCCTTGGGATGATTTCAAGCACTACCTGAAACATAAGAAGAAGGAAATTACACTTGAAGACTTGATCCTAAAGCTGAGGATTGAAAGTGATGCGAGAAAGGCTGCGAAGAAGCAATTTGCTAATGTTTCTAAGGCTAATGTTATTGAGGCTGAGAGCTCTCGAGCTGCTAAGAGAAGGCGTAATGACCCCAAGACTTCTGCTCCAAACCAAAAGTGGGTTGGGGAATGCTATGCATGTGGTAGACAAGGCCACGAGGCTAAAGATTGTAACGATCGTACTAATAACAATCGTAACAACAACAACAACAACAACAACAACAGAAACTAAAGGAATAATATAAATGGAAATAATAACCGTAATGGTAATGGTAATAATAATAGAAGAGGTGGCCAAGCTAATGTAGCTAAGGCCGGTAGTCTGGGTATTAATCAAGGAACGAAAGAAATACATATAAGTGTTGTTGTTTCCAAAGTGAACTTTGTTGGGGGAAACTCCATGGATTGGTGGGTGGACACTGGGGCCACTCGACACATTTGTGCAAACAAATGGATGTTCAAGACTTATCAACCTCTAACTAATGAGGTGTGCTACATGGGAAACTCTGCTGTGGCAAAGGTTGCTGGAAAGGGTATTGTGGCCCTTAAGCTGACATCTGGGGAAGGAGCTGACTCTGACTGAGGTACTCCATGTGCCTGAGATCCGCAAGAATTTGATCTCTGGATCTATGCTGAACAAGAAAGGTTCCCGTCTGTGTTTTGAGGCTGACAAATTTATCCTTACCAGGGATGGCTCCTACATAGGACAAGGTTACTTCTGTGACAATTTGTTTAATATGGTTGCTACTACTGTAATTCACCGAGCATAGGCATGGCTAAATGTAACTGAGGCTTCCACTAGCTCCGATGGAAAGAATGTTGCCCAAGAGGCTAATGATTATGTTAAATTTGTTTACTTGCCTTATTCTTTTAATTTATGGCATGGTACGTAGACTAGGCCATGTGAATCGTAAAAGTTTACAAAAATTAATATCACTTGACCTTCTACCCAAATTTAACATTGATAAACAATACAAGTGTGAGACTTTTGTCGAAGCGAAGTTAGCAAAAGCATCTTTCCATTCTATTGAGAGAAGTTCGGAGCCATTGGATTTGGTACATACTGATGTTTGTGATTTAAAGGATGTCCAATCACGAGGTGGTAAAAGTTACTTCATCACTTTTATCGATGATTGCACAAAATATTGCTATGTTTACTTGATGAGAAGTAAAGATGAAGCAATTGACATGTTTGTGCATTATAAGAATGAAGTTGAAAATCAACTTGGTAGGAAGATTAAAATGTTGAGGAGCGATAGAGGTGGAGAATATGAGTCTCCATTCACTCAATTGTATGCTGAAAATGGAATCATTCATCAAACAACTGCACCTTACTCCCCTCAACAAAATGGAATTGGTGAAAGGAAGAATAGGACACTTAAAGAGATGATGAATTCCATATTGCTTGGTTCAGGGGCACCCCAAAATTTATGGTGGGAAGCTTTGCTTTCCTCAAATTACATCCTAAACAGGCTACCGCATAAAAGGCTAGACAAGACACCTTATGAATTATGGAAAGGTCATGCACCTTCTTATAAGTTCCTTAAAGTGTGGGGGTGTCTAGCAGAGGTTCCTATTCCTCCTCCCAAAAGGACTCGGATTGGACCTAAAACGGTAGATTGCGTGTTTATAGGATATGCTCAAGATAGTAGTGCATATAGATTTCTGATTCATAAATCAAATAATTCTGAGATGCGTATTAATACTATTATTGAAGCAAGAGATGCTTCTTTCTTCGAGGAGACTTTTCCTCACATTGACCGGTCTACTATTATTGACTCGAAGATCAATAAAGAGGCGACAAATGTGGGGAGGCGAAACCACAAAAGGAAGTTGAAGAACCTAGACTTAGCAAGAGTGCTCGAACAGCAAAAACCTTTGGTCCGGATTTTCTAACCTACATGGCAGATAAGGATCCGGTCACCTATAGAGAGGCCATCTCGTCAACAGATTCTGATCTTCGGAAAGAGGCGAATGATAGTGAGATGAATTCGATTCTTCAGAATCATACATGGGAACTTGTGGATCTTCCACCTGGTTCTAAACCACTGGGTCATAAGTGGATCTTCAAGAGGAAGATGAAATCAGATGGTTATTTGGATAAATACAGGGCAAGACTTGTAGTTAAGGGATACAAGCAAACAAAGGGTGTTGACTACTTTGACACGTATGCTCCTGTATCTAGAAAGACATCCATTAGATTAATCATTGCTTTTGCAGCATTGTTTAATCTTGAGATTCATCAGATGGATGGGAAAACTGCTTTCCTCAATGGAGAACTTGAGGAAGAAATCTACATGGAACAACCCGAAGGGTATGTGGTCCCTGGGAAAGAAAACAAAGTGTGTAGACTTGTTAAATCCTTGTATGGATTAAAACAAGCTCCTAAACAACGGCATGAGAAATTTGACAGTGTTATGCTTTCAAATGGGTTTAGGATAAATCAATGTGACGAGTGTAACAATGATAACATCATAACTACTAAGAGAATGTTGTCACAGAATTTTGATATGAAGGACATGGGTCTAGCCGATGTCATACTTGGAATGAATTTTTCCAAGACGGATGTGGGATACTCACTTTCCCAAAGTCATTATGTTGAAAAGGTTCTTGAGAAGTTTGATAAAGACAGTAATGAGATTGTTAGAACTCCTATGGAGGTGGTGTCAAAGCTTTGCAAGAATAGGGAAGAAAGTGTAGGACAACTTGAGTATTCTAGGATCATAGGCAGTCTAATGTACCTCATGGACTGTACTAGACCAGATATCGCTAACTCAGTGAATAAGTTAACTCGATATACGAGTAACCCGAATCATGAACATTGGAAAGCACTAGTTAGAGTCCTTAGATATCTAAGGGGCACGGCTAACTATGGGCTGCACTTTACGAGATATTCAGTTGTACTTGAAGGGTATTGTGATGCGAATTGGATTACGGGTTCCTCGACAGTGAAATCTGATGAGAAATATTCTAACGTCTCATCTGGACCTTTTTAGCGGTCTTTGTGAGTCTTTGTCTTTAGTTTTGTAGTCTTTTTAGTTCGTTTTTATGCTTTGGTGTTTTGTTTATATTTTGTAGAAATCTATGTCTTTTGAGCCGAATGAGAACAAGCTATTTAGCATGGCTACTTGTAAGGAATTGATCCATGGCGAGATTTTACGAGCTTGCAACTGGGAATTGAGAGAAGGCTCGCCGCGGCGATTTAGCGAGTGATCATCTTCTGAGATTAAAGAAGACTCGCCGCGGTGAGATTTTGCGATTGGCTCCCCTGTTTGAAGGAAGACGCTCGTCGTGGCGAAGGATTCAATCCGCCGCGGCGAGATTTTTCGAACTGGATATATAATCGATTAAGAAGGCTCGCCGCGGCGAGCTATTCCTTCCGCCACAGCGAGAGACGCAGAATTAGTTTTGTTTTCCTTATTAGATTAGAATTTTGATTCTTTTCTTTTCATACTTCTTTTAACCTAGTTTTGAAAAAAGCTCTAGAGAGACACACATTGACATTGAGACATCTTTGGAGCTTGGTTATTCATTGATTTTATTCATCAAGATTATTGGTATTGATTTCTCCATTGCCTTGTTCTTTACAATTCGTTCTTTATCTTATCGATTGAATTGTATGTTATTGCATGCGAGTTTATCATCTATGTTTCACATGATTATTACCATGAATCTTCGCATGCAATCACCAATTATGAGTAGCTAAACACCTTTGAATACAGTAGTATATGAAGATTATGCATATTCGTTCTAGGGTTTATCGAATCACTCATATAGGTTAGTCTCGTATAAAATCTTCATAAAAACCGTCAATTCGATAAGTCCGTATTAAATTCTCTAAATTGTTCATGTTTAAGGATCGTGAATTGACGACTCACGATTTCTCCAGTATAATATTTTCTAAGAATGATTGGTTGAATCGAATTGATTGATTTACTGTACAACAACCGTGTGACAAATATGAGTGTTATCCCTAGTTCGAATTAGCATAATTGGATCTTGCTACTGTATTCATCTTTCTCTCTTTGTTAATCGTAATCTTAGCTTTAATTGATCTAGTCAGAAGTACACAAAACCTTCAATCAAACTGTTACTGGCAAGTATCTGTTTACTCTCACTGCTGCATAGCTTAATCAATTCCCTAGAGATCGATCACGAGTTAGGCTTTAGTCTGCAGCTACAGCTTATTCTCTAATTGCTTTTTAGAGTATAATTTGAGCTTATCAAAATCCACTAGTGGGTATATTTTCACAATCAGTGGAGCAGCGATTTCTTGGAAATCTTGCAAACAAACCTGCATTACACGATCAACTATGGAATCTGAGTTCATAGCGTGGGATCTTGTAGCAGAAGAGGCCGATTGGTTACGGAGTTTCTTGGAAGACACTCATATGTGGACTAAACCTATGCCTCCAATTAGCTTGAACTGTGATAGTATGTCTGGTATTGGACGAGCAAGGAATAATGTTTATAATGGGAAGTCTCCACATATTCGTAGGAGACATAAATTCGTGAAGAAACTATTAAAAACGGGAGTTATAGCTTTGGAGTTTGTGAGATCCAAAGATAATATTGTGGACCCATTAACTAAAGGTCTTACTAGAGATTGTGTGGAGGAATCATCGAGGGGAATGGGGTTAAAGCCCATTAAATGATTACCACCCATGATGGCAACCCTACCTGAATTGTAAACCCCAATTTGCAGGTTCAAAGGGACAACCGAATTGTTTGGGGGGGGGGGGGGGTGAATTTCCCTACCTATTCCTATGATGAAAGAGTGATAGACCTGTACAATGGAGGATAAGCGAAAGCTTTTAATGATCCGTATACGTTAAGTTGATGACGTGGGGTATGACAAGATACTTCTAATGAGAGATCGCCTATGTCGAACGGGAAGGGGCCGCTTCTATGAGATGATAGTCAGGGCTAAATCTCTAGAGCGTTCGGTGAAAGTTTCCAACGCAGTCCAGGGCCAAAACGGACAACAACGAAAGGACCTATTTTCACTTGTTGGCAAGTGTATCCGATGGTATTTCACTAGGGAATGTTCAAGGCTAACTACCACCTTTCCCGATGCAACGGTCTTCTCGAAGAACTCTCGAACTTACATTAATAGGCTGCATTTGCATTTACCAGACAATTGTCTCATTCATGTGGGGGATTATTGGGGAATTGGTTGTAAGAGGCAACCAAATGTGGTTGCAAGAGGCAACCAAGAGAGAGCAAAAAAATGTTATGAGTTATAATGTGTTAAGTGGGTAACTTTGAGCAATTATTTATCTAAGTACCGGTCGATTTTGCGTGTTCTTTAGCTCGTTGCAAAGTGGGATGCGCAAGCTTCGTAACGGTATAAGATACGGGAGGTTACCAATTCTAGGTGTGAATGATAAATTGGCTTAAAGTGTGCTAGTTGGGACTTGCTATTTGTATTTGTCCCACATTGAAAATAAATGGAAGGAAAGAGTAGTATAAATGTATGCTTGTGTTTACTCATGTTCACAAGTGTGTGTTGTGGTTATGGCAAACTTGCGCGCGCGGGGGGAACAATTTGAACTAAAAACCCAAGCAAGCAAACACGATCTTGAAGGTCGTTTGTATATCTTTTTACTGCGTTTTTCCATGGAATGATTTTTTGGGCTTCCCATAAATCTTCCAGATTCTTTTAAATGAGAGGAGTTACATTTTCGTTTTTGAACTCCTGCCCACTAACAATATACATTATTCAGCTGGTATTTGTTCTTATTACATCAGTTACGTTTTTTTGCTACTAATGGTGAGATAGCTGTTACGTTTTTCTACAGCTATATATACCTATCCCTCACTTGAGAAAGACACACCAGAAATTCCATTCTTCTGTTCTCCCCTCTGTTTTCTTTCTGCACTTTAGAAATTCGAGTGTTTCTTCACCATAGAAGTTCGACGAAGCTTATACTGCAGAGCTTCCAGTAGCTGCTGAGATTGGACGTTGTAACTTGGGAGCTAATTGTCCGAGGAAGGCCTGAAGCTTAATAAGGCGGACACATTTAGCTTAAGGGGAAGTGGTCACACCGTTGACTCGTCCAAGATTAAATCCGAACAATAGTGTTTTTATGTTTCTTGTAATTTTTTGTTGCAGTAAGTGTAATCCTTTATTTTTTATAGTTGACAAGTACTGTTGAGCCATGGAAGAATTTGCTTCCTGGTGATCAATTCATCATCTCCATGAACAGTTTTATTCATGTGATGCCATGTACTCCAGCATGAATACAACAACCCTTCAAAATGACTCATAGATTGTATCAAGCTCTAAATATCCCATGTTGTTGAAAGTAAACGCATCACACATGGTTAGGAATTGGTGACAACGCCCAAAACGACCCGCATTGACACTCGAGAAAAATGTGATGCAAAGTCCCGCAACCTCCCTTACATACAAGACAAAGAGTTTCATTTTCGTCGATGTAAATTAGCAAGGACAAGAAGAGCACTTCTAAGGAGATGCCACACGAAAACCATGATTTTATTGTGAAGCTTGATTTTCCAAATAAAATCCTAATTAAGATGGTGAATACTTGCATAGTACTAGAGCTGCCCCGTGTATTTAATTTGTCTATCGAATTCACGGAGCCAAGTATTAAGCTGAACAGATAGAATGCATGTTGTGTTTGGTGTAAAACCATCTATGTAACATATTGTGGAGCTCTTCTTATTGCTCTTTCATTGCATCTCATTAAAAATTAGTATTTTCAGGTTTGATGGAGATCAACATCAAGTAATACATGAAGATTTGTATATATAAGGAGAGTATACATTATTGATGGTGATTTAGATTGGAGCTGCCACTTAGTGTTCATGTATGTAATATTTCTTCTCCATCTTCTTTAATTAAATTAAAACGTATCATTTCGCACTAACTCAAACCCTAATTTAAGTCGAAAAAAGGCAATTCATTATCAGAAATAACGATAGTACTTACATTTTTATACTTTATCTATTATCCGTAACTACATGCCACAATAACATGCATAGTGTGTTCTCACATTCAACTATCATACATCACTTACATAGATTTGGAATATTACTAATTACTAAACTAATTAATTGTGTAGAGGCAATCAAATGGGTGAACAAATCACGAGTGATGGAGATATGATGGTTTAACCAGCATGCTTATTCTATGGTGGATTCCCGTGACATGGACTAATTAGCCTATGAGGGCTTAACACAACTTTCTTAACTCATCAACCTCTTTGGTTGTGCTATTTATCCAAAATAGAGTCTTATGTTGCTCAACAACATATACGTTTTTATTAATAATATCGATATTTCTATTGACAACATATATACGTCCCTAGATAAGTTATCTATAGACTCGCTCATAGAGTCATAGTATATTATAACGTATCTACTTAAAATATAGTCGGATATAAATAAAAAGTACCCAACTAGGCGGTAAAATCGACTTACACATAGCGCTTAGTACAACATGCATAACATATTTTAAACTAACAAATCGATGTTGCACCTTTACCGAGCACTATAAAGTGGCCGGTGAATATATGCCCCAAATTTTACAGGCTGTTTGACAACCTATTAAAATCATGAAAATCAGGTTAAAATAAATGTTTTTAGGTGTTCTTAACCAGATTTTGGTGATTTAGATTGAAGCTACCACTTATTGTCCATGTATGTACATTTCAAAACCTATCATTGTGTATTTTAGTACCCGATAAGTATACATTTTAGTACTCCATTGGTATAGGGATATAATCCATTACTCCACCTCCTAAAAGATATGAACCCCTACATGGACTGAAGCAGACACCACTATACATAAACCCCCACATAAGACTCCTCTCGATGAAACCAACATAATAGAAATAGAAATAGATAAAGAAAAAGAAAAGAGAAAAAGACTAATAAGATAAGGCTCCTATAGACATATATTAAACTAATTGGACTTTCTTTCCACTAATCAATAGTGCCTTCATCAGCAAAATTAGTTGTTACTCGAGTAAGTAAATTAGGGTAGTACTTCTTGGAAAGTCACCAATACAGGACATTTGCCAACCTTTGAAGATTAGTACACGTATTTTTAGAAGGAGAACAACTCCAATTAGTAATTTAAGTTGTATATTCGTCTAATTTTAGTACTCCGTTAGTCAAACTTAACGGTTCTAGTACACATTGCTTTGTATGTTTGAAATTACTAGTAATATTAGTATTTTGGGAAAAATACATTTTTGGTACCTTAAGTTGTGACAGTTATCGTTTTGATACCTTAAGTTGTTACCGTCCAATTTTGGTACTTTAAATTGTATATTCGTCCAATTTTGGTACTCCGTTAGTCAAATTTAACGGAACTGTTAACTTTGACCGAATTAGTAAGAATTAGCGTGAGTTAGTCGATTTTCCGTCAAGTCGGCGCGTGAACTACACACGCTCCTGATAAAATATTAATAAATTTTAATTAAAAAATTATTAATATTAGATTAATAGTAATATTTTTTTATTAATATTATTCAATTTTACATTGATTATGAAACTTTTTTATTAATATTAGTCGATTTTCCATTGATGAATTATTTTTTTAATTAAAATTTATTAATATTATTTTTTTTATATAGTCGATTTTCATTGATGATGAATTAACTTTTTTATTAAAATCTATTAATATTATTAATTATTTTTATCAATATTAGTCGATTTTTCATTGATCATGATTTAATTTTTTTAATTAAAATTTATTAATATTAATATTTTTTATTTATATTAGTTGATTTTTCATTGATCATGAATTAATTTTGTTATATTAGTCGATTTTACATTAATCATGAATTATTTTTTTAAAAATTTATAATTAATATTAGTCGATTTTATTGATCATGAATTATTTTTTAATGAAAATTTATTAATATTTTATTAGGAGCGTGTTTAATTCACGCGTCGACTTGACGGAAAATCGACTAATTCACGCTAATTCTTACTAATTCGGTCAAAGTTAACGGTTTCGTTAAGTTTGACTAACAGAGTACCAAAATTGAACGAATACGCAACTTAAAGTATCAAAATTGGACGGTCACAACTTAAGGTACCAAAACGATAACTGTCACACATAAATGTACCAAAAATGAATTTTTACTTTAGTATTTTGGTTTGAAGTTGTAAATAAAAACAAAAGGAGTCTGTCTCGTAATCCGCGAGGCCTACAAGCAAGAAAGATGGTGAGTTGAAAACAGACATTTGGTAAGCCAACGCCAACCCAACACTGCCCCAGAATAATAATAATGACACCATCTTCTTCAATTTTTTGACCCTTTTTTCGTTTCATTCAACCTTACTTTACACCGCAAACAACATATTACCAATATACATTTAAGTACCATTAATGTAAATCTGGAATACTTTCTACTCCCTTTCCACTTTTCTATAACTGGTATTAGAGTCCGAACTCAGGATTTTACTCCCTTTCCACTATTAATAACTGGTCCTCCGGGCAAACTCAGAATTTTAAGTTCGGACGTGGCCAAATTTTATATGGAAATATATTCTGGGTTTGGATTACAAAATCTGAAAATATCGCATATTAGTGGTATTAATTTAAGTGTAATGAAAAGTTTGAATTTTTTAAACTCCTCTTTATTCCCTTTATTATTACAGCTAGAATTTGTCTTCTTCTTTTTTGAGTATCTGTGCTGTGCGTAGAAGGCGTGAGTGTGAATGTGGGTATTTTTTGTGCTGAGTAAAAAAATAAAAGGGCAAGTGAAGGCAGGCAGGAGATTATTACTACTACTCTCCTCTTGTGGTGTGCTGTGCTGTGCTGTGTTGTCCTCATTAATCTCATTTTGCCTCACCACACCACCCACCCAATTTCATTTCCCATCTCATCTTTCTTCCTTTCTTTCTTTTCCTCATCTCATTTGTTTTCAATTTCCAAACAAAAATTGAGTCTTTTCTCTCTCTATATATCCACCCCTTTGAAGGTTTGAGAGGAGGTTTTGTTTCAATTTTCTCTCTTTTCTTCTCTTCAAACAGGTGGGTTGCAGCGGATGATTCTACCTTCCGATGATGCTTCTCAATTCGTTTCCTTAGCTCAGGATTCTTAGGATGTTGCTCTGATGCTTCTTTTTCTTTCTTTTTACAGGTCTTGACTTTAGATCTTCGTTTCATCTGCTGCTCTTTAACCGGTAAACTCTCAGATTCTTTTTTCTCTCTGTCGATCCTTCCTTTGTAAAGGCCGACCACGTGAGCTCTCGTTTTTGCCTTCTGTTTTCCTGTTTCTGGGTTAAAAATTTGATCTTTGATGCTGGTTTCCTAATTCTTGTTTCAATTGGATTCTGGGTTTTATCTATTTATGGGTCTTTCGGCGTTTTGTTTTGTTTTGCTCGGATTCTTTGGATGATGGGTTATACTCATCTTTTTTCTGATTAATTAGAAACTTAAAAGGCTAGGTATGAGCTGCTTCTGGGTTTGTAACAAGTCTGTTCATTCTTTCTGAAATCATATTTTGTCATAGATTCTGTTCAAAATGGAGTTTTTGAAGCTGCAGCAGTCAAATTTGTATTCACACCTGAAAGATTTTTCTCTAGTGTCTTAAGTTTTCTTCCTTGCAAACTTGTGGTATGTGTTTGAGTAATCATGCTTCTTTCTTCAAGATTAATTTGTGGAATTGCAGTATGTTTCATTGGAGAATCAGTCTATACTTTCTTCTTGGTTTATAAAAAAAAACCTCTCTTTTGTGCCTCTTTTGCTGTACACAGTGCAGTTTATTTGGCGATGGTTCAAGCATACAATTGTGTGGACGCATATATGTGCTATATAATAATGTAGTTAACATTTTGGAGCTACTCTACTCTTGTTGCTTGAGCTTGTTACTTGAAGCGCCAATAATGTTAGTTCTTGGTGATACTTGAAGCATTTGAATTCATGGCTGTTCTTCAGTTAAAAGCAAGTTCTGCCTGTCTCCCAAGCTTAAAACATTCATAATCCTTTTGCCATTCTGTGGATGTTCATGCTAAGTGCACTTAGTTTGCTGTTTTTTTTTCTGATACTCTCAAAATACTCTAGATTGATATATGAAGTTTAATGCTTTCAGATTTTCTGAAGAACTGAAGCTCCAGGCCTTTGTCTCTAATGCAAGGTCAGAGGCGTTCCCTCACTACATTGCCTGAAAGTTTGAGCTTCGATCATGCTGCTATGTCAGGTGACACTGGCATAGAGTCTCAAATGACCTGGAGTAGCTTACAGACTTCTGCACAAAATCGGTTAGAAGAAATTAGGTTATCAACGAACGGGACTAATGTTCCGTATCTCCGTCGCGTAAGAATTGGTATGCCGAATGCTCAATGGAGTTTAGGAGAAACTAGTTCAGCTGCTGCACAAAATCATGTCAACGGGAATCAAGGGAAAATCGAACAACATTCACGGACTTTTCAGTCACGATCTGGTCTTAATGTTATTTCAGTAGAAAATGACGAAGTAGATTTGAATGGAAGCCAGGCTCCAACTGGGCCTTTTGTGTTGCCAAATTCTGGTTCAGATGCCATTTCGCAGGATCTTAACATGATATTCGGAGATGATGATGAGGATCCAACTGGGCCTTTTGTGTTGCCAAACTCTGGTTCAGATGCCATTTCGCAGGATCTTAACATGATATTCGGAGATGATGATGAGGATGATGACTGTCAAATAGTTGAACGTCCGAGCACATACGTCTCACTCGGTTCATCAAGTGTTTTGGGAAATGAAGACAGGCCAGGCTGTTCTTCGGATGGTAAGCGTGCGGCATGCAAGAGAAAAGCATTTGAAGTGGAAAGCGGACAGACTTCTGGAGGAGGAAGTTCAAGCTCTTCCAAGAATGCTGAAAGAAGATGTCACTGGAGACCAATATCTACAAAAGCAATTGAATTGGAAATTGGAAAGTCTTCTGGTGGAGGAAGTTCAAGCTCTTCCAAGAATGCTGAAAGAAGATGTCACTGGAGACCGATATCTACAAAGTCAACCGAAGTGCAACTTGGACAATCTTCTGGTGGAGGAAGTTCAAGCTCTTCCAAGAATGCTGAAAGATGTCATTGGAGACCGATACCCACAAAAGCAGTCGGAGTGCAAGTTGGACAGTCTTCTGGAGTAGGAGGGTCAAGCTCTTCCCAGAATGCCGAAAGATGTAATTCGGGTCCGATGCCTGCAAAAGCAGTCGAAGTGCAAGTTGGACAGTCTTCTAGAGTAGGAGGTTCAAACTCTTCCCAGAATGAAGTGAGATGTCATTGGGTTCCAATGTCTGCAAAAGCAGTCGAAGTGCAAGTTGGACAGTCTTCTGCAGTAGGAGGTTCCAACTCTTCCCAGAATCCCGAAAGAAATCATTGGGTTCCGGTACCTGCAAAAGCTTTCGAAGCGCAAGTTGGACGATCTTCTGGAGTAGAGAGTTCAAACTCTTCCCAGAATGCTGAAAGAAGTAATTGGGTTAGGGATCCTGCAAAAGCAATCAAAGTGCAAGTTGGACAGTGTTCTGGAGTAGGAAGTTCAAACTCTTCCCAGAATGAAGTGAGATGTCATTGGGTTCCGATACCTGAAAAAGCATTGGGAGTGCAAGTTGGACAATCTTCTGGAGCAGGAAGTTCAAGCTCTTCCCAGAATGCCGAAAGATGCCGTTGGGTTCCGATACCTGCAGCAGCATTTCAAGTGCAATTTGGACAGTCTTCTGGGTTAGGAAGTTCAAACTCTTCCCAGAATGAAGAGAGATGTCAGGTTCCAATACCTGCTGATCATATGGCTTCAAATAATGTTACTCTGCCTACCCAAAATGAACCAGTCTCCAGTAACTCATCAGAGCATGCAAACCCGAGGCTTAGACTCGGAGTTGGAGGAGCTGTTTCTGAAGGTCCATTCCCGAGGACCACTTCAGGAAATACCGAAAGTTCACGTAGGAATATCCGGGTGCGCATTAATGGATCGTCCTACCAAGACCCTATAGCTTCCCATCCATTTGCTGCAGAGGCTGATGTTGGCACTAGAGACATTCCATCGACTCGTCAGTCAGCTAGATTACTTCGAAATAATGTACTTGACCTGAATCCAGTTCCTCCATTGGAAAATGGTGGTAGCCCTCATGAGCAGTACACTGCGTCTGTGCGCCGAAATCCTCAAACTAGATGGAGTAGAGCATCTAGCTCGAGAAATACCAGGTCATCTACCCCTGCGATCCCGGAGCCTACTACAACAAACATACCAATTCCAAGAAGCATTTCAGAACATCCTATCTTTGTTCCTGCTGCTACAGAGATAGGAAGTCTGTCCGAACATCCTACAGGTTGGAACGTGGCTAATGGAAACAACACCACTGCCGAAAATGTTGTTTCTTCTGCTGCTGCGGGATCCAGTACAGGTGTGAACTTATCTTCAGCTGCTTGGTCCCACCGAAGCCGCCTGGAGCGTCCTCGGAGATTGTCAGAAATTGTTCGTAGGTCTGCCTTGTTGTCTGCAGGCTCCGACTTGGGAAGTCAGGGCCCGAGTCCTGCAATTGGATCAAGCTCTTCTCTTACACCTGAGGAGATGGCACTTTTATCAGGATCTCATTTGCATGATCGTGTGGCAACAAGCTCGAGGTCAGCTCTTCTGGAAAGGAACCTTGACCTTCCTTACTCTTTAAGAAATTTAGCTACTGCTAGTGAAGGAAGAAGCAGCAGCATCATGTCTGAGGTATATACATTCCCTCTTTTCTCTGCACTTTTATTACTTTGTTTGGCAAGTATAAAACCTCTTTATCTGTAACCACTATGCCCGCATTTATGGTTTGCTTTATCATGTGTCAGGCATAAGACTTTTCTGCATAAGTTCATGCTTGTACTTATTGTAATAGAATGTTGGCATGATTTTCCATATCTCAGTTTGTATCAAAATGGGATGATATATTCTCCTAGTCTTTCATGTCATTACTTTCTTCTTGATCATCTAGGTTGTATGCTTTCTTATTTTGCTCCACCCGCCCTCATACAAAGATTTTACCTTTTATTCATGATAGTGTCTTGTTTGTTTTCATGTGCACCCATGATAAGTAAAGTTTGTTCGACCTTCATAAAGTGAGCAGAACATGGTTTATTCACAATGGGTGGGTGAAAAGTTGAGTAATAATGCAAAGTACTAGGACAGTAGGACCTGCATTAGGGAAACTCATATAGCTAAGATTCTGTGTTGAAAGAGAATCTGTTATATCCAATAATTGGTGCAGTAGAGTGCATTCAGTAATTTTGCTGGGACCCTTTGATCAATGATATATAACATCATAATGTGCTCTGAAGAAACCAGCGATAACACAAAAATCTGTTTGTGCTAATCCTGCCTTTTGAAAATATTGATATACAACTTTGTGATGCACTTATCAACCATATCTTCTTTTGTTTGTGCCAACTCTGCTGCCATGAAAGAGGTAGAAATTAAAACTAGAGAATGAACTTATAGACGCAAGTTAGAATTAGTTGGTAATATCATATTTTTTTGCTGTTATATTAAATGAAACCCTTGATATGGATGAAATTGTTTGTCTCGTTTCTTATAGGTTCATGATTTAGTTTGCATTTGTTCATACAATATACACTACTCGCCTGGTGAAGTTTATACGGTCTTCAAGTACTACTAGTCTTGGCTGGTGCTAGTTTTTAAGCATACAATGATATGTATGTAGTATATACAAAGTTGGAAATATTTTACCTTTTCATTTGATCATTCAGGGTCAGGGAACGACTAACTTTGTTTTTCTTGAGCAGATTCGACATGTCTTGAATCTCATGCGACGAGGAGAGGGGTTGAGATTTGAGGCAAGTTTCTTTTTGTTTCTTTCCCATCAGATTATTAGTAGTATTGAGTATCGCATTAAAATGGTTAGAAGTAGTATATCTTTTGTTAGCTCTAGTGTTATTTGACTTGTCACTTTCTAATAAATCCCCAACATAAAATCTCTTACTGGAGAGCACCAGAAATTGTGGAATTTATTGGTGAAATTTCTTTGGCACCATGAAAACACTTCCCAGGAGAAACTATTTAGGCTAATGTAATTGATTTCTTGCTCAATGCCTTTTCTGCGTCGCTTTGTTAAAAGTATGGTGTCTATTGCGTGCTTCATGTTATAGGATGTGATGCTTCTCGATCAATCGGTCTTTGCTGGGATGGCTGATATGCATGACAGACATCGTGATATGCGTTTGGATGTCGATAACATGTCTTATGAGGTAAGGGTTCAGTTTATGCCAATCTTTTTATGTATCTAGAGCAATTCAGCTGATTGTCTTCTTCCAGGAGTTGTTGGCCCTGGAGGAGCGGATCGGAAATGTTTGCACTGGATTGAATGTGGAAACTATAATGAATGGTTTGAAGCAACATAAATATGCGGAGAATGGTACCAAGGATCAAGTAGACACAGAACCCTGTAGTATATGTCGGGTAATAACATGTTCTTCCACTTCACATATCATAACTTTAAATTGTGGTGATACATTTGCAATTCCCAAGTTTTTGGACGTAATTACCCTTTTTTACCTATAGTACAATCACTGTTGTCCGTGTCTGTACTTTCCAAGTTTTAGAGTGAATGAGCAAAAAGACAAAGCTATAGGGGATCGTATCTGCAACTTTTAAACTGCTGTTAAAAGCTTTTCTCAAAATTTCATGTTCTATGATACAGGAAGAATATAACAATGGAGAAGATCTCGGGACGCTGGAGTGTGGACATGATTTTCATAGAGACTGCATCAAACAATGGCTTGTTCAGAAGAATTCCTGCCCCATTTGTAAAAAGACAGGACTGTCTACATAAGATGCTGCCCATGTATTCTGTCCATCTCATTGCACCAGCTATGGTCGATGGTTCATTGCGGTGAATAACATATTCTCTCATCTTCGGTTGTTCGAAGCACAACAGACTAGAGGGAATTTGTGTTGTTCTTTTCGCCTTCCAAAATACCTACCTTCCCACCCCCATACCCATACCCAACCCCCAAGACCCTCCTAATTTTATTTTCCCATGTGGTTGATAAAGTTATTCTTGAGTATTGACCTGAGATTAGACTTAATATGCTTAGTTATGAATTTCATGAGATCATGGAAATTTGACTATTTTTTATTCAAAATTGATGATTTTGTTCATGTGGGGTGTTACACGTTTCGGTCGTGGTGGATGATGATACATGAATGATATTTGTTGAAGCAGCTTAAGGTATTATGGATCTTCAGGGCCTTTAAAGTAGGATTTCGTTTGGTTGATTAGTGGAGTGATTGTGGCTGATTTGGTTTGGTTGATAGTTTTGTTTACTTGGTGAAATTGGATCAATTATCTCTAGATTATGGCAGGAAGGTTTGGTGGTCGTAAAATTGGGTTTAGCCGAGTTTAATTTCCAAAACATTAGTGGGAAGGGTAGATATGTTTTGGCGACCTTTATGCTTTCAACTTAGATATGCTAGGCAGACAAATTTGGGATGATGATTTAGTCTCATAATTCTGTTATGGGTTGTGAAACTGAAGAATTTCCTCCTAACATAAATATATTCTCATTATTGTTGCTGAGGGAAAAGTTGTAAGGCTCGTTATCTTGTTATCGGGTTCTACTTGACAAATCGGGAAAAGGGGGTTAGTGTAGATGGATAGACAGATAATTAGATGGCTCAAGATATTCCTGTTAGGCCATAGGGGACCAATTGGTGGGATGTGGATGAGCAAAATCCCTACAGGGAGCAGCGAGCATGAAGATTGCTTGGTTTAGAATTGTTCTAGGAATGGTCATTATATTGTTATTACTTGGCAATGAATATTTGAGAACAATAATGTGCAAGATATACTTTGGAACTTCATTTGGACCACACAAGTGCCAATAAGTGTTCTTATAGAGCGTCTTGCAGAAGGTGATTCTTGTGAGGGTGGAAATGGCAAGGCAGGGAAATGTTGGAGGTGGATGAGTGTCCGGTCCCGTTTATGGATCAAAAGCTTTGTACTTGTGATTTTAGGCTGATCGATTTCAGCTGGGGAAAGTGCAAGTAATTGTCTCTGTTGGAGGAATGTTTACAAAGATGATTACCAAACGCGGACCAGAGATTGGGAGGTAGTGCGATCACCAACACCACCAAAACTTCGTAAATGGAAACCCGAAAAGGTTGCAAGTGAAACTTATTAGTATCGGGGGATGATGAACAGGGGCGTCTCACAAATTTCAGGGGCCCTGTGCCACACTTTAATATGGGGCCCACATGGTACAATAAAAAAATATATTTTTTTAATGTAAATAAAATTTAGTTTGAAGAGACAAATAAATAAATAAATTATTAATGCAGAAAAATAGCAATATAATAAAAATCATATTTACACAAGTTAGATTTATATTTAGAAAATGAAAACTAAAAATATAGTATAAAATGTGAAAAAAATAAATATATAAAAGGAGATCCACATTAAAAATAGTTTTGCAAATCATTATAATCAAGAAAATCTAATACTATTAACGTAAATTAGAAGCTTGAAAATTTTAAAAATATAAACAACAAAATTTCTCAAAAACAATATTTTTATGAATTTCAACTAAAATGGTATTTTGAAAAAATGTAAGGGAAAATGAATGGACTTGAATAAGGGATCAAACCAGAAAAAAGAATTTGAAAAAATGGAAGAGAAAATGAATGGACCTGAAAAAGGGACCAAACCAGAAAAATAATATGAAAAAAAAGAAGAAACGTGGACAAGATAGCTATTGAACACAGGACCTCACAGAAACTTATAAATTTGGCACCCCAACATAACCACTCAGCACTAAGAATAAGTTGTATATTGTAAGCTGATAATAGTATATGGACGGAAATAAAAAGATTGGGGGCCCTCAAATTTATGGGGCCCTGTGCGGTCGGGCTGACCGCACAGGGCCTTAGCCGGCCCTGATGATGAAAATGAGCTCAAGCTAACTTGCGTATTAGGTTGAACTCATTTTGAAACCTAGTGATGGATTACTTGCAAGATCCAAAATTACTCTGCATTAGAAAGTTAGTCCACGGGTGGCCGAGTCTATGGTGTTGCGCCTGGTTATCCAGTGGGCAATTGAACAAGATTGGCGACTGACTTGATCTTTTTCGGATTTTTTTGTGAATTGATTTAATTTTGATTGATTTTATGTTGTTATAATAATGAAAAAGTAAAATAGGGAAAACGGAGTAGGTTGGTGCTAAACACAAAAGAAAGTGAAGCTCGATTAAAATCGAGTTATAATGGCGAGCTAACAGTTTAACGACCCGCTACTAATGGTAAGTAGCGATTCTTCATTGAGACTCTCAGGGTGATATCTTTGCATCAACACACTTATGGATGGATTCCCGAAAAGAAAGGTGCACCTTGTTGGTCTGAGTAGCGTTCTCGATCCCCTTTAAGTTGTTTGGACTTAACATGAAACTTTGGGGCGTTACAAACAATCTAATAGTTACTCCTCCCTTTTCACTAAAATTGCAACAGTTGTGTTGGGCAAAATTTTTAAGAAAAATGTATAAAAATATATGCAGATCCCAAGAAGTATGTGGTTAAGAATGAGTATGAGATATTAATTGAATGGAAAAGTACACGCAGTCCCAAAATATGTGGTTAAAAATGAATTTTATTATGAAAGTAATTTCCATAAAAGGAAATGTAACACTTTTAGTGAAATGATAAAACGAAAAATTGTAACACTTTTAGTAAAACGGAAGGTGTATATTTTAACTATGTTCTAAAAACCTATACTCCATCCGTCCCGGAGAACTTCATACATTAGGGTTGTCGTGCAGTTTTAGGTGAAAATATGAAGTAATGATAAGATATTAAAAAGGTGGGAAAAAGTGTACATCAAAATGTGTAATTTGTGTGTAAATTTGAGATTGTTTATTATTTGTTGAGTGTTTGGTAGCTTCGTTTTTTTAGAAATGTATGAAATATGTGAGACGACCAAACATGACAAATGTATGAAGTTATGCGGGACGGAGGGAGTAGAATTTTACTCTGTACAAAATACAATTTTACACAATTCAATTAAAATTTACCCCCCCCCCCCCCCCCGCGGGAGTAATAAAAAAGAGACCACCCTTAAAGAAAGACATAAAAGACTAATTATCATTAATTATACAATTACCCTAAACAAAAAGCTAGCTACTAAAATACCCCAACCCAACCAAGAGCCAGAAAGTGGGTCATTCTAAATGGGTCAATGGGGCAGTATATATACACATTCTAATCCACATCCTACATACATCTCACAAAAAAAACCAAAAAACTGTAATAAAAAAAAAAAAAAAAAAAAAAAAAAAAAACTAAAATTCTCTCTCTAGAAAACTCTTCATCGCCGGAAAAAGCTCAAATTCGTCGGAAAAAGCCCGAACTCGCCGGAACAGCTCGAACTCGCCGTAAAAAAGCTAAAAAACGGTCAGATCTCACCGGAAACAACATCACAAAGGCACGAAAAGCTAGATCTCGACCTAATTTTTGTGAAATCAATGATTTTTTTGATGAATTTCATCTTGCAATCTCATTTTTTGCTCAAAATCGATCCAAATCGATTGAACCACGTTTGAAATCGACGAAATCAACTAAATGAAGGTAGGAAAAAGCTGAATCTCTACCGATTTATGTGAAATCGATGTTTATTATGATGATGTTTATATTCAGATCTGGTGTTTTCATCAATTGTTGTTCAGATTCAAAAACAGATCTGAAAATCACGTACAACACTGTTAAAATGTTCTAGATGATTTGTGTAATGTTTTGGCTTATATCAGTGATGTTCTAGACTATATTGATGATGTTAACTTAAACAGAGTACAATTATAACTATTGTTCATTTTGACAAATCTGTTAAAATTAGTACTTTGTTACACATGATTAATGTTTTTACTCATATGTTTGATGTTTTTGTTGATTTATTTAATGTTTTGATGATATACATCAAAACTTAAAACCTAATATTCAGAATCATGATATTACTGTCCTAAATTATGTATGTAATGTTCTCACTCATTCTTTCAATCTGTAATGCATGAAAACTTAAAAAATATTAATGACATTATTGTCCAAATTATGTACGTAATGTTCTCAACAATATCTACAATGTTTAAAATGTTCAGTGTTATGTCTATAATGTTCTCAATTATGTGTGTAACGTTCTACTTGTTTTACTGGTTTTATGTGATGATGCATGTAGTGTTTGTAGATTTTCCAGCTACAACCTCAATGAAAAAAGTATGATGTAATTTTCAATGTGATGTATATAATGTTCTTGTTGAAGTCTGTAAGGTTTATGTTAATGCATGTAATGTTTTTTTACACATATAAATGTGGAGCTGAAGTTGACATGAGTCTTGCTGGCAGTCTTGGATGGATGGCCAAGTATGTAAATAAATTGCATACTATGTATAGAAATCTCTAATGAGTTTGAAAATATCCCAAACAAGTCTATGTAATAGAAAAAGTTATGTCGTTATCCAAGCAATATTCTTACGTAGTTATGTAATGTTCTCAAGCATTAGTATAATGTTCTCAAGTTTTATAAATTACGATTTTGTCCTATTTATAATGTTCTTAACTATTTGAGTAATGTTTTCATTTATATAAATGATGTTCAAGAGTACGATATTCTTAACTATGTTGGTAATGTTATAAACTATTTGTGTAATGTTCTCAACTATTTGAGTAAAATGTTCTTAGGTATATGAGTGATGATCTAGAGTATAACGTTCTTAACTATATTGGTAATGTTCACGACTATTTGGGTAATGTTCTCCACTATTTGATTAATGTTCTTATCTATTTGTTTGAAATGACGGTTCATTTATGAATTTGTCTGAAATGGATCCGCTCATAACCCGCGAAATTATATAACCTGACCCAGCAACCCCCGAAATTGATTGAACGTGTGGTAAATTCACCTATTTGAGTAATGTTCTCGCCTATTTGAGTAATGTTCTTATCTAATTGAGTATCGCCTATTTTGAGAATGACGGTTCATTTATGATTTTGTCTGAAATGGATATGCTCAATAACCCGGGAAATTATTTAACCCGACCCTGCAACCCTCAAAATTAATTTGAAGTGTGGTAAATTACAAATCAATCAGTCTTTTTTTGTCTTTCTAATAAGTTGGTCTTTCCTAAAATTTTGTACGAAATATATATGCTAATTGCAATGTGAAGAAGAATAGGGGCGAAAAAAGGAATAAAAGGGATAATGAGACACCTATATGGTGCAAAAATAGAAATTAAGACACCATTAAGGCGGGATGATGTATTATTGTCTGCAAATGGAGTGAACACAGTTATCAATTCATGACAACACTTTCCAGAGAAGGAAACTTATCGAAAAACACACCCACACCCACACCCACATTTCATTTCTCTCTCTATTAAATCTCAAAAAGGAAAAAGATCCATTGTCAAAATCTCACCTTTTTCAACTTCCCAATTCCGTAAATAGCCATCTTTCTTCCACCAACAATTCACTACGCTACTGGCTCTTCTCTCATCCTCTTGCTGCTGCTGTAAAAATGGCGGATCTTTACGGAAACAATGAATCTGAAGACATGTCTTCTTTTCTTCAAATTCTTATGCACAATTCCAATTCCGCCGCCCCCAATAATGGCTCAGCTCCTGCCGGAAACTTATTCGGCGACGGCGGTGTGGCGGCGGAGTCTTCGTCCAGCATCAATTTTTCGGATTCGGGTGTTTTCTTTCGTAATGATGGATTTGATCCTGCTAATGGAGTTAGCAATTGCGAGGTAATCAAATGCAATGGAAGCTTAATTTTGTTATTTGGTGTTTGATTTGGAAGATCTTTCAATTTACTGTTTTCCATTTTTACTTAATTTTGTTGGGATTTCTTTGGTTAGTACTAAGTATAGTAGAATTTAAGCTATATCGTCAAAGCATGTAGCTCAGACATCTAGGGCTCAGCTCAATTCAATTCAATTTCATGAAATGAAGAGCCCAAAATGGTCGATTTTTGTTGTCTGTATTACTCTTGCAAGTTTGTGAAATTTGTTCAGTAACCTTATTATTGAGGCCTCATTTTTACACTAATGATTAGTCTTGTTTGGTCAAATGGTGTCAATTTGGATTTGCAACTATTCGTGTTCTGTTTGGTATCGCTTGAAGGGTTCTGATGCTTCTGAGCATTCACTTAATCCGTCTCAACGCTCTTCAAAGAGGACTAGAGCTGCTGAAGTTCATAACTTGACAGAAAAGGTCTGACCGTTGTATATAAGAAGATCTTGCATTATGTTTCTCAAGATTTAAGGCTGTAAGTTTTACTGACAAAGTTACTTGTTGTGGACAGAGGAGGAGAAGTCGGATTAATGAGAAACTGAAAGCGCTTCAGACTTTAATTCCGAATTCTAACAAGGTAAATATTTTATGCAATGTATCTCATTTGTCAAGGTTTAAATGATGGATCTAATCTTAAATGTTTTCATGCTTCTATTTGCTAGACCGATAAGGCCTCAATGTTGGATGAAGCGATTGAATATCTCAAACAACTTCAACTCCAAGTTCAGGTAACGTTTTTAAATTAGCTTCCTGTATAGCATTTACAAATTGAATCTCCACATACTTTTGTCATGTGGTCCACTTTTGTGTAATCTGCTTATCTTTTTAATTGATGTATGATTGATTGAATGTATACTCTTGATAGTAACAATGCTGATGACATCTATGCTGCAAATTTATTTATACTTATTGTAATCATCTTTTACTTTTTTGTCATAACCATGATAGCTTCAATTTACCAAGATCTGGTGTTGAATAGTTTGCTATGTTAGGCTAGAGATGATGTGGAACAATAACTTACGTTGCTTAAAGTATGTGGCTATAGGAAACATTCTCCAAACCGTTGTTTTTACTTGGTTTGATATGCAAGTGATCTATTTGCACAGCATGGCTTTATATCGTGTTCTTGTCTAACGACTCAGACTCTTTGTCATGGAGCATTGCTGCTTGCTCAAATACAAGAGACTTGACTTACTCTTTATTATTAGTATGATTTACAATTTCAGTTCAAAAGTCAAA
This sequence comes from Plantago major, assembly GCA_026545765.1. NCBI lineage: Eukaryota > Viridiplantae > Streptophyta > Magnoliopsida > Lamiales > Plantaginaceae > Plantago > Plantago major. The sequence goes on from CM048839.1 coordinate 32,058,721, forward strand.
TAATTTTACCAACCACCTCTGCTCTACCTAAATATATCAATCTAAACCAGATATATTCCTTTATCCATCTTCTGATATATCTTAGTACTATGTTATGACTTGTGTGTACACTGTACTTTCAAAATTGTGAGTTTCCATATCAGTTCTTATAGGTTATATCATATTTATCATTTCTAACAGATTATATGCATTGATACTTAAATCTATTATGGACCTGTTGACTTCTACCTTCAACTGTCAGTTCGGGTATCCATATCTATTCTGTTGAAAATGGGATTCCCAAAGTGACTATAGACTTGAATAATGTTATCCATATTTGGGCCACTTCTTTTAAATTCAGTTTTAGCTGCCTTGTTCAATTATTTTGTTAGTTTTTGAGTTGTTAGGCTGCTGATGGTATGTATTCTGTACACTTGCATGCAACTTTTTTTAATTCTTGCCCGATTTCAGGCGTATGATTATGGTATTGACTATTAGTGTTAGAGATCTGAACACTTGATACGTGCACATCGGACTTAATGAGTCAATATCAAATGACCTTTTAGAATCTAGTAAAGACCTATTTACAGATTATGCTAGTTTGGAGAATTTATTATGTTCAATGTTGAAGTTTGTGAAGAACTGTTAATTTTTTATGCTGTGGAGTGTAGATTATTTTTGTAGGTGGACCTTAACAAAAAATAAAGAGAACCACAAAGCAACTAAACATTAGTTAGTGAACAGAGATACCGTTCATGCACTTTCTCAAAAGTTGTCATATTACAGATGTTAACCCTGAGAAACGGATTGGGACATCCAGCCTACTCACTGGGCTCAGTACAGCCCTTTCTCGCATCTCAGACCGGATTGGAATTGGCTGAAGGGAATGCATTACCTACCGCAAATAGAGGACCAGAATTACTCTCCAGAGGTGCTTTTATGCAAAGTTCTCTAACTTCCAATCCCGGATCCTCAACCCAACCTATGCTCCCACCACCCATGGCAGTTGCTAGTAATTCAGATATTCTTCCCAGTTTTATTCCATCTACACAAAATCATTACGGATTGCTGAATCACTTGGCTGCCTCAAAGGTAATGTTGCTGTAGATTTCGAGTATATATCCCGTATATCGACACCATTAAAAGAGTATTCTAAGATCTCCAATTGTACCACTGTTTTTGCAGGATGTTTGCAGGGATGAGACGCTGTCAAGATTGCAGTTAGACATGAGCTGCTCAGGAAACAATTCGTCACCAGGAGTGTCTTCTTCGTAGAACAAATAAACATATTTAAATGGAGCAATGTCCATTTTTACTTTTGGTCACCATTTGAAAGAAAGTTAAGAAGACCCAGAAATTTGTTGGTTTAGTCATCAAGTACTGAGTCTGATATTTAAAAGTTAAGACTGTTAACTCAATTGTCTAGAAACTATATTAAACCCGTTTTCAGCATATACAATGAAATATCTTGAACAATAAATGGTGTAATTACTGAACAACATCAGTATGATAACATAACCAGAGATTATTTGCAGGATGAACATAGGATGATCACCAACAATCTGAACATCGTCACGTATCTAGCAAAAGTTCGTATTGAAAGTAGTTTTTACAAATATATTTCGTGTTTGTGTTTCCACTACTATAATGATGGTACATAAAAGAGTGCAAATACAGCTACATCATATGCCAACATTGAAAGGAACAGTCGCCAATGCAGGTTGTGCAAACTGTGCCTTCTGATTGAAATTTGAACTGGAAGAGTTCTATTGTACTTACAAAAGTCCAGTCTCCCCTACAATGAGAGGAGCATCTTGCTCTCATACACATAAAGATCTGAAATCACATTAAGCTCTCAAAATGTCGAAACGAATCAATTTGAATACTATCAATAGTCCCCTATTAATACATGGAAATGAAACAAAGAAATGAGCACTTCTGGCATGCAAGCAAAGTACTAAGATATCTACATATAGTAGCTGCGAACCAGCAGATTAGGACACAAATGCGCAAGAAGGGTGGCTTTTAAAGCCTTTGACAAAAATTAGGCTACTGCTCGTTATCAGTTTCTTGTTTCCTCAACAAAGACCTGTCGGTTGGGATGCTACTTTCATAACCACTACTGTCGCCTGGTTCTGTAATAAGCTTCTCCACTCGCCTATCCTTCATCCCAGGACGATGCAACTGGCCTAGCTCCCGCCCACCTTTGCGTTCCTATAAAATGCCAAGCGAAACACCCATTTAAGGAATATAATTGTAGCTAAGAAATTGATCATCGTTGTTAGCTATACATTAATAGGTTAAATTGCTATCCCTGGACCTTCAATTTTATTTATATCTTCCAAGGATAAAACAAGTTTTTTGAGAAGTTACTTTACTTCCTCCTAAGTTCGGACTCAGATGAAGTCATCATACATTGCACAGCAATGCAGTGAGGCGGCTAGAAACACATGGTAATTTGTCTATAAAAAATTATCAGAGCAATCAACCTACAAAAAATAATTAGTACAAGGGTATCTGCCTACTCCAACCTGACTTATTTGGCATGTGGAAACTAATTTCACAACCCGATCAATCTTTTTGTACTATTAAAAGACAGGAAATTGACTTGACTATCCACATCTCAGCTGTGACCAGCAAGAACTTTTGGATGCATTTACTATATAGGCCATATGATATTGTGATAGGTCATTTTATAGTTACCTCACGGAAAGGGAAGTCATCAGCCTCAAGCATGTGCACCACATGCCCCATCTTGGGTCTTTTCTGAGCATTTGGGTCTACACACCGTAAAGCTACCAGAAGAGTTCGCTTCAATGCTCTCGAAGAAGGCTTCTCGGGTAATTTTGGATCCAAAACACCCTCTGCATTTCGGCTAGAAACCATTGTTTTCAGCCAGTCAACCAGGTTCACCTGCAAATTGATTCATACTTAGGTACCACCAGAGGAAAAGTTACTCATAATACCCGTAAAGTTTAGCACTAAAGATTGAAGAGACAAGAGAGTATTAACAGCACCCCTGAAGTTTGCAAGCTTACAAGTCCTGTGTACAGTTGTATCTTGAGAGAAACTTCTGAATTAAAGCAAAGCAGAGCAATATATACGCACCTCCCCTGGTGGTCTACTATAATCGACTGGGTTCCTCCCTGTTATTAGTTCCATTATAAGAATGCCAAAACTATAGACATCACTTCTCTCGTTCAACATGCCAGTGCTAGCGTATTCAGGAGCAACATAGCTTCAAGAAGTAAAATAAAACCAAGTCATTTAGTTTAGCTTCACAATCAGTTGAAGATACAAACACACAATTTTCTCGCCAAACATCATAATACTCACCCAAATGTGCCCATAACCCGAGTGGTGATGTAACTCTTTTCAGAGCCTATGAGCTTGGCAAGACCAAAATCAGACACTTTAGCATTCCACTGTCTATCCAACAAAATGTTGCTGGATTTAATATCACGGTGAACGACCTTAGGCTCAAGCCCCTCATGCAGGTATGTCAACCTAAGAAACTCAAAGGTGTTAATCACAATGCTACCAATACGGACATAACAAAACGTAAATGAAAGAGCACACGACGAACAGAACAGAACCGAACTCTTAAAGTTCAATTACCCCTTTGCAGTTCCGAGCATGATGTTCATCCGAATATCCCATGTCATTGGGCTCGTCGGGCCAACATCTCCATGAAGCCACTGCTCTAAGTTTCCGTTATCAACAAACTCGTACACAAGCATCCTGAATTAAAATGAACACAACTTCTTTACCACATTGTCCGGTATCAAATACGAACACATTTCGAGGTTGAACTGAAACTAAAAGTACCTGTGAGCTCCTTCGGCACAATAACCCAACAACCTTACCAAATTCTTGTGCCGCACACGCCCAATTGCTTCAACTTCAACCTTGAACTCTCTTTCAGCCTGACCCCTGAACATATCATTTCCCAGAATTCAGTAAAAACTATCTATAATCATCACCTTGACCATTAATTAATGAATTTCCAACTTAGATTGCTTCATCTCATCACTTAAATAACAACTATCTAAAAACAACATATTACATGTAATTCAGATTCTTAACTAAGGCAAAACAATTGATAGCATGATAATAGTACCTGTTATTGAGCAAATTCTTGACAGCAACACGAGAATTATCCTCCAAAAGGCCCTGATAAACAATCCCATATCCACCTTCACCAATCACATTCTCATCAGCAAAACCATTAGTCCCTTCTTCTAGCTCTCTCAACGTATACCAATGCCCCCACCCCAAATGCGACACCTCCGGCCCGCCCAGCTCCCCACCAGACCGGGCCTCACCACTACCATGACCCGTCCCGGAACCCGGCCCGGTTCTCTCCGGGTAAGCAATTCGGTGCCCCTTCCCAATTTCCACATGGATTCGATGCTCCTCCTTCGGGTCGGGCTCAACAACAGGGTCGGATCCCGGGTCGGGTTTCCGGATCTCCTGAATTTCTCTGGAGACAGTGGGAATGGCGGAATTCTTGCGGGTTAAGATGATAGAGGAGGATGAGGTGGTTCGTTTGTTTTTTCTGGAAGTGAACCAGAGAGAAATGAAGAAGAGGAGGATGACGATACCCGCACCGACACATATTCCTAGGACAACCCATAAACGTAACCCGAAAATAGAGGTGCGTTTGGATAGCTCGTCGTTTAGATTAAATGCTGTTGTTGTCTTTGTTCTTCCATCAGACATTTCTCTTCTTTGATTGTGTTGATTAGGTCATTCAGTGAAATGGAAGCTGTGGGTGTGAGGTGAGAATAGAATGGTGTTGGGACATTGACTTTGGAGGGAGGTAGCAAAGAGAGAGAGACAAGTGCTGGGAAGTGAGCTGAAACAGTAATGGCAGTACAAGACACTGAGGTGGAGGTTTTGTGGGGGTGAGGAAAGCTGTCATGATGGGACTTCTAGAAATTAGGACATAGGACCCACTAATACATAGTTTATTTATTCATATCATATGCTAAATACTTGCATGAGATACGGTACATTCAAATAACACGCTAATGTTTTCGTGACTTATGATGCTCGGGCATGTTGTACGTAAAATTATGTTCGAATGTTTAAACTATAATGAGTCATTACAATATGATGTATAAGTAAACAATCATTTGAAATGTATATCCCTCCATCACATATGCAACTTCACATGCATTTAGCAGCAGTCTAAAAGGTTGTCTTATTCGGGAATCTCCGGATCTATACTATTTCAACTCCTTCAAGTATTTCGTTGATTACTGTGTGAACGAAGATATTACGATTAAAATGTACAATTAACTTAGAATAATTTATAAAAGGTAGGTAGAGTGGATACAATATGATAGATATTGAATGAAGTAGAAAGAGAAAGTTGAAAAAATATGCAATATGTTTTTCATTTAAGTTACGCAAAGTTGAGATTAAAATAACCCATGATCTGGGAATTGAATTTGAAACGGATGGCGTATTAATAATTATGTATTTTTTTTTGAGAATAACAATAATATAATATCACAAGAGACCATTAAGTACAAACCATGAAGTACATCTCAAACATGACTAACGAACACATCTAGCAAGAGAGTGTGCCACTTCATTACAGCTACGATTAACAAACTGTAATTTAAAAGAAGAAAAAGAATCGGCGAGGACGTGAATATCTACCAACACCGGACTTATCAAAGACTGATCCAGAGTGTCGCTATAGAAACGGGTCACCAGAGCTAAGCAGTCAACCTCAAAAATAACATTATGCCAAGCGTTTCCTAAAGCCCATTGGACCGCCGTCCTCAAATCTATCGCTTCTGCTACTTCGGGGGAAAAGGGTTGATGCACCACCTCGCTCTTCCAAGCAACCACCTGTCTGACATTGTCATGGGCCACCATACCCATGCCCACACCACGACCGTTACTAAGCAAAGATGCGTCGACGTTCACTTTAATAAAACCAGAGGATGCCAAACCGTTTATACTGCACTACATCAGAGTGAACAAACGTGAGATCATAAAAAATATGATTTGCAGATTGCAAGAAATTAATAGCAAAGCTGGACACTTCCTTGGGTTGCTGCACATGCTCCCCGTGAATAACTTGGTTACGTTGATACCATAAAGTCCAAATCACAATTAAAGCAAGTTGTTGTCCAACTTTGTCCAAACTACGGATAAGCGTGCGGACCCAATCTTCAAACTCAGTCGCAGAATTATTCCAGGCACGCGAGGAAGGAGGCACAATGCCCAAACTTGACGACTAAAGTAACAGTCTCGGAACCTATGCAACAAGGACTCGTCTCCTAGATCACAAATAGGACAAGTAGAAGTAGAAACAAGATGGCGCTGTCTAAGAACTTCGAGAACGGGTAGAGCTTGATTACACGCACACTAAACACATATTTTGACTTTTTCTGGAACCTTGATGCGCCACATAAACGTCCAGTCTGTGGTTGACGATGAACTGGCTTCACCAACATAAGTAGCAGACTGAAGCTTAGAAAGATCCCGAGCAACATAATAAGCGATTTTGACCGTGTAATTACCTGATTTAGAGTGATGCCACACCCAACGGTCTGCGATATAACTCTAGCTAAAGGTATGCTAAGAATTGTTGAGGCTTCATTCGAGTCAAAAGTTTGTTCAACAAGGTCCTTATCCCACTTGCAATCCGAGTGATTAATAAGATTAGAAACACGTAGATCCGCTAGAGGACCAAAAGCCCCACCAATAGGACGAAAACCACCCGGCCTCGGTAACCAGGGATCATGCCAAACCCTAATGGACTCCCCAGTCCTAACTTGAAGGCGCATACCAGCCTTGAGGATATCCTTAGTACTAAGAATACTCCGCCAAGTATACGAAGGATTTCCTCTGATCGATGCAGAGAAGAAGTTAAACTCAGGGTAATACCTAGCCTTAAGTAGCCGCGACAAAAGAGAGTCTGGTTGAGTAAGGAAACGCCACCCTTGTTTGGCGAGCATGGACATATTAAAAGCTTCTAAGTCTCTGAAACCCATACCACCATCACGCTTACTGTCGCACAAGCGATCCCAGGCTATCCAATGGATTTTATCCTTCCCTTGATTACCCCCACCAAAACGAAGCTACCATCGAATTGATATCCTGCAAAAAAAACTTGGGTAACTTAAAATAGCCCATAGCATACGCTGGAATTGCTTGGAGGACTGATTTAACTAAGTCCTCTTTGTCGGCCCCGATCTTTAAAAGACGCAAATGCCTCCCGACGAGATTGACCCACCACCGAGGGGAGCCCTAGATACTTGTCATGTTTTTCAATTTGTCGTACTTGAAGGATACTGAGAATACGAAGTTAGTCTAGAGTTGGTGTGCTAGAACTGAAGGCCACAGAGGATCTAACATAATTTACCTCTTGCCCTGAAGCCATACTATAATCCCCTAAGATTCTTTTCAGACATTCTGTTGCAGATGGATGGAGTGGCTCAACAACAAATAAAAGTGTCATATGCAAAGAGAATGTGGGAAATGCTCGGGGCGCCTCTACAAATTCTAACCCCTTCAATCTTGTCGACACATTCGGCAACTTGTAGCATCGAACTCAAAGCATCGGCAATGAATAGAAAAAGGTAGGGAGAAAGAGGATCACCTTGGCGCAAACTACGTTGGGGAGTCAGAGAACCAATTTGATGCTTGTTAAGGATCAGTGAGTAAGAGACGGACTCCATGCATTGTTTAATCCTTGCAATGATTTCCGAAAGTAAGCCCAGCTGATGCAAAATACGCTCAAGAAACACCCATTCGACCCTATCATACGCTTTGCTCATATCCAGCTTCAGGGTCATATACGCTTTCCCAGATTTTTGATGTTTGATGAAATGATTGACTTCATACGCAACCAGGACATTATCAGTGATCAAACGATTAGGAACAAAAGCGAACTGGGTTTCTGACACAAGAGTTGACATGCAAGGTCTTAAACGATTTGCAATGGCTTTGGAGGCAATCTTGTAGATAACATTACATAAGCTGATAGGACAAAACTGCATCATAACCTCGGGGTTAGGACATTTAGGCAAGAGAATAATATGGGTATGATGAAACTTTTCAGGGAAAACACCCCTATTTAGAAAATCCAAAAGACAACGTGTGACGGACGGACCCACGACATGCCAAAATTTTTGAAAGAAAAGTGAAGGCATTTCGTCTGGACCCGAGGACTTCAAGGGGTACATGCCAAATAAAGCCCTAGTAACCTCCTCACGAGAAAAAGGTCGACCTAGGTGTTGGTTAATAGCACTTGTTGCTCTTGGTTGTATGTAATTTAAAACTGCAGCCAACTCGCTCTCTGATGGACCGCGAGATCTAAAAATTGCCTGAAAATAATCAAGGGCTATCTGTGAGATACCCTCGCTATCCTCCACGAGATTTCCATCATCGTTACGCAAACCGCTGATTAGGTTTCGTCGACGCCGATGGTTAGCTCGTGCATGGAAGAAAGTTGTATTTTTGTCCCCCTCACGCATCCATTGTGCCTTACCCCGTTGTCGCCACAATAACTCTTCTTTATCCAACAGATCTTGCAACTCGAGTCGAAGTTGTTGCTCCTCTTCCACCAACTGAGTTGTACGAGTTTGCTTCTGAATTTCGTTTAACCGATCTCTCAGACGTTTGATAGCCTTAGTAACATTCCCAAACTTGCGACTATCCCACTCCATGAGACCAACCCGACAATTCTCAATATTGTCTAAAACTTGAAAACCCAAAGTTTTGACCGAACCCATACCCCAACTATCACGAATAATAGCGGCACAGTCTGTTGACTTGAGCCACATTGCTTCAAAACGGAATCGTCTCCTTTGATCCCTACCTCAAACGTGAGTCCCGACCAACTCGACACGCAAAGGTAAGTGATCAGAGATCGAGGAGTCCACATGAACCACTCTAGCCAGCGGAAATTGGGCAGACCAACTTGAAGAAGCTAGTGCCCGGTCAAGTCGCCTATAAATGGTAAAGGGAGCAAGGCGCCTATCAGACCACGTAAAAGGAAACCCCACAAAGCCTAAATCAGACAAAACAGAGTCCAAGAGCGCCTCGCGAAACTGACGAACACGGCTCAGAGCGACTGAAGCACCCCCATGTCGTTCAGAAGCATCCAGAGTCTCATTAAAATCACCACAACATAACCAAGGAATAGAGGACAAAGCACTTAAATGACGTAATAAAGCCCAAGATTTTTTGCGTCGTAGCTGATCCGGCTCCCCGTAAAACCCAGTAAACCGCCAAGGAGGGCTCGTTGAGTCTTGGAAAACCAAGGCATCAATATGGTTGTCCGAAAAGCTCTAACTGAAACTTCGATGTGTTTGGACCAAAACAATGCAAGACCTCCCGAGATGCCCTTAGCATTTACGGAGATGCCGAAGATATTAAAACGTTGCTTAACGTAATCTATCCTTCGACTCATAACCTTAGTTTCTGATAAGAAAACTAAATGAGCATTACCCCTGGTGAACATATCTCCTACTTCTTGAACTATCGCGGTTCGCCCTAATTCACGACAGTTCCAAGCATATCAACTCATAATGTCGGGCGGGACTGCTCTGCAGTCTTCGCCGGACCAGACGCGGTAGTATGCTCCGAGAAAACTAAAGGCGTAGCTTAAAGTTTAGTCGGAGTTGTTACCACATCCAAAGGTAAGTACTCTTCATCGGTTCGGACTCGTTTCCCTTGTCCGAGAACATCTTTCGACGATGCTCCCGCTACAACTTCACCCTCTCTCTTTCTAATGTGTGCTTTTTGCAGTCTGTTAACGTGACCCACTAAAGATGACAAAACTGGAACATCAACCAACTGCTTAGAAGAAAGAGTGACCTGAGCATTTGCGGTATCCATTTGGTCACTGGAAATCTTTGGAACATATCCGAGGGGAAGGCCAGGCTCGGTGAGTTGAGAATGGCTTTTCATCGGGCACTCGTGAGTTTCAGTAATTATTGATTCAACTATACCCGAACTTTCCTCGTGGGAGCCCATGGTGGCGATGTCCTTTGAAAAGGGTGCGTTGACAGTGGCTACCGTTTCTGTATTGCCCTTCACTGAAAGTGGCTCAACATGTTGCTCAAAATGTTTGGCAAACATAGATTGGGTAGAGATAACTGGTTGTGAAACTTTAGGAAGAGCATTGTTGTCGAGATAGTCCGCAACTCCGTTGGAAAAACTGCACCGGTAGGAGCGCTCCCTGGATGATCGGCCAAAACACTCGCTTCTGGCGGCGCGAAGCCATCTGTTGTGGTGTTATTCCTCTCACTGTCCTGTCCTAGTGAGCCATGTAGGTCCTGTACAGCTCCACCATCGATCCCTGATTGTCGCTCCCCCAACGTGGTAGCACGAGACGGAAACGCTAAACAGAAAGAGTTAATCCCATGATCAAGTTCGTCGACATTCACATATCCAGGATCTATACAGCGCCAGGAGGCACAATCTGATCTTGATGTGCCTGTCTCGGATGGAGCACAACTTGGGTGTGGTGGAGAGTGTTTGCGACCTGTCCACACATGACCGATATCCAAATTTGGTGGAATATTAAACAGATCACGCCCACGGAACGGTACATGATTGGTCGAACCTGGCATGTCCTTTGTCCTGGCACTGGTTGGGACCATAAGAGTGCTCCGGAAGGAACCCATTTGAGATGACGCTCGAAGATAATCACCATATAAGAATTTGGACTCGTCAAGATCCCCTTTCGACTTTGTACTGTTCTGAACAATCCTTGACGATATGACCTAGACAACCGCATAGATAACAGAAGTTCGGAAGTTTCTCATAAGAAATGCCTAGTTGGATAATATTCCCTCTAGGATTTCTGACCGGAATAACTCTTTTTAGAAGTTTGGAAACATCCAGAGACACACGAATACACAAAAAGGAATGAGGGTTCGCACCATTAGCATCAAGATCCACGCTTCGAAACACACCCACGGATCTACCAATACACTCTGCCATGCTTGATGTCATTCTATTCAAAGGTAACCCAGTAATTCGAACATTAAAATCGCACCACAAACACTTGACATCCTCAGGACTCTCATCAGTATGAACTTCAGACAGAACTATCAAGTGTTTGTTGGAAATTCCATGGCCCCCAGACAAAGCACGTATTCGGTCTCTTTGGTGACGGAAAGTGAAAAGGAAGCGATTAACACCAATCTTACGGATTTCCAACCCGAGGGTTGGGCTCCACAACTCTGTGACCAATGCAGCGAAGGCACCCCAATTAACTTGACGTTTAGTTAAAATGCACCCGACTAGGGCTTATATATGTATTGACAAGTCCCAAATTAAGTGATTTTGAAGAAGATATTTGAGATTAAGTGAATACATGTGACCTTAAATTTATTAATGTACGTGGATGTGTAATTTGACGGAAATGAAAATATAATATTTGTTATAAGAGTATAACAATGGAGACTGTAATATTAATTTGGGGCAAATTAAATGTAGTAATCTTTTTCATGCATGTTTAATATTGAATTGTGATTTTGATAGAGTTTAATAGAATATTTAAATTTTAAAACTTAAAATTTCAGAGTTGATAAATAATAACTCAATTAAAATAATAAAGTATACAATCGATATACAAATAAAATGATTTTAGTTGAGTTTAAAAATCACTATTCAGTATGGTTGCCATTCTTTCATTATTTCTAAACAAAATGAAGTATAAAAAGTGATACAATGCATAAATATGGACCAATTCTACTACTCAACCTATATTGATTCACCTACTCAACCATATTCGTCTATAATAACGCTTATTGTATTTAATACGTCCCAAACTTTGATAGTTTTATGATTGGCATATAAATAATGTGTGGTGTAGTTGATGGATTCCCTTCTTTTTCTTTCTTTAATTTTCTTTTAATTGCTTAATTTTTTTCCTCAGATCTTTTCTTTAGTGGAGTTTTTAGTTTCTCCCTTAGATCGTATTATACATAGGGCCATACTCTGAAGAAATTAGTCGGTGGACATGGTAGTGGACTAGTGGGGGTATGACCTACAAAACGTGGTAATTCTCCTTAGGTTCGATTGCAGTCTCCTAATGTCCGATAAATTGAGAAGAGAGGCCGAAGTTGGGGCGAACGAATCAAAGTTTAGACTTCATGGAAACATATCAGAGTGTTCGTGCTTGGTCTTCCTTAATAAGCGAATGTAACTATTAAGTTGCATACCTTGTAAATTATAATATGAGATCCTACGCATATTTATAGCTTATCAGTAGATGTCCTAGCTCCGTAAAATATGGAATCATGTCTCCATATGATATATGTCATGTACGGTTCGGCGTTCTCCCATGATTAGTGATTAGAGATCGATCGTTAATGTTACATTCACCGTATGATGTATTTTGTTGTTATATAATAAGGAATAATTACATACACCACCCTTGTTAAATAGCGCCTCTAAATCCAAGAATAGATTAGTTAATGATATAACAAATAACAATTAGAATATTTACATGGCGTATAGTCAAAAGTCAACAAATTTAAATTTATTTAGCACATCCCTTCACAAGTTTTTACTGGAAATTGCAAATTTGACCCTAACTTATAACAAATTATATATTTACTTTAAAATTAAATTAATTTACAACTTATAATATTCAACAAACTAATAAACAAAATATTTAAAATAAAAATATTTTTTAAAGAAAAAAGAAAAACGGAAAGCAAAAGCTCCACCGGAGCAACTCCGGTGGCCGGAGATGCTCCGGTAAGAGCTGCTCCGATCGGAGCTTAACATCTTCGATCTGGAGCTATTAGTACAGCTCTAGTCGGAGCTATTACAGCTCCGACTAGAGTCAGATGATTCGAGATCAAGATACATTCGACGAAAAGTGAGTGACTCAAACCATAGGAGGAGCTTTTATTTTTTTTCTTTTTTAAAAAATTTCTAATAAACTTCTAATTACGTTCAATTTGGCCCGAAATTCATTTCTGATTTTGCAATTAACTCCATGAATTATTTAGAAAAATTAATTCATGTTATTAAACAATAAATTAGGTATTCAACAAAAAATATTGGAAGATAAATGACTTAAGTTGAATTAGGAAGAAATAAGGGATACCTTTTCAAATTGACAAAATAATGCCATGTTTGGTATCCATCATTTGGTCAACGAAAAAATGAACCTGTATGTTATTGTCAAACTGATTAGTATTCAGGTATAATTAGAATATTTATACTGTTCACCCAAATAATAATTTGCAATCATGGGAAGCTCTTGTGATATTAATTTAATTTAGTGAAGAGTAGGACAAATAGAGTATTGTCGGATCTTCGAAATGTATTAATAGGAACTAGAAATGATGGTTTGTCGAGTCAAATTAAGTTGCGGACTTATTTTAATGGCTCTGTTGGTGGTAGTACCGTTTTGGAAATTTCTATCCTTTGCGGTGGGTCATTATATTATGGACCAAGTCTGCTTTATAATCTAACACAAAATTAAAATATAGCTGATCACCATCTGAACTGTACTTCACTATTCAAACAAACAATATTTAACTGCTGCTAATTATTAGTCAGATGATTCCATCTTGGTTTGGTGAAAACATGAACGAACAGTCCGTTATTCTACCTATTTTGATTATTGTGGGAACTTAGATCTCAAATATAAACAAAAGGAATGAAGTTAGGCGGGGTTGATAAGGTGAAGAAGAAGATTTTTGAAGATGTAGAAACAAATGGTGAAAATAGATGATAGTTATGGTACCAAATGAGTTTGCGGCAACAGTCTTTCAGGATAAAACTTCTCTTAAACAACTAGATTGCACTACGATAGTTGAATCTGACGAACCTTTGTTCGAGTATTGAACAAGTACAAGAGAAAGCAAGAGAGAAGAGAAGGAAAAAAGGCGTAGTAGGAAATAAAATTCCCTCCCCTATTTATACTTCCCAGTAGTCATAAACCATTCAAACATGGTACCATAAATAGTTACATAACTATTAAGTCACACACTTTCACAAAACAACTTATCACAAAAGGGAAAAACTCACCAGAATAGCTTTTGGAGTCATAACCTAACGACATGCAACTCTTTACCAAGTGTTAATGGTTCAGTGGTTAGAGACTTTTTTTTTTTTTTTTTGGCTCCTATTGGTCATGGGTTTGAAACCCTAGCTAAGCTATATATATATATTTGTTTTGGCAATCACTCTTTCACCTAAAGGTGAATTTTAGTAATACGATAAGTACTATACGTTGCAAACGAAATACACATTCCACAGAATGTTTGTTTCCGATTTGTTCGGTCAAAATGACCAATACACCGAATTACATGCAATCCTCTCATTTTATTAAATAGGAAATGGCATTTAAGGATCACTTTGTGGGTTGGGATTGCATATAAAGTCCACTAAAAAAAGGCTTGCAAAAAAGGCCATTCTATTTTATTTGAGCCCTAATTTCTTTCAACTAGAACTTGTCTTTCCATTAATGCCCCTCCTTCCTTTTTTCTCTCAAAGTCTACCGTACGGAAGTCATTAACGCTGTACGGAATTCATTTTGTGATTTGTTCTTCATCTCGTTTCCAGGTTTCTCTGTTTTTCTCTCTCGTTTTTGCTCTCTCGATCCGATTTTCTCCTATTTTCCATTGTTTTTTCTTCAATTTCGACATGGATTTCCTTGTCTCTCTCACTTTCAATGGCTTTAGCCATGCTTTTGGCATAAAACCTGGTTTTATGTTTTCTGATCTTCTAGATGTTTCAATTTCGAAATTTAATCTTAATGATTTGGATTCAACTCGATTTGTTTATCTTATTAAGAAGAAAACGTTCATGCCTTTCACTGATGATGATATTGCTGCGATGATTGGTTTATGTTCTGCTCACGGTTTAAAATATGTTGATATTACTATCCTTGTCGGATCTGCTGAGGTTGATGCTGTTCCTTTTAATTGTGTTAATGGTAAGAGGATGTTTATTTGGTGAGAACAATGGGAGTGGTGGTTCTGGATTGGCTGCTGAAACCAACTCCTCGGTGCATGAAACTAACAGAGTAGCTGTTGAAACCAACTTAGTTGGTCATGAAACTAACAATGTAGTGGGTAGGATAGAATATTTGAATAGGGTTCAAACGAGGGGTGAAGTTTCCCAGGTTCTACACCTCTGTGGTCGGTGTCGTCAGAGTGGACATAACAAGGCTACGTGCACTGCTCCTATCGGTTGAAGTATTTCATTATGAGCACTCCCCTGATTTTATGCGTTTAGAGACATATTTGAATTTCATTGGATCTGTAATTGACTAATTTTATATTTTTGCCTCGTATTTTATTTCGAATGAGACATTATGTTATTCCTTTTCTGTGTTCTGTTTTGTGAATCTGCATTTCTGTTGCTCCTGAAACTAACAGACTATATCATGAAACTAAGTCTGTGGTGATCTGAAACCAACTTATGTGTCTTGAAACTAACTTTTTTGTGTTATGAAACTAATGCTAATGATGCTGAAACTAATACTTATGTATGCCATACCATTGTTTTACAAATTCAGTTGATTTACGGTCTTAATTTAGTTCTTCATTGCCATGACAATCGCTTAATTAGGGTTTAGGTTTAGGACGGTCCAGGGCTCCTAAACCCTGTCCTAAACCCTAAACCCTAATTAAGACCGTAGCTCCCGGAGGGTGTTTTCAAATTCAGTTGATTTAGGGGTTCACCATTCCCCTTAGGGTTTTAGAATTTTACGGTCTTAATTTAGTTCTTCATTGCCCCGACAATCGCTTAATTAGGGTTTAGGGTTAGGACGGTCCAGGGTAGTAGCCCTGGACCCGTCCTAAACCCTAAACCCTAATTAATACCGTAGCTCCCGGAGGGTGTTTTCAAATCCAGTTGATTTAGGGTTCACCATTCCTATGAAACTAACTTTTTGTGTTGTGAAACTATCTTATGTGTCATGAAACCAACATTTTTATGTCCTGAAACTAACATTTGTGTTATGAAACTAAGTTATGTGTCTTGAAACTAATTTTTTTGTGTTATGAAACTAATGCTATATTTCCTGAAACTATCTTTTTTGTTTTTTGAAACTAACATGTGTCCTGAAACTAACTTAGGAAACTAATTTATATGTCCTGAAACTAACTTTTTTGTGTCCTGAAACTAACTTTTGTATCCCGAAACTAACTCATGCGTTGTGAAACTAAGTGATAGTTATGAAACTAACAAAGTCATACGCACTAGCATACTAATTAGAGTTACAAAATAGAAGCATATGGAAACTATTGTTTACACTTGATTTAGATTCTTTTCACTTTGCTTCCTCGTCTTATCTAGCAATTTTTTATCCTTCATTGCCTGAGCCTCTTCCTCATCGAGTGTTTCTTGGCTTGCATTGTGACGATCTCCTAACCTGAGGAAGTGTGAAACTATCCTTGCCCTGTTCTGGTAGCATCTTTCATGAATGAATTCATCACTCGGTTTTATATCCCATGGTTCACCTCCCTTCAATCTCTTCTCCATCATGCGGCACAAAATTCTGCAGTCGACGCCCACTTGTGGGGGGCTGGTTTTGTGATCCCTTTCAGTATATTTCTCCGTTTTAAATTTTTCAAAGAAGCATCATTCTCAAGTCCCATTGGTTTTGTCAAAATTGAAAAAATTGTATATTTGGTTTAGTTTCAGAGAAGTCGAATCATCTTATTGTTACCAACATTAAAGAATCCTGAAACTAACTCAAATACTTGAAACCAACAGAAAAGAATCATGAAACCAACATAAAAGAATCCTGAAACTAACTCAAATACTCTTGAAACCAACAGAAAAGAGTCATGAAACCAACATTAAAGAATCCTGAAACTAACTCAAATACTCTTGAAACCAACAGAAAAGAGTCATGAAACTAACATAACAGACTCTTGAAACCAACAAAACATACTCATGAAACCAACATAAGATTGATTAAACTCATATACACGTGAAACCAACATTCTAGCAACATCCAGATCGTATCTAATCGATCGTTTTCTCTGAAACTAATACCAAGCACAGAACTGTAATGAAACTAACTCTCTAGTTTGTAGAATTCAAAACATACAAGTGAATAAACTCATGTACCCATGAAACCAACATTCTAGCAGCATACAGATCGTATCTAATCGATCGTTTTCTTTGAAACTAACATACCAAGCACAGAATTGTAATGAAACTAACTCTCTAGTTTGTAGAATTCAAAACCATCAACGAATCAACTTATATACCCATGAAACCAACATTCTAGGCATTTATATACTGAAACTAACCAATATTTGTCGGAATCGAAGTTCATAATTCTATATTCGAGTAGATAATGAAGAAAATTTGGGGGTTTCATACCTTTCACCATTTTCGACTTTGCTTTGCTCGATTCCGCCATTTTCTGATATCGATTGCTTGATTCGAGTAGAAATTGAAGCAACTTGACAGAGAAATTGGGGGTTTTCAGGGTTTTTTTCGTGTGAGAGAGAGTGAGTGATGGAAGAGTGATGTAGACGGTTGATTGATGGAAGAGTGATGGACAATTATGGCGGTGTGGAAGGACGACTCTGTTTGTTCAAATAATAGGGGCATAATTGTCCAGTCAAGTGTGGAGTAAGTTAGAATGACTTTAGTTAATAGACTTTTAGCGAATGGTCTTAATTTGCACTACTTTCTTTATATTGATTTATATTGGTTCCCAACAATTTTTTCCATTGGCTAATTGGCTAATTGCATTGGTTATTGTCTCGGCCGTTCTCTTTTAAGTGGGGAAAGTTATACCTTTGCCCGATTAACAGGGCCGTGACTCGAATATTAAGGCCCTATTGCAAATTTTAAATTATGGGCTCGAACGATAATACAACAAAAATGAAAAGAATAAATTTTAAATATAATATAAAATATATAAGACAAAAGAAAATTTCAAATACAATATCGAAATTATAAATGTTTCGAACAAAAGCATTATAAATAAAAAAATCACTTGAAAAGTGCAACTCTTATGGAACTATTTAAATCAAAATCATCAACTAACTCTTCGTAATTAACTTTCTCAAATATTCATGTTATTTTTCTGAATGGAGTATTGTATTTCTCTTAATGTAGTTATTAGTGTGTTGATTTATCATTGATTGTAATCCGAATGAAGTATATAAGCATGCGATGTATATTGGAATTATCAATAAATAAACCGCATGCGTTAGATATGGCCATGCCGGTTAAGCAGTTAAATTTGAGCTCAGCTCGATACATAATGTAATCGTGTCGAGTTAGACTCGTTTTGTGCTTCTTTACCTAACCAGCTGATTCTATACCGGCTCAATAAAACATGCTATGTTAGTTATTTTAATATTATTTTATATATTTTTCATGTGTTTTTAAAACTTGTCAGTTCATTTCATATTTTTATCAAGTTCAAAATAGAGTTCAAATTTTAGCCTTGTTTAGGTAACTAGTCGAGCCACACAACTCTTAAACTCATCCTTAAATTACACTTTCTAAGTGTTGGGAATAACTTCTCATTTTGTTTGTTGTGGTTGACAAAATAAGGCATATATTAATTTTGGATAAAATATTGTTAATGAGCTACTCAACTTTATTTGTAAAGTTGAAAATTGAAAAAATAATGTTAGTGTGTTTACTTTTGAATACATTTAATGTTAAAATTGAAGTAATGATTGACGAAAAAAGAAATGAGAAGTTTTATTTGGGACGGTAAAAATATGAAAATGTAAATATATTCCGGGACGGATTAAATTAAACCCAACATATTATACTCAGCCAACTCACGGAAGACTGACTCGTTGCATTCGAGTAGCTAGCCCAATGGAGTCATTATGGGCCAAACTGTTTAAGAAAATTAAAATAAAAAGTCTGACGGCCGAAGCCGAAGCCCATAAGCAATGGGCCAGAATATAATTCCAAGTGATAGAACACTTTGTGCATGCATCAGAAGCACGGCACCTTGAAGCTCAACTCAAATCGCATTTCCGAATGAAGAAAATAGGGAGAGCATAGGAAACGGCAAGTCAGCTAATTAAAACCTCTGACAGCTAACAAATTTTCAACTTTTCACAATAGATCTATGGTCCCCTTTTTAAATCTCTCAACGTACAAGGAAACAAATAGTACATGATGAATGCTATAACATGGAGTTTTGGTCCTCTTGGACACAAGTTATCTGCTCGAATGTGACATGCAATACTCTTATAGATTACAAAGTCTATCCTAACAGGACATAAAATAATGACCAAGATGATAGTAATTCTTTATATTAAGCAACTAAATTAGCGTTGTCAACTAGGGTTGATTTTAGCAAATTTAAATCCTACTATAAATTTAACAATTTTACAAGCTACAAAATAATTCAAATCCTCGTACAATCCATGTAATAAGGTTCTTCAAATTTAGGTAGGGTACCTATCCTGCTATCCATATAAGGGTAAATAGATTAGTCCCTTCTCTTTTGTGTTAGTTGCCCTGGACAAGTCATATTGAATTTAATGACCGATTAGGTTAACTAGATTTTTTACTATAGGATCTCTAAATAGTAGTATAAGTGCGTTAAGTATTGAATCGTTTTTTGGCAATAAATGAATCACTAGAGAACTCCTAAATTCGAGATATCATAAATAAGAAAGCGGTCAGGGGACATAGCTTTGTAAAAAGGGAGATTTATCCACCAAATTGTAAATTGACACGTGTTCACCGTAGTAAGGCGGTGCGTGGGCACACGCTCAAGTCACCATTGTTCTTGTCTGTGTCAATCAATTTCACCAAGTCTTTGGGGGCACAAGTATGCTCGGAGGCATGGCTCGAGTCCTAGTCGTTTCTCTCTAATGTTATGATGTAAGGACCAAGGAGACATGGGTGTGGGAGGAACCTTGATTCGGGGAGTTGGTCCGGGAACTCTAGTTAACCTTTCCCATTCTTCATAGCTTGCCCTTGGAGGCTAGCTAACTCAAGAAACTTGAGTCGAGGAACTAGGCGATGCCTAAGTCTTTGTTTGATTTTAATAACAACAGTTCACTAGACTTGGAACTTGAGCCGTAGGGAGCCAAGCTCTAGCCTACCTGTATGATTTTAAACAGTCCATAGAACATGCTCGGCTAGAGGAACGCTTATAAACTCGCCTTAATTCTCTATATATATCGTAGTTATTCTTACTCATAAAAATTAAATCATCTTTTCAAATACATTCAACATAACTAAACAAAGCATCTGATATGTCGGTAGTGGTCATTCTATAATAAGCTATCCCCCCCCCCCCCCCCAGTGTATATCGAAATTCATGATTGATGATGACTCCATTTCATCAATTGTCGACAGCGATAAAGACTTTAAGAGTTTAACTGATGGCTAAAGTTCAAAGGCGGAAAGAGAAAATGGGGCAAGGATATGAATAAACAAGAACATGGAATAATTATAATTATAGATACGAACAGGAGCCACGTACATTACATATAGCAGATAAGGCATCATTATTGAGCCAAAAAGTATCTATACTAGTAATAAATTGTCAAGTCGCCATTTTCAACTTTAAACAACAGAATATTTAATCAACAACTGCATCTGTTAAATGGATCACCAAATCTTGCAGATTTACTAGAGCTTAACTAAAATGGAGCTGCTGCAATCACTTCCTCTGATCCTAATCTCAGCCCTTCTTCTTCTTCACCATGTTTTCAATGCATCAGCAGACAGAACTACATATATTGTCCATATGGACAAACCATCCATGCCAAAGGCATTTCCCAGTCACAACCATTGGTACTCTTCCACACTACAATCCATCAAATCTGTGCACCACACTTCAGAGCCAAAGCTTGTCTACACCTATGACCATGCCTTCCATGGATTCTCCGCGTCATTGTCGAAAGACGAGCTGGAAACTTTGAAGAGCTCTCCTGGATTCATTTCAGCCTATAAAGATGATATTGTCATACCAGACACTACACACTCTTACAAGTTTCTTGGCCTCAATACCGCTACTGGTATCTGGCCGGCTTCAGAGTACGGAAAAGATGTGATCATCGGTGTCATTGACAGCGGTATCTGGCCGGAAAGTGCGAGCTTTAGAGACGATGGAATGACTGCTATACCAGCAAGATGGAAAGGTATTTGCCAGCCTGGCGAACAGTTCAATTCATCGTTGTGCAACAAGAAACTCATCGGAGCAAGATATTTCAACGCAGGCGTTCGTGCAGTGAATCCTGGTGTTAACATAACCATGAACTCTGCGAGGGATGAGTCTGGCCATGGCACACATGTGGCATCCACTGCGGCTGGAAACTACGTTGAGGGAGTTTCGTTCTTCGAGTATGCGCCCGGAACGGCACGAGGGGTTGCCCCGCGTGCCAGGCTGGCGGCATATAAGGTCCTCTGGCGTGAAGGAAGCCAGGAGTCTGATGCACTTGCAGCGATTGATCAGGCTGTTGCTGATGGTGTGGATATACTCTCCATTTCCCTGAGCTACCGGCGGACAGATTTTTACGAGAATCCGATTGCCATAGCTGGGTTTGGAGCAAGGGAGAAGGGTGTTATTGTCTCGGTCTCAGCAGGAAACAGAGGGCCGAATTTTGCGACTCTGCTTGAAGGGATTCCTTGGGCTTTCGTGGTTGCATCAGGGACTGTCGATCGCTGGTTTGCTGGGACGTTGACTCTTGGAAGCGGAAGGGCCATCACGGCATGGACCATGTTTCCAGGAAGAGCAGTTATCAGGAACTTGCCTCTTGTTTACAATGAGACTTTATCTGCTTGCAGCTCAAGTGAATTACTTGCAGAGGCTCCAGATCAAAGCATTGTCATATGCAACATAACTGATGGAAACACAGATTTATTTTTCCTGGAGATTTATCTCTCTGAATCTGACAATGTCCGTGCAGCTATCATCATTTCTGAAGAGACCAGCATACTAAGATCGACGTCCTTTCCTCAACCAGGAGTCGTGATTACACAGGCAGAAGCTCTAGAGGTAATCGCGTACGCATCAACTGCGTCTACACCAACAGCAACCATTGATTTCCAGCAAACAATCATTGGTACAGCACCACGAGCTGCTCCGGCATTGGCGGGTTCCTCATCAAGAGGCCCTGCCAGAGGGTACCCTGGAATTATGAAGCCAGACATTATGGCACCAGGTGTGTTGATCCTGGCAGCGTACAATCCTTACACATCCGCAGCAAGTATTGGTCGAAATATATTCCTTAGCAGTGACTATGTTCTCTTGTCTGGAACCTCGATGGCCTGCCCACATATATCTGGCATTGCGGCGCTTGTAAAAGCTGCTCATCCCGACTGGAGTCCTGCAGCCATTCAATCTGCCATGATGACCACTGCAAATCATCTCGATAATACTAATGAGATTATCAAGGACATGGAATTTGATTATCGTGTTGCAACGCCTCTAGGCATTGGAGCAGGGCAGGTTAATCCCAACCGAGCACTTGATCCTGGGCTTGTTTACGATGCCACGATACAGGATTACGTCAATCTTGTCTGTGCAATGGGATTCACTCGCGAACAAACTCAAACCATCATAAGGTCGAGGTACAATTGCTCAAATCCATCTTCTGACCTGAACTATCCATCCTTTATTGCTCTGTACGAGGTTCAAGAAAACACAACAAGATTGACTCAGAGATTCAGGAGAACAGTTACAAATGTAGGGGCTGGTGCAGCAACATATAGAGTTAGGGTGGAGACACCAACGGGTTCAACAATCAGAATTTCACCTGAAACTTTAGTTTTTCGGAAGAAAAACGAGAAGCGGAGCTACTCTCTGACAATTCGTTACAGGAGTAGCAATGAATTTGACATAACACATGGCTCGGTCACATGGATTGAAGCAAATGGCAATCACACAGTGAGAAGCCCCATTGTGGTCTCTCCCACTGTCAATAATGACTAGATAGCCCCGGGTATTCGAAGAGACGACATCCTTTACCATTTTCTTTCTTATACCATCGAATCATATTTTGATCAAATTATGTTTCAATGATAAAGTTATAAAAAGCAAGAACAAATTCTGTTCTTGCATGTTGTGAGACTGTAAATTAATCATCAATAATGGAAATTATATTTCCTCTGATCATACTTGCCACTGTAGATGTATCATCTTATTCTTGCTAGTAGATTTGGATTCTTTACAGAATACTCTTTAATAAAAGAAAAGTTTCACTGGCTAGTGAAGGAATGATTAGCAAATCCTGGAGAAAAAGGAAAAACATAAAAAAAAAAAAAAAAGAAGCAGCAGCAAATGGGTTATGTCTAATGCTTAAATGGCTAATTAATGAACTGTTTTTATAAATTGTTTCTGAGATTAACAGAAAATTTTAAGTTCAACTTATCAGGTTACTTGTGAGATAAAACAACAGAATTTAGTCAAGTTGATAACTTGATTGAATGAACAAAAAATTTGGTATGACGTGACTGTAATCTTGAGAACTGACACTTGCCAATAATGATTTAAGGCTATAATATATTGTGAAAGAGCCCTTACCCATGTTTGCTCCTATGGTTATCTTCCAACTTGCTTCTGGAATTCTTGTCGTGACAGTTTCCGTCTCTTCAAAGCCATGTTTGAACATCCTGTTGCGATTGGTTATGCATTCTTGGGTTGTCAGTTTCATAAGATAATAAATACAGGCATACACAATCACATATAAGAGCAAATGAACAAAATTAAGTTCCAATTGATGACTATGAATGTTATTGAATACTAATCCTGCCACCAAAAAGCAGACCCGTGATGATAATTTTTTTCTGAATTCAAGTCAGTAGTTGTTCTAGTATTTTTACAAAAAGTAGGGGAAAATGTCACAACATAAACAAACATGCCTTCAAATTAAGAAGTACAGAGTGAAAAAAGGGACACTATCTTCTGTTAATTACTTCATAACTTGCAACATGCAAGATCTCTTCAGAGAGGTTTTCAAATGAATTCAGAATCATTTAGCATGTGCTCTGGTTCTTGACAATCACTGCAACAGTTAAAATAATGACATGCTAATATATTACCAGGCACCAGTTAGGCCAACTCTGGAGGATAGGGTTACTTATTAAACTAATCTATAGTAGGTGTTTGAATTTACCACTTTTAAGTTTTAGTTTATAACTTGATCATAGTGTAGAAGAGCAAAGTGTAAAGGATTCAAAGAAAAACGGGACTGATCATCAAGTCCTATATTTCTGTTCTCATGGTCATCTGGGTTGCTCATGCTTCAACATAGAGGTCCACTTACATTGTCCATATGGAAAAATCCTTCATGCCTAAGGCCTTCGTAAGTTCCCATCATTGGTATTCTAATGCTATAACCTCCATCAAATCGACCAGTCTTGAATCATCAGCCTTGAGTCACTCCCAACCAAAGCCTGTCCACAGCTATAGGTTCTTTCTTAAAAAGAAACGGACAAGAGAACAAAGAAAAAGAAAAGAAAAAGTAGTATAAAATTTCTTAAAGTAACTATCTCGAATAAGACTTCGTGAAAGAAAAATAGTATCAGATGAGTTGAAGTAAATTTTTTTTTCCGAAGTTTATGGGGGGCGAACGCCCCACTCCCTCCTAGGTCCACCCCTAAACCTGAGGTATAAGAACTGTATTTGAGCTACGGCGTTAGAGGAACTCATCAGTTGGCTTGGCCTGAAAATGTTTATCAGCTAGTCTAGAGGAACTTGATTGCCAAGGTTATAAGAAGCAAATGAGACCAACACGAATAATTTCCTAACACGAAAACTTAAGGACAAAAGAAAAAACAAAAAAAAAAAAATCCCCAGAACTGCCCCCTTCCACAAAGTTGAAGCCTTGAAGGGTAGTTAACTGACTGGTACATGCCCATAGCAGTACAGTTACACATGTAGGGTAATTTGTATGGTGGCACATAAAAAAATCCTACCCTTAATCTACAATACCTTAGCAAAACTAAATGACACACGTATATGATGAAATAATTACAGACAATTAGCCTAATGAAACAAACAAGGTAAATAAACAGTTGACAGACAAACAATTTGCAAGAAGAATGCATAAACTTTAGATATCTGCAGTAAAAATTCCATTGAGGCATTTCATCAAACAGTTGACAGACGATATATGATTCACGTACCGGATATGAAGAGCTTCTACCACGCAAATGTGATTAAAATTTCTCAAGCCTGTTGCACAAAAGCTTCTGCCATATCCCTGTCAAACCCTATAAAGCCAAGCTGTTAAAATTGGGGGCACTTTCCACATCTATGGGAAACTTACAGTTAGGTGCTGCTAATCCGCTAATGTGGTGTCGCAATTGGATAATTACATTATCTGGCTTGGAAATATTACCTGGACTGTGTTTTAATTGAGTGGCAATGCCGCAATGGGATCGTGTTTGATATGTTATTTAAATGAGTCGAAACAATATCCATTTTAATCAACCTATCATTTACAACTAAATTAAAATTTGAGAATTTTTTTTTTTATACACAAATCTTTTTTTTTTTTTTTAAACCATTCGACACCTAAACGTTGGTCAACGTGTCAAGTCAATACACGTCTGGACGGTGTTAGTTTTGGCCGCCAGTTGGTGTGTAATTCACGTGCCTAGTAAGGGCAAAAGGGTCATTTTTCTATTGGGAACCTATTTCCCTCCTTTTTTCTTGTTGATTTTCCCTCCAAAACAGCTCCCCCCTATAAATCAGCCCCAATTCTCTAATCCTAAACCCTAAAACATCCCTTCAATATTTCCAACAAGTTCTGGCCGTGTTCTCTCAATTTGAAAATGTCGGGTGTCGATCCGTGACCAACGATTTGTCGGTGTGGGTTAATTATTGATCGAATCACATCTTGGACAGACGTTAATCCCGGCAGAAGGTTTGAGAGGTGTCCGAATTTTGGTGTAAGTAGTGTTAATTTTCAATGGAGTTTGTTAATTTTTAGTTGAGTTAGTCAAATGGCGAATGATTTTTGTTTCATAAAGTGCATTGCTTTATGTTGATATTCCCCTGTTTTTGTTGGTAGGCTGTGAGAGGATGTAGACATTAAATCTGGATTGACCCAGTAATGTGCAGAAGATCCATCCAAATCATCCCAGGTTTGTTGAGAAGAATTAATGAGTATGAGGCAAGAGTTGGTGCTTTGGAGGAAGAAAATGCAAGGCTTAGGGTGGAAAACATTAATCATCTTTTTGGTATGCTAGCTAAAGAATCTGAGGTTGATGGTGGTGTATCAGAGGAGGTGAAGAATGAGATCGATGAGCTAGGTGCAAGGATTGAGGAGTTGCGTATTCGAGTTGGATTTAACTAGTACGTAGGTGATGTAATGAGTATGAAGTAGGCTAAATTAGGTAGTCTTTTTTATGTAATGGGTGATTTAAGTGTCTCTCAAGTGTTTACTGATGTTGTAATGAATTGATTTTGTTGAAATGGTGTATCAAGTAAGCATGTTTTTCTTCAAGATTGCTGTGTTGGTTTACAATTCTGCACACTGATATCTTTGCAAATTGTTACAGTGACACGTTAACCTTTGCGAATTGTTTCGCTCGACACATAAATCTTTACAAAGTGTTTAACTCGCTACATAAACCTTTCACATAATTTTGATTTTGCCCTTACTAGGCGCGTGAATTGCACGCCAACTGACGGCCAAAATTAACACCGTTCAGACGTGTGTGTTGACTTGACACGTTAACCAACGTTTAGGTGTCGAATGGTAGAAAAAAAAGGTTTGTGTGTAACTTCAAATTCGCTCCAAAGGTTTGTGTGTAAAGAAAAATTTTCGCTTAAAATTTATATCTTTAACTACTCTTTTTTATATCGCTTTATGTTAAAACCAATCGTAATAACACTAAAACCAATCAAATAATCTTAAAATATTCTATACATATCACTTCGCTCATACACACCCTATATCATTTAAAAAAGACTTATAAGATTTTAACTCTATACAAAATACAAATTTTCATAACTCAATTAAAATTTAGTTATTATTCATAAGTACCACCTCAATAAGTTTCATGTAAAATGGTCCGTACAAGATCTCAGGTAAGGCTGGGAAAACTCAGATTTGATTTTTATGATCAGGATTTGTCTTTGATTGTAGCAAATTGATGCCTCTGAAGATTTGGTTGCAAAAATGAAATATATTCACCTGCCATCATCAAACAGATCAATCCTTTTGATTTTTTTCACCTATTCCACATCTGGATTAGTCTAATTTGTATGGAAGAATGTAATAAATGAAATTCATAAAGCTTCTAAAATTGGCCTAAACGAAGATATACAATGTGTACGTAAGTACGACAGATATGGAGTTACAACTTCCAAACTAGTAAAAAATGAGGATTCATTAATACCAAATATTTTTTGACCTATATAAATAAATACCTGGTGCAGAGCAGAACTAAAGAAATCAAACTTAGTGTAACAGCCCAAAAATTCGTATTAACGAATTTAAGCGTTTTAGTACGAACCGGAGCGTCAAAGCGTAATTCGTGGATCGTGGTTCATTAGCCCAGCTCTTGTGCCTTCAATTACGGCCCAAGTCTTCCATTTATAAGCTTCATTCTTAAACCTAGCCCAAACTCATTAATTACTCATTTAAATCAATTAAAAAGCCAATTAAACTCCAGACTTAATCAGAAACGCTCCTAGCTTCATTTCCTCACGTTCACCGCCTTCTTCTTCACCAACGTTTCATTCTCTTCATCTTCCTTCGGTAAGACAATTGTTCTTCTCTTCTTATGCCATCGATTAAGGAATTCATGTTTCTAACTTTCCCTTTTGGTATTCTTCAATTCTATGGAGGTGTAGCAAAGCTCGTTTTCGGAGAAGAGACACTAGCTTGTAGAATTAAGGGTTTTAGCTACTAGAAGGATTTCAAGGCAAGTTCCCCTAAGACTTGCATTCACGTTTATGTGTTGATTATTAGGATTATAAGTCATATTGTATGAAAGTTACTTTAGAAATTTTCAAGCTTATGTTTTATGGTTGATTTATTGATGACATTTACCTTCTTGGGTTTTTATGGTACGATGAGTTAGTAGTTGATTAATTTTAATAGTTGGCTGGACCAAGTATTTCTTGCTTAGTTCTGTTTCGAACTTGATGCTACTTGGTATCTGGCAGACGGTTAGTACTTGTTCTAGTTGGTGTTATATGCTAAGATTGAGCTAATTTAAGCCATTTAGTTATATATCTAATGAGTGTTTACCTTGACTAGTTATAGTAATAGTCTAATAGATTAAGGGAAAATTATTTGTGCCATGAACTGCTTGCCGTGAGTCTGTGTTTCCTACATGAAACTTTTATGCTTTTGATTAGTTTAGTTCCCACACTTAGTTTTCTATGTACAATTGTTATTTCTACTTGCGTTACTATTGAGTTTTGTTACTCTTGTTATATGTTTCCAACAGTATGGAGTGGTATGTGATACTTGCATGTTTGATACATTTTTATAATCTCCAATAGTGATATTTGATGTTTATTTACACACACTAGAATCATACATTCATGAGTTTAGAGTTTAGAAACATGCATTCACTTTAACAAGACGTTTAAGGTTTAAAGTTAAGAAACGTTTCAAGTTAAAGATAAGTAAAGGGGCTCGTAGGGGAATATCCTGGTATTTGTGGCGCAATTACTAGTTCATGTTCAGCGGATAGGGACCAAGGTCCTGAAAGTCGCTTTTTATTTATTCACGGATAATGAAAGTGACACGAGGTCAGATAGCCACCATGGGCCAGGATAGGAACCTACGATGCCAAGTGAGCTCGCGATCATGTTATGTTTTAAGATGTTTCAAGATAAGTTTAAGTTCAAGGTCAAGTTAAGAGTTTTCAAGTACAAGTTCAAGTACAAGTTCAAGTGTTTAGAGTCAAGTCAAGTCTTAAGTTGCATTGCATTAAGCAAGACTAAAAGATTTAAAAGACATGAAGATAGAACTTTAGGTCATAGACGCGTGGAGCTTGTTCAAAGCCATGGTCACCCTTTCTAAATATCAATTTTAGGTATTTGAAGCCCAGCTGATCGGAGTGGAGCGTGCCGGAGCAGTGATCTTTACCAGAAGCGTCTTTACCATTTTCAGTTTTATGTATTTAGAATTTTGTATCAAAACTTTTATGATTTTATAGTTCCGCTGCATATTTTGACTAGTTCACGAATTATATTTAAGAATTTTCATGTCAAGTAAAAGGACGCACAAGGCGTTGAACTATGTTTCTTTATATTTTTAAAAGTCAAGTTCGTCGAATTATCAAGCTTACGAAGTAACGCGAGTCACATTTTTCTTAGTTTGTCTTTTTAAAATTCGGGGCGTTACACTTAGTGTAAGAAATTAAACTAATCAAGTCTCTTTTCCACTAATTGCCTCATAAATAAACTAGAAGAAAATGGCTTGCCAGAAGCTGATCTCAATCTTGGTCCTTATGGTACTTGTTACTTGCAAACGGTAATGTTACTAACGTACTAGTAACTTCTAAATTATAATCGGTCTACTCTATGTTACAGTGTAGAATATCATGTGTTTTATACGTTTCACTTTTTCACGTTTGTTTTTGTTCTTTGTACTGACAGCATTAGCAACAAATGCTTCGGAAGGTGCACCATGCCGAATGACAGCTGATTGAACCGGACTTTCATGCCCACGCCAATTTTATATGTGTCTCAACGGAAAATGCACCTGCAGGGATAGCCAACAGGATTCTTCTGCTGGTGGTGTTCCAAACAAGAGGTCTGCTTGAGGAGTTTGAACAACTTAGATTAATTAGTGTCTGGATAGGGAAGTGATGGACCAAATATGTACTTTGAACACTGATTAAATAAACTTACATTAAATTCATTGAGTTGTTACACCAATCTTCATTTGCTATAGCAGTTCACTTTGGGCAAAAAGGTATATTTGGTCCTAAAGTTTAGAGGTATAAGACGAATGTTGTATTCATTTTGTCAACTTTAGTCTCTTTGTTTAAATTTTCTGGCGTGAACATTCCTTTTGTAAAATGACTTTGATTAAGTTGATGATGAGTCAGTCTTGTCAACGAGTCAAACATAGTTTTGACTAACACATCATCAGCCTTGTCATTACTAGAATAAAGAAATGTCTAAAATAAAATTCAAAATACAAAAATTAAAACAAAAATGAAAAATAAAATACAAATAATTAAATAAATTAAAAAACAAAATTAAAAAAAAGACCATTGACCAAGTAAAATGGCGCCAAATTCCCTAAAAGAAAAAAAGAAGTAATTCTAACCTTGAATATAAAAAATTGACCAAGCCATTTTCAACCCCAAATTCAAGTAATGTTTGTCATAATCAATCAATTAAATTCAAATGAAGCTAAGTGTAGTGTTTGGGAATAATGAATGATACTTAGGGTTTTTCTTCAATTTTGACTCTTTGTTTTAATTTGTTTTTTAAATTTATTTAATATTTTTAATTTAATGTTTTCTATTTTATTTTCCGTTTATGTTTTAATTGGATTTTGAATTTTATTTTAGACTTTTCTTTGTTCTGGTAATGACAAGGTTGACGATGTGTTAGTCAAAACTGTGTTTGAATCGTTGACAAGGCTGACACATCATCAGTCAACTTGGTCAAAGTGTAATTTTTGGCCTAAAGGATTGCCCATGCAAAAAACTTCAAACAAAGGGACTAGAGTTACCGGGGTGGACAAACGTTGCGCTGTGCACGCCATACCGCCAAACTTTAGGACCATATATGCCTTTTTGCCTTCACTCAGTTTTCTATTTGTATACAAAAATTCAGGCGAAAAGGCCAAAGCATAGTGAGGTCGCCGTATGTCCAGAGAACCTAGTTTTCGCGAAAAAAGAAAAGAAAAGAGAACCTTGACTACTCGGTGACTATCTGTCACAAGACTGACAAGGACCATGTTGTAACCCATGGATCAGTTACTTGGATCGAAGAGAGTGGCGAGTTCAACACTTTCATATACACTGTTGTCTTATTGTTCGATTTGTTTAGATATATATTACTCCCTCAATTTCGGAAAAATTGTTACATTTTAATATTTTGCGGTCAACTGTATTCGCGTTTGACCACAATTTAATCTTAAACGATATTAATAAATAAATTATTAAAATTATATAATGAAAATTTAGTAATTAAATTTTTATTATATGATTTTATTAAATTATTTACTATTATTGTTTATGAGTAATTTATTAAACTCGAATCTGATTAATAATCAAATGTAATAATTTTTCCGAAATGAAAGATTTCGCATCATCGAAAAAAAAGACTAGTTCTTTCAGGATTTAGATTTTATTTTAGACTTTCCTGTTGTTTAAGCGATCAGCCGATTGATAACAGAACAGTATCTGAGAACAATCAACATGTTGAACAATCGAACAATTCCGATCAAATAACCGATCGAACAAAGACGATTACGAAACTATAATCAATCAAATGCATAAAGAAAACAACACAAGATTTACGTGGTTCGGCTTTGCCTACATCCACGGAGAACAACAAGAACAATCCACTAATCAATGAAAGATTACAAGAATCTGAGAAGCTTTCAAGCAATCAACAATGGCGATTTGCTCTCTTCTCTCTATTCTCTCTCTCACTAGTGTTTCTCTCACTATAACTGACAAGTGAATGATAATTGAGATCAATCTCCCTTAACAACCAAGCTACAAGTCTATTTATACGGATTACAAACAAAGAAAGACGAATTACAAGTAAACAGGCTGTCATGCTCTGTTTCCTGCTTCCAACCGTTTTTCCCTCCGTCACCTTTTAATCTCAGCCGTAGGATGATCAAGATCAACGGTTCCTGAGCAATCTGGCAAATAGACTCTTCCTGTAACTCGTAACCACAGATTCCGTATTAAAAGCCACAGATTCTGCACTAAAACCCACAGTATTTGTGCTAAAACCCATAGAAACTGTCTAATCTTCACAATTCTCCACCTTTAGAGAGTTTCTTGCTTCAGTTCTCAAACAAAAACAGTTCCTGAGGTTAGAACCACCCCTTTAACCTGTTCCTTAAGGGATAGAACAGATCCCCCACTTTGATCCATTATCAAACTGATGTTACTGTGACATTGCTGCAATTGTTGATCAATCTGCAACAATATTCAAACTTTCCTGATGATAATACCTTGGTCATTGCATCTGCTGGATTGTCCAAAGTTGATATCTTCTTCACTTTAATCTCACCTTTCTCTACAATATCTCTGATAAAGTACATCTTCACATCAATATGCTTGGTTCTCTCATGATACATCTGATGTTTAGTAAGATGTATTGCACTCTGACTATCACAATATATGCAAATACACTCCTGAACAATACCAAACTCTTTGATTATTCCTTTTAACCAAATAGCTTCCTTGATAGCTTCAGTGAGTGCTATAAATTCTGCTTCTGTGGTTGAGAGTGCTACCACAGGTTGTCAGACCGACTTCCGGTGATTCTTTGCATCAAGTATAACGTGAAAACATAACCTGTAAGTGACTTCCTACTATCCAGATTAGCAGCAAAATCTGAATCAACATATCCCACCAATGCTTCTGTGTCTGCAATGTTATTCTTCATAAACTTCAGACCATAGTTAGCTGTCCTTTTCATGTACCTTAATACCCACTTTACAGCTTCCCAATGTGCTTTCCCTGCACAACTCATGTACCTACTTACCACACTCATGCTGTGAGCAAGATCTGGTCTGCAACAGACCATTGAATACATGAGACTTCCAACTGCATTTGCATAAGGAACTCTTTCCATTTCAGCTACTTCCTTTTCAACTTTAGGACATTGATCTAGAGAAAGCTTGATATGTTGACCCAGTGGTGTAGAAACTTCACTGGCTTGATGCATATAGAATCTAGACAAAACTTTGTTAACATAGTGTTGCTGAGACAAGTATAGAGTACTGTGTTTCAGCTCTCTTGTGATATCCATGCCCAAGATTCTACTAGCATTGCCTAAATCTTTCATTTCAAACTCCCTTTGCAGTAGTTTCTTCACTTTACTAATCTCTGAGATGTCATTACCAGCCAACAACATATCATCAACATATAACATCAGAAATATGATTGCATCAATTGAACAATGAAATATGTATGCACAACTGTCATAAGAGATTCTTATAAATCCAATGCTCAACACATAAGTATCAAATCTCTTATACCATTGTCTGGGACTTTGTTTCAGCCCATAAAGAGATTTTAGAAGCAAACACACCTGATTCTTGTCTTTGTCAGATTTCACTCCATCTGGTATAGACATATAGATCTTCTCTTCTAGATTTCCATGAAGAAATGCAGTCTTCACATCCAGCTGCTGTAGAATTAACTCCTGTTAGGCAACAACTGCAAGAAGTAACCTGATAGAACAATGTTTTACCACTGGTGAGAAGATTTCATTGAAATCTATACCTTCTCTCTGTGTAAAACCTTTTGCAACTAATCTGGCTTTGAATCTTATTGACTCTCCTGATTCAGTTGTCTCCACCTTCTTCTTGTAGATCCATTTGCAGCCAACAATCTTTGCTTCTTTTGGTTTGTCCACTATCTTCCATGTACCATTCTTGTTCAGAGATAGTAGCTCATCATTCATAGCTTTAATCCACTGATTTTTCTCATTACAACTTACAACTTCATTGTAATTTCTGGGCTCAATATTATCAATATCTTGTGCTACATTCAACACATGAGCTACATAGTTAGCCCAACCAAATCTAGTTGAATGTTTTCCTGCACCTTTTCTCCTATTCTTGTGTTGTGTTAGGTTCCAGTTTCTCAACTCATTTGAGATTGCACCTTGTTGTTGTTCAGGCATTTGAACTTCTTCTTCTGAATGTGAGCTGTCCTCATTGTCAGTTGAAATGTTCACAGGTGTAGATGGATCAGTGTCATGATTATTCTTCTCCTGTATATCTGCAACTGATCTCTCCTGTGTAACATCTGATATCATGACATTTTGACTTATGTCATCTATAGTGGGATCATTGTTTGCAATCTCCACCTCAGACTGATTACTCTTATCAGTTTTCACAGATTCAGGTATACTGTGTGATTCTTGTTTGAATGGCATCACATTTTCATTGAAGATCACATCTCTACTTATGATGCATTTTCTCTCATTTATGCACCATAACTTGTAGCCTTTCACACCCTTAGGATAACCCAGGAATAAGCATCTGAGCCACAGCTCAAGCTTGTCCTGTCTCACATGTGCAAATGCTGAGCAACCAAACACCCTCAAGTTTGAGTAGTTAGAGAGCTTTCCTGACCATACCATTTCAGGAGTTTTAAACTTTATTGCACTAGAGGGACACCTGTTGATCAAGAAACATGCAGTGTTCACAGCTTCTCCCCAGAAACATTTAGTTAATCCTGAGCTCAATAGCATGCACCTTACCCTCTCCAGTAAAGTTTTATTCATCCTCTCTGCAATTCCATTTTGCTGTGGAGTTCCTGATACAGTCCTGTGTCTTTGGATCCCTCTCTCTTTACAGAAGTTATTAAACTCAGTTGAAACAAACTCCATGCCATTGTCAGTCCTTAAACACTTCAGCTTCTTGTTTGTTTGGTTTTCAACTTCAACTAACCACTCTTTAAACTTCTCAAGGGCTTCATCTTTTGATCTGAGAATAAAAACCCACAGCTTCCTTGAATAGTCATCTATTATACTCATGAAGTATCTTCCTCCATTCAGAGTTTGCACCTTGCTGGCCCCCACAAATCTGAATGAACATATTCCAGAATTCCATGTGTGGTATGTTTGCCAGACTGGAAACTAGCTCTATGAGCTTTACTCATCACACAATGGTCACAGAACTCTAGTTTGCAGATTTTATCATCACCAAACACCTGTAGCTTTGCTAGCTCACTCAGTCCTTTATCACTGACATGTGCCAACCTCCTGTGCCATAACTCAGTGTGATTCACCTCCTTAGTAACATGACTATGCCCAGTAATGGTTGATCCTTGCAAGTAATACAGACCATTCTCCTTAATTGCCTGAATAACCACCTTATTCTGCATACTCACTTTCAGAACACCATGGTATGAACCATAGCTGTACCCCTTACTATCAAACACACCTAATGATAGTAGGTTTCTCTTCATACCAGGAACATATCTCACATCTGTAACCTTTCTCACTACTCCATCATACATCTTAATGTATATAGTGCCAATTCCCCTGATTCTGCAAGCATGGTCATTCCCCAGTAACACTTCACCACCATTAAATGTCTTTAACTCACTAAACCAAGATTTAACAGGTGAAATATGGAATGAACAACCAGAATCTAACACCCACTGATCACTGATATGGGATTCACAAACAACAAGTGCTTCTGCATTATCATAAATGTTACCTTCTGCAATATCTGCTGTGTTGTATTGAGCTGCAGACTTGTTTTTCATGAGGGGACAATCTTTCTTAAGATGTCCAGCTTTCTTGCAATGATAGCACTTCCTCTTCTCCACATTATCAGCTCCACCTCTCTCAGTTAGCTTGGCAGTTCTCCTGGTGTTATTGAATGGTTTGTTCCTCAGATTGTGGTTCTTGTTCCATGGTTGCTTCACAGATAAGCTCTCTGCAACTGTGTCATGTTGATTACTAACACCTTTTTGATCCAGCTTGTTTCTCAAGGCTAGCTTCACATCCTTAGCTATTAGATCATCCGGCTTTGACATGACTATTGCATCTACAAAGTGTTCATACCTCTTAGGCAATGAGCTAAGTAATATGACTGCTTTGTCATCCTCACCAACTGTCATCTCCCTTGACTCCATATCAGAACACAGCTTGTTAAATTCATCAAGATGTTCAATAATTGACCTATCAGATTTCATTTTGAAGGAGAAAAATATCTGTTTGAGCTTGATTTTGCTTGCCACAGTCTTAACATGATATAGCTCTTCAAGCTTGTCCCAAACACCTTTTGCGGTCTTCTCTTTGATTACTTCTCTCAGAGCTTTGTCACCAAGAGAGGGATCAAGGTGCTACGGGCCTTCCAATGATTCTATTCTTCTCGGCTTCATCGAAATCTTTGTCAAAACCATCATTAACAGAGCTTGCTCTATACCTTCTTTATCGTAAGTGCTTCCATTTTCGCCTTCCACAAAGTGAAATCCACCTTCTCAGTTAACTTCTCTGTATCAAATCTTGTTGTAGACGCCATTGATCACCAGTTTCAACCTCGACTTCCCACAGACGGCGCCAATTGTTGAACAATCGAACAATTCCGATCAAATAACCGATCGAACAAAGACGATTACGAAACTATAATCAATCAAATGCGTAAAGAAAACAACACAAGATTTACGTGGTTCGGCTTTGCCTACATCGACGGAGAACAACAAGAACAATCCACTAATCAATGAAAGATTACAAGAATCTGAGAAGCTTTCAAGCAATCAACAATGGCGATTTGCTCTCTTCTCTCTATTCTCTCTCTCACTAGTGTTTCTCTCACTATAACTGACAAGTGAATGATAATTGAGATCAATCTCCCTTAACAACCAAGCTACAAGTCTATTTATACGGATTACAAGCAAAGAAAGACGAATTACAAGTAAACAGGCTGTCATGCTCTGTTTCCTGCTTCCAACCGTTTTTCCCTCCGTGTCACCTTTTAATCTCAGCCGTAGGATGATCAAGATCAACGGTTCCTGAGCAATCTGGCAAATAGACTCTTCCTGTAACTCGTAACCACAGATTCCGTATTAAAAGCCACAGATTCTGCACTAAAACCCACAATATTTGTGCTAAAACCCATAGAAACTGTCTAATCTTCACACAACAGAGGATAGTTTGTTCCACATATACGTATTGAGCTAATGTCATTATCCTTAGCTACAAGATGAACAGTGACAGGCCAGCTTGTTGAGTCTTGAAATGGAGCATAGTTTTCTCAGTCACAGCAAAACTAAGACATATATATGCTTGGCCAAGAACTGAAAACAAGGTCCTGATTAATATCAATTCACAATGCCGTCTATGGACAATATTTTAGAGTTGATTTTTAGACTTTAGTCCTCCTTATCTTACAGACTTACAATCATATAGTTACAATCTGTGCCTTGAAGGAAAAAAAAAAAAATCCGAAAATATGGTATATAAGTAAGCACACTCCTAAAACTCTAAAACATATCCGAAAAATGGAGGTAAAAAAGCAAATTCTTCTCTTCTTGTTTGCTCTTTATCTTCAACATGTTAGTGTGGCTTCTGGTGAGAGGTCGATTTACATTGTCCACATGGACAAATCTTTCATGCCAAAGGCATTTTCTAACCACAACCATTGGTATACTCATACTATCAGTTCCTTAGAATCCAAGAACACCAACTCTCTGGAGCACCATAATAACATCCCAAGAAGACTAGTTTACACGTACGACAATGCATTTCACGGCTTTAGTGCCCTGTTGTCAGAAGATGAACTAGCAGTCCTTGA
This sequence comes from Plantago major, assembly GCA_026545765.1. Classification (NCBI taxonomy): domain Eukaryota; kingdom Viridiplantae; phylum Streptophyta; class Magnoliopsida; order Lamiales; family Plantaginaceae; genus Plantago; species Plantago major. The sequence goes on from CM048839.1 coordinate 32,096,094, forward strand.
AAAGTCTCCTGGATTTGTCTCAGCATATGGTGACAGAAAGGTCACAATTGACACCACTCACACATTTGAGTTCCTCTCCTTAAATCCTAACACAGGATTGTGGCCTGCTTCTGAATATGGGAAAGATGTGATCATAGGTGTAATTGACACCGGTGTGTGGCCTGAGAGTCAGAGTTTCAATGACGATGGCATGACAGAGATTCCTGCCAGATGGAAGGGAACGTGTGAAGAAGGGGATGAGTTTAATGCTTCATTATGTAATAATAAACTCATCGGAGTTCGGTACTTCAACAAAGGACTTATTGGTGCTAATCCGAACACAACCATAGGTATGAACTCCGGAAGGGATACATTTGGACATGGTACACACACTTCATCAACTGCTGGAGGCAATTACGTTGACGATGTTTCGCTATTTGGTTATGCACATGGAACTGCAAGAGGTATTGCACCTCGTGCCAGGGTAAGTGAATTTTTTTTTCTATTTGATCTGGACTTACAAAAGAGGTGTGAAATTAATACATTTATATTAATTGTCTGCAGGTAGCTATGTACAAGGTTCTTTGGGATGAAGGAGAGTCCACTTCTGATGTTCTTGCGGGGATTGATCAAGCCGTCGCAGATGGTGTTGATGTCATTTCCATATCTATGGGGTTCGACGGTTTTCCATTATATCAAGATCCAATTGCTATAGCTTCGTTTGGCGCCATGGAGAAAGGCATTCTTTTTTCATCATCTGCTGGAAATGAGCAAAATATCGGGTCGTTACATAATGGAATCCCTTGGGTATTGACAGTTGCAGCTGGCACGATTGATCGTTCCTTTGTGGGAACATTGACTCTTGGTAACGGGATAAGCATCACCGGGTATACGAGGTTTCCTGCTGCTGCCCTTGTTAGGGATCTGCCACTCATTTACAATGAAACATTGTCATCCTGCAATTCAAGTGAGGCCTTGTCTGCGGCAAGAGATCGAATAGTCATATGCACATATACCATCGACTATGATCAGATGACCTATCTATCAGCCTCGAATGTCGCAGCTGCTATTTTTGTAGCCGTTGATACTGCTTCATTACGTCTGCAATTCACACATCCAAGTGTTGGTATTAGCTCATTGGACGCATTGGCTGTCATAGAATACGCAACAAAAGATGCGAAACCATCGGCAAGCATTGTTTTCCAACAGACCATAACTGGGACACCACGGGCTCCAGTTGTAGCCGCGTACACCTCAAGAGGCCCCGCACCAAGCTATCCTGGAATACTAAAACCAGATGTTATGGCGCCAGGATCATTGGTCTTAGCATCATGGATTCCCAACAGCGAAGTCGCTTATATTGGTAATATTCCTTTAACAAGTGACTACATAGCGATTTCAGGCACGTCAATGGCATGCCCCCATGCCTCAGGCATTGCCGCACTTCTTAGGGGTGCTCACCCTGAATGGAGCCCTGCTGCCATCCGATCTGCCATAATTACAACTGCGAATCCTTTAGACAACACGAACAATCCCATTGTTGACTCATTCTTCAACTACACAGATGCAAGTCCTCTAGCCATGGGAGCAGGACATGTTGATCCTAACCGTGCACTCAACCCTGGCTTGATATACGACGCTTCTCCACAAGATTACATCAATCTTCTATGCTCAATGAACTTCACTCAAAGTCAGATAATGACAATTACAAGGTCGAGCTACAAATGTGCAAATGCATCTTCGGATCTAAACTACCCGTCATTCATAGTGTTGTACTCGAATGGTACGACAACTACTATGGGGCATCAATTTGAAAGAACGGTCACAAATGTTGGGGACGATGTAGCTTTGTATGAAGTTCAAGTCACGCCACCGGAAGGATCAACGGTTAGTGTGTCACCAACAACATTGCAGTTCGGCAAGAAGTATGAGAAGCAGAGCTATGCACTCACCATATTGTACAATGTTAACACTACAGGAGCAGTAACGTTCGGTTCAATTGCTTGGGTTTCGAATGATGGCAAGTATAGTGTGAGAAGTCCTATTGTCGTGTCTCCCATGATTCCTGTCTGGTAATACATACTCCCTCCATCCGTCCCAAGTCAGATCTCCGGTTTTGACTTTTTCAAAGTTAACAAAATCGGACTTTGACTACAGTTAACTTTCGAACCGTAGAGCGAAAATTTTCAATTATATTATATAATGAAAATTTAGATCCTTGTATATTTTCAATTATATTATATAATGAAAATTTTTAATAATAAAATCGAACTTTCACTACGAATAACTCTCAAACTTTGATTGGCCCGAGGAATTAAAATATTTAGAAGAGTTGAATAAAAGATGTAATTATTTACGAAGATTGTCCTGCCACCAAAAGTGGAAAACAAATTTCATTCACACTTGAATTGATATTACAGGTTATTATTTGGGTAGATGACCGGAACATTAGGTCAACAAATTGTTGAGGGTTATTAAAATTTGATTGAACTTGAAGTTGTTAGAAGCACAATTTCGTGCAAATTTTTCATACAAATGCCAGACTCTTTTCTTATACTATAGACAATACATAATGTGAATTTCGTGTAAAATTTACATTTCACGTTGGTTTGTTTTCTATGTTTTGTATATAGTCAATTTCAAGTATGAATTTCATACAAAAATCTCATACAATTTCTAATGTGAATTTCAACATGGACCACTTGGTATAAAGGAATGTCACGCTTGTTTGGTCCGTGATTTTGGAGGTGTCAAAATTCTATTTTGGTGCCATCACTCTACAATTTTATCATAATGCATGTGCCATTATTTTGATAATAACTACATGATGATTGGAGGTTAGAGAGTCACCATATTATAAGTTTTCCCCATTGTTGATAAGTTGCTAACCTTTGAAAATGAATTAATGAATTGCGTTTGAGACGGACTTACTTGATTTCAGTAGTATTTTATTCCTTTGTTCCAACACATCCCATATATTCATACATATTTAGTCTCATTTAAAAAATCAAGTCCTATCCTCCTACCAGATCAATCCACTATAATTGTGCAATCTATGATCAAATAGCAATATAGCATAGTGTAATGGCCTCAAAATTTCAACTTCATGGGCAAAAACAGAGAGGTCCCGTGAGTGGCATGCGTTTGCGATTGTATGTCAAAATTCTTATGCAATGACAAATTGAGTAATGGACAATTTGCCTCCCCATTACTCTCTCCTCTATATAAGTACCTTCCCTATTGATCTTGAACAACAATGTAAAAATCCCATTGCATTACATAAAAACATGTCCACTCATATCTCTCTGTTTTTCTGCTTGTTTCTTTTCTATCTCACATTCCCAGACTACATTTCTGCGGATAAAGACACTTACATTGTCCATATGGACTTATCTGCCATGCCCAAAGCCTTCTCTACCCACCATAGTTGGTACTTAACATCTCTCGCCTCGCTCTCCGACGACGTGTCTACGAGACTTGTTTACTCCTACACTAATGCCATCAGTGGTTTTAGTGCAGTTCTTTCATCTTCTGAACTTGAAGCTCTTAAGGGCTATCCGGGCTACCTGTCATCAACGAAAGACGCAGCTGTCAAAATTGATACGACACATTCGTCTCAGTTCCTCGGGCTCAATTCCGACCATGGTGCTTGGCCTATTTCCGACTATGGAAACGATGTTATAATTGGTGTGGTGGATACCGGTGTTTGGCCGGAGAGTAGGAGTTTCGATGATGTAGGAATGGCGGAAGTTCCGTCCAGATGGAAAGGCGAATGCCAGAGTGGAACTCAGTTCAATTCCTCGTTGTGCAACCGGAAACTCATTGGCGCCCGGTACTTCAACAAAGGCCTACTAACTCATACTCCGAACCTCACAATTGCGATGAATTCTGCTCGTGACACTGAAGGACACGGTACTCACACATCGTCTACCGCTGGTGGGAGTTACGTGGAGGGTGCATCATTCTTCGGCTATGCTCCAGGGACGGCTAGAGGCATGGCGCCAAAGGCTCGTGTTGCCATGTACAAGGCCTTATGGGAAGAAGGAGTGTATATTTCCGATATACTCGCTGCCATTGACCAAGCGATTGCCGATGGAGTTGACGTGTTATCCTTGTCATTAGGTATAGATGGCCTGGCTTTGTACAGCGATCCTATCGCCATAGCAACGTTTGCAGCAATGGAGAAGGGAATTTTCGTCTCAACTTCAGCAGGGAACGAAGGGCCTTACTACGAGACCTTGCACAACGGAACACCTTGGGTTCTCACTGTTGCGGCTGGTACATTGGATAGAGAATTTCAGGCCACATTAGCTCTTGGCAATGGAGAAACAGTGACCGGGTTGTCTATGTACCCCGGTAATGCCTCTTCAAGTGAGGTTCCAATTGTTTCCGCAGGGACCTGCCAGGATGAGAAGTCTCTCAAATCCATCGGAAGGAAAATAGTCGTGTGTGTGGTGGATACAGATGACTCATTAGGCGAACAAGTTTACAATGTCCGAAATGCTAATGTTTTTGGCGGCATCTTCATCACAAACAACACTGACCTAGGATTCTACATCGAAAGTTCGTTCCCAGCCATATTCTTAAATCTCGAGCAAGGTGAGAAACTAAATGGCTATGTCAGCAATGTCTCTTCTGCTAAAGCTGCCTTTAATTTTCAAGAAACACGCCTTGGCGCATTAACATCTCCGAAAGTGGCAAGCTACAGCTCAAGGGGTCCATCACCGAGTTGCCCTTTGGTCCTTAAGCCGGATATTATGGCTCCCGGGGATCTGATTCTTGCTTCATGGCCAGTGAATTCTGCAGTAGGCGATATCAATTCAACAAGTCTGTTTAGTAACTTCAACATCATATCAGGAACATCAATGTCCTGCCCTCATGCGACCGGAGTAGCAGCTCTCTTGAAAGGGGTACATCCCGACTGGAGTCCAGCAGCCATTCGATCAGCCATGATGACAACTGCCAATGTGATGGACAACACTAAAAGTCCGATCAAAGATATCGGTATCAATAACCAAGAGGCTACGCCACTGGCAATGGGAGCCGGTCACATTGATCCTAACAAAGCATTAGACCCTGGACTAATATACGAAGCAAACACACATGATTACATTAATCTTCTTTGTGCGTTGAACTTCACATCGAACCAAATACAGACTATCACTAGATCCTCGCCTTACAATTGCTCCAATCCATCACTAGACCTAAACTATCCATCCTTCATTGCCTACTTCAATACAGATGACACCGCCACAAAAGTCATAGAGTTTCAACGAACGGTAACTAACATTGGAGGTGAGAACTCAGTCTACACTGTGTCATTGACAAACATGAAGGGCTTGAAAGTTAGCGTCTCTCCAAATATATTGGAGTTCACCAAGAAGTACGAAAAGAAAAGCTACACATTACGAATTGAAGGTCCGAGTATGATGAATGACACGGTGGTTTCCGGTTCACTAACATGGATAGAGTCAGGTGGCAGTCATAGAGTTACAAGTCCAATTGTTGCCACAAACATAAATCCAGACACGTTATGATGAGGATAGGATTGAGAACGTAACTTGTAATCTTGAACATGTGATGAATAAACATTGCTGATCATAGTTTGTTATCTATCCCTCAATCATTCAATTGTTTTTGGTTTCTGGAAGTAAAGTTAAAGAACAGCTGACAATACAGCTCGCAAAAGTCAGGTTGGTACATGAAGTGAATTTCAGTAATGCCATAATAAAATTTGATGGCTAGCTACGAAGAAGAGTTAACACTTAACAATGATAGGATGGAGACATTCTAACAGTAACGTTCTTGTTTATGGACCCTATTGATTTGTTCCAATATCTTGACAAGGAAGAATCTTCTTCTGGTAATAAACAAGAGTTTTATAACATATGGAAACAAGATATATGGGATATACATTATGGCGTATGAATTATGCAAACAGGTTTCTTGGAAGTGTGGTACATATATACAAATTAAAGTTTGGTCACAAATTGATATATTTCTAGTGGTTTGATTAAATTTCGTCTGGGAATCTTCCACCCATAAAACTGTACAGGACGTACCAAAATTTTGGAATTAAAATTAACGATTTCTAAAATTGTGATATTTTTGTTTATTTCACCGGTATACATCGCTTCATTTAGTTTGAGGGAAAATGGGGAAAAGAAAAAAAAAATAGGGGAAAATATTATTTTTCTAGTTTCAGGAAATTCTGAAAAATTTATGAAAATATTTGTCAAATATATCTATCTCCACAAAATAAGGTAAGTTGTTTTCCCCTCACATTTTTCAGAAAAATCTTATTTTTGCCTATTTTTTTTCTTTTCCTCCATTTTTTCTCAAACCAAATGAAGCCTAAGTGCGACTATTCGTACCACAGACAAGAAAAGTCAAAAAAAACGAGAACCAAGTGAGCAAAGATGGATAGTGAAATTAAGGAGTTGAGATTGAGAAGAAAAGGAAATGCCGAAAACGAATGTAAGCCAAAATTGCTTTCAATAATTTGATGGATTTCATCAACATAATCAAAACTATATGAATCCTGCTCATTCATGTGTGCAAGATTCAGTATGTTTACAAAATTGTGTACAGTTTAAAGATTGATTTTGAATCTTTGATGCCACAAACATAGTTGGCTTGTTACCCCCCTTACATTATAGGGTTAATTACACTTTCACCCCTGTAAAATTCTCGTTTTTCAAATCCCCCTGAAACCCAAGGATTCCGAAAGATCGTTACAATTCCCCCCCTGAACTTTACTCAGGGTTTCATGTCGTTAACTTTCGTCGTCAGTCAATGCGGTCAAACCGTTAAAAAAGTCAACCGTCAACTGGGGTTTGAAAGTAAGATTTGTCAAAAAAATATTTTTTCTGAAAAAAAAAAAATGACGTCATAAAGATTGATGGTCTCCAACTCTGTCCTCGAGGGGTCCCAAAGTAAAATTAGTCAAATTGAAAAAAAACACATAGATTTTTCTGAAAAAGTAATAAGGGAATTTGAATGTAATTTACGGAATAGAAGTAGAAGAAAGTAAGAAAATTGATTGAAAAGGAAGAATTTGAAACATATCAATTAATTAATCAGTGCAAATAAAATGATTATAAGGCTCTGTTTAATATATTGATCCCAAATCTGGTGACTTGGTAACAGGCATCTACCTTCTCTCTCATTTGTTAGTTTATGCTTTTTTTTTTTCCTTCTGTTTTCTTTGGTTGGATACCTTGAAAGATTAAAGAAAAGGAAACAAAGATGTTGTAGCTTTATATAGTCACCCGATTGGTAGCATTTTAGTTCTATATACAGATTGATACAGCTATAATCACTTCCGATTAGATTGTAACCTCTGGGAACCAATTATCTTATACAAAACTTTCTTTACAATCTTTGTGTTGTTGTTATGGTAATCAGACACTACAAGAAAACAGTGGTTTAGCGACGGAATTATCCGTATCCGTCGCTAAGCCACTGCCGATCCGTCGCTAAGGCCTTAGCGACGGATAGACGCCCGTCTTAATGACGGACGTCTCTAAGGCGAATTAGAGATGGATTTTTATCTGTCGCTAATAGCCACGGAATTGGCGACGGATAGGTCGTTAACCCTCCGTCGCCATTAGAGACGGATAATTATCCGTCTCTAATCTAATTAGGGCTAGAACGCCCTAATTCGTTGTTTAGCGACGGATAATTATCCGTCGCTAAACTACTGTTTTTTAAATTTAAAAAATAAAATTATTTTATAATTTTCACCTGTTTTTTCAACAAATATAATAGTGATATGTCACAAAGGGGAAATTGCATTAATTAACAACAACGATTCGTCCAAAAAACAAATTATCCAAAATAAAGTCTACATATCCGAATATAAATCCAAATATCCAACAAAGTAAAAAGTAGCATAGTATCCAAAACATCACAACATCACTAAGACGAGTAGGGGTATTACGCTCATATACAATGAGCTCTTCCATCCTCTGATTCATACGAGCCTGCTCATCCCTGAGATTTCCAATCTCAGTCTGGAGAGGAGTCACTGCTTCATTCACCATCTGCTCGACCTGCCCCTGTGTGTAAACACCACCATGTCCCTGAGATTGCTGCTGGGACACGGAGAAGCTCTGCGTCAGTGTCTCGCCATAACTACCAAGACCATAAACCCGACCCTTGTTGTCGGGTGGGTTGACCTGTAGAAAGATCCGGTCTTGTTCTTCCACGGACAACTCCTCACCCTCGAGTAGCCTCTCCGCAATGATCCGCTCCACCTCACTCTGTAATAGTTAAGTGTATACGAAATGAGCTACAATTTCATATTTAATTTATAATACACATGCATATACAACTGTAACACTTATCAAATACACATATCGCAATAAGCTCGGACTTCTGGTCCACCCAAACGGCGTTCTTGAACTTCCCCATCTTCATTTGCTCTAGGCAAGTCTTGGGTTGGTTCAGGTTCAGCTAAAGAACATTATATATTGCAACAAGTAGTTAGTAAGTTGGTAGGAATGCAAACAAGTGGTAAATTGGTATAAATGAAAGCAATACACATGTGTACAAATCATGTTGTAATCAGAACACAGATATATATACTTACCGACATCTGGAGATCAGTGACAACTTCGTGACCAAGTGATGCTGGCGAGCCCTTAACATCTCATGGCTCACAAATTGATTCTGTTCTTGTAGGGTGATCCTCGGCGTGATTAATGCTCCAATACTCATGCCACATAGCCCACTCTTCGTCCCCAATATGCCTATCTTGTGGCTTTCCTTTGTCTCAGATTTTTCATGTCACCCACCATATGCCTATCTGTGTCGTGAGCCCAAACTCGAAACAAAGCCACATCTGGGGAATAAGGCGAGTCGGAATGTAGTATTTTTTTCTACATTCCAATTCTATTCAAAGTAAAAATTAATGCCCCAAGGTCAAAATTTCAAGATAAAAATGGTGCATTTCACCCAAGTGGCTAACATACCACACAAATTGTTCTAGAATTTACTAACACAATGGTGACTAACATATCACCCAAGTAAGTGGCTAACATACCACACAAATTGTCCTAGAATTTACTAACACAATGGTGACTAACATATCACCCAATTAAGTGGCTAACATACCACACAAATTGTCCTAGAATTTACTAACACAATGGTGACTAACATATCACCCAATTAAGTGGCTAACATACCACACAAATTGTCCTAGAATTTACTAACACAATGGTGACTAACATATCACCCAATTAAGTGGCTAACATACCACACAAATTAGTAAACTAGTTCATTAATCGATTCTCTCTACAAATAAAGCATTTTAACATTTACCACAACAAATTGTAACATTTAAGCTTACCCGAAGCTCATCAAAGTAGAAGTGCTTCGTCTCAGTCTTGAGTGTGCTCCACTTTTCGCCTCCCTGGCCCGGCAACTCCCTCCTAAGCTTGAATATCTCATGCAGGTCGTCTGAAGATTGCTGAGGCCACAACCTGCAGTTATGAATGACATATAGAAGAGTACATATATTTATTAGACAATTCATGTGACATATATATAAACACTTATCTTAAGTTATGTTCTACAAATGTATATATAATACTTACTTCCTCCCGCCATTAGGGAACAACACCAACTTCCCCTCCCACGTAGCACCATCAACGATCTCGGTATATGGACACTTCCTGTCTCACGTATGCATTGGCCATCGACCCCTCAGGCTTACCTTTGTTGCTGACGTACTTCTTCAATTTTCCCAAATACCTGAAAGTTGTATATATATTTAGGTAAGATAATGTTCCTTCGGAAATAAGAACATTTTAAGTAAATGGATGCCTTTATTACACACCTCTCGAATGGATACATCCATCGATACTGAACCGGTCCAGCAAGTCTCGCTTCATGTGGGAGGTGAACCATCAAGTGCTCCATAGAATCAAAGAAGCTCGGTGGAAAGATACGCTCAAGCTTGCATAGAATCAATGGTATGTTGCTTTCAAGATTTGCTAACACTTCATCCTCAAGCACCCTTGAGCATAAATTCTTGAAAAATAAGCTCAGATCGGCGAGAGTGCTCCATATAGGCTTAGGTAGTAGTTCTCAAAATGCAACAGGGAGACGCCTCTCCATGAACACATGGCAATCGTGGCTCTTCATCCCATACATCTTTGTCTTCTTCAAATCCACACACCCTCCCAAGTTCGATGCATAACCGTCGGGGAACTTCAATCCCCTCACCCAATCAAACAGCTTGTTCCTAGCTTCAATGTCAATTGTAGTCAGGCCTTGATCCCTTATCATTCCGCTTTGTCAACTCCGGCCTATTACAAAATGTATCCAACTCAGATCTAGATTTAACTGTATCCTTTGTTTTCCCTGTAATGTTGCAAATCGTGTTGAAGCAGTTTTCGAACACGTTCTTCTCAATGTGCATGAAATCCAAGTTGTGACGGATAAGAAGAGTGCTCCAATAAGGCAAGTCCCAGAAGATGCTTCTCTTCTTCCATCCACAATTTTTGCTAATTTTATCGTTATGCTTCTCCGACCCAAGTTCAGTTACTTTCAAGAGACCCAGGCTTTCTATCTCTGCAAGTATCTGTGCACCAGTAAGTTTTGTCGGGGGCCCTTTCATTTCTACTCGAACCTTCAAGAACTGAGTCTTGTTCTTCCTGAACGGATGATCTTTTGGTAGAAACCTACGATGATCAAACCAACATTCCTTTCCGCTCTCCTTCAGTCTAAATGCACTACTGTCGTCCAAACAATGTGGACAAGCATTAAAGCCCGCGGTTTTCCTTCCAGATAGCATGGAGTAAGCTGGAAAATCACTCACGGTCCACAGTAGTGCTGCTCTCAAGTTGAAGTTCTTCTTCGTTGACACATCATATGCTGGGATACCTTTTTCCCACAACTCGATCAGCTCCTTGATTAGGGGCTGCAAGAACACATCCACCTTCTGTCCTAGATCATATGGACTGGGCACCAAAGCAGTCAAGAACATGAACGGTTCCTTCATGCACTCACCGGGGGGCAGGTTGTACGGTGTCAGCATAACTGGCCAACAAGAGTACTTCCGGTCACTTCCAAAGGGGTTAAAATCATCCGTACAAAGGCCCAATCGTACATTTCTAGGCTCCACTGCAAACTCCGGATAGCTGTCGTCGAAGTGTTTCCATGCAGGTGAGTCTGATGGATGCTCCATTCTACCCTCTACCGGGATTACTCTCTCCTTGTGCCACCGCATTTTATCAGCACAAGCACTTGAAGCGTACAACCTCTTCAAACGAGGTGCTAGAGGGAAATACCACATTTTCTTATGTGGGAGATTTTTCTTCTGACGTTTCTTTGAGGCGCCCTCCTTGTAACGCTTGTACCGGTCCTTACCACAGAACTTGCACTTCAGTAGATCTTTATCCTTGTTGGTCCAGATAACGGCAAAGTAAAAGACTAGAGGGGGGGGGTGAATAGTCTTTTAAAACTTTTGTCGATAAACACAGTTTCTCAGAAACCTGGGGGTTTCTGATACTTAAATTCAGAGCGCGGAAGACTTTAAGATAGGTAAGTGCAGAAACAATAAGTATGTGTGTGTGTGTGCTTTGCTGAAATGTAAATGACACAGAAAGTATAGTGGTATCTGGAGGTGGCGTAATCCTCCAACTAATCCACTTCGGTCTTTCTGAGACCTAGAATTCACTAGAACAGATAATTGAGTTCACCTTACAATAATCCTATTCTAAGATTCCTAAACAAATGGTTTCCAACCAAATGTTCCTCCTGAGTTATTCCCCAGCTCCTAGAGCTAAGTACTTCCTCTACTCAGATAACCTTGGAGTTATTCCCTGATTTCCCAAATCAAGTACTTCCTCTACTCCACGCCTTGATGGTGTTGGTTATAAGGTTTTGTCAGAGAGGCTTCTCGTATAACTTTTCAGTTATGTTTTCAGAGAGCCTAATAGAACACGACTACTTAATACACTTGTTCAGTGGATGGCAGTCTGCTCTTAACTGACCCAAGTAATTGATGTTCGTTCTGGAGAATGAGCTTCAGAAAGGGTATCTGATAGTTCAACTCTTTCACGAATAACAATCTCTTGTTAAGGTTCAGGACAACTTAGAACTACTAGTGATTCTTCAAGCAATAGAAAGCTTTCAGAAAGGATAGTAGAGTGCTTGAGAGAATACTTTGCTTGATGGTAAGTTTGCAAGATAGAGCGTTCTAAGGTATGTTCTTGAAGCATCTAAGTGTGTGATATATATAGATAAATTTGAGAGGCATTTGAATTGTATCCGTTGTGCTCTCTATCAAATTATATCCGTTTATATCTTGAACTATGTACTCAGAAGTCACTATCTCTTGTTTCAGAGGACTTGCTTTTTTTTTTTTTTTTTGCATTTAATGCATAGTCTTGTTCATTGTCCTTTAGTCTCAGCGGATACATGAGCCTTCGATGATGCTTGCATGCTCCATACTCATGATGTCATATGTCCAGAATCATATTTCGAAAGTAAGTTAATATACTTAAGAAGGATTAAGGACATAGTCTTTCTGAGTTAGACTAAACCTTTGTGTCTTCATAAATCTTGTGCAATCTTCAGTCTTCTAATCTTCAGAAAAGCTCCATTGCTAGGATTGATCTTCAAGGTCTTCTTGAAATAAAAATTACACTAAGAGACCTATAATCCTGATACAAGATTTACTAGACTAATCATACTCAGTGATTTCCTCTTTTTACAATGTTCAAGTGAACCAAGAGTACTTTAATCACCTTTCTGGCTAAGATAAAAACATGTGATGAGTGATCAAAATACTAACAGATATTCCTAACAAATTTCCCCATTTTTGATCAGTCATCCATGACTATCTTTTAAGTCCTATTACAAAATTGTAATCCTGGAAGAGAAAACAATCCACGACTTAATCATTTCAAATGATATTCAATTTTAGTTGAATTAAGTGCAGAAAGTAAACATCAACCAAATCACAAGAAGTGATCTTTGCTGATAAGTTGTCATCTATTAAAATGTATCTGAGAGTATGATCTTCAGATAGGTACAGTTTACTGAAAGAGATGCAACTTTTACATATAGAGAATTTTAGAAATAATCAGCAAGGTTACAAAAAGTAATAAAACATACTAAGTAAATTACAACAAAGGAGATTCCAAGCTCCAAGAGAGTATGCTAATGTTACTAGTCTTCAAGTCTTCAGAAACGCAACTTGGGTTTAGATACCTCAAGTTCTTCAGCACCCTTTCTGGATTAGTTGACATGATCATCCACTTTTCTGCATTCTTGGACATAGTCATAAAGAATCCTTCTGACAGAGAGCTCTGTCTTTCTGGATAAGTCACATATTTCATGGTAACTCTTGCCAAGTTTGTGATTCTTCCCCAGAAAGTGTTTGACCCAGAAGTACTTTTCCCAGACCCATGCATGGTCTACTTGCAGCTGAGATAGGTTGAAATACTTGTATATTTCTTCCAGATAGTGTATATCATCTAGGTATTCATGCAATGTCATATAGAATGACTCATAGGTTGAAACACCTAGTTTGTTCTTCCTACTGTAGCTACCATTCAGTTTTCTTACCTTGTGTACATCATCAGGTTTTGGGTAAGGACAGGCAAAAGAAAGATCCATCTTTCTGGCTTCATTCATCTTTTCTACTTCAAAGTTTAGCCAGGCATGAAGGTGCTCAGGTTTTAGCAATTCTGGCTTGCCTTCTCTCCATTTCAGGATCTGGTTGAGGATGGGAGTTGGAAACTTATCATTGACAAGTAGATGTTGTAGTTCCAGAATCCAATACCATCTCTTGTTTAGAATGCACCTATATGAAGATTCTTCATTACTGGTCTTCATATACTCAATGTGGGCATCAGTTGGCCTTTCTTGATGTGTTTCATTGTTTACTCTGCCAAACTGGAAATCCCTTCTTGCTTTTCTGTTTGGTGGCCTTCTGTCAGGAGATCCTCTAACCCTTTCTTCCTGCCTTGGGGCTGTGTTGGTGGATGTTCCTTGTAATGACTTGGTATTTCCAAAAGGGGTTCTGGCTGCTAAAGGTCTTGCTGCCAAAGGAGGTTGTGAAGTAGTTGCTTGTCTCCTTTTCTTGGGAAGTGGATGTTCATCCGTGTCGGATTCATCCTCATCATCATTGAAGTCCAAAATTGGAGACTTGCAGCTTTCTTGACCTCTTACTTCTCCTTCTTCCTTTTCTTCTTCTTCTTCAGAAGTCTTCTTCTCTTTTGAGATTCTAAGGGACATGGTTCCCCTAGTAACCATACTTCTCAGCCTTCTGGCTGGTTGATCTGGAATAACTTCTTCAGCAAGGGTGTCTCCAGTGGTGTCCTTAATGACAAGTTGACTTGAGGAGGGAGGATTTGATTGTTTTCTTTTTCTTCCTCTGCCTTTCTGAGGCATCTCTTCTTCCCCCTTAGTCATGAATGACTGACTCTGATAGCATAAGCTTCAGAGAGAGTTTCAAAGTTTTTCTGGAGATTGTTGTGCACCCTGACCAATTCTTGAAGTTCCTTCTTCAGCTCTTTGTTCTGTCTAACCAGTTCCTGCTCCTTTGTGTTGAGCTCGTCAAGCGGCCTTAGGATGGCGTTGGCTTGCAGGACAACATGGCTGGCTTCATTCAATGCTGCATTAACATTGTTACAATCCTCATCCCTGACCAACCCTAGGTCTTTCTGAGAGAGAGCTATGCTGGTTGCTCTGTTGAGTAAAGCAGCAGCCAATGGCTTCATCTCTTCTGGGACATATTTTAGCACTTCTGTGTCTTGGGCAACTAGTGTCTTTCTGAGCTCTAAAAAGACACTGTTCCTTGCACGGTGCTCTTCACTTCTTGAACTACTTGGTGCAGAGAATATATGAGGAGCAAGTAGGGCTCTTTTGTGCTGAGTGACAAGTCTCTCATCTTCTGCTTCAGTAATCAAGTTGTGGGTTTCAGCATCACTATCATAATCCTTTTCTTAGATTGTTTGCAGATTGACAATCTTCTTCTACTTTCCATCAAGTGTGCTGGCCTTCTGAGAAGATGTAGAGGGTCTTTCTGATGCAGTCTCAGCATCATGCTCTTCATCATCATTGTCATCCATGGCATCTATCTCAGCAGCTGTGACAACAATGGCATTTTTCAAATTTCTTTGCTCATCTAGGAGTGCCAATTCCTTGGCATTAGCTTCTTCGAGCTTCTTGATTTTGGCTTCCTTTTCATCTACAAGAGCTTGAGTCTCAATGTTGATTCTCTTCTCTTCTTCCAATACCTTTCTGAGTTGTTCAATCCTAAACTCAGCGGCTGAAATTTCTTCTATGGCATCATTGTGTTCAGCCTGTTGGGTATCTTGATGAGACTTGGGAGGTGATGATGATGGAGCTTTCTGAGCATTTGAGGGAGTAGCCTTTCCTCCACTTCCTTTGCTAGCTTTCTGAATCCCGCCTTGTCCAGGTTGGGGATCATCATTCTGATCATCATCATCATCATCCTTTGCTTTTTGGTTTGGATGCTCAGAGGGAGGTTCTTGATAATCATTTTCGTCCATCTCCTCGTCATCTTCTGAAACCAGGTTGATCACATTTGGGAATGTAATCATCCTCCCATTAACTTCTTCTTGTTCAGCAGGATAAGTAGTGAGCTTCTTTGGGCAAGGTGATGGGTAACCATCTGCTCTTGGGTTTGAGCATCCGCAGACTTGAAATCTGCCAAAAGTCTTTGTGCTACTTCATGAATGAAGTCTTCATGCATCAGAGTGGCAAATGTGTAGGACTCTGTTAGGAACAATGCATGGATATAATCTTCCAAATTGAAGGAGATTGCTCTCTTCTCTGGGACGTCGATTACTCTGGCTAATCCAGAAAGGTCAGCCTTTCTGAGTTTCTGCCATTGTCTGAAGCACTTGAGATGTTTCTTTAAAGTGTGCTTCTGGAAAGCCTTGAGTAAATCAACTGGCACTAGACTTTGAGCCTGAAAGAAAGGGATCAAGTTAGTTTTGTTCAAACCACTTGAGTTAGTATCTGTGTGCAAAAGTAAGCTTTCTGAGCATACCTGTGTAGAAACACTAGGCTCATTATCCTGTACTTCTGCTTGCTTGGTCTCAGAGACCTCAAATACTTTGGTGTGAGGAGAAGTTTTATCCTCATCAACCTTTCTTTCCGCTTGAACCTGAGAATTAATATCAAATATGTTTAGAAACTGTTAACAGAAAAGATAGGTGGAAAAGTGCTTTCTGAGACTTCACTTACTTCCAAGTGAGGAAGCTCAGTAGCATGGTCCTCAGAAACCTTGGGGGTTTCTGGCACCTTTTCTGCAGATACTTCTTGTTCAGCAGTTTTAGTTTCTTTTGGAGGAGATAAGACCACAGTCTTTCCTTCCAATTGTTCTTCTGACTGAGCATGTAAGAACAAACATAAGAGATTTTAGTAGTGGGTTTTCCAAAGCATTCTTTGAAGAAGACTATTACTGATTACTTACCTTCTCAGTAGAAGGCTCAGTAAATACTTCCTCAGAAAGCTTTTCAGCCTTTGGAATGTCTAGGTTTTGGGGTGTTGGTTCCACCAACACTACTTCCCCAGTTGGAGCCTATGAAGAGACATTAAGAATATTAGAACATAAGATAAGAGCATTGTTGGTCCAGATAACGGCAAAGTAAAAGACTAGGGGGGGGGGGGGTGAATAGTCTTTTAAAACTTTTGTCGATAAAAACTATTTCTCAGATATCTGTGTAGATATCTGATACTTAGATTCAGAGCGCGGAAGACTTAAGATAGATAAGTGCGTAAAGCTTAAAGTGTGTGTGTGTGTTCTTTGAAATGTAAGTACAGAAAAGTAAATAACACAGCAAGTATAGTGGTATCTGGAGGTGGCGTAATCCTCCAACTAATCCACTTCGGTATTCCAAAGACCTAGAATTCACTAGAATAGATAATTGAGGTCACCTTACAAAAATCCTATTCTAAGATTCCTTAAACAAATGGTTCCCAACCAAATGTTCCCCCTGAGTTGTTCCCCGCTTTCCAAGTACTTCTACTCAGAAACCTTTTGAGCTATTCCTAGCTTCCCAAGCTAAGTACTTCGTGCTCAATAACCTTGAGTTATTCCTTAGTTTCTCAAACTAAGTACTTCATACTCCACGCCAAATGATGGTGTTGGTTTTGGTTTGAGTTGTCAGATGAGCTTCTTTAATAACTTTTCAGTTAATCAGATAGCTCTGTGAATCAAGTATACTTAATACACTTTTCAATGTATGGTATCTTATTCTTTTTACTGACCCAAGTCTTAGATAAATGTTCTAGAGAATGAATCTCAGATACTTGATCTTTCAATTCAACTCTTTCACAGATAGCTGTGCTTGTTTAGGATCAGGACACTTAGAACTTTAGTACTACTTAAGATCAGGAGCTTTGGTCGCAACAGAAAGCTTTGAGAGTAAGTAGTTTGCTTGAGAGATTAAGATATGTGTTCAGTGTAAGTTCTTCAGGTTGTGTAGTGTATCTTCTCAAGCAGTCTAAGTGTTGATATTTATAGATGAATTTGAGTACCGTTTGAATAGTATCCGTTAGGCTTAAATCAAATTCAAACTATTGATACCTGTGTATAGTACTATAGAAGGTTTGTCTTCTTCTTCAGAAGCTACCGTTGCTTTTGTTCAGACATCTCTGTCCATGCATTTAATGCATTGTACTATACTTTTGTCTCAGAGTTAACGAACTATGCTTTCAGTCGAGACAACCTTGATCGATTTCCGATTCTTTGCACGTTCTTATCTTTAACTTCAGATACCACTTTTATTGAAACAACTTTATTTGCAATATATATATATTTCTTTTTCAGAAATGTGGTTAAAGCTCAAGGTATCTGAGAATAGATATCTGTGGACACTTTCCTTGTTTTCAGATAGGCCTTTTATTTCTCAGATATCTCTTGTGACACAGTTTGTTTAAAACTATTCATGTCTTCAAGATATCCGCCAAGGTATTCAGAAGCTCCTCAGTAATCTTGTGCAGTCTTCAAATCTTCAATGTCGTTGAACTTGTTCTGCTTGGATGTCTTCTTCTTGGTCTTCTCTTCATAAAATAAAAATTACATTTTGAGACCTATCATCCTATACAAGATTAGCTAGACTATCATACTTAGTGGGTTTCCTCTTTTACAATGTTCAAGTGAACCAAGAGTACTAATCACCTTTCTGAGACTAAGATAAGTCATCATGTTGCTGATCAAAATCTAAACAGATATTTCTAACAAAATATCTAACAAATTTCCTAACAATTTCCCCTTTTGATCACCAACGATGACTATCTGACCTATTACAAATCTGGATGAGTGAACAATCCAACACTTAATCATTTCTTAAGATTTTTTAATTCATTCAATTAAGTGCAGAAAGTAAACATCAACCAAATCACAAGGTGTGATTTTTGCTGACAAGTTATCTTTTATAGAATACTATCTGAGAGTAAGTTCTTCAGATAAGTTACAAAGAAAGATTACAGATAACTTCAATACATAAAACAATTTAGCTCAGTCAGCAAAAATACAAAAATACATAGTAAATTAGGACAACAGGAGTAGCCAAGCTCCAAGTAAACATCCTAATAGACTAGTCTTCAACTCTTCAAGTCTTCAACAGTAGTTCTATGGATCATTCTGCAAATTTCCTATCTCCAAACCTTTTGATGTCATCAGAATAATCATAGAGAAGTGTTCTGACGAGCATCTCAGTGTCTCTGGCAAATCCACAGACCTCTTTGTAGGTTTTGGTAGGATTTTTCTTGACAAAATGTTTGACCCACAAATACTTTCCCCACTTCCAGGCATGCTCTATTCTGATATCTAAAAGCTTGAAGTATTCGTGGATAATCCTCAGATATCTGATGTCACCCTTGTATTGATTATCAGTTAGATAGAACGACTCATAGGGTTCCACAGCGAGTCTTGCTCTTGTGCCTGTTCCTGTGATATTCAGAATTCTGTGCACATCATCTGGCTTTCCATATGGACATTCATCAGAGAGGTCCTTTCTCATGGCTTCAGTTCTCTTGACAACTTCAAAATCCAACCAGGCTTTAATGTGATTGGTGTTGATCAAGGTTGGCTTATCTTTTCTCCATGCCATAAGTTGTTTATGGATTGGTTCTGGAAATCTTAAATTTACCAGTAGATGCTTAAGTTCCAGAATCCAATAGCCATTTTTCTGATTGATGCACCTGTAGACAGAGGAATCATTTTCATTCTTCACATACTCTATTTTGGCTTCTTCTGGCTTGAGTGGAAGTTGACTTTTTCTTTGCTCAGCTCTCAGTCTGTTCCTTCTCTGTCTTGAATTCTCTTTGGGGTTGTTGCTTGAAGAACCACCCTGGATAGACTTGGTATTTCCAGAGGGTGTTTTAGCTGCTAGGGGCTTTGCAGCTATGGGCTCAGTTAGGCTTTCAATTTTCCTTTTTTTGTGAAGAGGAGCTTCATCTTCATCAGTTTCCTCATCATCATCAAGATTAAATCTTGTGAGAGTTTTACAGCCTTCTTCATTGCCCAAGGACTTGATTTGGCCTTCTTCTTTTTCTTCAGAAGATTCATCAATCCCTTTAACCTGTCTTCTCCTTGGAGCCTTGGTACTCCTTGGAGGTTTCTGTGCCATGGCCCTTGTTATCATTGTAGTTCCTTCAGTAGGTTTCTGGGAAGCAGCTACTATTTGCAAAGCAGCTTGGCTTGAGGAGGGTTCATTGATTCTGAGTGGTGGCTGGGAAGTTTTCATGTTTCTTCTTCCTCTCTGAGCACTTTGACTCCAGATTTCTTCTTGTTTTCTTCTCCTTCCTCCCATTCCCCGACTTTGAGGTCCAGTTGTACTCTTTCCCCCTTAGTCATTGTTGGCTGACTCAGTCTCATAAAAGAATCTGAGAGAGAGTTAAAATGCCCTTGCAAATAATTGTAGGCAGTGACCAACTTTTGAAGTTCGGCTTTGAGCTCCTGATTTTGTTTGATAAGTCCATTGTCCTTATCAGTGAGCTCTGCCAATGGGCCTAGGATGGCATCTGCTTTTCAGTGATGTAACTTGCCTCTTGGAAAGCTTTTTCAGCTAAAGACGCATCATCGTCCCTTATCATTCCCAGATCTTTCTGAGCAATGACTATGCTAGTTGTTCTCTGAGTGACGAGCTCAGTGAACTTTTTCATTTCGAGGGACGAGGCAATTACTTCCTTTTTACGTGAAGACATCTCCTTTTCGGATGAGCAAGATTGCTTGGTATCTGTTCATGTATTCATGGGAGTGGACATTTGGCAGTTTGCTGAAAGTTTCAGGAGCAATCAGTTTCCTTTTCAAGTGTGAAACAGCTAGATGTTCATTGCGATGCTCTGCCAAAGTCTTGTCTTCTTCATCATCTGAGTAATCAGCCCAGTGATCTTCATCCTCTTGGACATTCTCATCGATTGTGTCGAGTCCAGCAACCATCTCAGAGATTGGTTTCTTCCCTTTTTGGGAGGAGGATGGTACTTCTTTTGAAGATGATGCAGCCTTAGCATCATGCTTAATTCGAATACTTCTTGATGTCGAGTTCTTTGGTGATGGCATTTACAGCATCCTGTAGCTCTTTAACCTCAGAGTAAGCAATCATCTCTTGCAGATATTGATCTTGTAGTTGGTCAAGCTTGTCTCTGGATTTAGCTATCTGGTCTTCCAGTTGAAGGTGGAGCTGTTGTTCTTCTTCCAACAGTTGTCTGAGTTGAGCAGTTCTGGATTGAGTATTCAACAATTTCTGAGCGATTTCCTCAGAATCCTCAACTACTTGTTCAGTAATAACCTTTTGTTGGGAAGATGGATGAGTTGACTTTTGAGGAGATGGAGACGGAGATTTCTGTGCTTTCCTCTCAGTTTGCTTTTCAGCAGTTGAGGCATGATTTCTTTGTGAAATTCCTCCGGTCCCTGGTGCAGGGGCATCATCATCATCATCCTTTTTGTCTGTGTCATCCTTTTGGTGATGGTCAGTGGGAGGTTCATCGAAGTCATTTTCATTTATCTCTTCCTCCTCATCATCTTCAGATACAAGATTGATCACTTCAGGAATGGTGATCTTCTGCCCATTAACCTTTTCTTGTTCAGAAGGTATAAATTGCAGAGTCTGGGGCAGAACTGGCTTGAATGCCATCTGTAATCTTGTCTGACCATCTTCCTGTTCAAAGGCTTGTATCAAACTGTGCGCTACTTCTCTGGAGAAATCCTTATGCAATAGAGTCGCAACTGTGTACTGTTCGGTAGGGAACATTGCATGGATATACGTCTCCAAGTCAAGAGCTCGTGCTCGTCTGGTTGGTTGATCTGTGATTCTCAATATTTCAGAGAGATCAGAGCACCTTAACCTTTGCCATTTCTTGAAGCATTGAATATGCTTTGGCAGGGTTTGAGCTTTGAAGAAGGGAAGTAGGTCCCTTTTCTCATCATTGGGAGCCTGCTTTGCACTCGTTTGAGCCTGAAAGAAAGAGTTTTGAGTGAGCTTTAAAACTTTTGTAGATATCTGAGTAGAAGTGTAGTTTAGTTTCTGAGTTACCTGAGTAAGTACTTCAGGCTCAGAGACTTGTGCTATTGAGACAATTGGTGTCTCAGATATCTTGTTGTGAGGTGGAGACTTGGAAATCTGGTCCTCATCAACCTTTCTTTCTTGAACCTGAGAATTAATATTAATACAATACTTAGGAAATTATTTGAAAGAATTTGTGCAAAAATGCTTTAATGAGTTCTGAGTTTTGGACTTACTTCCTCAATAGGAAGCTCAGAGTCATTTTTCTCAGAAACTTTCTCAGTTTCTGGTATTCTTTCATGTGATGTTGCCTTGGGAGCTTCATCAATTTCCATTGATGCAGGGGATGTCGCAACTTTTTCCCTTTGCATTTCCACTTCTGAATGAGCCTGTAAGTAGAAAGTATTGAATATTTTAGAAGAAGTTTAAGATAACCCATGATGAAGAATACTTATCACTGATTTTTCATGTACCTTCATGCTAGAAGGCTCAATGATGTGTTCTTCAGAAACCTTGTCGGTCTCTGGGTTTGTCTCTGACATTTCTGCCTTATCTTCTTCTTTCTCAGTTGGAGCCTGTTAGAAACATTTACTTTAAATGATTAAGCACATAGACAAATGACTGAAAAGTGTTATCTTAAGAATCAATTATCACCTGTGGTCCAGGCTCAGATTTCTTAAGAGGCGAGGTTGGGGTAACCTCCTTCTCAGTTTCTGAGGCAAGCTTTCCAGCTTCCTCTTGTTTCAATGTTTCTAACTCAGCCTGTAACAAAGAATTTTTATATAAGTAACAAGATATACAAGCATAAAATTTTTCACAAGGTAGGAGTTAAAATTTTTCACAAGGCAGGATTTTCTTCAGCATACTGCATTGCTGGTAATTCGAAATGGAGTTCATTTACCATTTCATCAACCACTTGTGGCTGTTGTGGTTGTTGTGGTTGTCTGGAAGCAAAAGATCGGTCAGTAGAGTGTTCTTCCAGATTTTTAGATGTGACATTTCCATCAGCATCTTCCAGCACTAAATTACCACTCATCAGGGCTTTTTGAAGTTGTGCGTAAGACACGTTCCCTGATGATCTGTTTGCACCAACAACCTTTGCTATAGGTGCTTGTTCAGCAACCTGAGGTGTAGGTTCTTCTTCAGAAACCTTATCACCAGTTACTGTTACAGTAACCTTAGCCCTCTTTGTTCTTTCTAGGACTTGAGAGATGATTAGTTCATCATCTTCATCGTCAGAGCTCTCATCAGCATTGGGAACTGATTGGTCCATTACTCCTGCGATTTCTGCAGATGGGGCTTGGTGCTTTTCACCTGTTTTGGCAGCATTTATGAGTTCATCAACAAAGCTTTCTGTAATAGTCTTCACATTTCTGAAAGCACTTTCTCTTGCTGAGTCTACTTGTTCTGTAGTTGATAACTCTTTTTCAGCATTGATGAGTTGATCTGCCTTTATCAGTTCAGCGGCAAGGCCTGCAGATATCTGAGAATCGACAACCTCAATGGGTGTGTCTTCTGATTTGCCATCAGACTTCTTTCTTGAAGTTCTGGGCTTCTTGGTCGCAACCTTTTCTTCAGATACCTTTTCAAACTTTCGCTTCTTAGAACCTTTCTGAGACCCAGTAACCTTTTTCATCAAGTTTGTATACTCATATTTGTAGAGTAGGTTACTGTTGGCTATTTCAGCCGTCTCTCTGAGCTCAATGCCAAGCTTCTCCAGCAAGTAGCATATCTTCAGACCATAGCCTACTGTGGCCTTTGGCTCAGCTAGTCCTTTGGCGATCTTAGGCTCGAAGCCTTGAATCTTCTCCACAAACTTCATGAAGGCGTACTTTCCCCAGTTAAAAGGGTTTTCCAATCTTTTGTCTTGTTGATTCAGCAAGAAAGTCATGATCCATCGTTCTTGGCTTATCTGGTCAGCACCTCCTTGTAGACCATCAAAGCATCTGTGAAGAATGCAAGCCAATACATCCCAGTGAACCATCAGATGTCTGGTTCGGATGTCAGCAAGCTTGTACTTAGTGGGTGTATATGATTTTTCAAGATCACACACGTCACTGTACAATTGTTTAACACCTTCAAGGAGATCATCATCCTTGGTGTTTATTTCAAAATCCTTTCCAAGATTTTGAAACTCAAACAACTTACAGAAAGTTGTTAAGTCCAGAAGGATTTCCTTTCCTTGGACTGAGGTTTTGACAGACACTATTGCAGTGCCTTCAGAAACACAGGAAATTATCCTGGAGTTGTTGTAGAATTCCAACACATCGAGTGATGAAATTCCACTTGGCAGCGATAGAAATCCCTTGATTTGTGCCTTTTCAAGCATGTCAAGAATCGACTTTACGTCGGCTTGGTTCTCTCATCTGCGTGAGGTATTCCTCAACCATGGCACCACCCCAAATCATTATGTGATTTGAAGTCCAATGGTCAGGATTAAAATCTCCTACCAGTCGGTTGTTCACAATAACCAACTCAGGTGCTTTCTTTTCAGCAGTACCAGTGGAGGATTGAGATTTCTGTGTGGAAGAATTCTTTGGGGCCATCTCTTTATATAGTGTAGGAATTTGGTGTTTGAAAGAGATTTGATTCAGTAATTCTTTGCAGAAAAACTTAATCTTGATTTGCAGAGATTGTAGAAGGTTTGCAGAGAATCAAGAGAAGGTTTTGCTATTTTTGTGTAAGTCGGAATTTTGGATTAGGTGAAAGTGATTTCTTTTGCCAAAATCCTATATATATAGCAATCTCAGCAGACAAATACATACAAATTGATTTTGTGTATGCGTATACGTGATTTGCAAGCGTGAGCAAAAGCTAGTTCGGCATTAAATGCAAAGTGGGCTTTGTTCAGAATTTTTACAGTCCACTATTTACTGTGAATTAATTTCCACCGTATAGATCAAACACTTAATTTCATCAAGGGTCACCATTGCTTCTTCAGCAATGATCACAATCAACAAGTGTAATTGTGCCCATTTAATGAATTTTGGCTATTAGCTATCTGAATCACGTTTTTGTATGACCAAGAACACTGTTTGCATCTGAATCTGTCTTATACTTAGGATTTTTCCAAGTTTTTCATCAAGATAGAAATAATGCGAATTTCAAGAGAGTAGTTGACTGCAGATAGTTGTACTATTCTCCTTTGTGTTCCCCGTTTATAGAGTGATTCAGATATCTGAGTTCCCGTCTCAGAGATCTTAAGCTGTCTTTTTGCTCTTTAGCCTTTTTGACTTCTGGATACCCGTTCCAGATTTCTCTTTTCTCTTCTCTGGATGCCTGTTCTAGATACCTCTTATCTGGATGCCGTTCGGATTTTTGAACTTTTCGGTTCATTGGTAGTTCCATTAGTCCAAGACTATGTCTTAAGGCTAAGAATCTACTTTCTTGCGGTGGCTTAGTGAAGATATCGCAAGTTGGTCTTGATGCCAATCTTGAGTATCTCTATATTGCCTTTTCAACATGGTCTCGATGAAGTGATGTCTAACATCAATATGCTTTGTTCGCATGAAATTTAGGATTACGTGTAATAGCACTTGTGTGTTGTCACAGAAAATGGGAGTTTTCTCTTCATCGAGTCCATAGTCTTTAAGTTGTTGTTGTATCCACAGAATTTGTGTTGCACAACAACCGGCAGCAATATATTCAGCCTCGGTGGTAGAAGTTGCTATTGAGTTTTGCTTGCTAAACCACGAGATAAGTCTAGTACCTAAACCGACAAGTTCACGAGGTGCTTTTCCTATCAGCGATGATCGGCATAATCGTCGAGCACCCAGCTAAACTCAATCCGCTTTCTTTAGGATACCACAATCCTACATCTATCGTACCTTTTACATACCTTAATATTTTCATAGCAATGTTGTAGTGTGTTTGCATCGGATTTATGCGAAATATAGCACACACTCCAACGGCGTATTGAATATCGTGTCTACTTGCGGTGAGGTAAAGTAGTGAACCTATCAATTTCCTATACTTATGTTCTTCAACACTCTTATGCGATTCAAAGATAGGTCATTTTGGTTCCAATGCTCATAGGTATCTTAGCATTCTTTTCAGAAGGCTTAAGATTGAATTTTGTGAGCATATCTTTTGCATACTTTGTTTGACTAATGAATATTCCATCATTGAGTTGCTTGACTTGCAATCCTAGAAAATAATTCATTTCTCCCATCATGCTCATCTCAAACTTACTTTTCATGAGATTTGCAAAGTCATTACAAAGTTGCTTGTCCTTAGATCCAAATATGATGTCATCAACATATACTTGAATTAAGAGTAGTTTCCCATCATGATTTAAGGTAAATAAAGTTTTATCAACTTCACCTTTCTTGAAACCACTTTCCAGAAGGTATTTGGCCAAAGTGTCATACCATGCTCTTGGAGCCTGTTTCAGTCCATACAGAGCTTTCTGTAGTTTATAGACCATTCTACTTTCTGAGGAAACTTCAAAGCCAGGTGGTTGCTCAACATAAACTTCTTCTGCAAGTTCACCGTTCAAGAATGCACTTTTGACATCCAACTGATAACCTTTAAAATCTTTATGAGTAAGAAGGCTAGAAAGAGTCTTATTGCATCCAATCTGCAATGGTGCATATGACTCATCAAAATCTAAGCCTTGATGCAGGTAAATCCTTGGCAACCAATCTTGCTTTGTTTACGGTTATTTCACCGATTCATTCATTTTGTTTCGAAACCCATTTAGTTCCAATCAGATATTCCTTCCACAAATGGAACTAGTTTCGGACTTTGTTTCTCTCAAATTGATCCAACTCTTCTTGCATTGCGAGATCCGGTCTTGGTCTCCTAATGCTTCTTCTATATTTTTAGGTTCAATTTTTGAGATGAAACATCCAAAGAGAGAATTAGCATTTTCAGCTATTGCTCTCCTAGTCCTAACACCTTGATTAATCGGTCCAATCACATCTTTTGCAGGATGATCCTTTATCCATCTCATCATAGGTTTAGTGCTAGTAGGATCAAGATCCAAATGATTTGAATGTGAATCACTGGGATTTTGATTTGATACTTTTCGATTCTAAGACATTTTGCTCCTCAGAAGGGCAATTAATGTCTGACACTTGTTCAGTGTTTGAGCTATCTGAAACATGTCTCTCAGAGAGATTATTTCCAGAGATAGCTTCATGATGAATATCTTCAGTTTCCATTTCTGGAAGTTTCATAGGAAATTCTTCATCATGTTTGTGAGTCATCTTGTTGTTACTAGGCATATCAAGCTTTTCTACGTCAGAGTCATCCTCACTTTCCATAATGATGTTTCTCCTTTCTGAGGACTCTTCTTCAGAATCCCTCAACATTAGTTCTTTGAACCTTTCTAAGAGTTCATCATTAGGAGGTGTTTTCTTACTTCCTTCATAGAATACAAATGAACTGATTCTTCAATTTTCTTTGTTCTTTTGTTGTAAATTCTGTAGGCTTTGCTAATCGTGGAATAACCAAGAAATACACCTTCATCTGCCTTTGGTTGAAATGTTTTCAGATAATCTTTTCCATTGTTTAGAACAAAACATCTACAACCAAATACTCTCAGATGTTTGATATTAGGGGGTCTACCAACCGAGATTTCATAAGGGGTCTTGTCATGGTGTTTGTTTATCAAACATCTGTTCTTAGTGTAGCAGGCTGTGTTTACAGCTTCAACCCAATAAACTTCACTTATTTCAGTGTCAGCTAGCATCGTCCTTGCAGCTTCTTTAAGGGTTCTGTTTTTCCTTTCTGCAACACCATTTTGTTGAGGTGTTCTTATAGAGGAAAGTTGGTGTTGTATACCTTTGCAGGTACAAAACTCCTTTATGTACTGGTTGACAAACTCAGTACCATGGTCTGTTCTGATTGCAGATACCTTGTCATTTTTCATGACTTCAAGCTTTTTAAGCAAGTTTGGTATCTCCGCCACGGCATCGATTTGTGTTTGTAAATACAACCCAAGTGAATCTTGAGAAGTCATCTACAACAACCAGACCATATTTCTTTCCTGCATAACTAGTTACAGATGATTCAAAAAGATCCATATGTAGTAGTTGCAGTGGTCTAACACTAGAGTGTCTAGTTTTGGACTTGAAGGAGATTTTGGATTGTTTCCCCATCTGACATGCAGAACAGATACCATCCTTTCTGAAAGATGTTTTGGGAAGGCCAACCACTAACTCTTTCTTGGCAAGTTTGTTCAGAGTTTTGAAGTTCAAGTGACTCATTCTTTTGTGCCATAACTAGTGCTCTTCTGTGTGACCAGATTGACTCACCATGAGACATTCTTCAGTTGTGGCAGATGCCCAATCGGCAACATAAAGACTGCCTTTCCGCCGAGCAACCAAGGTATGCCTTTGACTCATTGTCAATTAGTTTGCAGTATTTTGCTTTGAATTTTACAGTAAAACCTTTGTCTGCAAACTGGCTCATGCTAAATAGATTATATTTCAAATCCTTAACATGTAATACGTTAGTGATTGTTAGTGTTCCCAATTTGACGTTGCCAAATCCCAGAGAGGGATTTAATTCTCCTGCAACAAATCTGATATTTGGTCCTGTGTTGCAAGCTTTGTAATCGACCAGATTTGCTTTGTCTCCTGTCATGTGCTTTCCGCATCCACTATCAAATAGCCATTGTGCTTTAGTCCAGGAAGCATTCTGCACACAACAGGGAATAGGAGATTAGGTTCTCAATTTATAGTTGGAACCATCAGGACTAAACAATCTTCCAGTAGGAATCCATTTTTGAATTAATTTCCTTGGAACATTCTTTTGTCTGATAGGAACATAAGGAGGAATTCTAATTGAATGATTATCATTATTAAGAATTATTTTCTTCCTTGGTGTGTTCCTAGGTGCTCCATTTGGTGCTTTCAGATACCTGTCAGGTTTCTAAGTTTGCTTTTCAGCAAACTTAGCTTTCCTTGCCAGATTTCTTCTAGCCCTAGCATTCAGATTTTCAGTGGCTTGATTCAACTTCCACTTCTGATAATTGCTTTGAGCAATTCTAGCCTTTAGCCATCGTTCTTGCTCCTGTTTGTATTCATGAGCAAGTTGTTTTCCGATGCCTTTATAGCCAATACCGTTTCGAGCACTTGAAGCTATCTGAGATCTTTTCTCAGTAGCTTTGCTAGTCTCTGGTTGATCCAATTTCTTTCCAGAAAAAGTGACATGAGAGAATTTGACTCTGCAATTCTACCCTTTTGAGAGACATAGCATGCTGGTGTTTACACTTTTCGGTGTTGTGTTTCTTTTCGAGACGTGCCAGTTTTGTTTTTGACTTGTTTTTCCCACAAAGGTTTAGTCATATCGCCTTTCCTTTGTCAACAATCTTCGTCTTCGACCGATACTATAGATTGCATGGGAACCATCTTCTTGAGTACTTACAAATGTTCTTCTTTCCTCACTCTTATTCAGAGTGATAGAACAATCTGTCGTGTATTCAAATTGAGTCCTTTCTTTTTTGAGGGATCTCTTAAGTAAGATTGTACTTCAGTAAGAGTGTCACTAGCTTTGGCATATGATTGAAAAGATAATTCTTTCTTTTTGAGTTCCTTGTTCTCAGAAAGAAGATCTTCATATTTCTTTCGTAATTGACCATTGCTTCTTTATGTGACTTTTAGTCTCGGATATCTCGAGCTTTGAGAAATGCATTTTCAGATCCTTTTCTCGGATATCTTAACTAATTGAGAATTTTCCTTTGCAAGAGAATTCTTTTCTTCTTCAAGATTTTCGGCTCTAGCTCGGATCATTAGAAATTCTCTTTCATAGATGTCAAGATCTTTCCTGAGATTTTCTAGATCTTTTATTTCTTCTTCGTCACTTTCATAAGTATAACAAGAAGTATGTGTTACCTCATCAGCCATAAGATGATTTCTATGTTAGAGATGTCGGACCGTCAATCTCAAAGAACTCCACATTTCATTCTTCTTGAGGCGAAATCGATTATATCATGAGTAACTCCACATAATTACGGTGATGGTAAGGTTGAGTCATCTGAATTGTCATCTTGAATCATCTCAAAGTCTAGAGCATCCAGTTGAGTTTGGATTTTCTTTCTTTCTTGATTAATAAAGCTTCGGCTTCTTCGAAGATTCTTCTATCTTTCTTGTCACCGTCCTTAGTTTGTTGAAGGCGGACAATCCTTCTTGAAGTGACCGGTTTCGACAATAGAAGCAGATATCGTTTCCAATTTCTCTTGTCTCAAGACATGATGCTTTCTCGAAATGGCTTGTTCAATGAGCTTTGCATATTTTTGTCCCGGTGATAGTTTGAGCTAGATGCTTTTTGACTTCTCTTTGGCTTTTCTTCTCTCAATTTCTCGTGACATATTTGCTCATTTGCTTTGCTAAAGAGCATCCTCGATCTCTTCCTTGATTTTCTTCTTTTGAAGTTCCTTGAGCAACTAGAGCAATATTCGCAACTTTTCATTGTTTGTTCTCTTTGTGTTGTCTCATAATCAACCGTAGCAAGATGTGAGAAGAGTTCCACTTTGGAGTGATATTTGGCATTCCTTGGTTAAAATAAAAGAATTTAGTATGCTCCCGGTTGTGGTTAAGACTTGACAATAGTCTTAATCTTTTCGACCGGGAGTATCATTCTTTCCCCAAGTGCTGCCATATCACTCATGAGAGTGGTAAATCTGAAATCAAGTTCTTCTAGAGTTTCAGTGGGTCCTTGTTTGAAATTTTGAAATTTCAACTTGAGAACTTCGAACTTGTTTTCTTTGGTTTTCTCAGTTCCGGCACAGATTTCTTCAATCAGTTGCCACACTTTCGCCATTTAGCACCCCAGTTTACCTTTGTATGTGCTCAGTGTTGATCGATGATGATATTACGAGCTTGACCATCCAGACGATTTCTCTTGGCATCTTCCGCTGTCCACAGAGCTCTGGGCTTTGGTTCGTAAATAACTTGACTAGTAGATCTCCCACTTGTTGACGCATCAGTTTGTGAAGATCCTTCGCTTTGATCTCTGTCTCTACCATTAGAAACTCCATGACTTGTTTAAGTTGTTGAATAACTATTGGGCCATTCTTTATCACTTCGATCATTTCGTCACTTATGGCTTCAAGGTGGAGCATCATGTTATTTTTCCATTTCTCGTAGTTCTCTGGTTTGAGAACGGGTGCATCACTCAGAGACATTCCTGCACACTTAACACACAAATTAAATAGTCCTCGAAAATGGACAAAGTTCCTTCACCTATCTGGGGATCTAGGTTCAGTGCAGAAGGCTTGTGAACCTCCAGCTCTGATACCACTTGTTGGTCCAGATAACGGCAAAGTAAAAGACTAGAGGAGGGGGTGAAGAGTCTTTTAAAACTTTTGTCGATAAAAACTATGTCTCAGATATCTGTGTAGATATCTGATACTTAGATTCAGAGCGCGGAAGACTTAAGATAGATAAGTGCAGAAACAGTTAAAGTGTGTGTGTGTGTTGCTGAAATGTAAGTACAGAAAAGTAAATAACACAGCAAGTATAGTGGTATCTGGAGGTGGCGTAATCCTCCAACTAATCCACTTCGGTCTTCCAAAGACCTAGAATTCACTAGAATAGATAATTGAGGTCACCTTACAAAAATCCTATTCTAAGATTCCTTAAACAAATGGTTCCCAACCAAATGTTCCCCCTGAGTTGTTCCCCGGCTTTCACAGCCAAGTACTTCTGTACTCAGAAACCTTTTTGAGCTATTCCCTAGCTTCCCAAGCTAAGTACTTCCTGTGCTCAATAACCTTGGAGTTATTCCTTAGTTTCTCAAACTAAGTACTTCCTGTACTCCACGCCAGTGATGGTGTTGGTTTGAGTTGTCAGATGAGCTTCTTTAATAACTTTTCAGTTAATCAGATAGCTCTGTGAATCAAGTATACTTAATACACTTTTCAATGTATGGTATCTTATTCTTTTTACTGACCCAAGTCTTAGATAAATGTTCTAGAGAATGAATCTCAGATACTTGATCTTTCAATTCAACTCTTTCACAGATAGCTGTGCTTGTTTAGGATCAGGACACTTAGAACTTTAGTACTACTTAAGATCAGGAGCTTTGGTCGCAACAGAAAGCTTTGAGAGTAAGTAGTTTGCTTGAGAGATTAAGATATGTGTTCAGTGTAAGTTCTTCAGGTTGTGTAGTGTATCTTCTCAAGCAGTCTAAGTGTTGATATTTATAGATGAATTTGAGTACCGTTTGAATAGTATCCGTTAGGCTTAAATCAAATTCAAACTATTGATATCTGTGTATAGTACTGTAGTAGGTTTGTCTTCTTCTTCAGAAGCTACCGTTGCTTTTGTTCGGACATCTCTGTCCATGCATTTAATGCATTGTACTATACTTTTGTCTCAGTAGTGCAGCGGAACTATGCTTTGTATCAGAGACAACCTTGATCAGATTTCTCTGATTCTTTGCACGTTCTTATCTTTAACTTCAGATACCACTTTTATTGAAACAACTTTGTTTGCAATATATATATATTTCTTTTTCAGAAATGTGGTTAAAGCTCAAGGTATCTGAGAATAGATATCTGTGGACACTTTCCTTGTTTTCAGATAGACCTTTTATTTCTCAGATATCTCTTGTGACACAGTTTGTTTAAAACTATTCGTGTCTTCAAGATATCTAGCCAAGGTATCTGTAAAACTGTTCCTGTAATCTTGTGCAGTCTTCAAATCTTCAATGTCGTTGAACTTGTTCTGCTTGGATGTCTTCTTCTTGGTCTTCTCTTCATAAAATAAAAATTACATTTTGAGACCTATCATCCTATACAAGATTAGCTAGACTATCATACTTAGTGGGTTTCCTCTTTTACAATGTTCAAGTGAACCAAGAGTACTAATCACCTTTCTGAGACTAAGATAAGTCATCATGTTGCTGATCAAATCTAAACAGATATTTCTAACAAAATATCTAACAAATTTCCTAACAAGCATTTTTTTTCTTCTTTTTGTTAGTTATTTCTTGTTCAGAGATAACTTCACTACCTGTGGGACAGGCTCTTCTTGATGTTCTGAGGTTGGAGGAACCTCTTCTTGATTCAAGGGGGTGGACAGGTTTTCTTCCCCCTGAAAGTGTGTATCCATGTTAGCCTGAATAGGGTCAGGCTGATCATTGATCTCTTGGACTTGTGGTGATTCCATAGTCTCTCTGTGCTCATTATTGTTCTCCTTTGCAGTATCATTCTGAGTTTCCATCTCAGTTTGATCCCTTTCTGAGAGTTGAGCTTTCTCAGAAGGTTGAGGAACCTGTGTTAAAACAGGATTTTCTTCAGCAATATTAAGTGCTGGCATTGCGAATGTGGAAGCAATGGCAACATCTTCCATCATTCTATCTTCCTCACCCAAACCTTCTTCTTTCTGCTGGGCAGAGGGGCTCTTGTCTTTTTGAAGAGCTGAGCTTGATGCTCCTCCATGGGTCTCATACTTGAATCTTTTGAGTACTTTTGCAAGTAATTGATCATCCTCAGAATCACTATTCTGTGTTGGTGCAGACCCATCTATGATATTTCTATCATCTCTGGAGAGTTCTGGAGCATTCTGGTTCAGGACTCTTGGGGCATTCTGGAGTTGCCTTTCTAAGCGTCCAACATCTTCTGAGACCTTGTCTCCAGAAGGTTGCGCCTCTTGTATGCTTAGGGACTTGGAGGCTCTTTTGCTTTGAGTCCTCTTCCTCTTGGCAACTGGAGGTTTAGCTTGAGCTTGCTCAGAGGCCTCCTCACCTTGCTGTGCAGTTTCTTCTTCTTCTGCCTTTCTGAGTGCGTTCTCACCAGCAAGTTTCTCCTTTTCTTCAAAAGCGTGTCTGAAAAGGGAGTTGGTGACTGGGATTTCCTGCCTCTCTCTGAGAGTGATTCCCACTGTTTCCAGAATGTAACAGATTCTGAGACCAAAGTGCATATTGGCTTTTGGCTCAGCAAGGCCATTGATGATTTTGGGCTCAAATTCCTCAATATGTCCAAGGAATTTGTTGAAGGCGTACTTCCCCCAATTGAAGTGGGTTTCCTGCCCTTCATGCTTCTTGTTGAGAAGATGCATCATCATCCATCTCTCCATGCTTATCTGGTCTACTCCATGTTTGTTGCCATCAAAGCAACGGACCAGAATAAGAGCTAAAGTACTCCAGTGTTTCTGGAGATGACTAGTTCTAATGGCTTTCAGAACAAAGTCTCCTGGGCAACCTTTTGCATTTTCTAACTGGATTGCTTCAAATAGCTCTTTGACGCCTTGAATCATGGAAGCGTCCTTGATGTTGATGTCTTCAATTGTTCCTCAATTTTTTAATCGGAATATCTTGCAGAAAGTCGTGCAGTCCAGAACAATTTCTTGTCCTTGGACTTCAGTCTGCATGTATTTCTCTTCTTCATCATTCACAACTTTTGTGAAGATTTTGGAGTTGTTATAGAACTCCAGTACATCCAGTGTGGATAGTCCACTGGGTGCAGCAGATAGAAGCTTGTAGATATGGGAATTCTTCAGCATCCCCAATATCAGTTTCCTTTCTGGTCATGAAGGTATGACTGCTGGTACATATCTCTTTACTAGAAAAGCTCCCCAATTCATTTTGTGGTTAGGGTTCCAGTCCGATGGGGTAAACTTTCCCAGAAGGCGTTTATTCAACACCTTAAGTTCCTTTCCTCCTTGCTTTTCAGCAGGAGCAGATGATACGGCCTTAGGGTTCTTGGTGGTCATCTTCTTGGGTGCCATCTCTTATATAGAGTTTTGAATGAGTATTTTTCAGATGAATTTTGCACAATTAATCGAGATTAGTCTGTCTTTTCAGAAGACTAAGCACAAGAAGTTGAGTTTGCAGAGGGGGTTTTGCAGAAATCTTGAGAGATTTTGCTGTTTTGATGCAAGTTTGAAATTTCGGAATTGGTAAAAGTGTTTGTCTTTTGCCCAAATCCTATATATATAGCAGACAAAATGTACATAGATACAACATACATACAACTGAATATGAATGCGTGTCTTTGCATCTGCATAGGCGTGGTACGTCCTTTGTACTTCATTAAATGCGTAGTGGGCCATGTCTGCATTTATCAACAGACATTACTTGCTTTGTTTTAATCTCAATCGTTGAGATCAAACGTTTATTCATCAAGGGCTTATATTGAATATCTTATAATGATATCAATCAACAAATGGTAATGTGCCGACTTGATGGATTTTTAATATGCTACATTCATTGAGTCACTTAGTAAAGAGTAGGAACACTTAATCGTTTGAGCTTATCATTCTGAGTGTCAAGTCCTTATCTATATATTGTTTATCATGAAAATGGTAAAAATACAAGACATTGCACATGTTTGACTTTCAGAACTTATACCTTTTGGGCTTTGTGTGTCCAATTCTCTTTATGACTAAATAGCTTTCTGAATTCAAGTGTCAGAAGCTTCAGTTGCTTGAATGTATTTGACCCACTCTTAGTAAGTAAGTTCTAGTCTTATTTACTTATTAAGTGTGTACCAACCTTTTCCTTTCTGGATACCCTTCCAGAAATGTTTTGCCTTTCTATGTGTTGCTACTCAGAAACCTTTGCATCACTTCTTATCAACTTGGCTTTCTGAGAACCTGTTCTCAGAGGCCTACTCACTTATTCAGACTTTAGAGATTCAGGACAATTTTTCAGTCCTTAGGCAACTCCATTAATCCAAGATTGTGTCTCAAAGTCAAGAACCGGCTTTCTTGTAAGGGCTTAGTGAAGATATCTGCAAGTTGGTCTTCTGTGCCAATCTTGAGTATCTCTATATTGCTTTTTTCAACATGGTCTTTGAGGAAGTGGTGTCTAACATCAATGTGCTTTGTTCTGGCATGGAACTTGGGGTTCTGTGTGATTGCAATAGCACTTGTGTTATCACAGAAAATGGGAGTTTTCTCTTCATTAAGTCCATAGTCTCTGAGTTGTTGTTGAATCCACAGAATTTGTGTTGCACAACAACCAGCAGCAATATATTCAGCCTCTGTGGTAGAAGTTGCAATTGAGTTTTGTTTCTTGCTAAACCATGAGATAAGTCTAGTTCCCAGAAACTGACAAGTTCCTGAGGTACTTTTCCTATCAAGCATTGATCCAGCATAATCAGCATCTGAGTAACCAACCAAACTCAATCCACTTTCTTGAGGATACCACAACCCTACATCTACTGTACCTTTCACATACTTTAATACTTTCATAGCAGTGTTGTAGTGTGATTGCATTGGATTTGTTTGAAATCTAGCACACACTCCAACTGCATATTGAATATCAGGTTTGCTTGCAGTAAGGTAAAGTAGTGATTCTATCAATTCCCTATACTTGTGTTCATCAACACTCTTATCTGATTCAGTATAGGTCATCTTGGTTCCTATGCTCATAGGTATCTTAGCATTCTTTTCAGAAGGCTTAAGATTGAACTTTGTGAGCATGTCTTTTGCATACTTTGTCTGACTAATGAATATTCCATCATTGAGTTGCTTGACTTGCAATCCTAGGAAATAGTTCAATTCTCCCATCATGCTCATCTCAAATTTACTTTTCATGAGATTTGCAAAGTCATCACAAAGTTGCTTGTCCTTAGATCCGAATATGATGTCATCAACATATACTTGAACTAAGAGTAGTTTCCCATCATGATTTAAAGTAAATAAAGTTTTATCAACTTCACCTTTCTTGAAACCACTTTCCAGAAGGTATTTGGCCAAAAAGTCATACCATGCTCTTGGAGCCTGTTTCAGTCCGTAAAGAGCTTTCTGTAGCTTATAGACCATTCTACTTTCTGAGGAAACTTCAAAGCCAGGTGGTTGTTCAACATAGACTTCCTCAGCAAGCTCACCATTCAAGAATGCACTCTTGACATCCATCTGATAAACTTTAAAGTCTTTATGAGCTGCAAAGGCCAGAAAGAGTCTTATTGCATCCAATCTGGCAACTGGTGCATATGACTCATCAAAATCTAAACCTTCAGTCTGGGTGCCCCTTGGCAACCAACCTTGCTTTGTTTCTGGTTATTTCACCAGATTCATTCATCTTGTTTCTGAAAACCCACTTAGTTCCAATCACAGATATTCCTTCTACAAATGGAACTAGTTTCCATACTTTGTTTCTTTCAAACTGATCCAACTCTTCTTGCATTGCTGAGATCCAGTCTTGGTCTCTTAATGCTTCTTCTATAGTTTTTGGTTCAATGTTTGAGATAAAACATCCAAAGAGAGAATTAGCATTTTCAGCTATTGCTCTCCTAGTCCTAACACCTTGATTGATTGGTCCAATCACATCTTTTGCAGGATGATCCTTGATCCATCTCATCATGGATTTAGGGTTAGTAGGGTCAACATCTATGTGATTTGAATGTGAATCACTATGATTATGACTTGATACTTCTTCAGTATCTGTGACATTTTGCACCTCAGAAGGGCGGTAAATGTCTGACACTTGCTCAGTGTGAGCTTCAGGACATGCCTGTCAAAGAGGTCATTTCCAGAGTTAGCTCTCTGATGAACATCTTCAGTTTCCATTTCTGGAATTCTCATAGGAAATTCTTCATCATGTCTGAGAATCATCTGGTTGTTACTAGGCATTTCATGCTTTTCTTCGTCAGAGTCATCCTCTCTTTCCACAATGATGTTTTTCCTTTCTGAGGGTTCTTCTTCAGAATCCTTTATCATTAGTTCCTTGAACCTTTCTGAGAGTTCATCAGCAAGGGGTGTTTTCTTGCTTCCTTCATAGAATACAACATGAACTGATTCTTCAATCTTCTTTGCTCTCTTGTTGTAAACTCTGTATGCTTTGCTATTCATAGAATAACCAAGAAACACGCCTTCATCTGCCTTTGGTTGAAATGTTCTTAGATACTCTTTTCCATTGTTAAGAACAAAACATCTACAACCAAATACTTTTAGA
This sequence comes from Plantago major, assembly GCA_026545765.1. NCBI lineage: Eukaryota > Viridiplantae > Streptophyta > Magnoliopsida > Lamiales > Plantaginaceae > Plantago > Plantago major. The sequence continues at coordinate 32,133,425 of CM048839.1, forward strand.
TGTTTGATATTAGGGGGTCTACCAACCAAGAGTTCATATGGGGTCTTGTCATGGTGTTTGTTTATCAAACATCATTACGAGTGTAGCATCGTGTTTACGACTTCAACCCAATAAACTTCACTTATCTCAATGTCGCCTAGCATTGTCCTTCTTTGCTTCTTTAAGTGTTCTATTTTTCCTTTCTGTAACACCATTTTGTTGTGGTGTTCTCGGAGGAAAGTTGGTGTTGTATACCTTTCGGTACAAAACTCCTTTATGTCTTGGTTGACAAACTCAAGACCATGGTCATGCTCGATTGCAGATACTTTGTCATTTTTCATGACTTCAAGCTTATTCTAAAAGTTTGGTATCTCCACCCTAGCATCAGATTTGTGCTTTAGAAAGACAACCCAAGTGAATCTTGAGAAGTCATCTACAATAACCAGACCATACTTCTTTCCTGCATAACTAGTTACAGATGATTCAAAAAGATCCATGTGTAATAGTTGCAGTGGTCTAACACTAGAGTGTCTGGTTTCGGACTTGAAAGAGATTTTGGATTGTTTCCCCATCCGCAAAGTGTAAGCAGATACCATCCTTTCTGAAAGATGTTTTGGGAAGGCCAACCACTAACTCTTTCTTAGCAAGTTTGTTCAGAGTTTTGAAATTCAAGTGACTCATTCTTTTCTGCCATAACCAGTGCTCTTCTGTGTGACCTGATTGACTCACCATGAGACATTCTTCAGTTGTGGCAGATGCCCAATCGGTAACATAAAGACTGCCTTTCCGCCGAGCAACCAAGACTGTCGTCTTTGACTCATTGTCAATAAGTTTGCAATACTTTGCTTTGAATTTCACAGTAAATCCCTTGTCTGCAAACTGGCTCATGCTAAATAGATTATATTTCAAACCCTTAACATGTAATACGTCAGTGATTGTTAATGATCCCAATTTGAAGTTTCCATATCCCAAAGAGGGATTTAATGGGAAAAATCAATAAATGGTACCCTAAGTTGTACCATTTCACGTTTTGGTACTTTAGTTTGACGCTGTCCAATTTTCATACCTTTCATTAACCTACCGTCCAATTTTTATACCTTTCATTAACCTGCCGTCCAATTTTTATACTCTGTTAGTCAAAATTGACGGAGACGTCAATTTTGACCGAACTAAAGCGACTTGGAGTGAATTAGAGTGAAGAAGAAAGGGTAATTTTGGATTTCATTTTATTTTATGGCAAATTGGATGAATTCACTCTAATTCGCATGGCAAATTGGACGAGTTCACTCTAATTCGCTTTAGTTCGGTCAAAATTGACGTCTCCATCAATTTTGACTAACAAAGTATAAAAATCGAACGGCAGGTTAATGAACGGTATGAAAATTGGACAGCGTCAAACTAAAGGACCAAAACGTGAAATGGTACAACTTAGGGTACCATTTTTGGATTTTTCCCGGGATTTAATTCTCCTCCAGCAAATCTGATGTTTGGTCCATTGTTGCAAGCTTTGTAGTTGACCAGATTTGCTTTGTCTCCTATCATGTGCTTTCCGCATCCACTATCAAATAGCCACTGAGCCTTAGTCCAAGAGTATGACGCAACAGAAGCAGAGTTAGGTTCTTGCTTCAGAGATAGAACCATTTAGACTAAACATTCTTCCAGTAGGAATCCACATTTTAGTGAATTTCTTGGGAGTTTATTTTTGTCTAACTTGATCAGAAGGAGATGCAATAAAATCAGTAATTTTGATCTCAATCTTCCTTCTTGGGGTGTTTCTAGGTGTTCCTTTTGGTTCTTTCATGACCCTGGATTTCTGGGGTTGCTTTTCAGCAAACTTAGCCTTTCTGGCCAGGTTCCTTCTAGCTCTGGCATTCAGTTTTTCAGTGGCTTGAGATTTCTTCCACTTCTGTCTATTGCTACGTGCAATATCAGCCTTGCGCCATTGTTCTTGTCCTTCCTTATATTGTTGCAGAAGGACCTTTCCAATAGCACGATAGCCAATGCCATTTCGAACACCTTTGGCTTTCTGAATGCGCTCTTTAGAAGCCTTACTAGTTTCTGCACCATCTTTATTTTCATAAAATGGTACAGTTGAGAATTTGCCTATTCCAGCAATTCTTCCCTTCCTAGTAATATAGCAATGTGGATGGTTGCATGTCTGAGGGTTGTGTTTCTTTTCAGAAATCTTATCCACATGTTTCTTGTGAACTTGTTTTTCTTTCAAAGGCTGAGTTGCTACTCCTTTTCCTTTGTCAACTACCCTAGCTTTCTGACCAATGCTATAGGTGGTTGAAGAACCATTCTGTTGACTTTTTACAAAGGTCAACCTTTCATCACTCTTCTTCAGAGGAGATGAATTACTTGATTGTTCATCAAGTCCAAGTCCACCTTTCTCAGAGGGTTCTCTCAGATAGGATTGAACCTCAGTGAGAGTGTCACTAGCTTTTGCATAAGATTGGAAGGATAGCTCTTTCTTTCTGAGTTCTTCATTCTCAGAAAGCAGCTTCATCATTTTCTTATTAAGTTCATCCAAGGCTTGTTTGTGAGAATTTTCATTCTCAGATATCTGAGCTTTCAGAAAGGCTATTTCAGCGTTCTTGTTCTCAGATACTTTGGTTAGCTCAAAAACCTCTTTTTCAAGAGTTTCTTTGCTTTCCTCTAGAATTCTGGTTTTGGATTGTGCTTCCAGAAATTCTTTCTCATAACGATCCAATTCACTCTTGACCAACTTCAGATCCTCAATTCCATCATCACTCTCATAGTACAGAAATTGTGAATTGTTAGTTACCTCATCAGCCATAAGACACATTTCAATGTTAGAGATGTTTGGACCAGCAATCTCAGCAACTCCACACATTTCATTCTTCTTAAGACCGAAGTCGATTACATCGTGGGTGATTCCACACAATTCTGGTGATGGTAGGTTTGAGTCATCTGAATCTCCATCTTCAGAATCTGTCTCAATGTCTAGAGCATCAAGTTGAATTTGAATCTTCTTCCTTTCTTCAGTCAGTAAGGCCCTTTGATTTCTTTTGAAATTTCTTCTGTCCTTCTTGTCACGTGTCTTGTGCTTGTTTAAAGCAGGACAATCTCTCTTGAAGTGACCAGGCTTTTGACAATAGAAGAAGATATCATTTCCTATTTCTGCAGCTTCAGTACTAACACCTTTCTGAATGGGGGTGTTCAGAGAGTTGTTCATTTGTATGTTCTTGTACTGATGATAGTTTGGGCCAAGATGCTTTTTCAGCTTTTCTTTAGCTTTTCTTCTCTCAATCTCTTGACTCACAAATTTCTTCATGTGTCTTACTGCAAGAGCATTTTCTTCAGATGCATCTTTGGTATCCTTCTTTTCAGAAGAACCTTGAGAAACTAGAGCAACACTTTGCAACTTTTCAGCTGTTTGTTCTCTCTGAGTTGTCTCATAGTCTCTGAGCAAGATGAGAAAAGAGCTCTACTGGAGTAATATTTGGCATCCCTTGATTGAAATAAAAGAACTTAGTGTGTTCCCAGTTGTGATTGAGACTTCTGACAATAGTCTTAATCTTTTCTGACTGGGAGTATCTATTGCTTTCACCGAGTGCAGCCATATCACTCATAAGAGTAGTAAATCTGAAATCAAGTTCTTCCAGAGTTTCAGTGGGACCTTGTTTGAAGTTTTGGAACTTCAATTTAAGAACTTCGAACTTGTTTTCTTTGATTTTCTCAGTTCCAAAACAGATTTCTTCAATCAATTGCCAGGCAATTTTTGCCGTTTTAGCACCCCATAGTTTACACTGTATGTGCTCAGGTGTCGATATGATGATGATATTACGAGCTTGACCATCCAATCTATGTCTCTTGGCATCTTCAGATGTCCAGAGCTCTCTTGGCTTGTCTTCATACATAATGCTTCCACGAGCAACATGACCACTATCACTAGCAGCCATATCCTCGCTTCCATCTTCCTTGTCTGAGGCTTTTCTTCCATCAGACACCTCAGTAACTTGTTTGAATTGTCTGATTTTGATAGGCCCTTCATTGATGACATAGATCATCTCATCACTAATGGCCTCCAGATGGAGCATCATGTTGTTCTTCCATTTCTCGTAGTTTTATGGTTCAGAATGGGCGCATCACTCAGAGACATACCTGCACACTTAACACACAAATTATATAGTCCTCAGATAGGGACAAAGTTTCTTCACCTATCTGGGGATCTAGGTTCAGTGCAGAAGGCTTGTGAACCTCCTGCTCTGATACCACTTGTTGGTCCAGATAACGGCAAAGTAAAAGACTAGAGGGGGGGTGAATAGTCTTTTAAAACTTTTGTCGATAAACACAGTTTCTCAGAAACCTGGGGGTTTCTGATACTTAAATTCAGAGCGCGGAAGACTTTAAGATAGGTAAGTGCAGAAACAATAAGTATGTGTGTGCTTTGCTGAAATGTAAATACAGAAAGGTAAATGACACAACAAGTATAGTGGTATCTGGAGGTGGCGTAATCCTCCAACTAATCCACTTCGGTCTTTCTGAGACCTAGAATTCACTAGAACAGATAATTGAGTTCACCTTACAATAATCCTATTCTAAGATTCCTAAACAAATGGTTCCCAACCAAATGTTCCCCCTGAGTTATTCCCCAGCTCCTAGAGCTAAGTACTTCCTCTACTCAGATAACCTTGGAGTTATTCCCTGATTTCCCAAATCAAGTACTTCCTCTACTCCACGCCTTGATGGTGTTGGTTATAAGGTTTTGTCAGAGAGGCTTCTCGTATAACTTTTCAGTTATGTTTTCAGAGAGCCTAATAGAACAAGACTACTTAATACACTTGTTCAGTGGATGGCAGTCTGCTCTTTACTGACCCAAGTAATTGATGTCCGTTCTGGAGAATGAGCTTCAGAAAGGGTATCTGATAGTTCAACTCTTTCACGAATAACAATCTCTTGTTAAGGTTCAGGACAACTTAGAACTACTAGTGATTCTTCAAGCAACAGAAAGCTTTCAGAAAGGATAGTAGAGTGCTTGAGAGAATACTTTGCTTGATGGTAAGTTTGCAAGATAGAGCGTTCTAAGGTATGTTCTTCAAGCATCTAAGTGTGTGATATATATAGATAAATTTGAGAGGCGTTTGAATTGTATCCGTTGTGCTCTCAATCAAATTATACCCGTTTATATCTTGAACTATGTACTCAGAAGTCACTATCTCTTGTTTCGGAGAGGACTTGCTTTTTGCAGCATTTCTACCGATGCATTTAATGCATAGTACTGTTCATTGTCCTTTAGTCTCAACGGATACATGAGCCTTTCTGATGGCTTGCATGCTCCATACTCATAATGTCATATGTCCAGAATCATATTTCGAAAGTAAGTTAATATACTTAATAAGGATTAAGGACATAGTCTTTCTGAGTTAGACTAAACCTTTGTGTCTTCAGAAATCTTGTGCAATCTTCAGTCTTCTAATCTTCAGAAAAGCTCCATTTCTAGGATTGATCTTCAAGGTCTTCTTGAAATAAAAATTACACTAAGAGACCTATAATCCTAATACAAGATTTACTAGACTAATCATACTCAGTTATTTCCTCTTTTTACAATGTTCAAGTGAACCAAGAGTACTTTAATCACCTTTCTGGCTAAGATAAAAACATGTGATGAGTGATCAAAATACTAACAGATATTCCTAACAATCCTCCTCCCAATAAATTATGCACATACCCTCACAACAATCTATGGTTTCCATAGGCAACCCCATCCCTCGCATCTTTTTCTTCGCCTGGTAAAAGTTGGTGGGAACTAGGTTTGGTTCTGGACAAAGCTCCGACATTACTTGTACCCATTCATTGAAGCTCGATTCAGATTGCTGGCCATTAGCCTTACAACTCATTAGCCGAGCCAACAATGACAATTCGGTGTGCTTACACCCCGGATAAACCGGCTTCTTTGCGGATTCCATCAAGTCAAAGAAGACCTGATCCTCAGGATTCGGAGGCTCCTCCGCATCCCCCTCGGTTACTGGCTCCCTGGTGTCCATGAACTCTAAACCCGCAATATCATATACCATTTGCTCAACCCGTTCATGATCATTATTAGCATCAGATGTAGAAGTATTTTGAGTACTTCCCATCACAGTTTTCTGTTTTCTTTTACGCTTCCCCAAATTCTCATAATCCATGAACGGCTTGTATGTCTCACCATGAGAAGTCCATACGTCATACTCAGCTACAAACCCCTTACGTTTCAAGTGTTCCACTACCGTTTCTGGAGGTAAAAATTGCTTATTTCTACATTTATACTGGGTGCAAGGGCACTTCATCATCCCCCACTCAAACAATTAGTCTGTGTCAGTGCAAATGTAACGAAGGCATCAACCCCTTCCACAAAACTAGGTAAAACTCTGCCATTAACTATCCTTTGGTACATCCATGAATGATCGGTGTTCATTGGATGATTATATAACCTGACACGTTTGAATTGATTAGATCGTATTTTTTCAACTCGATTCCCATTTCCCCATTTCTTGCATGTTATAAAGTTTTTGTCTCTTACCAAAATTCCCATTACAAATAAAGCATTCCAACCCTTTAATACGAATTTATAAATTATAAATTACATGCATTTTATGAATGTAATCACCAAATTATATCAACACACTTCATTAATTAAATTCTCATAATTTATGATCTAGTACATGTATAAATTTATCAAATGAAACAATTGCAAATCTTAATTAACATACTTAAATCAAAACTACGACATACTTAACATTATATTAATTAACAATTCAAACAATTGCTCTCAAAGTTAATTAACTAGCTAGTAAACATACAATTGCTTAAATTAGTCTAAATTAACTAAATTTTCCAAATATGTCAAAAAGTTAGGGTTTCAAAACGAGGTACTAAATCTTCATAATTTTACTAAATATACACCAATATCAAATTAATTAAAAGCCCAACATACTTACAAACATACTAACAGTATACTAAAAATTCAAATTCACAATCAATATATATCAATTGCACATCTCAAAGGTAAAACATTACCTAATTACATCTAAACTAAGTACGATATACTCTCCATTTACATTCAATTGCTCAAATTAGTCCAAAGTAACAAAATTCCCAAATATAAAAAATTAGGGTTTACCTTCGTATCCGGAGAAATGAGCGGATGAAATTTGAGATTGACGGCAGAATTGACCTCCTTGATTCACGAGCTTCGAATGGACACGAAGAATGGACAAAATGGTTGAGATTTGGACCGGAATGTGTTGGGGGTAGAACTCCCCAAACACTTAATGAGTTTGTCTTGCTTTCCTTCACTTATCCGTATCCATAAGAGGCAACGGGTGAGATCCTGCACAAGTAACTTGGAGAAGGGGGGGGGGGGGTTAGGATCCGGTTTGCTAAGTGTCAAACCGGATTTGAGACTTTACTCAAGAGCGACTGAAGATCGACTCTGTGTAGTATAAGATAATAGGATGGCAATGTGACTTACTTGATCTTGTGGGGATGTGTGCCTATTTATAGGCTATCATCAAAATGGAGGGCTTGCTAGGATTGCGCCATGTGTACGGCCATGATTGAGCCACCAAGACAAGTATTAGGCCCATGACCCAACAATGAAGCTTAGCCCATGCCAATTTTGGGCTTCAGGGGTAGATTAGTCATTGTTGGAAGGGTTGTAGAGGATTTGACTAGGTCTGCCGAGATCCCAGGTTCGGAGAGAGGGGTCCGGACGCCTGGTCCGGACCATATTTGGCTGTTTAGCTGAGGAAGTTATCCTGCCTGTCTAACTCTTCCGATTCGGAGTACCTAGGTTCGGACATCTCACTCTTTGGTGCCTATTTGCTTGGTTGCTTTATGAGATTGTCATGCTGGATCCGAGTAATCGTCCGGGTCGGAGGGCTTGGGTCAGAGACAGTGCTGTTTGAGTACTTGTCTTCTTGTTCCAAGGTGGTTCGGACCTTGATGGGTCGGACCTAAATCCCTGAGTCGGACCTCACAGGCTCCAGATCCTTTGTTCCTTTCTTCTAAGGTGGGTCGGACCATGGTTGGTCGACCCGAATCGGACCATCGACTCGGACTATAGTGACTCGGATCCCATGGATGACTTAGGACGCCTTAGGATTCGTTCCTAGGTCCTTTATGACGGATTGGACATATTTTCGTATCAACATATGTCCCCCTAGTTTCCGAGTATCTTAGTAAAAGATATTTGTGAAACTATTAGTTTTGGGAAGCTGTTGAGGAAGTATCTGTTCCTTTAGTCCAATCCGTCTTAATGAGTTAAAAAAAAGGTGTAGTTCGTACTTCGTGTGGCCACTAACTTAGTCTCTCCCCCCCCCCCTTTTTTCTTTTTCTGAAACACCGTTGCCATCCGAGGGGCTGGGTCCGAAGGGCAACGAAGTGAAAAAGAAAAGAAAAAAGGGTATTTGTAAGCGAGACCAAGTTTAGGCTCCGAACATCGGTAGTGTACCTTTGATGAGCTACGGTGGCGGACCGTAGGTGCGTGTCCCGTCCGAACCAACCTCTGTGGTCACGGGAAGGTCCGAAGGGTAATCGCTCGAGTATACGAGGTTCCTTGTGTGGGCAAATTATGTTGGACTGATAAGCCGCTAGGCGTCCGAGAAGAGGATAATCCGGAACTCTCGTGTTGTCTGCTGCCTGAGAGTGGGATAGTTGTTGTATTCGTCTATCCTCGAAGTAAATTTGTTGTACTAATTCGTCATTTCACTTGGTATAATTGTAGTATGCCGTTGGATAAACCTTGATCTTCGATTGAGATTTAATCCCGAAAAATCGTGACGGTTGGTGTTCCAAATATGGCCCTCTATAAATAGAGGGGTTGGCAGTCTTCATTTCTCACCGTTAGAGAGAGAATTTTCGCATTCTAAGTATATCCGAAGCGACGTCCAACGATCCGAAGCGAGCAATCAAGAGGTTCGAAACGTGTAATCTCGTACAAAATCCAGACATTTCTATCCAACCATCCGAGTCCAAGTAAGTTCACTTGTCTCGTCTTATGATTAAATTCTCTGTGTTGTCTTTCATCTTCCGTTGGCTCGGATGCATGCTTATGATGTGTATTATAGTTCTAATACTCCATACGTTCTCAATGTTGACTAACGTCGAATCAGCATCGTACTGACTCCGAACTAACTTCGCCTGGGAAAGCCAGTAGTGTTGGCTATAAACTGACCACTTTAATATACATAAACGACCTCTCGGACTGCCATCTTAAAGCTTACGAAATTGCTTTCTCCTTTCCCTAGGATGTCCGAGAGTGATAGCCAAAATCGATCCGAGGCTGAGGGATATGACTCCGAAGCGATATCTTTAACCGATAGCTCCGAGGAAATTGAGATCGTAGATGACGACGAAGTATTGGAGGTGGAACAAGCACCCCATCCGAGCCGGGAAGAGGCCGAGGTAAGTTCCTTACTTCGGTTAGTTGTTCCGGATCCTGGTCCTCCGAGGCATCGGGATTACCTGCGAGTGTCCCATGTGCAGGTTATTGTAGCGGCTCAAGAAACAAGTTCGCGAGTTATAGGAACTCGTCGCCCGGGTCGGGCTGGCCAAGAATCCGAACTCCCGGTAGAGATCCGATCCTTAATTCGCAACCTTGGTTATAATTTTAGGAGTAATCCTAATCGAGTCCCGTTCGTTCCGGATCCGCAGGAGCCGATCATCGAGGAAGTTCATGATACCTCGGAAGCACCTCCCAATTTGGGCATCTTCGAAGAAGGTGAGGAGGATCGTGTGCAAGTCACTGTGCCTCTTCAGACTGTAATAGAGTTAGCGAAGAAGGTGTGCGGGCCCAAGATTCTGGTTCCGAAGAGGAAGAAAGTGTAAAGCAATCCGCTCATATGCTCCGTGTGGAATCTGCTGGGCAAGCAGGGCCGAGTCGGCAGATGGCTGAGGAAGAGCGTCCGGAGAGGCTGAGGAAGGGTGAGGACGTATTCCAAGTAAAGTTCCCTCGGTCTAAAGACGAGGTCACTCACCCCGATCCGGAGGGCGAGTTGAATGAGGACGGTACTTTGCCTACTTGTGCCTCAACCATCCGAGCCGAGGAAGTGGATGAGCTCCGGAGGAGATATGAGATCCCGGAGTGTGTGGAGATTCTCATCCTGCATTTAATCTCATGCGTTCTACAATCCGCCTCCGGGATACATGTGTGTCCATGAGATAAGTCTCCATTGCGAGTGGCGGCTACCCGTATCGTCCGAGTTTCTGGAGATTTTGAACAGTATGGGGTTGAGTCCACACCAGATCATCCCCAACTCCCTCGGAAATCTGATGTGCTTCGGGGTCTTATGTAAATATAAAGGCATCCCGGTCACATTCGATAATTTTCGTAAATTATTCAACATAAGTGTAAGTAATAGGAACGCATGGTTCTATACATTCGTATGTCGCCAGGCGTACACGTTTTTTGTTGACCCCCTGTCCTCGTTGGGAATCCAATGGTTTAAGAGGTATATTTTCGTGCGGCCCGCATTGAAACCCGGCCGATCCGAAGAGGAGAGGCCCACATGGCATTTTGAGAAAAAGTTCTTCCGAGGCAAGCTGCCAGATTGGAAGCCACCGGCACGGAACATCCCTTTGTGGATGCAAGCGCTCCATCGGAGTCAAGAGCCGGAAAAGTACTTCTTCCAAGGGCTGATATGTCAGCCTCTTCCGTACCTAGCCGGTTTGTCCGACCCAGCTTTTGTGATGATATGGAGGACCTGAGTAAGTGATCCTTCTTTAATCTGGGGTGGTTGCCCGATTCGGTCCGTAGCTTGTCTATTTATTCTGCAAGTGTAGTTTTTTGGTTCAACTCTCTGTCATTCGGATGTGTAGCTAGCTGGTTTTAACTCCCTGTCATTCGGATGTGTAGCTTTTTGGTTCGAGTATACGATGGCAACCATGCGGGAGTTGAAGCGTCAACAAAATGTCTTTGTGAAGGAGATGGCAGAGGGTTCTCGGACCCAAATTATCAAGACTTCCACCGTACTCCCGATGGAAGAGCCAAGAAATGCTGCCGTGTTCCGAGTGGAGGAATCTCGGAGAGCTGCTGCGGGCGAAGAGGCCCAAACTATCCCTACTCCGGACAAGGGTAAGGTGGTCGGATCTAAGGGCTCGAGGAAGCCTCCAAGATCCGTGTCCCGAGATCCCGCCATGGATCGAGCGCCTTGCAAAGCGCCTCAAAGGTCGAATCCTCCCGATAAAAAAGGCAAGGGGAAGATGAGCGAGGCGCCCGAGCTGGATTTGGATGCTGAAGTTGCTCGGTTGGTTGCTGCCCCGGAGTTGGAGCGGATTTCAGAGTTGGTTGCCGCTCAACGCAAGGTAAGTAAGTGTTTTGGTTATTTTGTTATCTAAACGTTTGTGATATCTGTCATTTTTAGCTTGCTTCCGCTGTGGAAGCATGCTCCTTGGTAGCTGCTCGGAGGGCTACCCTAGAAGAGGATTTCGCCAAGGTCGCCAGCGATTGAAACGTCGGTTGAACAAGACTTGAGCGCCTAAAGAAGGCCATAGCTGCTAAACAGGAGGCCGAGTCGGAGACGGCCAAGATGAAAAGTGCCATCCTATCTTTGGAAACTGACTTGAAAGTGCACCAAGATAGTTTGGACGAGTTCGTGGGTGTCTCTCGGACTTTCAAGGATATGATGCTGAAAGAGCTTCTGGTGGTCCGGACAAGGGCTGCCCAAGATTTCCTTGCTTCGGACTCCTGCAAGTTTTTGTTCGAGTCGAAGTATGACGAGGCCGTCGAAGATGGGTTCGATGCATTTGTGGACCAGGTCTTGGGAGGAAGGGTTGGATACCGGATGGCTGCGACTTGGAGGCCGAGGGTGTCCGCTTTAAGAATGGAGATGGATCGGACTTTGCTCCGGAGGGTGTCTTGGACGAAGACCTGCTCAAGTGTGAATTTGTGGAGCTGGTCTGCGACGAGTCGGAGGGCAAGAAGTACAACCATGGCGGTCCGTATCTCCCACCCTTCGTCCCTCGGGTGCTTATGTCCAGTGTTTTCGTTCCGTTGGAGGATCACTTGGAACACAACCGAGACTGGCTGACTCTGCCTGGGCCTGTTCGTGGCTTCGATCGCGACCTAGACTTGATGCAGTGATGTCCGGCCTTCCTGAAAGAGGTTGAGGCTCGGAGAGAACGGAGGTTAGCCTGCAGCCCAACAAAGAAGGTCAAGCGCCTCTGGAGAAGGATACGGGGAGCCCCTCTCGGTCTCAACCTAGTTCGTCCGAGCGGCGAAGGCAGTAAAGACGGGGTATGCCCCCGGGTTTTTTGTAGTAGGGTGCCTTCGGGCCTAAAAGCAATGTTGTCCTTTTTGCTCGTCATCTTTTGTTGTATAAACATATACTTGTCTTGATGAATGTTGTTGGTTCGGGCCCCTTGGTGGCTCGGAACTATTTTATCCTTGAAATACTAATGTTGCTGTTTACATTCTTGCGCGTTTAATTTCGTATTTGCTTAGTAACTCATCAACTCTCGTAAATTCGGATAATGGGTTCGGACCCTTGAGATTCATACCGCCAGAACGTTAATTTGCCTGATGCAAATTCTCCTTTGCGGGTCTTGGGGGACGATCAACCATTGTGCCCATCCGAATCGGAATCTTTAATAGAAATAAGCCGGATCACGAACGGTTCGGAGCCACATCTTAGAGTGACAAGGCTTGCGAGAAAGAGAATTTCCTTGTATCGTGATAAGTAGTGACGATTCGGACGTTGACTTGGTGTGTCATCCCGAGTCATACAGACTTGTGAGATAGTGAAAAGATGATCATCATTAAGTACAGGGTGACTCTATACGAAGCACAGTTGCTTCGGATGTTGTTATGTCAGCCCCGAGCTTGATACGTTCGGTGAGTAACTTAGTCAATGTGCGACCGTATGGATGGATTATTGGGTTGGGCGATGGAAGTCAAGAGCAGCCCATGTTCGGCCCAAGCCCATTTCCGGTGAATATGGGACATGTGTCCGCTTCTAATTGGTCCTCTCTTTCTATATATACCCCTGCTTTGTACGGCTTTTCATTAGGACATTTCTCCCTTTTATAGTAACCAAAGGTCCGGAGCTCGAGTCCGAGCGGCTGGTGAGCATGTTTATACCATCACTCTTGCGGCGTGATCTTGTCCCAAGGGTTTCTCCGATGCTTGGAAGTCTACCGGTTGGTTCACGTGAGAGTTTTGAAATTAAATTGCTCGGAAAGCCAGCCTTGGATCTTCGAGGATACGGTCCGTGCTGAAATCTTTGCCAATCAATTCCTCTGATCGTCAGGCTAATCTTCTTTCTCCGGGGCTGTGGTCTATATTCGTGACTTTTAGCCCCGGAGAGGTAGATTAGCTGGATGGTTTGGGGATTTTTATACGACTGTGTTCTGAGCCTCGATACATCCGAAGCACCCCGCCCGTGGTATGTGCCCGGGGGGCGATGAGTCGGCATAGTTGGTTTGGTAGAATCCCTTCCAGTATTTCGAGGTCCGGTGTAAGATCTGCCCGAGATGTTGGAAGGCATTCTGTCAAGCCTGTTGTGTTCCGAGTCATTCGTCCTTCGGATCGAAGGTAGTGTACTTTAACCTCCACAGATTTTTGGCTCGTTCCTGGAAGTCCGTATCCGAGCAGTTCGGGTCTGTTGGTGGTTTCGTTCCAGAATTGAAGGCTCTAGGGAGCTACTTGCAATTCTGGAATGGAGTCCCAGATAGTGCCGGTCTTTTTTGGGAGTCGGATCGTTGAGAACCTCCGGAAATATCTCTTTCCGGAAGTTGTTCGTCTTACTCCTAAAGTTTTTCGTTCGAGCAATCTTGGTTTTGTTGGTGGCTACGTTCCAGAATTGAAGGCTCGAGAGAGCGACTTGCAATTCTGGAACAGAGTTCCTGACAAAGCCGATTTTGTTGGAACTCGGAACAGTTGGAGCCTCCGGAGTGATTTGGACATTCCGACTGTCCGGGATGGTTGCCTTCCAAGTACTTTAAATCGGAGAGATTTGTGTACTATAATCCGGTAAAAGGCGATCTGAATTGTTGGAGTGTTTCTTGCTTGCGTCGGAGCTGGCTTGTTTACTTGGGAGTTGCGAAGCATTGCCTAAATGTTTGGAAAGACCTTGATTAGCCCGGTCGGCCGATTCCAGTTCCCAGATAATCCGAGGTGGACTCCTGAAGTTCTTAATGACGAGCAGTTTTGGGAGCCCGCAGATGTGGGAACAATTATGCTCGGACTTAGCTAGGTTCGGGGGATCAAGGTTAAGTTAGAATAGGTACTTGTTTTTAAAGGGTAGATTGGGGCTCTTCGGACCCTAGCCTTGTAATTCTGCATTCTGTTGTTAAATAAAGTACTTGCCCTCGTCTTTGTGGGATGCTGTTTTCATCGTGTTGATCCGATCCGGATCAGTGTATGATCTAGTTTCGGATCGAGTAGTTAAACAATGTTTAACAATGTTTATGAAATCACAGTTGTATTGATTTGACGGAAATCGAATTACAACTTGAGGGCTTCGAGGCCTTTTCAAAAAACAAACACAAAAAACAGATCGACAAGATAAAGGAAGGTGACAGTCGTTGCCACGCTCCTTCTCTAAGTGTAAAACTTTTGGAGATTCTTGGCATTCCAAGTTCTCTTCAAGGCCTGCCCTTGCCCATCTTCTAGTTTAAAGCTTCCATTAACTCTTGCCCCAGTAACTTTGTAAGGTCCTTCCCACTTGGGCTTAAGTTTCCCCACATGACTTAGTATATCGGCTCTTCTGAGGACTAAGTCTCCAACTTGTATATCCTTGGGAAAGACACGTTTATTGTAGGCCCGAGCGGTCATGGCTTGGTACCGAAGGATGTTGGCCAATGCCTTATCGCGCTTGTCTTCAAGGAGCTCAAGGTCATAGATCCTTGCGATCTCATTATCAACTGGGTTGTATTGCTGGATTCTCTGGGTTGCCACCACCGTTTCCGAAGGGATGACCGCCTCGGATCCATAGACCAGGGAGAAAGGTGTTTCTTGTGTGGCAGTCCGGGGTGTCGTTCGATGCGCCCAAAGGACCGCGTTGAGATCATCCGCCCAACTGTCTTGGGAAGTTCTCAACCTTCTCTCCAAAATTTTAACTATGGTCTTGTTGGTGGCTTCCACCTGACCATTGGCTTGGGGGTGGCCAATGGAAGTAAAGCATTGTTCTATTGTGAAGGACTGAAGCCACTCCTTCAGTCTTGACCCAGAAAATTGTGCTCCATTGTCTGAAACTAGCACTCGTGGGAGTCCAAACCGGCAGATGATGTTCTTCCAGATGAATGTCCGAACCCTGCTTTTTGTGATGGTTGACACTGCTTCAGCTTCGACCCACTTAGTGAAGTATTCCACTGCCACTATCAAGAACTTCTTTTGATGTGTTCCTCGCGGAAAGGGACCAACTATGTCTATGCCCCATTGATCAAATGGGCATGCTATGATTGACGGAATCATAGGGTTGGTCGGGCGGTGTGGTATGTTGGCATAGTATTGGCAGTCTTCACAGGCGCGGGCGATGTTGGCAGCATCTATGTCAACAGTTGGCCAATAGTATCCTTGTCTTATGATCTTTTGCGCCAAAGTTCTTCCTCCAGAATGACTTCCACAACTTCCGGCGTGGATTTCTTCCATCACAGTTTTCACTTCTTGAGGATCTAGGCACCTCATGTGAGTTCCGCTGTAGGATCTTTTGTAAAGATCTTCTTCCAGAATAAAGTATCTGTTAGCTCGACATTGAATCTTCCTGGCCTCTCTAGGATCCACAGGTAAAGTACCATCCTTGAGGTAACGGAATATATCAGTCATCCAGTTTCTTTCTGTGCTCAAGAGAAGCATCTGTCCGTTGGGGTTTGCCAGAGAGGATTCCGCGCGGGTCATTAGGATGACACTTCTTGTGTCCACAGCTCCTAAGGCTGAGGCGTACTTGGAGAGGGCGTCGGCTTTTTCGTTCCATTCTCTGTGAAATTGGTCAAGAGTAAATTCTTCAAAGTGCTCAACCTCTTTCTTGAGGAGCTCCAAGTATTTGATGATGTTAGGTCCTTTGGTGGTAAAGGACCCGGAGAACTGAGATTGTACGAGCTGCGAGTCTGTGTAGGCTTTGATCCTTTTTACCTGAAGGGCTTTCGCCATTCTTAGGCCGGTGATAAGTGCTTCGGCCTCGTTGTTCGTCACCTTAAAATTGAGGGTGATGGCGTACTCTAGCTTGGCTCCTTCAGGACTTTCAAGGAAAATTCCTATTCCTCCCAACCGTCCGGTGGATGATCCGTCCACTTGTAATGTCCAACATTCTTTGTTTCTTTCCTTACCTCCCGAAGTGGGAGTGAGTGCTTTCTCAACCTCCTGCTTCTTGTTGGAAGATGCAGTTGTCGAGGTATTGAGTTCTTCGTCCAAGAGAAACATGTGCCTTACTCTCAGTGAATCATCCATAGGTTGGTGATACTTAGTCATAAGCTGGATGCTACCTCTTTGTGTCTCTTCTGCTTCTTTTTCTCCCCTTGATTCCTTGATTTGGGCTATCACCACATGACTAGCCTTTTCACGAGTTTTCGCTCTCTTCTTCGCTTTCTCTGGATAGTCTACTGGAAGTCGGCCGAACTTGCGCTTTCTTGGCGATGGGGCTTGATACCCAATATCATATTCACTTAGCTCAATAGCCCATTTGACAAAGGCGTCTGGCCCGATCCGGTTTGTCCAAGACATGTTTGAGTGGCTCATTTGTAAGGACCACAATCCGATGCGACTTGAAGTAAGGCTTCGGTGATGCAGTAAACCGTCAAAGGCGAGCTTCTCAACCTTGACGTATCTGGCCTCAGAGCCTGCAAGGGCTTTGCTCAAATAGTAAATTGGTAAATGCTCATTGTCTTGTATCCGTACCAGTACAGAACTCATTGCTTCATCAGTGGTGGCCAAATAGAGGTAAAGAGTTTCAGCCTCCACGGGTTTAGACAAAAGGGGCAGCGAGAGGAGATACTTTTTCAAGTCTTCCAGGGCCTCTTCACACTCCTTTGTCCACTCGAACTTATTTCCTTTTCGTAAGATCTTAAAGAAGGGAAGGTTCTTCTCGGCGGATTTTGAGATAAAACGGCTCAATGCCATCACCTTTCCTAGAAGCTTCTGAACTTCATTGACAGTCTTGGGCTGTGGTAGATCTATGATTGCCTTTATTTTCTCTGGGTTAGCACTGATGCCTCTTTACGACCATGTAACCAAGGAATTTTCCTCCTTTCACCCCGAAAGTGCACTTTTCAGGGTTCAGCTTCATTCCGTATTTCTGGAGAATAGAAAAACAATTGTTAAGGTGTTCGACGTGTTCCTCTTCAGTCTTGCTTTTCACAAGCATGTCATCCACATAGACTTCCATGGTTTTTCCCAATTCTTCCTTGAACATCTTATTTACCAGCCGTTGGTAAGTAGCTCCTGCATTCTTGAGGCCAAAGGGCATGACCTTGAAGCAATAGACCCCTCCGGCCGCAAAGAATGCCATTTTCTTGATGTCTTCTTGAGCCATCCTAATTTGGTAGAAGCCTTGATATGCATCCATGAAGCTTAGAAGCGCGCATCCTGCAGTGGAATCAACCAGCTGGTCTATGCGTGGCAATGGATAGGGATCCTTTGGACAAAATTTGTTGAGTCTAGTGAAGTCATTGCACATTCTCCACTTTCCTGGAGCTTTTTCGACGAGGACTACGTTACAGACCCAATCGGAGTATCTGACTTCTTCGATATGACCTGCTTTCATCAACTTGTCAACCTCCCCTGCTATGATAGCATCCTCAACTGGTCCAAAGTCTTTCCTCTTTTGCCGAATGTGTCTGACCGTCGGATCCATGTTCAGACGGTGAACTGCGATCCTTGGGTCTATCCCCTTGATATCATCTGTGCTCCAAGCAAAGATGTCGCGATTGTCACGAAGGCAAGTGATGAGCTTCAGCTCTACTTCCGTACTCATCTCCGTTCCAATCCGAGTTGTTCTTTTCGAATCTCCTTCGACCAGTTGGACCTCTTTCAAGGCTTCATGGGATTCTATTCTAGCTGTCTTGGGGAACTTCTCTTTGAGCGACCCAATACCGATTTCTTCCTTTGGTGGCGTTAGATTAATGGAAGAATGGCTACGAGGGACCTTAGTGACCGAAAGGACAGGTACTGTGGCCCCTCTGGTTGACATGATGTAGCACTCCCAGGCTTCTCTAATGTTGCCCATTACTTCTCCCACGCCATTCGGGGTTGGAAACTTTACCCTGTTGTGTAAGGGAGAAGCAATTGCTCTGAATTGGTTAAGTCCCGGGCGGCCCAAGATCACGTTATAGTCGAAGGTTCTATCTACTACCACGAAGAGGATAGTCTTGGTCATTCTTGTCGGAAAGGTGCCCATAGAGACTTGTAGTGGTATACTTCCAATGGGGCGTACTACAGACCCTCCAAAACCTACCAATGAAGTGTATACTCTTCCATATTATATTTGCCCCAGGTGCATTTGCTCCACGGTCCTTTTGGATATGACATTGGAGGAGCTTCCTGTGTCGATTAGTACCTTGTTGACCTTGTAAGTGGCAATCACTAGAGAAACAACCAAAGGGACATCGGGGTCCTTGAGATCTCCTCCGCCAGACGTTGGTGGGGGGATCTCGCTATCGTCAAAGGTAATTGCATTTGTGCCTTTCAGTGCTGGTGGACCGTAAGCTCTAACGTTGTTTCTCAAGTGTTGCGAGGTCCTTTCCCTTGCATTTCTACTATCTCCCCCTGTTGGTCCTCCTGCAATGGCGTTGATAACTCCACTGTAAGGGAGGTTCTCCATTTCTGTATCTTTGCGGTACCCTTGGTATCTTTGGGCATGCCGAGGTGGGATTTCCGCTGGAGGTGGTGGTAAAGATCCTGTCGGAGGTTCGGAATCACGCTCCTCTCTTCTCTGCTCATTCTTTCTATGCCTGGAGGGTTCTTCTTCAGCTGTTGGTTCTTTCAACTTCCCACTTCTCACTAGTCTTTCGATTTCTGTCTTCAACTGGACGCAATCCTCAGTCGGGTGACCTTTCTGCTTGTGGAACCTACAGTAGTCTTTAGAAAATTTACTCTTCTTCTTTGCTCTGATGTGTTTAGGCCATTGTATATTTAAGTCCTTCTCAACAATAGAAGCCAAGATGTCGGATCTTGGTCTGTTGAGGCGAGTATACTCGGCGTATCTCCTAGGTGGAGTTCTTTCTCTGCGGAATTCTTTCCTGTCCCTGAGATCTCTTTTTTGCTCGAACTTCCCTTGACGAGGAGGAAGTTCCTGTCGTACTTGTTCTTTCCCCTTCTTCATCCCTGCTCTTATCGGGACATTTCTTCGGTACTCTTCTCCATACAAGACTCCTTCGCAGATATCTTCCAGGTACTTTTCAGTGGTGATTTCTTCGTTGGAAAGCTTCCTTCTAAGCTCATCATTATAAGTGTTAGCATATAGGTGTCGGACCCGCTCTTTGATGCTATGAGGCTCTACCTGTCGTACTTCAGCGTTGAAGCGGTCAAGGAAGGTTCTAAGGTCCTCATGCTCTTTCTGGATTATGCCTGCCAGGTGCTCAACTGACCTCTTCCTTTTCTTTGCTTTCTCAAACCTTTTCAAGAAAAGGGAGGCGACGTCCGCATAAGATCTGATGGAACCATTAGGTAGTGAGGTCCACCAATCCATTGCTTCTCCAAAGAGTGTGGTGGAAAAGTTGAGAGCTTTCATGTTGTCGTTGAGTCCATTGCTTTCCATCTTACTTTCGTATCTAGTAAGATGCCCTACAGGACAAGTATCTCCATAGTAATGCTCAAGGTTTGGGATAACGCAGTCGGGGCGCTTTCGTTCTCTTCTGATTTCGTCGCACAGGGGGTTGGGAGTCTTAACAGTCACTTTCTCATGTGCTTTGACCATCTTGCTCAAGGTGGCAATTTGTGTTTCCAAGGCCTTCTGTTGGAGGTAGATACGCTTTCGTTAGTCTTTCACGATTAAGGGTTGATAGCTACATCTGGAGGAAGATCACCGATTGGAACTATCGGGATGCTTTCCGCCATTTGATCTCTTGGCGCTTGTTGTTGAGCTCCTCGCCGACTGGTTCCCACTTCGTCTACTCGTGGCACTTCTGGACTTCTCCCTCGTTGTCCATGAGAAGCAGCGGCCCTCCTGTTAAGAAGGTTCCTTAGATCTTCCGGTTGAGCTTGCTCCCCCAGTCGTTGTTGGATGGGACGGTGCTCATTTCTTGATTGAGCGGGTTCAGCTTGCTTGGGATTGCCAAAGGTGGAGTGGGTTGAGGAGGCTGGAGGTCGTTTGATCCGAAACATCCTTGAATAGTGGTGAGTAAGAGGCCAAACTGATTCTCATTCATCCCGAACTCACTAGGACGGATGATCTGCCCATTTGGAAGGGTGAAGTTTTTCCCGGGAGGAGGACCATGTGTTCCTGGCGGAGGAACATGTCCTTCGTCTCCAAGCGCCTGGGTTCTTATTGGTGGATCAGTGGCTCTTTCCTCGCTAGAAGAGAGACTAGCTGTTCGGCCGTCGCTGGGGTATTCCGTCGCATCTCTTGAGGGAACTCTTGTTGCTCTGCTTCGCCTAGTAAGAGGCCTACCTCTTTGTCGTGGAGCAGGTGTACCGACTGCAGTGGCGTTGGTTCTTGCGGACCTCCTTGTTCTTGCCATTAGAGGCTGTAGAGAATGGAGCTTTTTGTTCGATTCCCACAGACGACGCCAAAAATGTTGGGGGTAGAACTCCCCAAACACTTAATGAGTTTGTCTTGCTTTCCTCCACTTATCCGTATCCATAAGAGGCAATGGGTGAGATCCTGCACAAGTAACTTGGAAAGGGGGGGGGGTTAGGATCCGGTTTGCTAAGTGTCAAACCGGATTTGAGACTTTACTCAAGAGCGACTGAAGATCGACTCTGTGTAGTATAAGATAATAGGATGGCAATGTGACTTACTTGATCTTGTGGGGATGTGTGCCTATTTATAGGCTATCATCAAAATGGAGGGCTTGCTAGGATTGCGCCATGTGTACGGCCATGATTGAGCCACCAAGACAAGTATTAGGCGCATGACCCAGCAATGAAGCTTAGCCCATGCCAATTTTGGGCTTCAGGGGTAGATTAGTCATTGTTGGAAGGGTTGTAGAGGATTTGACTAGGTCTGCCGAGATCCCAGGTTCGGAGAGAGGGGTCCGGACGCCTGGTCCGGACCATATTTGGCTGTTTAGCTGAGGAAGTTATCCTGCCTGTCTAACTCTTCCGATTCGGAGTACCTAGGTTCGGACATCTCACTCTTTAGTGCCTATTTGCTTGGTTGCTTTATGAGATTGTCATGCTGGATCCGAGTAATCGTCCGGGTCGGAGGGCTTGGGTCAGAGATAGTGCTGTTTGAGTACTTGTCTTCTTGTTCCAAGGTGGTTCGGACCTTGATGGGTCGGACCTAAATCCCTGAGTCGGACCTCAAAGGCTCCAGATCCTTTGTTCCTTTCTTCTAAGGTGGGTCGGACCATGGTTGGTCGACCCGAATCGGACCATCGACTCGGACTATAGTGACTCAGATCCCATGGATGACTTAGGACGCCTTAGGATTCGTTCCTAGGTCCTTTATGATGGATTGGACATATTTTCGTATCAACATAATGGCTTTGGCCGAAATGGGGAGAAGAAAGGAAGAAGAAGAAAAAATGGGGAGGGAAGCATTCTACTTCCCGTAAAAACATGAAACTCTAGCGACGGATAGACTATCTGTCGCTATTAGCGACGGATAGTCCTATCCGTCGCTAGAGTTTCAGTTTTCTATTATTTTTTTTAAAAAATTTCTTTTTCCATTTTTTTATTTCTTTTCCCATTTTAGTCAACGAATCTGGCGACGGATAGATTATCCGTCGCTAGTGCTAACGACGGATACGACTATCCGTCGTTAAATAAAGACGGATAAGCCTATCCGTCGTTAAATAAATACGGATAAGCCTATCCGTCGTTAAACATAACGACGGAAATGCTTATCCGTCTTTATTTAACGACGGATAGTCGTATCCGTCGCTAGTGCTAACGACGGATACGACTATCCGTCGTTAAATAAAGACGGATAAGCCTATCCGTCGTTAGAACTAGCGACAGATTTTAGAGCTAGCGATTCGTCGCTAGCTAGCGACGGATAGAATCCGTCGCTAGCTTACCGTGGCTAGAAACAGGCTTTCTTGTAGTGAGATATAAGCTATCTTCTGCACTAAAAGGGTTAATTACCTTGAAGATGTAGATCTTGTAGGTGTAAGTGAAAGATGAAGGTAGAAGATATTGGGAGATTGTTGAGAAAAGTGAAGTAGTGTAGTGAATGTGTTGGAGATTTATGGGTTATAATGTAATAGTTGATGGGGGCAATTCTGGAAATTCACGATTTATTAATGATTTCATTATGATGTCAGCCGTCATTTTCATTTTCGAGAATTTTTTTTTTAATTTTCGAAAATTAATTTTTTAAATTTTTTTCAAAAAAGTCAACTTTTTTTGTTGACTGAGGTTGACTTCGTTAGTCAACTAACGGCAGGGGGTGTGTAAAAATGTTTGGGGAAAATTGTAATTTCGACTCTTACAGGGGGTGTTTCTGTAATTAACCCTACATTATATTCAGGCACGGATACAACAATCAAATTGAGGGGTACGAAAAAACTATTTTTGAAATATACTCAAATGGGATGAAATGTTAAATTTTTTAAAAATGTTTAAGGTCTTTGAGAAAACACCTTGACGGAGACTATGAACGTCAAGGTGAGTAACATGACTTGGACTAAATTGGACCCGTCCTGTCCATATGAGTGAGCAAGCCTTATGAACGAAGTTAACTAAACGTAAGGCACGTACCAACTGGACTAAACTCATTCCCAATGGCCTGTCAAATTTTAGGGAGATTACAAATTTGCTCTGACATTATGGATGCGATCTAGCAGAGTACCACAAGCCCAGTTGTAATCAGATTACATGATTACATCCTGATATGGAGAAAAGAGGCGAATCCTTATAAGAGCGCCTTAAACCGTCAAGACGCCTCAAGACCTTGAAGGCGTGGCCTTAGTCCACTTGAGGGTCTCTCGCCATGAGCTCTCGTAATGCGTGGACTAGCTCTACAATATCTCTCGAAGGTATCACCTCGAAGATCGTGGGTTCGAGGTCGAGTCCAATGCATTTGGCGCTCTATTCTACTTAGCAGTGTAGAGCTTGAGGTTATGCTCAAGTGGACTCGGCCACGATCTTGGTGATGCCTTGATAGAGCTAGTTGACACGTTAATTAAGATGATCCTCATAAGGATCTTCTTTCTCCATATCATATGTCCCCCAGTTCTTGATTATCTTAGTTATAAGATAATTAATGAACTTAAGGTCTTGAAAAGGTATATTTTGAAGTTTTTGTAATATTCATCCTTGTAAAACGAACCTTCGAAGGATCTCTCATACTCCTCACCCCCCGAAAAAAATACGAGGATGAAAAAAAAAATTTTTAGGCCCTGCCTCGAGTTCTGAAGCTTTTAATATAATGCATAAAAAGTTCTTCATGGTTGAAGGGCTTTGATGAAATTTACCAAGATATTTTGCAAAATCTTGCTCAGTAAGCTAAGGCTCAACTTTGAATAGTCAACACAATTTCCTTTCCTGCTTCACTTCGAAGAATCATTCTCCTCTTTTGTTGCTATATTGTCTTTCTTTCATAACGCCTCGAGATACCGCATCGCGCCTCTTCCGTATTATCTTCAAAAATCCTCCGCCTTTCTCCTTCCTTGATTCACAACAGCCCCATTGCTTCGAAACCTCGTCTTCACCGTTGGTGGCGCTTCGACAAGAAATCAGGCTTCGAATTGGGCTTTGATTGTAGCTCAAATTTTGAAAAGAGAGTGCTTCGAATCTATATCATATTGAGCTGCTTCTCGAAATCTGCATAGCTTGTCGGTTGGTATTATCGAAGCGGTTCATCCTTATCAAGAAGTAAGTCTAATCTGTTGGCCCTCGAACAATAGAGGCACTCTTTGCTTGAATACGCCTCTGCAAGTAAAACTTGTAAATCGAGATCTTGACTCAATTTTCTGAATTCTGGATTTTGGATTTTGGATTTTGTAGGTGCGAACTGTGACTTTTGCATAGTCGAGGGACTATAAGTGCAATTTCACAGGAGCCACCGCCTCCTAAATTCTCGCCTATATATATATAGCTGAGTAAAATTTTTTTACCTCTACCCAAAAATCTTCTCTCTTCCGAAGCTTGTTGATCTGCGATATCCTGGATCAAGTAAGCGCCCTTCTTCTATTATTTGAGGCATATTTTGCTCCTTGCTGATATATATATATAGGCCTGGATCATACGCCTGCAAAAATCCTTTTTTCGTCGAAGCATCAAGTAAGCCTCCTTGTCAATTTCTTTTGCTTCATATCCTTTTGACTAAATTGCTTAGAATTTATGTAGGATAGTTTATCGTTTGACTAGAATTACTCATGACGTCTCTATTGTATATGCTCCACTCCTGCCTTAGTAGAACTTTGAGTATTATGTAGAGCCTATATTGTGCATATTCGTGCGCCTCAACTAAAGTCGAATACCGTAGGTTGCTTGGAGTTGCCTTCAATTTGTGTATCTTGTTTAAACTGCTCCATTAGTGCTTTCTTCGATTGCTTGGTCGTGCTTCATTATCTCTTTATCATGTAGCTTTGAGTAGAACTCTAGTAGCCCCAGCACTTGTAGTCTTTCTTTTATACACAACTGTGTTCGAAAATATAGCCCTTCGACCAACTTGCACCCCTCAAAATACTTTCGCTTTTTGAACATAATTATGTAGACTTTTCTTAGTAACCCCAAGTTTCTTTCTTTGATAGTCATGTCGAGATTCATTCAGGGGATCGTGAGGAGACCCCCCTTCGGATGATGCGCTCTTAAATAATGCGGTCAATGAAGAAGCGCGGAATGTCAACTTTGCCTACCTCGGATACACCACTCGGGTTCGACCCGAGCCTGCTCCTGTGCCATTACAAGTAATCCCCCCGCTAAGGCCTACTGGTCGAAGGGGGATGGCGCCTCCTTCAGTCCAAAATGCTCAAAACGTCACTCTATTAAATTATCCCTCAAGCGGGGAGGGGGGCTCCACTCCGCGCACTCAAGGTTCTACAACAGTTGATAGGAACCGTAGTGCTTCTAGTATTCCTCCTGCTAGGAAAAAATCCGCGGTTGTTCGTCAAAGGGAGATTCCCTTAAGTATTGGGGGGCCGATGACTAACCGAAATTCCGCTTCGGAAAAGGGAGAATACCACATCGATCCTAAGGATAAAGGGAAAAAAGCACGTGATCCTCGAGGCGTTGAGCCTCGAAATTTTGAGGAGCTCATGAAGAAACCAAAACGGGTTGTGAAAACGAAGGTCATAGGGGAAAGGGTCCTTCCTGATATGGCGTCGAAGGTTGCTCTTGATGAAATTCCAAGCCTTAGGGAAAAATATAATATTCCATCAGATATAGATATTCTTGTTCCGGGGCCCTTAGATAGGATGTATAATCCCCCTCCAGGATTTATATGTGTTCATTTGAAAAGTCTTGAGCATGGGCTTCGAGTGCCTTTCAACTGGCAGATACAGCGTTTCCTCAATCGCCTTAACATAAACCCTACTCAGCTTGTGCCAAACGCTTGGGGTCTCCTTGTATGTTTTTACATAGTTATGCGCTTTGAGCGACAAATGTTGAGCCTTCAAAACTTCTTTACTGTGTTTTCCTTAGCACTAGGTCCCCAGGACAATGGGTTTTATTACATTAATCCTCGCCCTCGATTTAGGATGTTTCGCTCCTTCATCTCTTCGAATGGGAACACTTGGAAATCCAATTATATTTTTCACCGTCTCTCCTCGACTGTCGAGGGTAAGCCTCAAAGCTAGAAGTTACCGAGGGTCTGGCGTAAGGGTAGGATTACACCTTCCTCTGAATACTTAGATGAGGACAACCTTCCTAATTGGACAAAGTGCTACGAGGACTTGGATCCTGATGATAGGCTTTGGGTGTATGCCCTTGTTTCTGAGCCGATTATGTATTTATCGCTTCATACTCACACACCTGTTTATTGTGCTGGAATCTTCGATTTGCATAAGTGATTATGAAGCACTTCGTATTTACACATCTTTGTATCTATCCGCCTCGTTCTAACACTTTGTATTTACTCACTGCAGGTTACTGGTTCGGTTCTGCAATGTCTTGGTATCGAAAGATGGCTCTTCAAAATGCTGCGAGAGCTGGGGCACGGACTTTCGAATGTCTGGCGGCTGAGGGGGTAAACATTGCCGAGGTGCTTCAACTTTATTGGGAGGGGAAATGTTGTCGAGGCCCTTCCTGAAACTAGGCCCTTCGATGATGATGATCCTCGTGGTTCACCGAGCCTTGATGTTGCTCTTGAGGACGTGGCTCAAAATGTTAATGTTGAAGTAGAGCTCGAGATGCCTCTTGAGGGGGGTGGATATGAATACATTCCTATCGATCCAGTTTCTTTGAATTTTGATTATCTACCAGAGGAAAATATTGAGGCGGGCGTGGTTGCAAGACGCCGGAGAAAGGAGCCTGAAGTAGGTACACCAGTTGATGTGTTGGATGTACAAGATTTACCCCCTCAAAAGAAGAAAAAGGCTAGTAAGAGAGGTCCCAAGGACAAGGTTGGAAGCTCAGTCGAGGCATCAAATCGTTCGAATCCACAACACCCGCATGGGCTGAAGTCCCTTATTGGTGACGAGGAGATTATTGCAGATGAGGCCTCGAAACCCCTCGAGGTTCAAATGGGGCGCATGTACCACTTTCTTGAAAAGGTGAGTTGAAATAAATTTCAAACTAGTTTTCGAATTTGTATCTAATGCTCTTTGTTTCGAGTGCAGGCTATGAATCAACACTTCGGGATAGTGAGGACAACAGAGGGATTGTATGAAGAGGTCCACATTCTTAGTGAGAGAAATGTGAAGCTCGAAAATTTGGTGAATTCTGAGAGGGCTGAAAAGGAGAACGCCTTAGGTGAGGCTGATAAGGCTCTTAAAGAGAAGGAGAAGGTTGATTCTCTGGTCGCAGGGCTCCAAAAGGAACTTGAAGAAACTAAATCTGCCCTCAAAGATTCTAATGAAGAGGCCTCTATAAATCTCAACATGTCAAGGCAACTTCAAAAATCCTTCAAAGAAGTGCTTCGTCGCCTCTAAAGCGAGCTCTTGACGACTAGAGTCGAGGCGGTGCGATCGTTCATGCCTTCTCAGTCTTTCAAGTTTTTGAAGATGATGGCCTCGACTACAGAATATGCTTTGGGTTTCAATTGTGCAGTTGCGCAGCTGAAGAAAGCTAATAAGCTCAAGGATGACTTCAACTTCTCCGAAGATTTGGACTACGACGCCGATGAAGAGAAGAAGCCTTTGCCGCCTCCTGATAGAACTGATGATACCATCCTTGTGGCCGAGGAGTTCTGGCCTTTAGTGGAACCTCCACCGGAGAGGCCCCTCAACATTGAAGCTGGGGAGGGCACTAGTTCTACCCCACCACCCCGCGCTAAGCTCATAACTCGCTATCCTTCGTGGCTCCCTACCGTTCTTGAGGCGATCAATCTTACCCCTTCGGATCTACCCGAAAGTGGCCTAAGCACAGAAAAAATAGCTGAGGTCGAGGCTTCATAGCGATCTGTTCGAAGCCTAGTTGCTGAGCCTTTCGTGTTGAAGGCGGGTGATGTGGTGATTGTAAATGAGCCTTCGAGCCTTGATAACATTCTTTCACTTGAGATGCCTCGAAGGAGTGAGAAGAAGCCAAATGAAGGGAATGACGGAGATTCTTCTTGTTAATCATCAAGTGATAACGGGTCGTCAGAAAGCTCTGGGGAGGAACAAGGAGATAAGGGCCAGGAGAAGGGCGAGCAGGAAAATCTCGTCATTGACTGAAGTCCGACCGAGGCTTGTCTCGGCTTATTTTGAGTTAACTTTTGCTAACTTTTGGATTGCATAATATGTTGTCGAACCTCAAATCTAGAACGATTTAGCTTTTAGGAGCTTCTTTTGTCAAGCTGGTTCTAAAGATAGCTCGAGGAGTGTAGCTCTCTTTTGTAACTTGAGCTATCTTGGAGAACCCCATCCTGCTAACTTTTGGATTGCATAATATGTTGTCGAACCTCAAATCTAGAACGATTTAGCTTTTAGGAGCTTCTTTTGTCAAGCCGGTTCTAAAGATAGCTCGAGGAGTGTAGCTCTCTTTTGTAACTTGAGCTATCTTGGAGAACCCCATCCCATATTTTGTTCAAGGCTTATGCATGCTCTTTTAGTTGTCTGTTGCTTCGACCAATATATACATATTGCTTCGACCATATGCTTATTCATGCGGTCTTAGAACGGTACTGAAGGGATGCGCCTCGATGCCTGCCAGAGGCTTATGGATGATTGTTGTTTAAAATTCTAGTGATTTTTCATGTAGGAGAGGGTCATAGGTCATAACCGCCACCTTCGTAGTCTGGAGGGAGCCAATATGGAATATGCAATTCATCTGGGCTTCAAAGTTACTAATAATGAGGCTGAGTATGAGGCGGTGCTCGCTGGCATGTCAATTGCCAAAAGCGTTATGGCAAAGAAGATCTCTATCTTTACAGATTCACAACTTGTGAGCAAGCACTTTAACGGAAAATTTGAAGCGAAAGGGGCCACGATGATTAAGTACTTGGAAAAGCTCAAACATGCCGCAACGGATTTTGAGGAGTTCACGATAACTCAAATCTCCCACAATGTGAACGGCGTTGCAGACGCGCTAGCAAAGTTCGCGACGGCTTCACGGGCCATTGACACCAGAAGTATAATCCTAATGACTTCCAATACACCCATCATCAATTAGCCTTCTAAGCAGGTTGTGATAGCAAGTGTATCAATAAGTGATAATTGGATGCATGATTTAGTTCATTTTCTGAGAGATGGGATCTTACCAACAGACAGGGTCGATGCTCGCAGGCTAAAGCAACGTGCACCTCGCTTCTACTGGGCAAGTGGCAATCTCTACAAACGGTCTTTCGGAGATGGACCAGACCTTCCATGTTTAGGCCCTACGGAAGCCGAGGAAGTTCTTCAAAAGATACATCTAGGAAGTTGCGGAAACCACTCAGGAGGAAGAACTTTAGCACAGAAGGTGTTGAGACAAGGATACTATTGGCCCGACTTGAAGAGGGACGCACCTGAGTACACTAGGAAATGTTTAGAGTGCCAAAAGTATGTGTTGGTCTAGATAACGGCAAAGTAAAAGACTAGAGGGGTGGGGGTGAATAGTCTTTTAAAACTTTTGTCGATAAACACAGTTTCTCAGAAACCTGGGGGTTTCTGATACTTAACTTTAGAGCGCGGAAGACTTTAAGATATGTAAGTGCAGAAACAATAAGTATGTGTGTGTGTGCTTTGCTGAAATGTAAATACAGAAAGGTAAATAACACAGCAAGTATAGTGGTATCTGGAGGTGGCGTAATCCTCCAACTAATCCACTTCGGTCTTTCTGAGACCTAGAATTCACTAGAACAGATAATTGAGTTCACCTTACAATAATCCTATTCTAAGATTCCTAAACAAATGGTTCCCAACCAAATGTTCCTCCTGAGTTATTCCCCAGCTCCTAGAGCTAAGTACTTCCTCTACTCAGATAACCTTGGAGTTGTTCCCTGATTTCCCAAATCAAGTACTTCCTCTACTCCACGCCTTGATGGTGTTGGTTATAAGGTTTTATCAGAAAGGCTTCTCGTATAACTTTTCAGTTATGTTTATAGAGAGCCAAACAGAACGAGACTACTTAATACACTTGTTCAGTGGATGGCGATGCGCTCTTCTTGACCCAAGTAATTGGTGTCCGTTCTGGAGAATGAGCTTCAGAAAGGGTATCTGATAGTTCAACTCTTTCACGAATAACAATCTCTTGTTAAGGTTCAGGACAACTTAGAACTACTAGTGATTCTTCAAGCAACAGAAAGCTTTCATATTGTGTAGTAGAGTGCTTGAGAGAATACTTTGCTTGATGGTAAGTTTGCAAGATAGAGCGTTCTAAGGTATGTTCTTCAAGCATCTAAGTGTGTGATATATATAGATAAATTTGAGAGGCGTTCGAATTGTATCCATTGTGCTCTCTATCAAATTATATCCGTTTATATCTTGAACTATGTACTCAGAAGTCACTATCTCTTGTTTCAGAGAGGACTTGCTATTTGCAGCATTTCTGCCGATGCATTTAATGCATAGTACTGTTCATTGTCCTTTAGTCTCAACGGATACATGAGCCTTTCTGATGGCTTGCATGCTCCATACTCATGATGTCATATGTCCAGAATCATATTTCGAAACTAAGTTAATATACTTAAGAAGGATTAAGGACATAGTCTTTCTGAGTTAGACTAAACCTTTGTGTCTTCAGAAATCTTGTGCAATCTTCAGTCTTCTAATCTTCAGAAAAGCTCCATTGCTAGGATTGATCTTCATGGTCTTCTTGAAATAAAAAATTACACTCAGAGACCTATAATCCTATTACAAGATTTACTAGACTAATCATACTCAGTGATTTCCTCTTTTACAATGTTCAAGTGAACCAAGAGTACTTAATCACCTTTCTGGCTCAGATAAGAACATGTGATGAGTGATCAAAATACTAACAGATATTCCTAACAAATTTCCCCCTTTTTGATCAGTCATCCATGACTATCTTTTAAGTCCTATTACAAAATTGTAATCCTGGAAGAGAAAACAATCCACCACTTAATCATTTCAAATGATATTCAATTTTAGTTGAATTAAGTGCAGAAAGTAAACATCAACCAAATCACAAGAAGTGATCTTTGCTGATAAATTGTCATCTATTAAAAAGTATCTGAGAGTATGATCTTCAGATAGGTACAGTTTACAGAAAGAGATGCAACTTTTACATATACAGAATTTTTAGAAACTATCAGCAAGATTACAAAAAGTAACAAAACATACTAAGTAAATTAGAACAAAGTAGAGTCCAAGCTCCAAGAGAGTGTTCTACTGTTACTAGTCTTCAAGTCTTCAGAAATGCAACTTGGGTTCAAATACCTCAAGTTCTTCAGCACCCTTTCTGGATCAGTTGACATGATCATCCACTTTTTTGCATTCTTGGACATAGTCATAAAGAATCCTTCTGATGGAGAGCTCTGTCTTTCTGGATAAGTCACATATTTCATGATAACTCTTGCCAAGCTTGTGATTCTTCCGCAGAAAATGTTTGACCCAGAAGTACTTTCCCCAGACCCAGGCATGGTCTACTTGTAGCTGAGATAGGTTGAAATACTTGTATATTTCTTCCAGATAATGTATATTATCTAGGTATTCATCCAATGTCATATAGAATGACTCATAGGTTGAAACACCTAGTTTGTTCTTCTTGCTGTAGCTACCATCCAGTTTTCTTACCTTGTGTACATCATCAGGCTTCATTCCTCTTTTCTACTTCAAAGTTTAGCCAGGCATGAAGGTGCTCAGGTTTTAGCAATTCTGGCTTGCCTTCTCTCCATTTCAGGATCTGGTTGAGGATGGGAGTTGGAAACTTATCATTGACAAGTAGATGTTGTAGTTCCAGAATCCAATACCCTCTCTTGTTCAGAATGCACCTATATGAAGATTCTTCATTACTGGTCTTCATATACTCAATGTGGGCATCAGTTGGCATTTCTTGATGTGTTTCATTGTTTACTCTGCCAAACTGGAAATCCCTTCTTGCTTTTCTGTTTGGTGGCCTTCTGTCAGGAGATCCTCTAACCCTTTCTTCCCTTGAAATTTGTCTTGATGGATGTTCCTTGTAATGACTTGGTATTTCCAGAAGGAGTTCTGGCTGCTAAGGGCTTTGCTGCCAGAGGAGGTTGTGAAGCAGTTTCTTGTCTCCTTTTCTTGTGAAGTGGATGTTCATCAGAATCATCCTCATCATCATTGAAGTCCAAAATTGAAGACTTGCAGCTTTCTTGACCTCTTACTTCTCCTTCTTCCTTTTCTTCTTCTTCAGAAGTCTTCTTCTCTTCTGAGATTCTAAGGGACTTGGTTCCCCTAGTTATCATACTTCTCAGCCTTCTGGCTGGTTGATCTGGAACAACTTCAGCAAGGGTGTCTCCAGTGGTGTCCTTAATGACAAGTTGACTTGAGGAGGGAGGATTTGATTGTTTTCTTTTTCTTCCTCTGCCTTTCTGAGGCATCTCTTCTTCCCCCTTAGTCATGAATGACTGACTCATGACAGCATAAGCTTCATAGAGAGTTTCAAAGTTTTTCTGGAGATTGTTGTGCACCCTGACCAATTCTTGAAGTTCCTTCTTCAGCTCTTTGTTCTGTCTAACCAGTTCCTGCTCCTTTGTGTTGAGCTCTTCAAGCGGCCTTAGGATGGCGTTGGCTTGCGATGACATGGTGGCTTCATTCAATGCTGCATTTGCATTGTTACAATCCTCATCCCTGACCAACCCTAGGTCTTTCTGAGAGAGAGCTATGCTGGTTGCTATGTTGAGTAAAGCAGCAACCAATGGCTTCATCTCTTCTGGGACGGATTTTAGCACTTCTGTGTCTTGAGCAACTAGTGTCTTTCTGAGTTCTAAAAAGACACTGTTCCTTGCACGGTGCTCTTCACTTCTTGATATACTTGGTGCAGAGAATATATGAGGAGCAAGTAGGGCTCTTTTGTGATGAGTGACAAGTCTCTCATCTTCTGCTTCAGTAATCAAGTTGTGGGTTTCAGCATCACTATCATAATCCTTTTCTTGGATTGTTTGCAGATTGACAATCTTCTTCTGCTTTCCATCAAGTGTGCTGGCCTTCTGAGAAGATGTAGAAGGTCTTTCTGATGCAGTCTCAGCATCATGCTCTTCATCATCATTGTCATCCATGGCATCTATCTCAGCAGCTGTGACAACAATGGCATTTTTCAAATTTCTTTGCTCATCTAGGAGTGCCAATTCCTTGGCATTAGCTTCTTCGAGCTTCTTGATTTTGGCTTCCTTTTCATCAACAAGAGCTTGAGTCTCAATGTTGATTCTCTTCTCTTCTTCCAATACCTTTCTGAGTTGTTCAATTCTAAACTCAGCGGCTGAAATTTCTTCTAAGACAACATTGTGTTCAGCCTGTTGGGTATCTTGATGAGACTTGGGAGGTGATGATGATGGATCTTTCTGAGAATTTGAGGGAGTAGCCTTTTCTCCACTTCCTTTGCTAGCTTTCTGAATCCCGCCTTGTCCAGGTTGGGGATCATCATTTTGATCATCATCATCATCATCCTTTTTCTTTGCTTCTTGGTTTGGATGCTCAGAAGGAGGTTCTTGATAATCATTTTCGTCCATCTCCTCGTCATTTTCTGAAACCAGGTTGATCACATTTGGGAATGTAATCATCCTCCCATTAACTTCCTCTTGCTCAGTTGGGTAGGTTGTGAGCTTCTTTGCGAAGCGGGATGGGTAACCATCTGCTCTGGGGTTTGAGCATCCGCAGACTTGAAATCTGCTATAAGTCTTTGTGCTACTTCATGAATGAAGTCTTCATGCATCAGAGTGGCAAATGAGTAGGACTCTATTGGGAACAATGCATGGATATAATCTTCTAGATTGAAGCCGATTGCTCTCTTCTCTGGGACGTCGATTACTCTGGCTAATTCAGAAAGGTTAGCCTTTCTGAGTTTCTGCCATTGTCTGAAGCACTTGAGGTGTTTCTTTAAGGTTTGCTTCTGGAAGGCCTTGAGTAAATCAACTGGCACTAGACTTTGAGCCTTTGAAGAAAACACTAGGCTCATTATCCCGTACTTCTGCTTGTTTGGGCACAGAGGCCTCAGATACCTTGTTGTGAGGAGAAGTCTGATCCTCATCAACCTTTCTTTCTGCTAGAACTTCCAATTGAGGAAGCTCAGCGGCATCTTTCTCAGATACCTTGGGGGTTTCTGGAACCTTTTCTGCAGATACTGCTTGTTCAGCAGTTTTAGTTTCCTTTGGAGGAGATAACACAACTGTTTCTTCATCCAATTGTTCTTCTGACTGAGCCTGTAAGAACAAACATAAAAGATTTAGTAGTGGTTTTTCCAGAGCATTCTTGAAGAGGACTATTACTGATTACTTACCTTCTCAGCAGAAGGCTCAGTAAATACTTCCTCAGAAAGCTTTTCAGCCTCTG
Organism: Plantago major; assembly: GCA_026545765.1. Classification (NCBI taxonomy): domain Eukaryota; kingdom Viridiplantae; phylum Streptophyta; class Magnoliopsida; order Lamiales; family Plantaginaceae; genus Plantago; species Plantago major. The sequence goes on from CM048839.1 coordinate 32,167,484, forward strand.
GAATCTCTAGGTTTTGGGGTGTTGGTTCCAGCACCACTACTTCCTCAGTTGGAGCCTAAGAAGAGACATTAAGAATATTAGAACATAAGATAAGAGAATTTTTAGTTATTTCTTGTTCAGAGATAACTTTACTACCTGTGGGACAGGCTCTTCTTGATGTTCTGAGGTTGGAGGAACCTCTTCTTGATTCAAGGGGGTGGACAAGTTTTCTTCCCCCTGAAAGTGTGTCTTCAAGTTGGCCTGTAACAAATACAACTTATGAGTAACAAGTTAACATACAATTATGTTGACATGTTAGATACAAACTATCTTTGTTACCTGAAAAGAGTCAGGCTGATCATTGATCTCTTGGACTTGTGGTGACTCCACAATCTCTCTGTGCTAATTATTGTTCTCCTCTGCAGTATCATTCTGAGTCTCCATCTCAGTTTGATCCCTTTCTGAGAGTTGAGCTTTCTCAGAAGGTTGAGGAACCTGTTCAAGAACAGGGTTTTCTTCAGCAATATTAAGTGCTGGCATTGTGAATGTGGAAGCAATGGCAACATCTTCCATCATTCTATCTTCCTCACCCATGCCATCTTCTTCCTGCTGGGCAGAGGGGCTCTTGTCTTTCTGAAGAGCTGAGCCTGATGCTCCTCCATGGGTCTCATACTTGAATCTTTTGAGTACTTTTGCAAGTACTTCATCATCCTCAGAGTCACTATTATGTGTTGGCGCAGACCCATCTATGATATTTCTATCATCTCTGGAGAGTTCTGGAGCATTCTAGTTCAGGACTCTTGGGGCATTCTGGAGTTGCCTTTCTGAGCGTCCAACATCTTCTGAGACCTTGTCTCCAAAAGGTTACGCCTCTTGTATGATTAGGGGCTTGGAGGCTCTTTTGCTATGAGTCCTCTTTCTCTTGGCAACTGGAGGTTTAGCTTGAGCTTGCTCAGAGACCTCCTCACCTTCTTGTCTTGATTTCTTCTTCTACGCTTTTCGAGTGCGTTCAAGAACAATTTTCTCCTTTTCTTCAAAAGCGTGTCTGAAAAGGGAGTTGGTGACTGGGATTTCCTGCCTCTCTCTGAGAGTGATTCCCATTGTTTCTAGAATGTAACAGATTCTGAGACCAAAGTGCATATTGGCCTTTGGCTCAGCAAGGCCATTGATGATTTTGGGCTCAAATTCCTCAATATGTCCAATGAATTTGTTGAAGGCGTACTTCCCCCAATTGAAGTGGGTTTCCTGCCCTTCATGCTTCTTGTTCAGAAGATGCATCATCATCCATCTCTCCATGCTTATCTGGTCAACTCCTCCTTTGTTTCCATCAAAGCAACGGACCAGAATAAGAGCTAAAGTACTCCAGTGTTTCTGGAGATGACTAGTTCTGATGGCTTTCAGAACAAAGTCTCCTGGGCAACCTTTTGCATTTTCTAACTGGATTGCTTCAAATAGCTCTTTGACGCCTTGAATCATGGAAGCGTCCTTGATGTTGATGTCTTCAAATGTTCCTCGATTTTTCAATCGGAATATCTTGCAGAAAGTCTTGCAGTCTAGAACAATTTCTTGTCATTCGACTTCAGTCTGCATGTATTTTTCTTCTTCATCATTCACAACTTTTGTGAAGATTTTGGAGTTGTTATAGAACTCCAAAGACATCCAAAGGTGGATAGTCCACTGGGTGCAAGAGATATGAATTTGACATCCCCCAAATATAGGTTCCTTTACGGTTTTGAAGGTATAACTTGCCGTACATCTCTTCACTAGAAAAGCTCCCAATTCATTTTGTGGTTAGGGTTCCATCCGATGGGGTAAACTTTCCTGTATATGCTTATTCAACACCTTAAGTTCCTTTCCTCCTTGCTTTTCAGCAGGAGCAGATGATACGGCCTTAGGGTTCTTTGTGGTCATCTTCTTGGGTGCCATCTCTTATATAGAGTTTTGAATGAGTGTTTTTCAGATGAATTTTACGCAATTAATCGAGATTAGTCTGTCTTTTCAGAAGACTAAGCACAAGAAGTTGAGTTTTGCAGAAATCTTGAGAGATTTTGCTGTTTTGATGCAAGTTTGAAATTTCGGAATTGGTAAAAGTGTTTGTCTTTTGCCCAAATCCTATATATATAGAAGACAAAATGTACATAGATAGAACATACATATAGCTGAATATGAATGCGTGTCTTTGCATCTGCATAGGCGTGGTACGTCCTTTATACTTCATTAAATGCATAGTGGGCCATGTTTGCATTTATCAACAGACATTACTTGCTTTGTTTTAATCTCAACCGTTGAGATCAGACGTTTATTCATCAAGGGCTTATATTGAATATCTTGTAATGATATCAATCATCAAATGATAATGTGCCAACTTGATGGATTTTTAATATGCTACATTCATTGTGTCACTTAGTAAAGAGTAGGAACACTTAATCGTTTGATCTTATCATTCTGAGTGTCAAGTCCTTATCTATATATTGTTTATCATCAAAATGGTAAAAATACAAGACATTGCACATATTTGACTTTCAGAACTTATACCTTTTGGGCTTTGTGTGTCCATTTCTCTTTATGACTAAGTAGCTTTCTGAATTCAAGTGTCAGAAGCTTCAGTTGTTTGAATGTATTTGACCCACTCTCAGTAAGTAAGTTCTAGTTTTATTTACTTATTAAGTGTGTACCAACCTTTGCCTTTCTGGATACCCGTTCCAGAAATGTTTTGCCTTTCTGAGTGTTGCTACTCAGAAACCTTTGCATCACCTCTTATCAACTTGGCTTTCTGAGAACCTGTTCTCAGAGGCCTACTTCTTTTCTACCTCACTTACTCAGACTTTAGAGATTCAGGACAATTTTTCAGTCCTTAGGCAACTCCATTAATCCAAGATTATGTCTCAAAGTCAAGAACCGGCTTTCTTGTAAGGGCTTAGTGAAGATATCTGCAAGTTGGTCTTCTGTGCCAATCTTGAGTATCTCTATATTGCCTTTCTCAACATGGTCTCTGATGAAGTGGTGTCTAACATCAATGTGCTTTGTTCTGGCATGGAACTTGGGGTTCTGTGTGATTGCAATAGCACTTGTGTTGTAACAGAAAATGGGAGGTTTTCTCTTCATTGAGTCCATAGTCTCTGAGTTGTTGTTGAATCCACAGAATTTGTGTTGCACAACAACCAGCAGCAATATATTCAGCCTCTGTGGTAGAAGTTGCAATTGAGTTTTGTTTCTTGCTAAACCATGAGATAAGTCTAGTTCCCAGAAACTGACAAGTTCCTGAGGTACTTTTCCTATCAAGCATTGATCCAGCATAATCAGCATCTGAGTAACCAGCCAAACTAAACCACTTTCTTTAGGATACCACAACCCTACATCTACTGTACCTTTCACATACTTTAATACTTTCATAGCAGTGTTGTAGTGTGATTGCATTGGATTTGTTTGAAATCTAGCACACACTCCAACTTCATATTGAATATCAGGTCTGCTTGCAGTAAGGTAAAGTAGTGAACCTATCAATTCCCTATACTTGTGTTCATCAACACTCTTATCTGATTCAGTATAGGTCATCTTGGTTCCTATGCTCATAGGTATCTTAGCATTCTTTTTAGAAGGCTTAAGATTGAACTTTGTGAGCATGTCTTTTGCATACTTTGTCTGACTAATGAATATTCCATCATTGAGTTACTTGACTTGCAATCCTAGGAAATAATTCAATTCTCCCATCATGCTCATCTCAAATTTACTTTTCATGAGATTTGCAAAGTCATCACAAAGTTGCTTGTCCTTAGATCCAAATATGTTGTCATCAACATATACTTGAACTAAGAGTAGTTTCCCATCATGCTTTAAAGTAAACAAAGTTTTATCAACTTCACCTTTCTTGAAACCACTTTCCAGAAGGTATTTGGCCAAAGTGTCATACCATGCTCTTGGAGCCTGTTTCAGTCCGTAAAGAGCTTTCTGTAGCTTATAGACCATTCTACTTTCTGAGGAAACTTCAAAGCCAGTTGGTTGCTCAACATAGACTTCCTCAGCAAGTTCACCATTCAAGAATGCACTTTTGACATCCATCTGATAAACTTTAAAATCTTTATGAGTTTAAAGGCGAAGAGTCTTATTGCATCCAATCGGCAATGGTGCATATGACTCATCAAAATCTAAACCTTGATGCAGGTGAATCCTTGGCAACCAACCTTGCTTTGTTTCTGGTTATTTCACCAGATTCATTCATCTTGTTTCTGAAAACCCACTTAGTTCCAATCACAGACATTCCTTCTACAAATGGAACTAGTTTCTAGACTTTGTTTCTTTCAAACTGATCCAACTCTTCTTACATTGCAGAGATCCAGTCTTGGTCTCTTAATGCTTCTTCTATAGTTTTTGGTTCAATGTTTGAGATAAAACATCCAAAGAGAGAATTAGCATTTTTAGCTATTGCTCTCCTAGTCCTAACACCTTGATTGATTGGTCCAATCACATCTTTTGCAGGATGATCCTTGATCCATCTCATCATGGGTTTAGGGCTAGTAGGGTCAACATCTATGTGATTTGAATGTGAATCACTATGATTATGACTTGATACTTCTTCAGTATCTGTGACATTTTGCACCTCAGAAGGGCGGTGAATGTCTGACACTTGCTCAGTGTGAGAGCTTTCTGGGACATGCCTGTCAGAGAGGTCATTTCCAGAGTTAGCTCTCAGATGAACATCTTCAGTTTCCATTTCTGGAATTCTCATAGGAAATTCTTCATCATGTCTGAGAATCATCTGGTTGTCACTAGGCATTTCATGCTTTTCTTCGTCAGAGTCATCCTCCCTTTCCATAATGATGTTTTTCCTTTCTGAAGGTTCCTCTTCAGAATCCTTTATCATTAGTTCCTTGAACCTTACTGAGAGTTCATCAGCAAGGGGTGTTTTCTTGCTTCCTTCATAAAATACAACATGAACTGATTCTTCAATCTTCTTTGTTCTCTTGTTGTAAAATCTGTATGCTTTGCTATTCATAGAATAACCAAGAAATACACCTTCATCTGCCTTTGGTTGAAATGTTCTTAGATACTCTTTTCCATTGTTAAGAACAAAACATCTACAACCAAATACTTTTAGATGTTTGATATTAGGGGGTCTACCAACCAAGAGTTCATATGGGGTCTTGTCATGGTGTTTGTTTATCAAACATCTGTTCTGAGTGTAGCATGTTGTGTTTACAGCTTCAACCCAATAAACTTCACTTATCTCAGTGTCAGCTTGCATTGTCCTTGCTGCTTCTTTAAGATTTCTATTTTTCCTTTCTGCAACACCATTTTGTTGTGGTGTTCTTACAGAGGAAAGTTGGTGTTGTATACCTTTGCTGGTACAAAATTCCTTTATGTACTGGTTGACAAACTCAGTACCATGGTCTGTTCTGATTGCAGATACCTTGTCATTTTTCATGACTTCAAGCTTATTCAGCAAGTTTGGTATCTCCACCCTTGCATCAGATTTGTGCTTCAGAAAGACAACCCAAGTGAATCTTGAGAAGTCATCTACAACAACAAGACCATACTTCTTTCCTGCATAACTAGTTACAGATGATTCAAAAAGATCCATGTGTAATAGTTGCAGTGGTCTAACACTAGAGTGTCTGGTTTTGTACTTTTGAAAGAGATTTTGGATTGTTTCCCCATCTGACAGGCAGAACATATACCATCCTTTCTGAAAGATGTTTTGGGAAAGCCAACCACTAACTCTTTCTTGGCAAGTTTGTTCAGAGTTTTGAAATTCAAGTGACTCATTCTTTTGTGCCATAACCAGTGCTCTTCTGTGTGACCTGATTGACTCACCATGAGACATTCTTCAGTTGTGGCAGATGCCCAGTCGGCAACATAAAGACTTCCTTTCCGCCGAGCAACCAAGACTGTCTGCTTTGACTCATTGTCTATAAGTTTGCAATACTTTGCTTTGAATTTCACAGTAAATCCCTTGTCTGCAAACTGGCTCATGCTAAATAGATTATATTTCAAACCCTTAACATGTAATACGTCAGTGATTGTTAATGATCCTAATTTGACGTTGACAAATCCCAGAGAGGGATTTAATTCTCGTCCAGCAAATCTGATGTCTGGTCCATTGTTGCAAGCTTTGTAGTTGACCAGATTTGCTTTGTCTCCTGTCATGTGCTTTCCACATTCACTATCAAATATCCATTGAGCCTTAGTCCAAGAGGCGTTCTGCACAAAACAGGAAACAGGAGTTAGGTTCTTGCTTCGGAGATAGAACCATTTAGACTAAACATTCTTCCAGTAGGAATCCACATTGTAGTGAATTTCTTGGGAGTTTGTTTTTGTCTAACTTGATCAGAAGGAGATGCAATAAAATCAGTAATTTTGATCTCAATCTTCCTTCTTGGGGTGTTTCTAGGTGTTCCTTTTGGTGCTATCTGGACCCTGGGTTTCTGGGGTTGCTTTTCAGCAAACTTAGCCTTTCGGCGGAGTTCCTTCTAGCTCGCATTGCTTTTTGATGGCTTGAGATTTCTTCCACTTCTGTCTATTGCTACGTGCAATATCAGCCTTGCGCCATTGTTCTTGTCCTTCCTTATATTGTTGTAGAAGAACTTTTCCAATAGCACGATAGCCAATGCCATTTCGAACACCTTTGGCTTTCTGAATGCGCTCTTCAGAAGCCTTACTAGTTTCTGCACCATCTTTATTTTCATAAAATGGTACAGTTGAGAATTTGCCTATTCCAGCAATTCTTCCCTTCCTAGTAATATAGCAATGTGGATGGTTGCATGTCTGAGGGTTGTGTTTCTTTTCAGAAACCTTATCCACATGTTTCTTGTGAACTTGTTGTTCTTTCAAAGGCTGAGTTGCTACTCCTTTTCCTTTGTCAACTACCCTAGCTTTCTGACCAATGCTATAGGTGGTTGAAGAACCATTCTGTTGACTTTTTACAAAGGTCAACCTTTCATCACTCTTCTTCAGAGGAGATGAATTACTCGATTGTTCATCAAGTCCAAGTCCACCTTTCTCAGAGGGATCTCTCAGATAGGATTGAACCTCAGTGAGAGTGTCACTAGCTTTTGCATAAGATTGAAAGGATAGCTCTTTCTTTCTGAGTTCTTCATTCTCAGAAAGCAGCTTCATCATTTTCTTATTAAGTTCATCCAAGGCTAGTTTGTGAGAATTTTCATTCTCAGATATCTGAGCTTTCAGAAAGGCTATTTCAGCGTTCTTGTTCTCAGATACTTTGGTTAGCTCAGAAACCTCTTTTTCAAGAATTTCTTTGCTTTCCTCTAGAATTCTGGTTTTGGATTGTGCTTCCAGAAATTCTTTCTCATAACGATCCAATTCACTCTTGACCAACTCCAGATCCTCAATTCCATCATCACTCTCATAGTACAGAAATTGTGAATTGTTAGTTACCTCATCAGCCATAAGACACATTTCAATGTTGGAGATGTCTGGACCAGCAATCTCAGCAACTCCACACATTTCATTCTTCTTAAGACCGAAGTCGATTACATCGTGGGTGATTCCACACAATTCTGGTGATGGTAGGTTTGAGTCATCTGAATCTCCATCTTCAGAATCTGTCTCAATGTCTAGAGCATCAAGTTGAATTTGAAGTACCTTGAGAAATTAGAGCAACACTTTGCAACTTTTCAGCTATTTGTTCTCTCTGAGTTGTCTCATAGTCTACAGTAGCAAGATGAGAAAAGAGCTCTACTGGAGTAATATTTGGCATCCCTTGATTGAAATAAAAGAACTTAGTGTGTTCCCAGTTGTGATTGAGACTTCTGACAATAGTCTGAATCTTTTCTGACTGGGAGTATCTATTGCTTTCACCAAGTGCAGCCATATCACTCATAAGAGTAGTAAATCTGAAATCAAGTTCTTCTAGAGTTTCAGAGGGACCTTGTTTGAAGTTTTGGAACTTCAATTTAAGAACTTCGAACTTGTTTTCTTTGGTTTTCTCAGTTCCGGCACAGATTTCTTCAATCAATTGCCAGGCAACTTTCGCCGTTTTAGCACCCCACAGTTTACACTGTATGTGCTCAGGTGTCGATCTGATGATTATATTACGAGCTTGACCATCCAATCTGTGTCTCTTGGCATCTTCAGACGTCCAGATCTCTCTTGGCTTGTCTTCATACATAATGCTTCCACGAGCAACATGACCACTATCACTAGCAGCCATATCCTCGCTTCCATCTTCCTTGTCTGAGGCTTTTCTTCCATCAGACACCTTAGTAATTTGTTTGAGTTGTCTGATTTTGATAGGCCCTTCATTGATGACATAGATCATCTCATCACTAATGGCCTCCAGATGGAGCATCATGTTGTTCTTCCATTTCTCGTAGTTTTCTGGTTTCAGAATGGGCGCATCACTCAGAGACATACCTGCACACTTAACACACAAATTAAATAGTCCTCAGAGAGGGACAAAGTTTCTTCACCTATCTGGAGATCTAGGTTCAGTGCAGAAGGCTTGTGAACCTCCCGCTCTGATACCACTTGTTGGTCTAGATAACGGCAAAGTAAAAGACTGGGGGGGGGGGGTGAATAGTCTTTTAAAACTTTTGTCGATAAACACAGTTTCTTAGAAACCTGGGGGTTTCTGATACTTAAATTCAGAGCGCGGAAGACTTTAAGATAGGTAAGTGCAGAAACAATAAGTATGTTTGTGTGTGCTTTGTTGAAATGTAAATATAGAAAGGTAAATAACACAGCAAGTATAGTGGTATCTGGAGATGGCGTAATCCTCCAACTAATCCACTTCGGTCTTTCTGAGACCTAGAATTCACTAGAACAGATAATTGAGTTCACCTTACAATAATCCTATTCTAAGATTCCTAATCCACTTCGGTCTACTTAATACACTTGTTCAGTGGATGGCAGTCTGCTCTTTACTGACCCAAGTAATTGGTGTCCGTTCTGGAGAATGAGCTTCAGAAAGGGTATCTGATAGTTCAACTCTTTCACGAATAACAATCTCTTGTTAAGGTTCAGGACAACTTAGAACTACTAGTGATTCTTCAAGCAACAGAAAGCTTTCAGAAAGGGTAGTAGAGTGCTTGAGAGAATACTTTGCTTGATGGTAAGTTTGCAAGATAGAGCGTTCTAAGGTATGTTCTTCAAGCATCTAAGTGTGTGATATATATAGATAAATTTGAGAGGCGTTTGAATTGTATCCATTGTGCTCTCTATCAAATTATATCCATTTATATCTTGAACTATGTACTCAGAAGTCACTATCTCTTGTTTCAGAGAGGACTTGCTTTTTGCAGCATTTCTGCCGATGCATTTAATGCATAGTACTGTTCATTGTCCTTTAGTCTCAACGGATACATGAGCCTTTTTGATGGCTTTCATGCTCCATACTCATGATGTCATATGTCCAGAATCATATTTCGAAACTAAGTTAATATACTTAAGAAGGATTAAGGACATAGTCTTTCTGAGTTAGACTAAACCTTTGTGTCTTCATAAATCTTGTGCAATCTTCAGCCTTCTAATCTTCAGAAAAGCTCCATTGCTAGGATTGATCTTCATTGTCTTCTTGAAATAAAAAATTACACTCAGAGACCTATAATCCTATTACAAGATTTACTAGACTAATCATACTCAGTGATTTCCTCTTTTACAATGTTCAAGTGAACCAAGAGTACTTAATCACCTTTCTGGCTCAGATAAGAACATGTGATGAGTGATCAAAATACTAACAGATATTCCTAACAGTATGCTAACATTCCGAGAAAACCTAACATACCCCTTATCCCTTCGACCATTGGATGCCCCTTTGATCAATGGGGCCTTGATCTTGTTGGACCTCTTCCCACTGGAGTAGGTCAAAAGCGGTTCCTCATTGTTGCAGTGGAGTACTTTTCCAAATGGATCGAGGCGGAAGCGCTATCTTGCATATCGGAGAAACAAGTAATGGATTTTATTTGGAAAAATATCATCTGCCGGTTCGGCCTTCCCCGTATCTTGGTCGCGGATAATGGTCGCCAATTTTCAGGTGAAAAAATGATGGCCTGGTGCAAGGAGTTCAAGATCGAGCAGCGCTTCACTTCGGTAGGATACCCTCAAGCTAACGGACAGACAGAGGTCTCCAACCGCACATAGTGAAAAATTTGGAAAGACGCTTAGGAGAAGCAAAGACTGCATGGGTAGATGAGCTTCAAGGAGTGTTGTGGGCATACCGCACAACCGCTAGGACAGCAACACAAGAAACACCTTTTTGCCTTGTCTATGGCTCCGAGGCGGTGGTCCCCTCGGAAATCGCAGTGGAAACACTCAGGACCCAACGTTATAACTTGACAGACAACCATCAGCAAAGGGTCTATGACCTCAACATGTTGGACTCTGTACGAAGCTCGGCCCTCGCTCGTACTTTCCAATACCAATCCAAGATGACTCAAGCCTATAACAAGAATGTCAAGACAAAGGACATCCAAGTAGGAGAACTGGTTCTTCGAAGGGCTGACATTCTTAAGCCTACGGGCAAGCTCGAACCGAATTGGGAAGGACCATAGCGAGTCAAGAGAGCAAGTGCCAATGGAAGTTATGAGCTTCAAGACTTATATGGAAAGGTGTTGAAGCGCACCTGGAATTCACGCAACTTGCAGCGATTTTACTCTTGAAAAGCATATGCCTCCATCACTACAGGTGCACTTGAAGCTGTTATTTTGTTTTGTTCTATTAACACTCGCAGCATGTGTTATTTTCATAATATTAAGACTTGCAAGAATGCATCCTTGTTTTTCTATTATGCACTTGTCCTTTATTCTAATGATATTCAATGGCTCCTTATAATGTTCTATGCTTACATTATCCTCTGAAAGTACGAATAATTCCCTCAATAGAAATGAACAACCATCTTGTTATAAATGCGAGTGATTCATAAGACAGTGTTAAGGATCTTATTCAAAGCAAATTGGGACGCCAATATACAAATAAGAATAAACCTTAACCCTTCAATGTAAGAATCCCCCTTAACATTGCTAAGTTTAAAGCGTGCCTTAGGCCGGGAAACAAGCTCTCTTTTAGAGAAACTTCCCGCAAAAGCCCCACTTAGTTAATTTAACAAATTATCCCTTTCGGGAAGCTTAGGGCGATGCGGTTATGACCTATGACCCTCTCCTACATGAAAAATCACTAGAATTTTAAACAACAATCATCCATAAGCCTCTGGCAGGCATCGAGGCGCATCCCTTCAGTACAGTTCTAAGACCGCGTGAATAAGCATATGGTCGAAGCAATATGTATATATTGGTCGAAGCAACAGACAACTAAAAGAGCATGCATAAGCCTTGAACAAAATATGGGATGGGGTTCTCCAAGATAGCTCAAGTTACAAAAGAGAGCTACACTCCTCGAGCTATCTTTAGAACCAGCTTGACAAAAGAAGCTCCTAAAAGCTAAATCATTCTAGATTTGAGGTTCGACAACATATTATGCAATCCAAAAGTTAGCAAAAGTTAACTCAAAATAAGCCGAGACAAGCCTCGGTCTTGATCAATAATGAGATTTTCTCGCTTTCCCTTCTCCTGGCCCTTATCTCCTTGTTCCTCCCCAGAGCTTTCTGACGACCCGTTATCACTTGATGATGAAGAAGAAGAATCTCCGTCATTCCCTTCATTTGGCTTCTTCTCACTCCTTCGAGGCATCTCAAGTGAAAGAATGTTATCAAGGCTCGAAGGCTCATTTACAATCACCACATCACCCGCCTTCAACACGAAAGGCCCAGCAACTAGGCCTCGAATAGATCGCCATGAAGCCTCGACCTCAGCTATTTTTTTTGTGCTTAGGCCACCTTCGGGTAGATCCGAAGGGGTAAGATTGATCGCCTCAAGCACGGTACGGAGCCACGAAGGATAGCGAGGTATGAGCTTAGCGCGGGGTGGTGGGGTAGAACTAGTGCCCTCCCCAGCTTCAATGTCGAGGGGCCTCTCCGGTGGAGGTTCCACTAAAGGCCAGAACTCCTCGGCCACAAGGATGGTATCATCAGTTCCATCAAGAGGCGGCAAAGGCTTCTTGTCTTCATCGGCGTCGTAGTCCAAATCTTCGGAGAAGTTGAAGTCATCCTTGAGCTTATTAGCTTTCTTCAGCTGCGCAACTACACGATTGAAACCCAAAGCATATTCTGTAGTCAAGGCCATCATCTTCAAAAACTTGGACTGAGAAGACATGAACGATCGCACCGCCTCGACTCTAGTCGTCAAGAGCTCGCTTTTGAGGCGACGAAGCACTTCTTTGAAGGATTTTTGAAGTTGCCTTGACATGTTGAGATTTATAGCGGCCTCTTAATTAGCATCTTTGAGGGCAGATTTAGTTTCTTCAAGTTCCTTTTGGAGTGCTGCGACCAGAGAATCAACCTTCTCCTTCTCTTTAAGAGCCTTATCAGCCTCACCTAAGGCGTTCTCCTTTTCAGCCCTCTCAGAATTCACCAAATTTTCGAGCTTCACATTTCTCTCACTAAGAATGTGGACCTCTTCGTACAATCCCTCTGTTGTCCTCACTATCCCGAAGTGTTGATTCATAGCCTGCACTCGAAACAAAGAGCATTAGATACAAATTCGAAAACTAGTTTGAAATTTATTTCAACTCACCTTTTCAAGAAAGTGGTACATGCGCCCCATTTGAACCTCGAGGGGTTTCGAGGCCTCATCTGCAATAATCTCCTCATCACCAATAAGGTACTTCAGCCCGTGCGGGTGTTGTGGATTCGAACGATTTGACGCCTCGACTGAGCTTCCAACCTTGTCCTTGGGACCTCTCTTACTAGCCTTTTTCTTCTTTTTAGGGGGTAAATCTTGTACATCCAACACATCAACTGGTGTACCTACTTCGGGCTCCTTTCTCCGGCGGCTTGCAACCACGCCCGCCTCGATATTTTCCTTTGGTACATAATCAAAATTCAAAGAAACTGGATCGATAGGAATGTATTCAGATCCACCCCCCTCAAGAGGCATCTCGAGCTCTACTTCAACATTAACATTTTGAGCCATGTCCTCAAGAGCAACATCAGGGCTCGGTGAACCACGAGGATCATCATCATCGAAGGGCCTAGTTTCAGGAAGGGCCTCGACAACATTTCCCCCCTCGTCCTGAACAGGCGGTTGAAGCACCTCGGCAATGTTTACCCCTCAGCCGCCAGACGTTCGAAAGTCCGTGCCCCAGCTCTCGCAGCATTTTGAAGAGCCATCTTTCGATACCAAGACATTGCAGAACCGAACCAGTAACCTGCAGTGAGTAAATACAAAGTGTTAGAACGAGGCGGATAGATACAAAGATGTGTAAATACGAAGTGCTTCATAATCACTTACGCAAATCGAAGATTCCAGCACAATAAACAGGTGTGTGAGTATGAAGCGATAAATACATAATCGGCTCAGAAACAAGGGCATACACCCATAGCCTATCATCAGGATCCAAGTCCTCGTAGCACTTTGTCCAATTAGAAAGGTTGTCCTCATCTAAGTATTCAGAGGAAGGTGTAATCCTACCCTTACGCCAGACCCTCGGTAACTTCCAGCTTTGAGGCTTACCCTCGACAGTCGAGGAGAGACGGAGAAAAATATAATTGGATTTCCAAGTGTTCCCATTCGAAGAGATGAAGGAGCGAAACATCCTAAATCGAAGCCCATGCTCAAGACTTTTCAAATGAACACATATACATCCTGGAGGGGGATTATACATCCTATCTCAGGGCCCCGGAACAAGAATATCTATATCTGATGGAATATTATATTTTTCCCTAAGGCTTGGAATTTCATCAAGAGCAACCTTCGACGCCATATCAGGAAGGACCCTTTCCCCTATGACCTTCGTTTTCACAACCCGTTTTGGTTTCTTCATGGGCTCCTCAAAATTTCGAGGCTCAACGCCTCGAGGATCACGTGCTTTTTTCCCTTTATCCTTAGGATCGATGTGGTATTCTCCCTTTTCCGAAGAGGAATTTCGGTTAGTCATCGGCCCCCCAATACTTAAGGGAATCTCCCTTTGACGAACAACCGTGGCTTTTTTCCTAGCAGGAGGAATACTAGAAGCACTACGGTTCCTATCAACTGTTGTAGAACCTTGAGTGCGCGGAGTGGAGCCCCCCTCCCCGCTTGAGGGATAATTTAATAGAGGGACGTTTTGAGCATTTTGGACTGAAGGAGGCGCCATCCCCCTTCGACCAATAGGCCTTAGCGGGGGGATTACTTGTAATGGCACAGGAGTAGGCTCGGGTCGAACCCGAGTGGTGTATCCAAGGTAGGCAAAGTTGACATTCCGCGCTTCTTCATTGACTGCATTATTTAAGAGCGCATCATCCGAAGGGGGGTCTCCTTTGCCTGATCCCCCGCGAATGAATCTCGGCATGACTATCAAAGAAAAAAACTTGGGGTTACTAAGAAAAGTCTACATAATTATGTTCAAAAAGCGAAAGTATTTTGAGGGGTGCAAGTTGGTCGAAGGGCTATATTTTCGAACACAGTTGTGTATAAAAGAAAGACTACAAGTGCTGGGGCTACTAAAGTTCTACTCAAAGCTACATGATAAAGAGATAATGAAGCACGACAAAGCAATCGAAGAAAGCACTAATGGAGCAGTTTAAACAAGATACACAAATTGAAGGCAACTCCAAGCAACCTACGGTATTCGACTTTAGTTGAGGCGCACGAATATGCACAATATAGGCTCTACATAATACTCAAAGTTCTACTAAGGCAGGAGTGGAGCATATACAATAGAGAGACGCTGCTGGAGTAATTCTAGTCAAACGATAAACTATCCTACATAAATTCTAAGCAATTTAGTCAAAAGGATATGAAGCACAAGAAATTGACAAGGAGGCTTACTTGATGCTTCGACAAAAAAAGGATTTTTGCAGGCGTATGATCCAGGCCTATATATATATATATATATATATATATATATATATATATATATATATATATATATATATATATATATATATATATATATATATATATATATATATTGGTCTGGATGGGTAGGGTTCATGCACTAGCATACAATTTTATATGAGTTTAAATGAATCCGGCTATGATCCAAACAGGTTCGGATTCAAGTATGGTCCAGGTCCAGAAATTACAATATGGTTCTTTTAAGGTATGGGTATGGGGGTTTCATCTTCCCTACCGCATGCTGCACTACCTCCTGGTGTTTTAGAGGTTGTACCATATACATTAAATATTGTATTGTACAACACATTAAAGCATCAAGAGGTAGTCCAGTATGTTGTAGGGTAGAAAAACCGGTACAGGGAGGAAATCAAGTTCTCTAATTGCCGGCCCATGTATGTATATGGGCTGGAATGTTTGGATTGTAGTTGCATGAGATTCAGCAATTTCTGAGGGCATGGCACTAATGCAAATAAATTAAACAAGAATATACAATTCCAAAGAGATGGTGCAAAATGTGATGAAATTCATACTTGTAGATCCATGTTTCCGTAGAGGTATGCGTCTAATGTATATTCTGAACATTCCACATCCAAATGATAAAACTTGCACTGTAATAGATCTCTCTGGAGCAAGAAAATCCTTGGAACTTAGAACCATTGCCCTATGGAAAAGGGTAAAATTGCCCTAGGGAAAAGGCTAAAATCTTCCTGGAGCAAGAAAATTCCTAGAACTTAGAACCATTGCCCTGTGGAAAAGACTAAAATTAACCACTCACTTCAATTACGTTGCATCATTTGATCATTTACTATTATGGCAACATACTGACCAGATACCAAGGAAAAGCTCAACTTGCTAATAAAATTCATGTGGATTATCACAAGTAAATGAGCACAAGAAAATCCAACGGTTGTAATTAATTACGAGAACATAAAAATGGAAAGTTATATGCTAAGGATTTGATTCCCGATCTCACTCCACAACTGTGCTACATTAAGAGGATGAGACAGGGATCATAAGCCCATTAAAACCAGGTTCTAATTCTCATCTCAGACTAATAAAATAAAAGAGAATGTCGTTTCATAGTTCATACATTGTTGTCCCATATCATTTGACTTGTCATTGGATTACACCGACAAGTAACAAAAAGAATAAACAAATAAAAGGATAATGGACAGGGAAAAAGAGTGCACCAATTTGACTTTTTATACACTGTAATGACAACAATAACACATAAACAAAGTATATAATTGTTCTAATTTCTCTTAGACCATGTGCAACAACATGTATACCGAACAAATTATCCAGCTTTGCTTTCTCCGCTTTTCCACTCTGTGCTAGTAAAGTCGTTTCCTTTGGATCCATTGAATAACACTAAAGAAACCAATATCATATCTTTATGCTCAGAAGATATCCTGTGTCAGATTAGGTATATGTGCAGTTCCTTAATGAAATCGGAACATTCAGTTTCTTCACATCAAAGTTAATTGCACAGTCAATTGTCCTGTAGAATCTGGGCTTCACTAGTTTGCCAAGAACATAGGCTCTTGATCGGACCGTAAAACCCAGCCTCAGGGGAATCGGCAGTGTGGTCGTGCCCGTTGGAGTGCTCAAAGTAGCACCGCTGCCGTACAATGGGATCTTGTCTCCGATCACTGATACAATTACTCTTCGTGAAGTCTTTCTTGACTGATAGAATTTCCTCATCTGTAACGTCGATCATCACAAGCTTAGTTCAAGCCGCGTAAATAGTCATGAAAGCCAAACTAACTAACATCCCATGCCCAAAGTTGGAGTTCTAAGTTCTAACGGAGATTTACTCACAATTGGATCTTCATACTATTAAAAGGCCTAGTTAAGCGAAAAAACTTTATCGAACTTATATGTCCTACCATTTTCAACAGATATTATTGCCTAAAATTAGCAGAACTGTTTAACTAATAACTAGGCAATGAAATTTCAGTTAATTTTGCATTGACTTTTTTACTAGCATTGTAATCTGGCGGTAAACATAGTGAGTACTGACTACCGAGTAGTAGTTCAGTTATAAAATAATATCGATAGAATTATATATCGATTAAGATGTAAGAAGACGTACGTTTCCAGTGCCAATACCGAGCTGCGAGTAAGATAGAGCCAGAGGAGTTGCTCCAACATGAACACCAAAGAATGTAGCCGTATTGCGAAAAGTAAGCCTCACGGTAGAATTCATGGATATCATATCAGTAGAAACCCCAGTATCATCTGAACCAGCATGAACATCAAACCTCACAAACGTAATGCTCTGCAAACCAAAAACAAAAAAATCACATCAGACTTCATACTCGACTTCACATAACAAAGCCAAAACTAGTTCTCAACTTTTCATCTAATCACAAATTAAAGCCTCTTACATAACAAGCATACAAAGAAGAAGCGATATCACCACAAATTGCTATCACACCACCAGAGATCAACAACACAATTGATATAGTATAAGATATCTAAACACATAGATGCAAAATTCAATGTACCAATATTATGTGAAAAAACAACAGATAACTTAATTTTGCACCCAAAATGCAAATCTAAGGTGCAACTAGTAATTAAGCCCAAATAAAACTGAGATGAACCAAAACAAAACTGTGAATCACAAGGATAGCAAAATTCAACCAAACGATAGCATAATTCACCCACAATAATTAAGCTCAATAAGAAAGCAACATACGTTCATGGTGATCCTGGGCTTCTGAGGCCTAGCAGCACCCCACAAAATGAGAGAAAACAGCGAGAAGAGAAGGAAGAATCCCACAACAAAAGCAGGAAAATAGCATCTCCTAGGAAAGCCCTTTCGCCTCCCTTCTTCATCATCAAGCAAACCTTCTTCTTCAATCACATCAATCCCCTTTCCACCCTTACCACCACCCGATCCGACCACATTGGGCCTAATCTTCCTCGATCCGGGCTTCAGAGACCCCGAGAACCGGCTGGTGGACGATTCCCGAGAGTGACGGCCAACTGAGGACTGAGAGTGCGGCGGAGAGCCCATTGGGCTACCGAGAACTGGTGTGGAGTGGAATGAAGTCATTGTAGTCTTTTCTCCATCGTGAGAGTCGCGTGATGGGCTCTGGACGAAGTAGACTGGTCGCCGATTGTTGTCCGGTGAGGATGGGGCGAGGCTTGTGACCTCTGAATCTGTCTTGGCGTGCATTTTGGTGTTGGTTTGTTACTGGAATTGGAGTTTGGAGAGTGAATTGGGAGAATTTGGAGAGAAAGGTTGAAGAAGAAGAAGGAAAGAATAGCTGTTGGGTTTTTGACCTTTTGGGCAGGATTTTATCACTTCATTTTCTAACTACAGCTATTTTACCTGAGACCACTCCAATAGGTCTTAGCTAAGGCCGTGAATAGTGATAGTCGTGAATTAAGGCTGATTTAATAACTACTGCAGAAAAAAACTGTCTAACAGGTCGTGAGCTAAGGCCGTAAATAGTGTTTTTAAATATTTTTTTTCATTTTTTTATATTTTTTTTAACTTGCTTAACATATTGTAAGAGTGTTTAGAAGTTGAAATTACTCAAATTAGATTCTTAAAACTCATTTTATAATTTATTGAGATTGAAACCAGACAGTTACAAAACGACGACGACGACAGCAACAACAACAACATTGAAATCCTACTTGAAATGAAATGAAAGCACACAACAACAAACATAGAAGGAATCACATTTCGAGCTCGGACTGGAGCTTCCGCAGTATAGAAAGCTCCATCGGTGACAAGTTATCGAACCTGTTTTGTAGATCGATCATCATTTGGAACTTCCCCAACGTAGCAGCTTGATGTTGACTCTCAACAAGCACTCTCACGTGCTCAGACTTCTTCTCCGCCTTCATTTGCATCACTTCAAGCTTCCTCTCCTCAAACTCAAGCCTCCGCGCCTCAGCTTGCTTCCTTTCCTCAATCTTCCTCAGTTTCAGCTCAAGCCTCTTCTCCTCAATTGTAATCATGCCTTGAAAGGATTCATTCAAACCGTCCATAATCGAGCTTCCACTCGAACCCCCTGCTTTTGCAAGGCCTTTGCCTTCTCACGACCCATAGGGCGCTTCGATGCAGTTTCACTCCCATCATCAGTGCATTCCAAACCCCTTTTGGTACCGCTCTCACCATTAACCTCAACATTGATAGCCTCATCAGCTGATCCACCACCATATGCCCAAGGTTGCGCCCTGTAAGTTTTCACCCCGGTTGCACTGGTGAAATTCATGTGATATTGCCACTACGGATAGTGCCTCATTGCTTCCCAACAATGCATGTTATTAAACTTACTGCCCTGCCTATGTTTGTGTAGCTTTTTGGCCAAGTTGATAACAACATCGCTTTAATCTCCAACACATCTTTCCGCATCATCATAAGCTGAGACAAAGTGGTTTACATCTTCATTCATCCGAGTCCACCTACCACGTAGTGAATTTGCAGTTCGAGGTGTGAGACCGGTAAGAGGATGGACATCTCTAATGTTTTGCTCCCAGATTTCCTGAACTTCCACAAACATCGAAGTATACATGCGGTTGGTGGCTTTCACCGGATCCTCACTTAACGACATGAAAATCTGGATGAGAGCACGATCCTCCTCTTCAGAGTACGAACTCCTTGACCCATCTTTTTCTTCCTCTTTCCCGCAGTTGATGCTGCCTTTTTTCTAGTAGGCTTGCGAGGTTTCCTTCCTTTCCCTTTTGCCGTAGGTTCCGGCTGAGTCTCCGGAACAGACTCCGGGATTGGCTGTGAGTAACGGGGTGGATAAGTTGAAGAGTCTGGGTTGTATGGATTGTAACATCCGGTTGTATCATAGAATGAAGGTTCCGGTTGGACTTTGGGTGAGATGGGGATTTGGGAGTTGGGAGTGATACCATAAAACTCATTCAGAAATGCCGGTATTTTATCCAACATTCCTTGTTGAGTGAGCCATATGTATGTCGGATGCTCAAATGGATTTGGTGGAGTGGAGTTCGAATTCTGGGAGTTGGGAGTAGACATTTTAGCGTTTTGAGTTTAAGAAGTGAAAGATGAGAGGAAATTGAGGTGTGGTGAAATGGATTGTGAATAAGTTGTATTTATAGATCTCGAAAAAATATAGTCGTTTGTGTATTTTTTATTTAATATTACTTTACAAATTAATTTTAGAAAAATCAAAAAAAAAGGAGGTTGGGGTCATTGGGCTTTCCAGACGTTGAAATTTGGTAATGCAATTATGCACCACGTGCTCCAATGGTATGAACGAACATACAGTACGCTAATTTATAGCTCATTTTAGTCAAATAAATATTTTGAATACCGATTTATATTATCAATAAAATTAATTGATATCGATCAAACCGTTTATGTTAATAATAATAAAACACTTTTTATATATGAAAAATATCAATATTGACAACATATATATTTTAATTAATGGCATAAATAATTTTCTTCTCAATATATAACAATCTCTAAATAAGTTAACTGGATAAGTTAAAAGAATTGTGAATTTGAAATATGATAATGACATGGTAAGTCCATTTGGAACCTATTTGTTTGGAGACTATATGATAACTACAAACATTATACTACTATGGTGTTAAAAACATTATGAATTCTACTATGAAAATCTATGTTATATAAGTGTATAATATGTGTCATCGTGAAATAGTAATCATTTTTTCATACTAAGTGTATTGTTATTTTACATTTAAAATTGTTGATAATACAAAATACTATAATATTCAGTGTCAAGACATAAAATGCTCTGCGACAAAATTAATTATTTTGTTTACTTCAATACTGTTTATTTAAATTACAACTTTTACGACTATATTTAACTGCATATGATGTTTAATGCAAATTATATCTAATTTTAAACATCTAAGTGTATGATTATCCCTTCCAAATCACTACAATCACCAGGTTAACGTTAAATATTTAACTACAAACATCATATATGTAGCTTCTAACATAGTGCGTCTAATAAACTCGCAGTAACATGTCATATGACTACAACATCTCTCCAATACACCGTATGTCCTAAAAGTTGCTCTCCTTGAATACTTCTATCCGTCTCCTTGATTTTTTTATTTCTTTTGTTAACTTTTTAATATGTACTGGAAAACAACTATTATAGACTTTTAGTACCCTATTATACATTTATTCTTAACAATAAGTCAATGACCTTGCAACTTAAAAAGAAAATACCCTCAAAATTAAGGCAGGTGAGATGAAATTATCACCGACTTTTTAAATATACTTTGTTGGGAAATGATAACTTGTTGACAGCTGCTTTTGAGTTGGCGTACGAGTTAATACAGCTTGTATTTTAAATTTCCAGTAGTGCTTTCTTGCACTGCCCTTCGATTTACTGTCCCGCGTTTCCCATGTCAAAATTGGCTAATACGGCAGCGGCCAGTGATACGATATGATATGTACCTTTATGTCTAGGTCCACTTTTTCGTCCACACACTTTCCGATCTTCGCGAAGTCACGAATTTATTAATCAAAGTAAAGGCGACTTGAACCAAGGACAATTTGACATCCGCTAACTTATATCATCGTTCGAGCAAGAACTACATCAATCTAGGGCGTCGACGAACTAACTAGTGACTTATCCATTTTTACCCTACATCATATTGGCGCCGTCTGTGGGAATCACTTAGTACAAAAAGCCATGGCTCCAGCTAGAAGACGTACTAGAAGGACAGCTCCAGTAATCCTTAGATCAACAACTTCTGATGTTGGGCCCCGAAGTCAAGTCCGCAACCGCACCCCACGGGAAGTCAATCCTTTCACAGGAAATCAACGGATCAATGAAACTGATGATAGGGATGGCCTCGAAGCTTCTCTTTCCACCACGGAACGACGAACAGGACAGCAACGCCCTCCCAATCCACCAACTCCGGCACCCGTAGACGCAATGACCGTTACCTCAGGTCACTGCCGACGGTCTACTGGCCGGATACAATGAAGCTCAAATTCAACTTTTGCAAGCCGCCCTGTTACTAAGGACCCAACCTCAATTAGGGCCAGGCGTGAACCTCCCAGACAACTCTAACAACACACCACGAAGAAGTGCTCCCGTATTACCGATTCAGAATCAACCACAAGTAACAACAGATCATGTGGTGGAATCCAGAGGACCCCCGAACTCTCGAAATACCGATCGGTCCGAAAGTCTAAGAGCCTCAAGTCGTAGAGCCTCGGGAGACTTACGAAACATGCTAAATCGCCGGGCTCGGAGTAATTTGCACTCGAGAAACAATCGGAGGACATGTAGAGAGGAGAACATGGGAGTCGACGAGAGAACACGTCGTGACCCAACTCCTTCTCGAACCACCGCGTGAAATTGGCAACGTCAAGATGACGGGAGAAGGGACCACGGGGAGCAATACGACGAGGAAGATGAAACTCTCAACGGGTACCGGGGCGACACACCACCCCAAAACCATCCCCGCCATGGACGATTCCGTAATGAAAGAATACAGTCGCCAACCAGAATGACTAGGAATGATGATTATCGAGACAACAGGAGGGGAAGCCGAGATAGGGGAAGGGAACATCATCGAAACCGAACCAGGTCAAGGTCTGCCAGGACTCACAGGGGGGACAGGCACATGGATGAAACCGAACAAATTAAAGAACAAGTTAGGATCCATGAAGCTGCCCTAGAATTGGAACGGTCAAAGCTAGAAACACTTACCCATGCAAGAGATATCATGAAATATGGAAGGAGCCTGAATCCTCTTTGCCAAGCTATGAGGGACACCGAACTCCCTCCGGGGAGGAGTGCCCCGAGTTCTAAGGAAACGTATGAGGGAATCACATGCCCAATAGATCACCGAATTCGTTTTGAGGCATCCCTGGGAGGCATGGGAGTACCGGACAATGTAAAGGCACAGTTATTTCCCAACACCCTCTACGGACCCGCCATGACTTGGTGGAAGCACCTCCGGCCCAACACTATAACATCCTGAGACCAGATGATCGCCAAATTCACTCTGCGATTCGAGAACTTCCTAAAAAATTCGTCCAAATACCACCGCGTAAATTGTGCAAAAGGAACATGAAAGCTTAAGATCGTTTGTCAAAAGGTTTGAACAAGCAGTTGTCCTCGTTGAGTCACACCCCATCAAAGATCGAGTATTCCACATGGGCGAGACCACCAACAACGCTTCATTCCGCTACACGATTGTTGATGCGGGAATAACCACCGAACGAGAGTTGAATGAAGTAATCAAAAAATTCTTGAGCACACACGAAACCCTCGACAAAATGGTAGTGAGAGCCGAGGTCAAGAAGGCAAAACCAGTACCAGATAACACAAGGTTGGGAAACCAACATTTCGAGCAAAAGCGGAAAGGTGATAGAAGAGGAAGGGTTGAGGAAAGAAGAAGATCTCCCCGAAAAGTTTACATAAACTACGCTGACCTAAAAGCCCCCAAGGAACAAATCTTGACCATCATGCAAAGTCAAGGCTTCCCAATCCAATGGCCCCTGCACATGTGGAAACCAGGTTCACCAGGAACTCGAACGAGTATTGTCACTTCCACCAACAGACGGGACACTCCACCGAAAAATGCACGCACCTCAGGCAGGAAATCCAGAGGTTGATCGAAATGAGATATTTGCAAGAATACATCATGAGGAAGCCCGAGGGCACCGACCAACGCGAAGCCGGACGAAGGTACTAGTCCAATGAGCCGCGTGGTGCAAGGGACCGGAGAAATGCATCTCCCCGTCGTTCTCCTCCCAGAGGGTCTAGCCCTAGGCATAACAGAGGTGAAAGGCCCGCTCCGATCAAGAGATGCTCGGTTAGCCCAAGAAGACAATCAGTGTTACCCGGACCACCGAGCCCGAGAGGATGCCGAGAGGCTAGGAGATCCCCAAGTCCGGCACGAGAGAACGGGAGGGTAGCATACATCGAAACTCAACCGGCTTACGTAGATGATAACCCGATCCGTTTTGGGAGAATACTTAGCATTGCCGGAGGACCTACTGGAGGAGACAGTAGGAATGCTAGAGAAGCCATGGCAAGATCACTCAGAAATTCGGATGAGAAATCCGTCAATATGGTGGCTCCCGGTACCAACGTGATCACCTTTGACGAATCTGAAGCACCCCCTCCATGCAAGGGAGAAGGATTGGTCCATGACCCGGATGTCCCCTTGGTGGTGGAAATGGACATAGCAGGTTATGAGATCACAAAAGTATTAATCGATACCGGTGCCTCCTCTAACATCCTCTTCATGAGCACTGTCCGAAAAATGGAAATGAGTTTAAGAGGATTGTTACCGGTGACAACGGACCTCGTTGGCTTTGGAGGAAACCAGATCAGACCAAGAGGAATCTTGTATCTCTCGGTTTCCATGGGAAAAGCTCCACTAAGGGTTACTCACCAAGTCCCTTTTGTTGTCACAAAGGCAGGTTGCGAATACAACATAATTATGGGGAGACCGGCTCTAAATCAATTCAAAGTAGTGGTGTCAACCTTCCACCTAAGGATGAAATTTCCCACCGCAGCAGGCATCAGATCCCTTAGTGGAGATCGGAGAAGAGCATGGGAATGCTACACTCTCTCTACTAGAAGGGCGTCGTGACCTTTTAGGAGTGAACATGATATAAGGAGAGAAGAAGATGACCGGAGAACAAAGAAATAGTGCCTCTTTATCCAACAAGAAAGCCGAAGGAAGAGGCGAGAAAGACCTCCCGGGAAAGGAATTAACTGGTTGAAAATGGGCGTAGAGAAAAAGAAAATGGCCGCAACGGCCAAGGAGTGCGAGGATAGAATCGATGAATATCAAGTCATTCCCCCTGAACCACCTGGTGAAACGCCGACCAAAAGCTTCTTTCATGAGAATCGAATGGCCCCCCATGAAGACGTCTTAGAAATCCCAATTGAAGAAGGATATCTCGAAAAAAACAGTGAAAATCGGCTCGAAAATGGACGCAGAAACAACCATCAAAATGATTGCCTTCTTAAGAAAGAATGCCAATGTTTTTGCCTAGGGAACTGAAGATCTGAGCGGTATAGATCCTCGAGTCATGGTACACGAACTCCACATTGATCCAAATGTCCGATCCATTCAACAGAAGAAGAGAGACCGTGGTCTTGTCCACAATAAGATCATCGCAGATGAGGTAGAACGACTACTCAAGGCAGGACACATTGAGGAGGTTCATTACTCTGATTGGATATGCAATGTGGTCCTAGTAGAGAAAAGTCCGGGAAAATGGAGGATGTGCAATGACTTCACCAGTCTCAACCGTTTCTGCCCAAAGGATCCCTATCCCCTGCCAAGAATTGATCAATTGGTAGACTCAACTGCCGGGTGTGCACTGTTGAGTTTCATGGATGCTTTTCAAGGCTTCTATCAGGTCAAGATGGCCGAGCATGATATCAAAAAGACCGCTTTTATCACCGCAGGGGGAGTATACTGTTTCAAGGTCATGCCATTCGGCCTACGAAATGCTGGCGCCACCTACTAAAGATTGGTGAACCAAATGTTCAAAGAAGAGATTGGCAAATCAATGGAAGTTTATGTAGATAACATGCTAGTAAAAAGCAAGGAGACATCTGATCACATCCCCCATCTGGAAAGATGTTTTGCCATAGTAAGAAAATACGGAATGAAACTCAATCCAGCCAAATGCACATTTGGAGTAACTGGAGGAAAATTCTTGGGGTACATGGTGACATAGAGAGGGATCGAGGCAAACCCAGAAAAGATAAAAGCCATATTGGAGCTTCCACATCCGGAGAAACTCAGGGACGTTCAGAGACTCATAGGGAAGGTTATATCCCTTAGCCGCTTCATTTCCAGATCAGCTGAAAAGAACCTCCCTTTTTTCAAAATCCTAAGGAAAACGGACAAGTTTGAATGGAACAATGAGTGCAAGGAGGCATTTGAGAACTTGAAGCTCTATTTATCCTCCCTGCCTCTACTTTCCAAACCAGAAGAAGGAGAGCCCTTGTACATCTATCTCGCCATCACTCCTGAGGTGGTGAGTTCCGTCATGAAGCGCATACAGAAGAACGAACACCTTCCGGTGTACTACCTGAGTAAAGTATTGGGAGCGGCGGAGAAAAACTACAAGGAAATAGAGAAGTATGCCTATTGTCTGGTAGAGGCCTCCAGGAAGCTCAAGCCATACTTCCGTTCCCACAAGATAGTGTCCTCACGAACCAGCCGCTGAAACAGGTCTTAGGTGACGCCTCGAAGTCAGGAAGGTTGGCTAAATGGACAATTGAGTTAGGAGATCATACGATTGAGTATCAAGCTCCATCTGCCAAAAAAGCCCAGGTCCTGGCTGATTTCCTAGCCGAATATCCGAGGAACACGGAACCTCAAAAAGATAAAGATGAGCAAGCCCCCAGTGAAGCCCTGAAAGACATTTCACCAACATGCCAGGTTTTGACATTAACAACGGAAGTGGCTGGATTGGATATTCAAAAAAGTCGGGAATCGATCCCGTGGCAGAATGGATTATCGCTGAAAAAAGAAAGTCCTAGCTTACCTCCCCCACTAGAAGGAGAGTCGCTCGTGACCGCCCTAAAACATAAACCGACCCTACAAGTAGCTTTTATCCCAAAAGAACTCGGTCCGGAAGAAAAGGACATCTGGGAACTTTATGTGGACGGTTCATCGGCCGCTCATGCGGGTGGAACGGGGTTATTACTGATCAGCCCAGAAAGAGCCCAGATGGAATATGCTATCCGCTTAACATTTCCAGTAACAAACAATGAAGCTGAGTATGAGGCTCTAATAGCAGGAATGAAGATGGCCAAGTCAGTCATGGCCAAGAAACTCAAAGCTTACTCCGACTCTCAGTTAGTCACGGAACAGTACTTGGGCAAATTTACGACAAAAAGTGCTTCAATGATCAAATATCTAAAGGTAGTTAAAGAGTTAGAAAAAGCGTTCGACATGTTTAGTCTGATCAAGATCAACCGAGCAAAAAACACCATTGCCGATGGATTATCAAAATGGGCTCTGCCTCAAGTCGTTGATACCGTCAGACGGTGGTCCTTATGATCGCCAATGAATCACTGCCAACGAGGTCATAATGAACATGGGCATCATATCTGACGACAACACTTGGATGAGCGACATCGTGAACTATCTACAGAACGGGATTCTACCCCGTGATTCAACTGAATCTAGAAGAGTCCAACGAAGATCCCAACGCTACTTCCTCTATGGTACAGACCTATATAGAAAGTCCTATGATGGAACTCACCTCCGTTGCCTGGGTCCGTCTGAGGCCAGTATAGTGTTGAAGGAGATCCATTTATGAAGTTGTGGAAACCATTCAGGAGGAAGAGCCTTGGCCCAGAAAATTCAGAGAAATGGCTATTATTGGCCGGCAATGCAAAAGGAAGCTGGAAGATTCTGACGATCGTGCTCGGAATGTCAAAGGTTCGCAAGGATCCCTCATCGGCCTACCATACCAATGATACCATCAACTATCCCATGTCCATTCGATCAATGGGGCATGGACATCGTAGGACCTTTCCCTGTAGGACCCGGCGGAAAAAAATTTCTCATTGTGGCCGTAGAATATTTCTCGAAATGGGTAGAAGCCGAGGCAACGGCCTCCATTTCATAGAATAAGGTCATGGACTTCCTTTGGAAATTATCGTGTCGATTTGGCCTACCACGAATACTAGTTGTGGACAATGGTCGACAGTTCTCCGGGTACAAGCTCAAAGATTGGTGCGAAGAAATGGGGATCGAACAGCGTTTCACTTCCGTTGGGTATCCTCAAGCCAACGGACAAACTGAGGTAACCAATCGTACCATCGTCGACAATCTTCAGAAGAGACTGGGAGACGCAAAGAAAGATTGGGTCGATGAATTGGAAGGAGTGTTATGGGCTTATCGTACCACAGCAAGAACGGCCACACAGGAAACTCCCTTTAGTTTGGTGTATGGATCCGAAGCTGTAATCCCGTTCGAAATCTCAATCAACACCTTCCGGATCCAAGGGTACGTTCCCTCGGACAACCACGATAAAAGAGTGTACGACCTCAACATGCTCGAGACCAAAAGAAGTACGGCCCTAGCTCGAACCTTAGGATACCAAGCTATCATGGCAAGGGCCTACAACAAACATGTGAAAAGTAGGGACCTCCAGATTGGAGACTTGGTGCTACGAAAGGCTGATATACTAAAACCAACCGGAAAACTCGAACCCAACTGGGAAGATCCCTACAGAGTCACAAGGGCAAGTATCAATGGGAGCTACGCTTTGGAAAGCATAGACGGCAAACCGTTCAAGCGTACTTGGAACGCCAAGAATCTGCAGAAGTACTATGCCTAGATCATTTGTAATAGGATCTTTTGAAATGTATCATCTTTTGGCTACCATGTAATCCTACTATTCGATTATAATGAAGCATTTGTTTTTCTGTCAACTATTTGCAAGAAGAACCGTACGCGCCACTAAGGGTAAAAATTATCTTAAAGTTCCTCGGACCCAAAGTGTCAGAGAGAAACTCCCTAAGAAACAAAGATTGAGGTGCGGATTGTCTTGGACCCAAAGTGTCCGGGGTATACCGACACTCAACTCAAAAAAAAAAAAAGCATCCAAGACCAAGCATTGGAAGAACCCAACATTGACGAATTTTGCACAAAAAATGCAACTCCCGGGGTCTAGGACCCAAAGAGTCTTAGAACAATCAAGGACCAACACCACGAGACCAAATCTCGATCCAATCCAAGCGTCGGATCAATATTCAATTTATTTGATTTTCGGGCCATTAGTTCAATGTTTGAATAGAAGCTATAAAACCATGAAATTTGAATATCACGATAACGCAAGGTATGGATCCGAAGATCAACAAGATAACAAGAATAAAGACATGCATACAAACATTCAAGATGGACGAAAATAAAACCCAAGTCTATTGCAATAAAATCGGTCACCCCTGGATCAACAAAAGTTACAATTAAAACCCAAAAGTATGAGGGATGATCCGGGCATGACCAATGAGAGGTGTCAAATGTTGGTACGAGTTTAACCCTCACAAGCCGAGGGGATAGCTAGTCAAAATATCACCAAAGTCATAATAAGTGTTCAAATAAGTCAGACACTCTACAAAAATACGCAAGGGCATACCCTTGGATCGAATCAAGTCTAGACCTCAGACCTCTTCCAAAAGCGGCGAGTAACTTTCTTGCCTTCAACCTCCTCCAAAAACGTAGCCGGCTCATGATCAAGAATGGGACCCGGGAGATCCATCCACTTAACATTGTGAAAGTGCAGTGTTTATGTAGTGATACATCAACAATGCTACTAACAATACTAATATCTGTTTGCAGGGTATTTTTGGAATATTGTCTTCTTCATACTAAACCTAATCAAGTTCCATGTTTTTGTGTTTAGTAGTGATTTGTTTCAGGTCGAAGACTTAAAGGAGTCAATGGAAGAAAGGACTCTTAAGAGATAAAGATTGCAAGATCACAAGATAAAAGATTCTCTGAAGAGACCGGATCGAAGTAGACTTTTGAAGATAAGAACGAGCAAGTTATAGAAGATCTGCTTTGAAGATTAATCAACTATATATATCAGATCAAGGACAGAAAGAAGTACCAAGACTTGAGAGAATTCAACCATTGCATTATAGTAGTCTTGATACTGTTTGCTAAACTGTGAGGCTATTCTAGTGATAGAGTGTGTAGCTCCATCATCTAGTATTATTACTAGTAGAATAGTTTAGAATAGGTAAAACTGTTCTAAGTGTTTGGTTTGTGTATTCAAGGATTCATATTGTGAAACTTGAATATTGTTTTGATTCACATAGTGAGTTTTTGCCTGAAAGGCTCGGCTGGTATATCATACCAGCTCAGAAAAATAACTCTGTCTTTATTACTTTATTTCCGCTGTCTTGAGTTTTTCTATTTAAGTCAGTGTTAATTACATTGTTGCTTCAACAATAAGCTTTCAAGTATGAAACAGTGCAAGTCTGGGTCCTTATATTCTTTCAATTGGCATCAAGAGCCAGGCACTTAATTCATAAGTGTGTGGACTTGTACTAGCTATGGATAATCCCAGCGTAAATAGACTGCCAATACTTGATGGCAATAACTATTTGTACTGGCAAACAAGGCTAAGAACGCACATCAAATCAATTGATGTTCGCTCTTGGAGAGCTGTTTTGGAAGGGTACAGGGTTCCTAAACTACCTGCCGATGCTGATGGTGATGTAGTTGTGAAACCTGAGAATCAATGGCTAATGATGAATGGAATGAATCTGCCTATAATGAAAAAGCTCTCAATGCTATTTTCAGTAATGTTGATTCACATATGTTCATGTTGATTCAAAACTGTACTACGGCTAAACAAGCTTGGGAAATTCTACAAACTCACTGTGAAGGTGATGCAAGTGTTAAAGAAAGCAAAGCTAGACTACTTTGGAGTCAGTACGAGAGAATGAGAATGGGAGAAGATGAATCAATCACCTCCTATTTTGAAAAACTCCGTACTATCTCTAATGAATGTCAACGAGTTGGTGAACCAATCTCAAACAAACAACTTGTGTCTAAAGAAGTTAGGAGTTTGTCTTCTAAGTATGATACTAAGCGTACCATACTCGAAGATACCAAGAATTTAGCAACCATGGACTTCAATACTCTTATGAACAATCTCAAAACTTATGAGATGGGTTTGGAAGAGCAATCGAAGAATAAGAACAAAGCTATTTCATTGTACTCTGCCTCTAAGGACAACCATGAGTTGGAAGAGGATTCAAGTGAAAATGAAGAACTTTCTCTAGCTGCTTTTCAAAAACTTGTGAAAAAGTTTAACAGGTCTAAACCTTTTGCTATTGAGAAATCAATAGCCAAGTCTTCTGAAAAGTTAAAAAATGATCCAAAAGCACTAGAGAAAATTCAATGTTTTGAGTGCAAAGGTTGGGGACACTACAAGCATGAATGTGTCAACACCCTAAGAAAGGCTGGAAAGTTGTACTATGTAAGTGTTAGTGATTATGAGGAGGAAGCTGAAATCAGCAATGATTCCTCAGGGTCTAAAACTCGTCAAGTTATGTCCCTGTCCACAATCATCTCAAGTGAGAATAAGTATTGGTCCAACAGTGAGATCAACAACTCACTGGATCATACAGTTTATTTTGACTATGATGATTCCCCTTATGTGGATGTGTTCGATGATACTACTGATGAGCCACCAACTAAACTTAAGTGTCTGCATGGCTCTCTCATGTCTGAAACAGAATAACCTTTCGAGGAAGAGTTCACTCAGGATCAAATGATCAGTGAATTGAAACAGATGTATGATGATTTGTTGAGAAAGATGAAACAAGTAAAAACATCTGTCAGATTACTGGAAAGGGAGAATCAAGGGCTAAAGGACACAGTAGTACACTTGGAAGTGGTACTTACCAGGAAAGAGGCTGAGCTAGAGAAGCTAACAAAGCAACTGCAGGAAGCTGAAACTGTTATGGTAAAATGGAACTCAAGCTCAACAAAACTTTCTGAGGTAATTGATTTAGGTAATGATGGTACAACAGGTTTGGGCTTCCAGTCTGCTGAGTCAATTTCTAATGAAAAGGAAAAAGGTAAAGATTTTGAGTTTTTAAAAGATGCTCCTAAGTTTGTTAAGGAAAACAGTAAAGAAACTAGTTCTAGTAAAAAGGTTCTAGTATGTCAGTTTTGCCTCAAAACAGGACATAAAAAACACTTTTGATATCTTTACAAAAAATCTCTAATGAAGGTTTCTAAGGGAAAGGTCAGAATCGACATCTTGAGGCTATCACTGTCGAAAAAGAAACAAAGAAATTCAGTTCTGAAAAAACCAAAGGTGAATCAAGAAGTGATCGCAATAAAGAATCGATACAAACAGTAAGATTGCTCAGAAAGTCTGGAAACCCAAAGCTAAGCTTGTTTGTCATGTTGCTATGTCCACAGTAACTTCTAATGACACAGGAATGTGGTACTTTGATAGTGGATGTTCTAGACATATGACAGGTACAAAAGGCTATCTGAAGGATATTGTGCCCCAAAAATCTGGCTTAGTTACCTATGGTGGTGGAACACAAGGAAAGGTTCTTGGTAAAGGCAACTTAAATCTAAATGGAGTACCTAATCTTAAGGATGTTTTACTCATTGATGGTTTAACAGCCAATTTGCTGAGCATTAGTCATATCTGTGATGATAATCTTCGTGTTTACTTTGACAAACTATCTTGCACTGTCTTTAATGATAACTATGAGGTTGTAATGTCTGGTACTAGATCTGCAGATAATTGTTATGTTATGAACACAAACTTAAAATGCAACTCAGCACAATTGAGTGAATCAGTTATGTGGCACAAGAAATTGGGTCATGTAAACTACAGGAACCTGGAACGCCTTGTTAAACTTGAAGCTGTCCTTGGGGTACCCAAACTTACTAGCCCTAATAAGTTAGTTTGTGGAGACTATTTGAAGGGAAAGCAAATTCGTGCTTCTCATCAACCACTAGTAGTGGACAGTAAAAAACCTGGAACTGATGCTTGTTTTGATCTTCTTCATATGGATTTGATGGGTCCAATAGAGGTTGCTAGTCTTGCAGGAAAACTGTACATATTTGTTGTTGTTGATGACTTTTCCCGTTTTACTTGGGTGTCTTTCTTAAAAGAGAAGTCGAAAACATTTGCATTCTTTAAACTGTTATACATGCGTTTTAAAAATGTTCACAACAAGTGTGTCAAAAGAATTCGATCTGATCACGGCAGAGAATTTGAAAATCAATTCTTCTCTCTCTTCTGTGAAAGGAAAGGCATCTCCCATGAGTTTTCAGCACCCAAAACTCCGCAACAAAATGGGATTGCAGAGCGCAAGAACAGAACGTTGCAAGAAATGGGTAGAGTCATGCTTAGCTCCATGAACTTATCTAAGCGATTGTGGGCTGAAGCAATTAACACTTCTTGTCATATCATAAATAGAGTGTATCTTAGACCTGACACACAATCCACTCCCTATGAGATTTTAAATGGCAAGAAGCCAAACCTAAAATACATGCATGTTTTTGGTTGTGTCTCCTTCATTTTAAATGACAGGGAACACTTGGGGAAATTTGATTGAGAAAGGCATATTTGTGGGATACTCTACAAATAGCCATGCTTACAGGGTTTACAACCCAAGAACTAGAAGTGTACAGGAATATGTCAATGTCAAATTTGATGACAACACATGCTTTATACCAAGAATAGACACTTCTAGATCCGAAATGGTGTGTATTGAGTCACACAGGTCTAATGAACAGGTTCCAGTTGCAGTACCAGAATCACCAGTTGACGAACAGGTAATAGAAGAACAGGTTGATGAATAGTTAACTGGATCAACAATGGACAATGTCGGAAGGGATCCACCCCTTAAGGTAGTTGTTGAGTCGAGTGAGTCGGATGGCTCTGACAGTGAAGTGATACCCACACAGGTTGATGAACAGGTAACTGGATCAACAATGGACAATGTCAAAAGGGATCCACCCCTTAAGGTACAAAAGGATCATCCTAACACACATATTATTGGTAATCCCAGTAATGCCAGGACTCTTCGAGTCAAACCTAGGAAAGACTATAAAGAAAGGTTACGCTCAAACATCTGTACTGCTACAGAATGTAATGAAGTCTTATCCACTTGCTTTGTATCTCTTGTTGAACCCAAGAATGTGAAAGAAGCCTTAAAAGATGAATTTTGGGTTGAAGCTATGCAGGAGGAACTACACCAGTTCAGAGCTAATGATGTCTGGGACTTAGTACCCAGACCTGACAACGTTAATGTTGTTGGATCAAAATGGATTTTTAAAAATAAAAGCAATGAACATGGTGTATTTACTCGCAACAAAGCCCGCCTTGTAGCACAGGGATTCACCCAAGTTGAAGGTGTTGACTTTGATGAAACATTTGCTCCCGTAGCTAGGCTAGAGTCTATTAGATTACTATTAGCCATAGCTTGTTTTCTCAAAATTACACTTCAACAGATGGATATAAAAGGAGCTTTTCTAAATGGCTTTTATTGACAAAGATGTCTATGTTGAACAACCAAAAGGATTTGAAGATCCACATTTGCCAAATCATGTTTTCAAACTAAAAAAGGCTCTATATGGTTTGAAACAAGCACCTCGTGCTTGGTATGATAGGTTGACATCTTTTCTTCTTGAACTTGGTTTTACTCATGGGGAAGCAGATAAAACTCTATTTATTCTGCGTAAAGGACAGGATATTCTTGTTGCTCAGATTTATGTTGATGACATTGTGTTTGGATCAACTAACGATACCCTGATCCAAAAGTTTGTTCAAGATATGTCAGGTACCTTTGAGATGAGCTTAATTGGGGAACTCAACTATTTGCTTGGCCTACAAATCAAGCAATCCAAAGAAGGTTTGTTCCTATCTCAGGAGAAATATGCACGGAATCTGGTCAAGAAATTTGGTATGGAAGGATCAAAGACCTCTGCATCCCCCATGTCTTCGGTCCTCAAGCTTAGTAAGTCTGATGTTGGAGACACTGTTGATCCAACACTGTATCGGTCCATGATATGAAGCCTTCTCTATCTGTCTGCCAGCAGACCTGACATTATGTTTGCTCTGTGTGTGTGTGCAAGGTACCAATCGAACCCCTTAACCACTCATCTTTCTGAAGTTAAATGCATTCTTAAATATATATCTGGCACTGCATCACTTGGCTTATGGTATACTAAAGACACCAACACTGACCTGGTTGGGTTCAGTGACTCAGACTGGGCAGGTGATATAGATGATCGAAAATCCACGAGTGGTGGGTGTTTCTACCTAGGGAGAAACTTGGTATCATGGTACAGTAGAAAACAGAATTGTGTTTCTTTGTCTACAGCTGAGACAGAATATGTGGCAGCAGGTAGTTGTGTCACTCAATTAATTTGGTTGAAAAACATGCTAACTGATTATGGTCTTAAGAGTGACACATTACTCATGTTCTGTGATAACCTTAGTGCCATCAGTATATCTAAAAATCCTGTACAACATTCCCGTACCAAGCATATAGACATAAGGCATCTTTCTTAGGGACTTAGTAAATCTACAGGTTGTGGACATCCAGCATATAGAAACTAATAACCAACTTGCGGACATCTTTACAAAACCCCTAGATTCTGAGAGATTCTTCAGTTTGCGAAGATCTCTTGGTATGTGTACAATGTGATCTTATGTTGCCTGCACTGTTGACTCAACATCACAGTCCAATAGTGTATTTTGTGTGTGATGTTGTTTTTGCTTGTTTTTAGTCTTTTTTTGTCTTAAGTTTTCTTATGACCAATATACAGACTCTTGCATCTTACTTGAGTAAACCCACTGGGTCAGTACTTTGGTGTGATATCTCTTTCTAGAACATTCTCCTCGATTCTGACTCTTGCATCACTGCAATTATCTGTTATGGAAGTAACAAAAAAAATGGAAAAAGAGCCCAATGGAGGCCAAAGCAAAAGAGCCCAATGATGGCCACATGGAAAAAGAGCCCAATGGAGGCATATTTTTTACTTTTGTTTTGTTGGCAGTCTTTGAGTTACTTCAGGTTGTGATATTACATCTTTGACTCTCTAAGACTACATTGAGTCAGCTGATAACTTATACAGAGCCCAACACTTACTTCCTGTTTTTAATGAATTCAGTGTTTGCCTATCTCTTCTTCTATCGTCTCCGTGCTAGTCTTGGTGTTCACACATGTGTATAGGCCTAGTGGTTTATCTCAAGCTAGATACTGCATACTGTCTTGTCTACCATGTCTCAGGAACTTAGTTGTGTTTGTTTTAGTTTGTTTTGTCCTTTGTTGTTTTGTATTCCGGGTTTGTCTTGAGGGGGGGGGGGGAATGTGTTATCTGCTGCATACTGCATTGTCTTGGTTCAAAGTTTAGGATTAGTGCCATTGTTCACTCAACAGTAGCCAGGAAAACACAAACTGTTAAACTATGATACCAAGAGTCAATCAAAGTAGAGAATTGTCACTATTCTCGGTATGCTTTAATTAACTATATCACTTAACTCAGTTTGTGTATTGTGCCTAAATTTTTTCAAAACAAATTTGTAGTGCTTGGTATATACTAATGAATGTGCAGATAACTGGGAATATGAAGAGTTTCAGTGCAAGCCAAACACCGCCTGTAATCATTGCATTCTTCAAGTAACGGCTGCTGCCTTAATTGCTGAACCAATAGTTGCAATACTTGGTTCATGTGCATGATTATTACCTATACACTCTACTTTTTCGATTTCCCATAAATCCCCACAGACTCCAAACCTCATCTCCACTCCATTCCTTCCATCTCTCACAACTCTTACTGCAAAAAACTCAGAAACCCTAACCATGGACAAACTAGTTGAAGCCGCAGAAATCATTGGCACATCCACACAGCCTCAACTGGTCCCATACCCATCCTCCTCCGACTCCTCTGCACACACAGCCACACCGCAACTGTCCAACAATGACTCCGAAAGGAGCAATTTAAAAAGGCGCAGGCTGGATTTTGAAGGAGACGGACCTGAGCAAGGGGGAGTTCCAGTTTCCAATACTCAACCACAAGAAAAGGATTCTAGTTCAGAATCCATGGGCAACATAAAGGAAAAGGCTTTGGAAAAACTGCAACAGGCAAGGGAAAATGCAAAGGAGAAGCGACGGCGTGAAAGGGAGGCTTTCAAAAAGCGCATTGAGGAGGAGTTAATTGAGCACGAGCATGAAGTAAGCAAGGAAGAGACCTCTGAGGAAGGTACGGAGAGCCTGGAAGATGAAGAATCTTCTGATGAAGACGCTACTGATGCAATAGCCCCAATTTCATATCCGAATCAGGAGGAATTGGCTGAAGATGAGGACTTTGTCCCTGAGGTACCTAATCCTGCTGCTAAATTTTCAGATTTTGAGGAACAAGCTTATAATGATAGGTTCTACTCTCTCAATATTGCATCTCTTTAGCCCTATTTTGCACAAAGACCAATCCTAAGTGAGAAATTGGTGCATGAACCTTCTTTTTTGAGCATCGAGTATATGAGTTTTTGGAAGCCAGTGGGCTGATTGGGACAGTGGAAGGATTAGATCCGTTTGCTCCATCTGTCATTCGTGAGTTTTACTGCAATTTGTCCAAGAATTTCGCTAACCCTGATTCTCCTAAGTTTGGGAGAGTATATCTGAGGGGAAGATTCTATGAGCTTACTGTGGAGAGGATCAATGCCTTTTTTGATACTCCAAACATTGAAGAACCACCCCTTGAGGTTAGCATGGATGTGGTGGCACGGGAACTTACAGGGGGATACATGACTCAGTGGGCACCTCGTTTTCCTGCTAAGCATCTCACAACCCTGATGGTTGTGTTGTATCGAGTGTGTATCCATAATTGGATCCCGACAAAGAACAACAATCTGGTGTCTACCACTGTTGTAGAGATGTTGTATAAATTGAAGGTGGGCATACCCATTAACTTGGGTCAGTATGTCTTCAACAGACTTGGAGAGTTCACAGTGAAAGGAGATGTTGGGGTCTGCATGTATCCATTTATGATACATGGGTTTCTAAAAGATGAGGGGTTTGCACCAGCTGCTAACGAGAGGATGCAAACTCAGTTCGAAATGGTCAGAGTAACTCATCAGATACTTACCACCAACAGGGTCCAAGACTTTCCATGGCAGGAAGATCAACCTGATGTCATTCCTGCTGCTCCAGTCAATGTTGTCCCATTACCGCACCAACAATCCTGTTTCAGACATGCCTGCACCCCTCAATCGGTTTGAGCAAGGAATCATTGATCGAGTTCTTGCATCGACGATTGTGATTCGAGGAATGCTGGAGCAAAGAAGAAATCTCTGTGATCTCCTTCCTCCACAACAAGGGGGAGAATATGATGACATGGATATTGATCTGGAGAATGAAGGAGATGTTCAAATGCATGAAGCTACCCAGGATGATCAAGATGAAGGAGAGGCGTCTGAATCCGGCTCAAATGTATTTTAAATTCTGTCTAGGCTTATGTTATCTTTAAACAATGGGTCTGTAATATTTGAATTTGCTTATGTGTGTTTTATGTGCTGTGAACATTTAAGTACGATCTTCTGTCAAGGGGGAGTAATACTTTATGATCTGTGATCTGTGTTTTCTCTGTTTGTTCTTAAATCCTTGATTAGGTGTTGTGAAGGAAGACACTAAGGGTGAGATTGAAAGTGCAGTGTTTATGTAGTGATACATTAACAATGCTACTAACAATACTAATATCTGTTTGCAGGGTATTTTTGGAATATTGTCTTCTTCATACTAAACCTAATCAAGTTCCACGTTTTTGTGTTTAGTAGTGATTTGTTTCAGGTCGAAGACTTAAATGAGTCAATGGAAGAAAGGACTCTTAAGAGATAAAGATTGCAAGATCACAAGATAAAAGATTCTCTGAAGAGACCGGATCGAAGTACACTTTTGAAGATAAGAACGAGCAAGTTATAGAAGATCTGCTTTGAAGATTAATCAACTATATATATCAGATCAAGGACAGAAAGAAGTACCAAGACTTGAGAGAATTCAGCCATTGCATTATAATAGTCTTGATACTGTTTGCTAAACTGTGAGGCTATTCTAGTGATAGAGTGTGTAGCTCTATCATCTAGTATTATTACTAGTAGAATAGTTTAGAATAGGTAAAACTGTTCTAAGTGTTTGGTTTGTGTATTCAAGGATTCATATTGTGAAACTTGAATATTGTTTTGATTCACATAGTGAATTTTTGCCTGAAAGGCTCGGCTGGTATATCATACTAGCTCAGAAAAACAACTCTGTCTTTATTACTTTATTTCCGCTGTCTTGAGTTTTTCTGTTTAAGTCAGTGTTACTTACATTGTTGCTTCAACAATAAGCTTTCAAGTAAGAAACAGTGCAAGTCTGGGTCCTTATATTCTTTCACATTGCAGTTGGAGGATTGCCCGCCACCAATCTTAGAGGCGTAAAAGACATCGGGTAACCAAGAGGGGTAGACCGGAGATTCGTTTACGGTAAAATCCGCCAAGGGAGCAACCACGGACCAAAACTCATCCGAAGCAAGAGCGTCGGGGGAGTTCAATTTGGGATCAAAGACTGCCTCCCCATCACAATTCCCCATTATCTTGAGGTTCGCGTCTTGGCTCGTAATGGAGTCATTCAAAAATCCGGCATCCTTCAACTGGCTCACACAATCAAAAAAGGCGTCCCCCCTAACGTCGCCCTCTCGCATCTTACTAAGGAAATAGTAGGAGTCAGACTTAAGGAAATCTTTCACGGCATCAGTACGAGTGGTCTTCGCTTTGGAGAGAAGTGCCTCGGCCATCTTAGCCCGAGCGGACGTGATTAGGGACAATGCTTTCTCGGTCTTGCCATGAGCAATCTTCTCCTTTTTGAGCTTTTTGTCCGACAAAACTCTCTCGGACTTGAGTTTGGCAATCTCGGCCTCACAAGCAACCAACTTCGCACTCGAAGCCTCAATCTCCTCCTTCAGTCGGGTAGTATCGGACTCTTCTAAGTCCAAGAAGGCGGCGACATGACCGGTGACCTACGAAAGGAAGTAAGAAGTTACTTACAAATCAAGGATGGTCATTAAGATTGAAAAATTAGAAATGAAGCGCGACAAGTGAGAAAAATGCAATATATACAAGAAGTTACTTACAGCATCGGCATGATTCTTGATAAGTCCCGACAAAGACTTGAGGCTCCCCACAAGGTCGACCCTAGACATACCACGAAGCGCGGTGGTATCATTCACATTGGCACCATTGGATCTCGTCACTACTCGGATCCTCTTAGAAGGATCCCTGTCCTTATCCGCCGGTGCATTCCCTTTCCTCTTGGCCGCATCAACTTCACTTCAAGCCACAATACTCGCTTGCTCCTGAAAAATGAACTTTCGTTAGGTACAACAAATTGAGAAAAAGAAGGCACAATAAAAATAGAAGAATAAAAAGATCAAGAATTTAGACCGAGGTACCTGCGGATTAGGGATCGATGAACCACTCGGGGCCGAGGAGCCACCCGGGACCGAGGAACCACCTGAGGCATGTCGAGCACGAAGCATGATTCGTCGCTTCATCGTGGGGATCTTCGCGCATCTTGAGAGTACTTCTTCTTCTTGCCGACCCTCAGCTTCTCTCGGGCCTCCAACTTCTCGGCATTACGTTGCTCAAACAATTTGGTGGCGGACTCCATGATCCAGTAACCTGCGAGGAAATAACATCAGAACAAAAGCCGAGAATAAAAAGACATTTTACCAAGTATGTGATATACTCACACAAATTGGGCCTGTCGTTACAATAGACCGGCACACTAGTCAATCCGGCCAACCACAAGTGAGGTTGCACAACCAAACCATACGGATAATAAAGTGTCGGATCTTTCCCAACAACCCCAAAAACGGCGGCCTTCTCTAAAAGAAGTCCGGGATCGGTATCATGATATAAAGTGATGCACCCCCTCGTCCCTATGAGCGGAACGTAGGTCTTCCCCCCCTCGGACTCCGCAACAATCGGCCTAAGTGATTCTAACCAAACGGGCACTCTCCTAAGTTTGGTGGTCGGAAACTTCTTTCTACGGAAGTAGCTAGGTAATTTCCAATCACCAGAAGGATGTTTGAGATAAAAATACTTCGGCCACCACTTGGAAGAATGGGATGACTCATACCCATCTAGGAATTTATAACCTCGTCGAGCCGTGAAGTAAAAGAATGCCGTCCCAGGACTAAGGGCTATGTTGAAAGCCGCTAGAAACTTTTGATACGAGAAAGCCTCCCCCTTCAAAGCCAAGATCACTCCAAAACACATAATGGTGCCTAAAGCATTAGGAAGAATCTGTCTAGGACATAAACCCGTCTCTCTAAACAACTCCTCTATCTCGGGTATCATCGGGAGCCTCCACCACACTTGAAAGCTCGAACGTGAAATGCCATATACCCCGTGGGTGGGTTGTACATAGTCTGAGTCGACGAAGGGATCATAATCTCATAATCATCCGGGATCTCAAAACGGCGACAAAATCTAGAGATGATCGACACAGAAAGAGTACAATGAATCATCTGTCGAACAAGTAGGAATGATTTGATCCTCATTGGCATCGGCGTCGGCCCTCAAATCGCCAATGGGATCAACACGGGTCATCTTATACTCAATTGCCGTCTTAATGGGCTTCCTTTTATTCCTACGACCTTTGGACCTCGAAGCATCAAGAGCAACAACAATGGCGCGCTCGGGATTCTCGAACACCGGAACCTCACTCCCTCGGTCTGAATCCTCACCCTCGGAACCCGTGATGTCAACATCCTCCTCCGACTCACCTCTGTCACCACCACTCGCCCCCTCACTTGAATCCGCCCCATCATTCGGAGCACTCCCATCCTCACCAGAATCTCCCTCAGACGAACTTCCATCACTATCACTATCACTATCTCCAGACGAAGAAGACGAAGAGCCAGAACTAGAAGGATCACTCACCACGACGTCTTCCGGCTCGGAGGATGATAAAACTGTTTGAGTTCCATAAATCAAGCTCGGATTCCTAGGGGGTGGATTGGAGTCAAAAGACAAAGGAGACTCGGGCTCTCCTATCGGGACGGCCTCAACATGATCATCTATCTCTAGGACTCGATTACAAGGAAGAGTCCTGAAAGACCCGACCTCGGGATCCGCCATTGGAAAGGATGATAAAGGCATCAGCTAAAAAACAGGAACCCTATAACCATAACCCAAAGATGCAACATACATAGGCGGAAGTTCCACCTGACAAGGAGGCATGACCTCGGACCTAACAACACGGGAATGAGATAGACGGACCAAATTCCTAGTACCCACTTGACAAGGAGACCTACGGGTTACCAACTGTACTTCGGACTCATCCATATCAGACGATTGGTAGGAATCCGTCAGAACTACCATATTGTCACGAGGCGGCCGAACCTATTCCCCGTCACCCAAGTAAACCTCACCAAGATCGTTACTCACCCCAGACATGTTTTTCTTTTAATTTTTGGATCCGAGCCGGGGAATCTACATACATCAAAGACAAAGGAATTCACCCAAGTTAAAAAAGTTTTCACCCCAGACTCGGATACCAATTAAAGTAGAAGAAGTGGAGAACATTTTTTCGGCCAAGCAAACTCCAAGAAATGCAAAGTTCGGAACAACGAGGCAAAATAGACCGATCAACCAAGCATGTTCGAGATAGATAAAAATATCAACGATAGACCGATCCACTAAGCAAGTTCAAGATAGATAAAATCATCAACAAAAGACCGATCCACCAAGCAAGTTCAAGATAGATAAAATCATCAACAAAAGACCGATGCACCAAGCAAGTTTGGGATAGATAAATATCAACAAAAGACCGATCAACCACAAAGACCGAGCAACCATGAAGCATACCGATGGAATAAATGAAAAGGCAGAACAAGAAGCTTACTTCCACAATCTGCCTTCCTTCTTGAATCTCGAAAACGATCGAAATCACGGGATCTCGGCCCAACTGGTCTCTCTCAAACCTCGGTCTCTCCCAATATCGGTCCCGTCCCGGAATCACCCAACGACGGCCGCCTTCAAAACTCGGTCTACCTCGAATCTCGGAACGGATCAACTCTCGGTTTTCTCCTCCTATCCTCCTTGAATTCGCAATGGTGGCAGCCTTGAATCTCGGAAGTCTAAAGTCGAACAGCAACCTCCAATAATCAAACCTTGGTCCAAATCCAGCTAAAACTTGAAAGTGAATCAGGCGCACGTAAGAATGGCAAGTGACAGCATAACAATATTTTTCTATTGGAACAGAAAGATCGTTTCATCTTCTCGAGGCATTGCGTATGAAGGTGCTGAGCCAGTGTCCATTATTGTCCGCAGTAGAACCACTTATAATGATCTAGTGGGCAAGTTGTATACCATCACAGGTTTCAATCAGCTACTGCGAATAGCATCAAGATTACATTTTTCAATTTAACAAGGCGGCCAGATATTAATGGGTTAGAATTTTACTTGGAAGAAATTCTAAATAAAAATTAATGAGCAGTAGGATGTGGAAGGATATAGGGAGGTAAATGAGGGATCTTCTGGAAGGAGTGTGATTATTAGTAGTTCTCCGTTGGCAGAAGAAAATATGGTTCATGAGAAAGACGATGATAATATGAAATCGGATTTAAAGAGCAAGATGGAGCATACAGAAGGTGCGTCTATTGTTGGCAAAAAAAAAAAAAAAAAAAAAAAAAGTTCTCCGTTGGCAGAAGAAAATATGGTTCATGAGAAATACGATGATAATATGAAATCGGATTTAAAGAGCAAGATGGAGCATACAGAAGGTGCGTCTACTTTGGCAAAAAAAAAAGTTCTCAGTTGGCAGAAGAAAATATGGTTCAAGAGAAAAACGATGATAATATAAAATCAGGTTTAAAGAGCAAGATGGAGCATACAGAGTAGTTCTCAGTTGCCAGAAGAGAAGAGGTTCAAGAGAAATACGATAATAATATAAAAGTCGGGTTTAAAGAGCAAGATGGAGCATATAGTGTTGTAAAAAAAAAAAGAAAAAGGAATGAACAGTAAAATCGGAATAGTACCGATCTTCCTCAATCTCGGTCCAAATTGCGCTTCCTTTCTTCTTTCTCGGACTCTCTTGAAACGGCGGCCTCCAAGTCAATTTCGGTATGTTGTTCTGCTTCTCTTCTCTTTTCCGTCCGCCTCCGTTCTGCCGGTCTGCCTGCTCCTTCTCCATCGGCCGGACTGCTCTCTCTCTCTCCTTCCCGCCGGTCTGCTCGCTTTTCTTCCGTCGGTCTGCTCGTTTTTCTTCCGTCGGTCTCCTCGTTTAGAATCTCGGTCTGCTATCCTTCCACGCCGGTCTGCTCTCTTTGTTCCAATGACGGTCTGCTCTCTTCTCTTCTCCGTCCGCCGGTCTACCCGCTTCTTCCCGGTCCAACTTTCTTCCGTCTTTTCCGTCTTCAAGTCTGCTTCTTCTCTTCCCGCTATACTTCTTCTCAATATGTCGGTATGCACTCTTTTCTTTCACAGCCGGTCTGCAAGCTTCTTCTCGGTCTGCTCTCTTTTATTTCAATGTCGGTCTACTCTCATTTCTACAGTCACAATTCTTTTCTATGGCTGGGTGAAAAAATTGTGAGGTAAATGGAGGGTAAAAACCCATTTATATAGAAGTAAAATGGGCCGGTTCAACCGAGCCCATAGGCCGAAAGCTCTAGCCCATACATCAAGACTTGAGCGACCGGTATAAATGACGAATCGAGAATATGGTTCAATCGCAAAATTTCACAATTATCTTTTTACTAAGATATTTGGAAACTCGGGGGACGAAGAAGATGGATGAATAAACGAGAGCATAAATTATTTTGTGTCGGTACAAAAAGTTTGACACAAAAATCGGATCAAAAAGTTTGACACAAATAAATTATCTCGAACCTCACTTTGTCGAGACGAGAGCGTCGAAATTATTTTATGTCGGTACAGACGAGGAAGATGGATGAATAAACGAGAGCGTCGAAATTATTTTGTGTCGGTACAGACGAGGAAGATGGATGAATAAACGAGAGCGTCGAAATTATTTTGTGTCGGTACAAAAAGTTTGACACAAAAATCGGATCGAAAAAGTTTGACACAAATAAATTATCTCGAACCTCACTTTGCCGAGAGGAGAGCGTCGAAATTATTTTGTGTCGATCAGATGGATGAGTAAACGAGAGACAATTAGAAATAAGAGAACTAAGAGATGAAGAAGCTGTACGT
Source organism: Plantago major (assembly GCA_026545765.1). Lineage (NCBI taxonomy): Eukaryota > Viridiplantae > Streptophyta > Magnoliopsida > Lamiales > Plantaginaceae > Plantago > Plantago major. The sequence continues at coordinate 32,212,073 of CM048839.1, forward strand.
ATATATAGTCCGCAAGAACCAATCAGATGGCACCACGTAAGCCAAGTGACAAAACCCATTTACGGGCATGGGCTTAAGCTTGGGTCTGAGAACAAAAAAATTTTGGGGACATGAAATAGGCCCAGAACAAGAAGCCCATTATGACAAGATCACGACAACCGTAATTGAAATATGTCGGACTCCAACTCGAAAAATTTCACAACCATCTTTTCACTAAGATACTTGGAAACTGGGGGGACTTATGATATGTACCTTTAAGTCCTACTCCCGAACTAAGAAGACTTAATCATAACGGGACAATGCTATCAAGGGAGTTCGACCTCACCAAAGTTAAAGGTCCGACTACACCAAAATCAAGAGGCCGACCCTCTAATACTTCGACCTTTGGACTACAATCTAAGCCTCATCTACTTAAATGTGCCAAGTCCATTAAGGGCCCATGAGCCCAACTTCTAGCATGGACGAATCCGGACCGTACACTTGGCACTCATCCAAGAGAGGATGATAACAAACATTTGCCTATAAATACAAGGCCTCTACTCCTCATAAACGGTAAGTAACGACTTCCGAAAATCTACTATCGAAGTTTTTAAGTCCTAGATTGAAAAGTCGAACGACTTATTAACTAGTTGAATCTAAGTACGGAGTTGTCCTAGGCAAACCGATCCAAAAGGGTCTAACCCCTTATTTTCTTGTCACAGATCAACGACGGACACCACAGAGGACCGACAGACGCAACGGAGGACCGACGGACTCAACCTCGGACCACAAACGTGTCTAGGTCCACTTTTTCGTCCACACACTTTCCGACCTTCGCGAAGTCACGAATTTAATCAAAGTAAAGACGACTTGAACCAAGGAAAATTTGACTTCCGCTAACTTATATCATCATTCGAGCAAGAACTACATCAATCTAGGGCGTCGACGAACTAACTAGTGACTTATCCATTTTTACCCTACATCACTATAATTTTTTTTGAAACAGCAAAATATATTAATAGATCAGGATAAAGTTTACAAGAGTATAAGAAATGTTCCGTCCAAACCAATTACACTTCGATGTCAATACAAAATCATGCCTAAACCTTATCATAGAGCTAAGCTAACAAGCTAGGACCATTGAGAACAAAAAACAGAGCTAAACCACTGAAGTTTCCTTGAATCAAGTCCTCTAGCCGATGCTTCACTTGTTCCAACAAAATTACACGAATCCGAGCCAAAAAACTTGACCAAAACCTTCCGTCAATTTCATAAAATGGAGTGCACCTATATTCGCCACCATCCCTTCCACCCTATGCTATTTATCAAAACAAGCGACAAGCAATTTAAGATGTGGTCATAGATGTCTCTAATTAAGCCCGTCAATCCCAAAACACAAAGTTTCATGAGAGACCGTTTTTAGATAACTTGTCTAAAGACGGCTTATGTTATCAATAAAATTATTCATGATATTAATCAAAACGTCTATGTTACTAACGAATTAAGTATTGTTGTAATATGAAAAAACACATATGTTGAGAACATATGTGTTTTGATTAATAATATCGATAATTTTCTTGACAATATAGGCCCGTCTCTAGATAAAGTATTTAGAGACCGTCTCTCAGAAGACTTACTCATTCACTAATTCTGTTTAGTTTTTTTTTTTGGTTTTTGTTGGGCTTGGGAGTAAGTCTTGCAAAGGATAATTTGGACCTTTCCATATTTGTTAATGACCTTCATTTGTAACCCCATAAGCAGATGTGGACAAGGGCTAACTCAGGACCAAAGTTGGGCTAACAGTTAAATCAGGCCCATAATAAGTTGTTTGCCAGCCCTCCTATAAGTTTTTAAACGGGTCGGGTACTACCTTATCCGACCAACCCGAGCTCGCACAAAACCCGTTGAATAATAATGGTGTTGGTTCCGGGTCGGGTATGAACCTGAACCCCTAATGTACCCGCATATCAATGTCCGACCAGGCCCACCATCCCAATACAGACCAGTTCCGTACCCACATAACAATCAACTGTTTGCAGCTGCAAATATAGTTCAATGGATTTATTGAGCTTGGAGAAGTAATCCATTTCCAAATATGAATAGGGAGAGAGTTGTTTATGGATTTACTAATTAATGGGTCGGTTACCGGTAGATGACTTGATGAAGTTTTAATGGGTTTCAACTCGTCGGATCTTGTGCGGATTTCGATCGGGTTGAATCCAACCCGTTTAAAAGCTTACATGTGGCAAACTGGGCTTGGAAAACCCATTTCAGTTGGGTCTCATGAATCCATTAAATTTGCAGCCCCATGTGCAAAATTGAGTTTACAATTTAACCCCTGTAACAACATAGTTTTATTGTTTGTCCATTTCTCCTACATTACAATTAATTAATTATGCTTCATTTCATGTCGTTTAAAATGCTAAAAACATCAGTTTGACTTTAACCATTACACATTGTGGGCTATTATAAATTGCGTAAAATATGTACTTCAACAATACATCATCATATAATTAATTTCTATTGCAATGTATTATATCATTACCCTTTTTTATGTAAATATGTTTTGTAGTTCTATGTAGCAGAAATTATAGTTATTGATACTCATCATTTTATTCTTGAATATTCTTTTCCATTTTAAAAATATGAAAATTTATAGCATGAAAAAACATACTTTTATACGTAAAATGAACAAATGTAAGGGAGTTTTACTTTTATTTTGTCCTTAATAACTGAGGTTGAATTTGGTAGACCACATGTTAAAATTGCATTCCCATGACCCTAATCTTTTTATACGGGTTGGGTTCAATCCGATCCGAACCCACTTATCATGCCTCTCGGATATATATTTTTCTTTTTTCCTTTTATTTTTTTCCTGGGAAATTCTCAAACTTATTCAACAGCTGTATTATTATTCATTTTGATCAAAACAATTACTGTAGTCAAATATCCTTTTCTCATCTTCCTTCGCTCATCAATGGCCTCTTTACATCAAGACCAGTACCAGCAATTTCTTCAATACCCACCTTCACAAACTCAAGAATCTAGCAAACCCTTCTTCAGGTAACTTCAATAATATAATTAGTTTCATTGTCAAAGTAATTTCTGCTGTTCCTCTTTTTCTATTTTCCCTAATTACTCCGTTTCTTCTTCAATTTCAGAGCTTTATGCGACGACAGCAAGAACATGGAGGGAAATCAGCTTTCACAACAAGTGACCTACTTCAACGCCCTTGATCATCATCCCCCTTACATCCCTGCTTGTAAAAATCTGATCTTTAATTTGGGGTTTCATCAATTTTTTAATTCTACACTATATTCCTAATTTTGTCAGCTAAAGGTCCTCATTTTTGTGTTGTTGGTTCAGTTCAAGTGGCAGGTTTAGCACCGGAAGAAAATTCCGACTTACAGTGGAATTATGGGTTGGAGTTAAGCAGGAAGAAACCCAAAGAAAGACTTTTTCTTGAAAACAGTCTTAACATTTATAAAAATAACAATAATTCTCAGATGTCGTCATCTCTGGATCTTTTACAACCCGGCTCAGTGTCCACCGGGCTGGAGCTTTCTCTGGATAATCCCAGAGCAGCTTCTTCAGGTGACTCCTCTTTGCTGGGGCTTGTAGGTGTTGATTTGGATCGTGAGTTGCGGAGGCATGATGCCGAGATTGATAGATATGTTAAGCTTCAGGTGGGGATTTCTCGGTTTGTTATTTTTGTTTCGATGAATTTATTTGCTTTTCTGTGAATATCACCTGTTACTTCTTGCATTACTTTAGATGGGTTAAGTTGTAGCGTCTTTGTGGTGACTTGAATAAGTAATTCTGATTTAGATCAATACGATGAAGATAGAAAAGGTTACTCGTTAGTCGTTGAGCACAATGGAATAAGTTAAATATGAGTAAAAGTAATAGGACCATAATGGTGGTTGGAGGAAGCAACCCCGATTAACACCTGAAATTATAATATTGCAGTATGTGTCGCGTGAGGAGAAAGCTGAGGAAATTGGAAAATGAAAAGGGTGAATGAAAGGCTAACCTAACACGCAGATTGCTTCTGCTGCCAGCGATTATGATGATGTAGGTTGATTTGTGTAACAGACTGACTTGTTTAGCTTGTGGTGTTAGCTGGCGATAGCAAGTCTAGTAACGACTCTTTCTCTTTGTAGATAGATGGATAGTAAATAAGAACGTGAGTCTGCCAAATGCGTGTCTTTAGTTGTGCTTCTGGATTAACATAACTGCCAGTACAGTTGTTATGGGTAAATATTTGGTTACAATTGGGCTAGGTAAGGTATGGGCTGCAAATTTTTTATCCCTTCTTGTATAGGAAATTGGAAATTGATGCATAAAGAAATGATATCTTTCTATATTAGAGAAAAACTTTTTAGACGGACGTAAATTTGGGGAAGGTGTCTATCCCTTGGGCTGGTGGTTGGTGTGGTTATTACTCATTACTAATGTTTAAGCTGTGTGTGCGAATTGGGAATGCACCTGCATTGGGTAGGTGGTGTGATTTCTAATATTTAAGATGTGTCTTAATATTAGACCGCCTAACACAAGTTTTTGTATTTAAATTATAGTTGCAGTTGCTTATAATATAACATTGGAATAGTCTGGAGATTGTTTTCAAGTAATCAAGTCTACATTTTGATGTTGAGTTTCAACATATTGATATCCTGCCACTGTCACAAATTGCATGAACTATGGCTGTTTATGTATATTTTCCAATTAAGGCTCGGATTGAACATGAAAGTGTGACTAAGTATGTTGTGGATTGTCAATCTTACTTCCATGTTTGATGGTTATTTATTGAGCTGCATGTTTGACTATATCTATCATGGCAGTTAAGAACGTCCAAGATTAAATAATGATGTTTAAACTCTGCGAAGAGTAACTTGACACCTAACATAATTTTCTATGAATGATTTGCAACACATGTTCATTATTACATACATGCCGAATGTACTCAAAGTAAATCTTGCTCTTCTACACTCACCAAGATATCAAATTATGTTACAGAACTACGTTAATTAAGCCAGAAGCTTTTTAAGCTGATCCTGTGAGAACTCACAATAACCTACAGCTGAGCTTAGGTATAGTGTCCTTTGTTCTATAACTGTAGCTGATTAGTCAAGGCTCAACACCTTTGCTTTGTCTTATAACTGGATAAGCTTTGATTGAATTCTTTCATTGATCATGATAGAAGAAATGTACTGCAGTTCCAAATGTCTTGTTCTTCCACACATATTGTTTTCTCTAATTTAGCATAGGCTGTCAGCAAACAATTATCTTTTCATGAAGTGAAAATCTCCAATGTCTCATTTCTTAAAATGTATAATTGTCAATTTGACAGGTTGAATATCAAATTTCCAGTCTTAGTGAGATGTCACGAGTGTGTGGTTAGCAAGGTTATGTACAATGTTAGAACAACGTGGAATACTAGTTGTGCTAGTTTGGGATTCTGATTTGCATCACTCACTTGCCAATTTCAACTTTGTTAAATAATATTATAAAACAGTGTTGTAGAGTCTTTAAGTCCAACAATCAGCCCAAGTTGTGTCCTTGCAGGCTTGCACACACATTTTTTCTTCTAAATTAGCAAGGGTCGTAGGCATAACGGTGTCATGTAATGAAGTCAGCAAGTTAAAAATATCACATCTTCCAGTTTTTTTGTGAGATGTCAAGATTTGTGGTTAAGAGAGATTGCGTGTAAGGTTAGAACTATATTTGGGACACTAGTTGTGTAGCTTTGGGGTTCTTGTTTGTATCACTTGCGAGCTGAATTCCATGCCTGACTCGTTTTCAAGATTAAGAAACCTATCGTCTAGTTCACAAAACAGTATTCTCTTAATTCCAAATTACAAAGATTATAATCCGGGTCATTGTCACGGTTCGGTTATTAATTGGTTATCCTTGACAGGGAGATCGATTGAGGCAAGCTATTCTGGAAAAGTTTCACGAGAACCAACTCCAGACCATCTCGTATATTGAAGGCAAGGTGCTACGTAAACTTCGAGAGAAAGAGGCGGAGGTAGAGAAAATCAACGAGAAGAACATGGAGCTTGAGTCACAAATTGAACAGATAGCCATGGAGGCCAACTCCTGGCAAGAGCAGGCCAAATACAATGAGAACTTGATCAACGCCCTCAAACTTAACCTGCAGCAGGTTTATGCACAAGGCAGGGATGGTAAGGAAGGGTGTGGAGATAGTGAAGTTGACGATACAGCATCCTGCTGTAACGGTCATCCGCTTGACCTCCCTTTACTCCGAAACAAACACAACCAAACAGATGAATCGATGCTGTGTAAGGTTTGTAGAGTCAATGAAGTATGCATGCTTTTATTACCGTGTAAGCATCTGTGCCTGTGTAAAGAGTGTGAAAGTAAAACGAGTGCCTGTCCCCTGTGCCACTCCTCCAAGTATATAGGCATGGAGGTGTACAGGTAGAAAGGTTATGGAAGCTAATGTAGAAGCCATGTTATGTGTACTGATTGAACATCTTATCCTTGTAGACTCTGTTCTCACTCTATTAGGACCGTTTACCTGTGTGCAGTTATTCAGCTAATCATATTTTATAGTATATGCTTTCGTGCTACTTGTCTTTTTTTTTTTTTTTTTTTTAGAGTCCAGGTAGCATAGATTTGATAGACTTGCTATATTTGTCTACCTTTTGATTGCATAATTCTGTGAATTTGCGATGTAAGTTGTTACACTGTTTTAACGTTTTCAGAAATTCAAGGATGAATTCTTATCTTCGACATAAACATAAATTCCCGTATTTCAGTACTTTATGGTTTATGTGCCCTGTATTATGTGTGAACTTCGTCTCAGATTTCTACTCACCTTAAATGTTAGTTATGGTGTTGAATCATTTTCTGGACTATACTCCAGTTACGGTGGTATATCTGAGTGATCTTTGCTGTATTCTTCAACCTCGGCTCTTGGCTTGTTAAATGAATTTGGTGCCGTTTCAATGATTCTCCTTATAATCTTTGTTACTCTGATTTTATGGGACCTATTCCAACTCCTGGACTCCTGATAAGTATCTTTTCAATACAGTAATTTGAATCGACTAAGTTTGTTCCTTGTTCTGAAGGCCTTCAGTTTTTAGTCCGTATTGTTGTACCTGGACATCCGTATTCGAGTTGGAAGAACTTGATTCTTGGTATGTTATAATTCGTCAGTGCAAGACCAGAAGAACTTCTAAGAGAGTAGTCTCGAGTCTAAAGTCTAAACTATTCGTGTTAACCAGCAAGCAAAGTAGATCTTGTCTGAGCCGGCCTTGATGTCTTGTCTCAAAAGTGACTAGACGGTTGAAAGAATGAGTGTCATCCCCATCGCTATTTGAGCTGGTCCATTGGAAGGCCCAAATAGCCGATGAGCCCAATTGATAGATAAAATCAGAAATTGGTCAAATTCCCACATCGGTAGCGCGATCAAAAGAAAAGCAGTATATATATTACAACAATAAGGATGTTAGCAACGAACCAACTTGAGCGGCATGCTTAAAAACCAGTCCGGCCCGATCCATTTAATATTTGGCTCATTCTGGTCACAGACATTTAAGTTATGTGGTCAAGGACCGGATCGTTGGGGACCCAGACTACCAAGTTATTATACTTAGTTGAACGATACTATATATATTTAAATAACTCTATATCTATATTGTTGTAATCTTAATCAAAAAGTTCAATTACAATATACACGCTTTTATTACCGTAGTCATAAATTTATAATCACACATTTAATTAAGAAAAAGTGTATTGCAAAATTTTCTTCGTTAGCTTTGTTTAATTAATAGAGATGATGAATGAATGAATATATGTTTAGGATTTCATCTAATATTAGTTCCACTAATTATGTAGGATTCTTATAATAATATTTTTCAAAATACTAATATGAGTAACAAAAACATATCTTGATCCCATCAATTCAATAGTTATATTATTGTCATACTTATACTAATTAAACTCTCATAATTCATTGTTAATGCAGGATTTTGAAAAATAAATTGCCTATGAGCTGGCCCGGCCCGGAACATTTATAAGTGGGCTAGGGGCCGGGCCGGGCCAGAATATTTATAAAAAAAGCCCGGCCTGGCCCGTTTAAAAACTGGCCCGGACCAGCCCGCACACTAAATGGAGCGGGCTTTGGCGGGTTGGCCCGGCCCGAGCCCGATTACCACCTCTAGTGTTGTTGAAAGAAACTACGCATTGTAGTACAGATCGTCCCTGACTAAGCCACGGCTGGCTGGGACGGTCTGACAGGCTCTTTCATTTTTTGCTTCTTTTTTCCCATTAGGTTTCTTTTAATGGCAAAGTACGTAGTTCGTTTCTTTCAGAGAAGTTAGGGCACCAAGTATGTGAACCAGCCTGAAAGCTCTGCTAACCATAGTGAATTATATTTAGTTAATTAAAACTGAGAGTAAATTGCAATTTAGGGCTAATTTACCTTCGACTAAGTCTCCTGAGATACGGTCTCTAGATAATTTATCTAGAGACGGACCTATATTATCAAGAAAATCATCGATATTATCAATCAAAACACCTATGTTATCAACATTGGTATTTTTTCATATTACAACAAATCTTATTTCGTTAAAAACATATACGTTTTGATTAATAACATGAATGATTTTATTGATAACATAAATCGTCTCTACATAAGATATTTAGAGACCGTCTCTCGTGAGACTTTTTGTTCACCCTTCAATTTAATTCAAATGTATACTGTGAAATTTCAAGTCCAGTTTCAAATTATTAGCTCTCGTGTACCAGTAAGACCGTCGATCACCACGGCCCGCCATCCCAGCCCAAATCCAGCCCAAACGGCTGGAATGCTGGCCAACAGCCTGTTTTTTATTTTTTTATATCTTTTTTTTTGATTTTTTAAAATTATTTATAAAACAATAAAATATTAAAATTACACCAACAGTTATGTTTTTTCGAGATTTATAAATACAACCCAATTTCATCTCATTTCACCACACTTCAATTTTCTCCTCTTCCTCTCTTAAACTCAAAACGCCTCTAAATTCTTATTTTACTTCATCCTTTTTTTCCCAAAAACATCTCTGAACGTGTCTCTCATTAACCACTACATTAACAACTTGTCATTTAATTCCGATGATGATGAGGTTAGAGTTGATATTGATTCCACTTCTTCAAGTTCGCAAAGCGACTATTATACCCGTGCTACCAAATTAAATGTTTGGAAGCAATGTCAGGTATTCAATGGTACCTCTCCCCATAAAGAGTAGACAACAATCCATCAATGTCAGGATTGATATCTTTTGCCAACAATATTGAAATCTGATTTTTTTCTTCTGATTTGAACTCAATAATTATAAAACGAGTTTTATAAATGCGATTTCATTAATTTCAACTTCTAAACACTCTTATAATATAGAAAATATATATTTTTTTAAATATATAAAATAAAAAATAAAAACACTATTCATGGTCGTGGCCACGGTCCATTGTACATGATTTTTTCAGATTCAATCGTCGTTTTAGCCGTGACTCATAGCTGCCACTATTCACAGCCAGGGTGATGACCATTGGTAATGGTCAAAGCATGCATTATCAAGCAACCAAATCCTCCTAGAAACTTCTAGTTGTTAGTTTAGTTGAGAATTATGAATAAAGTGGGAATTTTTATAATCTACCATCCAAACATTGGACAATTTTTTAAAACAAACTACATGTAGAGGTTCATGTTTTTGCTTAAAATCCTTGAAATCATTAACTCAGTCAATAAGATACGTTTGATGAATCATCTATAAGAAATTTAAAATTAAGCATGCTTGAAAACAGATTTTAGAATAAGTAATCAATGGGAGGATCTATCATGTATGCACAAGGACGACTTGTGCGGGAAAGTACACGTGCATGTATAATATGTGAGATCAATATATATTCTGAACACTCTATGAGTATCAACTCCGTTCCAAATGATCATACTTCGGACCACAAGGATGATCGAGAAAGGGTTATAATTGGAAGTAAAGCAAGAAAAGGAAGTGGAGGGAAATGTAGAAAAGGGAAAAGAAAGAAAGGAGGCAAGAAAGAAAGGGAAAGGGAAGACAAGTCTCTCTTTGTTAGATCAGCCACTTCTTTTAATGCAATGCAAAGAGACTCTTTAATTGAGTAGTAGAAACAAACAATCAACCATGTAACAAGTCTCTATGCCTTTAATTACATACACCTTTGTCATGGAAATTAAAACTCCTTTCCTTTCTTTTTAAGGCTAGATTTTTGTTAAAGGGACTTTTGCATGGAGACCATCAAACTCTTTCTTTATTGGTATTGGTGTTTCATTTTATTTCAACTACCACTAGCTACTTTGTTATTACTTTCACCTTCTTAAGACTTGGAGGATCATTTTTTGAACCGAAAAGGTACATAATTTCAGGTAATTCGAATCCTAAAAGCGTGACAAAGGTATCTAAATGGATACATTTCAGTCTTCCATGGTAATAATTCAACCACACTTTAATCATCATTAATCGAATCAAGTTTCTAATCTATATCTAAATAGCAAAGCTTCTCCAGGCTTTTACCTTTCATTAAAATTTGGTTCCTGTTTTCTGTTCATGCAAGGTACATTGTTTGTTCCACAGAATTAATTCACAATCTAGCAGCTAACATATACTACGTGTGAGCCCATTTGTGAAAAAGTTTGTTAATTTGGAAAATTGATAAATAGGTGTGGTAGTGGTTTTTAAATTCCAAAATTTTTTTGTTTCAAAATTTCAACTTGTATTTCTTAACGAGCATCATGTATGATTCATTTGTTAACCGGAAACACTAGTTAATGGGTTCCCAATTGAAGTCGGTACTCCCAAGCAAAATCGTAACATGACACTATAACTGATCAATTTTATATTTACATTGAAATCAAGACCTTACCTTTAAAAGCAAACAATAATAATAAACCAGTAGTTTCAACAGCAACAAAGACTAGTGAAACAATAATTAATTACACATTAGAGTGAGTATGATGAGTTCTTAACGAACTAACGAACTAGAAAGAATTCTGATATCAGTTACAGAGTTCCTCCCAACTGCTAATTGGCACAAATAAATAGAAAGGGGGGAAATCATATACAAAAATGTAGGGTTCTTGGAAGTTAGCATGCTTATTAATTAATTAAACATGTTTTATTCTCACATGACCAACACAATTGCGAATTATTGAAAGAATTATTTTCCCTGTCTCTTCTCATTCATCAATCGCATATATATACAAGTATGTATAGCTAGATATCATTAAGGAATCCTATTCCAATTATACTTCTAATTACCAACATTAAGGAATCATAATCCTATTATACTTCTAACACTCCCCCTCAGTCGAAACGGGAGGTTGATGAACGTTGAGACTGTTTCGAAAAACGTCAAACAATACTTGTGAAATTCCTTTGGTGAAACGTCGACTCATAGTTAAGACTCGGCAGATTTCATCCATGACGTGCTACGTTGATGTTGTATGAGAGCAGGCGAGGCAAAATGTATGGGCTTGCTGTGGGTGAGATCCAATAAGACCAGCTTGGTGAGATGGACCGGACGGTGGGCGATACCAAGGGGCAGTCGGTATGGACAAGGAGGATCCAAATTTGGTACCCAACTCCACTGAAGTGCTTGAGTCTGCAAAAGTCAGGTGGAAGGAGGTCGTAACCTCAGGCGAGGTACCAGAAGTCATGGCGACATAATCTGGGAGAGGCGCCACACGAGACGGGAAAGTTAGGAGAGGAGAAGAACGAGATGGGACAAAGAAGATGAGATGACAACGGAAGAAGAAAAAACTTAAGCACCCAGAGCAGACATATAGAGAGACACCCAGAATAGGTAGAGAGGATATAAGACCACACAGAGGCTGACGAAGATCCAACAACAACTTGAGGTAAGAGGTTGATGAACAGAGAGGTGGGCAAGGAATCATGGAGGCGCACAGAGACAACTATGGGTGCCATTGTCAGCTAAGAAAGAAGAAAGGAAACAGTTTTCGTATGTAGTAAACTACACAGCGCAGTCGTAGGAAAACAATGTTTCCCGCCAGCTCAGCCGTTGGATCGCCCTGAGAATGTGACCACAAGTAGCTAACACACGAATATACATTGTGGACGGTGGAGATCGGATTCCAAGTATATGAACCTTTCCAAACGTTCTGTCGAAGTCAGCTACTATTCTGGGAAGAAAGAAGAAGAAAAAGCAAATTGCTCGAGGAAGGCGACAGCGCGTGGAGAAAACGCAGCAGTAGAGCTGCGGGAGAAGAAAGTGGCTCAACCGCATAAGAAGAAGAGAAATCCGTTGCGTAATCAAAGGAGGAAAACTTGGCCGGAGGAATTGACCACCAGAGAAGAGAGCGGCTCAGCTGCGTGGAGGAGAAGAAATGCGCAAGAGCGCTTGAGAGAGGCAACCGGAACGGTGGAAGCCGTTGATGCGGCTTGGGAGGTGAACGAAGTAGGAGGCTGGAGAAGAGGCGGCGGCGTTAGGGTCCCCGTGGGGGGCAGCGACTAGAGGAGGAAGGGGAGCACGCGTGGAGGCGCTGGAGAGATAAGGAGAAAGGGGAGAAAAGAGAAGAAAGAGAGAATGGCAAGGGCAATCAGATTGATTGCATTGAGAGGAAAAATCAGAGAAATTTTAGGGCGGAAGAAAGAAAAGAGGAGAGGCAGGACCTATGCTCGTTGGAGACTTACATGGCTCTAATACCATGAAAGAATTATTTTCCCTGCCTCTTCTCATTCATCAATCGCATATATATACAAGTATGTATAGCTAGATATCAATAAGGAATCCTATTCCAATTATACTTCTAATTACCAACATTAAGGAATCATAATCCTATTATACTTCTAACACTTATGATATGCATATCAGAATCTCCTAACTAGCTACTAGCTAGGGTTTCACACCGGCCAAAGTAGTCATGTTCACGTACTCGACTGTCGAAGGTCCGTTCCTTTAATTCTGTAGCCATATGGGCCAAACAAATAATTAAACTAAACAAGATTAAAAAAAAAAAAACTAGTAATAATAATGAGAATTGGATTTCCATGTAATTTCGGATCCGCACTATATATCATCCACCAAGTCGGGAGCGGACGATAGGCCATGTATCCCATCGGAGTATTATGGAAAACTTATGTAGAAAGTTCGTACATATTAAATGGTCGTGGAGGCTATTGATGGCATATATTTATGGAAACACAGTACTGTAAATTACTACAGATGTCTCAACTGTCTTAATTTCTGCTATTACTATGGTAGTACTTGTCTTAATTGTGTACATACACAGTATATAACAGAAAACATACATACTGATCATATATATACATTACTGAAATCTGAAAACCAGTACTACTGCTTGTTCCGTTCTTGTTCTTGTAGGATCTGCATTTATTTCACTTGGCCAATTCCTCGTGGCCTACTCTTCTATAATTCAATCCCTAATGCGTATATATTGTCACATCTAGCACATACATAATTAACCGCGATACTCCTCGTGACTCATTACTCATTTTATCTATTTCTACAAACTCACCGACTTTCATGTTCACTGGAAGATTAACCACCACCACAACATTTTTCTATAAAATTTTCACACAACATGTGAACTTGTAGCCATATACGTACGTACACATGTATACTGTGACCAAGTTAAACGGTGTTTTGTAGACTATTGCATGGGACTGGGATATATAGTAATCCCTCAATTTCAGAAAAAGTGTTACATTTTACTATTCTACGGTCAACTGTCTCTGTGTTTGATCACAATTTAAGAGTAAACGATATTAATAAATAAATTATTAAAATTATATAATGAAAATTTAGTAATTAAAATTTTATTATATGATTTTATTAAATTATTTACTATTATCATTTATGAGTAATTTGTGGTCAAATTTGAAGACAGTTGATCGGTCAAAGTCAAAATGTAACACTTTCTCTGAAATGGAGGGAGTAGTATTTGTTTAACAACGAGTAATATAAAGCCGTATCTCAATTCTTGAGCTCGGCTATATATATAGCGAAATGAGCTCGATCACAATATAATATCTAAATTAAACTCGAGCTCGGCTCATTTGGTTTGAACTCGTTACTGAAAATAAATATAAATATTTTTTTAAAAATTAACCGAGCCTAATTGAGTATCAACAAGCCGAGTCATACTCGTCTCAATAACAAAACGAGCACCAAATCGAGCTCAACTTGAATACCTTATCGAACGAGCTGAACTTGAATATCTCGAGCCGAGTTTTCGATAAGGTTCGACTTGCGTTACAACTGGGGTTAATTTACCTAGTACGAATTCAAAGAAGTAGGATGCAAGTTCCAAACATGTTAAAAAAACAGTTTTTACTCTTCAAACCCTAAATCGGGAAGATAGGAGTCAAATGTTTTTGAAACGCTAGCTCTTTCCCGTTTCTTAATAAATGAAAGCCGATAGATTATTATTATTATTATTATTATTATTATTATTATTATTATTATTATTATTATTAGTTTAGTTACAACTTACATGTATAAACGTTATATCTTGGCGTGACATTCTTACACAATAATTTTTTCTTCGTAGAGGACATTATCTTTGACCCCTCCCTAGCTATATACATTGAACAAATGCAAAGATTCTCTGTCATTTTCAGAAGCATATACTATATATATAAAGTTTAAAAGTTAGCAAAATGTAAGAAATTAGTGTAGTAGTAGTAACATGGATGTTGTAAAAATTAAAACATGTAATTAAAAATAAAATTTCGGTCCAGAGAAAGAGTCCAACAGAATGGACAAAAGAGAGTGCGAGAAGAGACAGAGCTAAGAAACTTGCTTATTGTCGTGTATTTGATTCTTCCATTTGTTTGCTAGTATTAGTCGTTTTCTTAAGACAGATAAAGCTTGTTTAGATTTTTTTTATTATTACTCGTACTCCTATTATATTATATAAAATAAAATATGTGTACGTGAGAGTGGAAGAAAGAGAGAGTTCTAGTTCTAGCCTTCATTCTAGGTTTATGTGCGGTTTTTTATCAGTATTCGGTCTGTGTTTTAAGCTGTCTCTCCTTGGTATTCTCATAATTCTCATTATTCAACTATCATTAACAACTTAATTTTGAAGATTTCTATGCATGAAAGCATATAACTCTAATCAAAATGATAAGTATAAAAAGTCCGATCTATGTGGTCCGAGCCCGTCAGAACTTCTAGGTGAATCAAGCACAAATGTCCCAAGAAGTCCTTATCACCAATTATGGTTCGGATGCCAATTTAGCCCGTCCGTATACGGCGAGCAAGCGCACTTTGACCAGTCAAAATGTACAATTAGGTCCGGGCTTGAAAAAAATTTAGGCCCACCGTGGAACCATCCCGTGGCTAACTTTCAAGCTCTTAGGGCCGTCGTCGAACTTTTATTTTTAAAATCAAGAAAGCATATAAAGAGAAGTGACCAAAACAATAACCGCCAAGGGTGATCAAATTTGGTGCTAGAGATAAATGGCATAGTTATAAGTTCTAACTATTAGTGGTGCACCTAACTATGACAGACTATTGTGCATAACAAATAACAATGTCAAACAAACTAAACTAAAAAATCACTAATTGCCGGGCCAAGCCGGGTACTCAGCCCGGGCCCAATTCCTAGCCTGATTATGATCCATGGGCCATTTCTTGGAAAAATAAGCGGGCCCACGCCTGGCCGCAAGAAGCCCGACCAGACCCATATCCATCACCTAGGTCGGATCTCGTGGCCTTATCCTTGTGGTGAACCAGTACTTATCACTGGCTAAAGCGTTGAAACAATTTAGGAATGTAAGGTTGAATGAATAAAAATATGATATATAACGAATAAAGAAAGAGAGGCGGTGAATATAGTGACCTGGAGATTTTCCATTTAGAAGACGTTTATTAACATGACTTCAATTTTAATGGGTGGATATAAAAAAGGCATATAAAACCCACCTTAAATCATTTGTGGTATATGTTAGAATTGATGTTATGGATTAAACGACTTAATGAGGAGTACATGGGGAAAATCAGATTCAGAATATGGGGTTATTATGATGGCCCGTTGTATAAATATAAATTGGCCCAAATTTCAACATATATTAATCACTAATATGAATCATTTCTTGATTTATCCATCCTATTAAGGTCTATTAAACGTCTCCTTAATATATGGAAAGTTGAGACGTGACACACAAAAATGAAAGTGAAATACGGAGTTTAATTCGATGTGAGGTTTTATTATTGTTTTGGAAAATCTTGCATCAATAATCGAAATTACCAGTGCCATCAAATTAATGTCCTGCCCATTATTTCTTTTTCTAAAAATGCACATTTTCATCCTAATTTATTTTAGATGTCGAACTACTTCAATCATCTTAGTTAGCATGGTTAAATAAAAATTCTAGACGGGGCGCAGTCAGTAATAATGAAGAGTCGTGCCAATCCAAAGCCTCACACTATAGTCTAGGCTCGAACTTGTGAAATTGTTGTCCGGCCCGGTCCCATTGCCATTCTATTGCACAAGCATGTTCTTCAGATAAAATGCATCAATGTACTCAATGTTCTTCGAAATATGTAAATATGTTCCTTATATTCTTTAAAACTATGCACATACACTCCAATAATTAATGGCGTGTGTTTACAATTTCCATGTGTGTAAGTGGGATTATTTTTTTGCATAAAATTCTTAAAAATTCACTAATTATAAAGAAAAATTATTTTTTAATTATAAAATGTTCAAATTTATAAGAAATATTGTGGTAGTTTCAAAAAAATAATAATACGATCATATATAATTAGAAAAAAATTATTAAAGGTGCAAATTAAATATGATTTTTTTAAAAAATGAATAAAATAATATGTTCTTTTCTTTATAAATTGTTTTTGAAAATTACTCCATCTGCCTCGCTAAAAAATTTAACTATTCATTTTTCGGACGTCCCACTTAATTTATGCCACTTCCTAAATAGTAAAAAGATAAACCCCATTATCTTATATTTTTTTCATTCTTTATCATTTATCTCTCTTATCTTTATAAATTTCTCCATTCTTTATCATTTATTTATCCAACAATAAACAATAAGCTATTTGTTTTCTTAAAAACAACGCTGGAAAGAAAGTGGCCTAACGAACCGGGACGGAGGGAGTAGTATAAATGTATTACTATAATTTTCTAAACGAGTTAGACAGTTTTCCCCGAATATTTCCACAATAACAATAATTCATAATGTCCTCTATATTCCAGAACCCTTTTGCCTCCACTAATTTTGATAAACTTTTTTAATATTTTTTGTAAAGCTATTATAGATTTTGATAATATCAACTACAATAATAACTTTTTTATTTGTATAATTATTATTTTAATTTAATAGCCATTATAAATATATATTTTTTAAATTTTCACAAATTTATTTATTTTTCATTTTATTGTAATTTTTATTTATTTTCACAATTTTAAATTAATTTTATTGATTCTAGTATCATTAAAATTATTGTGAATTTATAACATCTCTATGCTTAAAAAGATTAAACCCTTTTAATGTAATACACATCATGATTTTAAACAGCATAAGATAAATCCATTCTATCTCAAAAATATGAGGAACATATCTACCAATTTAGCTAGTTTATGTAGGCGGTGGTCATGCAGTCATGTGAGAAATCGGAGATGGGTGTTGGATATAATTTTATAGAATAGAATCTTCTTGTTGATCTTTCTTTTTCTCTTCTCTCACACACAAGACCCAACGTAAGACCACGTAGTATTTTTTGAAACCCTATGTAACTATACCATAGTTCTCTATGTGTCACTTTTGTTGTTATTTAGTGTGAAAAGTATATACATTTCGAGATCCACCCTCGAGTAGTAGTAGTGAGATAGTGGTGGGCTCCTTCCTATGAACAACATCCCATTTTAAATTATGTCCAAAGATTGAGATTGGTGGGGGAATGGAATTTTCAAATATAGTAGCATAGCTACGTTATTGTAACAATAAGTCTCAAGTCTAAAGGGGTGAATATACTTTAAAATATTTGATATTTTGATGTATTTTTCAACTTTTTCAATCTACAAAATCTTCACACAAATCTTCTAAAAAGCCAGAGTACTTTAAAAGGCTGAGTACATTAAAAAAGTCAAAATACTCTTTGAAAAAAGGCGACCACTCTAAAGAATGTTAGGTGATCATAAAAAAGGCGAATGCTCAAAGGAAGGCTAGGCATTTATGAAAAAGGCAAGCACTCAAAAGAATGCTAAGTGCTTAGAAAAAAAAAAGAGAATTAAAAAATGATCCTCAAAAGAAACAGGGATTGACTACAAGAAAAGAAATGATTTGAGGTTCTCAAAAGAAAAATGAACACACATGCACGTGCGTGATTTTAAAGAAATGCAAGTTCTCAAAAGAAACAGGAACCCACGCGCACCAAAAGAAAGAAAAAGAAATAAAATAGAAAATCCGAAAGAGCAAGTAGTCTAGAGGTAAAGTAGCATGCATGTGAAGTAGACGAGTACCATTCAGGGAGGGAAAGCGAACTGTCATGGACAAAGAATGAAGATTGAAGGAAGGAACCCCATGTCCGCAAAGGATAAGTATCCTTGGAAGTTGCTTGTGAATACCTTAGTTATATTTTATGATCCTTTAGCCACTTTTCCTATATTAATCTACCTATTTCCTTGACCGAGCCAACACGATTATCACTTTGATTTGTGTCTTGACTTGTGGGTGTAGGATTGCACAACATTGCCGCGAGGCAATGAATATTATATACTACGTGGTGCAAGGGGTCACATTAGTTGACCACTGGTTGTCGTAAGTGTTTTTTACTAGTTATTTGATTGTTGTGGTGTCATTAGAGTCTAAGTTAAAATTAAGGAAGTTCGTGAGGTGTGAAACCTTAAAGATTGGTTGCTTATCTTGTTCAAAGGTTTATGCTCTTTACTTTTTCTTTGGCTCTCTTTAATTGATTGTTTTGGTATATTGCTCGAGGGCGAGCAAGAAATTGGTTTGGGGGAGTTTGATGAGCTAACGAATTGTGTGATTTAAGGCTACTTTTACCCGTTGTTTTAGCTACGATCTTGGGTATTATTGTTATTTTATGCCTAGTTACATGTTTTGATGATTCACTAGATACAATGATGCAAAGTGTAGAAATTATGGCGATTTTTGGAGAAAACACGAAGAAATACGCTTAGTCCGAGAAAATATTGATAGACGATCATCAATTCGTACAAGGAGCTATAAGAATCCAATGAAGACATGTGACCCTCCATTGCGAGGCTTATTTGAAGTACTAAACATTGTAGAAGACAACTTTTCAAGATAACGAAGTTCCGATGCCCGAAAATGGCTCGGGAAAGAAATTGCCCTGAAGTAGGGCAATGTCGAGTTTTGCGGCCACCCTTATAGCCACACAAGGCTTCTGCGGCCGCAAAAAGTCTGCTGGATTTATGTCTTTGGCCCCATGTTTCAAACACGTTTCGGCCCGTGATCCACCACCTCCATGGAATGTTTTGCACGAAATTCTAAGCCATTCACCACTATATAAGTCACCCTTAGCCCTCCCAAAATCACACACAACTACTCCCTTATAGTGCCACATTATACAAGGGAGTAACCACCTTCAAAACCATAGCCACATCACCATTGAAGAACGAATAACCCTAGTCATCATCACCATTGAAGAACGAAGACATCATCAACATCTTTTCTCATCTCTTTTCTTGTGTTATTAATATTGTTGCTATGTTTATTGATCTTGCTATGAGTAGCTAAACCTTTCTCATTATATTTCATATATTTGATGAATTAGTTTTAGACGTAATTCTTGGTTGTTCTTTGTTGTCATCTGATGTGACAATGAAATGTGCGATATAGCATGCTTTTAGACCCTTGTTATTTGTCTTGAATTCATTATTTGTTTCGTTTTATGGTTGTTGGTCCAGATAACGGCAAAGTAAAAGACTAGGGGGGGGGGGGGGGGTGAATAGTCTTTTAAAACTTTTGTCGATAAACACAGTTTCTCAGATATCTGTGTAGATATCTGATACTTAATTTCAGAGAGCGGAAGACTTTTATGTGATAAGTGCACGTGCTCAGCAAGATGTGTGTAAGTACTTTGCAAGATAAGTAAAGCAAGTAATAAAGCAGAAAAATAACAAGTCTTTTTATAGTGGTATCTGAAGGTGGCATAATCCTTCAACTAATCCACTCCGGCCTTTCTCAGACCTAGAATCCACTGAGACAGATAAATGAGTTAACCTTACAGATATCTTCTCTTGATTCCTAAATACACTAGGTTCCCAACCAAGTGTTTCCCCTGAGTTATTCCTCGGCTTTCACAGCCAAGTACTTCCTGTACTCAGAAACCTTTTTGAGCTATTCCTTAGCTTCCCAAGCTAAGTACTTCCTGTGCTCAGCAACCTTGGAGTTATTCCTTAGTTTCCCAAACTAAGTACTTCCTATACTCCACGCCGAATATGGTGTTGGTTTTAGGTTTGTTTGTCAGGTGAGCTTCTTAAATAACTTATTCAGTTATTCAGATAGCTCTATGAATCAAGCATACTTAATACACTTTTCAATGTATGGTATCTTGTTCTCTACTGACCCAAGTCTATTGTAAGTGTTCCATAGAATGAATCTCAGATATGAAATCTTAGTTCAACTCCTTCACAGATAACAATGCTTGTTAAGGATCAGGACACTTAGAACTTTTGTGCTACTTAGAATCAAGAGCTTTGGCCGCAACAGAAAGCTTGAAGGTAAGTAGTTTGCTTGAGAGAGCTTGTGTGTGAGTATTCAATGTAAGTTCAGTGTTATGTGTGTGTATTCTCAAGCAGTCCAATCCAAATTCTAGAAAAAAAAAAGTAATGAGTCTATTAGTGAAAATTCGCCTACATGGTTTTGTACATACTCTAAAGTATTAGATTCTAAAAAAGAAAAGTCTTCGCCAAGTAAAAAAGTGGAGCATACTTCGACATATAGTGAGTAGTCCAAAATGAAAATTTTAAGGGTGTCTTCCTTAGTAAATCTACCAGAGCATTTTTCTACTGGTAAAATTTCTCTTTGCCAAGGAGAAGATGTGGGTTCGATTCCCACTATCCGCCCAAAATGACGTTTTTTTTTTTAATTTAAAATGGTAAGGTGGTAAGGATAGCGTCTAGTTGTTTGGGATAGTTTAGTGACCCCTCTTTTGCCTCCATCTATCCTCGTCTTGTTTCAGGATAAGTATTGATATTTATAGATGAATTTGAGTGCCGTTTGAATAGTATCCATTAGCTTAAATCAAATTCAAACTATTGATATCTGAATATAATCTTATGGAGTTTGTCTTCTTCTTGAAGCTACCGTTTTGTTCGACATTTACATGCGTGCATTTAATGCACTGTACTATATTTTGTCCTGTAGTGCCAACGGAACTATGCATGGTATCAGAGATCTTTATACAATCAGAGTTTTCTGAAACTTTGCATGTTCTTTTCCATCGATTGTGACAACTCCAGATACCATTTGTTGAAACAACTTTGTTATAAAATATTTCTTTTTCAGAAACATAGTTTATATCCAAGGTATCTGAGTGTAGATATCTGTGGGCACTTTCCTCGTCTCAGAAACCTTTTATTCTCAGATATCTTTTGCAACACTTGTGTTTCAAAACACTTGTTTCTTCAAGATATCTGGACATAGGTATCTGAAAAACCTTTGTCTTCAGCAATCTTGTGTAGTCTTCAAATCTTCAAATCCATTGAACTTTTCCTGCTGGAAGTCTTCTTCTTGGTCTTCTTTAGAAAATAAAAATTACATTTCGAGACCTAACATCCTATACAAGATTTGCTAGACTATCATACTTAGTGAGTTTCCTCTTTTACAGTGTTCAAGTGAACCAAGAGTACTAATCACCTTTCTGAGCTAAGATAAGTCATTAGGTTGCTGATCAAAATCTAAACAGATATTCCTAACAAATTTTCCCCATTTTGATCAGTCAACGATGACTATCTGACCTATTACAAATCTGGATGAGGAAACAATCCATCACTTAATCATTTCTTATGATCTTTCAATTCATATAATTAAGTGCAGAAAGTAAACATCAACCAAATACAAGGTGTGATCTTTGCTGACAAGTTATCTTTTATAGAAAGTGATATCTGAGAGTAAGTTCATCAGATATGTTACAAAGAAAGTTCAGATAACTTTAGTACATAATGCAATTTAGTTCAGTCAGCAAGATACAAAAATAGATAGTAAATTAGGACAACAGGAGTAACCAAGCTCCAAGTAGACATCCTAATAAACTAGTCTTCAAGTCTTCAAAATCTTCAAGTCTTCAAAATCTTCAAGTCTTCAAAACAGCTCCATGGATCAATCTGCAAATTTCCTATCACCAAACCTTTTGATATCATCAGAGTAGTCATAGAGAAGAGTTCTGACAATCATCTCTGTGTCTCTGGAAAATCCACAGACTTCCTTGTAGGTTTTGGTAGGATTTTTCTTGACAAAGTGATTGACCCACAGATATTTTCCCCACTTCCAGGCATGCTCGATTATGATATCTGATAGCTTGAAGTATTCATAAATGATCTTCAGATATCTGATGTCACCCTTGTATTGATCTTCAGTTAAGTAGAAGGATTCATAGGGTTCCACAACAAGTCTTGCTCTTGTGCCTGTTCCAGTAATGTTGGGAATTCTGTGCACATCATCTGGCTTTCCATAAGGACATTCATCAGAGAGGTCCTTTTTCATGGCTTCTGTTCTCTTGATTACTTCAAAATCCAACCATGCTTTGATGTGGTTGGTGTTAATCAAGATTGGCTTGTCTTTTCTCCATGCCATGAGCACTTTATGGATTGGTTCTGGAAACCTTGAATTTAGCAGTAAATGCCTGAGTTCCAGAATCCAGTAGCCATTTTTTTGATTTATGCACCTGTAGACAGAGGAGTTGTTGTCATTCTTCACATACTCAATTTTGGCTTCTTCTGGCCTGAGTGGAAGTTGACTTTGTCTTTGTTCAGCTCTCAGCCTGTTCCTCCTTTGTCTTGAATTTTCCCTTAGGGTAGTGCTTGAAGAACCACCCTGGATAGACTTGGTATTTCCAGAGGGTGTTTTAGCTGCCAAAGGCTTTGCAGCTATGGGCTCAGTTAGGCTTTCAATTTTCCTTTTTCTGTGAAGAGGAGCTTCATCTTCATCAGTCTCTTCATCATCATCATCAAGATCAATTCTTGTGAGACTTTTGCAGCCTTCTTCATTGCCCAGGGATTTGATTTGGCCTTCTTCTTCTTCTTCTTCAGAAGATTCATCAATCCCTCTTACTTGTCTTCTCTTTGGAGACTTGGTACTCCTTGGAGGTTTCTGTGCTCTGGCCCTTGTTGTCATTCCTTGTTCAGGAAGTTGAGTGGTGGCCACTATCTGTAGAGCAGTCTGACTGGAGGAGGGCTCATTTATTCTGAGAGGTGGTTGTTCAGATTTTCTTTTGTTTCCTCTTCCTCTTCTTCTCTGAGCCTCTTGATATTCTTCCCCCTTAGTCATTGTTGACTGACTAAGAATCACAAATGATTCTGAAAGGGAGTTAAAGTTCCCTTGCAGATAGTTGTAAGCAGCAACCAACTTTTTCAGATCAGCCTTGAGCTTCTGATTTTGTTTGATAAGACCAGTATCCTTATCAGTAAGCTCTGCCAGTGGGCCTTGAACAGCATCTGCTTTTCCAGCAGCATAGCACGCCTCTTCAAAAGCTTTTGCAGCCATGTTTTGGTCATCATCCCTAACCATGCCTAGATCTTTCTGAGAAATCACCAGACTGGTTGTTCTCTGAGTGATGAGCTCAGTGAATGACTTTAGTTCTGCAGGGACTGATGCAATGGCGGCTTTGTTTTGAGAAGATAACTCCGTTTTCAATTTAGCCAGTACTTGATATCTGTTCAAGTATTCATTGGAGTTGACATTTGGCAGCTTGCTGAATATGTCAGGAGAAATCAGCTTCCTTTTCAAATGTGAAACCGCCAAGTGTTCATTGTGGTGTTCTGCCAAAGTCTTGTCTTCTTCATTATCTGAGTTATCAGCCCAGTGATCTTCATCCTCTTGGACATTTTCATCAATGTTCTCTAGTCCAGCAACCATCTCAGAGATGGGTTTCTTTCCTTTCAGTGAGGAGGATGGAACATCTTCTTGGAATGCAGCCTTAGCATCATGCTTATCATTAGATACTTGTTCAGTATCTAATTCCTCAACAATTGCTGCACGAAGAAGTCGGAGTTCTTTCATTTCAAAGATAAGCTTCCATTTCCTTGATTGTTTGATCTTCAATCTTACGGAGCTTTGCTCTTGATTCAACTATCTTTTCTTCCATTGAAGATGTAGTTGTTCTTCTTCCAATAGTTGTTTGAGTTGAGCAACTCTGGCTTGTGCATCTGTTATTTTCTGAGTTGTTCCCTCAGAGTGCTCAACCACTTGTTCAGTAGTAACTTTGTGTTGGGAAGTTGGATGAGTAGATTTCTGAGGAGATGGAGAAGGGGATTGCTGTGAAGTCCTCTCAGTGTGCTTTTCAGCAGCTGAGGCAATGTGTCCTTGTGAAATCCCTCCCGTCCCTGGTGCAGGGGCATCATCATCATCCTTTTTGTGATGGTCAGAGGGAGGTTCATCAAAGTTATTCTCATCTATTTCTTCCTCCTCATCATCTTCAGATACAAGATTAATCACTTCAGGAATAGTGATCTTCTGCCCATTAACCTCCTCTTGTTCAGAAGGAATAAATTGTAGAGTCTGGGGTAGGACTGGCTTGAATGCCATCTGTAATCTTGTCTGACCATTAGCCTGATTGAACGCTTGCACCAACTTGTGTGCCACTTCTCTGGAGAAATCCTTATGTAATAAGGTTGCAACTTGATACTGTTCCGTGGGGAACATTGCATGGATATAGTTTTCCAGATCAAGAGCTCGTGCTCGTCTTGTTGGTTGATCTGTGATTCTTAGTATTTCAGAGAGATCAGAGCACCTTAACTCTGCCATTTCTTAAAGCATTGAATATGCTTTGGCAAGGTATGAGTCTTGAAGAAGGGAAGAAGGTTCTCATAGTCATCATTTGACTCCTTCTTGGCACTATTTTGAGCCTGAAAGAGAGAGTTTTGAGTTAGTTTCAAAACTTGTGTAGATATCTGGGTTTTAGAGTAGTCAAGTATCTGTGTTACCTGTGCAATAGCAACAGGATCAGAAGGTTGGACTACTGAGGTTCCAGGTGTCTCAGATATCTTGGTGCGAGGAGGAGACTTGGTAGTTTGTTCCTCAGCATCCTCTCTTTCTTTTTGATCCTGAGAATAAAATACAACAAAACACTTAGAAATTTATCAGGAGAGAAACACTTAGACAAATTGATATCTGAGATGTCAATCACCTCCATAGTAGGAGGCTCAGATACTTGTCTCTCAGAAACTTGTACAGTCTCTGGTATTCTCTCGGGTGATGAAGGTTTGGTGGCCTCATCAATTTCCATTGGTTGAGGGGATTGAGTGGGCAATTCCCCAGCAACTTCTACTTCTGTTTGAGCCTATGAGTAGAAAGTGTTAAGTATTTAAAAAAAAATGATCAGAGTAATATCGTAAAGAATATAGATATCTGAGATATATACCTTCTTAATAGAAGGCTCAGATATTTGTTCCTCAGAGACTTTGTGAGTCTCTGGTTGATTCTTTGATGAGTTAAGCTTCTCAGCCTCATCATTTTCCTTCTCAGCTGGAGCCTATTAGAAACAAAGAGTTAGTCGTGTGTATTAAAGATTTCTGAAAAGTCATGTCTTAAGAAACTATGTTTCACGTGGAATACAGGCTCAGGTTCCTTAAGTGGTGAGGCTATGGGAGCCTCCTTTTCAGTCTCTGAGGCAAGCTTTGTAGCTTCCTCTTGCTCTTTTGTTTCTAATTCAGCCTGTAACAAAGAAATTTTTATAAGTAACAAGATTTATAAACATAAGATTTCACAAGTAGAGAGTTAAACAATTCAGCTACCTGAGCAGTGTCAGGCTGATTGGTCTCTGGAACTTGTGACTCTTCAATGTTTTGGTCTTGTTGTTCCATTTCAGCTTCTTTGTTTGAAGTTTCAGGTACTTCAGACCTTTCCTGAGTATGCAACTCAGTTGCCTCCCCTGGTTGATCATTCTGAGTGGATGTCTCAGTTTGATCCCTTTCTTTGAGTTGGGGAACCTGCTCTTTTGCAGGATTTTCTTCAGCAGTGAAAGATGCTGGTATCTGTAACTCAAGTACCATTTCATCAGTATCCTTATCTGGCTGTTGTGGTTGTTGTGCTTGAGAAAGACTATTGAGTGTTGAGGCAATGGCAGTATCCTCCAACACTAAGCTATCACTCATCAGAGCATCTTCAATATGCTTTAGTCTTTCTTGCTCTGATGGTGTAATTTGTCCAGTGACCTTGGACTCTGTTGCTTCTTCAGCAACCTTTAAAACAGGTGCTTGTTCAGCAACCTGTGGTGTAAGTTCTTCTTCAGATACCTCTACACCAGTTACTTTTTCAATAACCTTAGCCCTTTTCGATTTTTCTAGAACTTGAGAGATGACTAGTTCATCATCTTCATCGTCAGAGCTCTCATCAGCATTAGGAACTGATTGGTCCATAATCCCTGCGGTTTCTACAGATAGGGCTTGGCATATATCACTATTTTCTTTAGCAGCATTGATAAGTTCATCAGCAAGGCTTTTGGCAATAGTCTTCACATTTCTCAGAGCACTTTCTCTTGCTGAGTCTACTTGTTCAGTAACCGATACCTCTTTTGCAGCATTGATGAGTTCATCTGCATTTATGAGTTCATCGGCAGCTACGGAAGGTATCTGGGAATCGACAACCTCAATGGGTGTGCCTTCTGATTTGCCAGCAGACTTCTTTCGTGAAGTTCTGGGCTTCTTGGTCGCAACTTTTCCCTCAGATACCTCTTCAGTCTTTCTCTTCTTGGAACCTTTCTGAGATCCAGTAACCTTTTTCATCAAGTTCGTATACTCATATTTGTAGCGTAGGTTACTGTTGGCAATGTCTGCCTTCACTCTAAGCTCAATGCCAAGCTTCTCCAGCAAGTAACATATCTTTAGACCATAGCTTACTGTGGCCTTTGGCTCAGCAAGTCCCTTAGCGATTGTAGGCTCAAAGCCTTGAATCTTCTTCACAAATTTCATAAAGGCGTACTTTCCCCAATTGAAAGGGTTTTCCAGCCTTTTGTCTTGCTGTTGCAATAAGAACATCATCATCCAGCGTTCTTGGCTTATTTGGTCAGCACCTCCTTGTAGACCATCAAAGCATCTGTGAAGAATACATGCCAACACATCCCAGTGAACCAACAGATGTCTGGTTCTGATGTCAGCAAGCTTGAAGTCAGTGGGTATATATGATTTTTCAAGATTACACACATTACTGTACAATTGTTTTACACCTTCAAGGAGATCATCATCCTTGGTGTCTATTTCAAAATCCTTTCCAAGATCTTGAAGGTTAAACAACTTGCAGAAAGTTGTTAAGTCCAGAAGGATTTCCTTTCCTTGGACCTTTGTTTTTATAGACACTATTGCAGTGCCTTCTGTAACACATGATATAATCCTGGAGTTGTTGTAAAATTCCAGTACATCCAGTGAAGAGATTCCACTGGGAACAGCAGATAGAAAACCCTTGATTTGTGCCTTTTCAAGCATGTCAAGGATTAACTTCCTGTCGGCTTGACTTTCAATAGCAGCCGTGAGGTATTCCTCAATCATGGCACCACCCCAAATCATTATGTGATTTGAAATCCAATGACCGGGATTAAAATTCCCTACCAATCGATTGTTAATAACTACCAACTCTGGTGTTTGCTTTTCAGCAGTACCAGTAGTAGTAATTTGGGATTTCTGGGTAGTTGATCGTTTGGGGGCCATCTCTTTATATATCGTAAGTTTTTAGAAGTTTGCAAGAGATTAAGGTGTAAGATTAGTGATTCTTTGCAGAAAAACTAATTTGGGAGCAGAGATTTGCAGAGAAAATAGAATGGTTTTTGCTATTCTTGTGCAAGTCGAATCTTTGGATTAGTTAAAGTAATTTCTTTTGCCAAAATCCTATATATATAGCGAAATTTAGACAAACATATACATACAAATTGGTTTCAGATATATGTATCTCGTGAATTGCGCAGTGGGTAAAAGCTTGTTCGGCATTAAATGCATAGTGGGCCATGCTGGGATTTCAACAGTCCACTATTTACCGAGAATTAATCTCCACTGTAAAGATCAATCGCCCATTTTATCAAGGGTCACCATTGCTTCTTCAATAATGATCACAATCAACAAATGTAATTGTGCCCATTTAATGAATGTTGGCTGTTAGCTATCTGAGTCACGTTTCTGTGTGAATGAGAACACTGTTTGTATCTGAGTTTATCTTATACTTGTTATCTTTTCACAGTTTTACACAAAGATAGAAATAATACAAATTTCAAGAGAGTAGTTGACTGCAGACAGTTGTACAATTCTCTTTTGTGTTCCCCCTCACCGAGTGACCTAGATATCCGAGTACCCGTCTCAGAGATCTTTAAATAGTCATTTTACCCTTTAGCCTTTGGTTTATGGATACCCATTCCAGATTTCTTTTCTCTCTCCTTTGATATCTTCTTCAGATATCTGAACTTTTTCAGTTCTTTGGTAGCTCCATTAGTCCAAGACTATGTCTTAAGGATAAAAATCTACTTTCTTGTAGTGGCTTAGTGAAGATATCTGCAAGTTGGTCTTCAGTGCCAATCTTGAGTATCTCTATATTGCCTTTTTCAACGTGGTCTCTGATGAAGTGGTGTCTAACATCAATGTGCTTTGTTCTAGCATGAAACTTAGGATTCTGAGTTATGGCAATAGCACTTGTGTTGTCACAGAAATGGGAGTTTTCTCTTTATTGAGTCCATAGTCACTGAGTTGTTGTTGTATCCACAATATTTGTGAAGCGCAACATCCCGCAGCAATATATTCAGCCTCTGTGGTAGATGTGGCAATTGAAATCTGTTTCTTGCTGAACCAAGATATCAATCTAGCACCAAGACATTGACAAGTTCCTGAGGTGCTTTTTCTATCAAGCAATGATCCAGCATAGTCGGCATCTGAATAGCCAACCAAAATCAATCCACTATCTTTTGGATACCACAATTCAACTTCTACAGTACCCTTTACATACCTCAATATTTTCATGGCAATGTTGTAGTGTGATTGCATTGGATTTGTCTGAAATCTAGCACACACTCCAACTGCATATTGAATATCAGGTCTACTTGCAGTATGGTACAGTAGAGACCCAATCAATTTCCTATACTTGTGTTCTTCAATACTCTTGTCAGATTCAGTATAGGTCATCTTGGTTCCAATGCTCATTGGTATCTTAGCATTCTTTTCAGAAGGCTTTATATTAAACTTGTTGAGCATATCCTTTGCATACTTTGTTTGACTAATGAATATTACATCATTGAGTTGCTTGACTTGTAGCCCTTGGAAGTAATTCAATTCTCCCATCATGCTCATCTCAAATTTACATTTCATGAGTTCAGCAAAGTCTTCACAAAGTTGCTTGTCTTTAGATCCAAATATAATGTCATCAACGTATACTTGAACTAAAAGTAGTTTCCCATCATGGTTCCATGTGAAGCGTGTTTAATCAACATCTCCTTTCTTGAAACCACTTCCGAGTAGGTATCTGGCCAATGTATCATACCATGCTCTTGGAGCTTGTTTCAGTCCATACAGAGCTTTCTGAAGCTTATAGACCATCCTACTTTCTGAGGAAACTTCAAAACCTGGTGGTTGCTCAACATAGATTTCTTCAACAAGTTCACCATTTAGGAATGCACTATTGACATCCATCTGATAAAATGTAAAGTCATTATGAGCTGCAAAGGCTAGAAAAAGTCTTATTGCATCCAATCTTGCAACTGGAGCATAAGATTCATCAAAATCTAGTCCTTCAGTCTGGGTTAATCCCTTGGCAACCAACCTAGCTTTGTTTCTGGTTATTTCACCAGACTCATTCATTTTGTTTCTGAAAACCCACTTGGTTCCGATTACAGATATTCTGTCATCAAATGGAACCAGTTTCCAGACTTTGTTTCTCTCAAATTGATCCAACTCTTCTTGCATTGCAGAGATCCAATCTTGATCCTTTAATGCTTCTTCTATAGTCTTTGGTTCAATGTTTGAGATGAAACATCCATAGAGACAATTTGCTTTTTCAGCAATTGCTCTTCTAGTTCTAACTCCTTGGTCTATGGGACCAATCACATCCTTTGCAGGATGATTTCTTATCCATTTCATAATGGGTTTTGAACTAGTAGGATCAATATCATTTTGATTTGAATGTGAATCAATATGATCTTGATGAGATACTTGTGCAGTATCTAAGATATCTGACACATGGGAAATGCCATGGATATCTGACACTTTTTCAGTGTTAGAGATATCTGGGACTTGTATTTCAGCAATCTCATTTTCAGATACCTCTCCATGATGAAGGTTCTCAGTAACCTGTTCCATTTATGGAGTTCTCATAGGAAATTCTTCATCATGTCTTAGAGTCATCTGGTTGTTACTAAGCATAGGTTGCTTTTCATCGTCAGACTCATCCTCTATTTGAATGATAGAATTGTTTCCTTCCGTGGATCCTTTTCCAGAATCTTTAATCATTAGTTCTTTGAACCTATCTGAGAGACATCATTTTAGAGTACTTTCTTGTTTCCTTCATAGAACACTACATGAACAGATTCTTCGATCTTTTGCGTTCTTTTGTTGTAGATTCTGTAGGCTTTCCTATTCAGAGAATAACCAAGAAATACTCCTTCATCTACCTTTGGTTGAAATGTTCTCAAGTATTCTTTTCCATTGTTGAGAATGAAACATCTGCAACCAAACACCCTTAGATGCTTGATACTTGGGGGTCTACCAATGAAAAGCTCGTAAGGAGTTTTGTCATGGTGTTTGTTAATCAGACACCTGTTTTGAGTGTAGCATGCTGTGTTTACACCTTCAACCCAATTGATTTCACTTATTTCAGTGTCAGCAAGAATTGTTCTTGCTGCTTCTTTCAGGGTCCTATTCTTTCTTTCAGCAACACCATTTTGTTGTGGTGTCCTTACAAAAGATAGTTGATTTTGTATACCTTTGCAGGTACAAAACTCTTTGATGTACTGGTTCACAAACTCAGTACCATAGTGCATTACGATTCTGAGATACCTTGTCATTTTTCATGACTTCGAGCTTATTCAGCAAGTTAGGTATCTCAACCCTTGCATCGGATTTGTGTTTGAGAAAGACAACCCAAGTAAATCTTGAGTAATCATCAACAACAACCAGACCATACTTCTTTCCTGCATAACTAGTTACAGAGGATTCAAACAGATCCATATGTAACATTTGCAGTGGCCTTTCACTGGAATGTCTAGTTTTAGACTTGAAAGATGTTTTGGATTGTTTTCCCATTTGGCAAGATGAGCATACACCTTCTTTTCTATATGCCATTTTGGGTAAACCAACCACCAACTCTTTCTTGGCTAGCTTATTCAGAGTTTTGAAATTCAAGTGACTCATTCTTTTATGCCATAGCCAATTTTCTTGATGTGGCAGATTGACTCACCATGAGACATTCTTCGTTGTGGCGGATGCCCAATCAAGCAACATAAAGATTTCCTTACGCCTTGCAACCAAGGTACTGCTTTGACTCATTGTCAATCACTTTATATAGTTTTGACTTGATCTTGACAGTGTACCCTTTGTCCACTAGTTGACTCATGCTTAGGAGATTATATTTCAATCCCTTTACATGAAGTACTTCAGAGATTGTAAGGGCTCCAAACTTCAAATTGCCAAAACCTATGCTTGGATTTTCATCTCCTCCAGAAACCTGATAATTGGTCCATCATTGCAATTTTTGTAGTCAATCAGATTTGCTTTGTCTCCTGTCATGTGCTTCCCATATCCACTATCAAAATTCCACTTTGAATTAGTCTTTAGAGTGTTCTGCACAAAACAGGAAACAGGAGATTAGGTTCTCATACCAACAATGGAACCATCTGGACTAAAGAATCTTCCAGTAGGAATCCATTTTTGAATGAATTTCTTAGGAACATTCTTTTGTCTAACAGGAACATAAGGAGGAATCCTAGTTAAATGATTTGTATCATTGTTGTTAAGAACTATTTTCTTCCTTGGTGTGTTCCTTGGTGCTCCATTTGGTGCTTTCAGATACCTGTCAGGTTTCTGAGTCTGCTTCTCAGCAAACTTAGCTTTCCTAGCCAGATTTCTTCTAGCCCTGGCATTCAGATTTTCAGTGGCTTGATTTATCTTCCACTTCTGATAATTGCTGTGAGCAATTCTAGCTTTTAACCATCGTTCTTGCTCTTGTTTGTATTCACGAGCAAGTTGTTTCCCGATGGCTTTATAGCCAATACCGTTCCGAGCACCTGGTGCTATCTGAGATCTCTTCTCAGCAGCTTTGCTAGTCTCTGGATAATCTATTTTCTGTCCAGAAAATGTGACATAGGAGAATTTGTCATCTCCTGCAATTTTTCCTTTTTGAGTGACATAGCACTGTGGGTGATTACACTTTTCAGTGTTATGTTTCTTTTCAGAGACATTTCCCACATTTTTCCTTTGGACTTGTTTTTCTGATAAAGGCTTGGTCGCAACTGCCTTTCCGTTGTCGACAATCTTAGCTTTCTGACCGATACTGTAGATTGTTTGGGAATTACCTTGCTGAGCACTGACAAATGTTCGTCCTTCATTACTCTTATTCAGAGTGGTGGAACTGTCTGTGTGTGTGTCCAGCCCAAGTCCTCTCTTTTCTGAAGGATCTCTTAAGTAAGATTGTACTTCAGTAAGAGTGTCACTAGCTTTGGCATAAGATTGAAAAGATAGTTCTTTCTTTTTGAGTTCCTTATTCTCAGAAAGAAGATCTTCACATTTCTTTTGAAGATTGGCCATTGCTTCTTTATGTGACTTTTCGGTCTCAGATATCTGAGCCTTGAGAAATGCATTTTCAGCATCCTTTTTCTCAGATATCTTGATTAATTGAGAATTTTCCTTTTCAAGAGAATTCTTTTCTTTTTCAAAACTTTCGGCTCTAGCTCTGATCATTAGAAATTATCTTTCGTAGAGATCAAGTTCTCTTTCGAGTTTTTCCAGATCTTTAATTCCCTCTTCATCAGTTTCATAAGTATAACATGAAGTATGTGTTACCTCATCAGCCATTAGATAAGGTTCAATGTTGGAGATATCTGGAAATATTTCTTCAGCCATTCCACACACTTCTTTCTTCTTTTGACCAAAGTCAATTACTTCATGAGAGACACCGCACATTTTTGGGGAAGGCAGTGTGGAATCATCTGAATCCTCATCCTCAGAATCAGATTCAATATCTAGAGCATCCAGTTGGATTTGAATCTTTTTCCTTTCTTCAGTGAGCATTGCTCTCTGACTTCTTTTGAAGATTCTTCTATCTTTCTTATCACCTGTCTTTAGTTTGTTGAGGACAGGGCAATCCTTCTTGAAATGACTAGGTTTCTGACAAATAGAAACAGATATCGTTTCCAATTTCTGCTTCCTCAGTACTTGATGCTTTCTGAGCCGACTTGTTCAACGAGCTTTGCATATTTTTGTACTGGTGGTAGTTTGAGCCTAGATGCTTTTTCAGCTTTTCTTTGGCTTTTCTTCTCTCAATTTCTCGACTGACATATTTTCCCATTTGCTTTACAACAAGAGCATCCTCAGTCACTTCCTTGCCTTCTTTTCAGAAGTTCCTTGAGCAACTAAAGCAACATTCTGCAACTTCTCAGTTGTTTGTTCTCTTTGAGTTGTCTCATAGTCAATAGTGGCAAGATGAGAGAAAAGTTCTACAGGAGTGATATCTGGCATTCCTTGGTTAAAGTAGAAAAACTTTATGTGTTCCCAGTTATGATTTAGACTTCTCACAATAGTCTTAATCTTTTCTGACTGGGTATATCTATTACTTTCACCAAGTGCAGCCATGTCACTCATAAGTGTTGTAAACCGGAAATCTAGTTCTTCAAGAGTCTCTGTGGGACCTTGTTTAAAGTTTTGGATCTTGTTTTCCTTTGTTTTCTCAGTGCCGGCACAGATTTCTTCAATTAGTTGCCAGGCCACATTCACCGTTTTTGCACCCCACAGTTTACACTGTATGTGCTCTGGAGTAGAACGTATGATGATATTACGAGCCTGACCATCCAGTCAATTTCTCTTGGCATCTTCCGATGTCCAGAGCTCTCTGGGATTTGGTTCGTAAATAACTTGACTAGTAGGTCTCCCACTGGTTGACGCATCTGTCTGTGAAGACCCATCGCTTTGTTCTCTGTCTCTACCATTAGAAACCTCCATGACTTGCTTGAGTTTTTGAATGACTATTGGGCCATTCTTTATTACTTTGATCATTTCGTTACTGATGGCTTCTAGGTGGAGCTTCAAGTTGTTCTTCCATTTTTCATAATTCTCTGTCTTGAGAATTGGGGCGTCACTTAAAGACATCCTGCACCCAGCACACTAAACAAACGAATCAAGTGTAGGTGAAAAGCAGTTAGTGAGCACTTATCTGGGATCTAGGTTCAGTGCTGAAGGCTTGGGAACCTCCAGCTCTGATACCACTTGTTGGTCCAGATAACGGCAAAGTAAAAGACTTGGGGGGGGGGGGGGGGGGAATGAATAGTGTTTTAAAACTTTTGTCGATAAAATAGCTTCTCGAGATATCATGTAGATATCTGATACTTAATTTCAGAGAGCGGAAGACTTTTTTGTGATAAGTGCACGTGCTCAGCAAGATGTGTGTAAGTACTTTGCAAGATAAGTAAAGCAAGTAATAAACTGCAGAAAGTAAATAACACAAGTCTTTTTATAGTGGTATCTGAAGGTGGCGTAATCCTTCAACTAATCCACTTCGGCCTTTCTCAGACCTAGAATCCACTGAGACAGATAAATGAGTTAACCTTACATATATCTTCTCTTGATTCCTAAATACACTAGGTTCCCAACCAAGTGTTCCCCCTGAGTTATTCCTCGGCTTTCACAGCCAAGTACTTCCTGTACTCAGAAACCTTTTTGAGCTATTCCTTAGCTTCCCAAGCTAAGTACTTCCTGTGCTCAGCAACCTTGGAGTTATTCCTTAGTTTTCCAAACTAAGTACTTCCTATACTCCACGCCGAATATGGTGTTGGTTTTAGGTTTGTTTGTCAGGTGAGCTTCTTAAATAACTTATTCAGTTATTCAGATGGCTCAATGAATCAAGTATACTTAATACACTTTTCAATGTATGGTATCTTGTTCTCTACTGACCAAAGTCTATTGTAAGTGTTCCAGAGAATGAATCTCAGATATGAAATCTTAGTTCAACTCCTTCACAGATAACAATGCTTGTTAAGGATCAGGACACTTAGAACTTTTGTGCTAATTAGAATCAAGAGCTTTGGTCGCAACAGAAAGCTTGAAGGTAAGTAGTTTGCTTGAGAGAGCTTGTGTGTGAGTATTCAATGTAAGTTTAGTGTTATGTGTGTGTATTCTCAAGCAGTCCAAGTGTTGATATTTATAGATGAATTTGAGTGCCTTTTGAATAGTATCCGTTAGGCTTAAATCAAATTCAAACTATTGATATCTGAATATAATCTTATGTGAGTTTGTCTTCTTCTTGAAGCTACCGCTTTTTTGTTCGACATTTACGTCATGCATTTAATGCACTGTACTATATTTTGTCCTGTAGTGCCAACGGAACTATGCATGGTATCAGAGATCTTTATACAATCAGAGTTTTCTGAAACTTTGCATGTTCTATTCCATCGATTATCACAACTCCAGATACCATTTGTTGAAACAACTTTGTTATAAAATATTTCTTTTTCAGAAACATAGTTTATATCCAAGGTATCTGAGTGTAGATATCTGTGGGCACTTTCCTCGTCTCAGAAACCTTTTATTCTCAGATATCTTTTGCAACACTTGTGTTTCGAAACACTTGTTTCTTCAAGATATCTGGACATAGGTATCTAAAAAACCTTTGTCTTCAGCAATCTTGTGCAGTCTTCAAATCTTCAAATCCGTTGAACTTTTCCTGCTGGAAGTCTTCTTCTTGGTCTTCTTTAGAAAATAAAAATTACATTTCGAGACCTAACATCCTATCCAAGATTTGCTAGACTATCATACTTAGTGAGTTTCCTCTTTTACAGTGTTCAAGTGAACCAAGAGTACTAACCACCTTTCTGAGCTAAGATAAGTCATTAGGCTGCTGATCAAAATCTAAACAGATATTCCTAACAATGGTCAATTACCAACTTCGCATGTATTTTGTAGGTCATGATCGCATTTTTGAGGAATTGCACGATTTCAGGCACCAAAACGATATAATTGTGCGAAATCGAGAAAGTTAAGAAAATATGCAAAATTTGCCGATGCACGGAGTTCGAGGTGTCAAAACATGACTTGTGACCAGCCAGTGCGAAGATAATTGAAGATACTACAATTTTGTAGAAGATAACTTTTCGAGGAAACGAAGTTACGAGAAGCCTGAAATTGAAGAACAAAGCAAACAACTTTGAATCTGTGGGAATCGCACTCTGCGGTCACCTGTGGACCGCAGAGGGGGCTTGATACGTGGACGCATGATCCATCTGATTTCATCTTCGATCATTTACGGCTTGTCAGGCTAGGACCCGTCTTCCTAAACCTTCCTTATACATCAATGGAGGTTGGAGCTCGGAATTTTCAGTATAAATAAGACAGGGCAATGAAGAAGGCTGCAAAACTTTCACAAGCATTAATCTTGATGATGATGATGAAAAGACTGATGAAGATGAAGCTCCTCTTCACAAAAAGAGACTGATAGCCTATCTGAGCCCATAGCTGCAAAGCCTTTGGCAGCTAAAACATCCTCTGGAAATACCAAGTCAATCTAGGGTGGTTCTTCAAGCAATCCCCCAAGGGAAAATTCAAGACAAAGGAGGAACAAACTGAGAGCTGAACAAAGAAAACATCAACTACTACTCAGGCCTGAAGAAGCCAAGATTGAGTATGTGAAGACCAACAATGACTCCTCTGTCTACAGATGCATTAATCAGAAGAATGGCTACTGGATTCTGGAACTCAAGCACTTACTGGTAAATGAAAAATTTCCAGAACCAATCCATAAACAGCTCATGGCATGGAGAAAAGACAAGCCAGTCTTGATTAATACCAACCACATCAAAGCCTGGTTGGATTTTGAAGTAATCAAGAGAATAGAAGCCATGAAGAAGGACCTCTCTGATGAATGTCCTTATGGAAAGCCAGATGATGTGCACAGAATTTCCAACATTACTGGAACAGGCACAAGAGCAAGACTTGCTGTGGAACCCTATGAGTCCTTCTACATGACTGAATATCAATACAAGGGTGACATCAGATATCTGAAGATCATATATGAATACTTCAAACTATCAGATATTAGAATCGAGCATGCCTGGAAATGGGGAAAGTATCTGTGGGTCAAACAGTTTGCCAAGAAAAATCCCACCAAAACCTACAAGGAAGTTTGTGGATTTGCCAGAAACACTGAGATGATAGTCAGGACTTTGCTCTTTGACTACTCAGATGATATCAAATGGTTTGGGGATAGGGAATTTACAAATTGATCCATAGATCTGCTGATTGAAGACTTGAAGACTAGTTTATTAGGATGTCTACTTGGAGCTTGGTTACTCCTGTTGTCCTAGTTAACTATGTATTTTGTATCTTGTTGAATGCACTTTATTGTTCTATCATTGTAAAAGTTATCTGTGAACCTTCTTTGTAACATATCTGATGAACCTACTCTCAGATATCAATCTATAAAAAGATAACTTGTTAGCAAAGATCACACCTTGTGATTTGGTTGATTTTTACTTTCCGCACTTAATTGAAAGAATTGAAAGATCTTATGAGTTGATTAAGTGGTGGATTGTTTCCTCATCCAGATTTGTAATAGGTCAGATAGTCATCGTTGACTGATCAAAAAGGGGGAAATTTGTTAGAAATATTTGTTTGGATTTTGATCAGCAATCTAATGACTTATCTTAGCTTAGAAAGGTGGTTAGTACTCTTGGTTCACTCTTGGTCTCTGAATGTAATTTTTATATCTTTGAAGAAGACCAAGAAGAAGGCATCCAGCAGGAGAGTTCAACAAATTTTGAAGTTTTGAAGACTGCACAAGATTGCTGAAGACAAAGGTCATCAGATACCTATGTCCAGATATCTTGAATAAACAAGTGTTTTTCAATAAACAAGTTTTGCAAAAGATATCTGAGAACACAAGGTTTCTAAAGGAGGAAAAGTGCCCACAGATATCTACACTCAGATACCTTGGATAAAAATTATTTAAGGGAAACAATGTTGTAACAAGTATCTGGAGATGTGAAGGTCTCTGGAAAGGGATGTGCAATGCTTCAGAAAGCATGCATAGTTCCGTTGGCACTACAGGACAAAAATAGTACAATGCAATAAATGCACAGACAGATACATCTGAACAAAAGAGAAAATCTCTGAAAAGAGAGAACGCCTTCTGCAGTACTATTTACAGAAATCAATAGTTTGAATTTCATTAATCCTAACGGATACTATTCAAACGGCATGATTTTCAACTATAAATATCAACACTTAGAATGCTTGAGAAATACACAGAACTTACACCTCGAACTTACAACAAGAACACTATCTTTCAAACTCTCAAGCATACTACTTACCTTCAAGCTTTCTGTTGTGACCAAAGCTCTTGATTCTAAGTAGCACAAAAGTTCTAAGTGTCCTGATCCTTAACAAGCATTGTTATCTGTGAAGGAGTTGAATTAAGATTTCATATCTGAGATTCATTCTCTTGAACACTTATCATAGACTTGGGTCACTAAAAAACAAGATACCATACATTGAAAAGTGTATTAAGTATACTTGATTCATAGAGCTATCTTCATAACTGAATAAGTTATTAAAGAAGCTCACCTGACAAACTACCTTAACCAACACCTTAAATGGCGTAGAGTACAGGAAGTACTTAGTTTGGGAAACTAAGGAATAACTCCAAGGTTACTGAGCATAGGAAGTACTTAGTTTGGGAAACTAAGGAATAGCTCAAAGGTTTCTGAGTATAGGAAGTACTTGGCTGAGAAAGCCGGGGAATAACTCAGGGGGAACACTTGGTTGGGAACCTAGTGTATTTAGGAATCAAGAGAAGATATTTGTAAGGTTAACTCATTTATCTGTCTTAGTGGATTCTAGGTCTGAGAAAGGCCGAAGTGGATTAGTTGAAGGATTACATACCTTGGATACCACTATAAAGACTTGTGTTATTTACTTTCTGCAATTTATTACTTGCTTTATTTACTTTGCTAAGTATTTACACATATCTTGCTGAGCACGTGCACTTATCACAAAAAGTCTGCCGCTCTCTGAAATTATGTATCAGATATCTTCACAAATATCTGAGAAATTGTGTTTATCGACAAAAGTTTGAAAAAGAGTATTCACCGCCCCCCCCCCCATCTTTTACTTTGCCGTTATCTGGACCAACAGAGCGGAACGAAAGGGTTCCGAACAAGAGAACGGAACATTAGGGTTCCGTAGCACCAAAGCAGCTCTCCTGAGAGAGAACCAATCCTTGGGGAAGTGAAACCCCAAAACCCTAGCCGTCAGCAAGCAATCAAGAAGACTTCAAGACTCCCGAAGAATGCCAAGATCGATCAGCAAGGGAAGAATTGAAGAGGAGAAGCTGAGGATCGACACTCGCCATCTTCTTACGGTTTAGTTGTTTCAAACATGATTTCAATTCAGTTTACAGTTTATTTACTTTCAGTTATGTCAGGCTAATTCTTCTGTGTAAGGGTTAGCCGGGATCTTTTATTATTTGGTTTATATATGATGGAATAGTTTTAGCATCAATGCTGGTTATGCGATTGTTGTTCATACCTATGCTGTTTGAGGAAAGATGCTTTGTTCGTTTATGTTTTCGTGAGACATGAGTATTCATTGCATTAGATTAGGAGATGTCAGCTGTGTCTATAAGTTGATATTCTGCCTAAGGTTTGTTGTTGAGCTAGCCACAGGTGACAGTTTTGAGCTAGACGATAGTCTATATGGGCTATCTTTGCTGACTGCGCCTTGGTATAAGATATGTGACTTGATTGACTCTTCAGCCGTAACTATCGCTATATGTTATTCCTGATTTAAACCGTTTATCAAAGTGAAGGTTAATGCTTACATGCTTTTCTCTATAAGTTCTTAATTCGTTAATTCTCATTATAATTACTTTCCTGCTTACGTGTTTATTTTACTTATTCAAAAATACCAAAAATCTGTTATTTACTTTATATTGAAAATTAACCATTTAATATTCTATTTCAATCGAGCGTTATTCCCGAGAGAACGACATCTTGAGTTAACTTATCGCTATAAACTGTGTGTTAGTGAGCTTCTGGCAATTATAAATTTAATCTTTTGATTGTATTTAGAGATTACAGTCTCTACAACGAAAACAAAATCTTTGAGTGCACATAAAAAATTTGGCGCCGCTGCCGGGGAATAATTAGTAGATTGCCTGCGTAGAACTAATTTGATTATTTTCGAGCAGTCGTTTTCCTGCTTTTGCTATCACCTTGGCTGCCAGTGTTGAACTCAATGTTTTCAACATCATTCTCCAACATTGCACAGCTCTTATTGCAGGTCCTATAGTCCACAACTCAGTATTGCACTCATTGCATGTCTTCTTGTCTCCTTCTGTGAACTTGGTTGAATAATCTGAGAGATATCTTTCTTCTCAAAAAAGGGGGAGAAGAGAAGAGATTGAACAAAAAGCTAACATACTTTATTTTGTTATATTGCTCTCGTCTATTGTTGAGGGGGAGTTCTGTAGTTTCATGCCTGTTATATTTGTTTGTTTCTAACAAGTTTGTTCAGGTGTTTCTAACAAGTTTGTTCAGGTGTGTTTTTGTGAAGAAGACAAAGGGGGAGATTGAATAGTGCAGTGTTGACTGCAATGTTGTGTCAACATTGCAGACGACTTTGTTTACTGCACTTATACTGCGATTCTACGCAAGTTTGTCTTTATTCACTAACTACTGAGTGCAGGAATTGTCAAAAGAAGTATGATATGATGCCCATGATGAGTTCAAAGGAGATGAGTAGACAAATAAATAAGAGGGAGTTCGAAAGTGCATATTTACAGCAATGTTGAGTTCTGTGTTGACTCAACATTGTCCATCAACATTGATCGATTGCACTTTATCTTTCAGTTCCCAACAAAGGATTCCTCTTAACTTGTTTAAATCCTCCTTGTTCGATCTGAATAACAAACTGGTTTTAGGTTGTGTGAAGAAAGGTCAGAATTAAGGGGGAGATTGAAAGTGCGATTTATTGCACTTTGTTTAGTAATTCAACCTTTCTTCGTAACATAACGGGTTCAATGTTTGTAGTTTTTTTTCTATGAATATTTTGTAGGATATATCAAGTTGGGCTTAAACATGCTTAATGGATCAAAAGGAATCAATGAGCCCAAAAATGATATTGCTTGATGAAAGACTAAGATTAAGGGGGAGATTGAAACTGCAAGTTGCACTTGATTAGATAATCTTATCTTTCATGATTCAGTTCAATGTTTGTGTTTGTTGTTGTTGTTTGTGAACTGCAGGATTTGAATGTTGTGCAACATTGCGAAATAGTGCCGATACAATGTTGGAACAACATTACGGACAACAGCAGACAACATAGAAACAAGCAGGCCAATTGGACTGATGACTTGGACTGTAAGCAATCAATTCGAATTTCTGCAGGAATAAGGAAAGAGTTTGAGCTGCTTTGGACACAAGGAATGCAATCTAAAAAGAAGGAAAGAGTTTGACAAGTTATGGGCACCTTGAAAGAAAGAAGGAAATAAAAGATTCTCTAGAGATAATCTTGGAAAGATTTTCCAGCCGACATCTGAGAAACAACGTTAGTTTCTTCCTGCTGAGATCCCGGATCATCACATATGTACGGGAAGAACATAGTTGCAAGAAGAATACAAGATTAAAGAGAGAATCTTTCAAGAAGATTGTTAAATAAAGCAAGAAGGAAATATATTGTTGAAGACACTAATATGGGAATTTCCTTCTAGCTGAATATTGAAGAAAACAAGACAAAGAAAATTGCCTTTGCTGAGATCCTATTGCCTTTCGACTTGGATGGGAGCTGTCGATATCTCAAATATATATACAAGGACTCAGCCAACCAATGAAGAAGCCTTTTTGATGATCAATCAAGATTTTATTAAAGAGTTTAGGCTTCTTGTTTTCTGCTAGCTGTAGAGTTTGTCTAAGAGTATTCATTGTTAGAATAACTCTTTCAAACATCGACCTAGAATAGCTTTTACTGTTAGTTCTTCTAGGGCTAGTTTTGGTTGTTTAATCAATCATCTGTGATTGTATTAAACCTAGTTGATTAGATCTACTTTTCCTGTCAGTAGATATTTTGCCTAAGGCGCGGCCAACATTTTTATATATGTTGGCTTGGTAATAGAAGTTTCATTCATATTCATCCGCTGCGTTTTGTTTATTGTGTTGAAGACATTGTTGAACAACATTGTTGGCAACATTGTCTATTTATCTTGTTCCAAGTACCAATCCGGGATCCTATGTTCTAACAGAAGGATACCAAGGAAATGAATGAGGAAGATGCTCTTGCTGTAAAGAAAATGAGGAAATATGTCAGTCGGGAGATTGAGAGAAGAAAAGCCAAAGAGAAGCTGAAAAAGCATCTAGGCTCAAACTATCACCAGTACAAAAATATGCAGCTGTCAAGCTCATTTGAACAAGCTCGACCAAGCATCTAGTACTGAGGAAGCAGAAATTGGAAACGATATCTGTTTCTATTGTCAGAAACCTGGTCATTTAAAAAGAGACTGCCCTGTTTTCAATAAGCTAAAGACAGGTGACAAGAAAGATAGAAGAAACTGCAAGAGAGGTCAGAGAGCTATGCTCACTGAAGAAAGGAAAAAGATTCAAATCCAACTGGATGCTCTGGATATTGAGTCAGAATCTGAGGAAGAAGACTCAGATGACTCCAAGCTACCTTCTCCAGAATTATGTGGAATCACTCATGAATTGGTTGACTTTGGTCAAAAGAAAAGGGAATTATGTGGGGTTGCTAAGGAGATCTATCCAGATTGCTCCAACATTGAGCCTTGCCTAATGGCTGACGAGGTAACCAGCATTTCTCAATTCATAAATTATGAGAGTGATGAGGAAGAAATCAGAGATTTAGAATATCTTAGAAGAGAACTTGATCTCTACAAAAGAGAATTTCAAATGGTTCGAGCTAGAGCCGACATTTTTGAAGAAGAAAAGAATTCTCTTGAAAAGGAAAATTCACAATTACTCAAGATATCTAAGAAAAAGGATGCTGAAAATGCATTTCTCAAAGCACAGATATCTGAAACGGAGAAGTTACACAGAAAGGCAATGGATATACTCCAAAAGGAAAATAAAGATCTTCTTTCTGAAAATGAGGAACTCAAGAAGAAAGAACTGTCTTTTCAATCCTATGCCAAAGCTAGTGACACTCTTACTGAAGTACACTCTTATTTAAGAGATCCTTCATAAAAGGGAGGACTTGGGCTGGACACATGATGAGACAATATTCTAACGTCTCATTTGGTCCTTTTTAGCGGCCTTTGTGAGTCTTTGTCTTTGGTTTTATAGTGTCTTTGTGCGTTTTTATGCTTTGGTGCTTTGTTTGTGTTTTGTAGGATTTTTGTGTCCCGAAGGTGAAAATCGGAGTGAAAACTTTGGTCTATAACTTTGAATGTAGAGTAACTGGGCGAAAACGGAAGTGGATTCGGAGTTCGGACGAAGATTTGAGAGCCGTTTTAGCGAAGCTTGCAAAAGTGAAGTTTTACGGAGCAGTCTAGCCATTTTGGCCATAACTCTCTCATATGATGTCCGATTGAAGCATGGCCATATTCTGTCTGTAGCAAAAGGTACAGAAGTTTTAAGCTTCGCTTGTGATGACATTATTGCGGTGATATTTTGCAGAGCACTGGAGAACTAAGGTGTCTCGCCAAGTAGATTTGCGATAACTTCACAGATTCAGCAGAAAAACTCCTTTTTAGGTTAGAATTATGTCTTCCTTTGCCATAACTTCATATAATCGATTTTTTCATAGAAAAAGCTCCTAGAACTAGGTTTTGACATTGATT
The DNA here is from genome assembly GCA_026545765.1 of Plantago major. Taxonomy (NCBI): domain Eukaryota; kingdom Viridiplantae; phylum Streptophyta; class Magnoliopsida; order Lamiales; family Plantaginaceae; genus Plantago; species Plantago major. The sequence continues at coordinate 32,256,265 of CM048839.1, forward strand.
GATTGATCTTTGGAGCTTGATTTTGACTATTCATTGAAGGATTGATATCGAATCCCTGATTATTGTGGTAAATCTCTATTGTTTTATCTTATTCAATTCGTTCTTACTCTGTTTCTCGAATTGTTTAAGCTTGCATACGATTATCATTCTGTTTTTGTTAAACATGAGCAATATCTTGTATTCTTTCATCCTTGCTTCGATTATGAGTAGCTAAATCAATCCGAACATGGTAGTTGCATGATAGCCTTGCGTATTCGCTTCTAGGGTTTGAAATCGTTCATATTGGTTAGGCTTGTTCAAAGATCTTCGTAAAAACCCTTCGATCCAATAAGCTAGTTCAACGATTCTCTAAAACATTTTGGTTAAGGATCGTGGATTGACGACCCACGATTACTCTAGTTCAAAGATTTTCAAATAATGTTTGGTTGAATTGGATTGATAGTTTTCTGTACACCGACCGTGTGACAGTATGAACGTATCCCTAGAGCGAATTAGCATTGCTTGATCGTAACTACTGTGTTCTTCTACCTCATTCTTACAAACAACTACATTGTTAATTTTTGTTTTCTAGTTATTAGAAGTACTCGAATTCAAACAATCAACATCGTTTCACAAGTAAATGTTTGTTTTCAATCGTTGTGGTAGCTTAATTGGTTCCTTAGTGAACGACCTCATGGTTAGCATTGTCTATTTACAACAACTGCTTGCTACTTGTTTCTAAGTATCAATTTGAGCACATCAACACACAAACAAATAGCTCTACTATTCTGAATAAGAGTGACGAAAGAATAACGTTTGTTAGGGCTCAGCAAAATGGTTCTCAAATAACCTACAACATTGGTTAGAAAGCTAAGGTTGTTGACAAAGGAAAGGCAGTCGCAACCAAACCTTTGTGTGAAAAACAAGTCCAAAAGAAAAATGTTAGGAACGTTTTTGTAAAGAAACATAACACTGAAAAGTGTAATCACCCACAGTGCTATGTCTCCCAAAAAGGAAAAATTGCGGGAGCAGCCAAATTTTCTAACATCACCTTTTCTGGAAAGAAAGACGTTCCAGAGACTAGCAAAGCTGCTGAGAAGAGAGCTCAGATAGCAGCAGGTGCTCGAAAATGGCATTGGCTATAAAGCCATCGGGAAACAACTCACTCGTGAGTACAAACAAGAGCAAGAACGATTGATGAAAGCCAGGATTGTGCATAGCAATCATCAGAAGTGGAAGAAAGAACAGGTTACGACCACTCTGAATGCCAGGGCTAGAAGAAATCTGGCAAGGAAAGCTAAGTTTGCTGAAAAGAAGACTCAACAATCTGACAGGTATCTAAAAGCACCACGAGGAGCACCAAGGAACACACCAAGAAGGAAAATAGCTTTAAATGATGATGACACTAATCATTTACCTAAAATTCCTCCTTATGTTCTAACAAGACAAAAGAATATCCCAAGGAAGTTCATTCAGAAATGGATTCCTACAGGGGGATTCTTTAGTCCAGAAGGTTCCATTGTTGGAATGAGAGCCTAACTCCATGTTTCCTGTTTTGTGCAGAACACTCTGAGGAAGAACCCGAAGTGGCATTTTGATAGTGGATGTGGGAAACACATGACAGGAGACAAAGCAAATCTGATTAACTACAGAAAATGCGATAAAGGACCAATTATTAGATTTGTTGGAGGAGATGAAAATCCAACCATAGGTTTCGGCAATCTGAAGTTTGGAGCTCTTACAATCTCGGAAGTACTACATGTAAAGGGATTGAAATATACTCTCCTAAGCATGGGTCAATTGGTAGACAAATGGTACACTATAAAGATTAAGTCAAAACTATGCAAAGTAATTGACAATGAGTCAAAGCAGACAGTCTTGGTTGCTGGGAGAAAAGGAAATCTTTATGTTGCTGACTGGGCATCTGCCACAACTGAAGAATGTCTCATGGTGAGTCAATCTGGCCACACTGAAGAAAACTGGCTATGGCATAAAAGAATGAGTCACTTGAACTTCAAAGCTCTGAACAATACCTTTTGATTTACCAGAAGCAGAAGAGGAATTAGTAGCAGGTCTAGCCAAGAAAGAATTGGTGGTTGGTTTACCCAAAATGGTATATAGAAAGGATGGTATATGCTCAGCTTGCCAAATGGAAAAACAATCCAAAACATCTTTCAAGTCTAAAACTAGACACTCCAGTGAAAGGCCACTGCAAATGTTACATATGAATCTTTTTGAATCCTCTGTAACTAGCTATGCAGGAAAGAAGTATGGTCTGGTTATTGTTGATGATTACTCAAGATTCACTTGGGTTGTATTTCTCAAACAAAAATCTGATGCAAGGGTTGAGATACCCAACTTGCTGAATAAGCTTGAAGTCATGAAAAATGACAAGGTATTTGTAATCAGAACAGACAATGGTACTGAGTTTGTGAACTAGTACATAAAAGATTTTTGTACCTGCAAAGGTATACAACATCAACTATCTTCAGTAAGGACACCACAACAAAATGGTGTTGCTAAAAGGAAGAATGGGACCCTAAAAGAAGCAGCAAGAACAATGCTTGCTGACACTGAAATAAGTGAAATCTATTGGGTTGAAAGCATACATGCTACACTCAAAATAGATGTTTGATTAACAAACACCATGACAAAACTCCTTATGAACTTTTGATTGGTAGACCCCCTAGTATCAAACATCTAAGGGTGTTTGGTTGTAGATGTTTTGTTCTTAACAATGGAAAAGAATACTTGAGAACATTTCAACCAAAAGCAGATGAAGGAGTATTTCTTGGTTATTCTCTGAATAGCAAAGCCTACAGAATCTACAACAAAAGAACGCAAAAGATTGACGAATCTGTTCATGTAGTCTTCTACGAAGGAAACAAGAAAGTACTCTTGAATGAAGAACTCTCAGATAGGTTCAAAGAACTAATGATTAAAGATTCTGAAGAAGAATTCTCAAAAGGAAACAACTTTGTCATTCACTTAGAGGATGAATGTGACGATGAAAAGCAAGCATTGCTTAGTAACAACCAGATGACTCAAAGACATGATGAAGAATATCCTATGAGAATTCCAGAAATGGAACAGGTTACTGAGAACCTTCATCATGAAGAGGTTTCTGAGAATGAGATTGCTGAAAATCAAATTCCAGATATCTCTAACACTGAAAAAGTGTCAGATATCCATGGCGTTTCCCATGTTCCAGATATCTCAGATACTTCACAAGTGTCCTATCAATATCATATTGATTCACATTCAGATCAAAATGATATTGATCCTACTAGTTCAAAACCCATTATGAAATGGATAAGAAATCATCCTGCCAAGGATGTGATTGATCCTTTAGACCAAGGAGTTAGAACTAGGAGAGCAATTGCTGACTCTCTTTATGGATGTTTCATCTCAAACATTGAACCTAAAACTATAGAAGAAGCATTGATTAGATCTCTGCAATGCAAGAAGAATTGGATCAATTTGAGAGAAACAAAGTCTGGAAACTGGTTCCATTTGTTGACGGAATATCTGTAATTGGAACCAAGTGGGTTTTCAGAAATAAAATGAACGAGTCTGGTGAAATAACCAGAAACAAAGCAAGGTTGGTTGCCAAGGGATTCACCCAGACAGAAGGACTAGATTTTGATGAGTCATATGCTCCAGTTGCAAGATTGGATGCAATTAGACTATTTCTAGCCTTTGCAGCTCATAATGACTTTAAAGTTTATTAGATGGATGTCAAAAGTGCATTCCTAAATGGTGAACTTGCTGATGAAGTCTATGTTGAACAACCACCAGGCTTTGAAGTTTACACAGAAAGTAGAATGGTCTATAAGCTTCAGAAAGCTCTGTATGGACTGAAACATGCTCCGAGAGCATGGAATGATACTTTAGCCAAATACTTACTGGAAAGTGGCTTCAAGAAAGGAGATGTTGATAAAACACTCTTTACTTTGAACCATGAAGGGAAACTACTTTTAGTTCAAGTATATGTTGATGACATTATATTTGGATCTAAAGACAAGCAACTTTGTGAAGACTTTGCTGAGCTCATGAAAAGTAAATTTGAGATGAGCATGATGGGAGAATTAAACTACTTCCTAGGATTGCAAGTCAAGCAACTTAATGATGGAATATTCATTAGTCAAACAAAGTATGCAAATGATATGCTCAACAAGTTTAATCTAAAGCCTTCTGAAAAGAATGCTAAGATACGTATGAGCATTGGAACCGAAATGACCTATACTGAATCTGACAAGAGTGTTGAAGAACACAAGTATAGGAAATTGATTGGGTCTCTACTATACCTCACTGCAAGTAGACCTGATATTCAATATGCAGTTGGAGTGTGTGCTAGATTTCAGACAAATCCAATGCAATCACACTACAACATTGCTATGAAAATATTAAGGTATGTAAAGGGTACTGTAGAAGTTGGATTGTGGTATCCAAAAGACAGTGGATTGAGTTTAGTTGGCTATTACGATCTCGACTATCTTTGGATCATTGCTTGATAGAAAAAGCACCTCAGGAACTTGTCAATTTCTTGGTGCCAGATTAATATCATGGTTCAGCAAGAAACAAAACTCAATTGCCACATCTACCATAGAGGCTGAATATATTGTTGCTGGGTGTTGTACTTCACATATATTGTGGATACAACAACAACTCAGAGATTATGAGATCAATGAAGAGAAAACTCCGATTTTATGTGACAACATAAGTGCTATTGCCATAACTCAGAATCCTAAGTTTCATGCAAGAACAAAGCACATTGATGTTAGACACCACTTCATTAGAGACCATGTTGAAAAAGGCAATATATAGATACTCAAGATTGGTACTGAAGACCAACTTGTAGATATCTTTACAAAGCCTTTGCAAGAAAGCAGGTTCTTAACCTTGAGACATAGTCTTGGGTTAATGGAGCTACCAAAGGAACTAAAAAGTTCCAATATTTGAGACGGCAACTCTTATACTAAAAGGAGCTAAAAGTGTGACTGAGACAGGAACTCAGTATGATTGAGAAGGAAAAAGAAGAGATAAGATATCTGGAACAGGAATCCAGAATATCAAAGACAAAAAAGTGAAACACATAGCAAAAAGATATCTGAGATCAGATATCAAAGGTTGAAGGGTAAAATGGCTATTTGAAGATTTCTGAGACATTTACTCAAATATCTAGATCACCTAGTGAGGGGGAACAAAAAAGAGAAATATGGTACAACTGTATTCAGTCAACTACATCTCTGGTGTTTTGTATCTTTCCATTTATATGTTAAGTTACACACAGTCTCTGAACTGACTACATAAGTCCAAAGCGTCCCTAGTCACGAGAAAGAGATGTGTTTGAAGCCTTACATAAATTTCATTAAATGGGCACAATTACAATTACTGATTGTGATCGTTGCTGAAGAAGCAATCGTGACCTTTGATGAAATGGGCGTTTGATCTTAACAGACGAGATCAATTCTCAGTAAAATAGTGGACTGTAAAAACACAGACGTGGCCCACTAAGCATTTAATGCAAACCGAATTTTACCCATGCCTAACCGCATTTGAGCAGATACATATGTACAAAATCAATTTGTATGTATATGTCTGCTAAAAGTAAAATGCTATATATATAGGATTTTGGCAAAAGAAATCACTTTTGCCTAATCCAACATTCTTTCTTACACAGAAATAGCAAAAACCTTTCAAAGTTTTCTGCAAATCTCTGTTCTTCGCTTAGTTATTCTGCAAAGAATCACTAATCTCACATCTTGATCTCTTTCCGACTTTCAAAAACTCTCACTATTTAAAGAGATGGCTCCAAAACATGCTTCTACTCAGAAATCCCAAGCTACTACCTCTGGTACTGCTGAAAAGTAAGCACCAGTGTTGGTTATCACGAACAATCGATTGATAGGAGACTTCAATCCTGATCAGTGGACTTCAAATCACAGGATGATTTGGGGTGGTGCCATGATTGAGGAATACCTTGTTGTTGCAATAGAAAACCAAGCTGATAGGAAGTTGATTCTTGGTATGCTTCAAAAGGCACAAATCAAGGATTTCCTATCTGCTATCCCCAGTGGAGTTTCTTCACTGGATGTGTTGGAATTTTACAACAATTCCAGGATTATTTCCTGTGTTGATGAAGGCACTAAAATAGTGTATATGAAAACAAAAGTTCAAGGAAATGACATCCTTTTGAACTTAACAACTTTCTGTGAGTTGTTTGAACATCAAAATCTTGGAAAGGATTTTGAAATTGACACCAAGGATGATGATCTCCTTGAAGGTGTGAAGCTACTATACAGTGATATGTGTGATCTTGAAAAATCAGATACACCCATAGACTTTAAGCTTGCTGACATAAGGACCAGACATCTGTTGGTCCACTGGGATGTGTTGACATGTATCCTTCATAGATGCTTTGATGGTCTACAAGGAGGAGCTGACCAGATAAGCCAAGAACGCTGGATGATGATGTTCTTGTTGAATCAACAAAACAAAAGGCTGGAAAACCCTTTTAATTTGGGGAAGTACGCCTTCATGAAATTTGTGAAGAAGATACAAGGCTTTGAGCCTAAAATTGTTAAGGGCCTTGCTGAGCCAAAAGCCACAATAAGCTATGGATTGAAGATATGCTACTTACTGGAGTGCCTTGACATTGAGCTCAGAGAGACGGCAGACATTGCCAATAGTAACCTACTTTACAAATATGAGTATACAAACATGATGAAAAAGGTTATTGCGTCTCAAAAAGGTTCTAAGAAACGAAAGACTGATGAGGTATCTGAGGGTTCCGTTGCGAACAAAAATCCCAGAACTTCACGAAAGAAGTCTGCTGGCAAATCAGAAGGCATACCCATTGTGGATGTCGACTCTCAGATATCTGCCGCCACTGCTGATGAACTCATCAAAGAAGATGAACTCATCAATGCTGCTAAGACCACAACTGATGTACTCATCAATGCTGCAGAGTGCCTTGCTGATGAACTTATCAATACCGATAAAAGCAGTGAGAAACTTCAAACACTCTCTAAGAAGCAGCAGGGATTGTTGATAATTTAGTCCCAAATTTTGATGAGGAATCTGAAGATGAGGGGGAAGCCATAATCCCCAAGGTTACTGAAAGAGCAACAAGTGCAGAGGTTGCTGAGAAGGCAACTAGTTCAAAGGTTGCTGAAGAAGCAACTATGTCCAAGGTCACTGGACAAAACACACCATCAGAGCAAGTAACACTTAAGCTTATTGAAGATGCTCTGATGAGTGGCAACTTAGTGTTGGAGGATACTGCCATTGCCTCAACACTTAAAAATCTGTCTCAAGCAGATCTGGATAGGCCCCATACAGCATCACCTTCTTCATCCAGATCAGAATCACCACACCAACCACAACAACCAATAGTGGATGCTGTTGAGATGATACTTGAGTTACAACATGAGTTACCATCAGCTTTCCTTGCTGAAGAAAATCCTGTAAATGAGCAGGTTCCCCAACTCAATGAGAGGGATCAAACTGAGGCATCTGCTCAGAATGATCAACCAGGGGAGGCAACTGAGTTGAACACTCAGGAAAGGTCCGAAGTACCTCAAACTTCCAACAAAGAAGTGGTCAAAGAACAACAAGACCAACACATGGAAACTTCACAAGTTCCAGAGACTAGTCAGCCTGACAAAGCTCAGGTAGTTGAATGGTTTAACTCTTTACTTGTGATAACTTATGCTTAAATCTTGTTACTTATTAAAATATATTTGTTACATGCTGAATTAGAAATACAAGAACAAGAGGAAGCTGGAAAGCTTGCCTCAGAGACTGAGAAGGAGGCAATCACAGCCTCATCTCTTAAGGTATCTGAGCATGTGCTACAGGTGATAGAGAGTTCCTTAAGATATAACTTTTCAGATATCTATTGTATACACTTAATTAATTAAGTGACTGTTTCTAATAGGCTCCAACTGAGAAGAAAAATGATGAGGCTGAGAAGCCTAGCTCATCAGAGACTCACAAAGTCTCTAAGGAACAAGTATCTGAGCCTTCTATTGAGAAGGTATACATCTCAGATATCTATATTCTTCACAATATTACTCTGATCATTTTTCTAAATACTTAACACTTTCTACTCATAGGCTCAAACAGAAGTAGAAGTTGCTGGGGAATTGCCCATTCAATCCCCTCAACCAATGGAAATCGATGAGGCCACCAAGCCTTCATCACCAGAGAGAATACCAGAAACTGTACAAGTTTCTGAGAGAGAAGTGTCTAAGCCTCCTACTGTGGAGGTAATTGACATCTCATATATCAAATTGTCTAAGTATTTCTCTCCTGATAAATTTCTAAGTGTTATGTTTTTAATCTCAGGTTCAAGCAGAAAGAAAGATCACTGAGGATCAGACTTCCCAGTCTCCTCTTCATATCCAGATATCTGAGGCACCTGGAACCTCAGTAGTCAAGCCATCTGAGCTTGTCACACAGGTAACTCATATACCTTTCTACTCTAAAACCCATATATCTACCCTAGTTTTGAAACTAATTCAGAACTCTTTCTTTCAGGCTCAAACAAGTGTGCCAAAGGTCTCTGCTTTCTCAACAGAAGACCTGCTTCCATTTTTCAAGAATCACACTTTGCCAAAGCATCTCAAGTGCTTCAAGAAATGACAGAGACTCAGATGATCTAATTTGACTGAAATAACAAGAATCACTGATCACCCTACCAGAAGAGAAAGAGCATTTAACCTTGAAAATTATGTCCATGCAATGTTCCCAACGGAGCAATATTCTTTTGCTTCTCTAATGCATAAGGACTTCATCAAGGAAGTGGCACACAATCTCACTCAAACCATTGAAAAGGCAGATGGTCAGACCAGAATGGAGATGGCATTCAAGCAAATCTTGCCCAAGTCTCTACAAATCATACCCTCTGAGCAAGAGGAAGTAAATGGGCAAATGATCACTATTCCAGAAGTGATCAATCTGGTTTATGAAGATGAAGAAGAGAAGGAGACTGATGAGAATGACTATGAAGAACCTCCTTCTAACCATCACAAGGATGAGGATGATAAGAAGGATGATGATGATGCCCCTGCACCAGGGACAGGAGGGATTGCACAAGGTAATAATACCTCAGTTGCTGAAAAGCACACTGAGAGAACATCACAAAAATCCCCTCCTCCATCTCCTCAGAAATCTACCCATCCATCTCCCCAACAAAAGGACACTACTGAACAAGTAGTTGCGCACTCAGAAAACAATACTCAGAAGATATTGGATGCACAAGCCAGAGTTGCTCAACTCAAACAACTGTTGGAGGAAGAACAACAGCTATATCTTCAACTGGAAGAAAAGATAGCTAAATCTAAAGCAAAGCTCCAAAAGATTGAAGATCAAACAATCAAGGAAATGGAAGCTTATGCTGAAATGAAAGAACTCCAGCTTGCTGTTCAGGCAATTGCTGAGGAATTAGATACTGAACAAGTATCTTAAGAAAAGCATGATGCTAAGGCTGCATCTTCACCAAAGAAACCATCCTCCAAAGGCAAGAAACCCATATCTGAGATGGTTGCCGCCTTCAGAAACCTTGATGAAGAAGTGCAAGAGGATGAAGATCACTGGGCTGATGACTCAGAGGATGAAGAAGAAAAGAAATTGGCAGAACACCGAAATGAGCACTTGGTGGTGTCTCATTTGAAAAGGAAGCCGATTATACGAAATCTTCAAAAGTCGCCAAATGTAAACTCCAATGAATACTTGAACAGATATCATGTACTGGCTAAATTGAAAAAGGAGTTGTCTTCTCTAGATAAAGTCGCCATTGCATCAGTCCCTGCAGAGATGAAGGCATTCACTGAGCTCATCACTCAGAGAACAACCAGTCTGGTCATTGCTCAGAAAGACCTAGGCATGGTTAGGGATGATGACCAAAACTTGGCTGCAAAAGCCTTTGAAGAGGCTAGCTATGCTGCTGGAAAAGTAGATGCTATTCAAGGCCCACTAGCAGAGCTCACTGATAAGGAAACAGGTCTTATCAAACAAAATCAGGAGCTCAAGGCTAATATGGAAAAGTTGGTTGCTGCTTACAACTATCTGCAAGAAAACTTTGACTCCCTTTCAGAATCTTTTGTGATTCTTAGTCAGTCAACAATGACTAAGGGGGAAGGATTTCAAGGTGCTCAGAGAGGAAGAGGAAGAGGAAACAAAAGAAAAATTGAACAACCACCTCTCAAAATAAATGAGCCCTCCTCCAGTCAGACTGCTCTACAGATAGTGGCCACCACTCAGCAACTTCCTAAAAAAGGAATGACAACAAGGGCCAGGGCACATAAACCTCCAAGGGGTACCAAAGCTCCAAGGAGAAGACAAGTGATAGGGGTTGATGAGTCTTCTGAAGAAGAAGAAGAAGAAGGCCAAATCAAATCCCAGGGCAATGAAGAAGGCTGCAAATCACCTAACAAGAGAAATCTAGAAGATGATGATGAAGATGAAGCTCCTCTTCACAGAAAGAGAAAAAAGGTTGATAGCCTAACTGAGCCCTTAGCTGCAAAGCCTTTAACAGCTAAAACACCCTCTGGAGATACCAAGTCAATCCAGAGTGTTCTTCAAGCAATCCAAGGGAAAAATCAAGGCAAAGGAGGAATAGATTGAGAGCTAAAAGAAGAAAAGGCCAACTTCCACTCAGGCCAGAAGAAGCCAGAATTGAGTATGTGAAGACTGGCAACAGCTCCTCCTCCTACAGGTGTATTCATAAGAGGAATGAACACTGGATACTGGAACTTAAGCACTTGCTTGTAAATGAAAACGGATTTCCAGTACCAACCATCAACAACTTATGGCATGGAGAAAAGATAATCCAATCTTGATCAACACCAATCATGTCAAAGATTGGTTGGATTTTGAAGTTGTCAAGAGAATTGAAGCCATGAGGAAGGACCTTAATGATGAATGTCTTTATGGAAAACCTGATGATGTGCATAGAGTCCCAAACCTCACTAGAACAGGCACAAGGCCAAGACTTGCTGTGGAACCCTTTGCGTCATTCTACATGACTGAAGATCAATACAAGGGTGACATCAGATATCTGAGGATTATATATGATTACTTCAAGCTATCATATCAAAATTGAGCATGCCTGGAAATGGAGAAAGTATTTATGGGTCAAACACTTTGCCAAGAAGAATCCCACCAAATCATACAAAGAAGTCTGTGGTTATTCCAGAGACACTGAGATGTTGGTCAGACCTTGCTCTATGACTACTCAGATGATATCAAAAGATTTGGAGATAGGGAGTATGCAAATTGATCCTTGGAGCTGCTGAAGTTTTGAAGACTTGAAGACAAGATAATTAGGATGTTTACTTGGAGCTTGGTTACTCCTGTTGTCCTAGTTAACTATGTATTTTGTATCTTGCTGATTGTGCTTTATTGTTTTATCATTGTAAAGTTATCTGTAAACTTTACTTGTAACATATCTGATGAACCTACTCCCAGATATCAATCTATAAAAAGATAACTTGTCAGCAAAGATCACACCTTGTGATTTGGTTGATGTTTACTTTCTGCACTTAATTAGATGAATTGAAAAGATCATAAGAAATGATTAAGTGTTAGATTGTTCCCTCTTCCAAGTTGTAATAGGTTTTCAAGATAGTCATCGTTGACTGATCAAAAAAGGGGAAATTTGTTAGGAATATTTGTTTAGATTTTGATCAGCAACCTAATGACTTATCTTAGCTCAGAAAGGTGGTTAGTACTCTTGGTTCACTTGAACACTGTAAAAGAGGAAAATCACTAATTATGTTAGTCTAGAAAATCTTGTATAGGATGTTAGGTCTCTGAATGTAATTTTTATATCTTTGAAGAAGACCAAGAGGAAGGCATCCAGCAGGAAAGTTCAACAAATTTTGAAGATTTGAAGACTGCATAAGATTGCCGAAGACGAAGGTCATCAGATACCTAGGTCCAGATATCTTGAATAAACAAGTGTTTTTCAATAAACAAGTTTTGCAAAAGATATCTGAGAACACAAGGTTTCAGAACAAGGAAAAGTGCCCACAGATATCTACACTCAGATACCCTGGATAAAACTATGTTTCTGGGAAACAATGTTTCAACAGGTATTTGGAGATGTGAAGGTCTCTGGAAAGGGACATGCAATGCTTCAGAAAGCGTGCATAGTTCCGTTGGCACTACAGGACAAAAATAGTACAATGCAATAAATGCGCAGACAGAGACATCTAAACAAAAGAGGAATTCTCTGAAAAGAGACAACGTCTTCTGCAGTACTATTTTCAGATATCAATAGTTTGAATTTGATTAAGCCTAACGAATACTATTCAAACGGCATAATTTTCAACTATAAATATCAACACCAAGAACTTACATCTACGAACTTATTCATTCAAGCATACAAGCCGTCAATCTACTTATTCACTAGTATACTGTTGCGACCAAGCTCTTGAATTCTAAGTAGCACGAAAGTTCTAAGTGTCCTGATCATTAACAAAGCATTGGCATCTGTGAAGGAGTTGAATCAAAAGATCAAGTATCTGAGATTCATTCTCTAAAACATTTAACATATACTTGGGTCAGTAAAGAACATATCACCACACACTGTGAAGTGTGTTAAGTGATTCTTATTCTATAGAGTATTCTTACATAACTGAGAAAGTTATTAAGACTACTCACCTGACAAACTACCTTAACCAACACCTTCAACGGTGTGGAGTACAAGAAGTACTTAGTTTGGGAAACTAAGGAATAACTCCAAGGTTACTGAGCATAGGAAGTACTTAGTTTGGGAAACTAAGGAATAGCTCAAAGGTTTCTGAGTACAGGAAGTACTTGGCTGAGAAAGCCGGGGAATAACTCAGGGGGGACACTTGGTTGGGAACCTAGTGTATTTAGGAATCGAGAGAAGATATTTGTAAGGTGAACTCAATTATCTGTCTTAGTGGATTCTAGGTCTGAGAAAGGTCGAAGTGGATTAGTTGAAGGATTACGCCACCTTCAGATACCACTATAAAAGACTTGTTATTTAGTTTCAGTAATTTACTTATCGTTCTATTTATCCTGCTAAGTATTTAAACACATTATTATATCTTGCTGAGCACGTGCACTTATCACATAAAAGTCTTCCGCTCTCTGAAATTAAGTATCAGATATCTTCATAGATATCTGAGAAATTGTGTTTATCGACAAAAGTTGTAAAAAACTATTCACCCCCCCCCCCAGTCTTTTCTTTTGCCGTTATCTGGGCCAACACGTTCATATAGGTTCGTCTAGTTCAAAATGTTCGTAAAACCTTCAATCCAATAAGCTAGTTTAAGATTTTCAAAATCGTTTTCGATTAAGGATCGTGAATTAACGACCCACGATTACTCCAGTTCAAAAAATTCAAATAACGATTGGTTGAATTGGATTGATTGAGTTCTGTACGCCAACCGTGTGACAAGTATGAACGATTTCCCTAGAGAAAATTAGCATTACTCGATCATAATTGTTGTGTTCTCTCTCTCTCTCTCATTGATTAAAACTCTTTACTTGCTTTATCTGATTTCTAGTTAGAAAGTATTCCAACCAAATCATCAATCTGTAACTGTTTGCTCTCAATTCGTTGTGGTAGCTTAATTGGTTCCTTAGCGAACGATTCTGTGGTTAGCATTGTCTGTCTACAACAACTGCTTACTACTTGTTTACTAAGTAATAATTTGAGCACATCAGCTCTACCCTGACAGGCCATGAGAAACAGCCCAAGAGAAATCAGAAGCATGACTGCGGTCGCCTGTGGACCGCAGTGATGCCCTCTGCGGTCCCCTGTGGACCGCTATCTTCGATATCTTCAGCTTCGAATCTGTTTTCTTCATTCTTCAATTTCGGGCTTCGTAACTTCGTTTCCTCGAATAGTAGTCTTCTACAAAGTTGTTGCATCTTCAATTATCTTCGCATTAGTTGGTGATGAGCCTATATTTTAGTGTCTCATCTCGTTCTTTTTACCGTCTTTTGTTGGTCTTTATTTACGTTTTTAGTGTTTCTTGTGCATTTTTATGTGTTTTGCATTTTAGTGGTGTTGTGCAGGTTATGACTTATTTAGGTACTTTTTGGAGCTTTAGCATGAACTTGGCGATTTTTGGTGAAAAGGAGCCAGGACGCGTCCCAACTCCTGTCAAGATGCGTCCCAGGTGTACATCCCGCGAGACGCGTCCTCCAGAAGCCGCCAGACGCGTCCCAATTCCTTTCGAGACGCGTCCCAGACTCACAGTCCGCAAGATGCGTCCCAGCTGTTTCAAGACGCGTCCCACGCCTTCGGCGCATAATCTGTTTTCTGCGTTATTATTTAGTTCAATTTTAGTCATTATGGACATAGTTCTTCTTACGTTATTTTTCACTCTCAAGCAAGAACAAAACCCTAGTTTTGGTTTTCTTGCTCTAGTTTATCATTGATTTCACTTGTAATCGTACTATTGACATCGGATTTGGATCTTGAGGTTAGATTATCAATCAACCATTCTTTCTTTCACAATTTCTTCTCTGGTGCTTGATTGCTTTGGTGAATGCTTATGATATCTTCGTTTATGCTTAATTCGATTGTGATTGTCATTATGTATGCTATTACTTGTGCTATGAGTAACTAATCCTTCGATAGATGCGGTAGCAATGTAGGAACAATCGAATTAGAATCTTGACCTAGGTTTGTTCATTTGTGTTAAGTTTTTCCAAGATCTTCGTAAAAACCCCAATTACAGTAATCTAGTTTCGAATCTTCAAAACCATTCCGGTTAAGAATCAATCGTCTGACAATCGATTGATCTCCCTACTTTTACATTTTCAAAGAATGTCTTGGTTACACTGAATTCGTATTTTCTCTGGACAAATAACTGTGACAAGCATATGAACAATAAGTCTGATTCGTATTCGATTTCTCTGAAATGCTACCGTGTTTATTTCTTTTCTCTCTTGATTCAAAGCCTGTTTTCAGTTTACTTAATTCAATTACTATCAATTTTACAAACTCAACTTTACAAACTGTTACTGCAAACTCTTACGTTTGATACTTGAAAACGTCATAGTTAGCTCCTTAAGAACGATTCCGTAGTTAAAGTTTGTTACAACAACTACTTTAGTTATTTGTTGATTTTAATAAGTACTAATTTGAGCACATCAAATTTGGCGCCGCTGCCGGGGAGTTAACTCCTACTATGGTGTTTCTAAGTTGTAAACGTTTTTGCTTGTTTTGTCTGTGTTTATTTTGGACTAACAAAAACTATGCATTAGTTGAGTTTTTGTGAGTCTATGTAGTTGTTACCACAGGTATGATGGGAACTCAAGTACACAATACCAGCAATGCTCTTACCTCACATAAGTTCGGAGACTACATGCAACCACACATGATCAAACTATTCGGTCCGCCGATGGTGTTGTCTAAGAATGCCCGGAACTTAGACATTAAGCCTCACCATTACAACTTCATGCCTAATTTTAGTGGGAATGATAATGAAGAAAATATGAGATTCCTAAGGGAATTTGGGTCTTGGGTTAGTAGGATACCACTAGTTGATGGAAGTAGTGTAACTGATGAGGATGTCAGAATGAAGGTGTTTCCGATGTGTCTCCAAGATTTGGCTAAGACATGGTTGCTTAACCTTCGAGAGGGGTCGCTATCTGCATGGGATCTACCAGAGCTTTATAGGGAAGTATTACCCTCCTTCAAAAACGTTAGACCTCTGCAGGAGGATTTCACAATTCAAACAGGAACATCACGAGACAATGCATGAGGCACGTGAGCGGTTCCAACACCTTCTCGCCGAATGCCCCCTCCACCGTTTTGATGAGATGACCTTATGCCAGAGTTTCTATGGGGGGCTGAATCCAAATGAGCAGTTGCTAGTCGACATGAACCTTGGGGGGTCGATAATAACTAGTACAACATCAAATATTGAGGAAGCATTCAACAAGCTGGCTACTGTATCTCAGCACAGGATGATGCGAGACAGGCATGCCCACTTCAATCCTCCTCCAAAAACTCAAGATTTCGAAGGCATTACGACAGCCCTTATGGATAGAATTGAAGCCCTTAAAGAGTCACAAAAAAGACTGGAGGATGTAATTGTTTCACTCAAAGCGAGAGATCAGAAGAGAGAAGTCGAGAACCCCTCGATTATTATGGAGAGTGTTGAGGGTAAAAGTTCCCCAACCACTTAGAGATTATTCTGTCCCACTAGTAATGGCCAAGATATCCTCAAGTAAGAAGCCCCGTACAGCGTAAGAGCCAACGTGTGAGAGCCTGACATCCAAAGCTTGGTAAGAACCTGCACAAGTGACTTGGAAGAGGGGGGGGGGGGGGGGTTAGGACCCGGTTTGCTAAGTGTCAAACCGGTTTGAGACTTTACTCAAGAGAGACTGAAGATCTACTCTGTATGATAATCAAGGTTCGGAAGTGATTATTGCTTACCATTATCATGGGAGTGTGTGCCCTATATATAGATTTTGTCCCCAATTGGGAGGGTTCCACCAGATCATGCAAAGTGTAAGGCCTAGATTGAGCCACCAAGGCTTCAGTAGGCCCATGGCCCATTAATGACACTTGCCCCATTCCACTTTGGGCTTTTAGGGGTAGTTTAGTCATTAATGTGAGAGCATTAGAGGCTTTGATAGTCTGCTGCAGGTCAAGGTCTGAAGAGGTTGGTCCGGACGTTTGGTCCGGACTGTATTGGGTTGTGTATGGGGAACTTCCATAAGTTTGTCCGACTCCTCTGATTCGAACCTTGTGGCTCGGACCTCCTTACTCTCTAGTGCCAGTTTACTTGGTTGCTTGTGAGATTGTCATGTTGGATCCGGATGGTCGTCCGAGTCGGACCCCATGGTTACGGACCACTGGAGGGGTCAGAGCTATTACCGTTCAAGCTCTCTCTGTCCTTCTCCTCCAGGATGGGTCGGACCTTAGGGTTGTATCATAGTGTTTCGGATCCTCAGACAACTTGGGATGCTTTAGGATTCGTTCCAAAGGCACCTATGACGGATTGGACATATTTTCGTATTAACTTATGTCCCCCTAGTTTCCAAGTATCTTAGTAGAAGATAGTTGTGGAACTATAGTTGAAAGTGGAGGAGACAGTTTGTTTCTTGGTCCAATCCTTCCCTCGTAAGCAGAAAAAAGGGTGTAACTCGTGCTTCTTGTCGTCCTTAATCTTGATCTCTCTCTCCCCCCCCCCCCTTTTCTTTCTTTTGTTGTAGTCCGAGGAAGGAGGCTCGGAGTGCAACAAAATTAAAGAAATAAGGGGTATTTGTAAGCGAGATCAAGTGGACAGAGAGCGTCAGAGTTGTACCTCTTTGT
This sequence comes from Plantago major, assembly GCA_026545765.1. Lineage (NCBI taxonomy): Eukaryota > Viridiplantae > Streptophyta > Magnoliopsida > Lamiales > Plantaginaceae > Plantago > Plantago major. Next base: position 32,273,561 of record CM048839.1, read on the forward strand.
GGGTGAAGGGATGATCCAAACGGATAAGAGTCCATGTGGTGATGAGTTGGATCAACCGTCCTTGTAAAAAAGGTAGGGTTTTTATCAACCTTGTTGGGATGGTCCGAAGAGGGACATCCGAATGGACGAGGGTCCGTGTAGTGGTGAGGTAAATCATCCTTCCTTGTAAAAAGGGGAGGGTTTTTATCAACCTTGTCGGGATGGTCCGAAGAGGGACATCCGAACGGACGAGGGTCCGTGTGGTGGTGAGGTAAATCATCCTTCCTTGTAAAAAGGAGAGGGTTTTTATCAACCTTGTCGGGGTGGTCCGAAGAGGGACATCCGAACGGATCCAAGGTATAAGATAGATTGCCCCCCTGAGGGTGTAGTAATATCCTCTTCCCGAGCATTGTGAAGTTGGTTGTATGTTTTTGTCATCGTAAGGTAAATATTTTGTACCAATGTGTCATTTCACTTGGTATTGTTGTACTATGCCGTTGGATGAGTTTCGATCTACGATTGAGATTTAATCCCGAAAAATGGTGACGGTTGGGCTTCCTGATTTAACCCTCTAGAAATAGGGGTTTCACCGACGTCATTTTCACATTCTAGAGAGAAGATTTTCGACTTTTTCAGTACATCCGAAGCAAGTGCAAGCAATCCGAAGCGAGCGAAAAGAAGTCCGTAGAGAGTTATCCCAGCAAAATTAGTTGCCTTCGATCCAACCATCCGAGTACAAGTAAGTTGCTTGTTTTCCTGAATGGTTGTCAAATTTCCTTGAGTTTGTTGTTTCGCAACTATTGAAAATATGGTCTATTCGGATGCATGCTTATGTTACGTATTCTGTAATTGGTAATAACCACAGTGTATTTCGGATATGTTGAGTAGTCATGACTAACGCCGGACTGACACCTTACTAACTCCGCACTAACTTCGTTCGGTAGAGTCGTTTTATATCCGCCGAACTTAGAATTTTTCCTTTTCTTAATATACATAAACGGCCTCTCAGACTGCCATCTTAAAGCTTACGAAATTGCTTTCTCCTTTCCCTAGGATGTCCGAGAGTGATAGTCAAAACCGATCCGAGGCTGAAGGATATGACTCCGACGCGTTGTCCCTATTAGATAGCTCCGAGGAGATTGATATTGTTGGTGGGGATGATTCAGTAGAGCTGGAGCATTCTCCTCGTCCGAGCCGGGAAGAGCCCGAGGTAAGCTCCTTACTTCGGTTAGTTGTTCCGGGTTTAGGGTCTCCGAAGCGTCGGGATTACCTGCAAGTCTCTAATGTGCAGGGTGCTGGTGCTGTTCAAGAGACAAGCTCTAGGACCATAGGGGCTCTCCATCCGCACCGTGCTGGGAAGGAGCCCGAACTCCCGGTAGAGATTCGATCCCTCATTCGCAACCTAGGTTATAATTTTAGGAGTAACCCTAATCGAGTGCCGTTCATTTCGGATCCACAGGAGCCTAACATCGAGGAGGTGCATGATACCTCTGAGGCACCACCTGAGTTGGGTATGTTCGAAGAAGGTGTCGAGGATCGGGTCCAGGTTGCTGTTCCCCTTCGGACGGTGGTAGAGCTGAGTTCATCGTCCGGGGATGACAAAGTGGAGGAGGAGGGCTGTACTGACAATGTCAGTTCCGAGGAGGAAGAAGAGGAAGAAATGCTGTCCGCCCATATTTTTCGGAGGGAGTCAGCTGGGCAAGCGGGTACGAGTCGTCAACGGACCGAAGAGGAGTTGCCCGAGGGGCTTAAGAAGGGTGAAGACGTGTTCTGGGTGAAATTCCCTCGGTCGAGGGACGATGTAACTCATCCTGATCCGGAAGGTGAACTGAACGAGGAAGGTACATTGCCCACGTGCCCTTCGATTGTGATGGCCGAGGAGGTGGAGGAACTTTGGAGGAAGTATGAGATCCGTGGAGATCCTCATTCCGGATGAGTCACACGCTTTTTACAATCCGCCTCTGGGGTATATGTGCGTGCATGAGATAAGTCTTCACTGCGGGTGGCGTTTGCCAGTGGCGTCCGAGTTTTTGGACATTTTGAACGATATGGGGTTAAGTCCTCATCAAATCATCCCTAATTCTCTCGGGAATCTGATGTGCTTCGGGGTGATGCGTAAATACAAAGGCATCCCGGTTACTTTTGACAACTTCCAGAAGTTATTTAGTGTTAGTGTAAGTAATAGGAATACATCATTCTATACGCTCTCCTCCATGGGAATAAATTGGTGGAAGAGATATATCTTCGTCCGGCCCGCTCTACAACAGGGTCAATCCGAAGCGGAAAGGACCCAATGGCGTTTTGAGAAGAAGTTTTTCCGAGGCAGGCTGCCGGACTGGAAGCCTCCGGCTCGGAACGTGCCTTTGTGGATGCAAGCTCTCCACTGGAATCAAGATCCGGAGAAATATTTTTTCCGGGGATTTATCTGCCAACCGCTTCCCTATCTAGCTGGCTTTTCGGAGCCAAGTTTTTGTGACGGGAAGAAGGATCTAAGTAAGTTCTTCTTCATTCGGTCACGTGGTCAGTCATCCGAGTCGGTGGTCCCTTTATTGATTTGTTTGTAGTTGTGGATAAAATTTTCGTCATCATGTACCAACTTATTGTTCTTCGGATGTGCAGATTTTTTGTTCGAGTACACCATGTCCACCATGCGGGAGCTGAAGCGGAAATAAAATGCCGCTCAACGGAAGGAGATGGAGGAGGGTACCCGAATCCAAATCATCAAGACATCTACTGTGCTGCCAATGGAAGAGCCTCGGAATGCTGCTACTTTCCGAGTGGAAGAGACTCGGAGGGCCACGGCGGACAAGGGTAAGGTGGCTGGCTCGAAGGGGGCCAAGAAACCTCCAAGGTCTGTGTCTCGGGACCCTCCTGCCAGTGGTTCGAGTGCTGCGGCTGGACAAAAGCGTCCATCCAAAGGTCCGATCCCTGCGGCCAAGAAGGGCAAAGGGAAAGCGAGTGGTGAATCAGACTTGGAGGCGGAAGTGGCTCGGTTGGCTGCTGTTCTGGAGCTGGACCGTATTGCGGAGTTGTCCGCAATTCACCAAAAGGTAGATACTGATTTTCTGGGAATCTTTTCTTTGTTCGAAATCTGTACTAATTTCGTTTTATCATGTATCGTAGCTTACGGCCGCTATTCGGGCATGTTACATGGTGGCGGGTCAGAGGGCCACGATGGAAGAGGATTTGGCAAAGGCTGAGGCTGCTCGGGTGGTGGAAACGTGTTAGGAAATTTGTTAGATATTTTGTTAGAAATATCTGTTTAGATTTTGATCAGCAACATGATGACTTATCTTAGTCTCAGAAAGGTGATTAGTACTCTTGGTTTGCTTGAACATTGTAAAAGAGGAAACCCACTAAGTATGATAGTCTAGCTAATCTTGTATAGGATGTTAGGTCTCAAAATGTAATTTTTATTTTATGAAGAGAAGACCAAGAACAAGACATCCAAGCAGAACAAGTTCAACGAATTTGAAGACTTGAAGAAACTGCACAAGATTACTGAAACAGTTTTACAGATACCTTGGCCAGATATCTTGAAGACACGAATAGTTTTAAACAAACTGTGTCACAAGAGATATCTGAGAAATAAAAGGTCTATCTGAAAACAAGGAAAGCAACGGTACCTTCTGACGAAGAAGACAAACTCATCAAGAAGATCGTACAGATATCAATAGTTTGAATTTGAGCCTAACGGATACTATTCAACGACATTCAAATTCATCTATAAATATCAATACTTAGACTACTTGAGAAGACACCTTGAACTCCATAAACACACACACACACACTTTAACTGTTTTTGCACTTATCTATCTTAAGTCTTCCGCGCTCTGAATCTAAGTATCAGATATCTACACAGATATCTGAGAAATAGTTTTTATTGACAAAAGTTTTAAAAGACTATTCACGCCCCCCTCTAGTCTTTTACTTTGCCGTTATCTGGACCAACAAGTGGTATCAGAGCGGGAGGTTCACAAGCCTTCTGCACTGAAACTAGATCCCCAGATAGGTGAAGGAACTTTGTCCATTTACGAGGACTATTTAATTTGTGTGTTAAGTGTGCAGGAATGTCTCTGAGTGATGCATCCGTTCTCAAACCAGAGAACTACAAGAAATGGAAAAATAACATGATGCTCCACCTTGAAGCCATAAGTGACGAAATGATCGAAGTAATAAAAAATGGCCCAATAGTCATTCAACAACTTAAACAAGTCATGGAGGTTTCTAATGGTAGAGACAGAGATCAAAGCGAAGGATCTTCACTGGCGATCGTCAACAAGTGGGAGATCTACTAGTCAAGTTATTTACGAACCAAAGCCCAGAGAACTCTGGACATCGGAAGATGCCAAGAGAAATCGTCTGGATGGTCAAGCTCGTAATATCATCATCAGATCTACACCTGAGCACATACAGTGTAAACTGTGGGGTGCTAAAACAGTGAAAGTTGCCTGGCAACTGATTGAAGAAATCTGTGCCGGAACTGAGAAAACCAAAGAAAACAAGTTCGAAGTTATCAAGTTGAAATTTCAATATTTCAAACAAGGACCCACTGAAACTCTGGAAGAACTTGATTTCAGATTTACCACTCTCATGAGTGATATGGCAGCACTTGGGGAAAGCAACAGATACTCTCAATCAGAAAAGATTAAGACTATTGTCAGAAGTCTTAACCACAACTGGGAGCATACTAAATTCTTTTATTTTAATCAAGGTATGCCAAATATCACTCCAGTGGAACTCTTCTCACATCTTGCTACGGTTGATTATGAGACAACACAAAGAGAACAAACAACTGAAAAGTTGCAGAATATTGCTCTAGTTGCTCAAGGAACTTCTGAAAAGAAGAAAAGCAAGGAAGAGACTGAGGATGCTCTTGCTGCAAAGCAAATGAGCAAATATGTCAGTCGAGAAATTGAGAGAAGAAAAGCCAAAGAGAAGCTGAAAAAGCATCTAGGCTCAAACTATCACCAGTACAAAAATATGCAAAGCTCGCTGAACAAGCCAGCTCAGAAAGCATCATGTACTGAGGAAGTAGAAATTGGAAACGATATCTGCTTCTATTGTCAGAAACCTGGTCACTTCAAGAAGGATTGTCCTGCCTTCAACAAACTAAGGACAGGTGACTAGAAAGATAGAAGAATCTTCAGAAGAAGCCAGAAAGCTTTATTAACTGAAGAAAGAAAGAAAATCCAAACTCAACTGGATGCTCTAGTCTATGAGACAGATTATGAAGATGACAATTCAGATGACTCAATCTTACCATCACCAGAATTATGTGGAGTTACTCATGATATAATCGACTTCGGCCTCAAGAAGAATGAAATGTGGAGTTCTTTGAGATTGATGGTCCAGACATCTCTAACATAGAAATCTGTCTTATGGCTGATGAGGTAACACATACTTCTTGTTATACTTATGAAAGTGATGAAGAAGAAATAAAAGATCTAGAAAATCTCAGGAAAGATCTTGACATCTATGAAAGAGAATTTCTAATGATCCGAGCTAGAGCCGAAAATCTTGAAGAAGAAAAGAATTCTCTTGCAAAGGAAAATTCTCAATTAGTTAAGATATCTGAGAAAAAGGATGCTGAAAATGCATTTCTCAAAGCTCAGATATCTGAGACTGAAAAGTCACATAAAGAAGCAATGGCTGAATTACGAAAGAAATATGAAGATCTTCTTTCTGAAAACAAGGAATCAAAAAGAAAGAATTATCTTTTCAATCTTATGCCAAAGCTAGTGACACTCTTACTGAAGTACAATCTTACTTAAGAGATCCTTCAGAAAAGAAAGGACTTGGGCTGAATACACAGACAGATTGTTCTATCACTCTGAATAAGAGTGAGGAAAGAAGAACATTTGTAAGTACTCAGCAGGATGGTTCCCATGCAATCTATAGTATCGGTCAGAAGACGAAGATTGTTGACAAAGGAAAGGCAGGTGCGACTAAACCTTTGTGGGAAAAACAAGTCAAAAATAAAACTGATGGGCACGTCTCTGAAAAGAAACACAACACTGAAAAGTGTAAACACCCACAGTGCTATGTCTCTCAAAAGGGTAGAATTGCAGGAGCTGACAAATTCTCTCATGTCACTTTTTCTGAAAAGAAATTGGATCAACCAGAGACTAGCAAAGCTGTTGAGAAAAGATCTCAGATAGCTTCAAGTGCTCGAAACGGTATTGGCTATAAAGGCATCGGGAAACAACTTGCTCATGAATACAAACAAGAGCAAGAACGATGGCTAAAGGCTAGAATTGCTCAAAGCAATTATCAGAAGTGGAAGTTGAATCAAGCCACTGAAAATCTGAATGCCAGGACTAGAAGAAATCTGGCAAGGAAAGCTAAGTTTGCTGAAAAGCAAACTCAGAAACCTGACAGGTATCTGAAAGCACCAAATGGAGCACCTAGGAACACACCAAGGAAGAAAGTAATTCTTAATAATGATAATCATTCAATCAGAATTCCTCCTTATGTTCCTATCAGACAAAAGAATGTTCCAAGGAAATTCATTCAAAAATGGATTCCTACTGGAAGATTGTTTAGTCCTGATGGTTCCAACTGTAAATTGAGAACCGAATCTCCTATTCCCTGTTGTGTGCAGAATGCTTCCTGGACTAAAGCACAATGGCTATTTGATAGTGGATGCGGAAAGCACATGACAGGATACAAAGCAAATCTGGTCGATTACAAAGCTTGCAACACAGGACCAGATATCAGATTTGCTGGAGGAGAATTAAATCCCTCTCTGGGATTTGGCAACGTCAAATTGGGAACATTAACAATCACTGACGTATTACATGTTAAGGATTTGAAATATAATCTATTTAGCATGAGCCAGTTTGCAGACAAAGGTTTTACTGTAAAATTCAAAGCAAAATACTGCAAACTAATTGACAATGAGTCAAAGCAGACAGTCTTGGTTGCTCGGCGGAAAGGCAGTCTTTATGTTACCGATTGGGCATCTGCCACAACTGAAGAATGTCTCATAGTGAATCAATCTGGTCACACAGAAGAGCACTGGTTATGGCACAAAAGAATGAGTCACTTGAACTTCAAAACTCTGAACAAACTTGCAAAGAAAGAGTTAGTGGTTGGCTTTCCCAAAACGTCTTTCAGAAAGGATGATATCTGTTCTGCATGTAGATGGGGAAACAATCCAAAATCTCTTTCAAGTCCAAAACTAGACACTCTAGTGTTAGACCACTGCAACTACTACATATGGATCTTTTTGAATCATCTGTAACTAGTTATGCAGGAAAGAAGTATGGTCTGGTTGTTGTAGATGACTTCACAAGATTCACTTGGGTTGTCTTTCTGAAACACAAATCTGACGCCAGGGTGGAGATACCAAACTTGCTGAAAAAGCTTGAAGTCATGAAAAATGACAAGGTATCTGCAATCAGAATAGACCATGGTACTGAGTTTGTCAACCAGTACATAAAGAATTTTTGTACCTGCAAAGGTATACAACACCAACTTTCCTCTGTAAGAACACCTCAACAAAATGGCGTTGCAGAAAGAAAAAATAGAACCCTTAAAGTAGCTGCAAGGACGATGCTAGCTGACACTGAAATAAGTGAAATTTATTGGGTCGAAGCTGTAAACACAGCCTGCTACACTCAGAACAGATGCTTGATAAACAAACACCATGACAAGATCCCTTATGAAATCTTGGTTGGTAGAACCCCTAATATCAAACATCTAAGAGTATTTGGTTGTAGATGTTTTGTTCTAAACAATGGAAAATATTATCTGAGAACATTTCAACCAAAGGCAGATGAAAGTGTATTTCTTGGCTATTCCACGAATAGCAAAGCCTACAGAATTTACAATAAAAGAACAAAGAAAATTGAAGAATCAGTTCATGTTGTATTCTATGAAGGAAGCAAGAAAACACCTCCTAATGATGAACTCTCAGAAAGGTTCAAAGAACTAATGTTGAGGGATTCTGAAGAAGAATCCTCAGAAAGGAGAAACATCATTACGGATAGTGAGGATGACTCTGACGTAGAAAAGCATGAAGTGCCTAGTAACAGCAAGATGACTCACAAACATGATGAAGAATTTCCTATGAAACTTCCAGAAATGGAAACCGAAGATGTTCATCATGAAGCTATCTCTGGAAATAATCTCTCTGAAAGATAGCTCAAACACTGAACAAGTGTCAGACATTAATTGCCCTTCTGAGGTGCAAAATGTCTTAGATACTGAAAAAGTATCAAATCAAAATCCCAGTGATACTCATTCAAATCATTTGGATATTGATCCTACTAGCACTAAACCTATGATGAGATGGATCAAGGATCATCCTGCAAAAGATGTGATTGGACCAATTAATCAAGGTGTTAGGACTAGGAGAGCAATAGCTGAAAATGCTAATTCTCTCTTTGGATGTTTCATCTCAAATATTGAACCCAAAAATATAGAAGAAGCATTAGGAGACCAAGACTGGATCTCTGCAATGCAAGAAGAGTTGGATCAATTTGAGAGAAACAAAGTCTGGAAATTAGTTCCATTCGTGGAAGGAATATCTGTGATTGGAACTAAATGGGTTTTCAGAAACAAAATGAATGAATCTGGTGAAATAACCAGAAACAAAGCAAGATTGGTTGCCAAAGGATTTACCCAGACTGAAGGCTTAGATTTTGATGAGTCATACCAGTTGCCAGATTGGATGCAATAAGACTCTTTCTAGCCTTTGCAGCTCATAAAGATTTTAAAGTTTATCAGATGGATGTCAAAAGTGCATTCTTGAACGGTGAACTTGCAGAAGAAGTTTATGTTGGGCAACCACCTGGCTTTGAAGTTTCCTCAGAAAGTAGAATGGCCTATAAACTCTGTAAAGCTCAGTATGGTGAAAACAGCTCCAAGAGCATGGTATGACACTTTGGCCAAATACCTTCTGGAAAGTGGTTTCAAGAAAGGTGAAGTTGATAAAACTTTATTTACCTTAAACCATGATGGGAAACTACTCTTAGTTCAAGTATATGTTGATGACATCATATTTGGATCTAAGGACAAGCAACTTTGTAATGACTTTGCAAATCTCATGAAAAGTAAGTTTGAGATGAGCATGATGGGAGAAATGAATTATTTTCTAGGATTGCAAGTCAAGCAACTCAATGATGGAATATTCATTAGTCAAACAAAGTATGTAAAAGATATGCTCACAAAATTCAATCTTAAGCCTTCTGAAAAGAATGCTAAGATACCTATGAGCATTGGAACCAAAATGACCATCTTGAATCGCATAAGAGTGTTGAAGAACATAAGTATAGGAAATTGATAGGTTCACTACTTTACCTCACCGCAAGTAGACACGATATTCAATACGCGTTGGAGTGTGTGCTAGATTTCGGACAAATCCGATGCAAACACACTATAACACGCTATGAAAATATTAAGGTATGTAAAAGGTACGATAGATGTAGGATTGTGGTATCCTAAAGAAAGCGGATTGAGTTTAGTTGGGTACTCGAATGACGATTATCTCGGATCAACGCTTGATAGGAAAAGCACCTCGTGAACTTGTCATTTTCGGTACTAGACTTATCTCATGGTTTAGCAAGAAGCAAAACTCAATTGCAACTTCTACCACAGGCTGAATATATTCTTTGGTTGTTGTGCAACACAAATTCTGTGGATACAACAACAACTTAAAGACTATGGACTCGATGAAGAGAGAACTCCCATTTACTGTGACAACACAAGTGCTATTGCGAGTACGCAGAATCCTAAATTTCATGCCAAAACAAAGCATATTGATGTTAGCCATCACTTCATCAGAGACCATGTTGAAAAAGGCAATATAGAGATACTCAAGATTGTATCAAGACCAACTTGCGATATCTTCACTAAGCCACTACAAGAGAGTAGATTCTTAGCCTTAAGACATAGTCTTGGACTAATGGAACTACCAATGAAGAAAAAGTTCAGAATGCAGGGCATCCGGAGAAGAGGTAGCCGACAGCCTCCAGAGAAGAGGTGTCCGAAGCGGGCATCCGGAGAAAAGAAAATAGAAATCTGGCAGGTATCCGAAGTCAAAAGGCTAAAGAGCAAAAGATGACTTAAGATCTACGAGGGCGGAACTCGGATATCGAATCACTCTATAAACGGGAACACAAAGGAGAATAGTACAACTATCTGCGATAACTACTCTCTTGAAATTCGCATTATTTCTATCTTGATGAAAAACTTGGAAAAATCCTAAGTATAAGACAGATTCAGATGCAAACAGTGTTCTTGGTCATACAAAAACGTGATTCAGATAGCTAATAGCCAAAATTCATTAAATGGGCACAATTACACTTGTTGATTGAGATCATTGCTGAAGAAGCAATGGTGACCCTTGATGAAATTAAGCGATTGATCTATACGGTGGAAATTAATTCACAGTAAATAGTGGACTGTAAAAATTCTGACAAAGCCCACTTTGCATTTAATGCCAAACTAGCTTTTGCTCACGCCTGCTTGCAAATCACAGATACGTACACACAAAATCAATTTGTATGTATTTGTCCGTTGAGATTCTATTGCTATATATATAGGATTTTGGCAAAAGAAATCACTTTTGCCTAATCCAAAATTCCGACTTGCACAAAAATAGCAAAACCTTCTCTTGATTCTCTGCAAATCTTCTACAATCTCTGCAAATCAAGATTAAGTTTTTCTGCAAAGAATTACTCAATCAAATCTCTTTCAAGCACTATATAAAGAGATGGCCCCAAAGAATTCTTCTACACTGAAATCTCAATCCTCCACTGGTACTGCTGAAAAGCAAGCACCAGAGTTGGTTATTGTGAACAACCGACTGGTAGGAGATTTTAATCCTGACCATTGGACTTCAAATCACAGAATGATTTGGGGTGGTGCCATGATTGAGGAATACCTCACGGCTGCAATTGAAAACCAAACCGATAGAAAACTGATTCTTGACATGCTTGAAAAAGCACAAATCAATGGTTTTCTATCTGCTCGCCCAAGTGGAATTTCATCACTCTATGTGTTGGAATTCTACAACAACTCCAGGATAATTTCCTGTGTTTCTGAAGGCACTGCAATAGTGTCTATCAAAACCTCAGTCCACGGAAAGGAAATCCTTCTGGACATAACAACTTTCGGTAAGTTGTTTGAGTTTCAAAATCTTGGAAAGGATTTTGAAATAAACACCAAGGACGTTGATCTCCTAGAAGGTGTTAAAGAACTATACAGTGACGTGTGTGATCTTGAAAAATCAGATACACCCACTGAATTCAAGCTTGCTGACATTCGAACTAGACATCTGATGGTTCACTGGGATGTATTGGTTTGCATTCTTCACAGATGCTTTGATGGTCTACAAGGAGGTGCTGACCAAATAAGCCAAGAACGATGGATCATGATGTTCTTGCTGAATCAACAAGAAAAACGGCTGGAAAACCCTTTTAACTGGGGAAAGTACGCCTTCATGAAGTTTGTGAAGAAAATTCAAGGCTTCGAGCCTAAAATAGCCAAAGGACTAGCTGAGCCAAAGGCCACAGTAGGCTATGGTCTGAAGATATGCTACTTGCTGGAGAAGCTTGGCATTGAGCTCAGAGAGACGGCTGAAATAGCCAACAGTAACCTACTCTACAAATATGAGTATACAAACTTGTTAAAAAGGTTACTGGGTCTCAGAAAGGTTCTAAGAAGCGAAAGTCTGAAAAGGTATCTGAAGAAAAGGTTGCGACCAAGAAGCCCAGAACTTCAAGGAAGAAGTCTGCTGGCAAATCAGAAGACATACCCATTGAGGTTGTCGATTCTCAGATATCTGCAGGCATTGCCGATGAACTGATAAAGGCAGATGAACTCATCAATGCTGCAAAAGAGTTATCAACTACTGAACAAGTAGACTCAGCAAGAGAAAGTGCTTTCAGAAATGTGAAGACTATTCCAGAAAGCCTTGCTGATGAACTCATAAATGCTGCCAAAAGTGGTGAAAAACACCAAGCCCCATCTGCAGAAACCGCAGGAGTAATGGACCAATCAGTTCCTAATGCTGATGAGAGCTCTGACGATGAAGATGAGAAGCTAGTCATCTCTCAAGTCCTAGAAAGAACAAAAAGGGCTAAGGTTACTGAAATAGTAACTGGTGAAAAGGTTTCTGAAGAAGAACCTACACCTCAAAGTTCTTGAACAAGCACCTATAGCAAAGGTTGTTGGTGCAAACACATCATCGAGGAACGCGTTTCTTACGCACAACTTCAAAAGGCCACGATGAGTGGTATTTTAGTCTTTGGCGAATCTTGATGGAAACGCCACATCTAAAAATCGGAAGAACACTCTCGACCAATTTTACGCTTCCGACAACCACAACAACCACAACCAAAACAGCCACAAGTGGTTGATGAAATGGTAAATGAACTCCATTTTGAATTACCAAAGAATGCAAGATATCTTTGAAGAAAATCCTGCAAAAGAGCAGGTTCCCCAACTCAAAACTGAGATATCTACTCAGAATGATCAACCAGGGGAGGCAACTGAGTTGCAAACTCAGGAAAGGTGTGAAGTACCTGAAACTTCAAACAAAGAAGTGTTACTGGAACAAGAAGACCAAAGTATAGAAGGGTCACGAGTTTCAGAGACCAATCAGCCTGACATGGATCAGGTAGCTGAATGGTTTAACTCTCATCTTGTGAAACTTTATGCTTATATATATCTTGTTACTTATAAAATTTCTTTGTTACAGGCTGAGTTAGAAACACAGAAACAAGAGGAAGCTGGGAAGCTTGCCTCAGAAACTGAGAAGGAGGTTACCCAAACCTCACCTCTTAAGAAATCTGAGCCTGTGCCACAGGTGATAAATTGATTCTTAAGATAACACTTTTCAGTCATATGTTCATGTGCTTAAAGTAAATGTTTCTAACAGGCTCCAACTGAGAAAGAGGAAGATAAGGCAGAAATGCCAAAAAAGGACCCAGAACCCAACAAGGTTTCTGAAGAACACATCATTGAGCCTTCCCATATGAAGGTACATATATATATATATATATATATATATATATATATATATATATATATATATATATATATATATATATATATATATATATATGAAAATCAGTGGTAAAAATTCTTCACCTTGGGTTATCTTAAACTTCTTCTAAATTACTCAATACTTTCTGCTCACAGGCTCACTCAGAAGTAGAAGTGCAAGGAGACAGAGTTGCGACATCCTCTGCACCTATGGAAATTGATGAGGCATCAAGGCCTTCATCACAAGAAAAGATTCCAGAGACTGCACAAGTCTCTGAGAGACAAGTATCTGAGCCTCCCATGGAGGTAATTGACCTCTCAGATATCTGATTTGTCACTTAAAGTTTTCTTGATAAAATTTCCTAAGTATTGTGATAATTTTAATTCTCAGGTTCAAGAAAGAAAGGTTGATGAGGACCAGACTTCCAAGTCTCCGCCTCACAACAAGATATCTGAGACACCAATTGTCTCAATAGCACAAGTCTCTGAGCCTGAAGTACTTACTCAGGTAACTCTGAAACTAAACTACACTTCTACTCAGATATCTATAAAAGTTTTGAAGCTCACTCAAAACTCTTTCTATCAGGCTCAAACAAGTGCAAAGAAGGCTCCCAATGATGAGATAAGGGATCTACTTCCCTTCCTCAAAGCTCAAACCCTGCCAAAGCATATACAATGCTTCAAGAAATGGCAAAGGTTAAGGTGCTCTGATCTCTCTGAAATATTGAGAATCACAGATCAACCAACCAGACGAGCACGAGCTCTTGACTTGGAGACATATATCCATGCAATGTTCCCTACCGAATAGTACACAGTTGCGACTTTATTGCATAAGGATTTCTCCAGAGAAGTGGCGCACAGTTTGATACAAGCCTTTGAACAGGCGGATGGTCAGACAAAATTACAGATGGCATTCAAGCCAGTTCTACCCCAGACTCTGCAATTTATACCTTCTGAACAAGAAGAGGTTAATGGGCAGAAGATCACTATTCCTGAAGTGATCAATCTTGTATCTGAAGATGATGAGGAGGAAGAGATAAACGAAAACGACTTCGATGAACCTCCCACTGATCATCACCAAAAGGATGACACGGACAAAAAGGATGATGATGATGCCTGCACTGTGGACCGGAGGAATTTCACAAAGAAATCATGCCTCAACTGCTGAAAAGCAAACTGAGAGGAAAGCACAGAAATCTCTGTCTCCATCTCCTCAAAAGTCAACTCATCCATCTTCCCATCAAAAGGTTAATACTGAACAAGTAGTTGAGGATTCTGAGGAAATCACTCAGAAATTGTTGAATACACAATCCAGAACTGCTCAACTCAGACAATTGTTGGAAGAAGAACAACAGCTCCATCTTCAACTGGAAGACCAGATAGCTAAATCCAGAGACAAGCTTGACCAACTAAAAGATCAATATCTGCAAGAGATGATTGCTTACTCTGAGGTTAAAGAGCTACAGGATGCTGTAAATGCCATCACCAAAGAACTCGATACTGAAGAAGTATCTGAAATTCAGCATGATGCTAAGGCTGTATCATCTTCAAAAGAAGTACCATCCTCCTCCAAAAAAGGGAAGAAACCAATCTCTGAGATGGTTGCTGGACTCGACACAATCGATGAGAATGTCCAAGAGGATGAAGATCACTGGGCTGATTACTCAGATGATGAAGAAGACAAGACTTTGGCAGAGCACCGCAATGAACATCTAGCGGTCAAGAGAATTGAAGCCATGAGAAAGGATCTCTCTGATGAATGTCCATATGGAAAGCCAGATGATGTGGACATAATTCTGAATATCACAGGAACAGGCACAAGAGCAAGACTCGCTGTGGAATCCTATGAATCGTTCTATCTAACTGAAGATCAATACAAGGGTGACATCAGATATCTGAGGATTATCTACGAATACTTCAAGCTTTCAGATATCAGAATAGAGCATGCCTGGAAGTGGGGAAAGTATCTGTGGGTCAAACATTTTGTCAAGAAAAATCCTACGAAAACCTACAAAGAGGTCTGTGGATTTGCCAGAGACACTGAGATGCTCGTCAGAACACTTCTCTATGATTATTCTGATGACATCAAAAGGTTTGGAGATAGGAAATTTGCAGACTGATCCATAGAACTACTGTTGAAGACTTGAAGAGTTGAAGACTTGAAGAGTTGAAGACTTGAAGAGTTGAAGACTTGAAGACTAGTCTATTAGGATGTTTACTTAGAGCTTGGCTACTCCTGTTGTCCTAATTTACTAATTTTTCGTTGTTGTATTTTTGCTGACTGAGCTAAACATGTTTTATGTATTGAAGTTATCTGTAATCTCTCTGTGTAACTTATCTGAAGAACTTACTCTCAGATAGTATTCTATAAAAGATAACTTGTCAGCAAAGATCACACTTTGTGATTTGGTTGATGTTTACTTTCTGCACTTAATTGAATGAATTGAAAAATCTTAAGAAATGATTAAGTGTTGGATTGTTCACTCATCCAGATTTGTAATAGGTCAGATAGTCATCGTTGACTGATCAAAAAGGGGGAAATTTGTTAGGAAATTTGTTAGATATTTTGTTAGAAATATCTGTTTAGATTTTGATCAGCAACATGATGACTTATCTTAGTCTCAGAAAGGTGATTAGTACTCTTGGTTTGCTTGAACATTGTAAAAGAGGAAACCCACTAAGTATGATAGTCTAGCTAATCTTGTATAGGATGTTAGGTCTCAAAATGTAATTTTTATTTTATGAAGAGAAGACCAAGAACAAGACATCCAAGCAGAACAAGTTCAACGAATTTGAAGACTTGAAGAAACTGCACAAGATTATCGAATAGCTTTCTGATATCTTGGCGGATATCTTGAAGACACGAATAGTTTTAAACAAACTGTGTCACAAGAGATATCTGAGAAATAAAAGGTCTATCTGAAAACAAGGAAAGTGTCCACAGATATCTATTCTCAGATACCTTGAGCTTTAACCACATTTCTGAAAAAGAAATATATATATTGCAAACAAAGTTGTTTCAATAAAAGTGGTATCTGAAGTTAAAGATAAGAACATGCAAAGAATCAGAGAAATCTGATCAAAGTTGTCTCTGATACAAAGCATAGTCCGTTGGCACTACAGGACAAAAAGTGCTGTACAATGCATTTAATGCACGAACAGAGATGTCTGAATAAAAGCAACGGTACCTTCTGAAGAAGAAGACAAACTCTTAGAAGATCTTGCATAGATATCAATAGTTTGAATTTGAGCCTAACGGATACTATTCAACGGCATTCAAATTCATCTATAAATATCAATATTTAGACTACTTGAGAAGACACCTTGAACTCCATAAACACACACACACACACACTTTAACTGTTTCTGCACTTATCTATCTTAAGTCTTGCCTGCTCTGAATCTAAGTATCAGATATCTACACAGATATCTGAGAAATAGTTTTTATCGACAAAAGTTTTAAAAGACTATTCACGCCCCCCTCTAGTCTTTTACTTTGCCGTTATCTGGACCAACAAAACGTCAAAGGTGAATTCCTTGTTTGATAGGCTGAAGAAGGCCCTTGCGGCGAAGAAGGAGTCCGAAGCGGAGGCTGCAAAACTCAAGAGTGCCATCCTGTCGCTGGGAAAGGACCTCAAAGCTCATCAGGAGGGTGTGGATGAGTATGTCAGCGTCTCCCGGACCTTCAAGGATATGATGCTGAATGAGATGTTGAAGGTCCGGACGCAAGCTGTCCAAGACTTCTTGGGGTCAGACGCTTGCAAGTTCATGCTCGAGTCCAAGTATGACGAGGCTCGGCAGGATGGCTTAGATGCGGCTATTGGGCAGCTCCGGCATAGGGGACAGATCCCAAGCGACCTTGACTTGGAGGCTGAAGGCATTATTGCTTTCAAAGAAGCAAATGGCTCAGACTTTGCTCTGGAAGGTGTCTCGGATGAGGACTTACTTCAATGTGAGTTTGTAGAGCTTTTTTGCGACGAGACCGAGGACAAGAAGTACAATCATGGTGGTCCGTATCTCCCCTCCTTTGTGCCACGGGTGTTGATGTCCAGTGTTTTCGTTCCATTGGAAGACCATGAGGAGCATAACCTAGACTGGCTGACTCTGCCCGGTCCTGTCAAGGGTTTCTCTTCCGATCTGGACCTGATGGAGCAATGCCCTGCTTTCCTGAAGGAATTAAGGGCCCGAAGGGAGAGAAGGTTGGCGCAGGAGGCCCAAGAGAGAATGGCGTCGGATGCACAAGAGTCTCCTGCAAAAGAGGCCGCAGGTCCTTCGGGCGCGCAAGCTGGCTCGTCAAGTCGTCAGGGGAGGTGAAGACGGGGTATGCCCCGGAAGCGCGTAACTCTGGTCTTCGGACCTTAAAAACTATGTTGTGTCTTTGTTACCGCTGTTTTTGTATGGATAATCTTTGTTGAATTTGCACAATCGATTCAGTATCCATGGCATTGGTCCGGGCTCGGTGATGGCTCGGGTCAACTCTTTATCATTTGCTTGTGTTATTTCCTTTTCGAATGCATGCTTCTTATTGTGTGTCGAATTTATAAGACAAATCAGTAACCCAAGTTTCGTTGGCTCGGTTTTCTTGGGTCATGGATCCGAGTCCACGAGACCGAATCTTCCCGAAATAATATAATTCTCAATTGGTTGAATCATGGGTCGGTCGGACAAGGCGTTTGTCCGAGTCGTAGCTCCAAATGTTAATCGCCCTAAGTAAACAGGAATGATTCGGATGTCATAAATCCTGCCTGATTTTTAGCGACACGGTGTACTACTCCGAGTCGTTTTGGACTTGCGGAAAGTTGGTAAAAAGGAGTTGTTCCAAAAAAGTTGAGTGTGGGCTACGGATCACATTTGGCGCCTCGGGCTGATGGATCCGAGTCGGTAACAGTTCAAAATAATTCTCCCAATAAGACCGAAAAATGTGACAAGACTCCGGGTTGGCCCAATAGCGGCCCAATGGTTGGGCCCATGTCCAGGCCCAAGCCCATTGCCAGCTGTTACACACCACGTGTCGAGTGGTGATTGGTTTGCTACTTCTATATATACCCCTGGATTGTACGGCTTTTCGTCAGATCATTCCATCCCTTTTATAGTAATAGGGGATCCGGATCCTGGTGTCCGGTCATCTGAATGAATAGGTTGATTCCGTTGTTCTCATTTGCTTCATCTCGGTGGGTCCTTCAGGCGTCCGAAGGTGCCCTTGAGTCGGACTATGAGGAAGGTAACGGATATCAGCTTCTCGGATCGCCGTGCTAATCTTCTTTCTGCGGGGCTATAACGTGTATCGTCAGCTTCAGCCCCGGGGAAGCGGATTAGCTCACTGGTTCCGAGGATTCCTAAACACTTGTGACTTCGGTCCTTCCGTCATTCACTATCCCTAGTACTCCCCAGATCGCCGGGTTAGCCTTCTTTCTTCGGGACTGTAGCGTGCATTAAGGATTTCAGCCCCGGGGAAGCGGGCTAGCTTTCTGGTTCTAGGGATTGTACGCCTGTTGCTTCGGAGAATTAATTTTGCTGGGATGCTTGCTCCTTGCAGTATATAAGCTTCGGACATAGTTCTCGGATCAGCGTGCTAGTCTTCTCTCTCCGGGGTTGTAGTGTGTCAGCCACTTGAGCCCCGGGGGAGCGGACTAGCTCGCCGTTCCCAAGGACTGGAAGACTTGTTGGCATGGAGAGTCGAATTCTCGGGTTGTTTACTCCTTCCACCATTTACCATTTTCTTGTGGTGCCCGAGGGTGCGAACCAGAAAGTGGTTGTGGTGGAACATGCGGATCGTCTGAGAGGAACGTGGAGCTGCCTTGCCGTACCAGAGTTATCCGGTTCGGATTCAACTTGTCCTTTTGTGTGGAAGTAGGGACTCATTATTTGGAGATCCATTGGTTCGTGCTGTTCCTGTTTTGCCTCGGACGCCTGGCTTCGGAACGGATATGCTTTACTCTTCCGGATGTTGAATATGCCACCAAGAACTGCGTGTTTGTATTGTACAGTACGATGTAGATTACCCCCGTTTTACGTGACTCGGACGGGTGTATCCGAAGTTTGTAATTTGTATTTTTTGAATAATACATGGTCTTTTGAGTGTTTGAACCTTCTTCCTTCGGCTCGTTATATCACTTCATCCGAACCGGCTGGTATAAGTCAATCCTGACGAGAAATTGATTTCTCAAGTATTTGTTGAATCAATTTGCTCGGACCTTTGTAAAAAGCCCGAGGCAGTGTGTTTGTGTGAATATAGTTTTCATGCCTTGCAAAAAGTTGTATTGATTTGACGGAAATTCAAATACAACTGGTGGGCTTCGAGGCCGGACAAAGAGAATGACAAAAACTTCGACAACTAACGTAGTCTATTTTCGAAGTGTTAACCTAAGCATAAAACTTTTGCAGATTCTTAGCATTCAAAGTTCTCTTCAAGGCTCTTCCTTGGTCGTCCTCTAGCTCGAAGCTCCCATTGATTCTGGCTCCAGTAACTTTGTAAGGTCCTTCCCATTTGGGCTTGAGTTTCCCAACATTTCTTAGGATGTCAGCTCTTCTGAGGACTAAGTCTCTGACTTGTATGTCTTTGGGAAAGACACGCTTGTTGTAGGCTCGAGCCGTCATGGCTTGGTATCGAAGGATGCTAGCTAGTGCCCTACTCCGTTTGTTCTCAAGGAGCTCAAGGTCGTGGATCCTTGCGACTTCATTCTCAGCTGGGTTGTATTGCTAGATCCTTTGGGTTTCCACTACTACTTCCGAGGGGATGACCGCCTCGGATCCGTAGACAAGGGAGAAGGGCGTCTCCTGTGTGGAAGTCCGAGTTGTCGTCCTGTATGCCCAGAGGACTGCGTCGAGATCATCTGCCCAAATGTCTTGGGAAGTCCTCAACCTTTTCTCCAAAATCTTGATGATGGTCTTGTTGGTGGCTTCTACTTGACCATTGGCTTGGGGGTAACCAACGGAAGTGAAGCGTTGTTCTATTTTGAAAGACTGGAGCCATTCTTTCAGTCTTGCCCTGGAGAACTGAGCCCCGTTGTCCGAGACTAGTAGCCTCGGAAGTCCGAAGCGGCAGATGATGTTCTTCTAGATGAACGTCCGTGTGGAAAGGTACCAACTATGTCTATGCTCCATTGATCAAATGGGCATGCTATGATTGACGGAATCATAGGGTTGGTCGGATGATGTGGTATGTTGGCATAGTATTGGCAGTCTTCACTGGCACGAGCGAAGTTGGTAGCATCTGCATCAATGGTAGGCCAATAGTATCCATGCCTTATGATCTTCTGAGCTAAAGTTCGTCCCCTGGAGTGACTCCCGCAACTTCCCACATGAATTTCCTCCATAACAGTCTTCGCCTCCTGGGGACCGAGGCATCTCATGTGAGTGCCGGTGAAAGATCTCTTGTAAAGATCCTCTCCCATGATGAAGTATCTGTTTGCTCGGCATAGGATCCTCATTGCTTCTCTAGGATCTGAAGGTAGAGAGCCATTCTTGAGATAGTAAACTATGTTAGTCATCCAGCTTCTTTCAATGCTCAAGAGGAAGACTTGTCCGTTAAGATTTGCCAGGGAGGAGTCCGTGAGAGTCATCAGGATGACACTCCTTGTATCTAAGCTCCTAAGGCCGAGGCATACTTGGAAACGGCGTCGACCTTTTCGTTCCATTCCCTGTGGAATTGCTCAAGAGTGAATACTTCAAAGTGCTCCACCTCTTTCTTGAGAAGTTCTAAATATTTGATCATGTTGGGTCCTTTAGTAGCAAAAGACCCAGAAAACTGGGACTTTACGAGTTGGGAGTCTGTATAAGCTTTGATTCTTTTTACTTGAAGAGCTTTTGCCATCCTCAAGCCGGTGAGCAGTGCCTCATACTCGGCCTCGTTGTTTGTTACATTAAAGTTGAGGGTGATGGCATATTCCAGCTTGGCCCCCTCAGGGCTTTCAAGAAAGATTCCTATTCCTCCTATTCGTCCGGTAGCGGATCCATCCACTTGTAACATCCAACATTCCTTGTTCTCAAGTTTCCTCTTTGATTCAGTAGTAGGCACTTTTCTGTCTTCCTGCTTCTTGTCGGAAGATGCAGGTGTCGAAGTGTTGGTTACTTCGTCTAGGAGGAACATATGTCTCACCCTCAGGGAGTCATCCATAGGTTCCTGATATCCAGACCAGAGCTGAACGTTACTTATGAACATCTCTTCAGGCTCATTCTCTTTTGCCCTCTCTCCTTTTAGGGTATCCTTCGCTTGAGTGAGCATGATGTAGCTCACGTCCTCCTGTGGACTTTCGGTTCCTTCTTCCGTTTCCTCTGGGTAATCTACCAGGAAGTCAGAAGGACTTGAGCCTTTTTAGCAGAGGGGGCTTGGTACCCGATATAATATTCACTTAGCTCGATCGCCCATTTGGATAAGCGTCCTGATTGATCTGGTTTGCCTAGGACATGTTTGAGTGGTTCATTGGTGAGGACCACGATCCGATGAGATTTGAAATAAGGCTTCAGTCGCCGGGCAGTGTAGACCAGCGCGAAGGAGAGCTTCTCAATTTTGACATATCTGGCCTCGGAACCCACGAGGGCCTTGCTCAAGTAATAGATCGGCAAGTGGTCATTTCCTTGTATCCACACCAATACAGAACTCATGGCATCATCAGTAGTAGCTAGGTAGAGGTAAAGATGTTCACCTTCTACTGGTTTGGACAAGAGAGGTGGCGAGAGAAGGTAGCTTTTTAAGTTATCCAAGGCTTCTTCGCATTCCTTGGTCCACTCGAACTTGTCTCCTTTCCTTAGTATTTTGAAGAAAGGTAAGTTTTTCTCGGCAGACTTGGAAATGAAACGGCTCAGGGCCATCACTTTTCCCCAGAGCTTTTGCACCTCATTGATTGTCGTTGGTTGCGGTAAGTCTAGGATTACCTTTGTCTTCTCTGGGTTGGCGCTGATACCTCTCTCCGTGACCATGTAACCAAGGAACTTTCCTCCCTTTACTCCAAACGTACACTTTTCAGGGTTCAACTTTCATTCCATATTTTCTAAGGATGGAAAAGCACTTATTGAGATGCTCGATGTGCTCCTCTCCAGTCTTGCTCTTTACTAGCATGTCATCTACGTAGACTTCCATGGTTTTGCCCAACTCCTCTTTGAACATCTTATTCACTAGTCGCTGATATGTAGCGCCTGCGTTCTTGAGGCCAAATGGCATGACCTTGAAGCAGTAGACCCCTCCTGCCGCGAAGAAGGCCATTTTTTTGACGTCTTCCTGGGCCATTCTGATTTGGTAGAAGCCTTGATATGCATCCATGAAGCTTAGGAATGCACATCCCGCGATGGAGTCAACCAGCTGGTCTATGCGAGGTAATGGATAAGGATCCTTTGGGCAAAACTTGTTAAGCCTAGTGAAGTCATTACACATTCTCCACTTTCCTGGAGCCTTTTCAATGAGGACCACGTTACAGACCTAGTCAGAGTACCTGACTTCCTCGATGTGTCCTGGTTTCATCAACTTGTCCACCTCTCCTGCTATGATAGCATCCTCAACAGGCCCAAAGTCCTTCTTTTGTCGGATATGTTTTACCGTTGGATCCATGTTCAGGCGGTGAACTGTGATCCTTGGGTCTATCCCCTTAAGGTCATCGGTGCTCCAGGCGAAGATATCGTGATTGTCTCGAAGGCATGTGATGAGCTTTATCTCTACTTTCGTGCTCATCTCTGTTCCGATCCGAGTTACCTTTTCCGAATCCTCCTCAATCAACTGAACCTCTTTCAGGGCTTCGTGAGGCTCTATGCTGGCAGTCTTGGGGAACTTTTCCTTGAGCGACCCAACATCAATTTCTTCCTTTAATGAGGTAAGAGCCACAGGAGGAGGGCTCCTGGGTCTCTTAATGACCGAAAGAACGGGTACTGTGGCTCCTCTGGTCGACATGATGTAGCATTCCCACGCTTCTCTAACATTGCCCACTTCTTCACCCACACCGTTCGGGGTTGGGAACTTTACCCTGTTGTGTAGGGGAGAAGTGACTGCCCTGAATTGCTTAAGTCCCGGGCGACCCAGGATCACGTTATAGTCGAATGTGTTGTCGACCACCACAAAGAGGATCGTCTCAGTCACCCTTGTAGGGAAGGCGCCCATAGAGACTTGTAATGATATACTTCCAATGGGGCGCACTATAGAGCCCCCGAATCCTACCAATGAGGTTTGTACTCGCCCATACTAAACGCTGCCCAGGCGCATCTGTTCCACAGTTCTCCTAGATATTACATTGGAGGAACTCCCTGTATCAACAAGTACCTTGTTGACTTTGTAAGTGGCGATGACTAGAGAAATGACCAGAGGTACGTCAGGATCTTTAAGATCTCCTCCACCAGACGTTGGTGGGGGTATCTCAATGTCATCAAAGGTGATGGCGTTCGTTCCTTTCAGAACCGGTGGAGCATAGGTTCCGTCATTGTTTCTCAAATGTTGTGCGGTTCTTTCCCTTGCGTTCCGGCTATCTCCTCCAGTTGGACCTCCTGCAATGGCATTGATAACCCCTCTATAGGGGAGGCTGTTAGGAAATTTGTTAGATATTTTGTTAGAAATATCTGTTTAGATTTTGATCAGCAACATGATGACTTATCTTAGTCTCAGAAAGGTGATTAGTACTCTTGGTTCACTTGAACATTGTAAAAGAGGAAACCCACTAAGTATGATAGTCTAGCTAATCTTGTATAGGATGTTAGGTCTCAAAATGTAATTTTTATTTTATGAAGAGAAGACCAAGAAGAAGACATCCAAGCAGAACAAGTTCAACGACATTGAAGATTTCAAGAAACTGCACAAGATTACTGAAACAGTTTTACAGATACCTTGGCCAGATATCTTGAAAACACGAATAGTTTTAAACAAACTATGTCACAAGAGATATCTGAGAAATAAAAGGTCTATCTGAAAACAAAGAAAGTGTCCACATATATTTATTCTCAGATACCTTGAGCTTTAACCACATTTCTGAAAAAGAAATATATATATTGCAAACAAAGTTGTTTCAATAAAAGTGGTATCTGAAGTTAAAGATAAGAACGTGCAAAGAATTAGAGAAATCTGATCAAGGTTGTCTCTGATACAAAGCATAGTTCCGTTGGCACTACAGGACAAAAGTATAGTACAATGCATTAAATGCACGGACAGAGATGGCTGAACAAAAGCAACGGTAGCTTCTGAAGAAGAAGACAAACACCTTTCTGATACTATACACAGATATCAATAGTTTGAATTTGATTTAAGCCTAACGGATACTATTCAAACGGCACTCAAATGCATCTATAAATATCAACACTTAGACTGCTTGAAAATACACACTGAACACCTTAGACAAACTGAACACATATCTTAATCTCTCAAGCAAACTACTTACTCTCAAGCTTTCTGTTGTGACCAAAGCTCTTGATCTTAAGTAGCACTGAAGTTCTAAGTGTCCTGATCCTAAACAAACACAGCTATCTGTGAAAGAGTTGAATTGAAAGATCAAGTATCTGAGATTCATTCTCTAGAACATTTATCTAAGACTTGGGTCAGTAAAAAGAACATGATACCATACATTGCAAAGTGTATTAAGTATACTTGATTCACAGAGCTATCTGATTAACTGAAAAGTTATTAAAGAAGCTCATCTGACAACTCAAACCAAAACCAACACCATAACTGGCGTGGAGTACAGGAAGTACTTAGTTTGGAAAATCAGGGAATAACTCCAAGGTTATTGAGCACAGGAAGTACTTAGCCTGGGAAGCTAGGGAATAGCTCAAAAAGGTTTCTGAGTCTGAAGTACTTGGTCAGGAAAGCCGGGGAACAACTCAGGGGGAACATTTGGTTGGGAACCATTTGTTTAAGGAATCTTAGAATAGAATTTTTGTAAGGTGACCTCAATTATCTATTCTAGTGAATTCTAGGTCTTTGGAAGACCGAAGTGGATTAGTTGGAGGATTACGCCACCTCCAGATACCACTATACTTGCTGTGTTATTTACTTTTTTGTACTTACATTTCAGCAACACACACACACACACACACTTTAATTGTTTCTGCACTTATCTATCTTAAGTCTTCCGCGCTCTGAATCTAAGTATCAGATATATACACAGATATCTGAGAAATAGTTTTTATCGACAAAAGTTTTAAAAGACTATTCACCCCCCCTCTAGTCTTTTACTTTGCCGTTATCTGGACCAACAAGTGGTATCAGAGCAGGAGGTTCACAAGCCTTCTGCACTGAACCTAGATCCCCAGATAGGTGAAGGAACTTTGTCCATTTTCGAGGACTATTTAATTTGTGTGTTAAGTGTGCAGGAATGTCTCTGAGTGATGCACCCGTTCTCAAAACAGAAAACTACGAGAAATGAAAAAATAACATGATGCTCCACCTTGAAGCCATAAGTGACGAAATGATCGAAGTGATAAAGAATGGCCCAATAGTCATTCAACAACTTAAACAAGTCATGGAGGTTTCTAATGGTAGAGACAGAGATCAAAGCGAAGGATCTTCACAAACTGATGCGTCAACAAGTGGGAGATCTACTAGTCAAGTTATTTATGAACCAAAGCCCAGAGAACTCTGGACATCGGAAGATGCCAAGAGAAATCGTCTGGATGGTCAAGCTCGTAATATCATCATCAGATCGACACCTGAGCACATACAGTGTAAACTGTGGGGTGCTAAAACGGCGAAAGTTGCCTGGCAACTGATTGAAGAAATCTGTGCCGGAACTGAGAAAACCAAAGAAAACAAGTTCGAAGTTCTCAAGTTGAAATTTCAAAATTTCAAACAAGGACCCACTGAAACTTTGGAAGAACTTGATTTCAGATTTACCACTCTCATGAGTGATATGGCAGCACTTGGGGAAAGCAATAGATACTCTCAGTCAGAAAAGATTAAGACTATTGTCAGAAGTCTTAACCACAACTGGGAGCATACTAAATTCTTTTATTTTAACCAAGGAATGCCAAATATCACTCCAGTGGAACTCTTCTCACATCTTGCTACGGTTGATTATGAGACAACACAAAGAGAACAAACAACTGAAAAGTTGCAGAATATTGCTCTAGTTGCTCAAGGAACTTCTGAAAAGAAGAAAAGCAAGGAAGGGACCGAGGATGCTCTTGCTGCAAAGCAAATGAGCAAATATGTCAGTCGAGAAATTGAGAGAAGAAAAGCCAAAGAGAAGCTAAAAAAGCATCTAGGCTCAAACTATCACCAGTACAAAAATATGCAAAGCTCGCTGAACAAGCCAGCTCAGAAAGCATCATGTACTGAGGAAGCAGAAATCGGAAACAATATCTGTTTTTATTGTCAGAAACCTGGTCACTTCAAGAAGGATTGTCCTGCCTTCAACAAACTAAGGACAGGTGACAAGAAAGATAGAAGAAGCTAGAAAGCTTTATTAACTGAAGAAAGAAAGAAAATCCAAACTCAACTGGATGCTCTAGACGTTGAGACAGATTCTGAAGATGACAATTCAGATGACTCAACCTTACCATCACCAGAATTATGTGGAGTTACTCATGATATAATCGACTTCGGCCTCAAGAAGAATGAAATGTGTGGAGTTCTTTGAAATTGTGGTCGGACATCTAACATAGAAATCTGTCTTATGGCTGATGAGGTAACACATACTTCTTGTTATACTTATGAAAGTGATGAAGAAGAAATAGAAGATCTAGAAAATCTCAGGAAAGAACTTGACATCTATGAAAGAGAATTTCTAATGATCCGAGCTAGAGCCGAAAATCTTGAAGAAGAAAAGAATTCTCTTGCAAAGGAAAATTCTCAATTAATTAAGATATCTGAGAAAAAGGATGCTGAAAATGCATTTCTCAAAGCTCAGATATCTGAGACTGAAAAGTCACATAAAGAAGAAATGGCTGAATTACGAAAGAAATATGAATATCTTCTTTCTGAGAACAAGGAACTCGAAAAGAAAGAATTATCTTTTCAATCTTATGCCAAAGCTAGTGACACTCTTACTGAAGTGCAATCTTACTTAAGAGATCCTTCAGAAAAGAAAGGACTTGGGTTGAATACACAGACAGATTGTTCTATCACTCTGAATAAGAGTGAGGAAAGAAGAACATTTGTAAGTACTCAGCAAGATGGTTCCCATGCAATCTATAGTATCGGTCAGAAGATGAAGATTGTTGACAAAGGAAAGGAAGTTGCGACTAAACCTTTGTGGGGAAAACAAGTCAAAAACAAAACTGTTGGGCACGTCTCTGAAAAGAAACACAACACTGAAAAGTGTAAACACCCACAGTGCTATGTCTCTCAAAAGGGTAGAATTGCAGGAGCTGGCAAATTCTCCCATGTCACTTTTTCTGGAAAGAAATTGGACCAACCAGAGACTAGCAAAGCTGCTGAGAAAAGATCTCAGATAGCTTCAAGTGCTCGAAACGGTATTGGCTATAAAGGCATCGGGAAACAACTTGCTCATGATTACAAACAGGAGCAAGAACGATGGCTAAAGGCTATAATTGCTCAAAGCAATTATCAGAAGTGGAAGTTGAATCAAGCCACTGAAAATCTGAATGCCAGGGCTAGAAGAAATCTGGCAAGGAAAGTTAAGTTTGCTGAAAAGCAAACTCAGAAACCTGACAGGTATCTGAAAGCACCAAATGGAGCACCTAGGAACACACCAAGGAAGAAAATAATTCTTAATAATGATAATCATTCAATTAGAATTCCTCCTTATGTTCCTATCAGACAAAAGAATGTTCCAAGGAAATTCATTCAAAATGGATTCCTCTTTGGAAGATTGTTTAGTCTGATGGTTCCAATCGTAAATTGAGAACCTAATATCCATTCCTGTTATTGTGCGAGAATGCTTCACGGACTAAAGCACAATGGCTATTTGATAGTGGATGCGGAAAGCACATGACAGAGACAAAGCAAATCAGTCGATTACAAAGCTTGCAACACGGGACCGGATATCGATTTTGGAGGAGAATTAAATCCCTCTCTGGGATTTGGCAACGTCAAATTGGGAACATTAACAATCACTGACGTATTACATGTTAAGGATTTGAAATATAATCTACTTAGCATGAGCAGTTTGCGAACAAAGGTTTTTGTAAAATTCAAAGCAAAATCGCAAACTAATTGACAATGAGTCAAAGCGATGATCTTGGTTGCTTTCGTGAAAGGCAGTCTTTATTTGCCGATTGGGCATCTGCCACAACTGAAGAATGTCTCATGGTGAGTCAATCTGGTCACACAGAAGAGCACTGGTTATGGCACAAAAGAATGAGTCACTTGAACTTCAAAACTCTGAACAAACTTGCCAAGAAAGAGTTAGTGGTTGGCCTTCCCAAAACATTTTTCAGAAAGGATGGTATCTGTTCTGCATGTCAGATGGGGAAACAATCCAAAATCTCTTTCAAGTCCAAAATTAGACACTCTAGTTATGCAGGAAAGAAATATGGTCCGGTTGTTGTAGATGACTTCTCAAGATTCACTTGGGTTGTCTTTCTGAAACACAAATCTGATGCCAGGGGGGAGATACCAAACTTGCTGAAAAAGCTTGAAGTCATGAAAAATGACAAGGTATCTGCAATCAGAACAGACCATGGTACTGAGTTTGTCAACCAGTACATAAAGGAGTTTTGTACCTGCAAAGGTATACAACACCAACATTCCTCTGTAAGAACACCTCAACAAAATGGTGTTGCAGAAAGGAAAAACAGAACCCTAAAAGAAGCTGCAAGGACGATGCTAATGACCTTTGAAATAAGTGAAGTTTATTGGGTTGAAGCTGTAAACACAGCCTGCTACACTCAGAACAGATGTTTGATAAACAAACACCATGACAAGACCCCTTATGAAATCTTGGTTGGTAGACCCCCTAATATCAAACATCTGAGAGTATTTGGTTGTAGATGTTTTGTTCTAAACAATGGAAAAGATTATCTGAGAACATTTCAACCAAAGGCAGATGAAGGTGTATTTCTTGGTTATTCCACGAATAGCAAAGCTTCATGAAATTTACAACAAAAGAACAAAGAAAATTGAAGAATCAGTTCATGTTGTATTCTATGAAGGAAGTAAGAAAACACCTCCTAATGATGAACTCTCAGAAAGGTTCAAAGAACTAATGTTGAGGGATTCTGAAGAAGAATCCTCAGAAAGGAGAAACATCATTATGGAAAGTGAGGATGCTCTGACGTAGAAAAGCTTGATATACCTAGTAACAACCAGATGACTCACAAACATGATGAAGAATTTCCTATGAAACTTCCAGACATGGAAACCGAAGATGTTCATCATGAAGCTATCTCTGGAAATAATCTCTCTAAAAGACATGTTCCAGATAGCTTAAACACTGAACAAGTGTCAGACATTAATTTCCCTTCTGAGGAGCAAAATGTCTTAGATACTGAAAAAGTATCAAATCAAAATCCCAGTGATTCACATTCAAATCATTTGGATATTGATCCTACTAGCACTAAACCTATGATGAGATGGATCAAGGATCATCCTGCAAAAGATGTGATTGGACCAATTAATCAAGGTGTTAGGACTAGGAGAGCAATAGCTGAAAATGCTAATTCTCTCTTTGGATGTTTCATCTCAAATATTGAACCTAAAAATATAGAAGAAGCATTAGGAGACCAAGACTGGATCTCTACAATGCAAGAAGAGTTGGATCAATTTGAGAGAAACAAAGTCTGGAAACTAGTTCCATTTGTGGAAGGAATATCTGTGATTGGAACTAAATGAGTTTTCAAAAACAAAATGAATGAATCTGGTGAAATAACCAGAAACAAAGCAAGATTGGTTGCCAAAGGATTTACCCAGACTGAAGGCTTAGATTTTGATGAGTCATATGCACCAGTTGCCAGATTGGATGCAATAAGACTCTTTCTAGCCTTTTCAGCTCATAAAGATTTTACAGTTTATCAGATGGATGTCAAAAGTGCACTCTTGAACGGTGAACTTGCAGAAGAAGTTTATGTTGAGCAACCACCTGGCCTTGAAGTTTCCTCAGAAAGTAGAATGGTCTATAAACTACAGAAAGCTCTGTATGGACTGAAACAGGCTCCAAGAGCATGGTATGACACTTTGGCCAAATACCTTCTGGAAAGTGGTTTCAAGAAAGGTGAAGTTGATAAAACTTTATTTACCTTAAATCATGATGGGAAACTACTCTTAGTTCAAGTATATGTTGATGACATCATATTTGGATCTAAGGACAAGCAACTTTGTAATGACTTTGCAAATCTCATGAAAAGTAAGTTTGAGATGAGCATGATGGGAGAAATGAATTATTTTCTAGGATTGCAAGTCAAGCAACTCAATGATGGAATATTCATTAGTCAAACAAAGTATGCAAAAGATATGCTCACAAAATTCAATCTTAAGCTGAAAAGAATGCTAAGATACCTATGAGCATTGGAACCAAAATGACCTATACTGAATCAGATAAGAGTGTTGAAGAACATAAGTATAGGAAATTGATAGGTTCACTACTTTACCTCACTGCAAGTAGACCTGATATTCAATACGCCGTTTGAGTGTGTGCTAGATTTCAGACAAATCCGATGCAAACACACTACAACATTGCTATGAAAATATTAAGGTATGTAAAAGGTACAGTAGATGTAGGATTGTGGTATCCTAAAGAAAGCGGATTGAGTTTAGCTGGGTACTCAGACGCTGATTATGCTGGATCACTGCTTGAAAGGAAAAGCACCTCAGGAACTTGTCAGTTTCTGGGTACTAGACTTATCTTGTGGTTTAGCAAGAAGCAAAACTCAATTGCAACTTCTACCACAGAGGCTGAATATATTGCTGCTGGTTGTTGTACAACACAAATTCTGTGGATACAACAACAACTTAAAGACTATGGACTCGATGAAAATAAAACTCCCATTTACTGTGACAACACAAGTGCTATTGCGATTATGCAGAATCCTAAATTTCATGCCAAAACAAAGCATATTGATGTTAGACATCACTTCATCAGAGACCATGTTGAGAAAGGCAATATAGAGATACTCAAGATTGGCACTGAAGACCAACTTGTAGATATCTTCACTAAGCCACTACAAGAGAGTAGATTCTTAGCCTTAAGACATAGTCTTGGACTAATGGAACTACCAATGAACTGAAAAAGTTCAGGAATCTGGAACGGGCATGCAGAGAAGAGGTAGCTGGAACGGGCATCCAGAGAAGAGGTATCTGGAACGGGCATCCAGAGAAGAGAAAAGAGAAATCTGGAACGGGTATCCAGAAGTCAAAAAGGCTAAAGAGCAAAAAGACAGCTTAAGATCTCTGAGACGGGAACTCAGATATATGAATCACTCTATAAACGGAGAACACAAAGGAGAATAGTACAACTATCTGCAGTCAACTACTCTCTTGAAATTCGCATTATTTCTATCTTGATGAAAAACTTGGAAAAATCCTAAGTATAAGACAGATTCAGATGCAAACAGTGTTCTTGGTCATACAAAAACGTGATTCAGATAGCTAATAGCCAAAATTCATTAAATGGACACAATTACACTTGTTGATTGTGATCATTGCTGAAGAAGCAATGGTGACCCTTGATGAAATTAAGCGTTTGATCTATACGGTGCAAATTAATTCACAGTAAATAGTGGACTGTAAAAATTCCGACAAAGCCCACTTTGCATTTAATGCCGAACTAGCTTTTGCTCACGCCTGCTTGCAAATCACAGATATGTACACACAAAATCAATTTGTATGTATTTGTCTGTTGAGATTCTATTGCTATATATATAGGATTTTGGCAAAAGAAATCACTTTCGCCTAATCCAAAATTCCGACTTACACAAAAATAGCAAAACCTTCTCTTGATTCTCTGCAAACCTTCTACAATCTCTGCAAATCAAGATAAAGTTTTTCCAGCAAAGAATTACTGAATCAAATCTCTTTCAAACACCAATCCAAATTCCCCACACTATATAAAGAGATGGCCCCAAAGAATTCTTCCACACAGAAATCTCAATCCTCCACTGGTACTGCTGAAAAGCAAACACCAGAGTTGGTTATTGTGAACAACCGACTGGTAGGAGATTTTAATCCTGACCATTGGACTTCAAATCACAGAATGATTTGGGGTGGTGCCATGGTTGAGGAATACCTCACGGCTGCAATAGAGAACCAAGCCGACAGAAAGCTGATTCTTGACATGCTTGAAAAGGCACAAATCAAGGGTTTTCTATCTGCTCACCCAAGTGAAATGTCATCACTCGATGTGTTGGAATTCTACAACAACTCCAGGATAATTTCCTGTGTTTCTGAAGGCACTGCAATAGTGTCTGTCAAAACCTCAGTCCAGGGAAAGGAAATCCTTCTAGACTTAACAACTTTCTATAAGTTGTTTGAGTTTCAAAATCTTGGAAAGGATTTTGAAATAAACACCAAGGATGATGATCTCCTTGAAGGTGTTAAACAATTGTACAGTGACGTGTGTGATCTTGAAAAATCAGATACACCCACTGAGTTCAAGCTTGCTGACATCCGAACTAGACATCTGATGGTTCACTGGGATGTATTGGCTTGCATTCTTCACAGATGCTTTGATGGTCTACAAGGAGGTGCTGACCAGATAAGCCAAGAACGATGGATCATGATGTTCTTGCTGAATCAACAAGATAAAAGGCTGGAAAACCCTTTTAACTGCAGAAAGTACACCTTCATGAAGTTTGTGAAGAAGATTC
This sequence comes from Plantago major, assembly GCA_026545765.1. Lineage (NCBI taxonomy): Eukaryota > Viridiplantae > Streptophyta > Magnoliopsida > Lamiales > Plantaginaceae > Plantago > Plantago major. The sequence goes on from CM048839.1 coordinate 32,306,207, forward strand.
AAGGCTTCGAGCCTAAGATAGCCAAAGGACTAGCTGAGCTAAAGGCCACAGTAGGCTATGGTCCGAAGATATGCTACTTGCTGGAGAAGCTTGGCATTGAGCTCAGAGAGACGGCTGAAATAGCCAACAGTAACCTACTCTACAAATATGAGTATACAAACTTGATGAAAAAGGTTACTGGATCTCAGAAAGGTTCTAAGAAGCGAAAGTCTGAAAAGGTATCTGAAGAAAAGGTTGCGACCAAGAAGCCCCGAACTTCAAGAAAGAAGTCTGCTGGCAAATCAGAAGACACACCCATTGAGGTTGTCGATTCTCAGATATCTGCAGGCCTTGCCGATGAACTGATAAAGGCAGATCAACTCATCAATGCTGCAAAAGAGTCATCAACTACTGAACAAGTAGACTCAGCAAGAGAAAGTGCGTTCAGAAATGTTGCGACTAATGCAGAATGCCTTGCTGATGAACATATTAATGCTGCCAAAACAGGTGAAAAGCACCAAGCCCCATCTGCAGAAATCACAGGAGTAATGGACCAATCAGTTCCCAATGCTGATGAGAGCTCTGACGATGAAGATGATGAACTAGTCATCTCTCAAGTCCTAGAAAGAACAAAGAGGGCTAAGGTTACTGTAACGGTAACTAGTGATAAGGTTTCTGAAGAAGAACCTACACCTCAGGTTGCTGAACAAGCACCTATAGCAAAGGTTGTTGGTGCAAACACATCATCAGGGAACGTTTCTTACACACAACTTCACAAAGCCCTGATGAGTGGTAATTTAGTGCTGGCAGATGGTGATGAAAATGCCACATATAAAAATCTGGAAGAACACTCTACTGACCGATCTTCTACTTCCAGACAAACACAACCACCACAACAGCCACAAGTGGTTGATGAAATGGTAAATGAACTCCATTTCGAATTACCAGCATTACAACACGCTGAAGAAAATCCTGCAAAAGAGCAGGTTCCCCAACTCGACAAGAGGGATCAAACTGAGACATCCACTCAGTATGATCAACCAGGGGAGGCAACTGAGTTGGACACTCAGGAAAGGAGTGAAGTACCTAAAACTTCAAACAAAGAAGCTGTACTGGAACAAGAAGACCAAAGTATAAAAGGGTCACAAGTTCCAGAGACCAATCAGCCTGTCAATGCTCAGGTAGCTGAATGGTTTAACTCCTACCTTGTGAAAAATTTTGTGCTTATATATCTTGTTACTTATATAAAAATTCTTTGTTACAGGCTGAGTTAGAAACACAGAAACAAGAGGAAGCTGGAAAGCTTGCCTCAGAAACTGAGAAGGAGGTTACCCCAACCTCGCCTCTTAAGAAATCGAGCACATACCACGGTGATAATTGATTCTTAAGATAACACTTTTCAGTCATCTGTCTATGTGCTTAATCATTTAAAGTAAATGTTTCTAACAGGCTCCAACTGAGAAAGAGGAAGATAAGGCAGAAATGCCAGAGACGAACCCAGAGACCGACAAGGTGTCTGAAGAACACATCATTGAGCCTTCTAGCATGAAGGTACATGAAAAATCAGTGATAAGTATTCTTCATCATGGGTTATCTTAAACTTCTTCTAAAAAATAATCAATACTTTCTACTTACAGGCTCATTCAGAAGTAGAAATGCAAAGGGAAAAAGTTGCAACATCCCCTGCATCAATGGAAATTGATGAAGCTCCCAAGGCAACATCACATGAAAGAATACCAGAAACTGAGAAAGTTTCTGAGAAAAATGACTCTGAGCTTCCTATTGAGGAAGTAAGTCCAAAACTCAGAACTCATTAAAGCATTTTTGCACAAATTCTTTCAAATAATTTCCTAAGTATTGTATTAATTCTCAGGTTCAAGAAAGAAAGGTTGATGAGGACCAGACTTCCAAGTCTCCACCTCACAACAAGATATCTGACACCAATTGTCTCAGTAGCACAAGTCTCTGAGCCTGAAGTACTTACTCAGGTAACTCAGAAACTAAACTACACTTCTACTCAGATATCTACAAAAGTTTTGAAGCTCACTCAAAACTCTTTCTTTCAGGCTCAAACAAGTGCAAAGCAGGCTCCCAATGATGAGAAAAGGGACCTACTTCCCTTCTTCAAAGCTCAAACCCTGCCAAAGCATATTCAATGCTTCAAGAAATGGCAAAGGTTAAGGTGCTCTGATCTCTCTGAAATATTGAGAATCACAGATCAACCAACCAGACGAGCACGAGCTCTTGACCTGGAGACGTATATCCATGCAATGTTCCCTACCGAACAGTACACAGTTGCGACTCTATTGCATAAGGATTTCTCCAGAGAAGTGGCGCACAGTTTGATACAAGCCTTTGAACAGGCAGATGGTCAGACAAGATTACAGATGGCATTCAAACCAGTTCTGCCCCAGACTCTGCAATTTATACCTTCTGAACAAGAAGAGGTTAATGGGCAGAAGATCACTATTCCTGAAGTGATCAATCTTGTATCTGAAGATGATGAGGAGGAAGAGATAAATGAAAACGACTTCGATGAACCTCCCACTGACCATCACCAAAAGGATGACACAGACAAAAAGGATGATGATGATGCCCCTACACCAGGGACCGGAGGAATTTCACAAAGAAATCATGCCTCAACTGCTGAAAAGCAAACTGAGAGGAAAGCACAGAAATCTCCGTCTCCATCTCCTCAAAAGTCAACTCATCCATCTTCCCAACAAAAGGTTATTACTGAACAAGTAGTTGAGGATTCTGAGGAAATCGCTCAGAAATTGTTGAATACTCAATCCAGAACTGCTCAACTCAGACAACTGTTAGAAGAAGAACAACAGCTCCATCTTCAACTGGAAGACCAGATAGCTAAATCCAGAGACAAGCTTGACCAACTACAAGATCAATATCTGCAAGAGATGAATGCTTACTCTCAGGTTAAAGAGCTACAGGATGCTATAAATACCATCACCAAAGAACTCGATACTGAAGAAGTATCTGAAATTAAGCATGATGCTAAGGCTGCATCATCTTCAAAAGAAGTACCATCCTCCTCCCAAAAAGGGAAGAAACCAATCTCTGAGATGGTTGCTGGACTCGACACAATCGATGAGAATGTCCAAGAGGATGAAGATCACTAGGCTGATTACTCAGATGATGAAGAAGACAAGACTTTGGTTGAGCACCGCAATGAACATCTAGCAGTTTCACACTTGAAAAGGAAACTGATTGCTCACAAACTTTCAAAGAACCGCCAAATGTCCACTCCCATGAATACATGAACAGATACCAAGTACTGGCTCATCTGAAAAAGGAGATATCTTCACAGAACAAGGAAGTAATTGCCTCCATCCCTCCGAATGAAAAAAGTTCCGAGCTCATCACTCGAGAACAACTAGCATAGTCATTGCTCGAGAAAGATCGGAATGATAATGGACGATGATGTCTTTAGTGAAAAAGCTTTCAAGAGGCAAGTTACATCTGGAAAAGCAGATGCCATCCTAGGCCCATTGGCAGAGCTCAGTGATAAGGACATTGGACTTATCAAGCAAAATCAGGAGCTCAAAGCCAAGCTTCAGAAGTTGGTCACTGCCTACAATTATTTACAAGGGCATTTTGCCTCTCTCTCAGATTCTTTTATGAGACTGAGTCAGCCAACAATGACTAAGGGGGAAAGAGTGTACAAATCTGGACCTCAAAGTCGGGGAATGGGAAGAAGGAGAAAACAAGAAGAAATCTGGAGTGCGGCTCGAGAGGAAGAAGAAACATGAAAACTTCCACCACCACTCGTAATCAATGAACCCTCCTCAAGCCAAGTGCTTTGCAAATAGTAGCCGCTTCCAAACCCATCAAGGAACTACAATGATAACAAGGGCCATGGCACAGAAACCTCCAAGGAGTACCAAGGCTCCAAGGAGAAGACAAGTTAAAGATATTAATGAATCTTCTGAAGAAAAAGAAGAAGGCCAAATCAAGTCCCTGGGCAATGAAGAAGGTCAGAAACTCTCACAAGATTTAATCTTGATGATGATGAGGAAAGCGATGAAGATGAAGCTCCTCTTCACGTAAAAAGGAAAATTGAAAGCCTAATCGAGCCCATAGTCGCAAAGCCCTAGCGCCTAAAACACCCTCGGAAATACCATGTTTATCCGGTGGTTCTTCAAGCAACAACCCCAAAGAGAATTCAAGATGAGAGAAGGAATGCAGAGTCGAGCAAAGACAAAGTCAACTTCCACTCGGGCGGAAGAAGCCAAAATAGAGTATGTGAAGAATGACAATGATTCCTCCGTCTCTGGTCCATCAATCAGAAAAATGGCTATTGGATTCTGGAACTTAAGCATCTACTAGTAAATTCAAGATTTCCAGAACCAATCCATAAACAACTTATGGCATGGAGAAAAGATAAGCCAACCTTGATCAACACCAATCACATTAAAACCTGGTTGGATTTTGAAGTTGTCAAGAGAACTGAAGCCATGAGAAAGGACCTCTCTGATGAATGTCCATATGGAAAGCCAGATGATGTGCACAGAATTCTGAATATCACAGGAACAGGCACAAGAGCAAGACTCGCTGTGGAACCCTATGAGTCGTTCTATCTAACTGAAGATCAATACAAGGATGACATCAGATATCTGAGGATTATCTACGAATACTTCAAGCTTTCAGATATCAAAATAGAGCATGCCTGGAAGTGGGGAAAGTATCTGTGGGTCAAACATTTTGTCAAGAAAAATCCTACCAAAACCTACAAAGAGGTCTGTGGATTTGCCAGAGACACTGAGATGCTCGTCAGAACACTTCTCTATGATTATTCTGATGACATCAAAAGGTTTGGAGATAGGAAATTTGCAGACTGATCCATAGAACTACTGTTGAAGACTTGAAGAGTTGAAGACTTGAAGACTAGTCTATTAGGATGTTTACTTGGAGCTTGGCTACTCCTGTTGTCCTAATTTACTAATTTTTCGTTGTTGTATTTTTGCTGACTGAGCTAAACTTGTTTTATGTATTGAAGTTATCTGTAATCTCTCTTTGTAACTTATCTGAAGAACTTACTCTCAGATAGTATTCTATAAAAGATAACTTGTCAGCAAAGATCACACCTTGTGATTTGGTTGATGTTTACTTTTTGCACTTAATTAAATGAATTGAAAAATCTTAAGAAATGATTTAAGTGTTGGATTGTTCACTCATCCAGATTTGTAATAGGTCAGATAGTCATCGTTGACTGATCAAAAAGGGGGAAATTTCTTAGGAAATTTGTTAGATATTTTGTTAGAAATATCTGTTTAGATTTTGATCAGCAACATGATGACTTATCTTAGTCTCAGAAAGGTGATTAGTACTCTTGGTTCACTTGAACATTGTAAAAGAGGAAACCCACTAAGTATGATAGTCTAGCTAATCTTGTATAGGATGTTAGGTCTCAAAATGTAATTTTTATTTTATGAAGAGAAGACCAAGAAGAAGACATCCAAGAAGAACAAGTTCAACGACATTGAAGATTTGAAGAAACTGCACAAGATTACTGAAACAGTTTTACAGATACCTTGGCCAGATATCTTGAAGACACGAATAGTTTTAAACAAACTATGTCACAAGAGATATCTGAGAAATAAAAGGTCTATCTGAAAACAAGGAAAGTGTCCACAGATATCTATTCTCAGATACCTTGAGCTTTAACCACATTTCTGAAAAAGAAATATATATATTGCAAACAAAGTTGTTTCAATAACAGTGGTCTCTGAAGTTAAAGATAAGAACGTGCAAAGAATCAGAGAAATCTGATCAAGGTTGTCTCTGATACAAAGCATATAGTTGGCACTCTGAGACAAAAGTATAGTACAATGCATTAAATGCAGACAGAGATGTCCGAACAAAAGCAACGAGCTTCGAAGAAGAAGACAAACTTCTGATAAGATTATACGAGATATCAATAGTTTGAATTTGATTTAAGCCTAACGGATACTATTCAAACGGCACCCAAATTCATCTATAAATATCAACACTTAGACTGCTTGAAAAGACACACTGAACACCTTAGACAAACTAAACACATATCTTAATCTCTCAAGCAAACTACTTACTCTCAAGCTTTCTGTTGCGAACAAAGCTCTTGATCTTAAGTAGCACTAAAGTTCTAAGTGTCCTGATCCTAAACAAGCACATCTATCTGTGAAAGAGTTGAATTGAAAGATCAAGTATCTGAGATTCATTCTCTAGAACATTTATCTAAGACTTGGGTCAGTAAAAAGAACAAGATACCATACATTGCAAAGTGTATTAAGTATACTTGATTCATAGAGCTATCTGATTAACTGAAAAGTTATTAAAGAAGCTCATCTGACAACTCAAACCAAAACCAACACCATAACTGGCGTGGAGTACAGGAAGTACTTAGTTTGGAAAATCAGGGAATAACTCCAAGGTTATCAGAGTAGAGGAAGTACTTGATTTGGGAAACTAAGGAATAACTCCAAGGTTATTGAGCACAGGAAGTACTTAGCTTGGGAAGCTAGGGAATAGCTCAAAAAGGTTTCTGAGTACAGGAAGTACTTGGCTGTGAAAGCCGGGGAACAACTCAGGGGGAACATTTGGTTGGGAACCATTTGTTTAAGGAATCTTAGAATAGGATTTTTGTAAGGTGACCTCAATTATCTATTCTAGTGAATTCTAGGTCTTTGGAAGACCGAAGTGGATTAGTTGGAGGATTACGCCACCTCCAGATACCACTATACTTGCTGTGTTATTTACTTTTCTGTACTTACATTTCAGCAACACACACACACACACACACTTTAACTGTTTCTGCACTTATCTATCTTAAGTCTTCCGCGCTCTGAATCTAAGTATCAGATATCTACACAGATATCTGAGAAATAGTTTTTATCGACAAAAGTTTTAAAAGACTATTCACCCCCCCCCCCCTCTAGTCTTTTACTTTGCCGTTATCTGGACTAACAGAGGTTTTCCATTTCCATATCTTCGTGATACCCATGGTATCTTTGGGTATGGTGGGGTGGGATTTCTGCTGGAGGTGGCGGTAAGGATCCTGTCGGAGGTTCCGAACCACGATCCTCCCTTCTTTGTTCATTCTTCTGGTGCCTGGAGGGTTCCTCCTCGTATACTGGTTCTTTCAATTTACCACTCCTTACCAACCTTTCTATTTATGTTTTCAGCTGTACACAATCCTCAGTCGAATGACCTTTGTTCTTATGAAACCTACAGTATTCCTTTGAAGCTTTGTTCTTCTTGTTGATCCTTGTTGGTTTTGGCCATTGTATATCTAAGTTTTTCTCAACAATAGAGGCCAAGATGTCGGATCTTGGTCTCTTCTTGGTGGTGTTCTCTCTCTGCAGAACTCCCTTCTGTCTCTAAGTTCATTCTTTTGTTCAAACTTTCTTGGACGGGGAAAAGGTTCTTGTCTTACTTGCTCTTTTCCCTTTCTGGCCCCGACTCTTATTGGGACATTTCTCCTGTATTCTTCTCCACACAAGACTCCTTCGTAGATATCTTCCATGTACTTTTCAGTTGTGATTTCTTCGTTGGAAAGCTTTTTTCTGAGATCATCGTTGTAAGTGTTAGCGTACAGGTGTCGGACCCGTTCTTTGATGCTCTGAGGCTCTACTTGGCGCACTTCGCCATTGAAACGGTCAAGGAAGGTCCTAAGGTCCTCGTGCTCTTTCTGGATTACTCCTGCCAAGTGCTCGACCGATCTCTTTCTCTCCTTTGCTTTCTCAAACCTTTTCAGGAAGAGGGAAGCGATATCTGCGTAGGATTTGATGGAGCCATTGGGCAAAGAGGTCCACCAATCCATTGCCTCCCCAAAGAGTGTAGTGGAGAAGTTGAGAGCTTTCATGTTGTCATTCAAGCCGTTGGTCTCCATCTTACTTTCGTATCTAGTAAGGTGCCCCACAGGACAAGTATCCCCGTAATAGTGCTCAAGAGTTGGGATAGTGGAGTCGGGGCGCTTCCTTTCCCTCCTTATCTCATCACATAGAGGATTAGGAGCTCTAAGAGTCACCTTCTCATGTGCCTTCACCATCTTGCTCAAAGTGGCGATTTGAGTCTCCAAGGCCTTTTGTTGGACATAAATCTGCTCGGCGGTTAGTTTCTCACCAGTCCTTGGGTTGATGGCCACATCTGGAGGAAGATCATCAACAGGCACTATCGAGATGCTTTCTGCCACGTGGTCTCTTGGCGCATGCTGTAGAGCCCCACTTCGGCTAGTTCCTGCTTCATCTGCTCGTGGCATTATCGGACTTCTCCCCCGCTGTTCGTGAGAAGCCGCGGCCCTCCTGTTGAGAAGGTTCCTTAGGTCCTCCAGTTGAGCTGGTTCTCCTAACCTTTGTTGGATTGGGCGATGTTCATTCCTTGATTGCGCGGGTTCAGCTTGTCTCGGAATTGCTAAGGGAGGAGTGGGTTGAGGAGGCTGAAGGTTGTTTGATCCAAAGAACCCTTGAATGGTTGTGAGCAAGAGGCCAATCTGATTCTCACTCATTCCAAACTCACTTGGACGAACGATCTGCCCATTTGGAAGGGTGAAGTTTCTTCCCGAAGGAGGGCCATGTGTTCCTGACGGAGGAACTCATCCTTCAACTCCGAGTGTCTGGGTCCTTATTGGTGGATCAGCGGCTCTTTCCTCCTCTGAAGAGAGGCTAGCGGTGTGGCCATCACTTGGGCAGTCCATTGTGTTTCTTGAAGACGTTCTCGCCACCCTTCCCCTTCGAGTGGGAGGTCTACCTCTTTGCCTTGGGGCAGGCGTGCCAATCGCGGTAGCGTTGGTTGTTACTGACCTTCTTGTTCTTGCCATTACTGAAGAGAACGGAACTTTTTGTAAAGATTCCCACAGACGGCGCCAAAATGTTGAGGGTAAAAGTTCCCCAACCACTTAGAGATTATTCTATCGCACTGGTAATGGCCAAGATATCCTCAAGTAAGAAGCCCCGTACAGCATAAGAGCCAAAGTGTGAGAGCCTGAGATCCAAATCTTGGTAAGAACCTGCACAAGTGACTTGGAGGGGGGGTTAGGACCCGGTTTGCTAAGTGTCAATCCGGTTTGAGACTTTACTCAAGAGAGATTGAAGATCTACTCTGTATGATAGTCTAGGTTCGAAAGTGATTATTGCTTACCATTATCATGGGAGTGTGTGCCCTATATATAGATTTCTCCCCAATTGGGAGGGTTCCACCAGATCATGCCAAGTGTAAGGCCTAGATTGAGCCACCAAGGCTTCAATAGGCCCATGGCCCATTAATGACACTTGCCCCCATTCCACTTTGGGCTTTTAGGGGTAGTTTAGTCATTAATGTGAGAGCATTAGAGGCTTTGATAGTCTGCTGCAGGTCAATGTCTGAAGAGGTTGGTCCGGACGTTTGGTCCGGACTGTATTGGGTTGTCTATGGGGAACTTCCATAAGTTTGTCCGACTCCTCTGATTCGGACCTTGTAGCTCGGACCTCCTTACTCTCTAGTGCCAGTGTACTTGGTTGCTTGTGAGATTGTCATGTTGGATCCGGATGGTCGTCCGGGTCGGACCCCATGGTTACGGACCACTGGAGGGGTCAGAGCTATTACCGTTCAAGCTCCCTCTGTCCTTCTCCTCCAGGATGGGTCGGACCTGAGGGGCCTAGGGTCGGACCTTAGGGTCGTATCATAGTGTTTCGGATCCTCAGACAACTTGGGATGCCTTAGGATTCGTTCCAAAGGCGCCTATGACGGATTGGACATATTTTCGTATTAACAGAGAGAGTTTTGGTGGCAGAACTATATGTCGACGTGGCTGAGAAGATGGCTTCCAGTATAAGTGATAACGTGACATGTTGTCGGTGTGGACACCAGGTTGCAACACTTGAAGAAAAAGAAGCCGTGAAAAGTGGTAAGAACTCGGTTCGTGAGGAACCTCTAAAACCTCACAAGTATGATGAGAGCGTGATTTCTCTGGCGGTGGAGAACCATGTGGTTCAGGTAAGGAAGGGTGATGAGAGCATTGATGCTCCGGTGGTGGAATCTTCTCCACCAGTCATTTTGAAGGGTGACAAGAGTTTGAGTGACGCCAAGAGTTTCGATTTAACACTAGGTATTGGATAGTTTGAGGGAGTAGTTGGTACAGTTGACACTGGTGCCAGCTGCAATGTTATGACTTTTAGTACCTATGAGGAGCTTGGATTGAAAGGCATGGTGCCAATGAAAGCTAGGATGCTACTGGCATATGGGTCTTGGAGTAGGCCTATGGGTATTGTCAAGGATGTCACCGTGAGATTAGATGGAGTGCATGTCATCCCGGATTTTGTGATTATTGATTCTGCCAGGAAAGAAGGGGGAGAACTAGGAAGAGACGTGCTGCTTCTAGGACGACCGTTCATTAACACTACCCGCATGGTAGTGGACTTGCACTCTCGTGCCTGAACTTTTGAGGTACAAGGCAAGCAACGCAAGTTGCAAGCCTCTTTTGATCCTAAACTGTCATTTTCGCAGGGTTTGGCGAACATACATGTGGGAGCATACAATGGCCCCCTTTATGTTTATTCTCACTTGTAGGGGCGCAAAGGAGCGAAGAGGGTGAACTTCTCGTTAACCAATATGGAAGTGTCTTGTACATGACTATAAAGGTACAACATAGGCAAGTATCATTCTATCTCATTTTCTTTTCTTCTACAACTCGTAGCTTGAGAACATGCTTGAGTTTCGGTTTGGGGAGGGAAATTGTGTTATTTGATCCTTGCTTGTGAATTTATGTTTAGCTATTTTGTGACTATGTGGGGTGGTATGTTAGCCACTTTCTGTGATGTGCTTTCTGTTTTCTATCTTCATCTTTCTTGATTTCCAGTTGTGTCTGAGTTTAATCTCTAAGTCGAACTTCAATTGCTTGTGTTAAACCTGATTTATGCTTATGTTTTGAATTCTTGTTAACAAGTAGTGGGGAGTAGGCTAGAGGTTATGCAAGTTCGTTTCCTCTGTAAATAGGAAGTCTGGTTAGATCTGTGGTCCAAAAGCTTGTGAGAAGCCTATCTTGCCGATGAAAAAATGTTGTACCGGCTTTATTGTGCGTGATTTCTTGGTCGAGCAATTCCTTTTAAGATTATTGGGCCGCTTCATACTTATGTGTACTCGTAGTAATTGTGGATGACGAACGACATGCTTATTTTTTTGGATTTATCTTTCCCAAACCCGTTCCAAGAACAGGTTTGGGGAGGGGATTTTCTACCTTTGTGACTATTTATTGAGCTATTATGCACTTTGCTGAGAGTCTGATGTTGTTCCCCAAAGTTATCTTGAATTGAATCTCGGGGTGGATCTGTGGTCTAAATCGATCACCGTTGGTCGTGTTGGGTGTGTTCCAAATATTACCACATACCGGCGTGGCTGAAAAGCTACATGTCCGTGAGGTTGATGATACGTATACCAAACTGACACGCACAAAAGTGCAGACTTTCGGTAAAACGGACACCTGAAAAATATTGAGATGAAAAGAGCCCAATGAGGCCATGCAATGAGCATACAATGCACGTCTGTTTGAAAGATGAAATGAAAGAAATGGAATAAGGGGAGCAGCATCATTCTTTGTTTTTGTAAAAAAAAATTGAGTCGCTTGTCAAAATTCCTTTCGACCTAATGAATTGAGTACATTAGCATAAGAGATTAGTGGCACCTTGTGACAAAAGTTACAACCCACCTTTACTTTTGAGCGATTACCCTTGCTGGACACTTCCAGGAGAGAGTAACCTGTTTATCACCTGTGAGGGATCACCGAGCTACACTTAAGTCTTATTTACCCTGGAAACGAACTTGTGTAGTTTTTATTTGCTTTTCTACCGACGTTAGCGGAAGTTCAAAATCTTTGCATTCCTTTGGTTTACTTGCAATGGTAGATTCGGTAGCTTGGTTTTAAACTCTTTTGTGTATTTTTGTGTTTAGAGTATTGTCGAGTCTAGTTAGTTTGTTTGCCTGAGGACGAGCAAAGGTTCGGTTTGGGGGGTTTTATAAGCATATATTTTAGTGTCTCATCTCGTTCTTTTTACCGTCTTTTGTTGGTCTTTATTTGCGTTTTTAGTGTTTCTTGTGCATTTTTATGTCTTTTGCGTTTTAGTGGTGTTGTGCAGGTTATGACTTATTTAGGTACTTTTTGGAGCTTTAGCATGAATTTGGCATTTTTTGGTGAAAAGGAGCCAGGACGCGTCCCAACTCCCGGCCCGATCGTCCCTGTGTGTATACTGAAGACGATTCCGAGCCGCCAGATGCGTCCCAATTCCTTCCGAGATGCGTCCCACGCCTTCGGCGCAGAATCCGTTTTATGCGTGATTATTTAGTTCGATTTTAGTGATTATGGACATACTTCTTCTTACATTATTTTTCACTCTCAAGCAAGAACAAAACCCTAGTTTTGGTTTTCTTGCTCTAGATGATCATTGATTTCACTTGTAATCGTACTTGTTGAGGGGTTTAACCTCGAACACTAACTGACTAAACTACTACAAATCCCTAATCTAAGATCCGCCACTAACTCGAGATCCGACCTGACGACTCGGTCTGAGGTTGATCACCTGAAAAGACTAAGTGGGGGGGGGGGGCGGGTTAGATAGGTAACCCGGGTTGCAAGTTGTCAACCCGGTAAGAGACTCTACTCAAGAGAGAGTTGTAAAGCTCTCAATGTTGTAGTTATGAGGAAGGTTATAATATCAATATGGCTTACCTTAAAGTTTGGAACTTGATTTATATTTATAGAGACCATAGCTTATAAAGTGACTCATAAGATGGTGCCAAGTGTATGATTCAGATTTGGACACCAATGCTACCTTTGGCCCATAACCCAATAGTGAACAGTAGTCCAATACTGATTAGTGGGCCTGGGAGGGTAGTTTGGACCTTTTCCCTCTGAGAGTACTATTCCGCCTGTTGGGTCCGTGTCAGTCCTTCGGACAGATCTGTCTGCTTGGTTGATCTACCCTTAGGTAACTCTGGGTGCCCGTGCCTGGAGTTCCACGGAAGTATCTCAGTGGTTCTGTTATATACGTTTTGGTCTTAATGTGAGGGTGGTGTCCGAGAGGCTATCTCTTCCGTTCCGTTGGGCATCTTTGTACTGACTCAGTCAGGTTTAGAAGTCCTTTTCCCAGCTAGCTCGAACTAGGCATGAGGGTGTAGTGACTTGGGTGTACTGGTTGACTCATTAGGACGGACCAGTACTGAATTGACTATTAAACCGTGATGCGCTCTAGGACACGCTCTATGGCGCCCTTAACGGATTGGACAAATATCCGTATCAACATATGTCCCCCCTAGTTTCCAAGTGTCTTAGTAGAAGATAGTTGGTAACTATGAAAAGGATAGGTGTGTTGTGGAGCGTGTCCGAATCGTTAATTGTGAGGGAGGAAAATCCCTTCTTTTCATGTGAAAAAATCCATATCCGTGTTCTTAGGAATCAATATATCTCGCCCCCCCCCCCCCCCCTTTCATTCTACAGTCCGAGCTATGTAGTAGCTTGGACTGTAGAAGGAAAAGGTATATGTATCCGAGATATAGAGACCCGAGTACGGTTTTAGGATCTAAAGAAGTCTTCTGTGGAAGAGTGTATATGAAGCAATTCGTTGGGCTATATATGTGGGATGGCCTTCCTGGGCTAGTGAACAGTGAACCAAAAGGCCCAATAGGTCGCCCGTCCGGCTCGTGGGCAAAGATCCCGAGTGAACCGATGCAACCCCTGGATTGAGAAGATCAGTAGTTGGGATTTAAACCCAAGTGATGTGACGTTTCTGCCAAGAATTAAATGGGGTGTAACGTCAATTCAACACTTATGAACCGGCACAACCGTTGGATTTGAATCCAGGTGATGTGACGCTTCGCCTTCCCCCAATTGCCCCTATAAATAGGTGTCGCATCTGTCATTTTCACATTTTAGCCAAACCGAAACTCAGAGCGATTCTGAAGCAATCCGAGCAATCAAAAAACAATCCGAGCAACCAAAACTCGCAAAATCTTTTACTTTTCAACTGAGATCTGTACTCTCGGAGAGCTAGCAAGGCTTTGACGTCTGTCCACACTTACCAAAACAACTTCATCAAGTAAGTATGTCTTATGATATGATATGCACGTTTAATGCTTGTATGCTTCTCCCTTGTTCGAACGTCTGTTTGTTCATTCCGTGATTTCAAACGCTGCTCGTGGTAAATTCCCGTTATGCTTAGTTGGAATAACCTCTCCCGTATGCTGTATTTTGCTAGTTTCCTTCAATAGAAACTTGTTGAACTGGCTTGTATATTATGCCAAATGTGACTAAAAATCGACAATGCATGCCTCTATGGTGGTATTTTGGTGCTGATTGGCACATAGACCTTTATAGGCTGTTCCTGTCAGTGCGGTATGTAGGGTAGATAATAGTGCCAATGGCACGTCTTTGTATGCCAAGCTTAGTGCCCATAGTGTTATGAGATTGTGTTCCATGTAGAAAATCTGATAAAGTAGAACTTCCTCGGACCACTTGACTTAATAAGATACCTAAACGAACTCTCGGACAACCACAATCATCGTTTATGATCCGTTTCCTTGTGCCCTAGGATGTCCAGGAGTGATAGTCAGAACCATCACGAGGCTCAAGGTTACGATGATGGGGTAAGCCAGGGGACTGGGTCCGTGGACGCAACCGCATCCGTGGCAGATTACCTGGTCGTGGAACTCCTTTCTTCCAAGGATTCCGATGCTGGGCAAGGGGTCCGTGATGTAGCGAAAACTCGGCCTGAAGTGGCAGTGGGCCAGGAAGGTGTCGCTAGGACTAGGTCGCGAGTCCAATCTCGGACCATAGGTGGTGGCTGTGTGCCCGCTGGTTTGAATGAACCTCGGACTGAGCAGGGAGGCGATAGTGGTCAGGATGCGGATGATGTGGAGATGTTCGAGGCTGGGGAGGAGGACTGTGTGGAGATGGGAGCAGGTCCTTCCAATCCTAAGACGTCCGCGGTTCCAGTGGTTGAAGGAGAAGAGGAGGAAGAAGAAGAAGATGAGGAAGAGGACGAAGAGGACGACGCCTCCGAGAGTGTCCATCCGCGTAGGCACTCAGTGCGGAACAATCGTCAGATTCTCCACCCCAGAGCAACTGTGAACCCTACTCTTCCACTGGTAGCTGGGCGTGGGGCGCAAGCAGCGCGGACCAAATTTCCTCGTCCCGCGTCCGCCGTTGTGATAGCGGACAAATACGGAGAGCTCAACACAGACGGGTTGCTCCCTACTTGTCCTTCCAAAGTGAAGTTGGCGGATATCCCGGAGTGGAGGCGGAAGTGGGAGATTCTTGATACGTTGGAGATAATGGTCCCGGAGCCCGGGCACGCATTTTATAATCCGCCCGCCGGATATATCTGTGTGCATGAGGCGGCATTCTCTTGCGGGTGGAGGATCCCTATTGCGCTCGAGCTTAAGCAAATCCTGAATCACATTGGGATCGGTCCGAGCCAGGTTATCCCCAAATCTTTGGGTAACCTTATCTGTTTTGTTGTTTTCTGTAAAAAGAAGGGACAGCCAGTGAACTTCGAGAACTTCCGACAACTCTTCCATGTGACTTTCAGTCCGGGGAACCCCCTCTTCTATACTTTTGTAAATAGAAAAGCCTATAATTTTATTTCCAATTCCATCTCCTCACTCGGATCTAAATGGTGGAGTAAATATGTTTTTGTGCGGATGGCCTTAAAGCCTGGAGAGTCCGCAAGGAGGCGAGAGCAGTGGGGATTGCCCAAAAAGTTTCTGAGGGACAATATCCCGGATTAGCGCCCACCCCCGAAGAACGTGGCTCCATGGGTGGTGGAGATCCACAAGAAAAATGATCCACCCACGTATCCGTTCCACGGATTGATTTGTCAGCCGCTACCCTACTTGTGCGGACTGACAGATGCCGTGGAAGTCGGGGGAAAGACAGATTTTAGTAAGGATCTTTAATTTAGGATTTGTGTTGCCTTTCCTTTTGAGTGCCCTGCTTTGAATTTTTTTTTCCGGGGTTCCCGTTGGGCTCCCTTTATGCATCCTTATCTGACACTTTGTATTTTGTTTCGTAGCTCATTGGTTTGATTATATCATGTCGACCCTCCGTGAGAAAAAAGAGATTGCAGAGAGAGCAACATGCCCTGGAACTGGCTACTGGGCAGAGGAAGAAAATCATCAATACTTCCTCGGGTCTACCTATGCCGGACCCAAAGAACGCTGCAGTGTTTGATGCTGAGGAGGAGAGGCGGAATAAGGCGGGGGAGGATCCGCAAGTGATGGGGGTACCCGACAGGGGTAAAGGTCCCGCCACTCGCAGCACCACTGCGTCTCAACAGTCTGCTGCCTCCGCGCCTCCGCGGGACGCCATCGTATCTGGGAACAAGAGGAAGGCGACCTCGGGTGCCTCTCCCGCATCGAAGAGGCAACTCTTCTTTGCCACTCTGCCTTTGTCCGACCAAGCCTCGCTTGACGCGAAGTACGAGCGGAACTGCAGACTGCCCGAAGTAGAGCGGGTTGGGGAGCTCCATGAGCTTCATCACAGGGTACGTATATTTGCCTTTCTTGTGTGTTATCTGAATAAAATGTGCAACCTTTCATTGTATGGATCTCTTTTAGCTCGGATACCTCATCAAAGAAATGCAGTGGAAGGCCAGTGAGCGGGCCACTATCGAAGAGGACCTACATAAGGCAGTTGCTGAAGCAGCGGAGGAGGCGGAAAAAGCCAGGTGGACGGAAACCCACCTGAAGCACAAGGACACAGCAATAGCCAAGCTGAAGGCTAACGTGGAGACTTTTACGTCGGATGTGGAGTGGCAGGAGAACTTTATCGATAAGTCGATGAAGGCATTCCTGGAGTCCAAGGACGCGCTCCTCGAAGATCTCCAGTTTGCCCGGCTCGAAGCGGTGAAGGACTTCATGAAGTCGGACTCCTTCAAGTTCTTTATGGCGGACAAGGCCGATGCTCTTCGTCTAGGGGGGTTCTCATCTGCCATTGGCCAACTACAGGCGAAAGGGCTAGTGTCTCCAAGCTTCGATTGGAAGGCAGAAGGACTGGATCCATCCGCGGATGCCAGTGGAGTCGAATTCCCGGTGGAGGTCGTCCCGGATGAGCGTTTAGCGGCATGTGAGTTCGCGGAATTGGTCACCGAGGAAGGTGAAATTGAAATCACCAATGGCGGACCTTTCCTCCCCAAATATGTCCCGAGGGCTATAGGGAAGGTATGCTTCACGCCGTTCCACGAAAACATGAACTATCTGAAGGATTGGTACTTCATGCCTTCTCGGATCGTCGGCCATGACGCGGACTTCAACTTGTTCGAGAACATCAAGGCTTCCTTTGATGAAGTTGCTGCATCCCGCGCTGCTTCTGCCAATGTCAATGCCAATCCGTCCTCCACTAATCCGCCTAGAGTTGATGAAGCCGGTCCGAGCCAACCTCCTCCTCAATAAGAAGTCCGGGGTATGCCCCATGAAAAAATTTGTAAACATTTGAATTTTGAGATCTTTTGACGACACGGAACGTTGCCAAGTACAATATTTATTATTTCTATTGTATGTAGTAGTCGTTCCCGGTACAATGTTACATTTGCTTTGATATAACAATTGTTTGCTCCTTTATTGTCCTTGATCCGTCTCGTCCTTCATATGCTCAGTTATCATAAGTAGTAAAGACACACCTCTTGTAAACTCAAACATCTTTCTTTGATCCGCAAATTAGGCGAATAAGTATGGATTCCGTACTTCTCAATACATCTCGTAGACAGGCAACGTTGACTCTCTTGGAATGAAATGCTCGGATAGGCCAGTGAGTACTTACTCGGACACATTTAATGGGCTTGTCTGGATCGAGTAGAGCAAGCTTAATTGATCCAATACTGTTTGGCCCAAACGGGTAACCCAAGCCCATCGTCGACATCAATCTCTTCGCGTTGCGGATGATGATTGGTTCATCCATTCTATAAATATCTAGATTCACAAGTGTATTGATGTCAGATAATCTTTCTTATACTCGGATGCATCTGGTATCGTCAAACCAGCCGATTGATTCCATCTATCTTACTAAGGATATGGCTTCTCGAACAGTCTTCCCCTCGAGACTCCTGTCCACTCTCAAATCAGTATATGTATTGTTTTTAGTTTGAGAGTGATGGATTATTTGGGATCTGCCGGTAGGAAGTGTGGACCTTTAAGGAAGTGTTCCGACGGGCGATCCCACCGGTCGTATGCGTGATTTACCCGGTAAGAGCTTTTCCTTCCTGAGGAGCTGTTGGCGGGTAGGCCATAATACGATCAGTGTGTAAGATCCGTGCTTGGATTCAAACAAATAGATATCTTTGAAGGATCCTCCTGTCCAGAGATAGGGGGTTTGATGTTGTACAGATCCGAGGTAATTCCGCTTGTTTCTCTTCATCAGTGTAATCCGATGATGATTGATTAGAACTAGTAGGATGTCGGACATAATAGATGTGTCCGTCTAATCTACTTATGAGTATGGGCTTCTGAGTGCCTCTTTTTCAGGCTGGTCACGATGAGTTTCCGTCTCATGATAGCTCGGACTTTGGCGGACCATTGCTGGTTACGCCTACCCGTTCAAGGATCTGCTTGGACAATCCCTTTTCGAGATCTGTAAAGCTTCCATTCATGGGCTTAATGAGACCATCAATGGGCTAACCCAAGTGACTATCCTCTTAACCAGCCCAAACGAATGATCCAGGCCCATCGGTTGCACCGACCTTAATACGTGGCGGGCAATGATTGGTCGGAGCTTTCTATAAAAAGGTACGAGCCAAGTACATAAATCGTACAAACTGATCTCTGATTCTCCCTCTTCTTCTACCTCTATAGTTTTGACTTGCCTGGCTTTCAATACTCCCATCCTTTCCTAGTTTGGTGCAAACCCTAAATCCAGGAAAGGTGGGGGTTTTGAACGATAGGCTACTTCAAAAGAAAGCACTAAAGCCAAGCTAAATACCTTCTCCTTTCTTCCAATCCTACTTTAGTGGCTCAAATCTCTCTTGAATCGGTAGAAATCCCTCGATTCTGAGAGAGTTGGGGTCTCTAAAGAGGGTTAGGCAGAAATCTGTTCGTTTCGACTGCCATATACCCTTGTCCGTTGGGACTCTGTACTTCCCAGACACGGGATCCGTACGAGTACACCAAGGTACAGTGACATCATAAAAAATCCTGCCATGCCTAACTGTTTTTCAATGTGCAGGTGGATCTGACTCTTGGTGTCCACGGAAGTTATGGTCACAGATTGACATGGAAAAAGTTTTCCTCATGGAGGTATAATCCCGGGAGAAGATGACAGGTTTGTGAAGACTCTTTGTTACCCTTAAGTATTGTAACTGTAGATCTTGCAAAGATCCGAGACTGTAAACTGTAAAGACAGTATTATGGCTGCCTTGTTCCGTATATGAATAAGATTGCTTACTTTTCCGCTGTCTGAATACGAGTTTTCAGATTTATGAATTGAGAAATAAAAGTTGTATTGATTTGACGGAAATTCAATTACAACCTATGGGCCGTAAAGCCAATTACAAGGGAATAACAAAAACAAAACTGACGGAGTTCCGTGTAACACACAGTTTTAATCCTAAAATATCCAAATGACTGGCAAAGATCCATGTGACATACCCTAAGCATAGAACTTTTGAAGGTTTTTGGCATTCCAAGTACGCTTGAATGGGTGTCCCTGGTTATCCTCCAATTCATAACTTCCGTTCACTCTCGCACCAACAATCTTGTAAGGTCCTTCCCACTTTGGCTCAAGCTTCCCTACCTTGCTTAAGATATCAACTCTGCGGAGCACCAGATCTCCAACCTGTAAATCTTTAGCTTGAATATTTTTGTTGTAGGCCCGGGCTGCAGTTGCTTGATATCTGTGGATTTTGGCCAATGCTTCGGTCCTCTTCTGTTCTAACATATCTAGATCATAGATCCGAGCTTCACGATTGACGGAATCATTGAACTCTTGGACCCTCATTGTTTCAACTGCAATTTCCGCTGGTATGACTGCTTCCGAGCCATAGACCAGGGCAAATGGGGTTTCTCTAGTTGCGGTCCGTGAAGTGGTGCGATGAGCCCACAGTACGCCATCTAGGTCATCCGCCCAACTCTCCTGAGAAATCCTTAGCCGCTTTTCCAAGATCTTAACAATCGTTTTGTTTGTGGACTCCGCTTGTCCGTTGGCCTGTGGATATCCGACAGATGTAAAGCGTTGCTCAATCTTGAAAGAGGCCAACCATTCCTTGAGTTTATTGCCTGAAAATTGAGCGCCATTATCCGAGACAAGAATTCTCGGTAAGCCAAAGCGACAAATGATGTTTTTCCAAATGAAGGTCCGTACGCGACTTTCCGTGATAGTTGCCACAGCTTCTGCTTCCACCCATTTGGTGAAATATTCCATAGCCACAATTAAGAATTTCTTCTGTTGAGTGCCCCTCGGGAATGGCCCGACAATATCGATGCCCCACTGATCAAACGGACATGTTACGACTGACGGAATCATTGGGTGTGTTGGACGATGGGGAACATTCGCATAGTATTGACAGTCAGGGCAATTTCGGGCGTAGCTCGCAGAATCCTTATCAATAGTAGGCCAGTAATAACCATGTCGAATGATCTTTTGAGCAAGAGTTCGTCCTCCGGAATGGCTCCCAGAGCTTCCACTGTGAATTTCCTCAAGCACTGTCTTCGCTTCTTGCGGGCCCAAACATCTCATATGAGTCCCAGCGAAGGATTTCTTATAAAATCTTCTCCGAGTAAAAAATATCTGTTTGCTCGGAACTGTACACTCCTTGATTCCTTCGCATCAGCTGGTAATGATCCGACCTTGAGATAACTAAAGATATCAGTCATCCAGTTTCTTCCTGTTTCAGTTATCATGACATTTGGAGTAGGAATCATGACGGATGAGTCCGTAATAGTGAGTAGAATAACTCTCCTTGTGTCTAGAGCAGCTGTTGCGGACGCATACTTTTCCAGAGCGTCCGCTCTTTCATTCCATGCCCTATCAAACTTCTCCAGGGTAAACTCATCAAAGTGACCAACTTCTTGCTTAAGTAGCTCAAGGTACTTGATCATTGAAGGGCCCTTTGTGGCAAAAGCACCAGAAAATTGGGCTTCAACTAACTGTTAATCCGTGTAAGCTTTAAGTTTCCGGATCTGCAGGGACTTGGCTAGATGCAGTCCGACTAACAGTGCTTCGTATTCAGCCTCATTATTTGTGACTCTGACGTCCAAGGATATCGCATAGTCGAGTTCCGCGCCATCAGGGCTTTTAAGATAGATTCCAATACCTCCTACTCTTCCAGTGGACGAACCATCCACTTCCAATGTCCAAATATCAGAGGGACATTCCTTGGTTTAGAGATCTTCTGTAAGCTCCCGAATTTCCAACCTTTGTTCTTTCCCCTCTTTAGCACCCGGGTCGGAGATATTAGTACCGGATTCCCTTGTGATATCATCAAGAAGGAACATTTGGTTAACCCGAGTTTCCTCCCATGATGCAGTCCAATTTTGGTTAATGAACTGAGCATCCTCAAGGTTTTCTGGGCGGATCTTTGGCGGAACTGGCTTTCGGTTGATCTGCTTGGTAATTAGGCATTCAAATGCCTGTTTATCCGAGACTGTCTATGACTCCGCTTCAGGGTATTCTGCTAGGAATTCAGCAACAACTTGAGCCTTCTTGGCTGTCGGAGCCTGATAGCTAATGTCGTATTTGCTCAGCTCAATTGCCCATTTAGAGAGTCGTCCGGATTGGTCGAGCTTTCCCAGGACCTGTTTCAAAGGTTCCGTAGTTAGTACTACTATTTTATGAGACTTCAAATATTGCTTTAACCGCCTTGCGGTGTAAACCAAAGCATATGCAAATTTCTCAATCTTTACATATCTTGTTTCCGCCCCAGCAAGGGCTTTACTAAGATAGTAGATTGGCAAATGATCATTAGCTTGGACCCGTACTAATACGGAACTCATTGCCTCTTCCGTAATTGCTAGGTAGAGGTAGAGTGGTTCTCCCTCGACGGGTTTGGAGAGCAGTGGAGGGGAATGGAGGTACTTTTTCAAGTTTTCAAAAGCCTCGGAACATTCCTTAGACCACTCAAAGTTCTCTCCTTTCCGGAGAATTTTGAAGAACGGGAGATTCTACTCTACGGATCGCGAAATAAAACGACTTAAGGACATTAGTCGTCCGATAAGTTGTTGTACCTCATTGAGGTTCTTCGGATGAGGCAGATCTAAGATTGCTTTGATCTTCTCAGGATTTGCACTTATTCCCCTTTCTGTGACCATGTATCCTAGGAACTTCCCGCCCTTTACTCCGAAGGTACACTTCTCCGGATTGAGTTTCATTCCATATTTCCTAAGGATAGCAAAGCACTTGTTCAAGTGACCCACATGTTGTTCCTCAGTTTTGCTTTTAACGAGCATGTCATCAACATACACCTCCATAGTCTTGCCGATTTCTTCCTTGAACATTTGATTCACCAGCCGTTGGTAAGTTGCTCCCGCATTTTTCAATCCAAAGGGAATCACTTTAAAGCAATACACTCCTCCCGCGACAAAGAAAGCTGTTTTCTGGATATCCCTTGGCCATCCGAATCTGGTAAAAGCCTTGGTACGCGTCCATGAAACTGAGTAACGCGCATCCGGCTGTGGAATCAACCAATTGGTCTATTCGTGGCAGAGGGTATGGATCCTATGGACAAAATTTATTTATCCTGGTGAAATCATTGCACATCCGCCATTTGTCGGGTGACATTTCCACTAAAACCACGTTGCAAACCCAATCAGAATAACGGACCTCCTCGATATGTCCGACTTTCATGAGTCGATCAACTTCAGCGGATATGATGGCATCCTTGATCGGACCGAAATCCTTTCTCTTTTGGCGGATATATTTAATCGAGGGATCCATGTTCAGACGGTGAACTGTAACCCTCGGGTCTATCCCCTTGAGGTCGTCAGTACTCCAAGCAAAGACATCACTTTTGTCTCGGAGACAAGCGATGAGCTTCATTTCCACTTCCGCATTCATCTCTGTTCCGATTCTAGTCTTCTTATCCGGGCTCACAACAACAAGTTCAACTTCTCTGAGCATTTCGTGAGGTTCAATCCATGCAGTTTTAGGAAGGTTGTCCTTATGGCTCCCAATCCCAACGTTAGAATTCTCTTTTTTTGGTAGGAGAACAACCTGCGGGTCAGGAGTCACTGTAACTACAAACACAGGTGCGAACGCTCTCCTTGTAGACGTAATGTAACACTCCCAAGCTTCTCGGATGTTCCCCACTTCCTCTCCAACTCCGCATGGAGTCAGAAACTTCATTCTATTATGGAGGGTGGAAGATATAGCTCGGAATTGATTGAGCCCCGGACGACCAAAGATGGCATTGTAGTCAAAAGTTCGATCCACCACTACAAAACGGACTAGCTGCGTCACTCTAGCGGGATGTGTCCCTAGTGAAACATGTAGCATGACGCTTCCTAAGGGACGGACAGTTCCTCCTCCAAACCCTAATATGGAGGTATTGAATCTCTCATATCGAACTCTTCCCAGCTCCATCTGGTCTATTGTCCTTTTGGAGATGATGTTCGAGGAACTCCCTGTATCCACCAGGATCTTGTTCACCCGATAAGTCGCTATGGTTAAAGAAACTACTAGTGGAACATCCGGATCATCTATGTCCTCACCTCCTGCCGTAGGAGGAGGGATCTCACTATCGTCAAAGGATATAGCATTTGTCCCTCGAAGTGCTGGAGCAGCATATGATCTATCATTGTTCCGAAGATTCTGAGCTGTCCACTCTCTTGCGTTTTTTCTATCGCCCCCGGTTGGTCCGCCCTCTATGGTGTTGATCACTCCACTATATGGAGGGTTCTCCATTTCTACATCATCATTATACCTATATAGGTGATGATCCATGCGAACCGGATAACTGTCCGGCGGAGGTGGCAAGGATAGCGGGTGGGGTTGTGGTTCGGTAGCTCTTTCATCCCTTCTTCGTTTCATCCTATCATGTCTAGAAGGCTCGTCCGTATAGATGTGCTCCTTAAACTTGCCCTCTCTTATCAAATATTCAACCTCTGTTTTCAGTTGAATGCAATCGTCGGTCTCATGACCATTGCTCTTGTGAAACTTGCAATATCCTTACGCATTCTTGTTTTTCCGGTTATTGTGAGATGGCTTGGGCCATTGAATATCCATCTTCTTCTCAATAATAGTTGCCAGGATGTCGGATCTTGGTCTATTGAGACGAGTATAGTCCGCATATCTCCTTGGCGGACTCCTTTCTCTGTTAAAACCCTTATCTCTGTGATCCCTCCTCGGATCAAACTTACCAGGGCGCTGCTCTTGTTTTACCGGTTCTTTTCCTTTCTTGGAACCTGCTCTTACTGGAACGTTCCTTCGGTACTCCTCTCTGTACATTACTTCTTTGTAGATGTCATCCAAATGCTTTTCACTCCTCACTTCCTGACTAGAAAGTTTCCTGCGGAGCTCTGTGTTGAAAGTATTAGCGTACAGGTGACGGACCCGTTCCTTAATACTGTGAGGCTCAACTCGAAGGACTTCCGTGTTAAAGCGATCTAGGAAGGACCTAAGATACTCTTGTTCCCTTTGAATAACTTCTGTGAGATGCTCAACAGTGCGCCTCCTCCTTTATGATTTCCCAAATCGTCCCAAGAACTTGGAGGAGAGGTCGGCATAAGATCTTATCGACTTGTTTGGCAACGCAGTGTACCAATCCATAGCTATTCCGAAGAGGGTGGATGAAAAAGTGAGAGCCTTTGTATTATCACTCATCCCCTTGGAATCCATCTTACTATTATACCTTGTCAAGTGGCCAACGGGACAAGTATCCCCGTAATAGTATTCCAAGTTTGGAATCACTTGATCCAAGTTCCTGTTTCTTTCCTTTTCTCTCATGATGTCATCGCATAAAGGATTTGGTGCACTCGTGGATACTTGCTCATGATCCTTCACCAAACGCCCGAGGTTGAGAATCTGGGCTTCCAAGGCTTTTTGCTGAGCATAGATTTCTTCTGCATTCATTATCTCCCCTGTCCTAAGATGAACCGCTACATCCGCGGGGAGTTCATCTCGGTGGACCACTAGAATAGTTTCCTCTACATGATCTGTAGCCCTCGGGGGTGCTTGTTGCGGAGCTCTAGGCTGCCGGTTGTTATCCTCCTGATACTCTCTCCGCCCATTTGGGCTTCCTTCACCCCGAACTTGGGAAGAAGATGCTCTCCGGTCTAGAAGGTTCCGCAAATCCTCTTGGGGTAGCTGATTCCCCAACCTCTACTGAATCGGACGTTGCCTGTTCCTTGATAGGGCGGGCTCTGCTTGAATCGAGTAACCACTGGCGGAGTGATTTGCTGAGGACGGGCATTGTTAGACCCTAGGCAACCTTGGATTATTGTGAGCAATCTATCAAACTGAGTCTCACTTAATCCGAGATCACTAGTGCGGATGATACGATCATCGGGCATAGTAAACTGTTGACCTATAGTGCGGCCTTGAGCTTCTGCCGGAGAAACTTGTTCGACCCCGTCTCCCTGATTCTCAGGTACAATTTTCGGACTCTCCTGGTTGGACTATCACCTCCTTCATCCATGGACGGGCTTGCTGTGCGGCCATCACTCGGATATCTTCTTCCTACAACATTCCTTCCTGTTGCAGAGGTCCTCCGCCCTCTGTTTGGTGGACGTCCGCGTGGACGTGGGGGTGGAGTTCCGACGCCAGTAGCACTGGTTCTTGCTACCCTTCTTGTTCTTGCCATTCGATTGATTGAAACACAGAACCTTTCGTAACGATTTCCCACAGACGGTGCCAAAATGTTGAGGGGTTTAACCTCGAACACTAACTGACTAAACTACTATAAATCCCTAATCTAAGGTCCGCCACCAACTCGAGATCCAACCTGACGACTCGGTCCAAGGTTGATCACCTGAAAAACTAAGGGGGGGGGGGGTTAGATAGGTAACCCGGGTTGCAAGTTGTCAACCCGGTAAGAGACTCTACTCAAGATAGAGTTGTAAAGCTCTCAATGTTGTAGTTATGAGCAAGGTTATAATATCAATATGGCTTACCTTAAAGTTTGGACCTTGAGTTATATTTATTGAGACCATAGCTCATAAAGTGACTCATAAGATGGTGCCAAGTGTATGATTCAGATTTAGACACCAATGCTACCTTTGGCCCATAACCCAATAGTGAACAGTAGTCCAATGCCGATTAGTGGGCTTGGGAGGGTAGTTTGGACCTTTTCCCTCTGAGAGTACTGTTCCGCCCGTTGGGTCCATGTCAGTCCTTCAGACAGATCTGTCTGCTTGGTTGATCTGCCCTTAGGTAACTCTGGGTGTCCGAGCCTGGAGTTCCACGGAAGTATCTCAGTGGTTCTGTTATATATATGTTTGGTATGAATGTGAGGGTGGCGTCCAAGAGGCTATCTCATCCGGTCCGTTGGGCATCTTTATACTGGCTCGGTCAGGTTTAGAAGTCCTTTTCCCAGCTAGCTCGGTCTAGGCGTGAGGGTGTAGTGACTTGGGCGTACTGGTTGACTCACTAGGACGGACCAGTACTGAATTGGCTATTAAACCGTGATGCACTCTAGGACACGCTCTATGGCGCCCTTAACGGATTGGACAAATATCCGTATCAATAGTATTATTGACATCGGATTTGGATCTTGAGGTTAGATTATCAATCAACCATTCTTTCTTTCACAATTTCTTCTCTTGTGCTTGATTGCTTGGGTGAATGCTTATGATATCTTCTTTTATACTTAATTCGATTGTGATTGTCATTATGCATTCTATTACTTGTGCTATGAGTAACTAATCCTTTGATAGATGTGGTAGCAATGTAGGAACAATCGAATTAGAATCTTGACCTAGGTTTGTTCATTTGTGTTAAGCTTTTCCAAGATCTTTGTAAAAACCCCTATTACAGTAATCTAGTTTCGAATCTTCAAAACCATTCCGGTTAAGAATCAATCGTCTGACAATTGATTGATATCCCTACTTTTACATTTTCAAAGAATGTCTTGGTTACACTGAATTCGTATTTTCTCTGGACAAATAACTGTGACAAGCATATGAACAATAGGTTTGATTCGTATTCGATTTCTCTAAAATGCTACCGTATTTATTTCTTTTCTCTCTTGATTCAAAGCCTGTTTTCAGTTTACTTAATTCAGTTAACATCAATTTTACAAACTCAACTTTACAAACTGTTACTGGAAACTCTTACGTTTGATACTTGAAAACGCCATAGTTGCCTAGTTAGCTCATTGAGAACGATTCCGTAGTTAAAGTTTGTTACAACAACCGCTTTAGTTACTTTGTTGATTTTAAGAAGTACTAATTTGACCACATCAGTTGGTCGCATGACATTTTTTGATTCCTCGAACTCCGTGCAACGGTCAATCAGGCGTATTCGCTTCCTCATCTCGATTTGGCACAATTATGCCATTTTGGTGCCTGAAATCATGCAAATCCTCAAAAATGTGATCATGACCTACAGAAACACGCAAAGTTGGTAATTGACCATAAAATAATACAAATATTGCATCTAAGGCAAAAAAAACGAGGGTCTAAAAGCATGCTATATCGCACATTTCATTGTCACATCACACCTCCAAACCAGTTTCTTGCTCATCCTTGAGCAAGGAAATAACGATAATTAAGAAGTTACCATGAAATGAGCAGCAAGAATAAACCACCACGTAGACAAGAAGCCATTTTCTAGGGTTTCAAACTCTACTGACTCACTTAGTTTCAGCTCCAACTTCATGACTCCACAGCAAACAAGTAACAAGTAAGCATCACTCACTACAGCCAGCGGTTTGAAGTGTATAGGTGTACTTCAAAATCATTACCTCGCAGTAACGTTATGCAATCCTACTCCCAAAAGTCAAGGTACAAATCAAAGTAGTACTCAGGATGGCTTGGTAAGTAAAATAGGTAGGATAATATATAGAGGAGTGAAATGACAAGTATCATTAAAAGATAACAAGGTAGAATAAAGGGTATTTCAGGGGGACTTATCCTTTCGGACACTGAGTTCCTTCCTCCGACTTCGTCTTCTGGTAATGACAAATCTTCAACTTCTCTTCTATCATCGTAACTACTCCATCGGTTGCTTCACACATAGACTACTTGCTCCTTTGTTTTTCTTTTTTCTTTTTCTTTTTCTTTTGACATACTATTTTTTGCAGTCATTTTACTGACTCGAATGCTTTTGGTTGGCCATAATTGGGCTCTTTTAGTCTCTACATTTTTTGGTAGTGTCTGTTTTACCGAATTCCACACTTTTGTGCGTGCTGGTTTGGTATACATGCCATCAACCCTCATGGACATGTAGCATTTAAGGGCCACGCCGGTATGTGGGTAGTATCTGTAACATGCCCAACACGAAAACGGTGATCACAAGGACAACAAATCCACTCTGAGACTTTTGTACCTTTGCTTTTTTCGGTACCTTCTTTTCTATTTTTTCTGGAGCAAGAGCTAGTGATTTTCAGCACCTATAATAAACAGTAGGGCCAACAAGGTTACCTTTCGATGATGATCATCTTCCACATCTCCCCCAAACCAATTTCTGGAACTGGGGTCAGGGCTTTCTTCTCTACTTTCCCCCAAACCAATTCTCGATCATGATCAAAACATGATTCTCTCCCATTCTTTGGAACTCGTTGCTTTGTTTCTTCGTTCAAGCTTGGCGGTAGATTGCTATCACCGCTTTTGTGAAGCAAGTAGGATATATGGTGGAGTTTCAAGAGGGCTA
The DNA here is from genome assembly GCA_026545765.1 of Plantago major. Classification (NCBI taxonomy): domain Eukaryota; kingdom Viridiplantae; phylum Streptophyta; class Magnoliopsida; order Lamiales; family Plantaginaceae; genus Plantago; species Plantago major. The sequence goes on from CM048839.1 coordinate 32,334,936, forward strand.
AAAAATCTTTCAGCGGGATTAGCGAAGGGTACGGAAAAGGATTCAAAAAGGTGAGTACCACTAATCATATTCATGCAACTGACAAATAAAGACTAAAGGGTAGTAGTGTTCACACGGTTGCACACATGACTTCAATTAGAGTAGCAAGTAAACTCACTCATCAAAGTAGCATGGGTCGGATTCGGTCAGAGCATATATTCAGCCAGCAGCAAAGCAAGAAAATAAATACACAACCCCTCATCTTAGTTATGGTTCACACTCGGTACTCTCCCACAGATCAAAACATTTTTCAACAAGTAAAAGACCTTAGACATAACAGATAAGGCTAAAACATAACTTAAAATGCAAATTACTAAGTGCGAGTATTTAAAGTTATTACAGATCGAATAGTTAAGCAGGTAGCAATCAAATCAAATTCTTCCCCCAAACCTAGCTAAGAGCAGATAGAGAAACTAGGAAAGTAAAGAGAGAAAAAAGAAAAGATACTCCCCTCTCAGTGTTGTGTTCTCCAGTCCAAATGGTGCTTCAGGATGAGGATCCTCTAGGAGGGGGTGGGGGATAAAATCCTTGATAGCCTTGGTAGTACAGCGATGGATCGACGTCGGGTGGTGGATAAAGCTGCGGTGGTGGGTAATAAGGAGGATACTCATAATGACCATACCCGTCAATGTTCTCTCGCTGGAAAGAGATCTTCTCATAGCTGTGTAGGTAGGTAACATGATCGTTCCACTCCGACCTCCGGCCTATTTCATTCATTTCATCTCACCTTCGAGCACTCCCTTGACTCTCCATCTGGTAGTTGTTCACAAATTCGTTGAATGAATTCATGTCAAAAGCTCCTTGCGGCTCATCCGCTACTCCTCTTCTTCTAAGTTCGGCTTTGGCTGCATTCTGGTGCATCTCAAGGAGGTGGATAGTTCTGTCTTCATCAAAAGGTTCTATGAGTCGAGCGAATCCTGACTCACTAGTAGGAACCCCATTCTTCTGGCATATAGCGGTAATGAGACCGGGGAATGGTAGATTACTCCTTGTGTTCTTCTTCACCATTTGCATTTTCTTCACCATGATCCTTCCAACATTAATGTAGAGACCCTCCATGATTGCATAGACAAGAGTAGCTACATCGCCCTTGAGCCCTTCGTGGTGCAGGGTAGGCTTCAAGTTGAGCTCTACAAAGTGCATCCAAAATCTTGCTCTTTCGTTGAGTGTATCCCTTGGGATGAACATTCCCACTGCATCCTCTCTAAATCTTTCTCCGAGTAATACCCGTTGGATGTTTTCTAGGATATCTCCGTACTCCAACTCTTCATATGCCAGTTCCTTGTATTCTTCATGAATGTGCTCCTCGGGTATGTTGAAGAATTCGTTGATAGCTCCTGGCCGAAACATGACTTCTATCCCTCGTATGATGATGGGACGATCTAAAAGTGCATCCTCCGGATTTTTAACCTTTAGTTGGAAATACTCTGCGTACAACTCCCGAACCTCCTCTATGTCGTATCCTCGGAGAGTGGTAGTGAAAGTTCTCCAAGCATAGAGGCTTAAAATGCCGTGAATCCAATTAAAGTCCGGGTTCATTCTCCATTCGATCTCTATGTTCCTCTCGGGAATTACCCCTAGCTCGGTCGCTATTAACCAATATCCAACTCCGGGCCTTGCTTGAAAGGGTCGCCGATGCCACCTTCTTTCCTTTCTTTGCTCTCTTAGTGCTTGGTTCACCCACATCCTTTCCTCCTTTGGTTCTTCCCATTGTACCTAGGCCAAAAAAGTGCGTGAGATAGCATGTGTGGAGTTAAATCAATTCTAAGGCTTACATACAAATCCAATGGGGTTCTCCTCCCCAAACCTAATGTGCGGCACAAGGCGTATGCAAAATTATAGCTTGTAATAAGATCAATAGCCACTTCAAAATAATGCAAGAACTAGGCATGTAACTCAAGTTTTCAAGTTGTGTCAAGCATCAAGTTGAAAGGCAAATTGTAATGTAGTCTCCATCCTATGAGCATATGACAATGAAAACATGTTTTCTAAGCATATTTCAACAAGTTACTACCATGTAAGCAAGTAATCAAGGGAGGAAGGGGTCGACAAAGGAGTTTGTTCTATTGATACATTTTATCGAACACTTGGTAGGCAAGAACAAAAACATTCAAATTCTCAAACGATTTGTCAAATCTCCAAAAAGAAAGTGTTAATGTAGTGAATACTAAAAGTAAGCATGTATCCACATATCTCAAGCATCAACAAATCAATCAAATGAAGCACATAATTGCTAAGGACAAAAGAAGAAAGAAGAAAGTGCAAGCAAAGAGTTGAATGATAGAGATATTGAATTGAAGATGTAATGAGGATAATAATGAGTAGAGATTACTTACTTGATGTTGATGATGTATGGACAAGCTAATAATGCAATGGGGATGATAGAATTGAAGAGCAAGTAAAGAATTTTGGAAGAGAAATGAAATGGGGAGGGAGAAAAACATTTTTGGGGGTTTAAAAGGTGGAGGGAGTGAGCTGCAAGCAGCTCACTGCGGTCCACTGGCGACCGTAGTGAGGTTGCTGCCTCACAACCTCACTGCACCTCCAACGTTCTAAAACGTGCGTTTTCGATTCTTTTTGGTTTTTTCATTTTTTTTCAAAAAGCAAACATAATAGATAAGAAATTTTGAAAATGATTTTGAAAAGTAAATTTAGCATGGAAAACGAGAAAAAGAAGAAAATAAAAAATACAAATGTAAATCCGTAAAATAAAACGTGACCTTGGGTTGCCTCTTAAGAAGCGCTTGTTGACGACTCAGTTGTTGGGGTGGGCACCCCGATCTTCACTCCCTCAGAGCAATCTTCACTCCCTCCTAGTTCGATTTTAATGATCATTGAGTCTAGGTCGCATCCCTCCTCCGGGTGCCCCATTCAGCCAAATTCACGGTCGAATTCAGATCTTTCCTGCTGGTTGTATGCAAGTTCGTTCATGTCCCATCTAACCTCATACGTCTGTCTTTCATTTTGTTGACACTACAAGAAAACAGGGATTTAGTAACGGATTTACTAAATCGTTGCCGATCCATCGCTAGGGATTTAGTAACGGATTTAGCGGCGGATAATAAGCCCGTCTCAATCCTCGCAAACCTTTCTCCAGCTCCTCCGAATGTAGTTCCAAACCCCGTCATGGCTTCTCCTTGTCCTCTTACGGTGACTTCCATCCTCATCATTTCATTCATTAAGAAATCAACCTTCCTTTCTAGTTCCCACAGTCGTTGTTGGACATAGAAATCTTATGCTTTTCCCGTTTAGTATGAACACTAACAAACAAGCCTTTGCAGATACGAATAGATAATACAAGATTGATAATAAACAGAAATCTAGAATTACGTGTTTTTGGATTTTTTTAATAGGAAAACAAACTAATACGAAAAAGAAAATATTTTTGGGTTTTTGCTGTAGAAAGCGATTCCACAGGTTTTACGATTTTTTTTGGGTTTATGTTATACGTATTAAAAAGATAGTGCATAAATTAAAAAGCGAAAGAAAGATTTCAACTTATCTCGGATTATCGAAACTTGCTTGAGCGGTCAAGTGTCCCCGGCAGCGGCACCAAATTTTGATGTGCACTCAGAGATTTCGTTTTTCGTTGTAGAACCTGTAATCCCTAAAGACAAACAAGATTAAATTTATAAGTCGGAAGTCCTCAAATCCACAGTTTATAGCAGAAAGTTGACTCGGATGTCGTTCTCCACGGACACTTAGCATAGGAACAAGCAAATAACGTTGTAATTTAATGCAAAAAAGTAAACAGATTGATCCCAGACAGAATAATTAAATCGCAGTAAACCCAAAATTACTTTTTTGTAAATCAATGATGGAAAGGCGTAAATGTTCCCCAACCTCCCTCCGCTATGCTACTCCCAACTTCCTGGTTAAAATCCTACGCGATTACCTCTAACGACAGCAGGGCATAATACTATGGTGCTCAAGGCGCAGTCGGCACGAGTACCCCAACTCAGTTCAATGAAACTACTGTGTCACTCAGCAGAACATCACACCACGAAGAATTTATAGAGTTGTATAACCACGATTTACGTCTAATAACTATTCCATTAATATATAACGGTATATAAAGAAGTAGCAAAAGCAGAGTTACGGCGGTTCGCCTTTACAAAAGAAAGTTAGCTACTCATAGTAATCTAAGAATAGAAATCGAAAAACTAGAGAAGAAAGGAAGAAGAAGCTTAGTCTCTGATGTCTTCGTACTACTGCTTCTAGGGTTTCCTCCTTCTGGGTGCCGACGGCCATCGGTTGATGTAACAATGAAATGTGCGATATAGCATACTTTTAGACCCTCGTTTTTTGCCCTAGATGGAATATTTGTGTCGTTTTATGGTCAATTACCAACTTTGCGTGTTTTATGTAGGTCATGATCGCGGTTTTGAGGATTTGCACGATTTCAGGTACCAAAACGGCATAATTGTGCCAAATCCGGACAAGGAAGCAAATATGCCGGATCGACCATTGCATGGAGTTCGAGGAGTCAAAAAAAGTCATGCGACCAACCGATGTGAAGATAATTGAAGATGGAACAACTTTGTAGAAGACCACTTTTCGAGGAAACGAAGTTACGAAGCCCGAAATTGAAGAACGAAGAAAACATATTTGAATCTGCAGCAATCGAAGATGGCGGCCACCAGGGGACCGTAGTAGGGTTTCACTGCGGTCAACAGGCGACCGCAGTGAACCTTCTGTTTTCTCCTGGGCTGCTATGTTGGCCTGTCAGGCTGAGGGCCGCCTTCCTAAACCTTCCTTATTGAAGAATGGCGGTTTGGAAGTCGAAATTTCACCTATAAATAAGACCTCAGGGGTCTCAGATTCCACACAGCTCACAAAGCAGCTCTCCTTGAGAGAGAACCAGTCCTCGGGGAAGTGAAACCCCAACCCACTGGCAGTCAGGCACCCAGAAGGAGGAAACCCTAGAAGTAGCAGCACGAAGACATCAAGAACATCAGAGACTAACTTCTTCTCCCTTTCTTCTTAGATTTCGATTACTGTTCTTTGTTACTATGAGTAGTTAATTTCCTTTTGTAAAGGCGAACCGCCGTAACTCTTCTTTTTCTACTTCTTTACATACCGGGATATGTTAATGGAATAGTTATTTGACATAAATCGTGGTTATACAACTCTATACATCCTTCGTGGTCTGATGTTCTGCTGAGTGACACATTAGTTTCATTGAACTGAGTAGGGGTACTCGTACCGAATGGGCCTTGAGCACCATAGTATTATGCCCTGTTGTCGTTAGAGATAACTGCGTAGGATTTTAACTAGGAAGTTTGGAGTAGCATAGCAGAGGGAGGTTGGGGAACCTTTATGCCTGTCCACTATTGATTTACAACAAAAGCAATTTAGGGTTTACATCGAACTGATTATTCTGTCTGAGATTAAAACTGTTTACTTTTCGGCATTCAATTTCAATGTTATTTGCTTGTTCCTATGCTAAGTGCCCGTGGAGAACGACATCCCGAGTCAACTTCCCGCTATAAACTATGGATTTGAGGACTTCCGAATTATAAATTTAATCTTGATTGTATTTGGAGATTACACGTTCTACAACGGAAAAACGAGATCTCTGAGTGCACATCAGAGGTTTTGGGGTTTCACTTCCCCGAGGATTGGTTCTTTCTCAGGAGAGCTGCTTTGTGAGACGTTAGAATTATGAGACCCCTGAGGTCTTATTTATAGTGTGGAAATCGAGCTCTAGCCGCCATTCTTCAATAAGTCAGGTTAAGGAAGGCGGGCTCTAGCCTGAAAGGCCAAGAGAAACAGCCCAGAAGAAATCAGAAGCATGACTACGGTCGCCTGTGGACCGCAGTGATGCCCTCTGCGGTCCCCTGTGGACTGTTGTCTTCGATATCTTCAGCTTCGAATCTATTTTCTTCGTTCTTCAATTTCGGGCTTCGTAACTTTGTTTCCTCGAAAAGTGGTCTTCTACAAAGTTGTTGCATTTTCAATTATCTTCGCATTGGTTGGTCGCATGACATGTTTTGACTTCTTGAACTCCGTGCAACGGCCAATCCGGCGTATTCGTTTCCTTGTCTAAATTTGGCACAATTATGCCGTTTTGGTGCCTGAAATCGTGCAAATCCTCAAAAACGCGATCATGACCTACAGATTACACGCAAAGTTGGTAATTGACCATAAAATTATACAAATATTGCATTTAAGGCAAAAAACGAGGGTCTAAAAAGCATGTTATATCGCACATTTTATTGTCACATCAAGAAGTTCCGGAGTTACATTGTGGAATATCAGGTTATCATCCACAGTGATCACGCCGCACTGTGGCATCTTATAGCGAAGACGGATGCAAAGTCGAGACACATCCAGTGGGTACTTCTGTTGCAGCAATTTGATTATAAGATAGTAGACAGGCCAGGGAAAGAGAACAGTATAGAAGACCACCTATCCAGAATCACCGCAACTAATGAAGGAGAAGAGATTGATGATGATTTTCTTGGGGAACAAGTTTTCAGCATTGAGAAGGAACCGTGGTATGCAGATATTGTGAACTTCCTCATAAGTGGAGCGCTGAAGAAGGATTGGACACTGGCAGAGAAGATTGCTCTAATAACAAAGAGCAAAGGTTTTATCTGGGAACCACCACATTTGTTTAAGGAAGGAGGAGATATGGTTTATAGAAGATGTGTCCCGGAGCATGAGCAGGAGAACATACTGAGACATTGTCACGAATACGAGTGTGGAGGGCATTATGGACCAAGGAAAACCGCCCACAAAGTCCTTCAATCGGGATTCTACTGGGAGTCAATCTACAAGGACGCAATAACCCTTTTCAAGAATTGTGACAGGTGCCAGAGAATAGTGAACATAACCTAGAGGGACGAGATGCCTATGACTACAAACCTGGTGACAGAGATCTTCGACGTCTGGGGTATAGACTTCATGGGACCTTTTCCAAAGTCAGATGGGAACGAGTATATACTGGTTGCATTCGATTACGTTTCGAAGTGGTTGGAGGCACAAGCCACAAGAACAAACGACGCGCTGGTGGTGCTGAAATTTCTCAAACAAAACATATTCGCCAGATATGGAACACCAAAGACGATCATCAGCGATGGAGGTACGCATTTCTGCAACAAGCTGTTCGCGGATTGTAAGCGCAAGTTTCACATTAGGCACAGGATAGCAATTCCATATCATCCGCAAACATCTGGACAAGTGGAGGTGAGCAACAGACAGATTAAGGCAATATTGGAGAGAGTGGTTAAGCCGAGCATGAAGGATTGGTCATATGCCTTGCCGAACGCTCTACGGGCATACAAAACAGCATATAAAACCGTGTTGTGAGCAAGTCCATACAGTATTGTATACGGGAAGACATGCCACCTAACTTTTAAAGTGGAGCATATGGCATGGTGGGCCATTAAGACTCTAAACTGCGATCTGGATGCAAGCGGAAAGAAGAGATTACTGGATCTCAACGAGCTGACTGAAATCCTGAACCAGGCCTACGCCAACTCGAATATATACAAGGAGAAGACAAAGGCTTACCATGATAAACACATCAGGCTAAAACAAATCGAGGAAGGGCAGGAAGTGTTGCTTTACGACTCTCGTCTGAAGTGGTTCCCGGGCAAGTTGAGGAGCAAATGAAAAGGATTGTACAAAGTCCTCAATGTATATCCATATGGAACGATCCAGTTGCTAGACTACAAGTCAAAGGGGATTTTCAAGGTGAACGGGCACAGAGTTAAACCCTACATCTCGAGAGATCAACAACATGCTAACCAGACGGAGACGTACAGGTTGGACTTGCCAATGATCGATGCATAGTCGGGCTAACGACTATAAACGAGCACTAGTTGGGAGGCAACCCAACAGTTTGTAAGTATTTACGTTTATTGCATTTCACGTAGTTTGCATACACTTCACGTTTTTTCAAAATTTTTCGCACAAGTAGGTTTTTTGCATTAGTTATCTTTTCCTTATAAAGTTTCTTTTTCAAATTAACAAAATAAAAATGAAAAAACAAAAGAAAACGAGAAAAAATTTTGATCGCAAGAAGCGGAAAAGCGAAGCTCAGCTGCGGACACGGGGACCTGATCAGGCTTGTCGATCGCTGAAACCGCAGAGCCCTGATTCTGCGAGATTTTTTGCCTTTTTCATTTTTTGGAAATTTCCTTTCACTTGTTTCTTGTTTATGGAAGGCTTTTGCATGAATTTTCTTCAATTGTCAGCACTCTAAACCTATTTATATGCATCACTACCTTCTCTAAACTCACAAATTCACAAGCATAAAAGCATTGCACTCTAGAATAAGCATTATATTTACTTTTCTCTCAAGAATTCAAGTTCTTCGGCAGTTCAAGGTATGATTTTTCAACTCTACCCTTCTCATTATTTCTACTCGCATGATTTATGATTATGTATACGTAATGCATGTGTTGATACATACGCATTGAGCATGGAAGGTCGGAAGTTCGCATTAATGCTAATATGCATGTCCTAGTGATCAACTATGCTATGTCTAATCTATCATTCTCATCCGTTAGCATGCATGATTAAATTTTATGCGATTATATGAATTTTAGAGGTTCTCAAACATGTTATATCCACCCACTGTGCATCGATTAGGTTTGGGGGAGATGTGAACTAATTTAAAAAAGTTTTTCATCACCATTCTTACGAACATGACGAAGAGATTCATTCAAGGTGGAGTTGGAAGAGGCAAGTGTTTGGAAGCTTTGAAAAGGATGGAACGTGGTGAAAGTAGCAAGGCTAGGGAAGAAGAATCATCACATGAGTTGGAGGAGGCACACAGGCTAGAGGATCATCATCAATCCTCATCTCATGAATACGAGACTCCTTTGACAAGAATTGACCATGGACAAAAGAAGAACAAGGAGAAGTACCCACATACCTACTATGAAACTTTGACAATGGATCATGAAGGTTGGTACCGTTGGGAGAAGAAGAGGTTGCAAGATGAGCATGAGGAGAAACTAGCCAAGTTAGAGGAAGAGTTCTTGCAAACTAGAGTCAAAATTAGAAAGGAAAGAGATGAAGCACTAGCAAGAGCTAGGAAGGAGATGGAGGGAGAATTGAGGAGAGCTCGTGATCTCTTTTATGAAGAAGAGTATGGCAGGAAAAGAAAAGGTGACTTCAACACATATGAAGGAGAACCATCCTTCCGACCAAGGCCGAGGCGTAATGCAAGAATGACTACCGGAGGGTCTAGGCCAAGTCATGTGCTTGCGGTAAAGAAAAAGAAAATCATTGAGGAAAAGTTGAGCTCGATGGGAGCACAAGCCAACTTCATTGATCTCACTGATGGAAAACCAGACCCTACTCACAAAAACAAAAAAAAAACTGCGTTAACTGGAATGACTTTGAAGAAACAGTAAAGGACCTTGAGCACCAAGAACCAAGGGAGCAAGAGAGGCAAGAGAAGCTAAAGGGCAAGGTCAAAAACATAAATGGTTTTGTTTATGAGGGGGAAGACCCGGAGGAAGCTAGGAAATGCTATAGACCAGAGCACCACCCCTACAATTCTGATTATGAAGAGTCGGAGTGATCTACCAAGAAGCGGCCACCATACCTGACATGGGAGTTTTCTTGTTACCATTACTTTCTTTTTGACTGTTATGTGCTAAGGGACTAGCACAAGCGTAGGTTTGGGGGAGGGTAACGGTAATTTGAAATTCAAAATTTTTAGGGCCTTATTTTTTGATATTTTCTTATTTTATGCACTTAGTTTCCGGTTGTCGCACTTTTATTTCTTACCTATTTTGGATGATTACCGAGCTTTGACTCGCTATTTATATACCGAGCTTTGACTCGTATTTATTTACCGAGTTGCAACTCGAAGTTTATTCAAGCCTATTTATTATTTAAGTCTTTTATTGTTTTGATTGAGGCACTTTCATTTACTTACGTCGATTATTGTGGAACCTATGTTCTCAACAGCAAGAGATCTTCATCTTACATTTTGAAGCAAGACACTTTACATGCAGCTACTTACGAGTTTTTGCCATGAAACACAAAGATAAAGAGGCAATCTTAGAATACTTTTCCTTCCTTACTCTCCTTAATCTCTTGATTCACTTATATGTGTTGTTTTAGAAGTCTTTCATGCTCTAAGTGAGTCTGCTTAGTTAAAGAGGGATTCTGGAAAGGAGTAAACTTTGTGAAACTAACAGGTTTGGGGAAGGAGAAGTAGAAGAAAGTTGTGGTTGCATTGTACTGTTGTTCTCTCTCTCTAAAAAATTGATGAAGAATAAGAAGTACCGAAAAAAGCAAGGTACCAAACAAATGAAAAAAGAAGTACCATAAAAGGCAAAGGTACTAAAAGTCTCGGAGTGGATCCATGGTCCTTGTGATCATCGTTTTCCTGTTGGGCATGTTACAGATACTACCCACATACCGTCGTGGCCCTTAAAGCTACATGTCCGTGAGGGTTGATGGCGTGTATACCAAACCAGCACGCACAAAAGTACGGAATTCGGTAAAATAGACACTACCAAAAAATGGAGATACTAAAAGAGCCCAATGATGGCCAACAAAAAACATACGGGTCGAAACGACCGCAAAAATAATATGTGAAAAAGAGAGAGAGAGAGAGAGAGAGAGAGAGAGAGAGAGAGAGAGAGAGAGAGAGAGAGGAGCTTCAGACTTTATTATTTTGAGAATATATAGAAGAAGGGATGAACTTTTGACAGGGTAGTATTCATAAGGAGCATGGAAGACCTATATCTCAGCATTTAGCTACTTATGCTTATCCTATCTTAATCCTTTTTCTAGCCTAATCTCTGATTGCCTCGGAAGTCTATGTATACGGTGAATTACTTTTTGAAGGGAAGCATGAGTCGCATACCGTAAGGTTCTTATGTGAATTATGATTGATCTTGTTACTTGAGAATCCGACGATGCAGATCGATGTTCGTTTTTGTCTGTTGGTTTCATGATCTCCGATTTCTAACTTAGTTGCTAAATGGTGTTAAATGTGAAAAATCATCCTTGTGAAAATTTTAAATTGAAGTATTAAGTTTGTCATCATTTCATGTCACTTTTTATCGTTTTTGCCTTGCTCAAGGATGAGCAAGAAACTGGTTTGGGGGTGTGATGTGACAATGAAATGTGCGATATAGCATGCTTTTATATCCTGGTTTTTTGCCTTGGATTCATTATTTGTATCGTTTTATGATCAATTACCAACTTCGCATGTATTTTGTAGGTCATGATCGCGTTTTTGAGGAATTGCACGATTTCAGGCACCAAAACGACATAATTGTGCAAAATCGAGAATGTTAAGCAAATAGCAGAATTTGCCAATGCACGGAGTTCGAGGTGTCAAAACATGTCATGTGACCAGCCAGTGCAAAGATAATTGAAGATGCTACAACTTTGTAGAAGACAACTTTTTGAGGAAACGAAGTTACGAGAAGCCCGAAATTGAAGAACAAAGCAAACAGATTCGAATATGTGGGAATCGCACTCTGCGGTCACATGTGGACCGCAGAGGGGGCTTGTGCGGTCGCCTATGGACCGCAGTCCACTGCAGTTTCATCTTTCAGTCTGTATTCTGGCCTGTCAGGCTAGGGTCCGTCTTCCTAAACCTTCCTTATACATCAATGGCGGTTGGAGCTCGGAATTTTCAGTATAAATAAGATCCTTGGGGTATCATAATCAAGAGAGAGCGGAACGGAAGGGTTCCGAACAAGATAGCGGAACATTAGGGTTCCGTAGCACCAAAATAACTCTCCAGAGAGAGAACCAGTTCTCGGGGAAGTGAAACACCAAAAATCTAGCCGTCAACAAGCAATCAAGAAGACTTCAAGACTCCCGAAGAATGCCAAGATCGATCAGCAAGGGAAGAATCGAAGAGGAGAAGCTGAGGGTCGACACTCGCCATCTTCTTACGGTTTAGTTGTTTCAAACATGATTTCAATTCAGTTTACAGTTTATTTACTTTCATTTATGTCAGGCTAAGTCACCTGTGTAAGGGTTAGCCGGGATCTTTGATTATTTGGTTTATATATGATGGAATAGTTTTAGCATCAATGTTGGTTATGCGATTGTTGTTCATACCTGTGCTGTTTGAGGAAAGATGCTTTGTTTGTTTATGTTTTCGCGAGACATGAGTATGCATTGCACTAGAATAGGAGATGTCAGCTGTGTCTATAAGTTGATATTCTGCCTGAGGTTTGTTGTTGAGCTAGCCACTGATGACAGCTTTGAGCTAGACGATAGTCTATATGGGGTATCTTTGTTGACTGCGCCTTGGTATAAGATATATGTCTTGTGTGACTCTTCAGCCGTAACTATCGCTATCTGTTATTCCTGATTTAAACCGTTTATCAAAGTGAAGGTTAACGCTTACATGCTTTTCTCTATAAGTTCTTAATTCATGAATTCTCATTATAATTACTTTCCTGCTTACGTATTTATTTTACTCATTCAAAAATACCAAAAATCTGTTATTTACTTTATATTGAAAATTAACCATTTAATATTCTATTTCAATCGAGCGTTATTTCCGAGAGAACGACATCTCGAGTTAACTTACCACTATAAACTGTTTGTTAGTGAGCTTCTGGCAATTATAAATTTATTCTTTTGATTGTATTTAGAGATTACAGTCTCTACAACGAAATCAAAATCTCTGAGTTCACATCATCATCTTTTTTATACTCATGCGAGTATTGGGATGTGGTGGACCTACCGACGTGACATAAGTAACCACCGGAGAACACATGGTGTCTTGACAAACAGCGTCTTGGTCTATGATGCATATCGTGACGGCCCTTCAAATGTAAAACACGTAGATTAGAGCTATAAGTAGTCGTGAGCGTTGCAATAGAGGAAAGTTGGGGGTCCTTTACGATTTCACACCAATTTTAAAACCTTTAAGGCTTTTGCGCTTTCATCATTTCTAGAATCTTGTTTACGAAAATTGCATCTTCAAATTTCTCAAAGGATTTGTCTCAGAACAGCCGCAAAAGCATCTTATTTACATTCTCGTCAATTGCAACTTCGAATTCCAACTTTGTGTCTTGATTTGTTAGCTCCTAAGCCAAGTGCCCGGAGAGAACAACACTCCGAGTAAGCTTTCTACTATACTAATTACTTGTTATGTGGAATTGTAGGCTTCCGCTTTATAAAGATTGAATCTTTGTGAGTGTTTTGGTGAACGTCTCCCTTAAAGGCTTAAACGACATTCGCCTCATCAAGAACCCGTCAGAAATACTTGCCAGAATACTGCAACTACCGGGACCCGTTTCACTTTTAGAAGGCTGACCACGTTTACAGGCCATTGCAAAGGGCGTTGAGTTTAATCGCACCTGTGGTGTGTGTTTTCGCACACAATGAATTGGGGATAAGATACTCTAATGGTATTAGTCATTCTATATACATTTATCGTATATGTATATGATACTCCCCCTGGACTTTTCCGGTATACTTTAAAGTGTTACAATGATCCTGAAAACGATCATACATTTCCCCCAAGTATACATGACACTATTATTATTATTATTATCATCATCATCATCATCATCATCATCATCATCATCATCATGTATACTTGGGGGAATAATAATAATAATAATAATAATAATAATAATAATAATAATAATAATAATAATAATAATTCCCAAGTGTTGTGTTTGCAATTCCTAATAAATTGCAGTTTAGTCCATGTAATTTAATTAATTACCATAACATATCCATATTTTCAAATGAATTATATATAACTTTCCAAATCCAAATGTGAATGACTCAAACATCGTTCAATATACTTATACTCTTCCCGGACCCTGGGGCGCTTAGAAGATCCTCATGTTAAACCTCATCAAGTCACCACTATACTAGTGAGATTCTCTCCCTTAAGATGTAGAATATCTTATTCGATCATACGAATAGTCCATTGATGATAGTACCAGAATACCCTCGACTGTAGACAAGCTTGTCAAAGTATATATACATATATAAGATCCTTCACAGTTGACTTGTAATGTGAATGTAGGTAAAACTGTTTACCTTATTTCGTTTTACCTTTCCAGGAATACCATTGATTCTATACAATGAGTTCAGTCTCCATTTAAGGATACTTTAGCTTAGGACTTCATACTTGCCATCCCAAATATACTTAGTGATAAGCTCAAATTATACTCTAAAAAGCAATTAGAGAATAAGCTGTAGTTGTAGACTAAAGCCTAACTCAGGATCGATCTCTAGGGAATTAATCAGGCTATGTAGCAGTGAGAGTAAACAGATATTTGCGAGTAACAATCTGATTGATGGTTTTGTTTATACTTCTAACTAATTCAACTAAAGCTAAGATAACGATTAACAATGAGAGAAAGATGAATACAGTAGCAAGATCCAATTATGCTAATTCGAACTAGGGATAGCACTCATATTTGTCACACGGTCGTTGTACAGAAAATCAATCAATTCGATTCAACCAATTGTTCTTAGAAGATATTATACTGGAGAAATCGTGAGTCGTCAATTCACGATCCTTAAACATGAACAATTTAGAGGATTTAATACGGACTTATCGAATTGAATGTTTTTACGAAGATTTAATACGAGACTAACCTATATGAGTGCTTTGATAAACCCTAGAACGAATATGCATAATCTTCACATACTACTGTATTCAAAGGTGTTTAGCTACTCATAATTGATGATTGCATACAAGGATTCATGGTAATAATCATATGAGACATAGATGAAAAGAATTGTAAAGAACAAAGCAATTGAGAAATCAATACCAATAATCCTGATGAATCAAATCAATCAATAACCAAGCTCCAAAGATGTCTCAATGTCAATGTATGGCTCTTGGAGCTTTTTCTCAAAACTAGGTTCAAAGAAGTATATATCAGAAGGAATCAAAAATCTAATCTAATAAGGAATACGAAATTAATTCTGCGTCGCTCGCCGCGGCGGAAGAAATAGCTCGCCGCGGCAATCCTTCTTAATCGTAATGTATATCCAATTCGTAAAATCTCGCCACGGCGGACCAATTCTTTCGCTGTGGCGAGCATCTTTCTTCAAAACAGGGGAGCCATTCGCAAATTCTCACCGCGACGGCCCAATTACTTCGCCGTGGCGAGCCTTCTTTATCGCAATATATATATATATATATATATATATATATATATATATATATATATATATATATATATATATATATATATATATATATATATATATCATTCGCATAATCTCGGCGCGGCGAGCTTCCATCTTCAAAACATAGACTCCACTCGCAAAATCTCGCTGCGGCGAGCAAGGTGCTCCGCCGCGGCGAGTCTTCTTTAATCTCAAAAGATGACCACCCGTAAAATCTCTCCGCGGCGAGCCATGATAACCAGCTTGTCTTCAAACGGCTCAAAAGACACAGATTTCTACAAAACACCAAAACGTAAAAACGAACTAAAAAGACTACAAAAATAAAGACAAAGACTCACAAAGATCGCTAAAAAAGACCAAATGAGACGTTAGAATATTGTCTCATCAAAATCTCCAAACCGAACCTTTGCTCGTCCCCGAGCAAACAAATAAATTAAAGACAACTAGACTTAGACTATGACATATAATAACACACAGACGAGTCAATCTTCCAAATGACCGAACTCTACCATTGTAAGTGTTAAATTCACAAGATACAAAAGGTTTGCACTCAACTGGCGTTGACAGAAATAGTGCACAGAAAATCCTTCAAGGGAGTTTTTTCAAATAAATAACACTTAAGTCTAACTCTCCAATCCCTCGCAAGGAAATCCTACACTATTCTCTCTCACACTCTGGAAGTGTCCAATGGGTTATACACTCAAGAATAATAATAGAAAAGGAAGGTGACTCGCATCACAAAGGTGCCTTAAATACCTCATGCAATGTACTCAATTAGTTAAGTCAGAAGGGTCTTTTTCCTTGCGTATAGCATCTTGCCAACACATACAACCAACTTCCATAAACTAAATAATTTCATAAAATGAATTCAATTCTAATCAATTTGGCCACCATGGACTCTTTTAGTCTCACTTTTTTGGAAGTGTCTATTTTACCGAAGTCCGCACTTTTGTGCGTGTTAGTTTGGTGTACGTGCCATCAACCCTCACGGACATATGGCTTTTTAGGACCATGCCGGTATATAGGTAGTATTTGAAACACGCCCAACACGACTACGGTGATGAAAGCACCATAGATACACTCCGAGACAATTCAAATCAGGGGGAATACATATTACAAAATTTGAACAATAACATCATAATGCAGCAGATTTCTTCTCCCCAAATCGGTTCTTCACAATGCACTGACTTTTGACAAAATGAAACATGAAGAGCATGCCATTCGTCATACTTAACTTAACTGAGTACACATGAGAATGAAATGGCGCAAACAAGAGGGTTTGCACTTCCCGAAAAGATCACACAAGCGCCGGTACAATATTTTTTCATCGGCTTAAAGTTTCTCACCAGCTTTTTGGACTAAAGAGTTAAACAAACTTGTTATTTATAGAAAAACAAACTTACGAGATCTTAAGTTCACTACTCTATCTAAGCTGAGAATCGTGCAAAACGTAAGTAACAAACAGATTTAACAATCACAATAGAAGTTTTCGTCACTTGGAAGAACGACTCACGAAAGACTCTAGAGAAGGAAAGAAAAATCATTAAAATAACAGAAAGTAGGGGACGAAAGACTCTAGAGACTCAGGAAATAGAGAAAAACACAGACAAGGCACTAGAGAGCACATTCCCCCTCCCCAAACCTGAACTCAAGCATGTCCTCAAGCGCAGAGTAAAAAAGAAAAAGAATGGGGTCAATAGTGACTTGCCTGTGATGTACAGTTTAGAGTCATGTACTGGAATCGGAGAGTTCGACCACTTCTTCCGGTCGCTCAATGTACCCGTGGAAGTATGGTTTAACTCGCTGCCCATTGACCTTGAAGGTGAAGCCGTCAGCGGGATTCAAGAGTTCGACAGTACCATGCGGTGCCACTTGAATTATCGTTTACGGTCCGTCCCAATGCGAACGCAACTTTCCTGGAAACAGTTTAAGACGAGAGTTAAAAACCAAAACTTTCATACCTGGGTGCAAGTCCGTGCGAATTATCCCCTTGTCATGATACACCTTCGTCTTCTGCTTGTAAATCTTTGCATTCTCAAAGGCAAGGTGGCGGAGTTCTTCCAGCTCGGAGATTTGCAGCAATCGTT
This sequence comes from Plantago major, assembly GCA_026545765.1. Taxonomy (NCBI): domain Eukaryota; kingdom Viridiplantae; phylum Streptophyta; class Magnoliopsida; order Lamiales; family Plantaginaceae; genus Plantago; species Plantago major. The sequence continues at coordinate 32,352,170 of CM048839.1, forward strand.
CCTCCCCAGCTGCCTGCATATCGAGATTGAGCTCCTTGGTGGCCCATGCCGCTTTGTGCTCCAACTCCACGGGAAGATAACAAGCTTTGCCATAAACCAACCGGTAGGGGGTTGTACCGATAACAGTCTTGTAGCAGGTTCTGTAGGCCCACAGTGCATTATCTAGCTTGGTTGACCAATCCTTACGGTTCGGTTTTACGACCCTCGAGAGAATGCTCTTGATTTGCCGATTGCTGACTTCAACTTGACCAGAAGTTTGTGGGTGGTATGCAGTTGCGACACGGTGTTGCACTCCATACTTCACAAGCAGGTTCGCGAAGGAACGGTTAATAAAGTGAGATCCGCCATCGCTAATGATTGTTTGGGTGTACCAAACCTGCTGAAAAGATTCTTGGACAAGAAAGAGAGCACAACTTTGGAATCGTTAGTTCTGGTGGCCATAGCTTCTACCCACTTAGTCACATAGTCCACCGCAACAAGAATATATTCATTTCCATTACTTTTGGGAAAGGGTCCCATAAAGTCGATGCCCCACACATCAAAGGGTTCTACCACAAGATTGCTGGTCAAATGCATCTCATTACGCTTTCTAATGTTACCACTACGCTCACAAGCATCACAACTAGCACAAAACTGATGAGCATCTTTAAACAGAGAGGGCCAAAAGAAACCTGATTGAAGAACCTTTAGGGCGGTTTTCTTCCCGTTGTAGTGCCCTCCACACTACATGGTATGACAAAAGGTGAGAAGACTGCCTACTTCACTCTCTGGAATGCAGCGCCATAGGATGCCATCAGCTCCCTCCTTAAAAAGGTGGGGGTCATCCCAAAAGTAGCCATTGGTTCGGCGCGCAAAGTTCCTTCTTTCCTGCGAAGACATGTTAGCGGGGAAAACACCTGCAACAAGAAAATTCACAATATCTGCAAACCAAGGCTCTAAGCTAACAGAGAATAGTTGCTCATCAGGTAGGTCATCAGGGATAGGTGGAGAAGGGAAGATTGTCTTAGGATCAAGCCTAGATAAATGGTCAGCAACAAGATTATCTTTACCACACTTATCAACTATTTCACAATCGAACTCCTGTAACATCAAAACCCACCGAATGAGGCGTAGCTTAGAATCTATCTTCGCCATGAGGTGGCGGATCACGGCATGATCCGTGTGGATGATCACCTTCAACCCTTTCAGATACGAGCGGAATTTATCCAATGCGAAAAGAACCGCTAGGAATTCTTTCTCAGTTGTGGTGTAGTTAACCTGCGCAGGGTTAAGTCTCTTGCTGGCATAGTAAATTACATGAAAGTGTCCATTTACCCTTTGTCATAAAACAGCACCTAAAGTGAAATCAGAAGCATCGCACATAATCTCAAAAGGTAAGGACCAGTCAGGGGCAACAACAATAGGAGCGGAAACGAGTTGCTCTTTCAAGATGTTAAAGGCCTGCATGCATTCATCATTGAAAACAAAAGGCACATCTTTCATAAGCAAGTTACTCAAACACTTAGCAATCTTCGAAAAATCCTTAATGAATCTCCTATGAAAACCAACATGCCCAAGAAAAGATTGCAGCTCTTTTACACAAGTGGGAGGGGGAAGTTTAACAATCACATCGAGCTTTGCTCTATCAACTTCTATCCCACGTTTTGAGACTACATGCCCTAAGACAATTCCTTCTCTAACCATAAAGTAACTTTTTTCCCAGCTAAGAGTTAAATTACACTCAATGCAGCGTTTAAGCACTTTATCAAGTTTATTCAAGCAATCAGCAAAAGAGTCTCCAAAAAGAGAGAAGTCATCCATGAAGACCTCTACAAAATTGTGCACCATGTCAGAAAATATAGAAAGCATGCATCTTTGAAAAGTAGCAGGAGCGTTGCAGAGTCCGAAAGGCATTCTGCGATAGGCGAAAGTCCCATAGGGACAAGTAAATGTCGTCTTCTCCTGATCCTCCTGAGCAATGGGTATTTGGTAGAAACCTGAAAGACCATCCAAAAAATAATAGAACTCTACTTGAAAGCGATTAAGCATCTCATCAATGAATGGCAGAGGGAAGTGGTCTTTCTTAGTGGCTGCGTTTAGTTTCCTATAGTCAATGCACATGCGCCACCCAGTGGTTTTTCTTACCGGGACCTCTACGCCCTTCTCGTTTGTTTCGACAGTAACCCCCGACTTCTTAGGAACTACATGCACAGGACTCACCCATCTACTATCATCTATGGGGTAAATTATATCGTGCTCAAGCATCTTGAGGACCTCAGTTTTCACTACATCTTGCATGACAGGGTGAAGCCTGCGCCGGGGTTGCCTAACTGGTTTAGCATCATCTTCTAAACTTATCCTATGTGTTCACCGAGTTGTGCTAATGCCCTTAATATCTCCAATTCCCCATCCTTTGGCCGCAGAATTCTCCTTAAGAAGCTCAACAAGTTGGTTCTCTTCTTCCTTTTGCAATTTCGAAGAGATTATCACAGGTTTGGACCGATTTCCACCAAGGAAAGCATACTTAAGGTGGGATGGGAGTTCCTTAAGGTCAAGCCTAGGGGGTTCGATTTCCCCAGTATTGCTACTGAGGGAGTCGAACTCACCTAATGGTTCAGTAGGGGGATCAAGTTCACCTGCCGGTTCAGTTTCAGCTGAATCTAAAGTGCAGATTAGCTAAGGACTTTCCTCACTCACAATTCCCTTATCAGGATCAAGTGTCAAAGCTGGCTCTAACTTATCGCTAGCAATATCATCAAGCAGAGCAGTATATACACAGTCATCAATGATGCAATGAAATTCTTTAGCAATCTCATGTTCTGTTTCACAATCGGTAACAGAATAGGCATTAGAGTTACCTGTAGGACGGACTGCGTCCTTGCTGATTCGATTACCTCCGATATCCATCGCTATCTTCCCTTCTGCAACGTCGACTTGAAGTTTGACAGTTTTCATGAATGGCCTTCCTATCAAAATCACATGGTTCTTGCTGCTGGTTGCTGCATTCTGGGAGGTAGAACTACAAAATCTGCTGGCACCAAGTATGTGTCAACCTTGACCAAGGCATCCCGTATAATACCGAGTGGTCGCTGGAGACTACAATCGGCCATCTGCAAAGTCATATTCACAGGTTCCAACTTTCCCAAACCGAGCTCCTGATACAGGTCATGGGTAATAAGATTAATGCTCGCTCCCAAGTCGAGCATACCTTTCGCTATTTTCCCATTCTCCATTTGTATATCAATCATGAAACTCCCTGGGTCTTGCTGTTTCACTGGTAATCCGATCACAGAATCTGCTGTTTCTGGAAGAATCAGCTTTTCAGTAGACGAAAGCTTCTTCTTATTAGCATTCAGGTCCTTGAAGAACTTAGCATAGGAGGGGACACTATGGATAAGCTACAGCAGTGGCATGTTCACGTTAACTTTTGAAAGCATTTCCAGGATAGATTTAAACTTGCTATCGTCTTTTGGCTTCTTAACTCTCCCAGGGTATGGTAATGGCTTGGAAGTTGGCGGTCCCAGAGGGCGGAAGGGGTTATTAGATTTATGTAGGACCTCAGTGCTGCTATTTGGATCCTCAATAATCTCCTCAGATTCCTCCTCAGGAATGTCGATAGCTGGTGTAGGTGGATTTTTCGGTTTAGTTATCATATCTGGCTTCTCAACAACTTTACCACTACGAAGTACTGTAGTTGCTTGGATCTCCTCTTCCAATTCATCTTCATCCCCAAATTCAAGACTTGCCACCAGGTTAGCCAACCTATCTGCTAAGTCCTTTGCTCATCATCCGTTCAATCTGCTGTCCTATTCTTTCTTGCCCTTCCATAACAACTTGCATAAATTTCTCATCATGGGCAATTAAGGCCATCAATGTGCTTTCGCTAAATGAGCTGCTCTCCGGTAAAATAATTTCACTATTCACCATTTCCCTAGCAGAGGGTGTGTAGTAGCTGGAAAAGGACTCCATACCTGGGTCTCAACAACAGTAACTCAACAATTGTTTAGTTTCAGTTAGTCCAAGTAAAATAACATCACAACAGGTAACCACCGGCTCTCAGCGCTACAATAGGAATTAACTCCCCGGCAGAGGCGCCAAATTTGATGAGCACAAATTATACTCTAAAAAGCAATTAGAGAATAAGCTGTAGTTGTAGACTAAAGCCTAACTCAGGATCGATCTCTAGTGAATTAATCAGGCTATGTAGCAGTGAGAGTAAACAGATATTTGCGAGTAACAATCTGATTGATGGTTTTGTTTATACTTCTAACTAATTCAACTAAAGCTAAATGAACGATTACCAATGAGAGAAAGATGAATACAGTAGCAAGATCCAATTATGCTATTTCGAACTAGAGATAGCACTCATATTTGTCACATGGTCGTTGTATAGAAAATCAATCAATTCGATTCAACCAAATTATTCTTAGAAGATATTATACTGGAGAAATCGTGAGTCGTCAATTCACGATCCTTAAACATGAACAATTTAGAGGATTTAATATGGACTTATCGAATTGAATGTTTTTACGAAGATTTAATACGAGACTAACCTATATGAGTGCTTTGATAAACCCTAGAACGAATATGCATAATCTTCACATACTACTGTATTCAAAGGTGTTTAGCTACTCATAATTGATGATTGCATACAAGGATTCATGGTAATAATCATATGAGACATAGATGAAAAGAATTGTAAAGAACAAAGCAATTGAGAAATCAATACCAATAATCCTGATGAATCAAATCAATCAATAACCAAGCTCCAAAGATGTCTCAATGTCAATGTATGGCTCTTGGAGCTTTTTCTCAAAACTGGGTTAAAAGAAGTATATATCAGAAGGAATCAAAAATCTAATCTAATAAGGAATATGAAATTAATTCTGCGTCGCTCACCGCGGCGGAAGAAATAGCTCGCCGCGGCGATCCTTCTTAATCGTAATGTATATCCAATTCGTAAAATCTCGCCGCGGCGGACCAATTCCTTCACTGCGGCGAGCATCTTTCTTCAAAACAGGGGAGCCATTCGCAAAATCTCACCGCGGCGGCCCAATTACTTCGCCGTGACGAGCCTTCTTTATCGCAATATATATGTCATTCGCATAATCTCGGTGCGGCGAGCTTCCATCTTCAAAACATAGACTCCACTCGCAAGGGCTCCGCCGCGGCGAGTGTTCTTTAATCTCAAAAGATGACCACTCGTAAAATCTCGCCGCGGCGAGCCATGATAACCAGCTTGTCTTCAAACGGCTCAAAAGACACATATTTCTACAAAACACAAACAAAACACCAAAGCGTAAAAACGAACTAAAAAGACTACAAAACTAAAGACAAAGACTCACAAATATCGCTAAAAAAGACCAAATGAGACGTTAGAATATTGTCTCATCAAAATCCCCAAACCGAACCTTTGCTCGTCCCCGAGCAAACAAATAAATTAAAGACAACTAGACTTAGACTACGACATATAAAAACACACAGATGAGTCAATCTTCCAAATGACCGAACTCTACCATTGTAAGTGTTAAATTCACAAGATAAAAAAGGTTTGCACTCAACTGGCGTTGACAGAAATAGTGCACAGAAAATCCTTCAAGGGAGTTTTTTCAAATAAATAACACTTAAGTCTAACTCTCCAATCCCTCACAAGGAAATCCTACACTATTCTCTCTCACACTCTGGAAGTGTCCAATGATTTATACACTCAAGAATAATAAGAGAAAAGGAAGGTGACTCGCATCACAAAGGTGCCTTAAATACTTCATGCAATGTACTCAATTAGTTAAGTCAGAAGGGTCTTTTTCCTTGCGTATAGCAGCTTGCCAAGACATACAACCAACTTCCATAAACCAAATAATTGCATAAAATGAATTCAATTGTAATCAATTTGGCCACTAATTTGGCTGAGGAATACACTAACGACTTTGTCTTCATATCAAATTCCTAAAGATACGATATCGTCGTTGACTATTGTTAGGAATATATGTTTAGATTTTGATCAGCAACCTAATGACTTATCTTAGCTTAGAAAGGTGGTTAGTACTCTTGGTTTGAACACTGTAAAAGAGGAAAATCACTAAGTATGATAGTCTAGCAAATCTTGTATAGGATGTTAGGTCTCTTAATGTAATTTTTATTTTCTGAAGATGACCAAGAAGAAGGCATCCAGCAGGAGAAGTTCAACGGATTTGAAGATTTGAAGACTGCTCAAATTTGCTGAAGACAAAGGTTATCAGATACCGATGTCCAGATATCTTGAAGAAACAAGTGTTTCAATAACCAAGTGTTGCAAAAGATATCTGAGAATACAAGGTTTCTGAACGAGGAAAAGTGCCCACAGATATCTACACTCAGATACCTTGGATAAAGATTATGTTTCCAGGAAACAATATCTTTTTAACCAGTGATATCTGGAGTTGTGCTAATCTCTGGAAAAGGACGTGCAAAGCTTCAGAAAGCATGCATAGTTCCGTTAGCACTACAGGACAAAGTATAGTACAGTGCATTAAATGCGCGGACAGAAATGTCTAAACAAAAACGGTAGTCTCTGAAGAAGAAGACAAACGTGCAACAGTACTATACTCAGATATCAATAGTTTGAATTTGATTTAAGCCTAACGGATACTATTCAAACGGTACTCAAATTCATCTATAAATATCAACACTTAGAATGCTTGAGAATACACACAGAACTTACACCAAGAACACTGAATACTCACACAAACTCTCTCAAGCATACTACTTACCTTCAAGCTTTCTGTTGCGACCAAAGCTCTTGATTCTAAGTAGCACAACAGTTCTAAGTGTCCTGATCCTTAACAAGCATTGTTATTTTTGAAAGAGTTGAATTAAGATTTCATATCTGAGATTCATTCTCTTGAACACTTATCATAGACTTGGGTCAGTAAAGAACAAGATACCATACATTAAAAAGTGTACTAAGTATACTTGATTCATAGAGCTATCTGCATAACTGAACAAGTTATTAAAGAAGCTCACCTGACAAACTACCTTAACCAACACCTTAATCGGTGAGTATGAAGTACTTAGTTTGGGAAACTAAGGAATAACTCCAAGGTTACTGAGCATAGGAAGTACTTAGTTTGGAAAACTAAGGAATAGCTCAAAAGATTTCTGAGTACAGGAAGTACTTGCCTGAGAAAGCCGCGGAATAACTCAGGGGGAACACTTGGTTGGGAACCTAGTGTATTTAGGAATCGAGAGAGATACTTGTAAGGTTACCTCAATTATCTGTCTTAGTGGATTCTAGGTCTGAGAAAGGCCGAAGTGGATTAGTTGAAGGATTACGCCACCTTCAGATACCACTATAAAGACTTGTGTTATTTACTTTCTGCAATTTATTACTTGCTTTATTTACCTTGCTAAGTATTTACACATATCTTGCTGAGCACGTGCACTTATCACAAAAAGTCTTCCGCTCTCTGAAAATAAGTATCAGATATCTTCACAGATATCTGAGAAATTGTGTTTATCGACAAAAGTTTGAAAAAAGACTATTCACCCCCCCCCCCCCTTCCCTCCAGTCTTTTACTTTGTCGTTATCTGGACCAACAAGTGGTATGAGAGCATGAGGTTCCCAAGCCTTCTGCACTGAACCTAGATCCCAGATAAGTGCCCACTAATTGCTTTTCACCTACACTTGATTTGTTTGTTTAGTGTGTTTGCTGCAGGATGTCTTTAAGTGACGCCCCAATTCTCAAGCCAGAGAATTATGAGAAATGGAAGAACAACATGATGCTCCACCTACAAGCCATCAGTGACGAAATGATCGACGTGATAAAGAATGGCCCAATAGTCATGAGACTCTTGAAGAACTAGATTTCCGGTTTACAACACTCATGAGTGACATGGCTGCACTTGGTGAAAGTAATAGATATACCCAACCAGAAAAGATTAAGACTATTGTGAGAAGTCTAAATCATAACTGGGAGCATACAAAGTTTTTCTACTTTAACCAAGGAATGCCAGATATCACTCCAGTGGAACGTTTCTCTCACCTTGCCACTGTTGACTATGAGACAACTCAAAGAGAACAAACAACTGAAAAGTTGCAGAATATTGCTCTTGTTCCCCAAGGAACTTCTGAAAAGAAGGAAGACAAGGAGGTGACTGAGGATGCTCTTGCCGTAAAGCAAATGAGAAAATATGTCAGTCGAGAGATTGAGAGAAGAAAAGCCAAAGAGAAGCTAAAAACGCATCTAGGCTCAAACTATCACCAGTACAAAAATATGCAACTGTCAAGCTCGCTGAACAAGCCGGCTCAAAAAGCATCTAGTACTGAGGAAGCAGAAATTGGAAATGATATCTGTTTCTATTGTCAGAAACCTGGTCATTTCAAGAAGGATTGCCCTGCCTTCAACAAACTAAAGACAGGTGACAAGAACGATAGAAGAAACTTCAAGAGAAGCCAGAGAGCTATGCTCACTGAAGAAAGGAAAAAGATTCAACTCCAACTGGATGCTCTAGACATTGAGTTTGATTCTGAGGATGAAGACTCAGATGATTCCACACTGCCTTCTCCAGAAATGTGCGGTGTTTCTCATAAAGTGATTGACTTTGGTCAAAAGAAGAAAGAAGTGTGTGGAGTGGCTGAAGAAATCTTTCCAGATATCTCCAACATTGAACCTTGTCTAATGGCTGATGAGGTAACACATACTTCTTGTTATACTTACGAAAGTGATGAGGAAGGAATCAAAGATCTGGAACATCTCAGAAGAGAACTTGATCCCTACGAAAGAGAATTTCTGATGGTCCGAGCTAGAGCCGAAATCTTTGAAGAAGAAAAGAATTCTCTTGTAAAGGAAAATTCACAATTACTCAAGATATCTGAGAAAAGGATGCTGAAAATGCATTTCTCAAGGCCCAGTTATCTGAGACAGAAAAGTCACAAAAAGAAGCATTGGCCAAACTTCAAAAGAAATGTGAAGATCTTCTTTCTGAGAATGAAGAACTCAAAAAGAAAGAACTATCTTTTCAATCTTATGCCAAAGCTAGTGACACTCTTACTGAAGTACAATCTTATTTAAGAAATCCTTCAGAAAAGAGAGGACTTGAGCTGGACACACAAACAGATAGTTCTACCACTCTGAATAAGAGTGATGAAAGAAGAACATTTGTCAGTACTCAGCAAGGTGGTTCCCAAACAACCTTTAGCATTGGTCAGAAAGCTAAGGTTGTTGACAAAGGAAAGGCAGTTGCGACCAAACCTTTGTGGGAAAAACAAGTCCCAAGGATAATTGATGGGAATGTGAAAATGCAAGTTGCACTTGATTAGTTAATCTTATCTTTCATGATTCAGTTCAATGTTTGTGTTTGTTGTTGTTGTTTGTGAACTGCAGGATTTCAATGTTGTGCAACATTGCAAAATAGTGCCGATACAATGTTGGAACAACATTACGGACAACAGCAGACAACATAGAAACAAGCAGGCCAATTGGATTGATGACTTGGACTGGAAGCAATCAATTCGAATTTCTGCAGGAATAAGGAAAGAGTTTGAGTTGCTTTGGACATAAGGAATGCAATCTAAAGAGAGAATCTTTCAAGAATATTGTTGAAGAAAGCAAGAAGGAAATATATTGTTGAAGACACTAATATGGAAATTTCCTTCTAGCTGATTATTGAAGAAAACAAGAACATGGAAAATTGCCTTTGCTGAGATCCTATTGCCTTTCGACTTGGATGGGAGCTGTTGATATCTCAAGTATATATACAAGGATTCAGCCGAGCAATCATTGAGCCTTTCTTGATGATCAGTCGAGATTTTATTAAAAGAGTTTAGGCTTCTTGTTTTCTGCTAGCTTTAGAGTTTGTCTAAGAGTATTCATTGTTGGAATAACTCTTTCAAACATCGACCTAGAATAGCTTTTACTGTTGGTTCTTCTAGGGCTAGTTTTGGTTGTTTAATCAATCGTTTGTGATTGTATTAAACCCAGTTGATTAGATCTACTTTTCCTGTCAGTAGATATTTTGCCTAAGGCGCTGCCAATATATTTTTCTATATATTGGCTTGGTAATAGAAGTTTTATTATTCTTTCGCTGCCATCTGTTTGCTATGTTGAAGACAATGTTGAACAACATTGTTGGCAACATTGTCTATTGATCTTGTTTCAAGAACCAATCCGGGATCCTATGTTCTAACAAGTGGCATCAGAGCTAGCCACCTAACTACTCGTGTCTGGATTTGGTACTACTACAATGGAAGTTGCAAACTCAAGTGTCTACAGGCCACCTATGCTTGACGGATCGAACTACCACTACTGGAAAATCAGGATGAGGACATACATCAAGTCCATTGAATGTCGAGCTTGGAGATCTGTTCTAGAAGGATTTGTCTGGCCTACTGAAGGACCTGATGCTGATGGAGATATTGTTCCCATACCTGAAGAACGCTTCACTGCAGGTGACTTTCTTTTAAGCTCTTACAATGAAAAAGCTTTAAATGCCATTTTTGGACATGTTGATGCTCATATGTTTAAAATCATTCAAAATTGCACTACAGCTAAACAAGCTTAGGACTTACTTCAGAATCATTGTGAAGGTGATAATAGTGTCAAACAAACTAAACTTCGAATGCTTTGGTCAAAATTTGAAAATCTAAGAATGGAAGAAGCTGAAACCATTGATTCTTATTTTGAAAAGCTTTTGACTTTGTCTAATGATGTTCAACTTCTTGGTGATGCTATTTCCAACAAGCAACTGATTTCTAAAGCCATACGTTCTCTCTCTTCAAAATTTGACACTAAAGTTACTATTTTGGAAGACACTCACAATCTGGCTACTATGGATTTTCATACCTTGATGAACAATTTGAAAAATTTTGAGATAATTGATAACGAAAGAAAAGGTACGAAAATCCTTAGTATGTCCCTTCACTCTAAATCTAAAGCTAAAGTTACTGAGCTTGAAAGCAGTAGTGATGATTCTGAAGAAGCCTACAATGACTTGGTTAGGAAAATTGAGAAACTTAGATTCAGGAAGAATTCTAATAGAGGCTCTTCGAGCAACTCAAAAGGAACTAGAAATTTCAAAAATAAAACTGGTGTGTCTAACTCTAGCCCTAGTCTTAGTAAACTTAGTAAAGTTAGATGTTTTGAATGTCAAGGATGGGGGCATTATCAGAATGAATGTGCTAACACTCTTCGAAAGGAGAAAAAGACTATGCTTGCTTGTCTCAGTGATGTTTCAGATGACGAACAGGAAGACGATGATCCAGAAGTTCATGCCAAAGCCCTATCTGCTGTTCTGAACAATGTTGAGAAACAATGTTGGTCCAACATGGATGGTCCAACATTGACAAAAGAAGTCTTTTTCGACTATGATGATTCTCAAAACTGTGAAACACTTTTCTAGACTAACCCTGAGGAATCAGTTTCTACTAATGTTTTGTGTCTGCATGGTTCAGTTGATCTATCTGCAGATTATCACTGGGAAGAGCTGAAACTGATGAATGAAAACAATGTTGAGTCAACATTGACATCAACATTGTCTGTTTTCAAAACTGTCTCTTCTGATGTCTCTATCCAGAAAGGCACTGTACCCAAGAATAAACAGGTTGTTGCAGGTACTGAACAGGTTAAAGACACTACTCCTGAGAAAGCGTCATGAACACGAAAAGGTGTCTAAACCAAGAACTCCATTTGGTGTACAAGGAGAAATTGTCAATCTTGCCGACAATGATGACACAACATTGAGCTCAACATCGCAGTGTAAATTCCATCCGACGGTACCCATGAGATGAGCATGATAGGTGAACCCGGCCTCCTATGGCTAATGGTCTTATGCTCAGTGAATCGATGTTGGAGATGATGTTGACCTAACATTGTACAGAACAATGACTCACAGCCTTCTATATCTATCAACCAGCATACCTCACATCATGTTTTATGTGTGTGTTTGTGCAGTGTCGTCAACCTAAAATCCCACACGATTGTTCTTAAAGATTTTTCATATATATATATATCAAGAACGTTAATCTTAGATTATGGTATGCATGTGATACAAACACTAATCTAGTGGGATTTAGTGATTACGATAATTTGGTGTTCTAGATGATAGAAAATACACTAGTGGAGGTTGCTTTTATCTTGATTCTAATTTAATGTCATGGTATTTCAAGAAACAGAACAATGTGTCACTCTCATATGTTGAATCTGAACATGTAACATCTGGGAGTTGTGTTACTCAATTGATATGGGTGAAAAATATGCTGCATGACTTTGGTCGACAATGTGATACCTTGTTGATGTTCTGTGATGACCTTAGTGCCATAAATAATTTTAAGAAGCCTGTTTTTGCCCTCCTTTACGAAACACATAGACATTAGGCATAATTTTCTTAAGGATATGGTCAATCTGCAAGTAATAGTCATACAACACTTAGATACAACCAATCAACTTGCAGATATTTTTACCAAACCATTAGATTGTGAGAGATTCTTCAGTCTTAGGAGATCTCTTGATTTGTGCTCTTTGTGATCTTCGATGTTGAAACCAGTGTTGACTCAACATCACAGTCAACACTGGCTGCAGAAAAGTGATGTGTTTTTTGTTGCCTTTTGATTTTTTTTTTTTTTTTTGTGTGTGTCTATGTGCTTTCTGTGCTTCTGTACTGGTCTATGGCTGTTCCTGCTTTGTAGCTTACAGTGGTGATGCTTAGGGTTTGAAAGGCTATTTTAAAACAATGTTGAAAGGATCGACTCTCTTGTGTGTTTGCTTTATAAAACCCACTTTTCTTGTTTTTGGCTATTTTTACCTTGACTCACACTTGATGTTGCCTCCTGTCCTTTATGCTTAATAAATCTGATGAATTATGATAAAAAGGGCTCGAAGTGTTTCCGTCGAGGATCGTGTTGGGCAGGTTTCAAATACTATCCAGATATCGACGTGGCCAATGTGTCATATGTCATGAGGGTTGATGACCTGTCAGAAGAAACCGCACAAAAGTGCCGATTCTCGTAATCTTCTTTGGTTCACTTTCTAAGTACCAAATTACCAAATGTGGTCAATTGGTGATTTTATGCCATGAGGCGTGTGTTTGCCTAACTCGCATAAACCCGGCTTTGGAGGATTCATCGTGTTCCAATTATTTGACATGGTTCACGGTCTCATGGTCACCCCCACTCAAACTTATGCTAATTGTTCAATTTAATTTTTGAGGCAATGTTGAGTGTGTTTCTTTGGTATTCCTTTCTCTCTCTGTCTTTGCCTGCAGCATCAGTGGTGTTAATCGAATCTGCATCTTGAGACTTGGTTTCGGTGACTTACATTAAGAGTGGTCGATTTCCGATGTTGTCATCAATGTTGAGCCAACATGCTGGTCATCATTGGCTGTCCTTGGAGTACTTTCGACTTATATTTGCTCTTTTTATATGTGCTTCTATCCGACCTTCTGTGTTTTTGGGTTTGAGGGGGTGTAGGTCTGAGGTGTTTCAGGTCTAAGGTGTTTCATTGGGGTTTGGGGTTTTTGCTTTCCTGTTCTTGCATTTCAAGTCATTATTTAAGATCAAGATTTTTAGTGTCAACCTCCCTAGGTTTTATCTGTTTATCTAATTACTATGACTTGACGGATAACTGTTTTACTTGCAACTTTAATCTTTTATTAACAGCCAGTACGCTTCTGTAGCATTGACATATATTTGCAGGATCTTTTAAGGCAAACCCAACAACACCCATCATGACCATCCACTCTTATCCTAACACTGCTCTTCAGCTAATCCAATCTCTATTCCTGATTATTGCCCTCCAGCCGATCCAAATTCTCTTCCTGCTTCTGCTATCACCTTGGCTGCCAGTGTTGAACTCAATGTTTTCAACATCATTCTCCAACATTGCACAGTTCTTATTGCAGGTCCTAGTCCACAACTCATTGCATGTCTTCTTGTCTCCTTCTGTGGACTTGGTTGAATAATCTGAGAGATATCTTTCTTCTCAAAAAAAAAGGGGGAGAAGAGAAGAGATTGAACAAAAAGCTAACATACTTTATTTTGTTATATTGCTCTCGTCTAATGTTGAGGGGGAGTTCTGTAGTTTCATGCCTGTTATATTTGTTTGTGTCTAACAAGTTTGTTCAGGTGTGTTTTTGTGAAGAAAGACAAAGGGGGAGATTGAATAGTGCAGTGTTTTATGGTAAAACTTCGTTTGAAACGATGTTCTATTTCACTCCCCGATGGGGGTTCTTTTCACCCTTCCCTCATGGTACCACTTGACTGCAATGTTGTGTCAACATTGCAGACGACTTTGTTTACTGCGATTCTACGCAAGTTTGTCTTTATTCACTAACTACTGAGTGCAGGAATTGTTAAAAGAAGTATGATATGATGCCCATGATGAGTTCAAAGGAGATGAGTAGACAAAGACATAAGAGGGAGTTTGAAAGTGCATATTTACAGCAATGTTAAGTTCTGTGTTGACTCAACATTGTCCATCAGCATCGATCGATTGCACTTTATCTTTCAGTTCCCAATAAAGGATTCCTCTTGACTTGTTTAAATCCTACTTGTTCGATTTGACTAACAAACTGGTTTTAGGTTGTGTGAAGAAAGATCAGAAATAAGGGGGAGATTGAAAGTGCAATTTAGTGCACTTTGTTTAGTAATTCAACCTTTCTTCGTACCATTACCGGTTCAATGTTTGTAGTTGTTTTTCTATGAATATTTTGTAGGATATATCAAGTTGGGCTCAAACATGCTTATTGGATCAAAAGGAATCAATGAGCCCAAAGGAATGCTATTGCTTGATGAAAGACTAAGATTAAGGGGGAGATTGAAAATGCAAGTTGCACTTGATTAGTTAATCTCATCTTTCATGAATCAGTTCAATGTTTGTGTTTCTTGTTGTTGTTTGTGAACTGCATGATTTCAATGTTGTGCAACATTGCGAAATAGTGCCGATACAATGTTGGAACAACATTACGGACAACAGCAGACAACATAGAAACAAGCAGGCCAATTGGATTGATGACTTGGACTGGAAGCAATCAATTCGAATTTCTGCAGGAATAAGGAAAGAGTTTGAGTTGCTTTGGACATAAGGAATGCAATCTAAAGAGAGAATCTTTCAAGAATATTGTTGAAGAAAGTAAGAAGGAAATATATTGTTGAAGACACTAATATGGGAATTTCCTTCTAGCTGATTATTGAAGAAAACAAGAACATGGAAAATTGCCTTTGCTGAGATCCTATTGCCTTTCGACTTGGATGGGAGCTGTCGATATCTCAAGTATATATACAAGGATTCAGCCGAGCAATCATTGAGCCTTTCTTGATGATCAATCGAGATTTTATTAAAAGAGTTTAGGCTTCTTGTTTTCTGCTAGCTTTAGAGTTTGTCTAAGAGTATTCATTGTTGGAATAACTCTTTCAAACATCGACCTAGAATAGCTTTTACTGTTGGTTCTTCTAGGGCTAGTTTTGGTTGTTTAATCAATCGTTTGTGATTGTATTAAACCCAGTTGATTAGATCTACTTTTCCTGTCAGTAGATATTTTGCCTAAGGCGCTGCCAATATATTTTTCTATATATTGGCTTGGTAATAGAAGTTTTATTATTCTTTCGCTGCCATCTGTTTGCTATGTTGAAGACAATGTTGAACAACATTGTTGGCAACATTGTCTATTGATCTTGTTTCAAGTACCAATCCGGGGTCCTATGTTCTAACAGAATGTTTCTGAAAAGAAACACAACACTGAAAAGTGTAATCACCCACAGTGCTATGTCTCTCAGAAAATAAAAATTGCAGGAGCTGCCAAATTCTCCAATGTCACATTTTCTGGAAAGAAAATAGACTACCCAGAGACTAGCAAAGCTGCTGAGATGAGAACTCATATAGCACCAGGCGCTCGAAATGGCATTGGCTATAAAGCCATCGGGAAACAACTTGCTCGTGAGTATAAACAAGAGCAAGAACGATGATTAAAAGCTATAATTGCTCACGAAAATTATCAGAAGTGGAAGATGAGTCAAGCTACTGAAAATCTGAATGCCAGGGCTAGAAGAAATCTGGCTAGGAAAGCTAAGTTTGCTGAGAAGCAGACTCAGAAACCTGACAGGTATCTGAAAGCACCAAATGGAGCACCAAGGAACACACCAAGGAAGAAAATAGTTCTTAATAATAATGATACTAATCATTTAACTAGAATTCCTCCTTATGTTCCTATTAGACAAAAGAATGTTCCTAAGAAATTCATTCAAAAATGGATTCCTACTGGAAGATTCTTTAGTCCAGATGGTTCCATTGTTGGTATGAGAACCTAATCTCCTGTTTCATGTCTTGTGCAGAACACTCTAAATACCAATCCAAAGTGGCATTTTGATAGCGGATGTCGGAAGCACATGACAGGTGACAAAGCAAATCTGATTAACTACAGAAAATGCAATGATGGACCAATTATTAGATTTGCTGGAGGAGATGAAAATCCAACCATAGGATTTGGCAATCTGAAGTTTGGAGCCCTTACAATCTCTGAAGTACTACATGTAAAGGGATTGAAATATAATCTCCTAAGCATGAGTCAACTATTAGACAAAGGGTATACTGTCAAGATCAAGTCAAAACTATGCAAAGTGATTGACAATGAGTCAAAGCAGACAGTCTTGGTTGCTAGGCGAAAAGGAAATCTTTATATTGCTGATTGGGCATCCGCCACAACTGAAGAATGTCTCATGGTGAGTCAATCTGGCCACACTAAAGAAAATTGGCAATGGCATAAGAGAATGAGTCACTTGAATTTCAAAACTCTTAACAAGCTAGCCAAGAAAGAATTGGTGGTTGGTTTACCCAAGATGACATATAGAAAGGATGGTATATGCTCAGCTTGCCAAATGGGAAAACAATCCAAAACAACTTTCAAGTCTAAAACTAGACACTCCAGTGAAAGGCCACTGCAATTGTTACATATGGATCTTTTTGAATCCTCTGTAACTTGTTATGCATGAAAGAAGTATGGTCTGGTTGTTGTTGATGATTACTCAAGATTCACTTGGGTTGTTTTTCTCAAACACAAATCTGATGCAAGGGTTGAAATACCCAACTTGCTGAATAAGCTTGAAGTCATGAAAAATGACAAAGTATATGTAATCAGAACAGGCCATGGTACTGAGTTTGTGAACCAGTACATAAAAGAATTTTGTACCTGCAAAGGTATAGAACATCAACTATCTTCCGTAAGAACACCACAACAAAATGGTGTTGCTGAAAGGAAGGATAGGACCCTAAAAGAAGCGGCAAGAACAATGCTCGCTGACACTGAAATAAGTGAAATCTATTGGGTTGAAGCTGTAAACTCAGCATGCTACACTCAAAATAGATGTCTGATTAACAAGCACCATGACAAAACTCCTTATGAGCTTTTGATTGGTAGACCTCCTAGTATCAAGCATCTAAGGGTGTTTGGTTGAAGATGTTTCGTTCTTAACAATGGAAAAGAGTATTTGAGAACATTTCAACCAAAGGCAGATGAAGGAGTATTTCTTGGTTATTCTCTGAATAGCAATGCCTATAGAATCTACAATAAAAGAACGCAAAAGATTGAAGAATCTGTTCATGTAGTTTTCTACGAAAGAAACAAGAAAATACCCTTAAATGATGATCTCTCAGATAGGTTCAAAGAACTGATGATTAAAGATTCTGAAGAAGAATCCTCAAAAGGAAACAATTCTATCATTCACTTAGAGGATGAATCTGACGATGAAAATCAACCATTGCTTGGTAACAACCAGACGACTCTAAGACATGATGAAGAATTTCCTATGAGAATTCCAGAAATAGAACGGGTTACTGAGAACCTTCATCATGTAGAGGTTTCTGAGAATGAGATTGCTAAAAATCAAATTCCAGATATCCCTAACACTGAAAAAGTGTCAGATATCCATGGCATTTCCCATGTGTCAGATACTGCACAAGTATCCCATCAAGATCATATTGATTCACATTTAGATCAAAATGATATTGATCCTATTAGTTCAAAACCCATTATGAAATGGATAAGAAATCATCCTGCAAAGGATGTGATCGGTCCATTAGACCAAGGAGTTAGAAGTAGAAGAGCAATCGCTGAAAATGCAAATTGTCTCTATGGATGTTTCATCTCAAATATTGAACCTAAAACTATAGAAGAAGCATTGAAGGATCAAGATTGGATCTCTGCAATGCAAGAAGAGTTAGATCAATTTGAGAGAAACAACGTCTGGAAACTGGTTCCATTTGTTGACGGAATATATATAATTGGAACCAAGTGGGTTTTCAGAAACAAAATGAATGAGTCTGGTGAAATAACCAGAAACAAAGAAAGGCTGGTTGCCAAGGGATTCACCAAGACTGAAGGACTAGATTTTGATGAATCTTATGCACCAGTTGCAAGATTGAATGCAATAAGACTCTTTCTAGCCTTTGCAGCTCATAATGACTTTACAGTTTATCAAATGGATGTCACGAGTGCATTCCTAAATGGTGAACTTGCTAATGAAGTCTATGTTGAGCAACCACCAGGCTTTGAAGTTTCCTCAGAAAGTAGGATGGCCTATAAGCTTCAGAAAGCTTTGTATCGACTGAAACAAGCTCCAAAAGCATGGTATGATACATTGGCCAGATACCTACTAGAAAGTGGTTCCAAGAAAGGAGATGTTGATAAAACACTCTTCACATTGAACCATGATGGGAAACTACTTTTAGTTCAAGTATATGTTGATGACATTATATTTGGATCTAAAGACAAGCAACTTTGTGAAGACTTTGTTGAACTCATGAAATGTAAATTTGAGATAATCATGATGGGAGAATTGAATTACTTCCTAAGGCTGCAAGTCAAGCAACTCAATGATGGAATATTCATTAGTCAAACAAAGTATGCAAAGGACATGCTCAACAAGTTTAATCTAAAGCCTTCTGAAAAGAACGCTAAGATACCTATGAGCATTGGAACCAAAATGACCTATACTGAACTTGACAAAAGTGTTGAATAACACAAGTATAGGAAATTGATTGGGTCTCTACTGTACCTCACTGCAAGTAAACCTGATATTCAATATGCAGTTGGAGTGTGTGCTAGATTTCAGACAAATCCAATGCAATCACACTACAACATTGCTAAGAAAATATTAAGGTGTGTAAAGGGTACTGTAGAAGTTGGATTGTGGTATCCAAAAGACAGTGGATTGAGTTTAGTTGGCTATTCTGATGCTGACTATGCTGGATCATTGCTTGATAGAAAAAGCACCTCAGGAACTTGTCAATTTCTTGGTGCCAGATTGATATCATGGTTCAGCAAGAAACAAAACTCAATTGCTACATCTACCACAGAGGCTGAATATATTGTTGCTGGGTGTTGCGCTTCACAAATATTGTGGATACAACAACAACTCAGAGACTACGGACTCAATGAAGAGAAAACTCCTATTTTCTGTGACAACACAAGTGCTATTGCCATAACTCAGAATCCTAAGTTCCATGCAAAAACAAAGCACATTGATGTTACACACCACTTTATTAGAGACCATGTTGAAAAAGGCAATATCGAGATACTCAAGATTGGCACCGAAGACCAACTTGCAGATATCTTCACTAAGCCACTACAAGAAAGTAGATTCTTAGCCTTAAGACATAGTCTTGGACTAATGGAGCTACCAAAGAATTGAAAAAAGTTCAGATATCTGAAGAAGATATCAAAGGAGGGAAAAGAGGAATCTGGAACGGGTATCCAGAAAACAAGGTATCTGGAACGAGTATCCAGGAAAGAGGAATCTGGAACGGGTATCCAGAAACCAAAGGCTAAAGGGTAAAATGGCTATTTGAAGATTTCTGAGACAGGCACTCAGATATCTAGATCACTCAGTGAGGGGGAACACAAAAGAGAATAGTACAACTGTCTGCAGTCAACTACTCTCTTGAAATTTGTATTATTTATATCTTTGCGTAAAACTTGGACAGATACTGAATGTGAGATAGACTCAGATGCAAACAGTGTTCTAAGAAATGTGATTCAGATAGCAAATCGTCAAAATTCATTAATTGGGCACAATTACAATTGCTGATTTTGATCATTGTTGAAGAAACAATATTGACCCTTGATGAAATGGGCGTTTGATCTTAATGGACGAGATTATTTCTCTGTAAAAATAGTGGACTGTAAAAACTCAGGCGTGGCCCACTAAGCATTTAATATCAAACAAACTTTTACCCACGCCTATCTGCAAGTACACAGATACTTACACACAAAATTAATTTGTATGTATATGTCTGTTGAGATTACATTGCTATATATATAGGATTTTGGCAAAAGAATTCACTTTCGCCTAATCCAACATTCAGACTTGCATAAGAATAGCAAAAACATTTCTTCAACTTCTCTGCATATCTCTGTTCCTCAATTAGTTTTTCTGCAAAGAATCACTAATCTCTCACCCTAATCTCTTTCAGACTTTCGAAAACTTACACTATATAAAGAGATGGCTCCAAAACGTGGTTCTACCCAGAAATCCCAATCTACTACCACTGGTACTGCTGAAAAGCAAGCACCAGAGTTGGTAATTGTAAACAATCGGTTGGTAGGAGACTTTAATCCTGATCATTGGACTTCAAATCACAGGATGATTTGGGGTGGTGCCATGATTGAGGAATACCTCACGGCTGCAATTGAAAACCAAGCCGATAGGAAGCTAATTCTTGACATGCTTGAAAAGGCTCAAATCAAGGGTTTCCTGTCTGCTACTCCCAGTAGAGTCTCTTCACTAGATGTGTTAGAATTCTACAACAACTCCAGGATTATTTCCTATGTTTCTGAAGGCACTGAAACAGTGTCTATCAAAACAAAGGTCCAAGGAAAGGAAATCCTTGTGGACTTAACAACTTTCTGTAAGTTGTTTGAACTTCAAAATCTTGAAAAGGATTTTGAAATAAACACCAAGGATGATGATCTCCTTGAAGGTGTAAAGCAGCTGTATGGTGACGTGTGTGATCTTGAAAAACTAGATACACCCACTGATTTCAAACTTGCTGACATTAGAACCAGACATCTGTTGGTTCACTGGGATGTGTTGGCATGCATTCTTCACGGATGCTTTGATGGTCTACAAGGAGGTGCTGACCAGATAAGCCAAGAACGCTGGATGATGATGTTCTTGTTGCAACAACAAGTCAAAAGGCTGGAAAACCCTTTCAACTCGGGAAAGTACGCCTTTACGAAGTTTGTGAAGAAGATTCAAGGCTTTGAGCCCAAAATCATTAAGGGACTTGCTGAGCCAAAAGCCACAGTAAGCTATGGATTGAAGATTTGCAACTTACTGGAGTGCCATGGCATTGAGCTCAGAGAGACGGCAGACATTGCCAACAGTAACCTACTCTACAAATATGAGTATACGAACATGATGAAAACGGTTACTGGATCTCAGAAAGGTTCCAAGAAGCGAAAAACTGAAGAAATATCTGAAGGAAAAGTTGCGACCAAAAATCCCAGAACTTCACGAAAGAAGTCTGCTGGCAAATCAGAAGACACACCCATTGTGGTTGTCGACTCTCAGATATCTGCCGCCACTGCTGATGAACTCATCAATGCTGCTAATGAGAATAGTGGTAGGTACCAAGCCCTATCTGCAAAAACCGCAGGGATTATGGACCAATCAGTTTCTAATGCTGATGAGAGCTCTAACGATGATGAGGATGAGTTAGTTATCTCTCAAGTCCTGCAAAAATCAAAGAGGGCTAAGGTTACTGAAAAAGTAACAAGTGTAGAGGTATCTGAAGAAGAACCTACACCACAGGTTGTTGAACAAGTACTTGTTTCAAAGGTTGCTGAAGAAGCAACTGTGTCCAAAGTCACTGGACAAAACACACCATCTGAGCAAGTAACACATAAGCATATTGAAGATGCTCTGATGAGTGGTAACTTAGTGTTGGAGGATACTGCCATTGCCTCAACACTCAAAAGTATGTCTCAAGCAGATCTGGACAGGCCCCCTACAACATCACCTTCTTAATCCAGATCAGAATCACCACAACAACCACAACAGCCAATAGTGGATGATGATGTTGAGATGATACTTGAGTTACAACATGAGATACCAGCATCTTTCCTTGCTGAAGAAAATCCTGTAAAAGAACAGGTTCCCCAACTCAATATGAGGGATCAAACTGAGACATCTAGTCAGAATGATCAACCAGGGGAGGCAACTGAGTTGCACACTCAGGAAAGGTCTGAAATACCTGAAACTTCAAACAAAGAAGCTGAATTAGAAATACAAGAACAAGAGGAAGCTGGAAAGCTTGCCTCAGAATCTGAGAAGGAGGCTTCCATAACCTCCCCACTTAAGGAACAGGAGCCTGTCTCACAGGTAGAAGATAGTTTCTTAAGATACAACATCACGGATATGTGCTTTACTAATACTATAAAGTGTTTGTTTCTAATAGGCTCCAACTGAGAAGAAAAATGAAGAGACTGAAAAGTCTATTTCTTCAGAGAAAAATCCAGAGACTTCCAAGGTCTCTGAGGAACAAGTATCTGAACCTTCTGCAGAGAAGGTATTTCATTCAGATACCTATATTCTTCAAAGAGCAAATCTCCGATCATTTTTCTCAAACTAACACGTTCTACTTAACAGGTTCAAAAAGAAGTAGAATTTGCTGGGGGAATTGCCCGCTCAATCCCCACAACAAATGGAAATTGATGAGGCATCAAAGGCTTCATCACAAGAAAAACTTCCAGAGACTGCACAAGTCTCTGAGAGACAAGTATCTGAGCCTCCAGCAGTGGAGGAAATTAACCTCTCAGATATCTGATTTGTCAATAAAATTTGTCTTGATAAAATTTTCTAAGTGTTACATTTCTAATCTTCGGTTCAAGCAGAAAGAAAGATAACTGAGGATCAGACTTCCCAGTCTCCTCCTCATATCCAGATATCTGAGGCACCTGGAACCTCAGTAGTCAAGTCATCTGAGCCTGTCACACAGGTAACTTAGATACCTTTCTACTCTAAAGCCCAGATATCTACTATAGTTTTGAAATTAATTCAGAACACTATCTTTCAGGCTCAAACAAGTGCCACTAAGGTCCCTATTGATGAGAGAGAAGACCTGCTTCCTTTCTTCAAGGAACACATTTTGCCAAAGCATCTGAAATGCTTCAAGAAATGGCAAAAGCTCTGATGCTCAGATCTATCTGAGATCTTAAAGGTGACTGATCACCACACCAGAAGAGCACGAGCCCTTAACTTGGAAAACTACGTCCATGCAATGTTCCCCACTGAACAATATTCTTTCGGAACATTGATGGATAAAGATTTTGTCAAGGAAGTGGCCAGAAAGCTGATCTAAGCTTTCACCCAAGAAGATGGTCAGACCAGAATAAAAATGGCATACAAGCCTACTTTGCCCCAGACTCTACAGTACATACCCTCTGAACAAGAGGAAGTTAATGGGCAAACGGTCACTATTCCAGAAGTGATCAACCTGGTCTCTGAAGATGAAGAAGAGAAGGAGACTGATGAGAATAATTATGAAGATCCTCCTTATGACCATCACAAGGATGAGGATGACAAAAAGGATGATGATGATGCCCCTGCACTAGGGACAAGAGGGATTCCACAAAGAAACAATGCCTCAGCTGCTGAAAAGCACACTGAGAGGACATCACAACAATCCCCTCCTCCATCTCCTCAGAAATCTACCCATCCATCTTCCCAACAAAAGAACACTATTGAACAAGTAGTTGAGCACTCTGAGGAAAACACTCAGAAAATAGTGGATGCACAAACCAGAGTTGCTCAACTCAAACAATTGTTGGAAGAAGAACAACAGCTAAATCTTCAACTGGAAGAAAAAATAGCTGAATCCAGAGTCAAGCTAGATAAACTTGACGAACAAACACGCAAAGAGATGCAAGCTTACTCTGAGATTAAAGAGCTCTGGGACGCTGTTGATTATATTGCTAAGGAGCTAGATACTGAACAAGTATCTGAAGAAAAGCATGATGCTAAGGTTGCATCTTCACCAAAGAAACCATCCTCCAAAGGCAAGAAACCCATATCTGAAATGGTTGCCGCCTTCAGAAACCTTGATGAAGATGTGCAAGAGGATGAAGATCACTGGGTTGATGACTCAGATGATGAAGAAGACAAGACATTGGCAGAACACCACAATGAACACTTAGCGGTTTCTCATCTGAAAAGGAAGCTAATTGCTCCTGAAGTATTCAACAAACTGCCAAATGTCCACTCCCAAGAATACATGAATAGATACCAAGTTTTGGCACATCTTAAAAAGGAGTTGTCTTCATAGAATAAAGACGTAATTGCCTCCGTCCCCTCATAAATGAAGAAATTCACTGAACTCATCACTCAGCGAACAACCAGTATGGTCCTTGCTCAAAAGGATCTGGGAATGGTAAGAGACGATGATGTGTCATTAGCTGAAAAAGCTTTTCATGGGATAAGTTACACTGCTGGAAAAGCAGATGCCATACTAGTCCCATTGACAGAGCTCACTGATAAGGAAAATGGACTTATCAAACAAAATCAGGAGCTCAAAGCTTAACTTCAGAAGTTGGTTACTGTTTACAATTACTTGCAAGGGAATTTTGAGTCTCTCTCAGAATCCTTTGTGGTACTTAGTCAGTCAACAATGACTAAGGGGGAAGGATTTGGACCTCAAGGTCAGGGGGAAGGTAAGAAGAAATCTAGAGTTGATGCTGCTCAGAAAGGAAGAGGAAACAAGAAAACTTCCCAGCCACCACTCAAAATAAATGAGCCCTCATCAAGTCAAGCTGCTTTGGAAATAGTAGCTACTTCCCAGCAGCCAACTGAAGAAACAACAATGGTAACAAGGGCCATGGCAAAAAGACCTCCAAGGAGAAGACAAGTAAGAGGGATTGATGAGTCTTCTGAAGAAGAAGAAGAAGAAGAAGAAGAAGAAGAAGAAGAAGAAGAAGAAGAAGAAGAAGAAGAACTCAGGGGGAACACTTGGTTGGGAACCTAGTGTATTTAGGAATCGAGAGAAGATACTTGTAAGGTTACCTCAATTATCTGTCTTAGTGGATTCTAGGTCTGAGAAAGGCCGAAGTGGATTAATTGAAGGATTATGCCACCTTCAGATACCGCTATAAAGACTTGTGTTATTTACTTTCTGCAATTTATTACTTGATTTATTTACCTTGCTAAGTATTTACACATATCTTCCTGAGCACGTGCACTTATCACAAAAAGTCTTCCGCTCTCTGAAAATAAGTATCAGATATCTTCACAGATATCTGAGAAATTTATCGACAAAAGTTTGAAAAAGACTATTCAACCCCCCCCCCCCCCCCCCAGTCTTTTACTTTGCCGTTATCTGAACCAACAACTATTTTAATGAACATCATACTTGCAAGTCTAATCCAATTGTATACATCCCACGTATACTAGACTGGAAAAGGTCACATGATGGTGTCATTTAAATTTCTAGATAATTGTAATGCAGATTAAACACAATCAAGGAATTTGAATAAAACGAATGTTTTTTTTTTTTTTCAACTACTGAATACAGTTTATTATAATCAAATTTGCTCTATGGGCATAACTCTATAACTCTAACAACAGTGGTCGGCCAAGCATAATTTGGGGGGGGGGGGGGGGGGCGGGGGGGGGGAGGCGTGTTTGTAGTACTTGGTCTAGAATTTAAGATAGAGCAAGGCGTTACCTTAATTTATATAATTTGTATGATTATTATATTGTTATTCCGCCATGGAACATAGTCGTTGTTTGGATCATTTTAGTTTTTGTTCATGTATGCATTATGGAATTAGAGTTTGACGTGTTAATCGGTTGCTAGTAAATGATTGCCATAGATTCATTTACGTACCGGATCATGATGATTTGTATGTTTTAACTAAATTAATTATCTTAGTCATGAAATTGTAGAAACATTCATCATGTTTGATTGATGAATGACTTGTCAAAAGTATATACAAAATTTAAATAGATCAATTGTGCACGTTTTGCGGGTTAACATGCCCAATGCCTCTTACATCACACATCTACATAAACAAAAAGCTAAGGAAACCAACACTATTCTTACACATAAATGATTTTTAAAAAAAACTAAAGTGCACGCAAATTAAGGTTAAAATGACACGATGACACAAAAATAGTACCGACAACACTCGTTCAGGATGCATAAGGCTTATCTCCTTAAACTTTGGAGATCAGACTTTGTAGCCCTTTTCTTCAACTTGGCACTTAATGTCCAAGGCTAACTATTTTACTTTGTAATCTCAATCGTCAAAGGTTATTTTTTTGAACTTCATCAACACGTTAAATTTATTCATTGTCACTTTGATCAAGATCATCTTGATTGCATTCCATGAAAAATGTATGTGATTACTAATACGAACAAAGTTTGCAATTGAGGATCACAGTTTCGGTCAATAAAGTTCAATTATGCAAGTCTGTAAAGGCCCTATAAATGGGACTGCAATATGTACACCAATCATACGGCTTCATAAAAAACATACCTCTCTTTGCGTGCCTTGTAAACATTTTGTTTGATAGATTTCGTATAGCATTAATTGTATGGCCTAGATAGGAAAAATACTCAATTTGGTCTTATATGTTTACCACTCTGCACATTTGGTCCTGTAAGTTTTTCATTACCACTTTTGGTCCTTTAAGTTAAAATTTCAATTTTGGTATTTTAATGATGATTGCGGCCAAAAGTATTTTAAATTGGGGAAAATTCACCCCCAATTCGTTTGATCATGCAAATTAATGATAAATCACTACCTAATTGCCAAAAAGTAGCCTGCACTAGTACCGCTTTGAAACTCTCATTATTGGGTTAGCCATACACTGAACATGTTTCTAGCGATTCACGTGGCATTATCGAATGATAAAAGTCTTGGATAAAAATCCACAACATACTAGAACGCCCTTGTTGACGATCATTTACTCCAACAACATCTAAGATTGCTCGAATAATGTGATCTTACGCCTTGGTAAATCCTAAATCCCCCCAACTAAAATTAAATAACGTTCTTGTTAATTCACTACAAGAATTCAGTGTTATAGAGACGAAAATGGGCGACAGACTTAGCGACGAATCGCTCTAATTTAGCGACGGATTAGAGATGGATTGAGCTATTTGCTCAATGCGTTGCTAATCCGTCTCTAATTATAGACGGATAGATTCATCCGTCTCTAATTAGGTTGATCAAAAAATTAAAAAAGAAAAAGAAAAAGGATTTTTAGTGACGGATAGCCCTATCCGTCGCTAAGGTGAATTAAAGAACGGGCAGGAGCTTTTCTTCCCCATTTATGTTCTGCTTCTCCATTTCTTCTCCTCCCTTCTCCATTTTCGCCATTTGTGAAGTCCGATCAAAACTCCACAATTCCGGCCAATTTTGGACTCTTTTCGAAGCTCGTTGAACAAGGAACTCGGGTGGCCATTCAATTTCATTCTTTTTCGGCTATTTATTCCGTAATTGAAGGTATTACTCTAAAACCCTTACTTTGTTAGATTTTGGATTTTTTTGTAATTTCGACTAATTTGAGCATTGTATGTTTATGGGGAAGTCTCTACTAGCTAGTTTAAATTATTTTAAGTAGTGGGTTAAGCTTGAGGTTGTGCAATTGATAGATTTATTGTGAAATTGAATTGTTAGTATCATGTTAGGATGTTTGTAAGTATGTAGGGTATTTAATTTGATATTTTCGTACATGTAGTAGGATTAGGAAGATTTGGTTGAGTGTTTGGAGACCATTTAGTGATTTGGTTGATGTTTGTATATATATTATTATCATCTAGAATTGGTATTCCATTGTCATCTTGTTTAATACTATCTAGTATTACATTTTGTTCTAATGGTGTAAGGGAGTTATTCCACCATCCTTTTAATTGTCCATTAAATCCTAAGATTAAAGTTTTTGCACAATCAACCTGATCCATTCTATTTCCATATATATTTGATATGACTACCATTTCTTGACAAGTTTTTATAATCTGGTATTCTGCTAATCCATCTATATTCCACTCTTAAACTGTTGACCCATTAAAAGTCCTTTGTGTATGTGTTTCTTCTAATTGGATATCTGGGGGAGTGGGTATAGGATATAAATTTTTGTGTTCTACAGGAAATATATGATTACTACCTTCAGACTCGTCACCTGAATGGACAGTTTCTAAGGATTTTTTTAAAGTATTTAATTTTTCTAAATTCAAATCTCCTAACTTAGAATTTATTTTATGGAGGATCTCCGTTTCTGTTAACTTAGGTTTGTACTCATTGATTTTAAAAGGAAATCTGTGTATCTGCTTATCTGGTGAGGTATGTTCTTTACTCGAGGATGCTAAATTTGTCTCAACTGGAGATTGGATACCTAATTTCTTTTCTATACTATCTTCTATTCTTTCTAATTGTTTTCTTAGACAATGTAAACTTATATTAGTGTAATCCTTTGTTTCATTCCTGGCTCATCTTCTTTGTTGTCAATAAGGACTGGCGTGCAATCTATGACATCTGCTAAAACCTTTGTTCTTACAGGCTCTAAAGGTGGAAATTCATGCGAGATACTTGACCCAGCTTTCTTTGTAAAATAAGATTTTGTTTTGGTTAAAACTGAAAGTTTATCATACTTTTGAAAAAAATAAGTAAAAAATGGTATATGGTTTTGTGTAGTAATCATAAATTCATACCATCTATTTCTTATGACATTTCTTTGTTTTTCAGAGAATGTTTCCATGAACCATTTTCTTTCTTGTTTGTTTTTTGTTACTCATAAGTATGGGCGATGTGCTTTCTATTGAGCTCCTTATGGAGCAATTCCACACTTTCTCTCGCTCCACGGGACTTTCTGTTAATCCTCGCAAATGCCAGGTTTTCTTTGGTTGAGTAGGCAGCCCTACACGTGCGCTCATTCTTCGGCTAACAGGTTTTGATGCGGGAAAATTACCTATAAAATATATTGGGGTTCCGCTCATGTCTCGCAAACTCACTATCCGAAACTGTCAGCCGTTAATCGACCGCATCATTGGCCGAATTCGACACTGGTCATCCAGGCTCCTTAGCTATGCGGGTAAGTTTCAGCTTATTCGAAGTGTCCTTCATTCAATGACGAATTATTAGCTCCAGGTCTTCCCTATGCACATAGAAGTTCTCAAGCACATTGAATCTATATGTCGGTCTTTCCTTTGGAGTGGGACCGATGAAATTACTCGAAAATCACCAATTGCTTGGGATAAGCTCTGTGACGCGAAGAATGCGGGTGGTTTAGGTTTAACATCTCTTGTGGTCTGGAACCAATGCACTATAGCAAAACTCTTATGGAATGTGTGTTGCAAGGCAGATAAGCTTTGGGTGAAGTGGATACATTGCTACTATATAAAGAATAGAGACGTACTGGATGTACGCATTACTGAGAATTGTTCATGGATCCTTAAAGCCATTATGAAGACTAGAACTCTGGTTCGGGACATGCACACCTGGGCGGCCGCTATGCTCGCCCCACGTTTCCCTACTCGAGCCCTATATACCGAACTACGGGGTGAAAAACAAGAAGTGGTGTGGAAGAAATTCTGGTTTGGTAATAAAGCAAGGGCAAGAGCACTATTTTGCACCTGGATGACTTGCAATGGACGATTAGCAACGAAAGATCGCATAGGCAGATGGAACCCCACTGTGGACCCAAGTTGCACGTTCTGCCCACAACCAGAGTTGCAGCAACACCTGTTTTTTGAATGCCCATATGCTTGCAATGTTTGGCGCAAAGTTATGAGATGGTTGAAAATCGATCGCACACCGCTCGGCTGGAACATGGAGCTAAATCTGATGTGCACACACTTTGGAGGGAAGACATGGAAGGCGAAGCTACTAAAATGCGCATTCGCAGAGACCATCTATGCAATATGGATAGAGAGGAATGCTAGATGCTTCCAACAACGACCTGCGGACCTACACCTTGAAGACAAAATCATTGATATTCTGATCAATAGAACCTGAGTTGACCCAAAGCTGCGAGCGCACTGCGCAAAGTTGATGCTAGGATAACATAGTATATCTTTTATGTTTTCAACTCCTTTTGTCCTTTAGATACTTATGGTTATTTCGAATTGCCTGGATCTTTAGATCGGCGTGTACTTATTGGTTTGGAGAGAAATAAAGTTTAATTTCAGTTCCAAAAAAAATCTTTTTTTATCAAACTCTTGTCTATACAAAATTCTTTTGTCAAAACATATATGCTAGAAAGATTTGGTGAAGTCGGTTTATCTTCTTCTTGTTGATCTAAATCATTTATGTTATCACTAAGACCTTGTGAAGCATAAACTGGTTGAGCTACATTTTTATGTGTTCTAACTCCTTGGAAATTATGTCTATCTCTTTCAAAAGTACTAAAAGAATTCCTATGGGAATTACTCCGAGATAAATATTCACTATTTCTTTGTGAGCTATAGTCTCTAAATGACATAGAACCTTGTCTGTTAAATATTATACTAACCCCTCCATCTGGGTGATCTACTATATTTTCTATTTCAGTCTTCTCTATTGGTTGGGATCTTGGTATCGTTCCAGAAGGAAGTAACCATGCTTCAGGAAGATTGACATTTTTCCATTCTATAGTCTAGGGACTGTAAGATTAGACTTTGACTTATTAATTTTCCAAAAGATAGTTTGTCCAGAAGGTTTTTCATAATGTACTGCTTTGACATTCAAGCCCGTATTCATAACTTTGTAATGTATTCTATAAAATATTTCATATATATGAGAACCATGCTTCATTTTGTAATTATGAGTTTTTACATTTAAAGTAAGAATATCTAAAATATGCGGGTTAGTCAAGGATATGGTAAAATTTGGATAACAATTAAAATAAATTGGTCCATTACAAAGATTTGTTTCAATTAATCCTAAAAGGGAATCTTGAAAATCAAAATGTCTAGCATCTCTAAGTGCAACGAAAATGCTAGTATCTAATCCTTCTCTTGTTAAAGGTTTAATAGCAATTTGTACGAGACCTATATGTAAGAATTTGTAACCACTAGCTATATGCTCCCTAATTGACTTTTTAGTAAATAAATGTAAAGTTTGTTGATCACTTACTAAAGGAAGGACTTGTTCTTCTGTTTTTATAGTATAAGTTGATCTAAAATCTAATATGCTTTGTTTATATATTGTACTCTTATCTACATTTGGTGGTTTCCAATTGAACAAATCTTTATCTTCCCAAGTATTTTCAATAGTAGATACTATATTTTCATTAGTATCTGGTACAGATGACGAGGCAGAAGCCATATTATTCCCGAAAAGTTTATTCATTAATCTTACTAGCTTGATTTCGTAAAAGCTGATTCAGACAACGTCTTACACACCTATCCAAGGAATTATATGCATGTCTACCAGAATCAAAACTTACTACTAAATTAAGTTCGTTTAATTAATTAATACTCTCCCCGGGGACTTTATGGCTCTGATACCATTTGTATCAGGTAGCATAGCGAAAATACAGGTACATACATAATGAATAAGCCTAATACACACACACACACACACACACACACAAACACACACACACACACACACACACACACACACACACACACATATATATATATATAGATTACACACATACCCTACATACTTACAAACATCAACCAAATCATTAAATGGTCTCCAAACACTCAATATATAGTTAGTTGTTGATAATACTAAGTCTTTGTGATTTATTACGAGTCAAATGTATATGTTTTACATGCAGTTGTATACTAACACATTTATTCTGTATTTGTTGCATGTTTTTGTAGATGCCGTGACATAAGAAACCTACATATGTTCCTCCCTCATGGAGTGGGTTGCCTGGTGGTGGCCAGGCGGGGGGTAGTGGAGCAGGAGTTTCATCCGGAGAGGAGTATGAGGGTCAGAGCAGCCAGTCTGCGGTTCCTGAGACCCCACTGAGTTCGAGCAGGGGCTCGACACATGGCTGGGGTAACTTACCAGATGACGGGTGTCCCTACTACGAGTATACACCCGGAGCGATGTGGCAGGGGAAGCCTGTGTTGTTCCCCAACGGCCCATCGAAGTAAGTATTATGCATTTGTAGAACATAACTTAAAGATAATTTATTTCACATGATTATTGTACTATACTAATTAATATTTGTTTCTTGTATCTTATACATTGATAACAGGTTTTGGCCTGCCGGTGCTTCTTCAAAACTAAGTGACGCAATCAAGGTCAAGAGGGAGATCTTGGGCGGCGAGAAGTGGTCGAAGATCTCGGACCGGCAGAAGGCAGAGTACTTTGATGAGTTGCGGGTAAGTTTAAATTTTACATTGCTTTATTTTTGTTTTAATCGTTGTTTTAATGTGAGTGGTATATATGTTAGCCACTATATGTGAGTGGTATGTTAGCCACTGAACTTGGGTGATATGTTAGTCACCATTGTGTTAGTAAATTTTAGGACAATGTGAGTGGTATGCTAGCCACTATATGTGAGTGGTATGTTAGCCACTGAACTTGTGTGATATGTTAGTTACCATTGAATCTGTTGTGTTATCTTATTAAATTGTTGTCTTTATTTACGTTATGTAATTTGGATGTTGTGTGGAATTGTTGTAGAAACACTACTTTGGTTCCCCTGTTGTGGTCTGTTTTCGAGACTCTGGGATCATATTTGTATAGGAAGATGATCAACAAGGTAAAAGGCGAAGGCAAGAGGCCAGGGTGGATGGGAGTTGAGGAGTGGAGGCATTGGGTGGAGTACTGGAAAAGGAAGGATATCGTTCAGGTTGCGGCCCATAACAGAGAGAACAGTTGTTGGCGATCGATGGTGCAGGGGTGGCAGACACCACTATGGGTCATGGTATGTCTGGATCACCGTATAGCGGTTAGTGTACATGTTACTTATTTGTCCGTTTATTTGTTCATGTGTTATGTGTTTAATTTCTACCCACTTAATAGCTAACTGTTTGCATATATGTTCTTCAGCTCAATGCTGGGGAGGAGAAGACCACGCTACAGCTCTTTAAAAGAACCAAGCTGAAGGACGACATATGGGTGGACAGACGGTCCGATCTTATTGTGGTACGTTTCTTTTGTTAAGGTTCATATTTGTGTAGTGCAAGTGATTTTGAAAACGGTAACTCATGGTATGCACTTTACGATTTCAGCCTGAGGTGGAGAGGAGGATCGCCGGTCGGGAGCTGCCAGTTGAAGAAGAAAACAACATCTTCTTAGTCGTCAACCAATGAATGACAAGGGCCGAGTATATGGATTGGGGAGTTTTGGCCCTGAACTGGCTGGTCCTAGCTCTTCAGTATCCCAGCCATCCAGAGCACCTGTTTTCACAGAGGAGCAGGTCCAGGAGTTGTTGTAGGAAAAGTTGCATGAAAAAGTCACTCCTTTGGAACAGGAGTTAGCTAAAACCCAGGAAGATTACCGGCAACTCCACGAGTCCCAGGCGGTGATGCAGCAGCGGATGGAGGATTTCAGCAGACTTTTCGCCATGTACCCACCACCGCCCCCGCCCCAAAATAGTTAGTTTGGACTTGTATTTTTCTGCCACTTGACTTCTTATTTTAGCTTCTGTACAGATATTTAATTTCATTATGGATAATTTGTATTCGTCGAACCCTTTCTATTAATTAATACAATTTAATTATTTTGGATTTATTATCGTAGATTATATTTTTGAAACAGGTGAAATATGAATATGGGCATCAAAATTTTTAAAAAAAATTAATATTCTGCAAATTTAGAGACGGATAATAATCCGACTCTAAATCTGGATTTTTATTTATTTAAAAAAAATGATTATCCGTCGCTAAATCCGTCACTATTTAGCGACGAATAATTTATCCGTCTAAAAAATGCACAGATTTATGGATTTAAAAAAAAAATGAAAAAACACCTTATTAGCGACGGATACTTATCTGTTACAAAAAGGGCAATGACGGTCAACGAATTTATCCGTCAATAACCGTCGCTAAATTAGAAACGGATAAATTATTCGCTCTAAAAAGTTTGTGATGCCAAAAAAGGAGACGGCTTAACTTATGGTCGTTGTTTAGCGACGGACAACGGATTTTTTGTAGTGATTATGGTTGCAGTGAATTCAAATCCAGAGGTTAATGCACTCTTGGAATGAAATATGAAAAATAAAAACATAAATATTGAAACCATAACCCTAGTTAAGTTTAGTGTAGATGGTGTTTGGCGTATGATTAGAGTTTTTGGTAAGTAGAGATATGATTGATGTATTTTATTTTGTTGTTTTTTCCTTTTCTACTTGATTAGGAAGCAAATTCTTAATAACTCGTCATTATTAAATAAATTTGGAGTGAATTTCACGCAATTTAAATTTGTTTAGCAGGAGTTTGTCGCCTAAGTACCAAATTTACAACTTTAGATAACTTACATGACCAAAATTGGCAATATAAAACTTATAGGACCAAATGAGCAGAGTAGTAAACATATAGGACCAAATGAAGGATTTTTCCGGCCTAGACATGTTTGAAAGTAAATTAAACTAAGGTTTAAACTCCATGGCTTCTGATTCCTTCTTGTATTCCCTTCATTTTCTTCTTTTCCAAATATAATTTAATTCTACATAATTATGGAACTCTACCGAAACATCGAACTTTTTTTAATCTAGTGCAAGTGGGTTACATTGAATAAGTTTTAAAAAACTGGCAATGAACTTGTGCGCAACAAATGTTGTAAACGATGACATAACTTGCAGATGTCAGTCTGCCTTTCAGAGAATTTCTAACATAAACATCCAAATATACAAATGAAAATCTAATAAGTTTTCTAACTTCTTTAGATCCACATTATATATAATTCCTTGATTATATTTTCCCTAATCCACATAATTATTTGGATGATGTGATACTTCATTTATGAAATATTGACATGCATTAAACTCTTATGCTAAAACCAAAACTACTAGTGGTTTTTTGCCTTTTCTTTTCCGCCTCTTGTTTTGTTATTACGCAAATATTGAAGGAAAAAAGGTAAAATAATAAAACAATAATTTAATTATAATTAAAGTTAAAAATGTTATAAGATTGGGCATTCGACGTCAAAAAGAAGACAAAAAAGCCTAATTCAAATGAATAGTGATAATAAGATTTTCCATTCATTTGTATATAAATATTTGGGCAGTGCACTATTATTTCTTACAACAATTCATCAAAATTATAGTTCTCAAATTATAACTTTCTTTTGCTTATTAATTCGAAGAGATTCTTGCATTTGTGTTTACCTGTAAACAAAATTACTATTCTATTTCATAATCTGAAGTGTGTAACTCTGATAATGGATGCCATTAATCAAGTGTCAGCACTGCAACAAATCCGTATTTTATTGGTAGACCATGATTGTACCTATGACTCTTTCATCGAAAATACGTTCAGATTTTTCTTGTGTCAAGGTATGTTAACATTTATTACTTGGAATATAGAGATACTGGAAAAATGAATAAGTTTTTAAATCGATTGATAAATATTGAAAGTTTATTTTAGATTGTTGATTGCGTCAAAAGTTTTGTGCCATTTTCAAGAAAATAAAATAAAATATTTGGTTCCTAAAAAAAATTGTGTCTAGTTATACGTGGTTTGTAATATTGTACTTCCTCCGTCTCGCCCCAAGTTTCCCATTTTGCCATTTTTTGTTGTCCCACTTAAAGCTTCCTTTTTAGTTTTTGGCAACTAAACTCTATACCCGACTTTAGTACTACCCTCCCAATATACTCATATTTATAATTTACCAACCCAACATCTTTTTTTATTCATTATTTATTATTTTTTCATTTAAATAATACTCAACTTTTCACTTTATCAATTAATTATTCTTTATTATTTTCTCATTCAAACCTTCCACTTTTTCATTATTTTGTTGGCCACAAATTGAAACGAAAAACATGGGACGGGACAAAGTGGTATAGCTCGCATTTGTAATTAGAATTGTGATAACACATAAATACTGCAAAAGATTTTGTGAACACGTATAAAATTGATAGATAAATATATATGAGATTAATTAACTAATTTTTTTTGTGTTTCATGTTGTTTGCAGTGACTATAGTCAGACTAGCTTCTACAGCCTTGTCAATGTTATCAAGTGGAAACATGTATGATCTCGTGATAGAAAACATTGTCTCACATGACGCATATGGATTGAAGCTTCTACAAGATGCTACTATAATGGGTTTACCCGTTATATGTGAGTACTTTTCCCTTTTATTTTACTATATGAATTTGTTTTCCTATTCTCCAATGTGAATTTATGTTATATCATGTTAATTAATTGGCAATCAATATATGATGTTTAATATTTCAGAACGTTCTCATATATATTACCAATTAATGGTTGCAATTCAGTCCCGTTAATAATTCCCATTTTTGTTTAAATCCAAACTTTGATAAAATGAATCATTTAAGTCACTCTATTGAATTGCAATCCATGAAACGAAGAGTATAAAGAGATGAGAATACAAAATTGGGTAAACATGTCAAAAAGAAATTCTATAGGATAAAATTATTTATACTAATCTCATTATGTTATAGAAACTTTGTCTTGCAAAAGCGCACGAATGATGAGAGTAATTGCCATAAGCTAGCTAAGTTCTCTTGTCTTGGTTACGAGTAATTTAACATAATCTTAAAATATAATAATTATTCAAACTAACTTCCATTTGATGTAGTAATATTCCATTTCAGTTGGAAAATGCAGTCAGATGTTTGGGGCAGTATAAGTGATCAGGGGGTGAGTAGTTGAGCGACGGCCCTTCCACTCGGCACCGTCGGATCACTAAGGCCGACTTTCGTCCCTGCTCGACGGGTGGGTCTTGCAGTCAAGCTCCCTTCTGCCTTTGCACTCGAGGGCCAATCTATGTCCGGCCCGAGGAAACCTTCTGCGCCTCGTTACCTTTTGGGAGGCCTACGCCCATAGAAAGCTGTCTACCGAGATCGCCCTTGGCCCGTAGGTCCTGACACAAGGTTAGAATTCTAGCTCTTCCAGAGTGGTATCTCACTGATGGCTCGGGCCCCCCCGGAAGGAGGCCCTGACAATACTGAGGAGTATGGAATTGGGAGCCATCTTTTGTTGTCAAAAGCCGATAACTGTTGAATTTGCTAAGCATGCATGGCAACATGTGCTTAGAGAAAAGATACGCAAACTTAGAGAAAATGAAAGAATTCAAGGATTGATGGCACATTACGAATCACTTAACACTGGAACCAACCATGGACATGAAAATAATGTTCAGCATGTCAATGTTGACCATTGCACTAAATCTGAGAAAAACATGAGAACTCGGAAAAACACAACCAATGATGAAGGAACCAGTGATGTACAAAATCAAAGTGATCAGAGGTCTGGGAAGAAGCATTGGATTGAATGGACTCTAGAACTTCACAGGAAATTTGTCAATGCTGTCAAGACGCTAGGAGAAGGGAGTAAGTACACATTATTTGATACAAGAGCAATAAATCATGATTGAATTTTGCAAAAATTGCTTGATCTTATAATTTATTTATTTATTCTTTTAATGGAAAATAGGATGTTATCCAAAATAAATTCTCAAGCTAATGAATGTGCCCGGCCTCAGCCGAATGCAAGTGGCTAGCCATCTTCAGGTTTATCTTCTTATAGCCCAATAATTAGGTCGAGCGTTCACTTATCTTTCCTTATTTAAAATTGATATATATTATTCTAATTTTACAGAAATGTCGTTCTGAGAAGTGCAACTACAATGTTGGTGGAGACAAAGAGAAAAATTGTAATAAGGCTATGCACTTTGATATTCCTCCACCAAGATTTGGTAGTATGCCTTGTTTAACCAGCAACCCTGAAGTAAACTTAAATGTAACAAAAAATATGGATGATCACTTGGCTGGAGATCCCACAACCAACTCATATGAACAAGATATAGCTAATAATTTCATTGAAGTCCCAAATGCTCACCTGTCAGTGCATGGCGATACCCAAGGCCAGAATTCCCAAATTCATAATCATCAAGCAAACTCCATTGGCCATGTCCCATTTGGAAATGTCAATCTTGGAGAAATTGAAGATGGTGAGTTGTCAATATATGACATGATCAACCCAGACGATCAATCCATATTTGATTCCTTAGGTGAATTGAACATGACTGCTACCCCAAATCAAGAACATATTTGGAAGGATCTACTTAATGACGTCGACTTGGATGATGAACTGTTTGGTAGCCAAGTTAGTTTTTGCTAGTTATTTAGTTAATGCAAAACTTGCACACATCAATATAATATACGTACATAATTATGCTAATTGAGCATGATGTACTTTCTTTTACAGATTTCGAGGCCTATTGTGGAAGAGACATCAACACATGACTTGAGTCGTGGAGCATCGAGCATCATAATAATGATATCATAGAATCCGCACTGCACATGATACTACAAAAAAGGACGGAGAAGAATAAGGGGTTAGGATTGTGCACACGGTTTTAATTTAGGCTTCAGATTCTTAACTATTATTGTTTTTGTCTTCATTTCCATGTGTAATACTCGTGCCCTTTGTGATTAAGTGTCATTAGAAACTTAGTTACAAGGTTTATATCCATGCATTTGTATTACCAATTATGTCGATGATAATGCCAAAACAATTTTTGTTACTACTGGAGCAAATCTATTGAAATTCCCCTACATTAGTCAAATTGATAACCTTGAAGTAGTATTTACTCAAGAAAATGCAACAATCTGGCACGTTCACTTTTTAAAAACTTTTTAGCCAAATTTTCCTTGAAGTGTTAAATAAAAGTAACAGTTTGGTTCTAATTATAAACGGTTTGCTATCAACAATTTAAGTTACTCGATTAAATTACAATCCATGAAAGAAGAGTATAAAGAGGTGACAATACATAACTGAATAAAAAGTAATAAAAAAAATCCATAGGAGAAAATTATTTATACTAAAGGTGGTAGTAATCTCATTATGTTGTAGAAACTTTGTCTTGCAAAAGCGCACAAAAGATGAGAGTAATTGCAATAAGCTAGCTAAGTTCTCTTATCTTGGTTACGATTCATTTAACATAATCTAAAATAAAATAATTGTTCAACTAACTTCCCTTTGATGTAGTAATGTTAGATGCATATATATGAATCATTTAAGTAACTCGATTGAATTACAATCCATGAAAAAGAAGAGTAGAAGTTTTGTTTTTGTAATCATGGTGAGTCCATGATAATAATTTTCATTAATTACATTATTGGGGAAACATATATATATATATATGTGTGTGTGTGTGTGTGTGTGTGTGTGTGTGTGTGTGTGTGTATATATGTGTGTGTGTGTGTGTGTGTGTGTGTGTGAGATAAAATTATTTATACTAGAGGTGGTAGTATTTCCCTATGTTATAGAAATTTTGTCTTGCAAAAGCGCACGAAAGATGAGAGTAATCGCCATAAGCTAGCTAAGTTCTCTTGTACAATATAATAATTGTTCAAACTAACTTACCTTTGATGTAGTAATGTTAGATGCATATGATCATCTGACAGATCTGAGGAGTATGGAAGTGGGAGTCATCTTTCGTTGTCAAAAGCCAATAACTGTTGAATTTGCTAAGCATGCATGGCAACATGTGCTTTGAGAAAAGATACACAGACTTAGAGAAAATGAAAGATTTCAAGGATTGATGGCACATTACGAATCACTCAACACTGGAACCAACCATGAACATGAAAATAATGTTCAGCATGTCATTGTTAACCATTGCACTAAATTTGAGAAAAACGTGAGAACTCGGAAAAACACAATTAATGATGAAGGGACCAGTAATGTACGAAATCAAAGTAGTCGTAGGTCTCGAAGGAAGCATTGGACTAATTGGACTCTAGAACGTCACATGAAATTTGTCAATGCTGTCAAGACGCTAGGAGAAAGGAGTAGGTACACATTATTTGATACAAGAGCAATAAATCATGATCGAATTTTACACAAATTGCTTGATCTTATAATTTATTTATTTTTCATGCTCTTAATGGAAATTAGGATGTTATCCAAAAGAAATTCTCAAGCTAATAAACGTGTCCGGCCTCAGCCGAATGCAAGTGGCTAGCCATCTTCAGGTTTATTTTCATATATCTCAATAATTAGGTCGAGCGTTTACTGATCTTTTCCTTATTTAAAATTGACATTATTCTAATTTTATAGAAATGTCGTTCTGAGAAGTGCAACTACAATGTTGGTGGAGACAAAGAGAAAATGTATAATAAGGCTATGCAGTTTGATATTCCTCCACCAAGATTTGGTACTATGCCTTATTTAACAAGCAACCCTCGGGTAAACTTAAATGTAACAAAAAATATGGATGATCACTTAGCTGGAGATCCCACAACCAACTCAAATGAACAAGATATATCTAATAATTTCATTGAAGTCCCAAATGCTCACCTGTCAGTGCATGACGATACCCAAGGCCAGAATTCACAAGTTCATAATCATCAAGCAAACTCTGTTGGCCACGTCCCATTTGGAAATGTCAAGCTTGGAGAAATGGGAGTGGTGAGTTGTCAATATATGACATGATCAACCCAGACGATCAATCCATATTTGATTCCCTAGGTGAATTGAACATGACTGCTACTCCAAACCAAGAACTTATTTGGAAGGATCTACTTAATGACGTCGACTTGGATGATGAAATGTT
Organism: Plantago major; assembly: GCA_026545765.1. NCBI lineage: Eukaryota > Viridiplantae > Streptophyta > Magnoliopsida > Lamiales > Plantaginaceae > Plantago > Plantago major. The sequence goes on from CM048839.1 coordinate 32,392,809, forward strand.
TCGTAGCCAAGTTAGTTTTTGCTAGTTTTTAATGCAAAACTTGCACACATCAATATACGCACATAATTATGCTAATTGAGCATGATGTACTTTCTTTCACAGATTTCAAGGCCTATTGTGGAAGAGATATCAACACATAACTTGAGTCGTGGAGCATCATAATAATGATATCATAGAACCCGCACTGCACATGATACTACAAAAGAGGCTGGGAAGAATAACGGGTTAGGATTGTGCACATGGTTCCAATTTAGGCTTCAGTCTCTTAATTATCTTTGTTTTTGTCTTCATTTCCATGTGTAATACTCGTGCGCTTTTGTCCTTATCTCCATGTGTGTAATACTCGTGCGCTTTGTGTCTATGTGTCCTTGGAAACTTAGTTAGGGTCTATTCTTTTCATCTGAAAACTCATTCAGTTCAGTTCAGATCAGTTTTGTTCTGTTCTGTTCTACTTAGTTATATTTTATACTATAATTGATTCGATTCGGTCGATTCGATTGATTCGAGATGAAGAAACGAGCATAAGGTTTATATATTTAGTATACATGCATTTGTATTACCCATTATGCCGATGATAATGCCAAAATAATTTTTGTTACTATCGGAGCAAATCTATTGAAATTCCCCTTCAATAGTCAATTTGATAACCTTGAAGTAGTATTTACTCAAGAAAATGCACCAATCTGGCACGTTCACTTTTTAAAACATCTTAGCCTAATTTTCCTCGAAGTGTTGACTAAAAGTAACAATTTGATTATAATTATAAACGGTTTGCTATTAACAATTTGAGAGTTGATTGCAGTTTGAATTCATATAGGACAGATTAAGATTTTAACATGTTAATGGGATTGTGAATGAGTTCGTATCGGTTTTGGTTCCCTACCTTTTAAAAACCCGATGTATTGGTTGATGATTAATTGATAATCTATAAACATCGTTTTTCTCAAAAGAAAAAAGAAGTTCGTATGGGATTGGGTCTAAAATCCTACACCTCCACATTTGTGCAACAAACATGTGACATATTATTCCGTAGCTAGTCCGAATTAACCAAATGTGTACATGTAACATGAACCCGTAGGATACAAATAAAGCTCGGATAAAGGAAAATTCCAAACAAACTATCACGGGAATTAAAACACCAAAGAATATTAATTTTTTTATAATAGAAAAAGGTATTAACAGTATTACTGTCTCCATGTCAGCCGCTGAGGCTGTGTACGTATACATACACCAGATTAAAAAAATTAAAAATGCAGAGGTTTCATGTGTGCATGGACTGCAAAAACTGTTGAAAGAAACTTTACAAGAAAAAACAATTCGAAAGATTTTAGTAAATAATTAAAAGAAGTTTTTAGAAGTCTTTTGAACCACTTCTCATTATGGATCAGAGTGTTAAGTATTATCCTTATTTGGGAATATTAGATTAGATTGATTATTGGGACTTGAAGCCCCTGACACTAACTGCGTGCTTGTATTTTTTTTTTGACATTTTCTTTGCTTCTCATTTCTCTCCATGATCCAGTTAATAAAACAAAATTCTTTTTTTAGTGACGGAATCAAGTTCCGTCACTAATGAGTGACGGAATTTTTATTTCCGTCACTGAATGATCCAGTTCAACTCAAGAATTTGTGACGGAATTTACGTTCCGTCACTAATGTCAACCTGTTTGTTTAATTTCAGTGACGGAATTAATTAAAACAAAACCGGATGGAAATTGTGACGGAAACGGAAAATAAATTCCGTCACAAAGTTTTATTTAAGGCCAAAGTCTTGGAAAATGTAAAATTTTCCTAAAAAATACGAAAGTCAAGTTTTTTTGTGGTTTTTGAGTTTTAGCGGTCTGACCAGCCGAATTTCTTAAAAAACCGCCGAGACACACTTTTTTCGTTATGCTTTTAATTGATTATATTATGGTTTTAAGTTGTTATCATTGAAAGTTTTAGTTACAGTTTTAACGTATTTTGTTCATATTTTAAGAGATGATGTGATGGTTTTAATGCGTCAGTATTGTATGTTTCAATTATAATTTTAAGCTCTTTTTATTAATTTTTTAAAAGATGGTGTGATGGTACATGATAGTTTTTAAGATGGTATGTTATAGTTTTAAGTGACAATCTAATATCATTAAATTACCATTAAACAAGTTTAAAAGTTTCAGGGTTGCCATTAAAATATCAATAAATAAGCTTAAAGTAACCTCCTTGAAACATCTGTCATTACAATATTGAAACATTCAGTCATCCAAATGTTCTAAAACATCTATTCTCATAGGAAAAAAATTACAATAAATGTTCATTCGGTGTTTTTGATGCAAATGCAAATTGAGTTGTTAAAATAGATTTTTTTGATTAAACTTGTTGGTGAACTTCGCTTCATGCCTTTTGTTGATTGTGCTTGTTGCTTCAATACTGCAATAACATATTTGATAGACCTATCATCAAACTCGATGTCATCATCAGTACTTGCTTAAAACATTCAATAACTAGGTTAAAACCATAACAACTCTCATTAAAACTATCACATTGGTGCTTAAAACAAAAAAGGAACATGCAAAACAAGTTAAAAATAGTAATATTTATGCTTAAAACCATATTAGTGCCTATCTATATATACATAAAAAGAAGACATTTTCAAGCCCTCTAAGCATAGCCATGTGTCATGCTGGCGTGGCACTATCAAGCATTCATGTTGGTTAGTTTTTTTCCAATGTGTATTTTGATTGATTGGTTGTTAGAGTTTTAAACTTGGTATGTTGGATGTGGAACATTTTAATTAGTTAAGATGTAGTGCACCATATAACTCCCATGATTTATTTTTAATATGTTGAATCAATATGTAATTTTGATTTAATCTTATATATATTTATCTACAAAACTCCGAAAATTATTTTGAACATATATATATATTCACCGCGACAAGACGAATCCATATATAGAAACCAAACTTGAATATTTTACTAATGGGAAAATTACACCTGCTCCCCTGATAAACACCCCTAACTCATCTGGGGCCCTAACATTTCATCAATAACATATTGGTCCAAAAAATGGATCTTTAGGGACAAATATGTAATTGTTTAGGGACCAATCTGTTATTGTTGAAATGTCAGCCCGATTTTATTACAAAATTTATTAGGGGGAGCAAATGTAATTAAATTATTTATTTATTAAATTAAACATTATTTAGGTTTGTTAAATGATATACATTGAAATAATAATATTTTAAAAATAGAGAATTTATGAAATACTTAATACTCCCTCCAATATTTATTTAGGTGTCTGATTACAAATGGACACTTTAAAAATTAGCAATAAAATAACGTATTGGATTAAATAAAAACTATCATCTTATCAACATTTACGTGAATTCTCACACGTTTTCTACTTTTTACTCATTATTTATTCAAATATTACCTTCTATCTTATATACTCACTATATGGAACATTTTGAATATAAATTTCAATTTATATATATTGAATTTGTTATGATTGAAAGTTAACTTTATTAGATTATTAATGCATTAATATTTTAAGGATAAAATATAAGTAAAAGATCTTTAGGTGTTGCATAGCCAACTGTTGAAGCAGGTTGGTTGCCGCCAGATCTTGGTATCATATTAGCTAATTTTGATGCTACGGTTGAATACGTAGAGTCTATATAGGGGTGGTATTGGTGTTGTTGTTAGGGATCAACGGGGCCAATGTTATTGCTTGACATCAAAATTTGGGTCTTATGATTTTTTTCTAGAAGGTGTGGAAGGTTTAACTAATAAATTAATAACTGAATTGGTTCAAAATTCAGAGTGGCAACATGTAGTAATTAATTAAAGGGGACTGCTCTTTGGTGTTTAAATCTTTAAGTCTACATATTATAGATTTGCGTCTTTTTTTTACATTATAAAAGAAACCGAGGCATTTTATGTAGAATTTTGTCCATTATTAGTCGCTATGCTCTAATTTTATTTTTGATTTTTTCATGATCAGTGTTTCGAAGTATTTTTTAATTACATATTTGATTTCAAACAACAACACCTAGATGTTGAAATTTTTCCTATATTCTCAACTGTTACTTTTAGTTGTGAAACGCGGCGCATGATTGTAAGTTTTTTTTATTTGATAAACATGCAAGTTCTTGCTTGGAATTGGTTGCATTTGAAAACTCATGATGATAACAAATCGTCTAAATCGAATAAGCGTTTACGGTCTCAAGATCAGACTTCACGAGATGGAATAAATTTGAATGACAGTGGAAAGGTTCAAAATAATACTAATTTGAAAATATATTCTACATGTATTAGTTGTTTATTCAGTATGTACTCAGTTCATATAATTGTTTTATCATCCGTGCGTACAATAAAAACTTCACATTTACTTTAATAGATGGAAAATAGACAAGGAAGTCAATAAACGAAAAGGTTCTTATTGATTTAAGATAGGTGGCTAAAATGATCACAAAGATTGGCTCGCTCTTGCCCAATGAAGGATAAACTCCAAAAATTCGCCAATGTTACATATATGACACTGAACACGGAAATGACAACATGATCAATGCTCTCGGGTGAGTTAATTTCTTTAAACCTCTACACTAATTTTATGTATCTTTCACATATTTCGTTTCAAACAAATTATTCGTTATACATCATTTAGTACTCATTAGAATTATAGATACTCGACGGTAAATAATTTATTTTATTATTATGGTAAAGCCAAACCAATGAAGAAGGCCTGAGGAAGTGTGGAACAAAACATGGAATATATTATCAGACGACATTATGTACAATCAACAAAGGATACTCAGTAATCTTGGTACAATAAATTAAAAGACTATATAACCCATTCCCACATCCAATGACAAACAATTTAAATTTTGTATGCAACTGTCATGTAACGATAGAGAACTCTCCATCTAGGTTTGAAAATCATTGATGAAAAATAAATTAAAAAAAACATTGCTATTATGCCCACTCTTCATTTTGTATTAGATGTTCTATGTTATAGCTGCAATGGAGCATAGCACGATGATTTATACCCACAATTGATCGATGGATAACGTGCCATATATGAAATTATGTCTATTGTCGATGGTCAAAATGACGAAGTATTCTTCTTATAAATCTACGGAGGGACCACAAAAACCTTTATATGAAGAACGATGTGCTCTGATTTGAGGGCTAGAGAATATATTGTACTTTCAGTTGCATTAAGTGGGATTGCATCACTCCTTTATAAAGGTAGGAAAATAGTCCGGCATATTCGAGGTTCGGAATACCATTGCAAATCACGAGTACTCAACATGCAATAAGCTCATGATTTAGAGGTCACAAGACTGCTCAAGGTGGCTTCAACTTATATTTGGGATAAGGCTCCCATGACAAACCGACATTGTTTGAAGCGATCGATAGGAGCTTGAAGGATGTGATGGGCCGTTCAGATTAGCCATTTGGTGCGAGTGGTGATTGTCTTCGGCGGGAACTTCCGACATATTTTACCCGTTGTTCCAGGAGAAATAGTTATAACGTCTTATCTATATATTACATATACTTATATCATATTCAACTTATCATTTTTTACGTCCAATTTAATTCTATACAATCTGGTTTGTCATCTTTTGAAATTTAAGAGACGAAAGAATTTGCTGAGTGGATAACACAGGTCGGTGGGGGCATTGCCGCTGAACCTAATGATTGTGGGTTGATATCAAGATCCTCGACCGTTTACTTATTTGAGAAGTAAGTCATCATATTCCAATTATTGTAGATAGTACATATCCTTCATTGTTGTATCACTTAGGATCCATCATTTGACCCTGTATATTTCATCACCGGGATATTCTTGCACCTACAAATGAAATATTTGATGATATAAATCAATTTGTCATGTCGAAAAATGTCTACAGATAGCGTTGAAAATTTGAGCATTTAGCATTGCTAGGGAAGATAATTTTGAGAACGGTCTCGAACATGTTTTCACTGTAGAATGTTCAACAACATTACTTGCTCTAGATTGCCTAACCATAGGATCATACTAAAGGTTAGGTGTGTGATAATGCTTTTGAGGAATATTGATCAGACTTCCGAGTTGTGCAATGGAAGAACACTCATTGTTACTAATCTTGGAAAGCATATCATCGAGGTAAAGATGATATCTTGAAATAACGCGTGCCAAAAGGTTTTCGTTCTGAGGATGATGATGAGCCACCCAGCGAGATGAAGTTCCCTATCAATTGATTGGAGACAGTTCCCCATATTCGTCTGCTTTGCTATGACCATAATAAAAGTAAGGGACATTCTCTAACACGTTGGCCTCTACCTCCCCTCACATGTATTCAACCATGGTCAGTTAAATGTTGCTCTTTCTAGAGTTACTATCGGGAAGGGATTGAACGCAGTAATTTGCGACGTAAAGGGCGATACATATGACATGACAACAAACGTAATTTATAGAGAAGTGTTCGACAAGTTATGAGTTAAATTTATCTTTATGTGTATTTTATATATGGTTGTACTCAGTTTCACTAATTTACATTGCACTTTTCTACATGTATGAGTGATTTCCGATGCAATATTGAAGCGATTAGATCGTGTATTTTGTCACCTTGCAGTTTTTGTATGTTCCGCAACTTCAACATGTTATTATACAAATTTATTTATTTCTTATTTTAAATTTTTTTATCCATGTCCCGTCGAGTATCGACGGGCCATTAACTAGTTAAAACAATAACAAAGCAGGAATATGCAACACGAGCTAAAAACAATAATATTGATGCTTAAAACCATAGCAGTTCCCTGTAAAGCTATAACAATGTATCTTAAAACTATAACAAAGCATTTGCAAACAATCAAATCATAAATATTTTACCAGAAGCTAAAAAGACTAATGTTGTTGCTTAAAACTACAATAGTATGTCTTAAAACTATAACTTATGCGCTAAAATAATAACATGCATAAATATTAAACACAAGCTAGAAATAGTAACATTAATACTTAAAACGACAATAGTGCATCTTAAAACTATAACGCCTATTAAAACTATAACAAAGTAGAAACATGCAACACAAGGTAAAAACAGTAACATTGATATTTCAATTCATAACAGTGCCTTTTAAAACTATAACAAAGCATCTGCAAAAAATAATATCATAAATATTTCATCAGAAGCTAAAAACACTAATATTGCTACTTAAAACTACAATAATAGGTCTCAAAACTATAACATATGCGCTAAAACAATAACGGACATAAACATTCAACACAAGCTAAAAACATAACAATGATGCTTAAAACTATAAAACCAACTATTAGAACCATAACAAAACACCAAGTAACATGACTGCGAAATGATTCGATTTTCACTGTACGAATTTCATATCTAGTTTCAGATATGGAAATATCAGATCGCAAAATCAATGAAAAACGAAAAATAAAAGGTAATATTTCACTTCCAGTTGAGATTTTAACGAAAAAAAAAGCTAAATGAATACATATAACGGAGATGCTTAAAACTATAACACCGGCTCGTAAAACTATAACAATGTCACTTAAAACCATAAAAAATTACCAGATAACATATGCGCGAAATAATTCGATTTTCACTGTACGGATTTCAGATCTGAAAATATCAGATCGTAAAATCAGCGAAAAACGAAAAATAAAAGGTCAAATTTCACTTCCAATTGAGATTTTAATGAAAATAGCAACATGAATCCATACAATAGATGAATAACAACAAAAATCACGAAGCTATTTCAATCGAATTATAACCTGATTCATGATGAATTTGAAGAACTCCGGTGAAATCGCGTAGAAATTCGACGGAGATGGTGGAGTGGATGATTGAAGGTACGGTGTTGACGGAGATGGCGGAGCGGAGTGGATGTTTTTGGTGGAGCAGATCCAATTTGGTGTGTTTCTGTTTCTGTTTCTATTTTATGTTTCTGGCTTGGTTTGTGGGTATATATATGCAACCGGTTTCTGGCTTATTTTGAGAACCGAACAGCCTGTTTCCGGTTCAACCGTGTTATTCATTAAAAACTTGATTTTTCTAATCTATAGGAAAGTCTTGCCTTTTAGTATACTTACTCTTATTTAAAATAACAAATAAATAATTAAAGTGGCTTTGTGACGGCTATACCCGTCACCCATCCGTCACCATATTGTGACGGCATACTATTCCGTCACCAAGTCCGTCGCCAAAATTTTCGCAATTTCTTGGCGGCATAATTAGTGACGGAATTCGCGGCAGAATGAGACTTATAAAAAATTCCATCACGAGTCCATCACGATTTTGTGACACCCTCAGTTCCGTCACAAAATTCCGTCACAATTTCAATAGTTTCTTGTAGTGCCATTTTACTCCTTGATCTAGTTGGACCAAACATTTGACTAAACTAGACTGGAGATTGGAGAAGCAATTCACGATGAATGATATAGAAAAAGTTCTCTTACCGGGTAAGGTAAGTAGGTAACCCTACTAATACTTACTCCGTATTGAAATCAAGACACAGAGAACTAAAAAACGATTTTTACAGATTTATATGAAATTTTCCAAAAGAGTTCCACAATAAGATTCTCAAATATATGCTCAAAAAACCGATTATATATCTAGATGCATTAGAACTTATAGATCGGGATTGTTACTTTAAACTGATTCGCACACCAGCGTTGCAAGTCAATGTTGAGAACAAGGACAAATCACAATAATCAATAGTAAACACATAACATCATAGATTAGCGAAAAATAGGAAGATCAATGTAAAATTTCTAGCAAACAAGATAACTGGATGGAACTAACTATACTTACTTGATACACTCAAGACAACCTCAAGTAACCGATATTATACACCTGATTCAAACATCAAGACCAGTCTAGTAATTAAAGACCTAATGATAAGGTAAAGAGTCAAAAACTAACTTTCAGGTAAAAATAGTTCAAAATGTTGTAACTTGCTTGATGAGCTTTCTGGAGTATATATAATTGTCAGAAGTCGACTTCAAGACCATGCTCATAGGTATGGTGCTTTCTGTGTACTCAGAGCACAAGAATGTAATTATTTTCCATAAAATCATCTCTAGTATTGCCTTCCTTATTTTGAAATTGCCTTCTTCTCTCCAAGTCTCCGAAATTTCTTGCAATCTAATGAAAAGCTAGAAAGTACACAATCAAAAGATTACTCTCAAACAAAATAGTACATATCGTCGAAGACCTATCTTACCGCAACTGATCTACATATCATAAGTTCGTTGATTTTTATAATGTGGACGAGCCCTAATCTACCAAGTTAGTATGATGTGGTCTTTGGTCTCCTGTGGATGGTGTAGGAGTTAACATATATAATGGAGATTCTTGTTAGTTCCATGAGTTCGTTTCCATTCAAGCATGATTTCATTTAATCTTTTGAGTTCGTCCACGTCGGCTTGCTTGTGAGATAAAACTTTTCCATTATTTACGGCTTCACCCCATTCTTTTCATTTATTCCGCATTAATTGAGTTCTTTCGTTTACCTTTACGCAATTAAATTAAGTCCCATACGATTTTCAAACAGTTTTACTTTTCTAGGTCGACTTGTGCCACCAAATTAATCCAATAAATGAGCAAATTCTTGTGAAATGTAACAACATTCCCGCACTTACGGGGCTAATATTGAGGCTGTCAGCAATAGTATCCATGGGCTCCAGACTGTGATCATACAAGTTTGAAGGGCTTAACCATCATAACGATCATCAAACCATAACTTAAAAAGAGAAAAAAGTTAACACTTATGGACCATGTTCTCTAAGTCGATTTTTAATTAGAGTAGTACTAATAATTAAGTAGAGCTCAATTAATTAAGCTTAATTCATGGGAACGATGATATATAGTATACTAGTAAAAGCTAAGGAGATGAAAAATTAGCTTGTTAAGCAAGACATATGAATGTTGAAGTTTCATAAAGTTATTGTGGATTTTATGCAAGTAGAGTCCCACTAATTGAACAAGAATAGTACTACAAAGAGAAGAATATAATGGAGAACAGCCACAAAATTTTAAAAAGATAAGATAGATAGTAATCATAAGCGTGGGGAACTACAGACAGTTTCAACTTTCTTTTTTTTTCCCCTTTATAATGTGTAATAAAGACATGATGGAAATAATCAGTAGTTGTGTTATGTAGTATCTTAGTGAAATAATTACCCATCATTCTCCTATTCTTTCACTTTTATTTTTCCGTCATGTCCATTGTGTATATTGTCCCTACTTCTTTCTTCTACCAACTCATCAATATTGAATCAATGTCTTGCTTTTCATCCTTTGTTATGATATCGTCGATTATAGATCTGGATTCAGAATCAGAATCGAGTGATCTTATTCTAGGATCGTATGGAAGAATGATGTAAATTGACATAGTATTTCTACATACTTGCACACACACATTCTCATACATTATCAATTTGAAACTCTGATTGCATTATTTTACAGATATTATCATGATTTGTCTTTTACAAAACAGTAACGTGTTGTGCAATAGAACCGGACCTAAGTGATACTCTAATGGAGTATACTCCAAAACCAAACAATAGCACCTTGATACCATTAAACAATCTTGGGACTTCTTTAATTTCTACGTGCTAGTTACATTGAGGAGAGAGAAAAGATAATGGGAATCAAAGTGTAGAATTCAAAGAAGAAGATTAGTTAAATTATTAGTCAAATTAGAGGTCTTAACCTTCTTTTACCTGGTTAATAAAAGTCCTTGTGCCTTTTTTGATGCAGAGAGCCAAAAGTAAAAGGAGATGCACGTAAATAATTACCCCTAAAAATGAGCATAGGCAGTAGAAGGAAAAAATGAAAGGAAAAGCCGTTGCATTTTGGCATATGTACTCGTGAGAAATACTAACTTTTTGGGTCAAATAATTCAAACACCTGCGCCAAATCAGCCAAGTTTTGGAGGGTCAAATATGTAGGAAAGTTCCGATCGATGTGCAAATGGTCCAAAATGCACCGTGTGTTTATGGAAAAGCAGAACTGGAAAACTGTGGTTAAGCACTGGGGTGGGTTATATACGTGTAACATCGCCTATTTTTTTGACAAAACGAACTAATTATACGACTAGAACCAAAAGATTAATCCAATTATTAACATTTAAAAAACGGATTACTTGATAATTTGACGGATTAGGTCATGACAAATTGACATTTTTTTTTACACGTAGACACATGTGAAAAGTGTAATGTTTGGCTTTATATATAGTATTTTCCTAGAGTTTGGTATTGGTGTTTCTGAAAAGAAAAAGGAAGAAATTAGATGGGAATATTGATGATAAAGAAGAAAACAAGAGATAGAAAAAGAGAAGAAGTGTGTGTGCAGGCTTTAAGTCCCATCACGTTATTCGAAATGTGGCTTTTCCTTGTAATAAATCTATTTGAATGATCAGAAGAAGAAGCTAGCAGAAAATGATAGATAGGGATTCCAATTTGTATACTACTATGTGTGTTTCTTCTCCTCTTCTCTTTCTCTTCACAGGTGAGGTCTCTGGTTCGGTATTAAACAACAAAAGGAAACCTACAAAATGGAACATGATACACACTCGTTTTACGTGAACTCAAATTACTTCCACCTTCCATCTCTTCATTTATTATTACCCACCCTAATTTCTTATAAAATTCAGATTTTGTATCAACTTGATCCTATTTTAGTTCTTGGGGTAAGCATGGAATCAGTTCAGAAGTAATTGAGTTAGCCTAAAAAGTTATTCTTAATAAAAGGAATTTGTTCATTAGAACTCTTGAATGGAAATGGAAAAGGGATGGATCTGGACCAACAAGAAGACGCGATGTTACAATATTTCAGTGGCAAGATGTGTCATTTGTGAGTAAATTTTTTTATTATTTAATAGGTGTGAGATAGTTTCAACCATTAACAATGTACGAAATCTTGTGCTACGTTTGAAAATGATAATTGTATCAAGTTCTGAAGAAGGTACGTAGTATTATTTTTTAAATTAATATGGTATTTAATTAATTTTACCTTTTACATTCATAAAGTACTACTTTCATGTAAATATTATGGTAGATTACCTTTTACATTCATAATAGCACCACTGCACCAGTATATCAAATGCATAATCTCCTCTGTTTTTGCTTTCATATTTTTCCAGTTTACTTTTCAAGAGTATTTTCATAATTTTGACTTGACTGGCACTGCCAACCTAAATTTGAAAATGACTAGATTAATTCTTGTATGTAATGTAAATATCTGGAAATATACATAAAAGTAGCATAATAAGACATATAGCACATCACTGTACCAAATAAGGGTACGTACCTTCTACAAACAAAAGAGCAATACGATCAGCAGCAGCTAGCATTTCATTCAGAAAGGACAATGTACAAATGTACCAAAAGGATCAACACCAACGTTGTGACTTATCTTCCCTAGTTGTATGGCTTGTTAACTTAATTTAAAAATAAACGGATTATGTTGTTAACAAAAATATCAATTTTTGTAAAAAGTCTAATATTGTTAACGGAGTTCACATGTTGTTTATGTTTGCAAGTAAACACCACAAGTTTTTATTAATAACCACAATATTTATTGCTCTTCTTCTATCTTTTTACGGTAGACCATATACTCATTTCATTGCGGGAGAGTTACTTGATAAATAAAGATAAATGTGCCAAAAAATGTGCATCCATTTAAAGCAAGCAAGCACACCGAGGACTTATTTCTCGTGTAACATTTTCAAATGTCACATGAATGTATTACGTGTGACAAATGCTATAAATGAAGTCATTTTGAAGCTACGTAGGTATATATATCAAGTGTACATGTGGTTCACATTAATTCAAAGATTAGTAAAACTATGATCTTCAAGTATATATATAAATTTCTCAATTTTGCAGAAGGTGAAATATCAAGTTTGGTTCCTTAAAGCTTCGGTTACTCCATTTTTTCATATCATATAAGTAATCTTGACAGTACTTAGTTGAGAAATTAATCACATGCAATGCCTTAGATTAATAGTTTGGTTTTATATATATTACTACTAGCTAGGAAAGAGAGCTAGCTAATCTTATAGTAGTAATTCGTATGTATATAGATTGATCAATTTTGGTTGTAGTTTTCTGGTTGGACTTATTAATTTCTCCAGTTTGGATTACTGATGTACTGTGTAAAACTTTAGTCTGGAAAGTAGTTGCAAAATTTTGCTTCTTCAACACAAACAGAAACACACTTCCACTGCTGAAATGCAGTTCTCGAACATGAGTTTTTCTAAAATAATAGTGATCCTTAACGAGTCCGATCAAGTAACTCGACTTGTTAGGCAAATGAGCTTCTAATATAGCTCAAAATAGACGCAATAAAGTGATGACCCGATCTCGATTAACCTTATTAAAACGAATCAATATCAAACCTCAACAATTTCATTCGAGCATATTACTCATTAAATCTCAAGTAACATAATTTTTCTAATTGGGTAAGGAAGCATGCTTGATGAAAATGAATAATAACAAAAATGGGTAAGGAAGCATCATTTAAGCAACGTCTCGTGTTCGAGCCTCGGAGTGTAAAAAATCATGTCACTGGGAGCCTCTGGACCTTTAAAAGGGTACTTCAATACACGAATGTATTAGTTATAGGTATCCAATACCAATGATAAATCGAGTATTAGAAAAAACAATAATGCAGTAATAGTAAAAAGAAAGGAGGGAGAAGAACAAAGTGTAGATACATATATACTACATGTCTCGGTCACGGGTTTTTCTTGAAAGGCCCTTAAATTTAACAAGTCCTAGGCCAGACAGACACATATTCCCTTCTCTCTCACCCTCACTACTACATTAACCCCAAGATATAGCTAGCTCTCTTTCCTAGCTTCCATTAACCACTCACTATTTAAAATTAGAAGTAGCTAGTATATTATTATACCCTTTCCACAAACATAATTTTATTCACCATACTCCTAAAACACCCACACGCTCACACCCCTAAAAAACACACACCAAACCAATCTTCCTTTCCTTTAATTAATATACTACTACTACCACTCCAAACACTCACTTACACTCCATCTTCCAAACCCAAAACCCCATATTTCCAAACAAAACAAAACAAAATAAAATGTCAGCTTTGATGCTTGACAACTGCGAAGGCATACTCTTATCCTTAGACTCCCACAAATCCGTCCCTGCCCCTTTCCTCACCAAAACATACCAACTCGTCGACGATGCCGCCACCGATCACATTGTCTCCTGGGGCGAAGACGACACCACCTTCGTCGTCTGGCGCCCTCCCGAGTTTGCCCGCGACCTCCTCCCCAACTACTTCAAGCACAACAACTTCTCCAGCTTCGTTCGCCAGCTCAACACCTATGTATGTTACGTTCTCTCTCGAATACATTAATTTTTGCCGTTTCAAAAAAAAATACCACACATATTCGTATGTGCAGTCGGCTAAAACATCTTATATTTCGAAACGAATCAACTATTTAGCATGAAATAATGTGATTTCTTTATTTTCTTGTGAATAGGGTTTCAGAAAGATAGTACCAGACAGATGGGAGTTTGCCAACGAGTTCTTCAAAAAAGGCGAAAAACACCTACTCTGCGAGATCCACCGCCGGAAAACATCTCAGCCGCACATCGGCAACAACCACCACCAATCTCTCCACCACCACCACCCAACCTTCTTCAATCCGTACCCTACACGTGGCAGCATCTCGCCACCAGACTCATCTGACGACCTCCAACAACTCAACAACTGGTCGTGCGACAACGACTCTCCTCCACCACCGTCGTCCTCTCCGAACAACAACAACACAAACATGACGTCACTCGCCGCTTTATCAGAAGACAATGAGAGGCTGAGAAGAAACAACACAATGCTCATGTCTGAGCTGGCTCATATGAGGAAGCTGTACAATGACATCATCTATTTTGTCCAGAATCATGTCAAACCTGTTGCTCCCAGTAACAATTATCATCACAATCAATCGATGCAGATTCAACAGCAGCAGCATTTTCTGTCTAATCAAAAGGCGATTAATCATATTAATCATCATCAACAACAAGGGTACCAGCAGCAGCAATTGATAGGGTACAACCAGTGTGCAAACCCTAAGCAAGGTACAACTTATTCGCCGCCGAGTAAGATCACTTCGCAGACTAGTGTGGTGACGATTCTGGAAGATAATAGCCAACAATCGTCGAAAACGAAGCTGTTCGGCGTGCCGTTGATGAACATGGCTTCTTCGAAGAAGAGATTGCACCCGGATCAGTATAATGGGAACAATTCTTCAATGGATCAGATGAACAAGACTAGATTGGTACTCGGAAAAGATGATTTAGGGTTGAATCTCATGCCTCCTTGTTAGCTTGTTAATTTTCTTTTCCATGTGTACCTTTTTTGTTGCTTTTTTGTTTATTGGATCTTTTAATATTTTAGTATTTTCTCTCTTTTTGGATCTACTATGTTTTCAAAGATGCTGCTTCTGTTTTTGTACATAGCTGAAGACTGAAGTAGTAGCATTGATGCATCTGGATTTTCACAGGAATTAGTATATATAAATATGATTAAATCACTTCAAAAGTTCGAAATGTTGTTGAAACGGCTCTCAAACCAATATACAAATTGAGCATAAGGGATGCTCGATAATAGGAAACTAGTTCGAAATGTTGATGAATAATGTGGATGGAATAATGGATGGTTTCTAAAAATTGCTCAAGTTTGATCCTTTGTTTCTGGTATGGTTATCTGAATGTGAGTCAGGTCAGGTTAATTAATGAAGTTCTGAGAAGAAGGGGAAAAGCTTTTGCTTTTCATTCAGTTGTTGATACAGTACTGAGTTTGCAGCAACTCAGCAAGTTTTGTTTCTTGTTTTTTGTTTATCTCTGATTCTTCTCAGATTGAAGCATTTAATGTACCTTATGTACATCTACGACCAAACCTACCAGATCCTAGCTCCTCATATAAGTATTGATTATCCTAAATTAATCTGTAAAACTGCAAATCTGAAGGATCATCAATCATCATTATATATGGGGCAGTACTACTAATGAATTGATAATCTTCTTAACTCCAAAAGAACTTAGGAGTTCACGAATTTTTGTGTTAAATTGATTATTACTACTACATTTCAAAAGTGTAATTATTGAAGTAATTATGACGATCCCTTTTTATCATTAATATCGAGTAACACTCCACTATATGATTAAAATTATGAATTTTCATGTTCTAATTTGAGATTGATGATAAGCTGAAAATTAATGTAGAGTTATGAAAAGTAGTGAGGAAAAGAACAAAGGGAAGAAAACAAGAACGATCTTGTGTATAGGTAAATGAAGAAAGAAGGTGTATATGGGTGGGTAATTCGATGAATGAAAAGGAAATGTGAGAAGAAACTGACCAAAAAATGTTGTTTGAAATGTTGCTATCAATAAGGCTTCTATTCTATACTCTATGCCTTCTTCTCTAAAACCTTTTCCTTTTCCTACTTATAACTCCATCAGGATTCTTCTATCTTTTAGCACCTAGCTCTTTGGATTACTGACAGTAATTTTTTTTTTTACCTTGTCAGATTCATGTTTATACTTTGAATGGAGATTTTTAGGGTGTGTTTGAGACTGCAAAATGTGATGAATATTTTACGGTTGGAGGCGGTCTCCCATCCACAACCCTATCTCCGATCAATCCTAAGTACAATATATACTTTAATTTACTAAGAGAAAGAATAATCAATACAGTAAAATCTAGAGTTAATTTTTCACCCAACCAACATGAAAGTAAAGAAACAACTTTAATTTTATGATTGCAAGAATATCCAATTTGGTGATTAAAGTGTACAAGAGAGAGACACGACTTGAGCTATAGCCATTAGGTAATAGAGTGCGTGAATATTATTCGTGCGGATAATAGTACTCCATTGAATTAATTGTTGAATATGCCATCTCATGCCTGCTACCATTATAACATGGTCAGTTTAATTTATTTATCATATTTTACAATTCAATGTATATCCGATACTAATCGACATCATTTATAATTACAAATATAAGATGTTGAGTTACAAATATTATATATTTGTTAATGAAAATGATGTGGTGGTAATACAAGTGTAACAAACACATGATGTCTAAAATTAAACATGTGATATTTATCGTGGGTGAAATGCAAAATACCCACTAAGTTATTGTAAATGTGCGCAAAACCCACTTGAGTTAACAAATTAGTACCAAACCCCCCTGAGTTATTTAAAAATGTGTGCAAAACCCCCCTGAGTTATTAAAACATGTGCGTGGAACCCCCTTAGCCTTTTTTTTTTTTTTTACGGCGTGCTCGTGTTAGACGCGACAATGAATGTTCTTTTAGGTTTTCTTACTCCAAATTAACTGAACTGGACATTCATAGCTTCAGTTTATTATCTTTTGCCTTCACTTTTTTCCGTTTACATGACTAATAATAAATTGGTATATGTTGTTGATATGTAGTGACAATTTTAATTAGTGTTATCTATGGTTGTTATTTATATATTTCAGTGCTATATAATCAGTAGTGTGTGATCGATTTTTGTTGTTCATCAACCAGGAAAAAAGTAGAGTATTACTATTTTTAATAGCTCAAATTTAAGTAATTTTAACATTTCGAAAATATTGACTAATGAGTAAAACTGCACACAATACGAATTCATCATGCATATTTAGTATTCATGTAAAAGGGTATTACAAATAACTTTATAAGAATTTCATGGGATTTTGCGCATATTTTTAATAACTATGGTTTTTTTTTTTTTTTTTTTGCATTGATTTGGTGTAAGATAACATAAACAAACATCTATAGTCGTCCCTAATGAGAGTGTACCTCACACACTTTAAAAATAAATGGTGGGGGGTTTTGCGCCCATTTTTAATAACTCAAGGGGGTGTTATGCATTTAACTCTATTTATCGTTAAACATGTAATGTTGATATCGTATACTATGTATTTTCTTGGGAAAATTCTAACCAAAAATCATTTGGCACTAAGTATTACAAAAAAAAGATCCGACATGAATTAATATAGTGTTGTAACTCAGAGAGTCTTGTGTTAATATATGATGTAACTCAGCGAATCATGTGTTAATATAGTATTGTAACGCAATTGTGATGAACCCTTTCTTCTTTGCCCAACTTAACATGAATGGGAAAGAGTCAATTGAAGTTTGACTATGCATTGTTTGGAGGCTTTTGTTGAGTTTCTACATGCAATGATGTAATTTGTACTAGTATATTAAATTGGTATACAAAAAAGGAAATGGTATGGAAACACTCAAACGGTTAGAAAAAGAAGAAGAAAAGAGAGTATGATGATCAAATCTGGAGAAGAAAGAAGAGAAGGAGAGGAAATATAATGAGGGTAGGAATGTTAGGTTTGGAAAATCTTGGTCGAGTAAAGTAATCATTTGGTCTCACAATTATTTATTTGTTATTGATGATAAAGTTAAATTACAGATTAATTATTTATTAAAAACTAGCATTTATATAAGGATTTTTATATAAAAAGATGAATTTGTTATTGAAAAAGAGAATCATGAGGAAGAAAAATGAAAAGAAATCACGCGAATGAGATTCGAACTCTGCACCTCCTACTTAAACAGTGACATATGTATGCAACAGATTCAAATTGAATAATTAAGATGAACGGAGGAGATTTAAATTGAATTACCAATTTAGTGACACTTTGTGAATTATTATACTTCCTTCGTCTCGGAACAAGTTTCCCACTTTGACTTTTTACGGTCAAACTTTTTCAACTTTGACTACGAATTAATCTTAAACCGCAAATGTAAAATGTTCAATTTTTTTATATAATGAAAATTTAGCCCTTAAAGTTTCATTATATAAAAAAATTGAACATTTTACATTCTTGATTAATAATCGTAGTAATATAAAGTTTAATCGCAAAAGTTAAAGTGGTAAACTGTTAGAACAAAAATCTTACTTCGGAAAATAAAAACTTTAACTTTAACTCAACTTAACTTAACTTTAACCCTAGTTTTTGTACACCAGCCAACCTTCTTTTCTTTTCTTGTCCTATTTTATTTTTGTTTTGATTTAAGGATATGCCCCATCACGTGATCACACAATTTTCTACGCACGTACTAAATCTGTAGATGGATCGATGTAACCAAGATTATTATGAGTATAAAATTAATCTAGTTGAGACATTACCAACTTACTTATTTTTTTGGTGTGGCCCCTTAATTTGTGTAGTACCATAATCACGAGATAAGTTTGAATGTAGAAGTAAAAAGAATCAATTACCATATGCTAACTATTTCTGAAAAATAATTGAAATTTAAAGTACCAAATGGGAGAGTTACAAATATATATAATCCAACCGGTTGACCAAGGTCACACTTCTTACATCGTCACATATGTTCAAACCTACATTAAACGACTTACAAAATGGGAATCACTACAAAAAAAACTGGCAGTTTAGGGACGGATTTATCCGTCCCTAAACAACCAGCGATTCGGTTAGGGACGGATTAGGGACGGATAGGGACGCCCGTCCTTAAAACGGGCGTCTCTAATGGTCAAACACCATTAGGGACGGATAAAATCCGTCTCTAATGGTTGTGACCATTAGGGATGGATTTATCCGTCCCTAAATATGTATTTTTTTAAAAAAAAAAAATTGCAGAATTTTATACGTCGAGAATTTTTATACGGATATACAATAAATCGATAATTTTATTTGTCGACAATGATACAATAAATCGATAATTTTATACGAATCAACAATAAATCGACAACGTCAATACACGAATATACAATAAATCAACAACGACAATACACGAATAAATCGACAACGTCAATACAATATTCAATAATACAAATACAATATTCTGTTAATTATACAAAATTAACAAGACAAAATACAAAAAAAATATAAATAACGTGCGATTTTGGACGGAGGGAGGCGGTGGTGGATCTGGTCGGATGGTGGTGGTGGTGGGAGGCGGTGGACAGTGTAGTGATGGTGATGGGAGGGCAGTGTGGATGGTGGTGGTGGGAGGCGGTGATGGTGGTGGTGGACAGTGGGTGGATGGTGGTGGATCTGGTGGTGGTGCATCACGCCTCTCGCCGGAAAACAACCTCGTCATTCTCCTCCACGTCCGCCCTATCTCCGTCCTCTACCGCCTCTGTTATAATTCAATAGAAATGGTGGTGGTGGTGGAAGGGTGGTGGTGGCGGGGAGGTGGATGGTGGTGGTGGTGGCAGGGAGGTGGATGGTGGTGGGGTGGATGGTGGTGGTGGCAGGGAGGTGGTGGTGGTGGTGGCAGGGAGGTGGATGGTGGTGGGAGGTGAAATGGAGATGGTGGGAGGAGGAAGAAATGGAGATGGTGGGAGGAGGAAGGAGGGTTAAATTAGGGTTTCGGACGATTTAGGGACGGATAGCTATCCGTCCCTGCTATCCGTCCCTAAAAAATGATTTTTTTTTTTTTGTTCAGTCAACTGTTTTAGGGACGGATAAAAAATCCGTCCCTAAAACAGGGACGGATTATTCAATCCGTCCCTAAGTAAGGACGGATTAGGGACGGATAGGCCTATCCGTCCCTAATCCGTCCCTAAAAGTGCCGATTCGTCCCTAAATTAGGGACGGATTATATCCGTCCCTAATTTCCGTCCCTAAAACAGAACTTTCTTGTAGTGAATCTCTTATAAGATTGATCGCCCATGCCCTTGCCTACTGGCTACTTCACAGTTTGGCTAGAAGATCCACCACCTTCTTGGTCTCCCGGTAAACAAGAATCGGATTAAACTCCTCCATTTGCGCCAAAAGGTATCTTGTTCATGTGTCTTCAAGTAGATGATGATGCTGCATGCCACCGAACTGTTTGGGTCTCGTTAAAAACATTAATGACATACTGAGAGTTAGTTTGGATCAACAAATTAGGAGTAAAACAAATGTAAATCAATGGTAAATCAAGTGCACTTCTAGATGTTAGTTACGTTTATGTTGGAGGATTTCCAAACAAAATACTTACATGATGTTTGACAAGCGATTAAAATCATAAAAACCAGGTTAAAATAAATATTTTTAGGTGTTTTTAATCAGGTTTTGTTGATTATATATAATCGCCTCCCAAACAAGCACACAAAGTTCTTTTTGGAGGCAACGTTTTTTTGTGAATGAGATCTCAATACTGTAGAAGATACAACTAGTACAATCGCGTATACTTAACATAAGTCGCTCCGTATCTTCTACAAAGAATTCTACTATCTTTTGGTTGCGAGATGATAAATCAAAATTCATACACATGTGTATCATGGAAGTCAAGTTAAATATGTTATATTGTTCCGGATTAGACGTAGAATTAATATATATAACCAAAATTTGCTTGTAATGATCATATGTGGAAGTTATCTCATTCTCCATCAAAATGCTACCTGGAAATTGCAACAATGTACTCAAATTGTGGAGGTCTACACTAGGGTTGTAATTTCATTGTAGTTATATAAAGATGAAAAAAAGATGGGAAAGGAAAACAAAAGGAACATTGATCATCATCATTTGAAATAGTACCACAATAATGGGTAACACGAATTTAAGGAAAAGATCCACAAATAAAAAAGGTGAGGTATGTATGTGAGTACATAAAAAGTGAAGAAGAGAGCATATGCATATGGATCATGAACTAAAGATGCTTTAAGGAAGAGGCTCTGTTTTTTTCTGCATGTTGCTTAACAGCCCAGTTTTCGAAAGTTGGGAAAGGAGGCTAGATAAAGTGCCAATTTTTTTCTATTCATTTTTTTTTTTTAATTTTCTTTTCTTCGTTTAGTCTTTTTAGTGCACTTTATTGACATTATATTTAGAAGAATGCCACTTTATTGACAACGTAAACATTGGAAGTATTTCCTATGTACGTAATAAAATTCCCAACTTTATACATGTACACTAGGTAAAGTTCTCTCAAAAGACATTATTACTGCTTTATTAGAAGGTTTTGAAAGTTCTAGTTTTTTAAATTCGAAAAACGCTTTCAATCCTTTACTTATTGACTTCTTTAAAACGTTGTTATCACTTATCATTACCTAGCCCTAATTCCATTTGTTATGGAATCATATAACACCAATCATGGATTATGTGTAAATGGAAAACTTAAATAACAATTTACTTGTAAAAACCCGCCTACACTTGTCACAACCTAGGTTGAATTAATTCATGCCTTAAAAAAGTATAATTCTCCACCCCCAATTATATGTAAACATGATTTTTTCGCCACAACTCCTCACAAAAGCCACGTAAACAATGTCTTCCCAATATGAAAAATGTGATGAAAAGACAACCACACAAGATGCCTTGGGAAAAAGGCTCATAGTTCATCTCCATTTTTTATCTTACGCGCTTTACATCAATCACTTCTCCGAACATTCTTGATTGTCTTAGAGTTTATTTTTCAAAAGCCTCCTCTTCATCTTTTTTGCTCTTCTGTCCGATTTTATTTTTAAAAACAAGCGTCCGCTTCAATCTACCACCATTTTCGTAAAATTTTCACCTTATCCATGCCACTATCTACTTCTCACAAGTCAAAGAATACACTTAACAAAAATTAACTCATGCCTCTTGATCTTTTTCCCCGGTCTGTTTCTCAAAAAATTTGTCCAAAAATAATAGTGGGCCGAAAAACATATCTTACTTCATGCAGCAAGGTTTGGGCCCATTTAGGCAACTACAATATTCTCCCAATTTGGTAGCCAATATAATACTGGGCCGTAAAGAAAACTCTAGTAGCAAAATTCCGGCCTGTTCACGCTACTAGATTTAATTTCAGCCCAATCACCGAAGCCCAAACCAGTTACGAATTTAACACCAAAACCCTTGCTATACCTGTACCACACTACGACGCAGCAATTAGGGTTTCTCCGTCTCTTGGATCGGAACATCTGGAAGCTCCATTTCAGCAACAACAATGGTGAAAGGACGTCAGGGAGAACGCGTCAGGTTTTGATCCCTTCAGTTCATCTCTCTTAATGATCTGAAATTGCATAGTTCTGTCAACACTTATTCCTGTTTCTAATTTCATCTAAATCTGTATGCAGACTCTATGTCCGCGGAACAATTTTAGGGTACAAAAGGTACGTAAAACGATTCGAAACAGAAGCAGCTCTGTTATTTGTTTTTACACCTTGTTTAGTTTAAATTGATTGTAATTTTGTTTGTGAATGAATGATGACAGGTCGAAATCGAATCAGTATCCAAACACCTCATTGGTGCAGATTGAGGGAGTGAACACGCAGAAGGAGGTTGATTGGTATCGTGGAAAGCGATTGGCGTATATTTACAAGGCCAAGGTGAAGAAGAATGGTTCACACTACCGTTGCATTTGGGGGAAAGTCAGTCGTCCCCATGGAAACAGTGGGGTTGTTCGAGCTAAGTTCACGTCGAATCTTCCCCCGAAATCGATGGTAACCTTCTTAGCTTGTGTTGGATGTTTATTGTGGATTGAATGTGTTTAGATTGCCTAGGTAATATTACTAAGAGACGATTACAATTTAAAGATGTATCTTTACTATTGTTAGTGATTTCGGAATATTGATTTGCTTGTTCGTTACTCTATTATATAAATTCTAGCATTCCCAGAGAGATGATGTATGTGGCTTGGTATGTGCTTCTCATGAAAGATGGTGGACTTGTTTTTTGGTTTGATTTGAATGCATGGCTATATGGATAGTTTCTTTGAAACTGATAAAAATTATTAAAAGTGAAACATTAGTCAATTAATTTAAACTACGAGGATTCATGTTTATGATTCTAGGATGTGTATTGTCGAGCCAATACTTGTTGAATCATAATTCTTTGATCTGTTGTTTCATAACTGATTTCTGAATTGTTTGTCAAACAGGGAGCTAGAGTGAGGGTATTCATGTATCCAAGCAACATTTGAGGTAAACTGTCACTACTCTGCTTCCTACATTATTGCAACATACACTTTTTATTGCTGATTTCCATTTTTGCATAGTAAGTTATAAAGATCTTTTGCCTGTTAACTGTCTAAACCAGAGTCTTTAGAGTTGGTATAACTTGATCTTTTATTCGTTATATGCATCTAATCATTGATCAAACTATGGAATCTCCCTTTAATTGCCCCTACGGTAGCCATGGAAACTATCGGTTTTGTCATAACTTTTTGCGTTGGGTTTACTTGAAACAGATGGAAGCCCAAGTGAGTTGATATGTCTGTCATATATCACCTCTGGTCATATGGAAATTTGTACCCACAAGACAAGTAACCACAAAGTAGATAAATTATATCCACCTGATTTGTTGTGTACTCTTCCCGGATGTTTCCTCTGCCTGTCCTCAACTTGCATTTCATCTAAAACATGCATAGTTCATGTCTTGTGGGTATTACTAACCATATCGTTCATTATAGATCTGTGGGTATTACTAACCAGCCCTCTAACCATTATGCAATCAAAGTTTTCTAAATACAAGCATGTTTGTTTCTTCTTGTGTACTTGTGCTTACCTGTGGACTTCTTATCTATTTGTAGGCATTGGGAAGCATTTTGAAGAAATGAAAAGTTTTATTGTATTGAGTTTAAGAACATTGTGTTGGTTAGGCATTGAACTCTCAGATTCACAGAGTTAAGAATCCTTATTGAATGCAGTGTTGATGAAAACGGAGTATGCACACTTATTTGGTTTTGCAGTTATATTCACATTGATGTTTGTTATGCCCTTCTCATGCCAAGTTAATTTTTGTTTCTGGTTAAGCAGGACCTCTTGTAAGTTGTAACATGAAAATCACTGTAATAAGCATGTTAGAGTCCAGGAATATGCGTTTATAAGTAGATTGATCTTGAACATATTTTCCTAAATAAATAATATAAAAATTATATCACAATTAGTATTGTGTATGCGACTGGGGTGTAATGTATTCCTAATATGTTTTGGAAGTCTAGATTTTTACAATAATTTGGCATTTATCTAGGTTTATTTGTAATTTACAAATATGCTAAGAAATAATCCGAAATTCCACCTGTGCTAGTCCTTGCCATTTGCATTCCTACTTAAGCTTCAGGGCTTAAGTATTTAAATCTCTCAACTTTGGTCATGCTATTTTGTTGTTAGACCCCTGGCCTTGGAGCAAGACCCACCACCCTAGAAGTCTATAACCAGTAACATTTCTGTGAATCTCACTTAGACACAAGCAAGTTTTCCCATTTATACATGCAGTTAGAACACAATAAAAGTGGAGCTTCGTTCTTACTGTTAAAAATTTACGCAGCCCAGGCCTGAGTTGCACAAGCTGCAGTTGGAACTAGAACTAGTTAAGTCGGTGCTCATGTCCTTGACTTTCCTAAAACCCAATACTAACACAGAATATGTCTACACTTGTTCATTGTGATTTAAGAGTGTTTGGACTTTGGAAACCATCTTGAATTTAAATTCTAAGTTGAGTTTCAAAAAAAAAGTTTTTTCTAGCAATTGTACAATAGCACGAGATGAGTTTCTATTCTTGGACTTCAAAACTCTAAACTTTACCATTCAAATATATTCCCTCTGTCCAATAGACCTTCGCATGTGGATTGACAAGTAATTTATGTTCAAAATTAAATTAATAATAAAAGATTTAAAAATGGGGGGAGTGTACTTTCTGAGGTAAAATATATAATTTGTGTGTATAGTTCAAATTGTTTATTAAATTTTGGTGTGTAGTGTTTTATTTTTTAGTAATGAACATCTAAAAATGAGAAATATATGAAGTTTTGTGGAATGAAGTGAGTACTAGTAAACCTATCAAAATCACAATAAATTAATGAACACAAAATTTTAAAACTCAATAAATTTCTACTTAAGTTGAATTTTGATCGATTTCCAGATACTCCGAATCAGTATGAGTGACACCACCAACCTGGTTGTTCGTTGGTTGGTGGTGTATCATGTAGTAACAAAATCTGGGTTGATCCCTGATGGAAATATGAAAAGAGGAAAAGAGTTCCTCCTCGGTTTCCTCAACCCAGTCGAGATTGATAAGCCAGAAGAAAAGTCAAAATGGGAAATGGAAGGAGTAAACTAGTGACTACTAGTGTGGTACTGTGGTCTGGTTTCCAACTTTGAACAAGGAATGGCAAGCTTGGCTCACGCCGTTTCTTTCTTCAATATAATAAACACTTCAAGTAAATTAAACGGTTTGTTTGTATGTGTGACTATTATGATTTGGGAGATAGGAGGATTATAGAATTGAAAAGGTTTATTTTTAGTTGAGTCATGAGTGGAATTTGAGTATGTTACAAAATAAATTGTAGCTTAATGTTAAAGTCAAATTCAATCGAGATTGGGCTATAATCCACTCAATGTGGATTCTAGGCCTATGCAAAACAACAATTTTAACTAAGTGAGTTAGTTATATGTGTTAAAAGGTTAATTCGAATCGTTCAAAATATATATATATATATATATATATATATATAACACATTTATGATTTAATACGCTTTAGGTTTTCACAATTCAAATCAATCCAAGTAACAAACCTTGTTACTATTAATTCCTTCATTCCTAAATAATTAGTTAGGTACTTTCTTTCTCGACTTTCACTGTCATTTTGGAGCCAGTGTAAAAAAACTATTATATTTCGTAATGAGATATATTCATTTCGTCCCAGACTACATCTCAATTTGAATATACAGATTAACATGTAAATTGATGTTGTATAAAATCGTCTAAACCCTAAAAGTCCTACATTAGGGTATTCCAAAGCTTTGGATCTTTAAGGGGTGGTGAGCCAATTTAGTGGTGAATTAACTTGAATGATGGACCTTGAGTGAGATGATCCTGAAAAACAAGAGATAAGCACCGAAGCCCTTGTATGTCGATTTGCCTTTGAAAAATTGGGCTTAGAGTTCATGGTCGAGTGGGATGGTTGAGCTTAAGCATGGTCCTATTGACATAGAAAGGGAAATATTGCAAGTGGTTGATTATCTCAATAAAGAGTAAATGCTCTCCTATTTATAGGTGAGGCTTGAGGGGACAAGGCTCTAGATAATCGAGACTTGTCGACCTAATAAGATCCCGACATGTGTGGTTTGGAGTAGAGCGGCATGTTTAGGTCACGCACATTGACGTGCTTACGTTGGATATGTACCACTATTGTATGGAAGGGAGGAGTTCCCTAATCCCGGCCCGCCATCTTTTGTAGTGGTAAACAATAAGTTTGTCGCTTGTGTAGTGGAGGTTGGACACAGGGTTGGGAAAGAAGGTTTTCATTTAGTCTCCACTCTGACAACTTTTGCTCTTCAAGGTCGGTCAAGTTGGTTATGACCCGTCCACCTTGAGTTTTCCACCTCCATAAAGTTTTGGACCTTTAAGGCCGAACCACTAAGGGTCGGATCATTTCTGGTCTCCTACAATGGACCTCTTTTGACTTAGTCTTGTTTGATGCGGACCTCTGATTCGAAGGACTAAGATCGGACTTATTTACACATTTCAAAACGTAAAATAAGTATTAATATTGGGACATGTAAATGATGACAGTAATATTTACCAGGGATGAGGTAATGTGGTAGTTGCAGCTGGTATGGTCTGTATGGAGAAGCTAAAATGAAAGCCTGATGAGTCTGAATGTGTTCCTCTGTATTATTTTCCTATCTGATCTTGCAAATGAAAGTAGTAAATGGAGGTAAGGACGTTAGTTGTTCACCGCAACGCAAGTGCTTGGTAGTCAGGTCAGCTGGTCAGGACAAGGGTAAAGAGAGTAATGCCAATAGGCATTAGATAGGAAAAAAAACAGCACATGAAACAGTTGGTATTTCAGTGCAGTCATAAAACATTAAACAAACACTACACACAAAAACAATGGCCCGTCTCATTATCATCATTCATCCGCATTGCCTCGAATTGTGTGCCATCTAATTTTTTCTTTTGAAAGCTCCATTTTTTTGGAGCTAAATTTCTTAGCGGGGACAACTTCAGGATAGTGTTTCTTGGACCACCCTTCACTTCTCCTACAATTTCACTTGTTTCTTCTTCTTGCTCCTTCTTTTTATTCCTATACTATAACTACCACCGGTAATTTAATTCTATGCTAGTGCTACCCTTGTTTTGTTTTCTCCCTTTCTTTTTCAGTCACATGCAAGATAAGATAATACTCATGCCTTGGCTATTATATCTTCGGTTGGAGAATCACAATACTATATTCACTAAAAGTTAATCAAACAAGACTCCTTTCGAAAAAAAAAAAAAATCATATCCAGCTCACCTTGTGATTATCATATGTTTCTAAATTTGTAATTGGAAATTTTAAAATTAGATGATTTCATATCATAATTTTATCAGATTTTAACCTAATGCGTGTATTGAACTTTTATACGTTGAATATTACAAATTAGTTTGATTTGATATATAAGTTGGACGATTTTCTACTGTTAATATGGTATCTTGACTGGATGATGACCATATGATATTAGTATTGCTAAAAGCTTTTGTTCATGCAAGACGTGAGTTTCGATATCCACAACAACAAACTCTATGCACGTTCAATTTTCACAAGATTGATCTCTCCAAAGAACTTTAGCGTAAGATTCATAAAAAAAAACGTTTTCAATACAATAATATACATCCCTCTTTTCCCCTCTAATCACATGAAAACTTGTTGTAAACTCAACTTCTTGGACTAAAACAACTTAGAAGTTATCTAATGAAGTAAAATAAATAACATGAAAAGTTGTTGCAAACTCAACTTCTTTAGCTAAAACAACTTAGAAGTTGTCTATGAGGTAAATCCAACTTAAAATAAGTTGGAAACTGCGGCTTATAAGTTGTTACAAACACCTTATTCTTTCGCCATCAATTAAACTCGTTCAAAAGAGTTGTTCTTTATTTTTTTTATTTTTTTATTTTTTTTCCCTTTTAAGAATCCAACTATGGCAGAACTTGAATTACCACACAAGTTGAATGAATTGGGTATAAATGAAAACAATGTCTAAATAATAGAGATCCGATTAGTGCAACCGGCACCCACCGTCTCTTGGGCACTGGCCTGACTCATTTCATGTGGGTGGGGTTTTATCTTCCTTAAAAGTAGTACTACTAAATTTTAAGCTAAAGTTATAAGTTGATAACACTTTCCATTCCTTCAAAAATCGCACTTTTTTTTTAACTTACTAAAAAACCTTAACTGATAATTTCCAAATAAATCAATTTGTTTCATTATTAGATGTTTGCACCACCAAAAGGCACTTATGGCAACCCTGGAACAGTTGGTAGATTAGATCTCTGGTACAGTGGGGGCCAAATTCTTCTCATAACCCAACAACATCTGCACCAGTCTTTACCACTTTTTATCATTTTCTTTCTCCCACTGATAAATTCCATTGCTTCTCATAATTTTTTTCCTGCTTTTCGGAAAACCTAAATAATAAAAATGACGATTATTAGAACATTTTTGTGATATTTGTATTCATAAAACACTGCATCTCTAGCTCTAACCTATTGGGCTAAGTTCATTATAAAAATATATAATCTCTAGCTCCCTGCCAAAACTAGCAAATTTATTTCTATATTTTTTTTTGGAAGCCAAAAGATAGCATTAGATAATTAGTTCATTACATAGTGTGTCTCATTAACTGCCACAACCCGGTGAGGTAAAGAGTTCGAGAGTTCTACAAAAGATTACTAGACAACCAAGGTGGGCAAATGTCCCAAGCCTTGACATAAATCTAATGGGCTAAGACCAGCTCCACTGGCTGACAAGCCAGTGGAGTGGAATCTATTGGCACGCTCCAGTGACGTGCGGGAGTTCAGTGAAACCGGTTTCAAGATTTGAAACACAATGACGTGCAATGATTCAGTGAAACCCTTGAAACCAGTTTCAGCTCTTTTTTTATTATTTTGAAACGTTTTTTTGCTTTTTTTTTTTCTTTCTTATCTTCTTGATTTCTTTTCTCCTTTTCTTTTATTCTCATGCGTTTCTTTCTTTGTTTGGTTTTTCTTTTTGTAGTTTTATATTTAATGTTTCATTTTTATATTTTGTGTAGTGTCTTAATTTATATAACTTTATATGTTTATTATAAATTTATATTAATAATATCTAAAAAAATTATGGATTACACTTGCATAAAAAACATCACAATGAAATTTTTAGAGTGTTGTAATTTTATTTTCAAGTGTAATATTTATTTAAAAGTATTGTCGATTTTATTTCGAAATATTGTAATTAAAAAAATTAATGTTAGGTATTATAATTAATTAGAATGATATTTATAAATAAAAATGAAAAGACAAAAAGAAATGAAAAAGGTGAATTTTAAAAGAAATGAGAAAATAAAAGGTAAATAGAGTGTGACAATTGGAGTATAATGGTTGTAGAGGGTGTGAGGTGAGTGGAATGCTGATGTGGTAGAGAGAGGTGGGTTTGAGAGAGTGTGACCATTGGAGATGGTCTAAGCCCATCCTAATTTAGGATGGGCTTAGGCCATCCTAATTATATTTAGGATATTATCAAAAATTATTATCCTAAATTATATTTAGGATAATAATCTCAATACGTAAAAACTAAGCAAAAGTCCTACTTAATCCGTCCCGCCCGACTTTTCATTTCCTTTTTTAAAAAAAAGTAACATAACTTTCGAATTAAAATAATGGTATGAGTTTGTGATTTTATGTTGACTTTGCATTTTAGATGATATTTTGGAAAATGTTAGAATATATATTTAATAATATAGTTGAAGTAAGAATTGTCATAAATGAAAATGAGATGCTTTAAACATGACGTTAAAAATGGCAAAATAGCTTCAGATGGGTGGAGGAAGTGATAACTACTGGTGATTAGTCCAATAACAAATACACTAAATATAAAGATGAGGTGATGTCCGGTTCTGTTTCCAACCCGAAAAACTTAATAGTCGTGTGTATTTTTATGTGAAAATTGAAATAAATGGTAAAACACAAATAGATAGCGAAATGTGTAATTTGTATGTAAAAGTAAGATTGTTTATTATTTATCGAGTTGAGGTAGTCTTATCCGTCTTTTAGAATATATGAAGTTTTTTGGAATGACTAAATTTTTTTCATTTTTTCATTTTGAGCGTTCCATTAAAAACTTTACATTTTCTTTTATAGAAACCCACTATCTCCATTATTAATATTTTAATTCCTCTCTTTCATACTTTATCAATTCTCTTTCTTACTTTTTACCATACACGTATTATTTTATCTATATAAACTCATTTTTTACTCAAACTTCTTAAAGGTTGTACAAAAAAAAAAAAAATGGAAAGAGATTTATGGAACGTATGGAGTATGATTCATTGATTTTGTTGAAGTTGAATTAGGGATTGTAATTTAATTGAATAAAATAGATTTTTTTAATTAAATTCTAATTTACATATATATTACAAATGTATTCAATTTAACTTAAATTAAATACTTAATTGTACAATTCAACTCCAATATTTGTCCACTTATTTATATATATATATATATATATATATATATATATATTGTAATGCTGGGTGATGACATCCAGTGTCTGTCCTGTTTATTATCAAGAAACTAGTGAAGGGTTATTGGATTAAGCATATAGTCGTTTTTGATGGATGACGACCATGCCAAAAAGGCAAAAACCCCATGTAGTCAGGGGGGCTAAGTGACAGTACATACCCACTACCCGACCACCACAACGAGCATAGGTGAGAGTTGCCTTCGTAACATATAGCCCATCGGAGTATCTTACAAAACGATATTGAATGATCAATAATAACTCACTCATAGTTAAGCATGAGTTAGAGTTGACTTTGTAACTCCTAGTACATCGAATTAACAACTCCATAGCATGATGTATATTTAAATGGAAGTCCTTTTACTCTTCAAGATCCTGAGTAATAGAACCCTTTTTTTGTTTGATTAAATGAAAATATATAAGTGTCGGGGCTTAATTTAATTTGTTTAAGCCTGTTTGCCTTGAACAAACCGGTCGAGACTTAATGATTGAGTAGGTTGTCTAGATTTTTTGCATTATGCATATATGTAGAATTCATTTAGGGGGACATATATAGTCCCCCCTTTGTGCGCCATTTGGGCACATCTGCGTGCCAAACCGGGAGGGGAAGGGGTGACTCTTGGGAGTTAGCACCCAGAACTTGAGATGGCTCGGTACCCTGACATGTATGTCGGTACATACCTTGTCCGTGGTGCAGAATCCCGCCTTGTGTGCCGTTTCGTGCGGAATCATTTGGGGTTGCCTTTTCGAAAATTCTTGGTTTCTACCATGATTTTCATGTGCCAAGATGGGTTTCAAGGGGAATGAGGGCTTCAAAGGTCGGTTTGGGGGTTGCCTAAGGTGTACCAAACATGGGGATTTTGGGTGCAAACCATAATTTCCCCCCTTTGCCTAAGATTTCATCGTCAGAAATAATGATGTTGGTATTTGCCAGTGCATATTTGCTTTGATGTACCTGGGAAGGACACCACGGGTGATGTACTCCTTGCACCCTCATATGTTGGGTGCTTGGTTAAGATCTGCCTAGGAGTCCCGGTAAGGTGCTTGGCAATGTGTTGCTTCTACTAGAGCATTAAGGTGCCCGGTGATGTTATCTTGCTTTCGTGTGCGCTTGGTGTAATCATCATCCCTCGAAGGTTCTTGGTGATTTGTTCTTCTCGTACTTGATCGGGAATCACGGTGTTAATGTTGGGGTGTTCGGTTTGCAGTGCTTTTCTCGTGGGCTAGATTTACCTTGACATGCATGCCTTGATTTTCGGTATGGTGCATGAGTGGTGCTTGGTGTGTTAGGCAAGTTGGTTCCACGCTTTCGTGACAATTTGGCCTTCTCACCTCTTCATTGGTTCGCCAAGTGCTCTTGGTCTCGGTTGGGTTTTCTGTTGCATACCTTGGTGATGGCATATGTCCCGTACCTGATGAATTAAGATCGACTTAGTGTTGCTCCCATAATGGGTTGAGGCGAGGTGGATCCGAAAGCAACCGTGTGCCTCCACTTTCTAGTGCATATGCACTTTTGATTGTTGGAACATGCCAATTGCTCGAGCTCTTGGGTGCGAATACTACATGGATATGTGGTCTCATGGTCGCTATTTGTCCCTTGGCGTTTTACGCTCTATTCGCATGACGTCCGGGTTAGTAATGGTTTGGAGCCTGTGGCACCATCCTTGCTTACTTCGGTGTCTATGAGGAATGCTACCGTTGATCTGCCCGTAGTCATATGCTTGTCTCAAAGAGTAAGCCATGCATGTGTAAGTATGAACTAATTGATTGTGAAGCTGCGAATGGCTCATTAAATCGATTATAGTTTGTTTGATGGTACCGCTACTCGGATAACCGTAGTAATTCTAGAGCTAATACGCAACAAACCCGACTTGGAAGGGATGCATTTATTAGATAAAAGGTCGACACGGGCTCTGCTGTTTCGATGATTCATGATAACTCGACGGATCGCAAGGCCTTCGTGCGTGACGCATCATTCAAATTTCGCCTATCAACTTTCGATGGTAGGATAGTGGCCTACTACGGTGGTGACGGGTGACGGAGAATTAGGGTTCGATTTGGAGAGGGAGCACGAGAAACGGCTACCACATCCAAGGAAGCGAAGCAAGGCAAATTACCCAATCGACACGGGGAGGTAGTGACAATAAATAACAATATCGGGCTCTACGAGTTTGGTAATTGGAATGAGTACAATCTAAATCCTTAACGAGGATCCATTGGAGGCAAGTCTGGTGCCGCATGTAATTCCGGCTCAATAGCGTATATTTAAGTTGTTGCGATTAAAAAGCTCGTAGTTGGACTTTGGGTTGGGTCCGCCTATGGTGTGCATCGGTCGCCTCGTCCTTCTATTGGCGATCGCTCCGGCCTTAATCGCCGGGTTGTTCCTCCAACCTTTACTTTGAACAAATTAGAGTGCTCAAAGCAAGCTACGCCTGGATACATTAGCATGGGATAACATCATAGGATTTCGGTCCTATTACGTTGGCCTTGGGATCGGAGTAATGATTAACGAGGACTGTCGGGGCATTCGTATTTCATAGTCGAGGTGAAATTCTTGGATTTATGAAAGACGAACAAGCTGAAAGCATTTGCCAAGGATGTTTTCATTAATCAAGAACGAAAGTTGGGGGCTCGAAGGCGATCGGATACCGTCCTAGTCTCAACCATAAACGATGCCGATCGAGGATCGGCGGATGTTGCTTTTAGGACTCATGGCACCTTATGAGAAATCAAAGTCTTTGGGTTCGGGGAGTATGGTCGCAATTTGAAACTTAAAGGAATTGACGGAAGGGCACCACCAGAGTGGAGCTGCGGCTTAATTTGACTCAACACGGAAACTTACGAGTCCGGACATAGTAAGGACAGTGATGAGAGCTCTTTCTTGATTCTATGGGTGGTGGTGCATGGCCGTTCTTAGTTGGTGGAGCGATTTGTCCGGTTAATTCCGATAATGAACGAGACCTCACTGCTAACTAGCTATGCGGAGGTATCCCTCATGCCGACTTCTTAGAGGACTACGGCCTTTTAGGCGCGGAAGTTTGAGGCAATAACAGTGCGTGATGCCCTTAGATGTTACGGGCGCCGCGCTAATCGATGATGTATTCAACGAGTCATAGCCTTGGCCGGGCGGGTAATCTTTGAAATTACATCGTGATGGGGATAGATCATTGCAATTGTTGGTCTTGAGCGAGGAATTCCTAGTAAGCGCGAGTCATCATTTCGCGTTGACTACGCCCCTTTGTACACACCGCCGTCGCTCCTACCGATTGAATGGTCCGGTGAAGTGTTCGGATCGCGGCGGCGTGGGCGGTTATTGCCCATGACGTCGCGAGAAGTCCACCGAACCTTATCACTTAGAGGAAGGAGAAGTCGTAACAAGGTTTCCGTAGGTGAACTGCGGAAGGATCATTGTCGATATCTAAAAAGTAGACACGTGAACACGTGTTTAACATGAACGTTGCCTCGTTGGGCTGGAGCAATCCACTCTTCGTGACACCGTGCGCGGTGCTTGCACTTGGTGGGCTAACGAAACCCGGCGGCAAGCGCCAAGGAAAACAAAATGGAAGCGTTGCTCTCGTGACTCCGTTCGCGGTGTGGTTTTGGGGATGTGATGTATCTTGAAAGTCAAAGCGACTCTGACAGCGGATATCTCGGCTCGCATCGATGAAGAACGTGGCGAAATGCGATACTTGGTGTGAATTGCATAATCCGTGAACCATCGAGTCTTTGAACGCAAGTTGCGCCCGGCGCCTTGGTGAACACGCTTGCACAGGCGTCACGCATCGCCCCTACACCAATTTGGTGCGGGGCGGATAATGGCATCCCATTAGCTCGGTTTGCCCAAAAGGATCCTCATCGACGGATGTCACAACCGATGGTGGTTGAAAGATCATTGGTGCCGTTGTGCTTCACTCGTCGCATGCTTGGGCATCGTTACAAAACAATGGTGCTAACGTGCCTTCGATCGCGACCCAGTCGACGGGACTACCTGAGTTTAAGCATATCAATAAGCGGTGGAGAAGAAACTTACAAGGATTCCCCTAGTAACGGCGAGCGAACCGAATAGCCCAACTTGAGAATCGGTGCCACGCCGTCCGAATTGTAATCTGGAGAAGCGTCCTCGGCGGACCGGGCTCAAGTGCCACGGAAAGGCGCCGGAGAGGTGAGAGCCCGTCGTGCCGGACCACTCGCTTTCCTGGTATTTGTCGGGTTGTTTCACATTATCAGGAATCTTGTCGCCGATGGGAGGATGTCACATTGAATAAGTTTTAAAAAACTGGCACTGAACTTATGCGAACGTTGTAAACGATGACATAACTTGCAGATGTAAGTCTGGCTTTCAGAGAATTTCTAACATAAACATCCAAATATACGAATGAAAATCTAATAAGTTTTCTAACGCATACTTCTTTAGATACACATTATATATAATTCCTTGATTATATTTTTCCTAATCCACATAATTATTTGGATGATGTGATACTTCATTTATATAATACTGACATGCATTAAACTCCTATGCTAAATCCAAAACTACTAATGGTTTTTTTTTTCCTTTTCTTTTCCGCCTCTTGTATTGTTATTACGCCAATATTGAAGAAAAAAAAAGGTAAAACAATAAAACAATGGTGTAATTATAAATAAAGTTAAAAATGTTATAAGATTGAGCATTCGACGTCTAAAAGAAGACAGAAAAGCCTAATTCAAAAGAATAGTGATAATAATATTTTTCATTCATTTGTATATAAATATTTGGGCAGTGCACTATTATTTCTTACAACAATTCATCACAATTATAGTTTTCAGATTATTACTTTCATTACTTATTAATTCGAAGAGTTTCTTGCATTTGTGTTTACTAGTAAACAAAATTACCATTCTATTTCATAGTCTGAAGTGTGTAATTTTGATAATGGATGCCATCAATCAAGTGTCAGCACTGCCACAAATTCGTATTTTATTGGTAGACCATGATTGTACCTATGACTCTTTCATCGAAAATACGTTCAGATTTTTCTTGTGTCAAGGTATGTTAACATTTATTACTTGAAATATAGAGATATTGGAAAAATGAATAAGTTTTTAAATCGATTGGAAAATGCTGAAAGTTAATTTCAGATTGTTGATAGCGTCAAAAGTTTTGTGCCATTTTTTAAGAAAATAAAATGTAATATTTGGTTCCTAAAAAAGATTATATGTCTAGTTATACATGGTTTGTATTTTGTAATATTGTACGGCTCTGTTTACCACTAGCTTTTCAGCTAGCTTTCCAGCTCCATTAGCTTTTTTTGACCATTGACTAATAAAAAGCTCGTTACGTGAACGCGAGGCAGGAGTAGCTTTTTTGAAAAAGAAGGAGCTTGTTATATTTTTATTCCGAAAATATCCCTACCCAAATTAACCTAAATTAGACTAAATAAAATAAGAAGTAAAAACACCCATATTATCAAGCAACGAATTCTATACATCATGCACCCAATATTATCACCCAGTAATTCTATACACATCAATTACTAATTTTTTTCATTACTAGTTAAAATGCTCAACGATTATTTCTTTCAACTTCTGATAATTTTGATGATGTTATTAAAGTGGCGATGTAAAATACATTAAATATATATATTATAATTATTGGAAACAATATGATATATTATTATTTAAAAAACTATAGACTAATAATACGATAAGAAAGGTTAAAGACAACAAAAATAAGAGTAATGCCCTTTTATGTCATTTTACAAAACAAATTTTTTTTAATTTCTTTGCTAAACACTACATTTAAAACCATGAAGCTTTTCAATTTGGTGACGACTCTAAATTCACTACCAACTTTCATTCTGGCTAAACTTTTAATTAGTTTTGCTAAACAGAGCCTACGTCCTCCGTCTTGCCCCAAGTTTTCCATTTTGCCATTTTTTTTGTCCCACTTAAAGCTTCCTTTTTAGTTTTTGGCAATTAAACTCTATACCCCCACTTTAGTACTACCCTCCCAATATACTCATATTTACAACTTTAATTACCAACCCAATATCTCTTTTTTATTCATTATTTATTCTTTTTTAATTTAAATAATACTCAACTTTTCACTTTATCAATTAATTATTTTTTATTATTTTCTCATTCAAACCTTCAACTCTTTCATTATTTTGTTGGCCACAAATTGAAACGGAAAACATGGGACGGGACAGAGGAAGTAGTATATTATAGCTCACATTTGTAATTAGAATTGTGATTACACATAAATACTGGAAAAATTTTGTGAACACGTATAAAATCGATAGATAAATATATATGAGATTAATTAACTAACTTTTTTTTTGTGTTTCATGTTGTTTGCAGTGACTATAGTCAGACTAGCTTCTACAGCCTTGTCAATGTTATCAAGTGGAAACATGTATGATCTCGTGATAGAAAATATTGTCTCACATGACGCATATGGATTGAAGCTTCTACAAGATGCTACTATAATGGGTTTACCCGTTATATGTGAGTACATTTCCCTTTTATTTTACTATATGAATTTGTTTTCCTATTCTCCAATGTGAATATATGTTATATCATGTTAATTAATTGGCAATCAATATATGATGTATAATATTTCAGAACGTTCTCATATATTAACAATTAATGGTTGCAATTCAGTCCGGCCCGTTAATAATTCCCTCATTTTTGCTTAAATCCAAACTTTGATAAAATGAATCTGTTAAGTCACTCTATTGAATTACAATCCATGAAACGAAGAGTATAAACAGATGAGAATACATAATTGGGTAAACATGTCAAAAAGAAATTCTATAGGATAAAATTATTTATACTAGAGGTGGTAG
Source organism: Plantago major (assembly GCA_026545765.1). Lineage (NCBI taxonomy): Eukaryota > Viridiplantae > Streptophyta > Magnoliopsida > Lamiales > Plantaginaceae > Plantago > Plantago major. The sequence continues at coordinate 32,431,098 of CM048839.1, forward strand.
TAATCTCATTATGTTATAGAAACTTTGTCTTGCAAAAGCGCACGAAAGATGAGAGTAATTGCCATAAGCTAGTTAAGTTCTCTTGTCTTGGTTACGAGTCCTTTAACATAGTCTTAAAATATAATGATTGTTCAAACTAACTTCCATTTGATGTAGTAATGTTAGATGCATATGAATCATCCAAGTAACTCGATTGAATTACAATCCATGAAATTAAAGAAGAGTAGAAGTTTGTTTTTTTGTAATCATGGTGAGTCCATGATAATAAGGTAAACATGTCAAAAAAATTATATATATGATACAATTATCTGAACTAGAGGTTGTAGTATTCCCATTATGATAGAAATTTTGCCTTGCAAAAGCGCACGAAAGATGAGAGTAATTGCCATAAGCTGGCTAAGTTCTCTTGTCTTGGTTACGAGTCATTTATAATAATATTAAAATATAATAATTGTTCAAACTAACTTGCCTTTAATGCAGTAATGTTAGATGAATATGATCCTCTGACAGTACTGAGGAGTATGGAATTGGGAGCCATCTTTTGTTGTCAAAAGCCGATAACTATTGAATTTGCTAAGCATGCATGGCAACATGTGCTTAGAGAAAAGATACGCAAACTTAGAGAAAATGAAAGATTTCAAGGATTGATGGCACATTACGAATCACTCAACACCGGAACCAACCATGGACATGAAAATAATGTTCAGCATGTCAATGTTGACCATTGCACTATATCTGAGAAAAACGTGAGAACTCGAAAAAACACAATCAATGATGAAGGAACCAGTAATGCACGAAATCAAAGTGGTCATAGGTTTGGGAGGAAGCATTGGACTGAATGGACTTTAGAACTTCACAGGAAATTTGTCAATGCTGTCAAGACGCTAGGAGAAGGGAGTAAGTAAACATTATTTGATACAAGAGCAATAAATCATGATCAAATTTTGCACAAATTGCTTGATCTTATATTTTATTTATTTATTTATGCTTTTAATGGAAAATAGGATGTTATCCAAAAGAAATTCTCAAGCTAATGAACGTGCCCGGCCTCAGCCGAATGCAAGTGGCTAGCCATCTTCAGGTTTATCTTCTTATATCTCAATAATTAGGTCAAGCGTCTACTGATCTTTTCCTTATTTAAAATTGATATTATTCTAATTTTACAGAAATGCCGATCTGAGAAGTGCAACTACAATGTTGGTGGAGACAAAGAGAAAATTTATAATAAGGCTATGCAGCTTGATATTCCTCCACCAAGATTTGGTACTATGCCTTGTTTAACAAGCAACCCTCGGGTAAACTTAAATGTAACAAAAAATATGGATGATCACTTGGCTGGAGATCCCACAACCAACTCAAATGAACAAGATATAGCTAATAATTTCATTGAAGTCCCAAATGCTCACCTGTCAGTGCATGACAATACCCAAGGCCAGAATTCCCAAGTTCATAATCATCAAGCAAACTCCGTTGGCCACGTCCCATTTGGAAATGTCAAGCTTGGAGAAATGGAAGATTGTGAGTTGTCAATATATGACATGATCAACCCAGACGATCAATCCATATTTGATTCCCTAGGTGAATTGAACATGACTGCTACCCCAAATCAAGAACTTATTTGGCAGGATCTACTTATTGACGTCGACTTGAATGATGAACTGTTTCGTAGACAAGTTAGTTTTTACTAGTTTTTTAGTTAATGCAAAACTTGCACACATCAATACAATATACGCACATAATTATGCTAATTGAGCATGATGTACTTTCTTTTACAGATTTCGAGCCCTACTGTGGAAGAGACATCAACACATAACTTGAGTCGTGGAGCATCATAATAATGATATCATAGAACCCGCACTGCACATGATACTACAAAAGAGGACGGAGAAGAATAAGGGGTTAGGATTGTGCGCACGGTTCCAATTTAGGCTTCAGATTCTTAATTATTTTTATTTTTGTCTTCATTTCCATGTGTAATACTCGTGCGCTTTGTCATTAAGTGTCCTTGGAAACTTAGTTACAAGGTTTATGTAGTTATATACCATGCATTTGTATTACCAATTATGCCGATGATAATGCCAAAATAATTTTTGTTACTACCGGAGCAAATCTAATTAAAATTCCCCTTCATTAGTCAATTTCATAACCTTGAAGAGTAGTATTTACTCAAGAAAATGCACCAATCCGGCACGTTCACTTTTTAAAAAAAAATTAGCCTAATTTTCCTTGAAGTGTTGAAGTATATATATTAATTTCTATAGGATAAAATTATTTATGCTAGAGGTGGTAGTATTCCCACTATGTTATATATCAATATAATAATTGTTCAAACTAAGTTACATTTGATGAAGTAATGTTAGATGCTAGGGGTGAGCTTGGGTGGGTGTGGGCGGATTTTTACGAAAAATCAAACCGACCCACCTATGGCGGGTGATTCTAATTATGAACCGAGGCGGGTGGAATATTTTTCCAACCCGCGGCAGTTCGGGTGATAAAAATGACCGGCGGGTGACGGGCGGCGGGCGAATTGGCGGGTGAATATAGATAAAAATGGATGTAGTAAAAATTTACAACTTGTGCAGAAGTAGATGTGCAAGGAAAAAAAAAAATCAGCAACAAAGAGCATGTTCTAAACAAAGAGGGTAGTGATTCTGTTGAAGTAGTTATCCTTCTTTACTTAATTTTAAAGATTTTCACGCAGTAATGGATGAAATGTTGATCCGAGAAGTTGCCAACTTGTGTTATTTTGCTTGAATACATGACATAAACTGAGAATAACGAATGATGATTGCCAAAATGAAGACGAAATAGTGCTTAAAGAGAAGAGTTGTAGGCTCACTTAAACTATATATATACTCAACGACAACGAAGATGAAACATCTTTAGCCGATGGGTCTCCTTATACTTAAATTCACAAACATATACCTACATACATACGTACATACATACATACATACATAAAAATGGTGGGTGGGTCGCGGGTTGCACTCATCCAACCCACCACCCACCCACTAATGGCGGGTGAAAAAAAAATTAACCCACCACACATTTTATAAAAAAATTAGTTGGCGGGTGCGGATGAAAGGCGGGCGGTTTGCACGGGTGAGTCGGGCGGGTGGGTTTTTTGCACAACCCTATTAGATGCATATGATCCTCTGACAGTTCTGAGGAGTATGGAAGTGGGAGCCATCTTTTGTTATCAAAAGCCGATAACTATTGAATTTGCTAAGCATGCATGGCAACATGTGCTTAGAGAAAAGATATGCAAACTTAGAGAAAATGAAAGATTTCAAGGATTGATGGCACATAACGAATCACTCAACAATGGAACTAATCATGAACATGAAAATAATGTTCAGCATGTCAATGTTGACCATTGCACTAAATCTGAGAAAAACATGAGAACTCGGAAAAAACACAATCAATGATGAAGGAACCAGTAATGTACGAAATCAAAGTAGTCGTAGGTCTCGGAGGAAGCATTGGACTAATTGGACTCTAGAACTTCACAGGAAATTTGTCAACGCTGTCAAGACGCTAGGAGAAGGGAGTAAGTACACATGATTTGATACAAGAGCAATAAATTATGATCGAATTTTGCACAAATTGCTTGATCTTATAATTTATTTATTTTTCGTGCTTTTAATGGAAAATAGGATGTTATCAGAAAGAAATTCTCAAGCTAATGAACGTGCCCAGCCTCAGCCGAATGCAAGTGGCTAGCCATCTTTATCTTCTTATATCTCAATAATTAGGTCAAGTGTGTACTGATCTTTTCCTTATTTAAAATTGATATTATTCTTATTTTGCAGAAATGTCGTTCTGAGAAGTGCAATTACTATGTTGGTGGAGACAAAGATAAAAATTATAATAAGGCTATGCACTTTGATATTCCTCCACCAAGATTTGGTACTATGCCTTGTTTATCAAGCAACCCTCGGGTAAACTTAAATGTAACAAACAGATTTGGTACTATGCCTTGTTTAACAAGCAACCCTCGAGTAAACTTAAATGTAACAAAAAATATGGATGATCACTTGGCTGGAGATCCCACAACCAACTCAAATGAACAAGATATGGCTAATAATTTCATTGAACTCCCAAATGCTCACCTGTCAGTGCCTGACGATACCCAAGGCCAGAATTCCCAAGTTCATAATCATCAAGCAAACTCCGTTGGCACGTCCCATTTGGAAATGTCAAGCTTGGAGAAATGGGAGACGGTGAGTTGTCAATATATGACATGATCTACCCGGACGATCAATCCATATTTGATTCCCTAGGTGAATTGAACATGACTGCTACCCAAAATCAAGAACTTATTTGTAAGGATCTACTTAATGGCGTCGACTTGGATGATGAACTGTTTCGTAGACAAGTTAGTTTTTTAGTTAATGCAAAACTTGCACACATCAATACAATATACGCACATAATTATGCTAACTGAGCATGATGTACTTTCGTTTATAGATTTCGAGCCCTACTGTGGAAGAGACATCAACACATAACTTGAGTCGTGGAGCATCATAATAATGATATCATAGAACCCGCATTGCACATGATACTGCAAAAGAGGACGAAGACGAATAAGGGGTTAGGATTGTGCGCACGGTTCCAATTTAGGCTTAAGATTCTTAATTAATTTTGTTTTTGTCTTCATTTCCATGTGTAATACTCATGCTCTTTGTGATTAAGTGTCCTTGGAAACTTAGTTACAAGCTTTATATAGTTAGTATCCATGCATTTGTATTACCAATTATGCCGATGATAATGCCAAAACAATTTTTGTTACCATCGGAGAAAATTTATTGAAATTCCCCTTCATTAGTCAATTGGATAACCTTGAAGTAGTATTTATTCAAGAAAATGCACCAATCCGGCACGTTCACTTTTTAAAAACTTTTTAGCCTAATTTTCCTTGAAGCGTTGAATAAAAGTAGCAATTTGGTTCTAATTATAAACAGTTTGCTATCAACAATTAATTTAAGTCACTCGATTGAATTTCAATCCATGAAAAGAAAAGTATAAAGAGGTGAGAATACATAATTGGGTAAAAATGTTATATATATATATATATATATATATATATATATATATATATATATATATATATATATATATATATATATATTAGAGGTGGTTATAATCTCATTATGTTGTAGAATCTTTGTCTTGCAAAAGCGTACAAAAGATGATAGTAATTGCAATAAGCTAGCTAAGTTCTCTTGTCTTGGTTACGAGTCATTTAACATAATCTAAAATATAATAATTGTTCAAACTAACTTCCCTTTGATGTAGTAATGTTAGATGCATATGAATAATTTAATTCACTCGATTGAATTACAATCCATGAAAAGAAGAGTAGGAGTTTTGTTTTTGTAATCATGGTGAGTCCATGATAATAATTTTCATTAATTACATAATTGGGGAAACTTGTCAAATTATATATATATATATATATATATATATATATATATATATATATATATATATATATATATATATATATATATATATATATATACACACACACACACACTAGAAATTTTGTCTTGCAAAAGCACACGAAAGATGAGAGTAATTGCCATAAGCTAACTAAGTTCTCTTGTCTTTGTTACGAGTCATTTATAATAATATTACAATATAATGATTGTTCAAACTAATTTACCTGTGATGTAGTATGTTAGATGCATATGATCCTCTGACAGTTCTAGAAGTATGGAAGTGGGAGCCATCTTTTGTTGTCAAAAGCCGATAACTGTTGAATTTGCTAAGCGTGCATGGCACATTACGACTCACTCAACACTAGAACCAACCATGGACATGAAAATAATGTTCAGCATGTCAATGTTGACCATTGCACTAAATCTTAGAAAAACGTGAGAACTCGGAAAAACACAATCAATGATGAAGGAACCAGTAATGTACGAAATCATAGTAGTCGTAGGTTTCGGAGGAAGCATTGGGACTAATTGGACCCTAGAACTTCACAGGAAATTTGTCAATGCTGTCAAGACGCTAGGGGAAGGGAGTAAGTACACATTATTTGATACAAGAGCAATAAATCATGATCGAATTTTGCACAAATTGCTTGATCTTATAATTTATTTATTTTTCATGCTTTTAATGGAAAATAGGATGTTATCCAAACGAAAGTCTCAAGCTAATGAACGTCCCCGGCCTCAGCCAAATGCAAGTGGGGTAAGTATATCAATCAGAATCAGTGCAAAAGTGATCGAGTTAGCCTAAAAGGTCAGGTTTAGACCAACGTGAGGATGCGGCGTTACAATATTAATTTAACAAATGTGATAGATCGTAAATAAAATTTTACATGCTATAAATTTCTTTTTTACAGAGTCGATAAAATATATCAAACAAAGAGCCATTTAGTATATTTCAAAAGTCAATGCAAAACCTTCAATCCCTTAAATATTTTGACAAGCGATTAAAATCATGAAAATCAGGTTAAAATAGATGTTTTTAGGTATTTTTAATCAGGTTTTGTTGATTATTATCGCTTGCCAAGCATGCACTTAGTTACTTTCATTTAAAAATGACTTCATCACTCCCGCATCAGGCTCGGAATAGTATGCAGCAATATTATACTAAGTGTTGCCTGATGATAAGTGTCCAGGCTCGGTATTGTCCCTAGGTTTGTGTTGCCGTTCCCGTGCTCGGTTTTGACTCTAGGTTCGGAACATATGGGGTGGGACTCATTTCTAATGATTGCATATGAATGTTTTATCTAACTAAATCTCGAGTTAATACATTGAGATTATTCTACCGTATACATTGAAAGAGAAAATGCTGGATAACCCGGCCAATTTGATTAGTGGTCGAGCGTGTTTAATATAGACGGTCAACATCATACAACATAATTCGTAAATCTTATGCATCTAATTAACAAATTATAACCAACAAAATACTCTGCCCCCAACTTAAACATACTCCATCCTGACTCTGCCTTCAACTTCACACTGCCTTGAACAAAATCTATACTGCAAAAATCAAAATCTGATCATCCATGTTTGTAGTAGACCCTGTATTTGTTCATACAGTAGATTTTAGGTATGAAGAAAAAGCATAGAGCACTTTATCTATAGAAGAATTGAATTCTGGTGATGCTTTTGTAGACAGCAACTTCTTAATCATACACCCCAAAGTTCTGACACTTCTCACACATTGTAGCTAAGGTAAGGAAGATGATTCCCTTAAAATACAATATCTCATCCTCTATGATTTTTGCAGTAGCAATATATTAAAAGAATGCAACCAAACAGTATACCAACTTTGTGATAAATGCCATTATATATATTATACTTCCTATCATGTTCCATTCCATGTTAATCACTTTAACTTTTTTCAATCAACAGTCTCTAATTTTGACTACAAATTAATTTTAAACTGCAAATGTAAAATGTTCAATTAAATTATATTATGAAACTTTAGTCCTTTAAAATATCATAATATAATTTAATTGAACATTTTGCATTTATCGTTTAAGATTAATTCGTATTTAAAGTTGAAAACGATTAATCGAAAAAAGTCAAAATGGGTAACATGAGACGGGACGGAGGAAGTACAGTACAAATTCAGTAAAAGCATTTCATTATATTTATTATATTATACCCCCAAAAATTATTTATTTATTTAATTCAATAAAATCTACAAGTTGCTATATATACCCTTCCCACTGGCTCAATAAGCTTGTTCCCAATATCATCACCACTATTTTATTGTTGGTATCTCTTTTCTTTTCTTTTCTTTCTCACACTTCACTATTCCATTACTAGCTACTGCAGTGCAGATAAAACTCTGAGTCTACTCACTCTTCTCTTTACTTTACCCATTCCTCTGTTCCACCTTTTCCAACCCTCTCTTTCATACTCCAATTTCCAATACTTAAAAGACCAAAATTAACCAACCAAAATGGACATTGAGTTCTTGAAATCTTCTGCAGAGGATCAAATGGAAATGATGCTTGATTACTGCAATTCCTACACTGACTCCAACGGTGTCCCTTTAATGGATTACATCAACTCTCACCAATCCAACCACAACAACAACTACGCCGAAAATTCGGCGTTCGCGAACGTCCATCCCTCCACTATTTCATTCTCCGGCCCCGCTGCTGCAGCCGCGCACTCATTCCTGCAGCAGCAGCAGGCAACATCTCATGACTTACCTCATACCGGGGAGTTCCCGGGTCAGGACCACAAGAGGAACTCAATGGCCGCAATGCGCGAAATGATATTCCGTATTGCGGCAATGCAGCCCATTCACATCGACCCCGAATCAGTCAAGCCGCCAAAGAGACGGAACGTTAAGATATCGTCTGACCCCCAGAGCGTGGCTGCGCGTCACCGGCGCGAGCGGATTAGCGAGCGGATCAGGATCCTCCAGAGACTGGTCCCGGGAGGAACGAAAATGGATACCGCCTCGATGCTGGACGAAGCGATTCACTATGTGAAGTTCCTGAAAAATCAAGTCCAGTCTCTGGAAAGGGTTGCAGTGAATCGCCCCCCGGCAGCAGGGATAGGGTTCCCCGTGCCGATGTCGAGTGGGAACTACTTTCCTTTGGGGAAAGGGTATCATCAACAACATCATCATCAGTCTTCAGCTCAGCATTTGGCTGATTCTTGATAGATTGATTGGATTGATTGGTGGTTTGATTGTTATTAGTTTGATGATTGATTGTTGTTAAGGGTTTGATTATGGGTGCTTAATTGTTTTTTGGGGGGGGGGAGGGGTGGTGTTGTATAAAGAAAGACAGAGTAATTGTTGCCAAATTATGTCATGCTACCTTATGCATGTGTATTCTCCGCATAATAATACTACAAAATCTTGGCATATAGATAATTAATCATAATTGTTCAATAATCAATATCATAGTTTTCAGTATACTGTCACATTTTGTATATAGTATTACTTTTAAATTGCATACTCTGTTTTCATTTTTTTAGTACTTTCTTAACAAACCGTACGTAAAATTGATTTGATTGGTACTTAAGAGATCAGGCTGGACGCTTATGTATGTGTTTTAAACAAACAAGTTTTACACAAATTAAATGTAAAATTAAATTTTCACAATAATTCATATTTCATATTACATCATAGGTCAAATTAAGTCTACTATTTATACATCGAGGTTCGTATCCTATTTTCTCATGATTAAATTTCAACTCGCTGACCAGTCACATTATGGGACACTAGTTGATTGTGAGCTTATAATCTAACTTACTACTTTTTTTTTCTTAAATTGGCTAAATGTTAATCTTACTTCAGAGACTACTGTTGCTCGCTCCTTGAACTAATGAATTTGAGGTAGCTAGTCTTGTCATAAGTTTGTTTTCGTACTTGAGAATTTGCTCGTTTGCTTTGGATATGGAGTCCATCTCCATGGAGAGAAATCCAATTTGGATTTTGTTTGGGTTCCATTAAAAAAAAAAAAAAAAAAAACTGTGAAGGTAAAATTGTTAAATAATTTATGAAGTAAAAGACATATTTCTTCCCAATAATTTAAAATAGATGCTTCCAGAATTTGTTATATATGATGCCTACACTTCGCCATGAATGCTAAATAATGAGACATTGCGTTACAATTATTTGACATGAGGGATTGAATTTTAGTCAGGTTTATATAGTTATATTGATGAAATGAAACTAGCATCATGCAATCCGATTATAATTAGGTGTACCAACTAATTTTAAGAGCTAAATGTTCGTTGAGTACTATGATTCAAACTATTTTAGTTTTTTATATGAGATTGTCCATTTTGACGTGGTCAAGTAAAATGGAGTCAATGATGAGAAAGCGTGGACTGGGCAAAATTGAGAGCCTAACCCAGAATTTGTATACTGGGTAAAGAGTGCATCCAAGAGCTCAAGAGAACTACATATGTCCGAGCATAGTTAAACTCATTCAAATGACTATAGCCAAGTATGATACATTATCTCAATGATCCGAGTGCAATGCATGTGTTTGGTCATTCACATAAGTAGAGTTTATTATCGCATTTGGCACTTCATTGGTGAATACCTAATAAAATGACTGGGTTTTGAAGTTCGATCCAAAATATATAATATCATATTGCGCAAGAAGATAAGGGAGACTTCTTACACATATTTTTTCCTTCCAAATGACGTACAAACAACATACATGTTTGGAAACATGTGACTGTGTGAGTTCTGGAAGTACATAGATATAGGTCTCTAAACGTACAAGAAATCTTGAAGGCAGTAGTAATAAATAGAGTTGAGCTAGGTCAGTACCGACCAATGAGTAATCAGAATTATGAATAAACATTTGACTACACAATAAACATTCTAACTTTCAGTGCATATATTTATCTACTATCTATCTTTAAGTAGAAAGGAATCAACACTGATTATTATGGTCCATGTGCAAACTATCTACAGAACAATTTTTGTCATCTTTGAAAGAGAAATGGCTAAAATGTTAATTGTCATATGTGACCAATTGAAGTTATTAGAATTGGGACCAGTACGTGTAGATGTTGATTACCATAGCATCAAAGGTCAACTACAAAATACATGCTCCTTAAACCTGTTACCTGTAGGTCCTGTTAATTTCCATTATGTTCAATTTCTATGTAGCAAGGGTCACTTCTTGGGGATTTTAGTGATATAGAGCCCCTCCTCCCATCTTATTATCTATCCTTTTCTAGGGCACTACCAACATCAATTTTGTTGGCCGACTTAGGTAGGAAGCGACCCATGAACAACCATCTCCATCTCTACCAGACCGTTATAGACTAACTCAAAGTATGTATGCCCAGTGGCTCAAGTGGATGGGTCGAAATTGGTTCCTAAAACACATTATTTTGTATTGTCATTTTTTTGGTTTGTTTCCATCTAACACGGATGGATGTAGTAATTAAGAACCATAAATCCTATGAGCAAATTCACATACATTGATCAAAATCAAATAATTACTAAATAACTAGATTTTCAAAAAAATGCGAAAACCACAAACAAAAAATTAGCAGATCAGCTTAGGGGTCCGACGCACACATGGAACCCTACAGATGGCCCTCGTGGCTTCTCTTCTTCACATATTAACTCTATCAGTAACTTAGCACCACATATTATACACATCAAACCTTACAAATGTTCCACGGAAAACATCCAACCTTGCATGTCCCGGCCAGAGTTCTTCAATTCTTTGCAACTTGTACTATATCACTATCATTTCATTTATTCAACAGATACTCAAAGAGAAGTTGTCAAGAAAAACCAATTTACTCGAGTACACCACCATTTATTCAAGTGGTCGACACATTCTCGAGTTTACACTATTGCAAATTGGTTTTTCCCAATTGGACTCTTATATCATTAATGTATGATTTTGATCGTGTGACATTGAAATATATATTGAAGGGGCAACAATTATATACAGTTGTAATTAAAGTAGAGTACGGGTAATATAATTGATGATCGTCATAAGAAATCCACGTGAAGATGCAGACATGTTGCGGTGGTGCAATACAATTCAGCTAGCAGCTAGCTACAGTAGGAGTGTTACTAATTCTATTATCAACATCGATCATTATTATTTATTCGCATCAGGCTTTCAGTGTATTTCCACGTGAACCATCTTACGTGGCACATCTAATCTATCCTACGTGGTCTATCCATCCCCCTCAATCAAAATTTTAGAGGCTAGCAGCAGAATTAAAGTTTAGAAAATTGGGTTAAAAATACTTAAATTTTTACTTAACTCAATATTTTAATTTTTTAAATTGATTTTTGTTTGATTTATCTAAAAATAAAATAAAATTCATAAGATATTTTTAAAAAATCTAACTTGTATTGAGTTGGGCCATCCTAGTGCCAAATGAGTTCGAGCTTGTAGATGAGGCAAGACTGTTTCATGATATCAGAGTCTCTGACTCACGTTAATTTGGGTTCGAATCTCCACGAAGATAATCCCCGCCACATTCAAATGGCCTCCTTAAAGAGGATGAACTGGCTACGAGTACGGTAGAGTGTTGGAGAATAAATATAAATGACTAGATTTCAAACCTGCATACCGTCCGAGCTTTTGGATGGGTGAAGTTCTATCAATTTGACGGTTCGAGATTTTAGATGGGATGAAGTTATAGACTGGACCTTTGAAATGTAATATGGTATCAATTCTTTTAATCTATGTAGTTTATTGTCAACCATCAAGTCTAGTAAGTACTCCCCGGTCCATTAAGAGCTTCCTAAGTCCTTACTTTCTCTTCAGTTAAGGAATGGTAATAAAAAAAATAGTTTGTAAGAGGTAGTATTATATTGGTAAAGTTGTAAGTGGGTGATAAAGTAAGAGAGAGATTGAATAAAGTGATCATAAAGTATGAAATATAAATAATAAACAATTAGTTTGTAGGGTAAAAAATTTTCATTTATGGGTTAAGAAGTTTATAATGGAAACCCATAAAATAAAAGTTAGAAAATTATTAATTGAACGGATGGAATATGGTATATGGAGATAAATGAGAGGTGATGGAGTAGAAAAAGTTCAACGCTAGGCATGTTAAGTGTCCACCAAAGCATAACATGTTGATCCGAAAATATTGTCTGCATAAGTATACAATTAATTTTGCATGCCATATGTGACTAGAAATGCTCGAAAATAAACCATGATCAAATTGGTGATTCAGGCTATCCCTACATGTGTTATCGGTTGCTTTAAACTTCCTAAATACCTTCTCCATGAGTTTGAGTCTATGATTTCTAGATTTTGGTGGGGTGATGGTAAGAATGATAAAGTTCATTGGATCAATTGGGACATGCTTTGTGAGAGTAAGAAGGGTGGTGGTATGGACTTTCGGGATCTAAGTGCTTTCAGTCTAGAGATGTTAGGTAAACAAGTGTGGTGAATCCTTCATAATACCGATTCTCTTCTTAGTCGGGTATTTAAGGCAAAACATTTTCCAAATTGCGACATCCTTGATGCCTCACCCACTCCTAACTCTTCTTTTACTTGGCAAGGTATTCTTAGTGCTATGGAGGTGGTTAAGAGGGGACTGATCTGGCGAATTGGTGATGGGACACAGATGAGTGTGTGGGACACAAACTGGATTCCTATAGAGGGCTGCCAAAAACCTGTTACGCATGATTTGTACAATCTTGGCGATATTTGTGTGGCTAACTTTCTGCTTCCTACAGGGCAGGGTTGGGATATCAATCTCATGCGTTGTGTATTTTGAAAAGACGATGTTGAGTACATTTTACGAATTCCGGTAGGAGGAGCGAGGAGTTCATACATTCGTAGGTGGTTTTATAGTCGGAATGGGTACTATTACGTTCGGACAACGTACTATGTTGCCAGGGCCATTAAAAAATAGAATCGTACACAGTTGTTGGCGTCTACTAGTTATGTTTCAACGAAGAAAGATTGGTCTTTCATTTGGAAAATTTGTGTTCCTAACAAGATACGAGTTTTCTTGTGGCGTATTCTTTCTAATTAATGGGATTTTTTACAAATTAGTCACTAATGGGACAACTTTTTACCGTGAGACACCCATAGATTTTCGTCCAACGAGTAGGTCACTTTAGTTACGGGCAAGTCACCTCAGTATCGGTACCGGGTATCGGTACCGGACATGGGTGGTGGAATCCAGTGGTGGGTGGTGGAATCCGGTGGTGGGTGGTGGAAGATGGTGAAAGGAAGAAGAAGGTGAGATGGAGAAGAAGGGTGAAATGAAGAAGAAGGGAGATTTTCAAATAAGTCACTAAGGATAAAAACGACTTTTCATACCAATTGGTGACCTAGACGTAAGAGTCAGAATCTATGCGCTACGGTAAAAAAGTTAATTGACTGATTGGTAGCTTGCCCCTTTCTAATGGCTTGCCGGTGTTACAGAATTTACTTAAGCGTAAAATGAATGTGGATCCAACTTGTCCAATGTGTTTGGAACATACCGAAACTGATGTACATGTTTATAGTTCAAGTCCATTTACGCGGTTAATTTGGCCAGTTCTGGACTACCTGCACATGATGTACTTGTCCCAGGATCCGATATGTGGGATTGGTTTGTGTTATTAAAACAGGTACTTTTAGATACGCAATTGGCTCACTTCACTTGCCTAGCCCGGTGCATTTGGCATCACAGAAACAGGATAGTACATGACGGCCAACATGGAGACCCACTGTATTTACTTATATTTGCTGGAGATTATTTGGCACACTTTCAAGCAGCTCAATCACTTTGCAGTCCCAAGACCACCGGAATCTGCTGCAAATTGGTCGTCACCAACCGGTACGACAATTAAAATTAATGTTGACGCGTCTATATTGAAAGCTAAGGCAGTCGGGATAGGGTTGGTGGCTCGTGATGATTCTGGTACCGTAATTGCTTGGCGACAACGGAAGGTAGCATATATGACCTGCCCGGAAACAGGAGAATCATTTGCTGCTCGCAGTGGAATCGAGATGGAGTTGGATCTTAGATTCTGAGATATTATCCTTGAGAGCGATTGCGTGGTGGTGATTAAGACTATTACTTCTTCGACTATTTGTTTATCTATCATTACATTGAAGACATTAAATCTAGTCATTGAAGACATTAAATCGCAAATGAATCGGTTAGACCACCCGCAATGGTGACGGCTCGATGACGCGTCATCGGCTGATGACGGAATTCTGCTACATTGGTGACGCGTCATCGCGGCGTCATGGAATTAATTTTTTTTAAAATTTTTTTAAAACATATTTACCATATTATAAGAATGTTCAGAAGTTGAAATTAATAAAATTGCATTTTTAGAACTCGTTTTACAATTTATTAAGTGAAACTTCATTGAAACCACGAATATATTACAACAAACTACAGGGAATTTAAATAAAACCAAATGGAAATGCAACAAACACACAACACACAAATGCATGAAACTAACAAACACACACTACACGATTGGGCAAGCTCCACAGTCAACGCATCCTCCAAATATGTTCCATCAAGTCTGCAGTGAGTTCGTCATGCGTGCACAAACTATGCATTTGGCGTAAAAAGTTTATGTATTCCGAGATAGAATTTATTGTAGATTGGCCCGTCGGATACGAACTCCGTCAATCACATGGGGTACATGCTCACGGGTATCTTGTTTGAACTCTTCGATTTCCCTGTCATAGTTTAGGTATGTGTGGCGCTCATCCTCAACTATCATGTTGTGGAGTGTGATGCAGCAATCCATAATCTTTTTGAGTGTGGCCCTGTCGTGTGCAAGGGCCGGATCTCGTATAATTGCAAATCGTGCTTGCAGTACTCCGAAAGCACGTTCCACATCTTTCCGGCAAGACTCCTGACGCTCAGAGAACTTGGCTTCTTTGTGCATTACCGGATTCGGGATGGCACTCACAAATGTAGCCCAAGCTGGGTAGATGCCATCGGTTAGGTAGTAAGGCATGTTGTACTGATGGCCATTGACCTCAAAGTTGACCTGAGGTGCCGTGCCGTTCAGGAGATCTTCGAACACCGGTGAACATTGCACGATCGACAAATCATTGTATTTTCCGGAAATCCCAAAGAATGAATGCCATATCCAAGTATCTTGGGATGCTACTGCTTCTAAAACAAGGGTAGGCTTTTTGCTTCTGCCTTGGAATTGACCGTGCCACGCCTTGGGACAGTTCTTCCATGTCCAGTGCATACAGTCGATACTCCCAAGCATGCCCACAAATCCTCTTGCACCGTTGATTGCCAGAATCCTTCGTACATCGGCTTCATTGGCCCTCCGCATGTATGTTGGACCAAACTCAGCAACCACGACGTCACAAAAATGCAAAAGACACATGAGAGCCGTAGTTTCACCAAAACGGCAGTACTCATCAACCGAGTCAGCAAAAGCCCCATAAGCTAGCATGCGAATGCTGCCGTACATTTTTGTAGTGTGGTTAACCCCGGTCGGCCAAGAGCATTTGGCTTGCACACAAAGAAATCATCTTGACGCACCACACCAGCAATCACCTGTTCGAACAACGACCTCTCCATTCTAAATCTCCATCGAAATTTATCTGCATATGGTGGGTTAACCCTGAAGTAGTCTTCCTCCAATTGTTTGCCACGCATTTCTCGACTTCTGTTAATGTACGCACGCTTCTTCTTAGGCCGTCGTGGCTCGTCCTGTTGTTGCTGTTGTTGTTGGAATTGTTGGATAATACTTGGTAAGTTTTGTATTATCATGCTTTGGATTTGTATGAAAGGATTGGATGAAGAAGAACCAAGCAAACTTTCATCAGATGATGAATTGTACATGATTATCTTTGGAAACTTGAAGTAGATAGAGTGTTTTCTGTTTAGTTAAGATAATGGAAGAAGGGATGAATGCAAGTAGGTTGTTGTGTCTGAAAATGTGTTCTATGGTTACATTATATAGACAAGTTGTGGGAGATGGGTGACTCATTTCTTAGTCATAACTGAATCACAATGCATTGGATGCCTCATTAATTGAAGACAAGATGTCTGAGAAATTGAAGATAAGATGCCTGACAAGATGCCTGACAAAGTAAAGATAAATCACAAGACTTACTTTCCGTAATTCCAATAATTCGAATTCAAATTCAAATTCAAAGCACACTGATTTTATTACAACGGACACTTGGAAGAGTAAAACACAAACAAGCCACACTTTGGAAAGTAGAAAACAAATAAGTCACACTTCAGAAAGTAAAAAACAAACAAATCACACCTCACATAATTTGAAAAACAAGCAAACTAAAACAAGCTCCAAACTTCAGCCATTACTCGGACGGAAACAATTCCTTCTGCAGTGCATCAACTACTGCCTTATGTTCGGGGGTCAAGTTGGCGTAGTTCCCCGTAAGTGTCATCCACATGTCCATCTTCTTCTCCTTCATCCTATGTTCTTCCTTTTGGCGGGCAAACTCCATCTTCTGTCTTTCCAACTCAATGTATTGGGGATAACTTTCATTAAAGTTAACTTATCCCTCGTTCATTGCATCCATTGAGGAGTTGCCAGAACTACCACCTTTAGCCATCTTCTTTGCCTTGTCACGACCCGTATAGGCCGTTTGTTAGTCGTGACACTGTCCTCACTGGCCAGCTTGCTCCCACTACTACCACCTGCTGATTCCATTGGTTGATCATCATCATCCAGAACCTTAACCCTCGGAGTCGTAGCAGCCTTCTCGTATTGTTCCTCCAATTTCATCCTTGTTTCCCACTCTGGGTACTGTTTAATGGCATCCCACTGCTTGAACAAGTTGAATCCAGCTTGACAGGATGATTTCTTTTTGTAGAATTCCTGGGCTGTTTCCGTCACATCGGCTTCATTGTAGCCGCTCCGATCGCCGACAACCCTAGTAGCACGATCCACACAAATCAACCAATGATTAATGTCATCTCTCATCCGCTTAAATCTGAGACGAAGTGAATCATGACTCCGGTGTTTTTCCATACCGGACCTCTTTCCATCCCTTCGGACATTCTCGAACTTCTCCTCGACTTTATGGAACAAACTTGCGTACTTCTGATTCGTGCCAACGATCGGATTTTGGCTAACAACCATGTAGCAAGAGATGAGAACCAAGTCCTCATTGGTATTGTAGGCTAAGTTCCGTCCTTCCCCTTTCTTGGCCTTCACTCCTTCCGTGGCTTTCCCTTTCCCACGCCTCCGGTTCGGTTGAATTTCCGGCTGCGTTTCAGGAACAACCTCAACTTCCGGTGTTTGTGAGGTTGGAGAATGGTAATTTTGAGTGTAGGGGTCTTCGTAGGAGCTTTGAAACAAAGGGCAAACGAAGTTCGGTTGGGGTTGTTGAGAAGTGTTTATGTTGAGCTTTTTAATGCACTCTTCGTAAGCTTCGGGTATTTTTTGTTGCATCCACTTTAGAGTTTCCGGAGTGAACAAGTTTCCGTCCATGTCGCCGGAAAATCGAAGTGGAGATGGTGTTTTGAAGTGAAGAGAGTGTTTTAAGTTTAATTAAGAGAGAAAGAGGAGTTGGAGATGGGATGATCCAAACATTGTCAAGACTGGTCTCATTTTATAGATCTCGAAAAAATAAGGCCGTTGGTGATTTTTATTTATTTTTTGCATTAGTATTTTGAAAGTTATAGCCGTTTTAAAGTTAAACGGAATTTGAAATTTAAAAAAAAAAATCTGGACTCGACAATCGGCTGCTGCATTTGTAGTCCCATGACGCGGGGTGTGGACAACGCGCCCTTGGCGCGTCGGATTGGGGTGAGGAGCAGCATCGTCTTATAGACATCAAATAATGTTTTTCCCGGTGTCCCCATCCCTTCATCTCAAAACTTTATTCACGTACCATACACTAAAAATGATTAACACATAAATTTTACCAACCTACTAAAAAGATGATGATGTAGAGTGAAAAAGTATACACAGCTCCGTACCGCATAACTTCATACATTATTAAAAAAAATGAAGATACTCCATACCCAATAAATAATGAACAATCTTACATCCATACTAAAAGTCACTTTGCCCCAAAAAAAGTACACTTTTCCCCATTTTTATCTTTTATCAATTATTTTCACTTTTTATTTAAAACTACGCGACAACCCAAATGTATGAATTTTTCCGGGACAAAGGGAATACAGTTCAATTTGAAGTATTTTAATTATGTCGCAATACATTACAAGATTTGATCTATTTCAACTCATAAATTTTAAGTATGACTCTTTGTAAGAGTCACAGAAATAAACTAACAAAAGGTCTTTAAATTAACTAAAAGAAGGCCAACTAATATTCCTCATAAGTATGAGTTCTAGTTTAAGATTGCAACTCTTAATTTGTATTTTCATCTAAAATATGACACACCCCTTTTACAACTGCCTTACAATTTGCATCTATTATTGAGAGTTGTGATTTTTAATTACGACTATTATTTACATAATACGACTCTTTTTAAAGCTCTAGTGATATAGGGCAATACTATTAAAGAGTTTGAAACCCAATGGGCAACAGGCAAAAAAAAAAAAAAAAAAAAATTCCCAGATATTGCGATGCAAATTGCATTATGTAGTACTTGAGGAGATAAAGAAATCGTATATAAGTATGTACCCTTTCACAAAGTGTTATAAGAAACGGTCTCTAAATAACTTATTTAAAGACGGACTATATTATCAATGAAACCATTTATGTTATTAATTAAAACATCTATGTTGTTAAAAAAAAAATATTTTGTTGTAATATGAAAAAATGTTGATGTTGAACGTAGGTGTTTTGATTAATAACATTGATGATTTTTCTTGATAATATACGTTCGTTTCTAAATAAATTATCTACAGACCGTATCTTAAAATACTTTAATAAATAATCTTCCTCTAATTTATCCTAGGAGTCAAGACTTGAGAGTAGGTAGTTCAATTCCTAACTTTTAGGAGTGACTCTGTCAGGACTCAGGTGGGTTAGTACATGTATTTTTGTGAAAATTTAGATTCCAACAAATACGTGAAACATAATTTTTCTATAAACGATTAGATTTTTTATTTAACGGTTCATATCAAATCGTCAAAGATGGCAAGGCGATCGCCTAGTCGCCCAATAAATATTTAAATTAAATAAGTACAAAATATTAATTAAAATATCCAAATTTACCCTCTATTTAAAAAAAAATAATAATATGTTTTGAAGAATTAACTATTTTTAATTTCTGTATTTTTACATATAATGAAATAAACATGTTAATTTTTTATTGACGACTTGTTGTCAGGCAAGACGGAAGCCTGTCTTACCGTATCGATCAGAAATAACATTCTATTTAAGTGTATATTGTACACATAAAATACCTATTTACTTGTAAGGGTGGACACAAATGAAGCATGCGGGGACTAACCTTTCATATTTCTCAACTGTATATTTTATCCATGTACTAGACGATACCACGATATAGTTTACTTATAATAATAAATATATAAGGCAGGACAAATAAATTAATCGAGAAAATAAGATGGTCAAACTTACTTATAAACAACGTTGGTTGGCCGTGGTGTCGGTGGGTAGTCCTTCTTCATACAATGGCAGGGGCGGAGGTGTGTTCTACTTGGGTAGGGCAAGTGACTTACCCTTCCTCAAGAAAAAAAAAATTAGTGTACCTTTTACGATATTTCGACATTTCACCCTACCCATTTCAGCGTGAAATTCTACCAGTATGAAGTACAACAATTCCCACAGAATAAACGCCGATACATGTTCTATTTTATATGGGGCATGTCAAACGCATGACAGTTTTTAATAAACGCAGGACAGTTTTTTAACATATTTGCAAAAGGTCCTTCAAGTAATATAAATATAAAAGTTAGTCCCATACTTTCCCTCTCCCAGGCACCCATCGTGGTGGTAAATGTCCCCTCCGAGAGTGGTACAACAACTCTACCTTTCTCTCGGCCGCTGCGAATGCTTCTGGAGACATCTGTCCATCATCATCATCATCATCACTATCATCATAAGAGTTGAAACCTGGAGAAGTCAACGAAGGATTTGTAATATACAAAAGAAATCAACAAAGGATTCATAATACAACCACACGACATGCAAACTATGAGATAAGAAATACACATATAATTACGTAACAAGAATTATTAGAATGCATAATACAAAAAAATAGATTATAGATAGAATAATTACAATACATATTCACAATCAAACGAGATTAGGCAAAATAAAACTTACAATAATTACAATATGCATAAAAATACATTAGGTTATAGATAGAATAAACAACAACATGTTCACGAAACATTAGGCAAAATTTAGACCAAAATAATCGAGAAAAATTAATACCTGGGGAAGGTATCAAAGCTCAAAGAGGAGTCGCGGTATGAGTATGGGACACCGAGTTCCCACCCTGATGAAGCGTATTCATGTTATCGCCTCCCCTATCAGCCACCCTCTCATCTACTGCTCGTTGTCGGCTTGACCCAGTAACAATTCGACCATGGAGACGTCCGGAGCCATCAACTACTACTCTCTGTTTTCCAGCTCGACGATTATCCATCTACATTAACCAATAAACAAAGAAATCAATGAAGTATTCGTAATACAAACAAACATGCAAAATATGAGAAAAGAAATACACATAATTACGTAACAAGAATTACTAGACATGCATTATACAAAATTAGATCATAGATAGAATAAAACTTGCTAGAATAATTACAATACATATTCACAACCAAACGATATTAGGCAAAACAAAACTAACAATAATTACAACATGCAGAAAAAAATTAGGTTATAGATAGAATAATCACGAAACATTAGGCAAAATTTAGCAAATAATCAAGAAAAATTAATTTTTAAAAAAAGCAAAAAAATGATTAAAAACGGTTCTGGACTGAACCGGTCCGGTTCTGGCGAGAACCTGTCCTCGTAAGATCCGATTCTTACGAGGACCCAGTCCTCGTAAGAACCGGATCTTACGAGAACCAGATCTGGGGAGCCCCGATCGGAGCTTTGAAGCTCCGAATCGGAGTTTTAAAAGCTCCAGATTGGAGCTTTCAAGCTCCGATCTGGAGCAAGAAGCTCCGATCGGAGCTTCAAAGGCTCCGTACTGGAGCGTTTGAAGCTCCGTTCCGAGTTCACCGGATTCCGGCCAAGAGTTCCGGCAAGATTTGGGGTTTGCAAAGGGGAAAGTAAAAAAAAGGCTAACCTTCCTTTGATGCTTCTTCGAATGCTTCTTCGTGTTCTTCGATTTAGTTCGTTTGAAGATTCAAGAAGGAATATGTATGAAGGGAGTTCAAATGTAAAATTTGAAATGTTTTTTGATAAAATTGTATTATTTTAAAGTTAATGGGTTGTTTTATAAATTACTATAATTTTAGTGAGATTTGCAAAATGTTAGAAAAGTGTCATGCGTTTAGTAAAAACTTTTATTATGCGTTTAACATTCCTTTTTTATATTGTGTAGTTCATGTTGTAGCAATGAGTTCATATTGGATTTCACTAAACTAAAAAAGTGATAGGAAATTTAACGAGCAGTCAATTTTTATCAAGCAGATCATTTACAAGATAAGCCGTGATAAGTTCAACGAGTAAATCAATATACTAAAACAGCAATAGGAAACTTCACGATCAAACACTTTGTATGAAATATAATTTTGACAAGGTAAGCCAGCAGCATACTAACATGTTAATACGGATATGTGTCCAATCCGTTAAGGGCGCCATAGAGCGTGTCCTAGAGCGCATCAAGGCTGAGATAGCCATTCAAAGCTAGTCCGACCTTCGAGTGGTCCGTCCTAAAGGAAACCATCTCAGGTCAACTAGTACTCACAAGTCAGCACGCCATTTCAGCTAGGTCCGACCAAGCTAGATGGATGACTTCCGAACCTGACAAAAAGTTACCTGGTCCTCCCAAGTACCGCAAACTGTCAGTCCTAAGATGCTAAACGAACCGGACGAGAGAATTTCGGACGCCACCAGTGCAGTAAGACCAAACGTGTTTGACAGAACCACTGAGATGCTTCCGTGGAACTCTAAGGTCCGGACACCTTGAGTTACCCAAGGCAGAGTCAACCAATCATGCGGATCTGTCCGAGGGACTTACACGGACCCAACGTGCGGAACAGTACTCTCAGAGGAAAAGGTCCAAACTACCCTCCCAGGCCCATTAATTAGTATTGGATTACTGTTCACTAAGGGGCCATTGGTGTCCAAATCTGAGGCATACACTTGGCATCATCTTATGAGCCACTTCATAAGCATGATATAACTATAAATATAACACAAGGTCCAAGACCTTGAGGTAAGGAAAATTCCCTAGGAAATGGTGTTGTCCCCTAAGTCATAAGCACCCTTGATTTCATAACCTTTCCCATTACTATTGCATTGAGAGCTTTCAACTCTCCTTTGAGTAAAGCCTCCTTCCGGATTGACTTAGGCAATCCGGGTAACCCGTTCTAACCCCCCCCCCCCCACTTAGTCCTTTCAGGTACTCTTGCTCGGACTTCAAGTTGGAGGTGGATCCTAGATTAGGTTACTTGTAGTAGTAGTGTTGGTGTTGGAGGTTTTATCCCTCAACATTTTGGCGCCGTCTGTGGAAACTTTACAAAAAGATCTGTGTTTGTGTTGTGCTAATGGCTAGAACGAGACGAACAACTCGGATTGCTACTGCTGGCGTAGGAACTCTACCACCACGCCCCCGAGGACGTCCACCCACCCGGGGACGAAGGGCCGCTGTGGCTGGAAGGAACGCCGGAAGGAGATATCCGAGCGACGGGCGAACCGCCAGCCCATCCTCGGATGAGGGAAGAGACGCCTCGCTTAGGGGAGGCCAAAGTGTCCCTGTGAATGTCATGCCTACGGACCATGGAGAAGGAGTAGCGCGAGTTTCTCCGGCAGAAGCTCAAGGCCCTACCACAGGACAACAGTTTACAATGCCCGATGGTCGCGTTGTCCGCACAAGCGACCTCGGACTAAGTGAAACTCAGTTTGATAGATTGCTCACGATTATCCAAGGATGCCTAGGGTCTAACAATGCCTATCCTCAGCAAGCCACTCCGCTAGTGGCTACTCCGGTTCAAACAGAGCCCGCATTCTCAAGAAACAGACAGCGTCCGATCCAACAGAGGTTGGGAGATTAGCTGCCCCATGAGGATTTGCAAAACCTTCTAGACCGACGGGCCTCTGCTTCGCAAGTTCGGGGTGAGGGAAGCCCGAATGGGAGGAGAGAGTACCACGAAGGGGGTAACAGGCATCCAGGAGGTCTGCGACAAGCCCCCATGAGAGACAGAGATCATGTAGCGGAGACCATTCCAGTGGTCCGGCTAGACGAACTCCCCGCAGATGTCGCAGTCCATCCACGGACAGGAGAGGTCATGACAACGGACGAAATCTACGCCCAGCAAAAAGCTTTAGAAACCCAAATTCTGAAACTCGGACGCCTGGTAAAAGACCACGAGCAAATCACTACGAGCGCACCAAATCCTCTGTGTGATGACATCATGAGGGAAAAGGAAAGAAATAGAAACTCGGACCAAGTGATTCCGAACTTGGAATACTATTACGGGGATACTTGTCCCGTGGGTCACCTGACAAGGTACAACAACAAGATGGATTCCAAGGGGCTGAGTGACAATACTAAAGCTCTTACGTTCTCATCCACCCTCTTCGGAACGGCTATGGATTGGTACACCGCTTTGCCAAACAAGTCAATAAGGTCGTATGCAGATCTATCTTCTAAGTTCTTAGCACGGTTCGGAAAATCGAAAAGAAGAAAACGTACCGTGGAGCACCTAGCCGAAGTTATCCAAAGGGAGCAGGAAGATCTTCGAACTTTTCTAGATCGCTTCAATACGGAAGTACTCCGAGTTGAGCCCCATAGTATTGAAGAATGGGTCCGTCACCTGTACGCTAATACTTACAACTCCGAGCTGCGGAGGAAGCTCTCTAGTCAGAAAGTATGGATCGAAAAACACTTGGATGACATCTGTGAGGAGGTGATGTACGGAGAAGAATACCGAAGGAACGTTCCAGTCCGAGCAGGATCGAAGAAGGGGAAGGAACCGCAAAGACAAGAACAACGCCAGGGGAAGTTTGACCAGAAGAAAGATCACAGAGACAAGGGCATTTACAGAGAGAGGAGTCCGCCCAGGAGATTCGCGGACTACACGCGCCTCAACAAGCCGAGATTCGACATCTTGGCCACCATTGTTGAGAAAAAGTTGGACATCCAGTGGCCCAAGCCATCCCATAATCGGAGAAACAGAAATGTGAAAGGATACTGCAAATTTCACAAGAGCCGAGGTCATGAGACCGACGACTGTATCCAGTTAAAAACAGAGGTCGAACACCTGGTGAGAGAGGGCAAGTTGAAGGAGCACATATATGCGGACGAGCCCTCCAGACACGATAGAACGGAGCGGAGAAGGGAGGATAATGCTGTTGACCCGCCACCTCGCCCACTATCTTTGCCACCTCCGCCAGTAGGCTATCTGCCACGCACGGAAGGACATCCGTACAGATACGGCGATGAGACAGAGATGGAGAACCCTCCGTACAGCGGAGTGATCAACACTATCGCAGGCGGACCCTCTGGAGGTGATAGCAGGAATGCAAGAGAGCGGACCGCCCAAAATCTTCGGAACAATGATAGGGCGTACGGTGCCCCCGCGATTCGAGGAACAAATGCAATATCCTTCGACGATAGTGAAATCCCCCCTCCTACGGCAGGAGGTGAGGAGATTGACGACCCGGATGTTCCTCTTGTAGTTTCATTGACCATCGTGACTTATTGAGTGAACAAAATTCTGGTGGATACCGGGAGTTCCTCGAATATCATTTCTAAGGGGACACTAGATCAGATGGAGTTGGGAAGAATCCGCTATGACAGAGTTCACACCTCTATACTAGGGTTTGGAGGAGGAACTGTTCGACCACTAGGAAGTGTTATGTTACACGTTTCACTCGGAACCTTCCCGGCCAGGGTCACACAGTTGGTCCGATTTGTTGTGGTTGACCGGACATTCGACTACAACGCCATCTTTGGGCGCCCAGGACTCAATCAATTCCGGGCTATCTCATCCACCTTACACAACAGAATGAAATTTCCAACTCCCTTCGGAGTAGGAGAAGAGGTAGGAAACATCCGAGAAGCTTGGGAGTGTTACATTATGTCCACGAGAAGGGCATCTGCCCCCATTATGGCAGTCACTGTGACCTCCGATCCGAAAGCTGTTCTCCCGCCTAAACAGGAGAATCCGCAGATAGGAGTAGGAAGCCAGAAGGAGAAGTTCCCTAGAACTGCACGGATCGAGCCTCACGAAACTCTTAAGGAAATCGAGATTGTTGTTGGGAGCCCGGAAAAGAAGACTAGAATCGGAACAGAGACGAGAGCAAAAGTAGAAATGAAACTTATTGCTTGTCTCCGAGACAACAGGGATGTATTTGCTTGGAGCACCGATGATCTGAAGGGAATAGATCCGAGAATCACTGTTCACCGTCTGAACATGGATCCCTCGATCAAATATATTCGACATAAGAGGAAAGACTTTGGCCCAGTCAAGGACGCAATCATATCCGCTGAAGTTGATCGGCTCCTGAAAGCAGGGCACATTGAAGAGGTTAGGTACTCGGACTGGGTCTGTAATGTGGTACTTGTCGAGAAGGCCCCAGGAAAGTGGAGGATGTGTAATTACTTCACGAGGCTCAACAAGTTTTGTCCGAAGGATCCTTATCCACTACCTCGCATAGACCAGTTGGTAGATTCTACTGTGGGATGTGCGCTCCTAAGCTTCATGGACACATATCAGGGCTTCTATCAAATCCGTATGGCCAAGGACTACATCAAGAAAACAGCCTTCTTCACGGCAGGAGGAGTATACTGCTTCAAGGTGATGCCATTTGGGTTGAAAAACGCGGGAGCTACATACCAACGGTTGGTAAATAAGATGTTCAAGGAGGAGTTGGGCAAAACTATGGAAGTCTACGTGGACGATATGCTTGTTAGAAGTAAGACTGAAGAGTAGCATATTGAGCATCTCAACAATTGCTTTTCCATTCTTCAGAAATATGGAATGAAGTTGAACCCCGAAAAGTGTACGTTTGGGGTGAAAGGAGGAAAGTTTCTAGGATACATGGTCACGGAAAGAGGGATAAGTGCAAACCCTGAGAAGATAAAGGCAATCCTAGATCTGCCCCATCCGAAGAACCTCAACGAGGTCCTGGGAAAGCCCGATCAATCAGGACGACTCTCTAGGTGGGCGATCGAGCTAAGTGAGTACGACATTTGCTACCAGGCTCCGTCAGCCAAAAAGGCTCAAGTCCTCGTCGACTTCCTAGCGGAATATCCAGAGGAGGATTCAGAGAAAGTCCCTGACAAGCAGGTGCTCGAATGCCTAGTCACCAAGCATATAGTCCGAAAGCCAGTTCCGCCAAAGTTCAATCCGGAAAACCTCGAGGAGGCTCAGTTCATCAATCGGCCCTTTCCTTTGTCAGATGGGGAAACTCGGGTCAACCAAATGTTCCTTCTTGATGATGTTCCAAGAAACTCCGGTGTTGACAACATCAGAACGGAAATCACGGAAAGGGAGAAACCAAGATCAGAACCTCAGCAGCTCACAGGAGATCTCCAAACCCAAAAACATCCTTCCGATATCTGGACATTGAAAGTGGATGGTTCTTCCACTGGAAGAGTGGGAGGAATTGGAATCTACCTTAAGAGCCCAGATGGCGCGGAACTCGACTATGCGATTTCTTTGGAGTTCAAAGTTACCAATAATGAGGCTGGGTATGAAGCACTTTTAGTGGGGCTGCTTCTAGCCAAGTCACTCCAAGCCCGGAAGCTCAAAGCGTACACGGACTCACAGCTCGTCGAAGCCCAATTTTCAGGGACTTTTGCCACAAAAGGTCCTTCGATGATCAAGTATCTTGAGTTACTCAAGAATGAGGCCAGCCACTTCGAGGAATTCACCTTGGAAAAATTTGATAGAGCCTGGAACGAAAGAGCTGATGCCTTGGCGAAATACGCATCTGCTACAGCAGCTCTAGACACGAGGAGAGTAATCTTACTCACCATTACTGACTCATCCGTCATGAGTCCCAATTCGGCGGTCATGATAGTTGACACAGGAAGAAACTGGATGACTGACATTTTTAACTATCTCAAGGACGGGTCTTTGCCAGTAGATACGAAAGAATCAAGGAGTGTCCAATGCCGAGCAAATAGATACTTTATACTGGGTGACGATTTGTACAAGAGATCTTTTGCCGGGACTCACCTGAGATGTTTGAACCCACAGGAAGCACAAACCGTGCTGAAAGAGATACACAACGGAAGCTATGGGAGTCATTCCGGGGGGAGGACTCTTGCCCAGAAAATCATACGACAAGGCTACTACTGGCCTACCATTGATAAAGATTCTGCCGACCACGCCCGGAGATGTCATGATTGCCAATATTACGCGAACATCCCACATCGTCCGACGAACCCTATGATTCCGTCAATCATAGCATGCCCGTTTGATCAGTGGGGCATCGATATTGTCGGACCATTTCCGAGGGGTACCCAACAGAAGAAATTCCTCATTGTGGCGGTGGAATATTTTACCAAGTGGGTAGAAGCGGAGGCTGTAGCAATTATCACGGAAAGTCGAGTGCCGACCTTCATTTGGAAGAATATCATTTGCCGCTTCGGCCTACCAAGAGTTCTAGTCTCGGATAACGGCGCTCAATTCTCAGGCAGTAGGCTCAAGGAATGGCTTGCCTCCTTCAAAATCGAACAACGTTTCACATCCGTCGGATACCCACAAGCTAATGGTCAGGCTGAATCCAAAAACAAGACAATAGTCAAAATCCTGGAGAAGCGTTTGAGAACTTCCCAAGAAAGCTGGGCAGACGACCTGGATGGCGTACTATGGGCCCATCGCACGACTGCACGGACTGCAACTAGGGAAACCCCACTTGCTTTGGTTTATGGCTCAGAAGCAGTCATACCGGCGGAAATTGCGGTCGAAACTATGCGAGTCCAAGAGTTTAATGATTCCGACAATCATAAAGCTCGGACATTTGACTTAGATATGCTGGAACAAAAGAAACAGAAGCGTTGGCTAATATTCACAGGTATCAAGCAACGGCAGCCCGGGCCTATAACAGAAATGTTCAGGCAAAAAACTTGCAGGTCGGAGACTTAGTACTTCGCCGGGCCGACATCTTGAGCCACGTTGGAAAACTCAAGCCCAAGTGGGAAGGACCCTACAAGATTGTCGGAGCGAGAGTGAACGGGAGTTACGAATTGGAAGACGAACACAGACACTCTCTCAAACGTACCTGGAACGCTAGAAATCTTCAAAAGTTTTACGCGTAGGACGGATTAAGCGGGTTTTTGCCCAGACTGTCTGATTGTTTTTGAACCTCAACTATTTATCATACGGAACTCCGTCAGTTCTGTTTTTATTATCCCTTTTTGTCTTTGGCCATGCAGCCTACAAAGTTGTAACTGAATTTCCGTCAAATCAATACAACTTTTATCTTTCAGATTCGTAGATTCGGAATCTATCAGACATGGTAACAAGAAAAGACACAATGAATTCTATTCATACATGCGAACCAAGTGTACAAAATACTGCCAGCGCAGTCTACAAATCTCGGATCTTTGTCTGGACATGCACGATATGGTGCACGGTCTACAGGGAATCCAGTGCAATGCAGAGTGAAATACCGGCAAAACAAATGACGTGAACAAGTTGAAACAATCGAGTTTTCTGCCAAACCATCTTTAGAGACTCCAACTCTCTTGAAATTAGGAAAACGTAACCAATTCAAGAGAGATTCGAGCCACTAAAGGAGGGTCGGAAGAAAGGAATAGAGGCCTACAAATCAGATCGACAAAGACAGAAGAAGGGGAATTTTGAGATCGGCTTGAGCGGTTTCTTGAGGCTTGGGCTGTGTCTTTATATAGGACACCCCGACCAATCAGCGTCCGCCACGCCAACAGGTCAACTTCAACATTGGGGCTGAGACTGGATCACTTGAGTCATCCAACACAAGCAGGCCCATCAAACCTAATTGCTAGTCGATTTTGTAATACATGCGAGTCAACAAAATTTGACGCGGAGAGAGTGGGAGAACGGGCAATTTTCAGAAATCAGTCTGAATATTAAAAATATAGAGTTAAATTGTATGGAGGTTACAAATTATAAAGGTCCGAGGACCATACATATTTTAACGGGGCATACCCCGCCTTGTTCTCTCAACGGATCCCAGAAGCGGAGCCCTGAGATTTCGAGCCACCACCGCGAGCTTCTTGAGCCTGCTGCTGCATTCAGATCCTCCTGCGGATCATCTTCACAATCCGCTCCCTTTCTGCGGTTAGCCTACTAACTATCCCCGGACACGGAGGAGGGTCCCCTTCGAAGTCGAGAATGATTGAGTCATCTGCGGTCCCCTTTCCGGGATAATATGGGGGATGCTTGACCCCGCAGGCACAGTCCACCCAGTGACGGAAGCGATCAAACCTGGGATGGTTTAGTTCTTCGGGATCAAGTTGGCTTCCGAGGGGCGGAACGTACGAAGCAGCAACGTAAGCACGATGCCTGGCTTACTCCGCTTGTTCTCTGGCTACAGCGGACATTTGGACGGACTCTCTGGAAGGATAGGGAAGTCTGATTAGGAAAAAGGGTTAAAAAGTACAACAGTAAGAAAAGGGCACTTACCCCTTTCTTATTTATAGTAGTGACAAACCCGTACGATCTCAACATGTGTCACTCATCCGACGGCTCAGAAGATGATGGGACGCAGTAATAATGACAAATTCACTGCTTCACCTTCCTTCCTTCTAGAAGAATCACGCATCCCAAAGGTCGATGGGATTTAGCAATCACGGACAGTACGAAAATTCGTGAAACGATGGTTTTGACTTCTACGTCGGACGCCATCTACTGCGATCCGTTTTCTTTACAGATTTGTGTGTTATGATAGTTAAGCACACGAACGATGAACGGAAGCAAATAAAGCAGAAAGCAGGCAATAACTCGAAGTTACAGGAAATATTGTTTTACAGACAATTAGTACGGATAAAAAATAAAGCAGCATTGTTCAAGGCAACGTTCCGTGCCACAAAGAGATGCAGATTCAAGACATTACATAAGTTTCACGGGGCATACCCCAGATTCTTCACTGAGGATTGGGTTGGCTCGGACCCGATTCTCCAATGCGAGGCGGATCGGCAGTAGACGAGTTGGCAGCAGCTTGGGCAGCAAGGGCTTCCGCGAGCTCGAACAGGTTGAAATCTTCAGCAAGACCAACTACCCGGGAAGGCATGTAATACCAGTCCTTGAGGAAAGCCCGGTAGTTCTCGAACGGGATGAAACACACCTTTTGTAGGGCATCCGGCACACACTTCGGGAGGAAGGGTCCACCGTTCTTGATCTCCAGTTCACCTTCCTCAGTGACAAGATCCGCAAACTCACAAGCGGCCAACCGATCGTCCGAGACAACATCCACGGGAACTTCCACGCCGTTAGCATCCGCAGAAGGGTTTAACCCTTCCGCCTTCCAATTAAAATCTTGAGGAAGTAACCCCTTGGACTGTAGTTGACCGATGGCAGCGGAGAACCCATTCAGCCGAGATTCGTCGGACTTGTCCGCCATGAAGAACTTGAAAGAATCCGACTTCATGAAATCTCGGCCCGCCTCAAGACGAGCGTATTGGAGGTCTTCCAGCAGGTAATCCTTCATATCTCGGAAGGCACTCATTGATTTCTGGGTGAAACCCTC
The DNA here is from genome assembly GCA_026545765.1 of Plantago major. Taxonomy (NCBI): domain Eukaryota; kingdom Viridiplantae; phylum Streptophyta; class Magnoliopsida; order Lamiales; family Plantaginaceae; genus Plantago; species Plantago major. The sequence continues at coordinate 32,462,298 of CM048839.1, forward strand.
CTGCCAATCCAAGTCCGCCTTGATTGCCTCCCAGCTGGTCTTCAGCTTATGGAACTTCACCTCATGCTCCTTCAGCTGCATCTCCAACTGCTTCACTTTTTCGGCCTCATCCGCGGAACTGGCCATGGCCTTGAACAACTCGTGCTCAATGGTAGCTCGCTCACTAGCTTTCCACTACATGGCTCGGATGAAGCATCCAAGCTGCAAAGAATCCATATAAACATAAGTTGTATACTTGTCATAAGAACATAATGAGAAAACCATTAGAAGATCACGGACCTGCTGATATAGTACATTGAGGCCACCGACCCGCTCAACCTCGGGAAGTCCGCAGGCACGCTCATACTCCTTGTCGAGAGCGGCCTGGTCAGTCGGTAGAACGGCGGCCAGCTGCTGCCTCTTGCTTGCTTGGGATGCCTCCGTGGGAGCTCTCCTCTTCCGCCCAAACGTTATGGCATCCCGCATAAACACTTCTTGCTGAGGCGCGGATCCAGCAGCGGTTGGTGGCCTGGAGGCAGTGGCGCTCCGAGTAACAGGGGCTTTGCCCTTGTCAGGCACCCCAAGGGCTTGCGGGTCTTCTCCCGCCTTGTTCCGCCTCTCCTCCTCTGCGGCAAACACTGCCGCATTCTTGGGATCTCCCATAGGAAGACCAGCGGACGTGTTGATAATCTTGGTCCTCTGACCAGCGGTGACCTCCAGAGATTGTTGCTCTCTCTGCTGCCTCTTCTTTTCGGCGAGTGTCGACATGATATAGTCGAACCAGTGAGCTACATAGCAATGTAAACATTTCAAAACACGGACGAATAATAGAAAAACAACAGGAATATCGGAGATAAGAAAATTCATGACGAGACATTCAAAACACGGAGCTGCACAAATCATAAGTTAGACTCCTTACTGAAATCTGTCTTTCCTCCGACTTCCACAAGATCCATCCGCATAGATATGGCAGCGGCTGACAAATTAGTCTGTGGAACGGGTAGGTAGGCGGATCATTCTTCTTGTGGATCTCCGCCACCCAAGGAGCAACGTTCTTCGGAAGCGGGCGCCAATCAGGGATACTCTCCCATAGGAATTTTGTGGGTAGCCCCCATCATTCCCTCTGTCTCTCGGACATCCCTGGCTTTAAAGCCATCCGTACAAAAATGTACCTATCCCACCATTTCGACCCCAATGACGAGATGGAGTCCGAAATGAAGTTATAGGGTTTCCTATTCATAAAGGTGTAAAAAAGGGGATTCCCCGGACTAAAAGAAACATGGAAAAGCTGCCTAAAGTTCTAAAATTCACCGCCCTTCTTCTTACAAAAAATTACAAAACAAATAAGGTTACCCAGGGACTTGGGGATAACCTGACTCGGACCTATACCAATATGGTTCAAAATGTTCTTCAGTTCTGTGGCAATGGGGATCTTCCATCCGCAGGAGAAGGCAACCTCGTGCACGCACATAGACCCAGCGGGTGGGTTATAGAATGCATGCCCGGGATCAGGGATCATTATTTCTACGGACTCGGGGATCTCCCATTTTGGCCTCCATTCTGGAATCTCCTCAGGCTCGACCCTCGATGGACAAGTAGGAAGAAGCCCGTCCGCGTTTAGCTCTCCAAATTCATCTGCTATCACCACTGCGGACGCAGGACGAGGAAATTTGATCCTCGCCGCCTTGGCACCACGGCCTTCAACCAACGGAAGGCTAGATTGAGCGGAAGCGACAGAGTGCAATACAACCCGACAACCGGCACCTCTCCGGGGACGAACATTGGGAGAACCTTCCTCTTCTTCCTCCCCATCTTCACCTTCTTCCTCTCCGCCTTCTTCCTCCTCTGCACCACCATCAGGTCTCCCAGATGTACCAGGGTTGGACGGACCTGTCTCACCACAACACGGTCTTCCACTCCAGCCTCAAACATCTCCAAATCATCAGCTTCATGCCCGCTGTCGCCCTCACGTTCTATCTGAGGCTCATTCGGATCTACAGGCTCTCCCACACCGCCTATAGTCCGAGATTGGACTAACGATCTCGCCTCATTAACATCTTCTTCGACCACTGGTCCGTCCGTCGGAGGATTGTCTGCATCATGGGTTCCATGCCTGGCGTCAGAATCTCTAGAAGATAAGACATCCACGAGATAATCTTCTACGGACACGCTCACGCCCGCGGATTCACCGCCCGAATCTACTCCATCATGGTAATCCCGCGCCTCGTGAACGTTTTGACTATCGCTCCCGGACATCCTAGGGCAGAAGGAAACGGATCAGAAACGATGATTGTTATTGTCCGAGAGTTCATTTATATGTCTTATTAAGTCCAGAGGTCCAAAAAAAAAAAAAAAAAAGAAGAAGTTTAAACCCTCAGATTTTCTATACACAGAAGGACAGGGGCCCCAAAGCCCTGGCACATAAAGCTGTGCCAATGGCACCACGATCTGCCCCTTACGGCACGGCAATAAAAGAAACAATTTACGGGTGTACGCCACAACCCATATCAATTTATCATCAAGTAAGCTTGCATTGTCAAGAGGGGTTGTGTCGGACAGGACGTACCAAACAAAAGTACATGGCATCAGTGAGGAAAATTAGCATATTATGAGCATGAAGGAGAAACACGTCAACTAGCATCTCGACCAAATGTATTGCAAGAGCCTATTACTAAAGACAATCGCAATTACGGAAGCAGCAAGGGAAGGATACACTTAGATATGCAAGGGGCGTGTAGCAAGTACAAGCAACTTTAACAAAAAATGAGGGGTACTTACTTGTTAATATTCAAACTGGAAAGTTCAACGGACGCTAGAGTTGGGAGTGTGCTCCGAGGTTACAGATCTCAGCTGGATAGCCCAAAGTCTTACAAGTTCCAGTTGATCGGATCGATCTTGCGTTGTTTGAATTGCTTGAAGATTGCTCAGAGTTTCAATTTAACTAAAGTGTGAAAGTGACCGATCGCCTAACTATTTATAGGGGCAAATTGGGAAGGCCAAGTGTCACATCACTGAGGTTTAAGTCGCGACCGTCGATCTGTTTAATCCAACGGTCATGCCGATTCACGAATAAATGGCTAACAACACATTACGTCTAATGCTCGACAGAGGAGTCACATCACTTGATCTCAACCGTTGAGGCTTTCCAATCCAACGGCCGCATCGTTTCCCTCGGGATCTTACCCCAGGGGCCGGACATGCAACTTGTTGGACCCCTTTGATTTACTGTTCGGAGGTCCATCAGGACCATTACACATATTTGGCCCAACGGATAACCTCCTACTTGATCTTCCTCGGAAGACTTCGTCAGATCCTAACCGTACTCGGACCTACATATGTCGGATACAAATACCTTTTCCATCTACAGTCCCAGTTATGTAATAACTCAGACTGCAGACGGAAAAGGGGGGGGGGGGGAAGAGATATGTTGAACTCTTGAGGACACGGACGATGGATCCCGACAAAAAGGATTTTTTCCTTTTTCTTTTAGCTAACGATTCGGACACGCTCCACAAACACGATTGTTCCCTCATAGTTACCAACTATCTTCTACTAAGATACTTGGAAACTGGGGGGACATATGTTGATACGGATATGTGTCCAATCCGTTAAGGGCGCCATAGAGCGTGTCCTAGAGCGCATCAAGGCTGAGATAGCCATTCAAAGCTAGTCCGACCTTCGAGTGGTCTGTCCTAAAGGAAACCATCTTAGGTCAACTAGTACTCACAAGTCAGCACGCCATTTCAGCTAGGTCCGACCAAGCTAGATAGATGACTTCCGAACCTGACAAAAAGTTACCTGGTCCTCCCAAGTACCGCAAACTGTCAGTCCTAAGATGCCAAACGGACCGTACGAGAGAATTTCGGACGCCACCAAAGGCAAAGAAGCAAACGATTCGATGTAACCATTAAGATGCTTCTGTGAAACTCTAAGGTCCGGACAGCTTGAGTTACCCAAGGCAGAGTCAACCAATCATGCAGATCTGTCTGAGGGACTTACACGGACCCAACATGCGGAACAGTACTCTCAGAGGGAAAGGTCCAAACTACCCTCCCAGGCCCATTAATTAGTATTGGATTACTGTTCACTAAGGGGCCATGGGCCAAATGTAGCATTGGTGTCCAAATCTGAGGCATACACTTGGCATCATCTTATGAGCCACTTCATAAGCATGATATAACTATAAATATAACACAAGGTCCAAGACCTTGAGGTAAGGAAAATTCCCTAGGAAATGGTGTTGTCCCCTAAGTCATAAGCACCCTTGATTTCATAACCTTTCCCATTACTATTGCATTGAGAGCTTTCAACTCTCCTTTGAGTAAAGCCTCCTTCCGGATTGACTTAGGCAATCCGGGTAACCCGTTCTAACCCCCCCCCCCCACTTAGTCCTTTCAGATACTCTTGCTCGGACAAGCCTTTGCTCGGACTTCAAGTTGGAGGCGGATCCTAAATTAGGTTACTTGTAGTAGTAGTGTTGGTGTTGGAGGTTTTATCCCTCAACATAACATAAAAAAATGACAAAATGTTTTATCAATTCATGCCAGCATCCTTCCTTCTTCTCAAGCCTTCTTCTTCTGACCATCTGCTTTCTTTTGATTATTGATTTCATCCTTAGTTACCACTTTGCCTTTGTAACTACAAATAAAACTTATTAGAGTTAGCTAGGCAAAGTAGTTATCAATTCATGCCAGTGAAATGCTGATTCAGTACTTACTCTATGCCAAGTTTATCACAAAATATTTTTCTTTCTTATTTCTTATGATACAAATATATATTTGCTTTACGGTAAAAATGGCAAAATTTGTATATTATTTTTCATTATATTTTTTTCTATACCACTAAAAAAAATTATCCTCCCTTCAATAATACTTTTTAAGATATGCGTCCTAGTCGGTTTTTAATACTGGCTTCGCCCCTGGTAGAAACCTTCCCTCTGTTGTTCTTGCCCCATTTTTGCCAGCTATTTTGTACATAAATATAATGTTCATCTTTTACATAACCTATTATAAGTAAGGAATAAAAAGCCTCAATAGATGTCATTTTATCTGCATCATAGCATTGGCGATACTCACGATAATCACTGGTGTTTGGATCATGATGTGTATATATATCATTGTGTACAAATTTTCTTGTCTCTTGGATCGAGGCAATGATGGGCCCCGACTGTCTGAATATACCAAGAAACCCACCCTCGAATTTAGTTATAAAGTTGGTAACTGTGATCCTTAGGCCCTCTGGTTCAGAGGTACCCTTTTTCCCCTATATGCGTGTCTTTAAACACTATCTTTTTTTCTTATTATAACATCTATCAAATGATCATGATATGTCCCGCGCTCGGGCCCTGGTACATTGGCACCTATTATTGACGTACGGTCAAACATGTACTCAGAAGAAACCAAACACTTCTTCCCAAGTACTCAGTACAGATATGAAGAGAGGCAGCTTGACATAGCAACACATGAACGATTGCTGCTTTGGTGCACAAATGGATCGGTATCACAAACTCCAAGACTTCAAATAGGTGCCACGAAGGTGCACGGGATGCCAAACGGGTCAACGATGGACTAGAAGTCGAGTTTCGAGCCCAAAAGGAAATCAGGCAATAGCACCATCGTCTGTACGCATTGGCAGAGAGCCACTGCGCAGAGTTGATCGTCCGGTACGGCAGGCGGGCGATCGCCTGCTGCTGCGATCTGGCTTGATCCGGCGTCACTATTTTCATTTTGTGCGTTTTAAACTCCAGATTTTTGCAATTCAAACATACCTTTCATTTTGTCCAATTTAAATTTTCAAATCACTAAATTCCTTTCCTAACTCTGTCCTTATCTCTACCCAATTGTATTATTTTTATTATATCCTAAACCAAAATGTATCCTTGGAAAAAGGATAAAGTTGGTTTTCATTGTATATAACCCCGTTACCGTCATAATGCACCTATACAACATGTACTTCGGAACTAATACAATTATACAATAATTAGTGTCATACAACATTTTTAAATAAGAAAATAGATAATATTCGAAAACTATCCTCAACCATAAGATAGAGATGGTCTCCCCAAATTAAATGCAATGAAAATCGAAAAAACTTGTTTTACAAAGTCCTTTTGTCCTGTATCATTGAATAATAAACAAGATGATCACTAGAGCAATTAATGAATACCTCAAGATTTAGGTGCAGAGGTAATGTCTAGAAAAGAAATTTTGATTATTTTGGCAAATTGTTCCCAAGTCAAAGGTGCAGCTATAATGTTGTGCTTCAAGGATCATGCTTCACTAAAATCCATCCACAAATCTCATCGGATCAAATCTAGTACATTGAACAAAATACATATAATGAAACGTCTCGTCTTGTCATAGTTCGAGACCCTACTCATATGGACGGATCTCCGGACATTTTTCTTGATTTGATAAACAACACGTATTCTTTTCCGCACACTTTATACTTATTTATGCGTGCATTGAAAAACTTCTCAATGAGACGTCATCATGTATATGGAGCCGCCACACGTAGAGTTGTTACGCGAGTCGAACCTTAACGAGGGCTCGGCTCGGCTCGTTAAGTCTCGAGCTCGGCTCGCTTGATAAGGTAAACGAGCCGAGCTCGAGCCTCATTTTATGCTCGTTTATCTAACGAGCCGAGCCCGACTCAATAAAGCTCGTTAAGGCTATTATTTTAGCAAATTTATATTTTTTTTATACTTATTTTTAATAGATAAGGCTCGATAAAGCTCGTTATGGCTCGTAATTTTTCGAGTTCGGTTCGAACTCGAGCTTGTTACAAGTTATTCGAGCTCGAGCTCGAGTCCATTTTTTTACTCGTTTTGTTAACGAGCCAAGCTCAAATTCGGCTCGACTCGTTTAACAACACTAGCCACGCGTAACTTAAAGTAATTATACACAGTTTTTCAACACGAAAATTACACCCTGACGTTTTCAATCCCTTTAAAATCTAACTACTATTAAACTTTAGAACATTATGGTACGATGGAAATGAAAAGTACAAAACGTGGAGAGCGAAGATAGGTCAAATAAAACAAGAGGGGAAAAGCCATGTGCGAGAATCCAGTAAGGTCCCAAGATGTTAAAAAATTAATGGACTAGTCCTGTTAATGGGTTGCTCCTTTGTCCTAAGGAAATAGGGATGGACCTTTCACTCCAAAGTGCACTGAATCCTTCCATGAACAGGAACTTATTTATGCACTATGTACTTACTACTCATACTCATACTGCCCGTAAAGATAACTTTGTTATTGTGCTTTCAGAGAACGACAGTTTGACTCAAAATAAGTGTTGGGAGAATTTTGCTACTCCAAATTTTACATCACTTCATTTATGTTTTGTTTGTGCATTCAATTCACTTTGCTTGAATTGAGACTACAAATATCTTTGTCTAGGCCCCTCATGTATAGTTCATCCTAACAATGATATAAAGCATATTTGTTGATCTTGGATGCATGTACTATTAATTATTGACTAAATCCAAGATTTGTGTAGATGTCACAAAAATATTGGATACTATTAGGTAGACAACATGTTTTTCTACTAAAATATTGGATACTATTAGGTGGACAAGATGTTTTTTTATAACTTCAAATTGAAGAATGAATAACCATTGTACATTTGGGAATTAGGGTAAATTTATAAAATTCATTAGTTTAATATAATTCATGCATTCTTTTGTGTCAATATCAATGGGAATATGAGATTAGGAAGAAAGAATATGTAAGTGTTGTAAATAGAGTTGTTACACGAGTCGAGTTTTATCGAGAGCTCGACTCATTCGATAAGGTGTTCGAGCCTAACTTTGTGCTCGTTCTATTATCGAGCCGAGTAGAGCTTAGCTCGTTGATATTCAACGAGGCTCGTTTAGGCTCGGTCATGTGTGTGTGTTTCATTAACGAGCTCAAACTTGGCTCGAGCTCGACTAAAGTTCAAACCAAATGTGCCGAGCTGGAGACTACTTATCGTGACTCGAGTAATGAGATATTCGACTCATTTAACAGATTTAGTTTGTAAAGATGTTGGTTAATTAGTTTGACCTTTCCTAATATGGCATGGAAATTAAGCATCTAGTTAACCCAACGTCTGAAAATGAAAAATCCAAGGAGTACTAGAAAGACACAAAAACATTACAATACACAAGGGTAAAATTCATTTTTGTTACTCCATTGTGAGATATTTTCGATTTTGGTACTCCAGAGTGGTCGCGTTCAATTTAGGTACTATTTATTAATAACTATTTACGATTAAGGTACTAATTGTAAATTAGATGGTGTGTGTGCAAATCAGTACCAAATTACAATTAACCTAACTCCAATTTCACGTGAATTCGATCAATTGAAAGTCGATTGAAACAAAACTGATGAAAAAGCCTACAAAAATGGATCTGCCGAGGAAGAACTTGACGCTTGTGAGTGGGACAATATCCACAATATCTTGCGAACGGTCAATTTTCTATGTCTATCTTTCGGCGTTTGACATTCGCTCGCACGTGAATGCGATGGTGCACCTCATAAATCTAATTAGTACCTAAATTGTACATAGTTAATGATAATTAGAACTTAAATTGGACGCGACCACTCTGAAGTATCAAAATTGAAAATGTCTGAAGTATCAAAAATGAATTTTACCCCAATACACGAATAAAGAGGAAATTGGGAAACTTAATGGGCAAGATCCGATCTATATTGAATCCAGGTACAATTGGAGCTGGGTTGGGCAGACATGATTGGCCCAATTGTAGCTCTTCTTTTTTTCTTTTGAGTAAGCCCAATTGTAGCTCTAAGTTTCGGCAAACACAAGTTGTCTGGCATTAGTCCTTTCTTTCGCTTAAAAAAAAGTTGGGAAAATTGAAGGTAAAATACTTCAAAATCATAAACATAAAATAGTGTTAAAAGTTAAACCTCAGAATATGAATCAGAATGACTTGTGCTGGACGATATAATCCTTAGACGAGTATAAATTATGGAATACATCTAGCAATTGTGGTGCACATATAGATATAGTGGTGTGACTTTTTCTGAAATAAATATTTAAGTTGTGCAAGTAAATTAGTGGAATGCATCTAACACTTGTTAAGTGGTGGTGATTTTCCTAATATTAATCAAGATTGACTAAAAGAAAATTAGACATCTTATTGTGCCAATTTCTCATACTGTAAAAGTTTTGTACTCACCTACTAGCTAAAAGTTGTAAATTTTTAGATCAGCTGCTGGGATTTTTATCCAGAATGTGCAACGGAGTTAATAGTTCTGTTTTTGCTAGTTTTATGTTAGCTTTATTCATATAAATTCATATATATTCACAATCAAGACTGGTAATAATAAATGAACTAAGCGGCCGTTTGGTTTGGGGTGTTTTCTAATGGTATTTGGAAAACACCCCTCGAAATACCATGTTTGGTTGTATAAATCTGAAATACCAAAGCCCGCTAAAAATCCAAACTCACCAAATACCGGAATTTCTAGCCCGCAAAATTAGTTCTTCGAAATACCACTTAGAAATACCCACATAGACTGGATTATTGAGATTAGGTATTTGGTCCCAAAACCAATCTTTCATACAATTACATCTTTAGCCCTCAAAATCATCATAACCCCTTCTGATTCACGTCTTCATCTTCTTACGCCGTCTGCTAGCTACGCTTCATCTTCAAACGCCGTCTGCCTGCTCGCAAAACCAAGGTAATTTTCGTCCTTCTCTATGGATTGATAGTGATTAGATAAAAAAGAATCTCATTTGTGATTCTATCATATCTAACCCATCTATAATGTTTTTGTAAAATAAATCATGAAATTGGACTCTTTGAAAAAAACGTGAGGTTGCTTTATTTTTATTGTAATATGATTTGATTAGGTATTAATTTTCATTAAAAAAAAAATAAATAGTGTGGGGTATTATAGTACATTACGAGAAAACCCGAAAAATGTTGTTTGTACCAAACATGGTATTTCGATTCCAAATACCATGTCCGCTCAATAATACCAAACATAGTATTTATACTGAAATACCAATTGAATTACCATGGTTTTTTCACCGGGCCTAAATACCATGAATTTGTGAATAGTAAATACCATATTCAAACCAAACGGCCTCTAAGCGCATTTCTACCCTACAGCATGATGCACTACCTCTTGGTGTTTTAATGTGTTGTACAACACAACATTTAATACATATGGTACAACCTGTAAAGCACCACGAGATAGTGCAGCGTGCGGTAGGGAAGAGGAAACCCACACACATGCTTGCTCATGATATTTCATTTAATGCAGATCGGAGTGTTGTGTTGTACTCCTTTTCATGATGCAATTCCACACCTTTAAGAAAATGTTCACTATTTCACTAGAATCGTTGTGTTATTTAGGTCCGTATAACATTTATATACGGGTATAAAAATTATATCATCACTAAATAACCGTATGCGTTATCATTCCTCTAAGTTGCAACTAATAATATGTCACATGTCGTCTGTTGCACCAATGTGGAGGTCTAGGTTTTAGACCGAACCCGATACGAAATCATTTACAATCCCACAATACATGTTAAAATTTTAATATGTCAGATATGAAATTAAATTATGTTAGGAATATCTGTTAGTATTTTGATCACTCATCACATGTTCTTGTCTTAGTCAGAAAGGTGATTAAGTACTCTTGGTTCACTTGAACATTGTAAAAGAGGAAATCACTAAGTATGATTAGTCTAGTAAATCTTGTATTAGAATTATAGGTCTCTGAGTGTAATTTTTATTTCCAAAAGACCATGAAGATCAATCCTAGCAATGGAGCTTTTATGAAGATTAGAAGACTGTAGATTGCACAAAATTTATGAAGCTATCAAGGTTTAGTCTAACTCAGAAAGACTATGTCCTTAATTCTTTCTTAAGTGTATTTACTTACTTTTGAAATATGTTTCTGGACATATGACATCATGAGTATGGAGCATGCAAGCCATCAGAAAGGCTCATGTATCCGTTGAAGACTACAGGACAAGAAATAGTACAAGTGCATTAATTGCATAGGCGAAAAGTCAAAGCCAGATCCTCTGAGACATGAGACAAGGACTTCTGAGTACTCATTTCAAGATAAGTATGGACTGAATTTGAATTGTGTCTAACGGATATCATTCCAACAACTCTCAAATTCATCTATATATATCACACACTTAGATGCTGAGAAATACATACCTTAGAACGCTCTATCTTGCAAACTTACCATCAAGCAAAGTATTCTCTCAAGCACTCTACTACCCTTTCTGAAAGCTTCATTGCTCAAGAATCACTAGTAGTTCTAGGTTGTCTGAACCTTAACAAGAGATTGTTATTCGTAAAAAGAGTTGAACTATCGATACCCTTTTCAAGCTCATTCTCCGTAATCGGACATCAATTACTTGGGTCAAGAAAGAGCGCATCGCCATCCACTGAACAAGTGTATTAAGTAGTCTTGTTCTATTAGGCTCTCTGAAAACATAACTGAAAAGTTATACGAGAAGCCTCTCTGACAAACCTTATTACCAGCACCATCAAGGCGTGGAGTAGAGGAAGTACTTGATTTGGGAAATCAAGGAATAACTCCAAGGTTATCTGAGTATAGGAAGTACTTAGCTCTAGGAGCTGGGGAATAACTCAGGGGGAACATTTGGTTGGGAACCATTTGTTTAGGAATCTTAGAATAGAATTATTGTAAGGTGAACTCAATTATCTGTTCTAGTGAATTCTAGGTCTCAGAATGACCGAAGTGGATTAGTTGGAGGATTACGCCACCTCCAGATACCACTATATTTGCTGTGTCATTTACCTCTCTGTATTTACATTTCAGCAAAGCACACACACATACTTATTGTTTCTGCACTTACCTATCTTAAAGTCTTCCGTGCTCTGAATTTAAGTATCAGAAACCCCCAGGTTTATGAGAAACTGTGTTTATCGACAAAAGTTTTAAAAGACTATTCACCCCCCCCCCTAGTCTTTTACTTTGCCGTTATCTGGACCAACAAACTACAATTGAATCAAACGGTTTATAATTAGAACCAAATTGTTACTTTTATTCAACACTTCGAGGAAAATTTGGCTAAAAAGTTTTTTAAAAAGTGAACGGACCGGATTGGTTCATTTTCTTGAGTAACTACTACTTCAAGGTTATCAAATTGACTATTGAAGGGTAATTTCAATAGATTTGCTCCAGTAGTAACAAAAATTGTTTTGGCATTATCGTCGACATAATAGGTAATACAAATGCATGGATACTAAATATATAAACCTTGTAACTAAGTTTCCAAGGACACTTAGACAAAAAGCGCACGAGTATTACAGACATGAAAATAAGGACAAAAGCGCACGAGTATTACACACGTGAAATGAAGTCAAAACCAAAAATGATTAAGAATCCGAAGCCTAAATTGACACCATGTGCACAACCCTTATTCTTCTCCGTCTTCTTTTGTAGTTTCATGTGCAATGCGGGTTCTATGATATCATTATTATGATGCTCCACGACTCAAGTTATGTGTTGATGACTCTTCCATAATAGGACTCGAAATCTGTAAAAGAAAGTACATTTAGCTCAATTAGCATAATTATGTGCATATATTGTATTGATGTGTGGAAGTTTTGCTTTAACTAAAAAAACTAGCAAAAACTAACTTGTCTAAAAAACAATTCATCATCCAAGTCGACGTCATTAAGTAGATCCTTCCATATATAAGTTCTTGGTTTGGGGTAGGAGTCATGTTCAATCCACCTAGGGTATCAAATATGGATTGATCGTCAGGGTTGATCATATTATATATTGACAACTCACCATCTCCCGTGTCTCAAAGCTTGACATTTCGAAATGGGACGTGGCCAATCAAGTTTTCTTAATGAACATGGAAATTATGGCCTTGGGTAACGTCATGCACTGACATGTGAGCATTTTTGTACATCAATAAAATTATTAGCTATATCTTGTTCATTTGAGTTGATTGAGGGATCTCCAGCAAAGTGATCATCTATATTTTTTGTTACATTTAAGTTTACTCGAGGGTTGCTTGTTAAACAGGGCATAGTACCAAATCTTGGCGGAGGAATATCAAACTGCATAGCCTTATTATAATTTTTTTTTCTTTGTCTCCACCAACATTGTAGTTACACTTCTCAGAACGACATTTTTGTAAAATTAGAACAAATGTCAATTTTAAATAAGGAAAAGATCTGTAAAGGTTGGACCTAATTATTGAGGTATATGAAGATAAACCTGAAGACGGCTAGCCACTTGCATTCGGCTGAGTCCGGGCACGTTCATTATCTTGAGAATTTCTTTTTGATCACATCCTATTTTCCATTAAAAGAATAAAAATAAATAAATTATAAGATCAAGCCATTTGTGCAAAATTCGATCGTTATTTATTGCTCTTGTATCAAATAATGTGTACTTACTCCCTTCTCCTAACCTCTTGACAGCATTGATAAATTTCTTGTGAAGGTCTAGAGTCCAATCAGTCTAATGCTTCATCCCAGACCCATGACCAATTTGATTTCATGCAGTACTGCTTCCTTCGCCATTGATTGTGTTTTTCTGAGTTTTCTGGTTCTTCACTGATTTAGAGCATTAGTCAACATTGACATGTTGAACATTATTGTCATGTTCGTGTTTGGTTCCAGTGTTGAGTGATTCATAATATGCCATCAATCCTTGAAATCTTTCATTTTCTCTAAGTTTGCGTATCGTTTCTCTAAGCACATGTTGCCATGTGTGTTTAGCAAATTGAACGGTTATCCGCTTTGAAATTAAACTGCAATCAACTCTCAAATTGCTGATCGCAAACCGTTTATAATTATAACCAAATTGTTACTTTTATTCAACACTTCGAGAAAAATTAGGCTAAAAAGTTTTTAAAAAGTGAACGGGCGAATTGGTGCATTTTCAAGAGTAAATACTACTTCAAGGTTATCAAATTGACTATTGAAGGGAATCAAAAGATTTGCTCCGGTAATAACAAAATTTGTTCTGACATTATCATCGACATAATAGGTAATACAAATGTATGGATACTAAATATATCAACCTTGTAACTAAGTTTCCGAGAAAACTTAGACACAAAGCGCACGAGTATTACACACATGGAAATGAAGATAAAACCAAAAATGATTAAGAATCTGAAGCCTAAATTGACACCATGCGCACAACCTTATTCTTCTCCGTCTTCTTTTGTAGTATCATCTGCAGTGCGGGTTCTATGATATCATTATTATGATGCTCCACGACTCAAGTTATGTGTTGATGTCTCTTCCATAACAGGACTCGAAATCTGTAAAAGAAAGTACATTTTGCTCAATTAGCATAATTATGTGCGTATATTATATTGATGTTTGGAAGTTTTGCTTTAACTAAAAAAAACTAGCAAAAACTAATTTGGCTAAGAAACATTCATCATCCAAGTCGATGTCATTAAGTATATCCTTCCATATAAGTTCTTGATTTGGGGTAGGAGTCATGTTCAATCCACCTAGGGTATCAAATATGGATTAGGCTCTGTTCTCTTCGTCTGAACAGAACAGAACTGAACTAATCTGAACTGAACTGAATTGTAGTATAAAATATAACTAAGCAGAGCTGAACTAAACTGAACTGAATGAGTTTGCAGACGAAGAGAACATAGCCTTAATCCTCAGGGTTGTTCTTATCATATATTGACATCTCACCATCTCCCGTTTCTCAAAGGTTGACATTTCCAAATGGGATGTGGCCAATCGAGTTTTCTTGATGAACTTGGGAATTATGGCCTTGGGTATCGTCATGCACTGACATGTGAGCATTTGGGACACCAATAAAATTATTAGCTATATCTTGTTCATTTGAGTTGATTGTGGGATCTCCAAAAAAGTGATCATCTATATCAATATTTGTTGTTACATTTAAGTTTACTCGAGGTTTGCTTGTTAAACAGGGCATAGTATCAAATCTTGGCGGAGGAATATCAAACTACATAGCCTTATTATAATTTTTTTTCTCTGTCTCCACCAACATTGTAGTTACACTTCTCAGAACAACATTTCTGTAAAATTAGAATAAATGTCAATTTTAAATAAGGAAAAGATCTGGAAAGGTTGGACCTAATTATTGAGGTATATGAAGATAAACCTGAAGACGGCTAGCCACTTGCATTCGGCTGAGGTCGGATTGTTAGGAATATCTGTTTAGATTTTGATCAGCAACCTAATGACTTATCTTAGCTCAAAAAGGTGGTTAGTACTCTTGGTTCACTTGAACACTGTAAAAGAGGAAAATCACTAAGTATGATAGTCTAGCAAATCCTGTATAGGAAGTTAGGTCTCTGAATGTAATTTTTTATTTCTTTGAAGAAGAACAAGAAGAAGGTATCCGGCAGAAGAGCTCAACATATTTGAAGATTTGAAGACTGCACAAGATTGCTGGAGACTAATGTCATCAGATACCTATGTCCAGATATCTTGAAGAAACAAGTGTTTTTCAATAAACAAGTGTTGCAAAAGATATCTGAGAATACAAGGTTTCTAAATGAGGAAAAGTGCCCACAGATATCTACACTCAGATACCTTGGATAAAAACTATGTTTCTGGAAAACAATATTGTAACAAGTATCTGGAGATGTGAAGGTCTCTGAAAAGGGACGTGCAATGCTTCAGAAAGCATGCATAGTTCCGTTGGCACTAGAAGACAAAGTATAGTACAGTACATTAAATGTGCGGACAGAAATGTCTGAACAAAAACGGCAGTCTCTGAGAAGAAGACAAATGTACAACAGTACTATACTCAGATATCAATAGTTTGAATTTCATTGAGCCTAACGGATACTATTCAAACGGCATGATTTTCAACTATAAATATCAACACTTAGAATGCTTGAAATATACTCAGAACTCACACCAAGAACTCTGAACACTATCTTTTAAACTCTCTAGCATACTACTTACCTTCAAGCTTTCTGTTGCGACCAAAGCTCTTGATTCTAAGTAGCACAAAAGTTCTAAGTGTCCTGATCCTTAACAAGCATTGTTATCTGTGAAGGAGTTGAATTAAGATTTCACATCTGAGATTCATTCTCTTGAACACATATCATAGACTTGGGTCAGTAAAGAACAAGATACCATACATTGAAAAGTGTATTAAGTATACTTGATTCATAGAGCTATCTGCATAACTGAATAAGTTATTAAAGAAGCTCACCTGACAACTACCTTAACCAACATCTTAATCGGCGTGGAGTACAGGAAGTACTTAGTTTGGGAAACTAAGGAATAACTCCAAGGTTACTGAGCATAGGAAGTACTTAGTTTGGGATACTAAGGAATAGCTCAAAAGGTTTCTGAGTATTGGAAGTACTTGGCTGAGAAAGCCGGGGAATAACTCAGGGGGAACACTTGGTTGGAAACCTAGTGTATTTAGGAATCGAGAGAAGATATTTGTAAGGTTAACTCAATTATCTGTCTTAGTGGATTCTAGGTGTGAGAAAGACCGAAGTGGATTAGTTGAAGGATTACGCCACCTTCAGATACCACTATAAAGACTTGTATTATTTACTTTCTACTTTTTATAACTTGCTTTATTTACTTTGCTAAGTATTTACACATATCTTGCTAAGCACGTGCACTTATCACAAAAAGTCTTCCGCTCTCTGAAAATAAGTATCATATATCTTCACAGATATCTGTGAAATTGTGTTTATCGACAAAAGTTTGAAAAAGACTATTCACCCCCCCCCCCTCCCAGTCTTTTACTTTGCCGTTATCTGGACCAACAAGTGGTATCAGACCAGGTGGTTCCCAAGCCTTCTGCACTGAACTTAGATCCCAGATAAGTGCTCACTAACTGCCTTTCACCTACACTTGATTTGTTTGTTTAGTGTGTTTGCTGCAGGATGTCTTTAAGTGACGCCCCAATTCTCAAGCCAGAGAATTATGAGAAATGGAAGAACAACACGATGCTTCACCTAGAAGCCATCGGTGACGAAATGATCGACGTGATAAAGAATGGCCCCATAGTCATTCAACAACTCATGGAGGTTTCTAATGGTAGAGACAGAGAACCAAGTGATGGCTCCTCACGCATGTAATCGTCAACCAAAGGGGAGACCTACCAGTCAAGTTATTTACGAGCCAAAGCCCAGAGAGCTCTGGACATCGGAAGATGCCAAGAGAAATCGACTGGATGGTCAGGCTCGCAATATCATCATACGTTCTACTCCAGAGCACTTACAGTGTAAACTGTGGGGTGCAAAAACGGCGAAAGTGGCCTGGCAACTGATTGAGGAAATCTGTGTTGGCACTGAGAAAACAAAGGAAAATAAGTTCGAAGTTTTGAAGCTCAAATTCCAAAACTTTAAACAAGGTCCCACAGAGACTCTTGAAGAACTAGATTTTCGGTTTACAACACTCATGAGTGATATGGCTGCACTTGGTGAAAGTAATAGATATACCCAACCAGAAAAAATTAAGACCATTGTGAGAAGTCTAAATCATAACTGGGAGCATACAAAGTTTTTCTACTTTAACCAAGGAATGCCAGATATCACTCCAGTGGAACTTTTCTCTCACCTTGCCACTGTTGACTATGAGACAACTCAAAGAGAACAAACAACTGAAAAGTTGCAGAATGTTGCTCTAGTTGCTCAAGGAACTTCTGAAAAGAAGGAAGGCAAGGAGGTGACTGAGGAGAATGCTCTTGCTGTAAAGCAAATGAGAAAATATGTCAGTCGGGAGATTGAGAGAAGAAAAGCAAAAGAGAAGCTGAAAAAGCATCTAGGCTCAAATTATCATCAGTACAAAATGTTGGTCCAGATAACGGCTAAGATATCTGAACAACAGATTCAGTAATCTTGTGCAGTTTTCTTCAAGTCTTCAATGTCGTTGAGCTTGTTCTGCTTGGATGTCTTCTTCTTGGTCTTCTCTTCATAAAATAAAAATTACATTTTGAGACCTAACATCCTATACAAGATTAGCTAGACTATCATACTTAGTGGGTTTCCTCTTTTACAATGTTCAAGTGAACCAAGAGTACTAATCACCTTTCTGAGACTAAGATAAGTCATCATGTTGCTGATCAAAACTAAACAGATATTCTTTGCAAAATATCTAACAAAATTCCTAACAAATTTCTCAAGAAATTTCCCAACAAATTTCCCAACAAATTTCCCCCTTTTTGATCAGTCAACGATGACTATCTTCCCTATTACAAATCTGGATGAGTGAACAATCCAACACTTAATCTTTTCTAAAGATCTTCAAATTAATTTAATTAAGTGCAGAAAGTAGACATCAACCAAATCACAAGGTGTGATCTTTGCTGACAAGTTATCTTTTATAGAATACTATCTGAGAGTAAGTTCTTCAGATAAGTTACAAATAAAGATTACAGATAACTTCAATACATGATACAGTTAAGCTCAGTCAGCAAAAATACAAAAACTACATAGTAAATTAGGACAACAGGAGTAACCAAGCTCCAAGTAAACATCCTAATAGACTAGTCTTCAAGTCTTCAATCTTCAAGTCTTCAACAGTATTTCTATGGATCAGTCTGTAAATTTTCTATCTCCAAACCTTTTGATGTCATCAGAATAATCATAGAGAAGAGTTCTGACGAGCATCTCTGTGTCTCTGGCAAATCCGCAGACCTCTTTGTAGGTTTTGGTAGGATTTTTCTTGACAAAATATTTGACCCATAGGTACTTTCCCCACTTCCAAGCATGCTCTATTCTGATATCTGAAAGCTTGAAGTATTCGTAGATAATCTTCAGATATCTGATGTCACCCTTGTATTGATCTTCTGTCAGATAGAACGACTCATAGGGTTCCACAGCAAGTCTTGGTCTTGTGCCTGTTCCTGTGATATTCAGAATTTTGTGCACATCATCTGGCTTTCCATATGGACAATCATCAGAGAGGTCCTTCTTCATGGCTTCAGTTCTCTTGACAACTTCAAAATCCAACCATGCTTTGATGTGATTGGTGTTGATCAAGGTAGGTTTATCCTTTCTCCATGCCATAAGTTGTTTATGGATTGGTTCTGGAAATCTTGAATTTACCAATAGATGCTTAAGTTCCAGAATCCAATAGCCATTTTTCTGATTGATGCACCTGTAGACAGAGGAATCATTGTCATACTTCACATACTCTATTTTGGCTTCTTCTGGCCTGAGTGGAAGTTGACTTTGTCTTTGCTCAGCTCTCAGTCTGTTCCTTCTCTGTCTTGAATTCTCTTTGGGGTTGTTGCTTGAAGAACCACCACCCTGGATAGACTTGGTATTTCCAGAGGGTGTTTTAGCTGCTAGTGGCTTTGCAGCTATGGGCTCAGTTAGGCTTTCAATTTTCCTTTTTCTGTGAAGAGGAGCTTCATCTTCATCAGTTTCCTCATCATCATCAAGATTAGATCTTGTGAGAGTTTTACAGCCTTCTTCATTGCCCAGGGACTTGATTTGACCTTCTTCTTCTTCTTCAGAAGATTCATCAATCCCTCTAACTTGTCTTCTCCTTGGAGCCTTGGTACTCCTTGGAGGTTTCTGTGCCATGGCCCTTGTTACCATTTTGGTTCCTTCAGTGGGTTTCTGGGAAGCAGCTACTATTTGCACAGCGGCTTGGCTTGAGGAGGGTTCATTGATTCTGAGTGGTGGCTGGGAAGTTTTTCTTCTTCCTTTCTGAGCCGCACCAGCTCCAGATTTCTTCTTGTTTTCATCTCCTTCTTCCCATTCCCCCTGACTTTGAGGTCCAGATTTGTACTTTCTTTCCCCTGTAGTCATTGTTGGCTGACTCAGTCTCATAAAGGAATCTGAGAGAGAGTTGAAGTGCCCTTGTAGATAATTATAGGCACTAACCAACTTCTGAAGTTCGGCTTTGAGCTCCTGATTTTGCTTGATAAGTCCATTGTCCTTATCAGTGAGCTCTGCCAATGGGCCTAGGATGGCATCTGCTTTTCCAGCAGTGTAACTTGCCTCTTGAAAAGCTTTTTCAGCTAAAGACGCATCATCGTCCCTTATCATTCCCAGATCTTTCTGAGCAATGACTATGCTAGTTGTTCTCTGAGTGATGAGCTCAGTGAACTTTCTCATTTCAGAGGGGACGGAGGCAATTACTTCCTTGTTCTGTGAAGACATCTCCTTGTTCGTAGTAGCAAGATTGCACTGCTCATGTATTCATGGAGTGGACGTTTGGCGGTTTGTTGAATATTGTAGAGCAATCAACTTCCTTTTCAAGTGAGAAACCACTAAATGTTCATGGCGGTGCTCGCCAAAGTCTTGTCTTCTTCATCATCCGAGTGATTAGCCCGGTGATCTTCATCCTCTTGACAATTTCATCGATCGAGTCCAGCAACCATCTCAGAGATTTGTTTCTTTCCTTTCTGGGAGGAGGATGGTACTTCTTTCGAAAATGATGTAGCCTTAGCATCATGCTTGACTTCAGATACTTCTTCAATATCGAGTTCTTTGGTGATCTCTTGCACAGCATCCCGTAGCTCTTTAACCTCAGAGTAAGCAATCATTTCTTCTAAGTATAGATCTTGTAGTTGATCAATCTTATCTCTGGATTTAGCTATTTGATCTTCCATTGAAGATGGAGTTGTTGTTCTTCTTCCAACGGTTATGTCCGAAGCAGATCTGGTTTGAGTGTTTAGTATTTTCTGATTTGTTTCTTCAGAAAGCTCAACTACTTGTTCAGTAGTAACTGCGTGTTGGTTAGAAGATGGATGAGTAGATTTCTGAGGTGATGAAGACGGAGATTTCTGTGAAGTCTTCTCGCTTGCTTTTCAAATTGAGGCATTGTTTCTCTGTGAAATTCCTCCGGTCCACAGTGCAGGGCATCATCATCATCCTTTTTGTCATTATCATCCTTTTGGTGATGGTCAGTGGGAGGTTCATCAAAGTAATTTTCATTCATTTCTTCCTCCTCATCATCTTCAGATACAAGATTAATCACTTCCGGGATAGTGATCTTCTGCCCATTAACTTCTTCTTATTCAGAAGGTATAAATTGCAGAGTCTGGGGCAGGACTGGCTTGAATGCCATCTGTAATCTTGTCTGACCATCTGCCTGTTGAAAGGCATGTATCAAACTATGCCCCACTTCTCTGGAAAAGTCCTTATGTAGTAGAGTCGCAATCAGATATTGTTCTCAGGGAACATTGCTTGGACATATGTTTCGTGTCAAGAGCTCGTGCTCAATCGGTTGGTTGATCAGTGATTCTCAATATTTCAGAGAGATCAGAGCACCTTAACTTCTGCCATTTCTTGAAGCATTGAATATGCTTTGGCAGGGTGTGAGCTTTGAAGAAGTGAAGTAGGTCCCTTGTTTCTTTAATGGGAACCTGCTTTGCATCTGTTTGAGCCTGAAAGAAGGAGTTTTGAGTGAGTTTCAAAACTTTTGTAGATATCTGAGTAGTAGTGTAGTTTAGTTTCTGAGTTACCTGAGTAAGTACTTCAGAGACTTGTTCTACTGAGACAATTGGTGTCTCAGATATCTTGTTGTGAGGTTGAGACTTGGAAGTCTGGTCCTCATCAACCTTTCTTTCTTGAACCTGAGAGAAATACAATACTTAGGAAATAGTTTGAAAGAATCTATGCATAAATATGCTTTTAATGAATTCTGATTTGAGCTACTTACTTCCTCAAAAGGAAGCTCAGATTCATTTTTCTCAGAAACTTGTGCAGTTTCTGGTGTTCTTTCGAGTGATGCTGCCTTGGGGGCTTCATCAATTTCCATTGTTGCAGGGGAAGTCGCAACTTTATCCCCTTGCATTTCTACTTCTGAAATAGCCTGTAAGTAGAAAGTATTGAATATTAGAAGAGATAAAAGATAACCCAAGATGAAGAATACTTGTCACTTGATTGTCATATACCTTCATGTTTGAAGGCTCAGTGATGTATTCTTCAGAAACCTTGTTGGTCTCTGGATTTGTCTCTGGCATTTCTGCCTTATCTTCTTCCATCTCAGTTGGAGCCTGTTAGAAACATTTAATCATGAATAAGCACATAAACATTTTTACTGAAAAATTAGTTCTCTTTAAGAATCATTTACCTGTGGCACAGGCTCAGATTTCTCAAGAGTTAAGGTTGAAGGAACCTCCTTTTCAGTTTCTGAGGTAAGCTTTTCAGCTTCCTCTTGTGTTTGTGTTTCTAACTCAGCCTGTAACAAAGAAATTCTTATGAGGTAACAAGATTTATAAGTATAAAATTTTTCACAAGGTAAGAGTTAAACCAGTCATTTACCTGAGCAGTTTCAGGCTGATTGGTCTCTGGAACTTGTGACCTTTCTATACATTGGTCGTCTTGTTCCAGTGCAGTTTCTTTGTTTGAAGTTTCTGGTACTTCACACCTTTCCTGAGTATGCAACTCAGTTGCCTCCCCTGGTTGATCATTCTGAGTAGATGTCTCAGTTTGATCCCTCTCATTGAGTTGGGGAACCTGCTCATTTACAGGATTTTCTTCAGCATACTGTATTGCTGGTAATTCGAAATGAAGTTCATTTGCCATTTCATCAACCACTTGTGGCTGTTGTGTTTGTGGTTGTTGTGGTTGTCTGGAAGCAGAAGATTGATCAGTAGAATGTTCTTCCAGATTTTTAGATGTGGCATTTCCATCAGCATCTGCCAGCACTAAAATACCACTCATCAGGGCTTTATGAAGTTGTACAAGAGAGACATTCCCTGATGATGTGTTTGCACCAACAACCTTTGCTATAGGTTCAGCAACCTGTGGTGTAGGTTCTTCTTCAGATACCTTATCACCAGTTACTTTTTCAGTAACCTTAGCCCTCTTTGTTCTTTCTAGGACTTGAGAGATGACTAGTTCATCATCTTCATCGTCAGAGCTCTCATCAGCATTGGGAACTGATTGGTCCATTATTCCTGCGGTTTCTGCAGATGGGGCTTGGTGCTTTTCACCACTCTTGGCAGCATTTATGAGTTCATCAGCAAGGCTTTCTGCATTAGTCGCAACATTTCTGAAAGCACTTTCTCTTGCTGAGTCTACTTGTTCAGTAGTTGATAACTCTTTCACAGCATTGATGAGTTCATCTGCCATTATCAGTTCATCGGCAATGCCTGCAGATATCTGAGAATTGACAACCTCTTTGGGTGTGTCTTCTGATTTGCCAGCAGACTTCTTTCTTGAAGTTCTGGGCTTCTTGGTCGCAACCTTTTCTTCAGATATCTTTTCAGACTTTCGCTTCTTAGGACCTTTCTGAGACCCAGTAACCTTTTTCATCAGATTTGTATACTCATATTTGTAGAGTAGGTTACTGTTGGCTATTTCAGCCGTCTCTCTGAGCTCAATGCCAAGCTTTTCCAGCAAGTAGCATATCTTCAGACCATAACCTACTGTGGCCTTTGGCTCAGCTAGTCCTTTGACAATTTTAGGCTCGAAGCCTTGAATCTTCTTCACGAATTTCATGAAGGCGTACTTTCCCCAGTTAAAAGGGTTTTCCAGCCTTTTGTCTTGTTGATTCAGCAAGAACATCATGATCCATCGTTCTTGGCTTATCTGGTCAGCACCTCCTTGTAGACCATCAAAGCATCTGTGAAGAATGCAAGCAAGACATCCCAAAGTGAACCAACAGATGTCCGTTCGGATGTCGAAGCTTGAACTCGGTGGGTGTATCGATTTTCAAGATCACACACGTCACTGTAAAGTTCTTTAACACCTTCAAGGAGTTCCTCATCCTTGGTGTTTATTTCAAAATCCTTTCCCAGATTTTGAACCTCAAACAACTTACAAAAAGTTGTTAAGTCCAGAAGGATTTCCTTTCCTTGGACTGAGGTTTTGATAGACACTATTTCAGTGCCTTTAGAAACACAGGAAATAATCCTGGAGTTGTTGTAAAATTCCAACACATCGAGTGATGAAATTCCACTTGGGCGAGCAGATAGAAAACCCTTGATTTGTGCCTTTTCAAGCATGTCAAGAATCAATTTTCTGTCAGTTTGGTTTTCTATTGCAGCAGAGAGGTATTCCTCAACCATGGCACCACCCCAAATCATTCTGTGACTTGAAGTCCAATGGTCAGGATTAAAAACTCCTACCAATCGATTGTTTACAATAACCAACTCTGGTGCTTGCTTTTCAGCAGTACCAGTGGAGGATTGGGATTTCTGTGTTGAAGTGTTCTTGGAGGCCATCTCTTTATATAGTGTAGGGATTTGAAATTGGTGTTTGAAAGAGATTTGATTCAGTGATTCTTTTCAGAAAAACTTAATCTTGATTTGCAGAGATTGTAGAGGGTTTGCAGAGAATCAAGAGAAGGATTTGCTATTTTTGTGCAAGATGAATTTTCGGATTAGGCAAAAGTGATTTCATTTGCCAAAATCCTATACATATAGAAGTTGAATCCCAACAGACAAATACATACAAATTGATTTTGTGTATGATTCCGTGATTTAAACAAAGCGTGAGCAAAAGCTAGTTCGGCATTAAATGCTTAGTGGGCCATGTCTGAATTTCAACAGTCCACTATTTACTGTGAATTAATTTCCACCGTACAGATCAATCGCTTAACTTCATCGAGGGTCACCATTGCTTCTTCAGCAATGATCACAATCAACAAGTGTAATTGTGCCCATTTAATGAATTTTGGCGACTTGCTATCTGAATCACAATTCTGTATGACCAAGGACACTGTTCGCATCTGAATCTGTCTTATACTTAGGATTTTTCCAAGTTTTTCATCAAGATAGAAATAATGCGAGTTTCAAGAGAGTAGTTGACTGCAGATAGTTATACTATTCTCTTTTGTGTTCTGCTTTATAGAGTGATTCGATATCCGAGTTCCCGCCTCGTAGATCTTAAGCTATCTTTTTGCTCTTTAGCCTTTTTGACTTCTGGATACCCGTTCCAGATTTCTCTTTTCTCTTTTCTGGATACCCGTTCCAGATACCTCTTCTCTGGATGCCCGTTCCAGATACCTCTTCTCTGGATGCCCGTTCCAGATATCTGAACTTTTTCAGTTCATTGGTAGTTCCATTAGTCCAAGACTATGTCTTAAGGCTAAGAATCTACTTTCTTGTAGTGGCTTAGTGAAGATATCTGCAAGTTTGTCTTCAGTGCCAATCTTGAGTATCTCTATATTGCCCTTTTCAACATGGTCTCTGATGAAGTGATGTCTAACATCAATGTGCTTTGTTCTGGCATGAAATTTAGGATTCTGTGTAATCGCAATAGCACTTGTGTTATCACAGAAAATGGGAGTTTTCTTCTCATCGAGTCCATAGTCTTTGAGTTGTTGTTGTATCCACAGAATTTGTGTTGCACAACAACCAGCAGCAATATATTCAGCCTTTGTGATAGAAGTTGCAATTGAGTTTTGCTTCTTGCTAAACCATGAGATAAGTCTAGTACCCAGAAACTGACAAGTTCCTGAGGTGCTTTTCCTATCAAGCAATGATCCAGCATAATCAGCGTCTGAGTACCCATCTAAACTCAATCCACTTTCTTTAGGATACCACAATCCTACATCTTCTGTACCTTTTACATACCTTAATATTTTCATAGCAAAGTTGTAGTGTGTTTGCATTGGTTTTTTCTGAAATCTAGCACATACTCCAACGGCATATTGAATATCAGGTCTACTTGCAGTGAGGTAAAGTAGTGAACCTATCAATTTCCTATACTTATGTTCTTCAACACTCTTATCTGATTCAGTATAGGTCATTTTGGTTCCAATGCTCATAGGTATCTTAGCATTCTTTTCAGAAGGCTTAAGATTGAATTTTGTGAGCATATCTTTTGCATACTTTGTTTGACTAATGAATATTCCATCATTGAGTTGCTTGACTTGCAATCCTAGGAAATAATTCATTTCTCCCATCATGCTCATCTCAAACTTGCTTTTCATGAGATTTGCAAAGTCATTACAAAGTTGCTTGTCCTTAGATCCAAATATGATGTCATCAACATATACTTGAACTAAGAGTAGTTTCCCGTCATGATTTAAGGTAAATAAAGTTTTATCAACTTCACCTTTCTTGAAACCATTTTCCAGAAGGTACTTGGCCAAAGTGTCATACCATGCTCTTGGAGCCTGTTTCAGTTCATACAGAGCTTTCTGTAGTTTATAGACCATTCTACTTTCTGAGGAAACTTCAAAGCCAGGTGGTTGCTCAACATAAACTTCTTCTGCAAGTTCACCGTTTAAGAATGCACTTTTGACATCCATTTGACAAACTTTGAAATCTTTATGAGCTGCAAAGGCTAGAAAGAGTCTTATTGCATCCAATCTGGCAACTGGTGCATATGACTCGTCAAAATCTAAGCCTTCAGTCTGAGTAAATCCCTTGGCAACCAATCTTGCTTTGTTTCTGGTTATTTCACCAGATTCATTCATCTTGTTTCTGAAAACCCATTTAATTCCAATCACAGATATTCCTTCTATAAATGGAACTAGTTTCCAGACTTTGTTTCTCTCAAATTGATCCAACTCTTCTTGCATTGCAGAGATCCAGTCTTGGTCTCCTAATGCTTCTTCTATATTTTTAGGTTCAATATTCGAGATGAAACATCCAAAGAGAGAGTTAGCATTTTCAGCTATTGCTCTCCTAGTCCTAACACCTTGATTAATTGGTCCAATTATATCCTTTGTAGGATGATCTTTGATCCATCTCGTCATAGGTTTAGTGCTAGTAGGATCAATATCCAAGTGATCTGAATGTGAATCACTAAGATTTTGATTTGATACTTTTTGAAAGTGCAGTATGCACTTATATTTGGATAATCTTGTCTTTCAATAATCAGTTCCAAGTTTGTGTTTGTTGTTGTTTGTGAAGCTGCAGGATTATCAATGTTGTATAACATTGTGACAGGATAGAATTCAATGTTGGCATAACATTGAAGATATAGCATTACAGTATAATCAAGACAAAGCACATCGATGTGATACTTGACAAATCGAACAAGAATTGATTTAAGGAAAAAGAACAGCGTGTGGTGAAAGCAAGAAGGAATATATTTTATGAAGAATTGAAATATGGAAATTTCCTTCTATGCGCATCTTGAAGAAAACAAGTAAAAGGAAAAATTGCCTTTGCTAAGATCCTATTGCCTTTCGACATAGATGGAAGAGGTCGACATCTCAAGTATATATATGCAAGGATTCAGCAAAGCAATGTTTGAGCTTTTTGAAAAGATCAACAGAGATTTTAGGCTTCTTGTTTTCTGCTAGCTTTAGAGTTTGTCTAAGAGTATTCATTGTTGGAATAACTCTTTCAAACGTCGACCTAGAATAGCTTTTACTGTTGGTTCTTCTAGGGCTAGTTTTGGTTGTTTAATCAATCGTTTGTGATTGTATTAAACCTAGTTGTTTAGATCTACTTTTTCTGTCAGTAGATATTTTGCCTAAGGCGCTGCTAATATATTTTTATATATTGGCTTGGTAATAGAAGTTTAATATTATTTATCCGCTGCTATCTGTTTACTGTAGACATTGTTGAACAACATTGTTGGCAACATTGTCTGTTGATCTAGTTACAAGTACCAATCCGGGATCTTAAGTTATAACAAGTGGCATCAGAGCCAGCCACCTAACTACTGGTGCCTGGATTTGATACTACTACAATGGATGCAAACTACAATAGACCTCCTGTGCTTGATGGGTCCAACTACCATTACTGGCAAATCCGGATGAGGACATACATCAAGTCCCTTGATGGCCGTGCTTGGAGATCCATTCTGGAAGGATACACCTGGCCAACTGAAGGACCTGATGCTGATGGTGACATTGTCCCCATACCTGAAGAACGCTTCTCTGCAGGTGACATACTTCTTAGCTCTTATAATGAGAAAGCTTTAAATGCTATCTTTGGTCATGTAGATTCTCATATGTTTAAAATCATTCAAAACTGTACTACTGCAAAACAAGCTTGGGAATTACATCAGAGTCATTGTGAAGGGGATGCTAGTGTCAAACAAACTAAACTTAGAATGCTTTGGTCTCAATTTGAAAATCTAAGAATGGCGGAGGAAGAAACTATTGACTCCTATTTCGAAAAACTTTTGACTCTCTCAAATGAAGTCCAAAGACTAGGAGAAGCTATTTCTAATAGGCAACTTGTTTCCAAAGCTGTTCGATCTCTTTCCTCAAGATTTAATACCAAAGTCACTATTTTGGAAGACACTCATAACTCGGCAACTATGGATTTTCATACCCTGTTGAACAATTTGAAAAACTTTGAACTAAATGAAAATGAGAGACAAGGTATGAAAACTCATAGTATTTCCCTTCACTCTGTTTCTAAAGCAAAATCTTCAAAGCCTGATAGTAGTAGTGATGAGTCTGACAATAAGACTGAGGAAGCTTTTAACAATCTTGTGAGGAAGTTCAACAAACTTAGATTCAGGAAAAACTCTGGTCAATGATCCTCAAGCGGAACTAAAACTTTCAAAAAGAAAACCAATACTTTCAAACCGGTTACGCTTCCAAAACTAGCTCGAACTCGATTTGATCGCACTCCTCTTAGTAAGATTAGATGTTTTGAATGCCAAGGGTGGGGTCATTATCAAAATGAATGTGCTAACAATCTCAGAAAAGAGAAAAAGAATCTTCTTGCTTGTCTCAGTGATGACTCAGATGAAGAACATGAAGATGAAGAAAAAGAAGATGATTCAACTATCAATGCCAGAGCTCTCCGCTCATCCACTTACAATGTTGATGACCAATGTTGGGACAACATTGTCAAGACAACATCAGGAATAGAAATCTTCTTTGACTATGATGACTCTGAGAACTGTGAAATTTTGGCACTAACCAAACCTGAGAAGTCAGGAATCTCTAATGTTTTATGTCTACATGGTTCTGTGGATTTTGATATAGATAGTCCTTCAGAAGAGGAAGTTAATGCAGATCAAATGGTGAAGGATCTGCAACAGATGTATGAGAAACTCTTCAGTGAATGGAAGACTCTCAGGAAACTCCTCAAGAAAACTGAGAAGGAGAACTACAATCTGAAAGACACCATTGTCAAACTAGAAGCTGAATTAACAAAGAAGGACACTGAACGGTTCAAGGTAATCTCTGAGCTAGATAATGAAAAGAAGGTAATTGCAAAATGGAACTCTTCTACTTCTAGACTTAATGAGATGCTTGATGTGAACAATGATAGGACCACTGGTTTAGGGTACACCAGTAGTTATGATGAACTTGGGTGCAACATGAATGACACTGTTGACACTGATACCTCAAAAGTTGTCAAACCTCTTTCGGAGCTCATAAAAGGTCCTACGTTTGTCAAAGAAAAAGCCTTGTTTGTGCACTTCATCGCCTTAACCTGGTCACAGAAAGCCTTACTGCTTCAAGTACCAAAAGGACTTAAAGAGGGAACATGTTGAGATCTCCAACCTTAGTAATCTCTCCACAATTCCCTCCCATCCAGTTTCCAGCAAACAAAACAGTGATGCAAGCTGCAATGTTGTGACAACATCCACTTCAACAGAGACTGAAAGATGTAATCTTAAGACTCTAAAGTACTTTCCTAGTTCTCCTAAACAAGACAAATCTCCAGGACAGATAAGAAAACACAAGAGTGTTTCGAAACATGTTTGGGTAGCTAAAGAAAAACATACTTGCAATGTTGCTTTTTTCATTGCTACTTCTAACAATGCAGAAAATGGTACTGACGTTGGTTGTTCTAGGCACATGACCAGAACCCGTCAAATTTGTCAAACTTTGTAGCTCAAAAGATGTACGGTAACATATGGAGGAGGAGGATACCAAAGCAAAATACTTGGAAAGGGAACACTGTGCCTTAAAGGATATCCTAAACTCGAATGTTCTTCTTGTTGAAGGGTTAATCGCTAATCTTGTTAGTATAAGCCACCGTGTGATGATGATCTGAAAGTCAAGTTTGATAAACGTTTGCAAAGTTTATACTTGTGTGGACAAATTAACCGTAATGATGTGTGAGATCACAGACCTGCTATGTGATGGACATTCCTCTCAAATGCAATGTTGCTCAACATGATGATGCAACACTGTGGCATAAGAAATTGGGACATGTCAATTACAGAAATCTGGAGAAGATCATCAAAAATAATGTGGTGACAGGAGTGCCAAAGCTTACCAATGTAGGGAAACATGTGTGGCATCGCCTTATGGGAAAACAAACCAAGGTGACACATCGCCCATTGAAGGACAACAAAGAGGTACTTTTAACTGCTTTGAACTCCTGCATATGGATCTCATGGGTCCTATAGAGGCTAAAAGTTTAGGAGGAGCCTGGTATATCTATGGTACATCTTTTGGTGATGCAGCCTTAGCATCATGCTTGTCTTCAGATACTTACTCAGTATCTATCTCCTTAGCAATGGAATTTACAGCTACCTGGAGCTCTTTAATCTCAGAGTAAGCTTGCATTTCCTTGATGGTTTGATATTCAAGTTTATTTAGCTTGATTCTGGATTCAGCTATCTTTTCTTCTAGTAGAAGATTTAGCTGTTATTCTTCTTCCAACAATTGTTTGAGTTGAGCAACTCTGGCTTGTGCATCCAACATTTTCTGAGTTGTTTCCTCAGAGTGCTCATCTACTTGTTCAGTATTGTCCTTTTGTTGGGAAGATGGATGGGTAGATTTCTGAGGAGATGGAGGAGGGGATTGTTGTGATGTCCTCTCAGTGTGCTTTTAAGCAACTGAGGCATTAGTTCCTTGTGCAATCCCTCCTGTCCCTGGTTCAGGGGCATCATCATCATCCCTTTTGTCATTATCATCCTTGTGATGGTCAGAAGGAGATTCTTCATAATCATTCTCACCAGTCTCCTTTTCTGATTCATCTTCAGAGACCAGATTGATCACTTCTGGAATAGTGACCATTTGCCCATTAACTTCCTCTTGTTCAGAGGGTATGTACTGTAGGGTCTGGGGCAAGATAGGCTTGAATGCCATCTGCATTCTGGTCTGACCATCTGCTTGGTTAAAAGCTTGAATCAGCTTTCTGGCCACTTCCTTGACAAAGTCCTTATGCATCAATGTTCCAAAGGAATATTGTTCAGTGGGGAACATGGCATGGACATAGTTTTCCAAGTCAAGGGCTCGTGCTCTCCTTGTGTGGTGATCAGTCACCTTTATGATCTCAGAAATATCGGAGCATCGAAGCTTTTGCCATCTCTTGAAGCATTTTTAGGTGCTTTGGCAAAGTGTGTTCCTTGACAAAAGGAAGCAGGTCCGTTTTCTCATCAACAGGGACCTTAGTGGCACTTGATTGAGCCTGAAAGAAAGTGTTCTGAATTAATTTCAAAACCATAGGAGATATCTGGGCTTTTAGAGTAGAAAGGTATCTGAGTTACCTGTGTGACAGGCTCAGATGACTTGACTACTGAGGTTCTAGGTGCCTCAGATATCTGGATATGAGGAGGAGACTGGGAAGTCTGACCCTCAGTGATCTTTCTTTCTGCTTGAACCTGAGATTAGAAACATAACACTTAGAAATTTTATCAAGAAAAATTCTATTTACAAAATCAGATATCTGAGAGGTCAATTACCTCCACTATTGGAGGCTTAGAGACTTGTGCAGTCTCTGGAAATTTTTCTTGTGATGAAGGCTTTGATGCCTCATCAATTTCCATTTGTTGTGGGGATTGAGCGGGCAATTCCCCAATAACTTCTACTTCTTTTTGAACCTGTTAAGTAGAAAGTGTTAGTTTGAGAAAAATGATCAGAGAATTGTCTTTGAAGATTATAGGTATCTGAATGAAATACCTTCTCTTCAGAAGGTTCAGATACTTGTTCCTCAGAGACCTTGGAAGTCTTTGGATTCTTTTATGAAGAGATAGACTTTTCAGTTTCTTCATTTATCTTCTCAGTTGGAGCCTATTAGAAACAAACACTTAATAGTATTAGTCAAGTGTATAAAGCACATATATGAGATGTTATATCTTAAGGAACTATCTTCTACCTGTGAGACAAGCTCCTGTTCCTTAATTGGTGAGGCTATGGAAGCCTCCTTCTCAGATTCTGAGGCAAGCTTTGCAGTTTCCTCTTGATGTTGTGTTTCTAATTCAGCCTGTAACAAAGAAATTTTATTAAATAACAAGATTAACAAACACAAAAATATCACAAGTGAAGAGTTAAACCATTCAGCTACCTAAGCAGTGTCAGGCTGATTGGTCTCTGGAACTTGTGACCCTTCTATGCGTTGGTCTTGTTGTTCCATTTCAGCTTCTTTGTTTGAAGTTTCAGGTACTTCAGACCTTTCCTGAGTGTGCAACTCAGTTGCCTCCCCTGGTTGATCATCCTGAGCAGATGCCTCAATTTGATCCCTCTCATTGAGTTGGGGAACCTGCTCTTTTGCAGGATTTTCTTCAGCAAGGAAAGATGCTGGTATCTCAGGCTGTAACTCAAGTATCATTTCAGCAGCATCCACTACTGGTTGTTGTGGTTGGTGTGATGGTTCTGATCTGGATGAAGAAGGTGATGCTATATGAGGCCTATCCAGATCTGCTTGAGATAAATTTTTAAGTGTTGAGGCAATGGCAGTATCCTCCAACACTAAGTTATCACTCATCAAAGCATCTTCAATAAGCTTAAGTGTTTCTTGCCCTGATGGTGTGTTTTGTCCAGTGACTTTGGACACAGTTGCTTCTGCAGCAACCTTTGAAACAGGTGCTTGTTCAGCAACCTGTGGTGTAGGTTCTTCTTCAGATACCTCTACACTAGTTACTTTTTCAGCAACCTTAGCCCTCTTTGATTTCTGTAGGACTTGAGAGATAACTAACTCATCATCATCATCATCGTCAGAGTTCTCATCAGCATTAGGAACTGATTGGTCCATAATCCCTGCGGTTTCTGCAGATGGGGCTTGGTACCTGCCACTACTCTCATTTTTACCAATGAGTTCATCAGCAGTTGTATCTTTTGCAGCATTGATGAGTTCATCTTCATTGATGAGTTCATCAGCAGTGGCGGCAGATATCTGAGAGTTGACATCCACAATGGGTATGCCTTCTGATTTGAGAGCAGACTTCTTTCGTGAAATTCTGGGCTTTTTGGTCGCAACGGAACCCTCAGATACCTCATCAGTCTTTCGTTTCTTGGAACATTTCTGAGATGCAGTAACCTTTTTCATCATGTTTGTATACTCATATTTGTAGAGTAGGTTACTATTGGCAATGTCTGCCGTCTCTCTGAGCTCAATGCCAAGGCACTCCAGTAAGTAGCATATGTTCAGTCCATAGCTTACTGTGGCTTTTGGCTCAGCAAGGCCCTTAACGATTTTAGGCTCAAAGCCTTGAATCTTCTTCACAAATTTCATAAAGGCGTACTTTCCCCAGTTGAAAGGGTTTTCCAGCCTTTTGTCTTGTTGTTTCAACAAGAACATCATCATCCAGCGTTCTTGGCTTATTTGGTCGGCACCTCCTTGTAGACCATCAAAGCATCTGTGAAGAATGCATGCCAACACATCCCAATGAACCAACAGATATCTGGTTCTGATGTCAGCAAGTTTGAAGTCAGTGGGTGTATCTGGTTTTTCAAGATCGCACACACCACTGTACAGTTGCTTCACACCTTCAAGGAGATCATCATCCTTGGTGTTTATTTCAAAATCATTTCCAAGATTTTGAAGTCCAAACAACTCACAGAAATTTGTCAAGTTCAAAAGGATGTCCTTTCCTTGAACTTTTGACTTTATATACACTATTTCAGTGCCTTCAGATACACAGGAAATGATCCTGTAATTGTTGTAGAATTCCAACACATCTAGTGAAGAAACTCCACTGGGAATAGCAGGCAGGAAACCCTTGATTTGTGCCTTTTCAAGCATATCAAGGATTAGCTTCCTATCGGCTTGATTTTCAATAGCAGCAGTAAGGTATTCCTCAATCATGGCACCACCCCAAATCATCCTGTGATTTGAAGTCGAATGATTAGGATTGAAGTCTCCTACCAAACGATTATGTTGAGGGGTAAAACCTCGAACACTAACTAACTAAACTATTACAAGCAACCTCGTCTAAGGCCCGCCTCTGACTTGAAGTCCGATGTAGTACCCGTCCGAGCTAGGATACCTGAAAGGACTAAGTGGAAGAATGGATTGCCTATGTCAATCCGGTAAGAGACTTTACTCAAGAGAGAGTTGGAAGCTCTCAATGTAATAGTTACGAGGAAGGCTGTGAAGTCAAGAGTGTTTATGACTCCTTTACTTGAGAATTGTGACTTACCTTAAGGTCTTGGACCTTGTGCTATACTTATAGTTATCGTATCTTATGAGATTGCCCATAAGATGATACCAAGTGTATGCTTCAGATTCGGCCGCCAATGCTACCTTTGGCCCGTGGCCTATTAGTGAACAGTAATCCAATACTAATTAATAGGCCTGGGAGGGTAGTTTGGACCTTTCCCTCTGAGAGTACTGTTCCGCCTGTTGGGTCCGTGTAAGTTCCTCGGACAGATCTGTATGCTTGGTTGATCTGGCCTTAGGCAACTCATGGTGTCCGTACCTAGAGTTCCACGGAAGTATCTCATTGGTTCTGTTATATACGTTTGGTCTTACTGTGATGGTGGCATCCGAGATTCTCTCGTCCGGTCCGTTTAGCGTCTTAGGAGTGACAGTTTGTGGTACTTGGAAGGACCATGCGACCTTTTGTCAGGTTCGGAAGTCATCCATGTAGCTTGGTCGGACCTAGCTGAAATGGCGTGCTGACTTGTAAATACTAGTTGACCTGAGATGGTTTCCTTTATGTCGGACCATTCAAAGGTCGGACTAGCAATGAATAGGCTATCTCAGCCTTGATGCGCTTTAGGACACGCTCTATGGCGCCCTTAACGGATTGGACACATGTCCGTATCAACATATGTCCCCCTAGTTTCCAAGTATCTTAGTAGAAGATAGTTGGTAACTATGAAAAGAACAAGTGTGTTGTGGAGCGTGTCCGAATCGTTAACTGAAAAAAGGAAAAAATCCTTTTTGTTGGGATCCGTCGTCCGTGTTCTTAGGAATTCAATATATCTCTCTCCCCCCCCCCCCCCTTTTCCTTCTACAGTCCGAGTTATGTAATAGCTCGGACTGTAGATGGAAAAGGTATTTGTATCCGAGATATATAGATCCGAGTACGGTTAGGATCTGAGGAAGTCCGATGTGGAAGAGTGTACCGGAGGTTATCCGTTGGACCGGATATGTGAAATGGTCCTCCTGGGCCGCTGATCCGTAAATCAAAGAGGCCCGATGAGTTTCCTGTCCGACCCAAGGGGAAAGATCCCGGGTAAAGTGACGCGACCGTTGGATTGGAAAGATATCAACGGTTGGGATTTTAAACCCAATTGATGTGACGCTTCTGTTGAGCATTAAATGCGATGCACTGTTAGCTATCCACTTGCAAACCGGCACAACCGCTGGATTGAAAAGATCAACGGCTGGGGTTCGAATCCAGGTGATGTGACTCTTGGCTTTCCCCCAAATTGCCCTTATAAATAGTCAGCCCATCAGTCACTTTCACACTTTAGCCACATCGAAACTCAGAGCGACTATAAAGCAATCCGAGCAATCAAAGATCAATCCGAGCAACTGAAACTCACAAAATCTTGGAATTTCCACCTCAGATTCGTACCCTCGGAGAGCTAGCAAGGCTTCGTCGTCCGTTCAAGCTTATCAAGTCAACTTTGTCAAGTAAGAACGCCTCAATTCCTCCTAAGTTTTTTTCATTTTCGCGATATGCTTGCTGCATGCTTGTATGTTTTTGCCCCGCTTGAATATCCAATTGTTGATTATGTGGTTGCAAATGTTGCTAGTGATAGGCTTTAGCAGTGTACTTAGTTGGAATACTTCTCCTTTGTGCTGTAGCGTGCTAATTTCCTTTACCGGTAGCCTGTTGATTCGTCTTGTATGTCATGCCCACTGTAACCAAAACTTGATTAAGCATGATTATTTGGTGATGTGTTGTTGCCGATTGTCCCTGTTAACGTGCTGGGTAGGGTAAACAATAGTGCCGATGGCACGTCTCTGTGTGCCATGGTTAGTGCCCATAGTGTTGAGACTATACTTCATGCAGAAAATCTGGTAAGGTAGAACTTCGTCGGACCGCTTGACTTAATAAGACATCTAAATGAACTCTCGGACAATCACAACTATCATTTCTGACCTGTTTCCTTCTGCCCTAGGATGTCCAGGAGTGATAGTCAGAACCAACACGAGGCTCAAGGTTACAATGATGGAGTAAACTCGGTGACTGAGTCCGTGGACTTAACTATGTCCGTAGGAGATTTTCTGGTCGTGGACCTTGTGTCTTCCAGGGACTCTGACGCTGGACAAAGAGTCCGTGGTGATGCATAAACTCAGCCTGACGTAGCAGTGGGCCAGGGAGATGTTGCTAGGACTAGGTCACTAGTCCAATCTCGGACTATAGGTGGTGTTGGAACGTCAGCTGATCCGAATGAACCTCAGACTGAGCGGGCAGGCGACAGTGGTCGGGAGGCCGACGAAGTGGAAATGTTCAATGCTGGGGAAGAGGACCGTGTTGTGGCGGAAACAGGTCCGTCCAACCCGAGCACGTCCGGGAGACCCGAAGGTGGCGAGGAGGAGGAAGATGAGGAGGAAGAGGAAGGAGAGGAAGGTTCTCCAGTCGGTCGCTCACGGAGACGCACTGGTCGTCGGATTGCGTTACATCCTGCTGCGTCCGCTCATTCCAATCTTCCGTTAGTAGAGGGACACGGTGCAAAGGCCGCTAGAATCAAATTCCCTCGTCCTGCGTCCGCCGTTGTGATAGCGGATGAATTTGGAGAGTTAAATACGGACGGGCTTCTCCCAACCTGTCCGTCGAAAGTTAAGGCGGAGGACATTCCAGAGTGGAGGCGGAAGTGGGAGATTCCTGAGTCTGTTGAAATCATGGTGCCCGAGCCCGGACATGCATTTTACAATCCGCCCGCCGGGTACATGTGCGTGCATGAGGTAGCTTTTGCCTGTGGATGGAAGGTCCCTATTGCGCCAGAGATAAAGCATATCATGAACCACATTGGGATCGGTCCGAGTCAGGTTATCCCAAAGTCCTTGGGTAACCTCATTTGCTTCGTCATTTTTTGTAAAAAGAAGGGGCAGCCGGTGAATTTCGAGAACTTAAGGCAGCTTTTCCATGTTACCTTTAGTCCGGGCAATCCCCTGTTTTATACTTTTGTAGTTAGAAAACCCTACAACTTCATTTCCGACTCCGTTTCTTCCTTGGGGTCGAAGTGGTGGGATAAGTATATATTTGTTCGGATGGCCTTGAAACCTGGGATGTCCGAGAGGCAGCGAGAACAATGGGGGCTGCCGATAAAGTTTTCGAGGGAGACCATCCCGGATTGGCACCCCCTTCTGAAGAACGTGGCTCCGTGGGTGGCGGCGATCCACAAAAAGAATAACCCACCTATGTTAGGAATATCTGTTAGTATTTTGATCATTCATCACATGTTTTTATCTTTGCCAGAAAGGTGATGAAGTACTCTTGGTTCACTTGAACATTGTAAAAGAGGAAATCACTGAGTATGATTAGTCTAGTAAATCTTGTATTAGGATTATAGGTCTATGACTGTAATTTTTATTTCCAAGAAGACCATGAAGATCAATCCTAGCAATGGAGCTTTTCTGAAGATTACAAGACCGGAGATTGCACAAGATTTATGAAGACACCAAGGTTTAGTCTCACTCAGAAAGACTATGTCCTTAATCCTTTCTTAAGTGCATTTAGTTACTTTTGAAACATGATTCTGGAACATATGACATCATGAGTATGGAGCATGCAAGCCATCAGAAAAGCTAATGTATCCGTTGAAGACTACAGGACAAGAAATAGTACATGTGCATTAATTGCATCGGCAGAAAAGCCGCTAAAGCACAGTCCTCTCTGAGATATGAGACAAGGACTTCTGAGTACTCATTTCAAGATAAGTATAGACTGAATTTGAAATGTGTCTAACGGATAACATCCCAACGACTTTATCCATAAATATCACACACTTAGATGCTGAGAAATACGACTGAAGAACGATCTAACTTGCAAACTTACAATCTAGCAAAGTATTCTCTCAAGCACTCTACTACCCTTTTCTGAAAGCTTTCTGTTGCTTGAAGAATCACTAGTAGTTCTAAGTTGTCCTGAACCTTAACAAGAGATTGTTATTCGTGAAAGAGTTGGTCAGGGTGTATAACAACCTCCAAAAGAACTTTGAATCACTCTCTGAAGCTTATGCTATCATGAGCCAGTCATTCTTGACTAAGGGGGAAGGAGAGATGCCTCAGAAAGGCAGAGGAAGAAAAAGAAAACAATCAAATCTCCCCTCCTCAAGTCAACTAGTCATTAAGGACACCACTGGAGACACCCCTGCTGAAGATGTTGTTCCAGATCAACCAGCCAGAAAGCTGAGAAGTATGGTCACTAGGGGTACCAAGTCCCTTAGGATCTCAGATGGGAACAACCAGAAAGCTTCTGAAGAAGAAAATCAAGAAGAAGGTGAGGTAAGAGGTCAAGAGAGCTGCAAGCCTCACAACTGGAACATCAATGATGATGATGAGGATGAATCTGATACAGATGAGCATCCAATTCATAAAGGAAGAAGGCAAGCAAGCCCCTTACAACCTCCTCTGGCAGCAAGGCCATTAGCAGCCAGAACCCCTTCTGGAAATACCAAGTCAATTCAAGGGACTTCCACCAGCATAGCCCCAAGGCAGGAAGAAAGAGTCATAGGATCTCCTGACAGAAGGCCACCTAACAGAAAGGCTAGAAGGGATATTCAGTTTGGCAGAGCAAACAAAGAAACTCATCAAGAAAAGCCAACTGATGCCCACATTGAGTATGTGAAGACCAGTAATGAAGAGTCTTCATATAGGTGCATTCTGAACAAGAAAGGGTATTGGATTACGAATCGCAACATCTACTTGTCAATGATAAGTTTCCAACTCCATCTTCAACGGATCCTAAAATGGAGTGAAGGCAAGCCAAATTTGCTAAAACATGAGCACCTTCATGCAGCTAAACTTTGAGGTTGAAAAGAAATGATGCCAGAAAGATGGACCTTTCTTTTCCTTGTCCTTACCCCAAGCCAGAAGATGTGCACAAGACAAGAAAACTGGATGGTAGCTACAAAGAAGCGTAATGCTAGGTGTTCATCCCTATGAGTCATTCTACATGACAAAGGATGAATATCTGGATGATATTCACTATCTGGAAGAAATATACAAGTATTTCAACCTATCTGAGCTGCAAGTAGACCATGCCTGGGTCTGGGGAAAATACTACTGGGTCAAACACTTTCTGAAGAAAAACTACAATCTTGGCAAGATTTACCATGAAATTTGTATCTTATCCGGAAAAGATGAACTTTCGTGGAAGGATACTTTATGACTATG
Organism: Plantago major; assembly: GCA_026545765.1. NCBI lineage: Eukaryota > Viridiplantae > Streptophyta > Magnoliopsida > Lamiales > Plantaginaceae > Plantago > Plantago major. Next base: position 32,501,578 of record CM048839.1, read on the forward strand.
TCCAAGAATGCGTAAAAGTGGATGATTATGTCAACTGATCCAGAAGGGTCTTTGAAGAACTTGAGGTTTCTGAACCTAAGTTATTTTTGAAGACTTGAAGACTAGTATCTTAGAATGTTTACTTGGAGCTTGGACTCTCCTGTTGTTCTAATTTACTTAGTATGTTTTGTTACTTTTGTAATCTTGCTGGTTGTTTCTAAACTTTATCTATTTGTAACAGTTCTTTGAACCTTTCTGAGAAGCACCTCCTATTGATGAACTCTCAGAAAGGTTCAAAGAACTATCGATATCTGTGTATAGTACTGTAGCAGGTTTTGTCTTCTTCTCAGAAGCTGCCGTTGCTTTTAATCAGACATCTCTGTCCGTGCATTATATGCATTGTACTATACTTTTTGTCCTGTAGTGTCAACGGAACTATGCTTTGTATCAGAGACTAGTGTTATCTGATTCTTTGCACGTCCTTATCTTCAATCTTCAGATACCACTTGTTTATTGAAACAACTTTGTTTGCAATATATATTTCTTTTTCAGAAATGTGGTTAATGCTCAAGGTATCTGAGAATAGATATCTGTGGACACTTTCCTTGTTTTCAGATATGTCTCTTATTTCTCAGATATCTCTTGTGACACAGTTTGTTTGAAACTATTCGTGTCTTCAAGATATCTGGCTAAGATATCTGAACAACAGATTCAGTAATCTTGTGCAGTTTTCTTCAAGTCTTCAATGTCGTTGAGCTTGTTCTGCTTGGATGTCTTCTTCTTGGTCTTCTCTTCATAAAATAAAAATTACATTTTGAGACCTAACATCCTATACAAGATTAGCTAGACTATCATACTTAGTGGGTTTCCTCTTTTACAATGTTCAAGTGAACCAAGAGTACTAATCACCTTTCTGAGACTAAGATAAGTCATCATGTTGCTGATCAAAACTAAACAGATATTCTTTGCAAAATATCTAACAAAATTCCTAACAAATTTCTCAAGAAATTTCCCAACAAATTTCCCAACACAAAAATATGCAACTGTCTAGCTCACTGAACAAGCCGGCTCAGAAATCATCTAGTACTGAGGAAGCAGAAATCGGAAACGATATCTGTTTCTATTGTTAGAAACCTGGTCATTTCAAAAAGGATTGCCCTGCCTTCAACAAGCTAAAGACAGATGACAAGAAAGATAGAAGAAACTTCAAGAGAGGTCAGAGAGCTCTGCTCACTGAGGAAAGAAAGAAGATACAAATCCAACTGGATGCTCTAGACATTGAGTGTGATTCTGAGGATGAAGACTCAGATGATTCCACATTGCCTTCTCCAGAGATGTGTGGTGTTTCTCATGAAATGGTTGACTTTGGTCAAAAGAAGAAAGAAGTGTGCGGAGTGCCTGAAGAAATCTTTCCAGATATCTCCAACATTGAACCTTGTCTAATGGCTGATGAGGTAACACATACTTCTTGTTATACATATGAAAGTGATGAGGAAGGAATCAAAGATCTGGAACATCTCAGAAGAGAACTTGATCTCTACGAAAGAGAATTTCTAATGGTCCGAGCTAGAGCCGAAATCCTTGATGAAGAAAAGAATTCTCTTGAAAGGGAAAATTCACAATTACTCAAGATATTTGAGAAAAAGGAAGCTAAAAATGCATTTCTCAAAGCTTAGATAACTGAGACAGAAAAGTCACATAAAGAAGCATTGGCCAAACTTCAAAAGAAATGTAGGTCTTCTTTCTGAGAATAAGGAACTCAAAAAGAAGGAAGTATCTTTCCAATCTTATTTAAGAGATCCTTCAGAAAAAGGAGGACTTGGGCTGGACACACAAACAAATAGTTCTACCACTCTGAATAAGAGTGATGAAAGAATAACATTTGTCAGTGCTAAGCAAGATGATTCCCAAGCAACCTATAGCATTGGTCAGAAAGCTAAGGCTGTTGACAAAGGAAAGGCAGTTGCGACCAAACCTTTGTGGGAAAAATAAGTCCGAAATAAAACTGTTGGGAATATTTCTGAAAAGAAACATAACACTGAAAAGTGTAATCACCCGCAGTGCTATGCGTCTCAAAAAGGAAGAATTGTAGGAGCTGGCAAATTCTCCTATGTCACGTTTTCTGGAAAGAAAATAGACTACCCAGAGACTAGCAAAGCTGCTGAGATGAGAACTCAGATAGCACCAGGTGCTCGAAATGGTATTGGCTATAAAGCCATCGGGAAACAACTTGCTCGTGAGTATAAACAAGAGCAAGAACGATGGGTAAAGGCTAGGATTGCTCACAGCAATTATCAGAAGTGGAAGGAAATTCAAGCCACTGAAAATATGAATGCCAGGGCTAGAAGAAATCTGGCAAGGAAAGCTAACACTACAAAAAAACTGGTCTGTAGCGACGGATAGATCCGTCGCTACAGACCAGCGATCCGTCGCCCCAGCTCTGGCGACGGATAAAAATTTCGTCGCCCCACTGGAGCTGTGGCGACGGATAAATAATCCGTCGTCCAATTCGCGACGGATTATCATTTTTGACTTTTTTTATTTTTTTTAAATCGATTATTGGCGTCGGATAGATTCTATCCTTCACCAATGTAACGACTGATAGATTCTATCCGTCGCTGAAAAGCTATTTTAAAAAAATAAAAATAAAATCCCTATTCGAATTTTATATTCGTATACGAATTAATTCGTATCCAATTTGTATTCGTATACGAGATATTGATTTATCGAAACTACACTATTCAAATCGGACAATAATTCGATTGATATTCAAATCGAAACTACAATATTTAATACGATTATACAATAAATCGAAAATTTTATACAATGACAATAATACAAATTCCTTATACAATAATACAATACAAACTAAAATACCGAAAATGTACAAAAAGATAAATGATAAATACCTAAAATACCTAAAATGTACAAACTAAAATACCTAAAATACCGAGAATGTACAAAAAGATAAATCGAAGATTCGGAGGTGGACGGTGGAGATCCGGTGGCGGTAGTGGCAATGAGATCCGGAGGCAGTGGTGGCGTGGAGAGACGGGTGGTGGTGGTGAGAGGCGGGTGGTGGAGTGGAGGAGGAAGAGCGGTGGTGGTGGGAGGTGGTGGCAGTGTGGTGGGAGGAGAAAGGTGGTGGTGGCGGTGGTGGTGGGTGTGGTGCGGTGGTGGTGGGAGGAAGAGGAGGTGGTGGAGGGTGTGGTGCGGTGGTGGTGGGAGGAAGAGGAGGTGGTAGAGGAGGAAAGGAGGTGGTGGAGGAGAGGAGGTGGTGGTGGCAGTGGTGGTGGGTGTGGTGCGGTGGTGGTGGTGCGGTGGTGGTGGGAGGAAGAGGAGGAAAGGAGGTGGTGGAGGAGATGGTGGTGGTGGAGGAAGAGAGGTGGTGGTGGAGGAGGAGAGGAGAAAGGGAGGAGAGGTGGTGGTGGAGGAGAGGAGGTGGTGGTGGAGGAAGGGAGGTGGTGGAGATATATTAATGTTTTTTAGGCTTTTAGCGACGGATAGATCTAGATCTAATCCGTCGCTAACTTTTCTATTTTTTTTTAATTTTTGGTCATACGCTAATTTTTTTTATTTTTTTTTCTTTTTATTATGGTCAACAAAATTAGCGACGGATAAAATTATCCGTCGCTCTGTAGCGACGGATTAAATCCGTCACTATGTGTAGCGACAGATTAAATCCGTCGCTACCCTTAGCGATTCGTCGCTACTGGGGCGACGGATAAAATCCATCGTCCCTTTCCGTCGGATTGTCCCTGTTTTTTTGTAGTGTAAGTTTGCTGACAAGCAGACTCAGCAACCTGACAGGTATCTGAAAGCACCACAAGGAACACCAAGGAACACACTAAGGAAGAAAATAATTCTTAATAACAACGATACTAATCATTTACCTAGAATTCCTCCTTATGTTCCTGTTAGACAAAAGAATGTCCCTAAGAAATTCATTCAGAAATGGATTCCTACTGGAAGATTCTTTAGTCCAGATGGTTCCATTGTTGGTATGAGAACCTAATCTCCTGTTTCATGTCTTGTGCAAAACACTCTAAAGACCAATCCAAAGTGCCATTTTGATAGCGTATGTCGGAAGCACATGACAGGAGACAAAGCAAATCTGATTAACTACAGAAAATGCAATGATGGACCAATTATTAGATTTGCTGGAGGAGATGAAAATCCAACCATAGGATTTGGCAATCTGAAGTTTGGAGCCCTTACAATCTATGAAGTACTACATGTAAAGGGATTGAAATATAATCTCCTAAGCATGAGTCAATTAGTAGACAAAGGGTACATTGTTAAGATCAAGTCAAAACTATGCAAAGTGATTGACATTGAGTCAAAGCAGACAGTCTTGGTTGCTAGGCGAAAAGGAAATATTTATGTTGCTGATTGGGCATCCGCCACAACTGAAGAATGTCTCATGGTGATTCAATCTGGCCACACTGAAGAAAATTGGCTATGGAATAAAAGAATGAGTCACTTGAATTTCAAAACTCTGAACAAGCTAGCCAAGAAAGAATTGGTGGTTGGGTTACCCAAAATGGCATATAGAAAGGATGGTATAAGCTCAGCTTGCCAAATGGAAAAACAATCCAAAACTTCTTTCAAGTCTAAAACTAGACACTCCAGTGAAAGGCCACTGCAAATGTTACATATGGATCTTTTTGAATCCTCTGTAACTAGCTATGCAGGAAAGAAGTATGGTCTGGTTGTTGTTGATGATCACTCAAGATTCACTTGGGTTGTATTTCTCAAACAAAAATCTGATGCAAGGGTTGAGATACCCAACTTGCTGAATAAGCTTGAAGTCATGAAAAATGACAAGGTATCTGTAATCAGAACAGACCATGGTACTGAGTTTGTGAACCAGTACATAAAAGAGTTTTGTACCTGCAAAGGTACACAATATCAACTATCTTCCGTAAGGACACCACAACAAAATGGTGTTGCTAAAAGGAAGAATAGGACCCTAAAAGAAACAGCAAGAACAATGCTTGATGACACTGAAATAAGTAAAATCTATTGGGTTGAAGCTGTTAACACAGCCTGCTACACTCAAAATAGATGTTTGATTAACAAACACCATGACAAAACTCCTTATGAGCTTTTGATTGGTAGACCCCCTAGTGTCAAACATCTAAGGGTGTTTGGTTGCAGATGTTTTGTTCTTAACAATGGAAAAGAATACTTGAGAACATTTCAACCAAAAGCAGATGAAGGAGTATTTCTTGGTTATTCTCTGAATAGCAAAGCCTATAGAATCTACAACAAAAGAACGCAAAAGATTGAAGAATCTGTTCATGTAGTTTTCTACGAAGGAAACAAGAAAATACCCTTGAATGAAGGACTCTCAGATAGGTTCAAAGAGTTGATGATTAAAGATTCTGAAGAAGAATCCTCAAAAGGAAACAATTCTATCATTCACTTAGAGGATGAGTTTGACAATGAAAAGCAACCATTGCTTAGTAACAACCAGATGACTCTAAGACATGATGAAGAATTTCCTATGAGAATTCCAGAAATGGAACAGGTTACTGAGAACCTTCATCATGAAGAGGTTTCTCAGAATGAGATTGCTGAAAATCAAATTCCAGATATCTCTAACACTGAGAAAGTGTCAGATATCCATGGCATTTCCCATGTGTCAGATATCTCAGATACTGCACAAGTATCCCATCAAAATCATATTTATTCACATTCAGATCAAAATGATATTGATCCTACTAGTTCAAAACCCATTATGAAATGGATAACAAATCATCCTGCCAAGGATGTGATCGGTCCTTTAGACCAAGGTGTTAGAACTAGAAGAGCAATTGCTGGAAATGCAAATTCGCTCTATGGATGTTTCATCTCAAATATTGAACCTAAAACTATAGAAGAAGCATTGAAGGATCAAGATTGGATCTCTGCAATGCAAGAAGAGTTGGATCAATTTGAGAGAAACAAAGTCTGGAAACTGGTTCCAATTGTTGATGGAATATCTGTAATTGGAACCAAGTGGGTTTTCAGAAATAAAATGAATGAGTCTGGTGAAATAACCAGAAACAAAGCAAGGCTGGTTGCCAAGGGATTCACCCAGACTGAAGGACTAGATTTTGATGAATCTTATGCACCAGTTGCAAGATTGGATGCAATAAGACTCTTTCTAGCCTTTGCAGCTCATAATGACTTCTGATTTATCAAATGGATGTCAAGAGTGCATTCCTAAATGGTGAACTTGCTGAGGAAGTCTATGTTGAGCAACCACCAGGCTTTGAGGTTTCCTCAGAAAGTAGGATGGTCTATAAGCTTCAGAAAGCTCTATATGGGCTGAAACAAGCTCCAAGAGCATGGTATGATACATTGACCAGATACCTACTAGAAAGTGGTTTCAAGAAAGGAGATGTTGATAAAACACTCTTTACAATGAACCATGATGGGAAACTACTTTTAGTTCAAGTATATGTTGATGACATTATATTTGGATCTAAAGACAAGCAACTTTGTGAAGACTTTGCTGAGCTCATGAAAAGTAAATTTCAAATGAGCATGATGGGAGAATTGAATTGTTTCCTAGGGCTGCAAGTCAAGCAACTAAATGATGGAATATTCATTAGTCAAACAAAGTATGCAAAAAAACATGCTCAACAAATTTAATCTAAAGCCTTCTAAAAAGAATGCTAAGATACCTATGAGCATTGGAACCAAAATGACCTATACTGAATCTGACAAGAGTGTTGAAGAACACAAATATAGGAAATTGATTGGGTCTCTACTGTACCTCACTGCAAGTAGACCTGATATTTAATATGCAGTTGGAGTGTGTGCCAGATTTCAGACAAATCCAATGCAATCACACTACAACATTGCTATGAAAATATTAAGGTATGTAAAGGGTACTGTAGAAGTTGGATTGTGGTATCCAAAAGACAGTGGATTGAGTTTAGTTGGCTGTTATGATGCTGGATCCTTGCTTGATAGAAAAAAGCACCTCAGGAACTTGTCAATTTCTTGTTGCCAGAATGATATCATGGTTCAGTAAGAAACAAAACTCAATTGCCACATTTACCACAGAGGCTGAATATATTGCTGCTAGGTGTTGTGCTTCACAAATATTGTGGATACAACAACAACTCAGAGACTATGGACTCAATGGAGAGAAAACTCCAATTTTCTGTGACAACACAAGTGCTATTGCCAAGTGGATGGTTCCTCCACTGGAAGAGTGGGAGGGATTGGAATCTTTCTTAAGAGCCCTGAAGGCGCGGAACTCGACTACGCGATATCTCTGGAATTCAAAGTTACCAATAACGAGGCTGAGTATGAAGCATTGTTAGTCGGACTACGTCTGGCCAAATCCCTGCAAGTTCGGAAGCTCAAAGCTTACACGGACTCACAGCTCGTGGAAGCTCAATTTTCAGGAACTTTTGCCACAAAAGGTCCTTCGATGATCAAGTATCTTGAGCTACTCAAGCAGGAAGCCAGCCACTTTGAGGAATTTACCCTGGAAAAGTTTGATAGAGCCTGGAATGAAAGAGCGGATGCTCTGGCAAAATACGCATATGCAACAGCGGCTCTAAACACAAGGAGAGTAATCCTACTCACTGTTACTGACTCATCCGTCATGAGTCTCAATTCAGCTGTCATGATAACTGACACGGGAAGAAACTGGATGACTGACATCTTTAACTATCTCAAGGACGGATCTCTACCAGCTGATCCGAAAGAATCAAGGAGCGTACACCGCCGAGCGAACAAATACTTTATACTGGGAGAAGATTTTTACAAAAGATCTTTTGCCGGGACTCACTTGAGGTGTTTGAGCCCGCAAGAAGCAAAGACTGTGCTGGAAGAGATACACAACGGAAGCTGCGGAAGTCATTCCTGGGGAAGAACTCTTGCCCAGAAAATCATACGACAAGGCTATTACTGGCCTAGCATTGATAAAGATTCCGCCGATCACGCTCGGAAATGCCCTGATTGCCAATACTAAGCGAACATTCCACATCGTCCGACACATCCTATGATTCCGTCAATCATAGCGTGTCCATTTGATCAGTGGGGCATCGATATTGTCGGACCGTTCCCGAGGGGAACTCAACAGAAGAAGTTCCTGATTGTGGCCGTGGAATATTTCACCAAATGGGTAGAAGCGGAAGCTGTGGCAACCATTACAAAAAGCCGAGTGCGGACCTTCATCTGGAAGAACATAATTTGCCGCTTCGGCCTGCCCAGAGTTCTTATCTCGGATAATGGTGCCTAATTTTCATGCAATAGGCTAAAGGAATGGCTGGCGTCCTTCAAGATTGAACAACGTGTCACATCTGTTGGATATCCGCAAGCTAATGGACAAGCTGAGTCCACGAACAAGACAATAGTCAAGATCCTCGAAAAGCGGTTGAGAACTTCTCAAGAGAGCTGGGCGGACGACCTAGATGGTGTACTATGGGCTCATCGCACCACTGCACGGACCGCGACCAAAGAAACTCCATTTGCCTTGGTATGTGGCTCGAAAACAGTTATACCAGCCGAAATTGCTGTTGAGACTATGAGGATCGAAGAGTTCGAAGATTCCGCCAATCGTGAAGCTCGGATCTTCGACCCGGACATGCTGGAACAGAAAAGAACTGAGGCACTGGCTAATATCCATAGGTATCAAGCAACTACTGCCCGAGCCTACAACAGGAATGTTCGAGCAAATAACTTGCAGGTCGGAGACCTGGTACTTCGCCGGGCTGACATTTTGAACAATGTTGGAAAACTCAAGCCCAAATGGGAAGGACCCTACAAGATTGTCGGAGCAAGAGTGAATGGGAGTTACGAATTGGAAGATGAGCGCGGACACCCACTCAAGCGTACATGGAATGCTAGAAACCTTTAAAAGTTTTACGCATAGGGAAGGTTACGTGAATCTCCGTCAGGTCGTTTGGTTATTTTGATTCCAACTATCTATTACACGGAACTCCGTCAGTTCTGTTTTTTGTTAATCCTTTTGTCATTGGCCATGTAGCCCGCAAGTTGTAATTGAATTTCCGGCAAATCAATACAACTTCTATCTTTCAATTCGTGCATCTGAGATTTAACGTTCAATTGACAAGAAAAGGCAAGCAATGAGTTTTATTCATGGCTGAGACGAATTATACACAATGTTGTCTTTACAATCTACTATCTCAGATCTTTATCCAGATCTGCAGACGCAATACATAAACTAAAGAGAAAGTCTCCGGAGATACGTCATCTCCCGTCGAGACTATTCTCCCGTCAAGAAAAGCTTTTTCCATATCAATCAGAAAGTACAGTTTCCGTGGAGACCAGGAACTTGATCTACCTGCACAAGGGAAAATGGTTAAACATGACAGAATCTTTCACGATATCACCGAACCATGGTAATGTAGATCCGGTGTCCGGGAAGAACAAAGTATCAGCAGACAAAGGTATATACAAGCCGAAACGACTGAGATCTCTGCCTAACCATCTTTAGAGACTCCAACTCTCTTGAAATCAGGAGACCATTACCAATTCAAGAAAGATTCGAGCCACTAAAGGAGGATTGGAAGAAAAGAAGAGGTCTGGCTTTAATGGTTTGCAGACAAGCCAAAACGACAAAGATAGAAAAAGAAGACTTTGGGATCAGTTTGCACGGTTTTGGTACTGGGGTCGTGTCTTTTTATAGAACATTCCAACCAATTAGCGTCCGCCACGCCAACAGATTGACGTCAGCAATGGGGTTGAGTCACCCGTTTGGGTTGAACAGTGTTGGGTCAAATGAGCTTATCCAATCAAACCTAAACAAATCCATCAACTACGTCCGAGTTTGCATTATTTGTCATCTTACAAGAATATGCGCGTCTATACAATCCGACGAAGTACGAATAAGAAAACGATGACGATTGCATCTGATAAAAGTAGTTCAAATTTTATAAACAAAATTATCCGAACAATCTACACACGGAAGGTACAATCTGTAAAGGTCCGAGGACAATACATACTTCTACGGGGCATACTCCACCTTGGTCCTTCACCAGATTCTGGAAGTTGAGCCTTGGGACTCCGAGCCACCGCCTTGAGCCTAACGAGCTTGCTGCTGCATTCGGATCCTCCTACGGATCATCTTCAACGTCCGCTCCCTCTCTTCCTCAGCTAACCTCCTGGCTATCCCCGGACATCGAGGGGGATCGCCTTCAAAATCAAGAATGATTGGATTATCCACGGTCCCTTTACCCGGATAAATCGGCGAATGCATGTTCCCACAAGCACAGTTTACCCAATGCTGATATTCCTCGTCATCAGATTCTGACATCCTGAAGAAATCTGCCTTTTTTGGAAATTGAGTGTGCTAAACAAGGAAAAATTTGTGAAACGAACAAGCAGTATGAAAGGAGCAGTTACCATAGTCTTATTTATAGTCGCGATGGATCTTTATGATCACACCACTTGTCAATCATCTGACGGCTAGGCAGATGAAAAGACGTAGTAATGATGACTATTTCACTGTTTCACTTTCCTCCTAGAAGAATTACGCATCCCAAAGAACGAACGGTCCGAGGATCGGAAAGACGATGGTTTGATTTCTACATCAGACGCCATCAACAGCGATCCGTGCGCTTAAGAGGTGTGTGTTTTATGATAACTCAGCATATGAACGACAAATAAAAAGGGAGTAGAGAAGAGAGCGAGTAATGATTCGGAAGCACGGGAAGCATAGCTCCATGGATAATTAGGAATAAAAGCATTGTACATGGCGACATTCTGCGCCATCAAAAGATAACAAATTCAACAGAAAAATTCAACAAGTACGGAATTTCCACGGGGCATACCCCGGACTTCTCACTGGGGGCCAGCTTGGCTCGGACCCGCTTCACCGGTTTGAGGCGGATTGACGGAAGACGTGTTGGAGGTGACTTGTGCAGCAAGGGATTCAGCAAACTCGAACAAATTGAAATCCGCATCAAGGCGGCGAGAAGCGGAAGTACCGATCCTCGAAGCGGTAGTTATCAAAAGGTACAAAGCATACCTTTCGGAGAAGGAAGGGTCCGCCATTTTGGATCTCGATCTCACCCTCCTCGGTGACTAGCTCTGCAAACTCGCATGCGGCCAACCGTTCGTCCGAGACGTTGTCCACAGGGACCTCCACACCATTAGCATCCACAGAAGGGTTCAGCCCTTCCGCCTTCCAGTCAAAGCTCCACGGAAGTAGTCCCTTGGACTGTAGCTGGCCGATAGCGGATGAAAACCCATCTAAGCAGGAGGCATCAGACTTGTCCGCCATGAAGAACTTGAAAGAATCCGAGTTCATAAAGTCACGACCAGCCTGAAGGCGGGCATATTGGAGGCCTCCGAGTAGGATATCCTTTGAGTCCAGGAAGGCCTTCATCGACCTACTGACAAAATTCTCCTGCCAGTCCAAGTCCGCCTTGATCTCTTCCCAGCTTGCCTTCAGCTTATGGAACTTCACTTGATCTTCTTTCAGCTGCATTTCCAACTGCTTCACCTTCTCCGCCTCGTCCGCGGAAGTGGCTACAGCCTTGTGCAGATCCTCCTCGATAGTAGCACGTTCGTCGGCCTTCCACTGCATGGCTCTGATGAAACATCCGAGCTGCAAGAGGTTTGCATGGATATAAGTCGTATCTCTATTATACTAAGAACATGCCAAGGAAACCATGGAAAAGTTACTTACCCGCTGGTATAACTCGTCAAGCCCTCCAACCCGCTCTACCTCGGGGAGTCCGCGGGCCCGCTCCTACTCCTTATCGAGAGCATCTTGATCAACCGGCAGGACATCGGACAGTTGCTGCCTCTTAGCTTCCAGGGAAGCCTCTGAAGTTGCTCCCCGAGGTTATGGCATCCCGCATCAACACCTCCCGCAGGGGTGCGGGAGGTTTAGAGACAGTGGCGCTCCGAGTGGCAGGACCTTTGCCCTTGTCGGGCACCACCAAGGCCTGTGGATCTTCTCCGGCCTTGTTTCGCCTTTCCTCCTCTGCAACAAACACCGCCGCATTTTTCGGATCTGACATCGGAAGACCCGCGGATGTGTTGATGATTTTGGTCCTCTGACCAGCGGCGACCTCCAGGGCTTGTTGTTCCCTCTGCAACTTTTTCTTTTCACGGAGCGTCGACATGATATACTCGAACCAGTGAGCTGCACAATAAAATAAAGGCGTCAGATACGGACATGTAAAGGAAGGATTACCAGAATTGCGGAAATACATGATCCAGACAGAATACTCCAAAGAAAGAAGAGCACAATTCCTAAAGTTAAAAATCCTTACTGAAGTCCGTCTTCCCTCCAACTTCCACGGTGTCTGTCAGTCCGCACAAGTAAGGCAGCAGCTGACAGATCAATCCGTGGAACGGGTAAGTAGGTTGTTGGTCCAGATAACGGCAAAGTAAAAGACTAGAGGGGCGGGGGTGAATAGTCTTTTAAAACTTTTGTCGATAAACACAGTTTCTCAAAAACCTGGGGGGTTTCTGATACTTAGATTCAGAGCGCGAAAGACTTTAAGATAGGTAAGTGCAGAAACAATAAGTATGTGTGTGTGCTTTGCTGAAAGATAAATACAGAAAGGTAAATAACACAGCAAGTATAGTGGTATCTGGAGGTGGCGTAATCCTCCAACTAATCCACTTCGGTCTTTCTGAGACCTAGAATTCACTAGAACAGATAATTGAGTTCACCTTACAAAAATCCTATTCTAAGATTCTTAAACAAAAGGTTCACAACCAAATGTTCCCCCTGAGTTATTCCCCAGCTCCTAGAGCTAAGTACTTCCTCTACTCAGATAACCTTGAAGTTATTCCCTGATGTCTTCATAAATCTTGTGCAATCTCCGGTCTTGTAATCTTCAGAAAAGCTCCATTGCTAGGATTGATCTTCATGGTCTTCTTGGAAATAAAAATTACACTCATAGACCTATAATCCTAATACAAGATTTACTAGACTAATCATACTTAGTGATTTCCTCTTTTACAATGTTCAAGTGAACCAAGAGTACTTAATCACCTTTCTGGCAAAGATAAAAACATGTGATGAATGATCAAAATACTAACAGATATTCCTAACAAATTTCCCCCTTTGATCACCATCCATGACTATCTTTTAAAGTCCTATTACAAATTTGTAATCCTGGAAGAGAAAACAATCCACCACTTAATCATTTCAAATGATATTCAATTTTAGTTGAATTAAGTGCAGAAAGTAAACATCAACCAAATCACAAGAAGTGACCTTTGCTGATAAGTTGTCATCTATTAGAGTGTATCTGAGAGTATGATCTTCAGATAGGTACAGATTACAGAATGAGATGCAACTTTTACAAATAGATAAAGTTTAGAAACAACCAACAAGATTACAAAAGTAACAAAACATACTAAGTAAATTAGAACAACAGGAGAGTCCAAGCTCCAAGTAAACATTCTAAGATACTAGTCTTCAAGTCTTCAAAAATAACTTAGGTTCAGAAACCTCAAGTTCTTCAGCACCCTTTCTGGATCAGTTGACATAATCATCCACTTTTCTGCATTCTTGGACATAGTCATAAAGTATCCTTCTGACAGAAAGTTCTGTCTTTCTGGATAAGATACAAATTTCATGGTAAATCTTGCCAAGATTGTAGTTTTTCTTCAGAAAGTGTTTGACCCAGTAGTATTTTCCCCAGACCCAGGCATGGTCTACTTGCAGCTCAGATAGGTTGAAATACTTGTATATTTCTTCCAGATAGTGAATATCATCCAGATATTCATCCTTTGTCATGTAGAATGACTCATAGGGATGAACACCTAGCTTGTACGCTTCTGTAGCTACCATCCAGCTTTTCTTGTCTTGTGCACATCTTACGGCTTGGGGTAAGGACAAGAAAAAGAAAGGTCCATCTTTCGCATCATTTCTCTTTTCAACCTCAAAGTTTAGCTGTGCATGAAGGTGCTCATGTTTTAGCAAATTTGGCTTGCCTTCACTCCATTTTAGGATCCGTTGAAGATGGAGTTGGAAACTTATCATTGACAAGTAGATGTTGCGATCGTAATCCAATACCCTTTCTTGTTCGGAATGCACCTATATGAAGACTCTTCATTACTGGTCTTCACATACTCAATGTGGGCATCAGTTGGCTTTTCTTGATGAGTTTCTTTGTTTGCTCTGCCAAACTGAATATCCCTTCTAGCCTTTCTGTTAGGTGGCCTTCTGTCAGGAGATCCTATGACTCTTTCTTCCTGCCTTGGGGCTATGCTGGTGGAAGTCCCTTGAATTGACTTGGTATTTCCAGAAGGGGTTCTGGCTGCTAATGGCCTTGCTGCCAGAGGAGGTTGTAAGGGGCTTGCTTGCCTTCTTCCTTTATGAATTGGATGCTCATCTGTATCAGATTCATCCTCATCATCATCATTGATGTTCCAGTTGTGAGGCTTGCAGCTCTCTTAACCTCTTACCTCACCTTCTTCTTGATTTTCTTCTTCAGAAGCTTTCTGGTTGTTCCCATCTGAGATCCTAAGGGACTTGGTACCCTAGTGACCATACTTCTCGACTTTTCGGGTTGATCTGGAACAACATCTTCAGCAGGGGTGTCTCCAGTGGTGTCCTTAATGACTAGTTGACTTGAGGAGGGGAGATTTGATTGTTTTCTTTTTCTTCCTCTGCCTTTCTGAGGCATCTCTCCTTCCCCCTTAGTCAAGAATGACTGGCTCATGATAGCATAAGCTTCAGAGAGTGATTCAAAGTTCTTTTGGAGGTTGTTATACACCCTGACCAACTCTTTCACGAATAACAATCTCTTGTTAAGGTTCAGGACAACTTAGAACTACTAGTGATTCTTCAAGCAACAGAAAGCTTTCAGAAAAGGGTAGTAGAGTGCTTGAGAGAATACTTTGCTAGATTGTAAGTTTGCAAGTTAGATCGTTCTTCAGTCGTATTTCTCAGCATCTAAGTGTGTGATATTTATGGATAAAGTCGTTGGGATGTTATCCGTTAGACACATTTCAAATTCAGTCTATACTTATCTTGAAATGAGTACTCAGAAGTCCTTGTCTCATATCTCAGAGAGGACTGTGCTTTAGCGGCTTTTCTGCCGATGCAATTAATGCACATGTACTATTTCTTGTCCTGTAGTCTTCAACGGATACATTAGCTTTTCTGATGGCTTGCATGCTCCATACTCATGATGTCATATGTTCCAGAATCATGTTTCAAAAGTAACTAAATGCACTTAAGAAAGGATTAAGGACATAGTCTTTCTGAGTGAGACTAAACCTTGGTGTCTTCATAAATCTTGTGCAATCTCCGGTCTTGTAATCTTCAGAAAAGCTCCATTGCTAGGATTGATCTTCATGGTCTTCTTGGAAATAAAAATTACAGTCATAGACCTATAATCCTAATACAAGATTTACTAGACTAATCATACTCAGTGATTTCCTCTTTTACAATGTTCAAGTGAACCAAGAGTACTTCATCACCTTTCTGGCAAAGATAAAAACATGTGATGAATGATCAAAATACTAACAGATATTCCTAACATAGGTGGGTTATTCTTTTTGTGGATCGCCGCCACCCACGGAGCCACGTTCTTCAGAAGGGGGTGCCAATCCGGGATGGTCTCCCTCGAAAACTTTATCGGCAGCCCCCATTGTTCTCGCTGCCTCTCGAACATCCCAGGTTTCAGGGCCATCCGAACAAATATATACTTATCCCACCACTTCGACCCCAAGGAAGAAACGGAGTCGGAAATGAAGTTGTAGGGTTTTCTAACTACAAAAGTATAAAACAGGGGATTGCCCGGACTAAAGGTAACATGGAAAAGCTGCCTAAAGTTCTCGAAATTCACCGGCTGCCCCTTCTTTTTACAAAAAATGACGAAGCAAATGAGGTTACCCAAGGACTTTGGGATAACCTGACTCGGACCGATCCCAATGTGGTTCATGATATGCTTTATCTCTGGCGCAATAGGGACCTTCCATCCACAGGCAAAAGCTACCTCATGCACGCACATGTACCCGGCGGGCGGATTGTAAAATGCATGTCCGGGCTCGGGCACCATGATTTCAACAGACTCAGGAATCTCCCACTTTCGCCTCCACTCTGGAATGTCCTCCGCCTTAACTTTCGACGGACAGCTTGGGAGAAGCCCGTCCGTATTTAACTCTCCAAATTCATCCGCTATCACAACGGCGGACGCAGGACGAGGGAATTTGATTCTAGCGGCCTTTGCACCGTGTCCCTCTACTAACAAAAGATTGGAATGAGCGGACGCAGCAGGATGTAACGCAATCCGACGACCAGTGCGTCTCCGCGGGCGACCGACTGGAGAACCTTCCTCTCCTTCCTCTTCCTCCTCATCTTCCTCCTCCTCGCCACCTTCGGGTCTCCCGGACGTGCTCGGGTTGGAAGGACCTGTTTCCGCCACAACACGGTCCTCTTCCCCAGCATTGAACATCTCCACTTCGTCGGCCTCCCGACCACTGTCGCCTGCCCGCTCAGTCTGAGGTTCATTCGGATCAGCTGACGTTCCAACACCACCTATAGTCCGAGATTGGACTAGTGACCTAGTCCTAGCAACATCTCCCTGGCCCACTGCTACGTCAGGCTGAGTTTATGCATCACCACGGACTCTTTGTCCAGCGTCAGAGTCCCTGGAAGACACAAGGTCCACGACCAGAAAATCTCCTACGGACATAGTTAAGTCCACGGACTCAGTCACCGAGTTTACTCCATCATTGTAACCTTGAGCCTCGTGTTGGTTCTGACTATCACTCCTGGACATCCTAGGGCAGAAGGAAACAGGTCAGAAATGATAGTTGTGATTGTCCGAGAGTTCATTTAGATGTCTTATTAAGTCAAGCGGTCCGACGAAGTTCTACCTTACCAGATTTTCTGCATGAAGTATAGTCTCAACACTATGGGCACTAACCATGGCACACAGAGACGTGCCATCGGCACTATTGTTTACCCTACCCAGCACGTTAACAGGGACAATCTGCGAAAGACTGTGTGCCAATCGGCAACAACACATCACCAAATAATCATGCTTAATCAAGTTTTGGTTACAGTGGGCATGACATACAAGACGAATCAACAGGCTACCGGTAAAGGAAATTAGCACTTCTGAGACAAAGGAGAAGTATTCCAACTAAGTACACTGCTAAAGCCTATCACTAGCAACATTTGCAACCACATAATCAACAATTGGATATTCAAGCGGGGCAAAAACATACAAGCATGCAGCAAGCATATCGCGAAAATGAAAAAAACTTAGGAGGAATTGAGGCGTTCTTACTTGACAAAGTTGACTTGATAAGCTTGAACGGACGACGAAGCCTTGCTAGCTCTCCGAGGGTACGAATCTGAGGTGGAAATTCCAAGATTTTGTGAGTTTCAGTTGCTCGGATTGATCTTTGATTGCTCGGATTGCTTTATAGTCGCTCTGAGTTTCGATGTGGCTAAAGTGTGAAAGTGACTGATGGGCTGACTATTTATAAGGGCAATTTGGGGGAAAGCCAAGAGTCACATCACCTGGATTCGAACCCCAGCCGTTGATCTTTTCAATCCAGCGGTTGTGCCGGTTTGCAAGTGGATAGCTAACAGTGCATCGCATTTAATGCTCAACAGAAGCGTCACATCAATTGGGTTTAAAATCCCAACCGTTGATATCTTTCCAATCCAACGGTCGCGTCGCTTTACCCGGGATCTTTCCCCTTGGGTCGGACAGGAAACTCATCGGGCCTCTTTGATTTACGGATCAGCGGCCCAGGAGGACCATTTCACATATCCGGTCCAACGGATAACCTCCGGTACACTCTTCCACATCGGACTTCCTCAGATCCTAACCGTACTCGGATCTATATATCTCGGATACAAATACCTTTTCCATCTGATCGAGCTATTACATAACTCGGTAGAAGGAAAAGGGGAGAGAGATATATTGAATTCCTAAGAACACGGACGATTTGATCCCAACAAAAGGATTTTTCCTTTTTGATTAACGATTCGGACACGCTCCACAACACACTTGTTCTTTTCATAGTTACCAACTATCTTCTACTAAGATACTTGGAAACTAGGGGGACATATGTTGATACGGACATGTGTCCAATCCGTTAAGGGCGCCATAGAGCGTGTCCTAAAGCGCATCAAGGCTGAGATAGCCTATTCATTGCTAGTCCGACCTTTGAATGGTCCGACATAAAGGAAACCATCTCAGGTCAACTAGTATTTACAAGTCAGCACGCCATTTCAGCTAGGTCCGACCAAGCTAGATGGATGACTTCCGAACCTGACAAAAGGTCGCATGGTCCTTCCAAGTACCACAAACTGTCACTCCTAAGACGCTAAACGGACCGGACGAGAGAATCTCGGATGCCACCATCACAGTAAGACCAAACGTATATAACAGAACCAATGAGATACTTCCGTGGAACTCTAGGTACGGACACCATGAGTTGCCTAAGGCCAGATCAACCAAGCATACAGATCTGTCCGAGGAACTTACACGGACCCAACAGGCGGAACAGTACTCTCAGAGGGAAAGGTCCAAACTACCCTCCCAGGCCTATTAATTAGTATTGGATTACTGTTCACTAATGGGCCACGGGCCAAAGGTAGCATTGGCGGCCGAATCTGAAGCATACACTTGGCATCATCTTATGGGCAATCTCATAAGATACGATAACTATAAGTATAGCACAAGGTCCAAGACCTTAAGGTAAGTCACAATTCTCAAGTAAAGGAGTCATAAACACTCTTGACTTCACAGCCTTCCTCGTAACTATTACATTGAGAGCTTCCAACTCTCTCTTGAGTAAAGTCTCTTACCGGATTGACATAGGCAATCCATTAACCCCCACTTAGTCCTTTCAGGTATCCTAGCTCGGACGGGTACTACATCGGACTTCAAGTCAGAGGCGGGCCTTAGACGAGGTTGCTTGTAATAGTTTAGTTAGTTAGTGTTCGAGGTTTTACCCCTCAACATAATCGTTTGGTAGGAGACTTCAATCCTAATCATTCGACTTCAAATCACAGGATGATTTGGGGTGGTGCCATGATTGAGGAATACCTTACTGCTGCTATTAAAAATCAAGCCGATAGGAAGCTAATCCTTGATATGCTTGAAAAGGCACAAATCAAGGTTTCACTCGCTATTCCCAGTGGAGTTTCTTCACTAGATGTGTTGGAATTCTACAACAATTACAGGATCATTTCCTGTGTATCTGAAGGCACTGAAATAGTGTCTATAAAGTCAAAAGTTCAAGGAAAGGACATCCTTTTGAACTTGACAAATTTCTGTGAGTTGTTTGGACTTCAAAATCTTGGAAATGATTTTGAAATAAACACCAAGGATGATGATCTCCTTGAAGGTGTGAAGCAACTGTACAGTGGTGTGTGTGATCTTGAAAAACCAGATACACCCACTGACTTCAAACTTGCTGACATCAGAACCAGATATCTGTTGGTTCATTGGGATGTGTTGGCATGCATTCTTCACAGATGCTTTGATGGTCTACAAGGAGGTGCCGACCAAATAAGCCAAGAACGCTGGATGATGATGTTCTTGTTGAAACAACAAGACAAAGGCTGGAAAACCCTTTCAACTGGGGAAAGTACGCCTTTATGAAATTTGTGAAGAAGATTCAAGGCTTTGAGCCTAAAATCGTTAAGGGCCTTGCTGAGCCAAAAGCCACAGTAAGCTATGGACTGAACATATGCTACTTACTGGAGTGCCTTGGCATTGAGCTCAGAGAGACGGCAGACATTGCCAATAGTAACCTACTCTACAAATATGAGTATACAAACATGATGAAAAAGGTTACTGCATCTCAGAAAGGTTCCAAGAAACGAAAGACTGATGAGGTATCTGAGGGTTCCGTTGCGACCAAAAAGCCCAGAATTTCACGAAAGAAGTCTGCTGGCAAATCAGAAGGCATACCCATTGTGGATGTCAACTCTCAGATATCTGCCGCCACTGCTGATGAACTCATCAATGAAGATGAACTCATCAATGCTGCAAAAGATACAACTGCTGATGAACTCATTGGTAAAAATGAGAGTAGTGGCAGGTACCAAGCCCCATCTGCAGAAACCGCAGGGATTATGGACCAATCAGTTCCTAATGCTGATGAGAACTCTGACGATGATGATGATGATGAGTTAGTTATCTCTCAAGTCCTACAGAAATCAAAGAGGGCTAAGGTTGCTGAAAAAGTAACTAGTGTAGAGGTATCTGAAGAAGAACCTACACCACAGGTTGCTGAACAAGCACCTGTTTCAAAGGTTGCTGCAGAAGCAACTGTGTCCAAAGTCACTGGACAAAACACACCATCAGGGAAAGAAACACTTAAGCTTATTGAAGATGCTTTGATGAGTGATAACTTAGTGTTGGAGGATACTGCCATTGCCTCAACACTTAAAAATTTATCTCAAGCAGATCTGGATAGGCCTCATATAGCATCACCTTCTTCATCCAGATCAGAACCATCACACCAACCACAACAACCAGTAGTGGATGCTGCTGAAATGATACTTGAGTTACAGCCTGAGATACCAGCATCTTTCCTTGCTGAAGAAAATCCTGCAAAAGAGCAGGTTCCCCAACTCAATGAGAGGGATCAAATTGAGGCATCTGCTCAGGATGATCAACCAGGGGAGGCAACTGAGTTGCACACTCAGGAAAGGTCTGAAGTACCTGAAACTTCAAACAAAGAAGCTGAAATGGAACAACAAGACCAACGCATAGAAGGATCACAAGTTCCAGAGACCAATCAGCCTGACACTGCTTAGGTAGCTGAATGGTTTAACTCTTCACTTGTGATATTTTTGTGTTTGTTAATCTTGTTATTTAATAAAATTTCTTTGTTACAGGCTGAATTAGAAACACAACATCAAGAGGAAACTGCAAAGCTTGCCTCAGAATCTGAGAAGGAGGCTTCCATAGCCTCACCAATTAAGGAACAGGAGCTTGTCTCACAGGTAGAAGATAGTTCCTTAAGATATAACATCTCATATATGTGCTTTATACACTTGACTAATACTATTAAGTGTTTGTTTCTAATAGGCTCCAACTGAGAAGATAAATGAAGAAACTGAAAAGTCTATCTCTTCATAAAAGAATCCAAAGACTTCCAAGGTCTCTGAGGAACAAGTATCTGAACCTTCTGAAGAGAAGGTATTTCATTCAGATACCTATAATCTTCAAAGACAATTCTCTGATCATTTTTCTCAAACTAACACTTTCTACTTAACAGGTTCAAAAAGAAGTAGAAGTTATTGGGGAATTGCCCGCTCAATCCCCACAACAAATGGAAATTGATGAGGCATCAAAGCCTTCATCACAAGAAAAATTTCCAGAGACTGCACAAGTCTCTGAGCCTCCAATAGTGGAGGTAATTGACCTCTCAGATATCTGATTTTGTAAATAGAATTTTTCTTGATAAAATTTCTAAGTGTTATGTTTCTAATCTCAGGTTCAAGCAGAAAGAAAGATCACTGAGGGTCAGACTTCCCAATCTCCTCCTCATATCCAGATATCTGAGGCACCTAGAACCTCAGTAGTCAAGTCATCTGAGCCTGTCACACAGGTAACTCAGATACCTTTCTACTCTAAAAGCCCAGATATCTCCTATGGTTTTGAAATTAATTCAGAACACTTTCTTTCAGGCTCAATCAAGTGCCACTAAGGTCCCTGTTGATGAGAAAACGGACCTACTTCCTTTTGTCAAGGAACACACTTTGCCAAAGCACCTAAAAATGCTTCAAGAGATGGCAAAAGCTTCGATGCTCCGATATTTCTGAGATCATAAAGGTGACTGATCACCACACAAGGAGAGCACGAGCCCTTGACTTGGAAAACTATGTCCATGCCATGTTCCCCACTGAACAATATTCCTTTGGAACATTGATGCATAAGGACTTTGTCAAGGAAGTGGCCAGAAAGCTGATTCAAGCTTTTAACCAAGCAGATGGTCGGACTGTAAATGCAGATGGCATTCAAGCCTATCTTGCCCCAGACCCTACAGTACATACCCTCTGAACAAGAGGAAGTTAATGGGCAAATGGTCACTATTCCAGAAGTGATCAATCTGGTCTCTGAAGATGAATCAGAAAAGGAGACTGGTGAGAATGATTATGAAGAATCTCCTTCTGACCATCACAAGGATGATAATGACAAAAGGGATGATGATGATGCCCCTGAACCAGGGACAGGAGGGATTGCACACGGAACTAATGCCTCGATTCTTTGAAAAGCACCGAGAGGACATCACAACAATCCCCTCCTCCATCTCCTCAGAAATCTACCCATCCATCTTCCCAACAAAAGGACAATACTGAACAAGTAGATGAGCACTCTGAGGAAACAACTCAGAAAATGTTGGATGCACAAGCCAGAGTTGCTCAACTCAAACAATTGTTGGAAGAAGAATAACAGCTAAATCTTCTACTAGAAGAAAAGATAGCTGAATCCAGAATCAAGCTAAATAAACTTGAAGATCAAACCATCAAGGAAATGCAAGCTTACTCTGAGATTAAAGAGCTCTGTGTAGTCAGAATTCCATTGCTAAGGAGATAGATACTGAGTAAGTATCTGAAGACAAGCATGATGCTAAGGCTGCATCACCAAAAGATGTACCATAGATATACCAGGCTCCTCCTAAACTTTTAGCCTCTATAGGACCCATGAGATCCATATGCAGGAGTTCAAAGCAGTTAAAAGTACCTCTTTGTTGTCCTTCAATCAGAAGTGGCTGATGTGTCACCTTGGTTTGTTTTCCCATAAGACAGTCGCCACACACATGTTTCCCTACATTGGTAAGCTTTGGCACTCCTGTCACCACATTATTTTTGATGATCTTCTCCAGATTTCTGTAATTGACATGTCCCAATTTCTTATGCCACAGTGTTGCATCATCATGTTGAGCAACATTGCATTTGAGAGGAATGTCCATCACATAGCAGTTGTCCTGTGATCTCACACCTGTCATTACGGTTAATTTGTCCACACAAGTATAAACTTTGCAAGAACGTTTATCAAACTTGACTTTCAGATCATCATCACACAGGTGGCTTATACTAACAAGATTAGCAGTTAACCCTTCAACAAGAAGAACATTCGAGAGTTTAGGATATCCTTTAAGGCACAGTGTTCCCTTTCCAAGTATTTTGCTTTGGTATCCTCCTCCATATGTTACCGTACCTGTCTTTTGAGCTACAAAGTTTGACAAATTTGACGGGTTACCAGTCATGTGCCTAGAACAACCACTGTCGAAGTACCATTTTCCTGCATTGTTAGGGGAAGTAGCAACAGAAAAAGCAACATTGCAAGTATGTTTTTCTTTAGCTACCCAAACATGTTTCGAAACACTCTTGTGTTTTCTTATCTGTCCTGGAGATTTGTCTTGTTTAGGAGAACTAGGAAAGTACTTTAGAGTCTTAAGATTACATCTTTCAGTCTCTGTTGAAGTGGATGTTGTCACAACATTGCAGCTAGCATCACTGTTTTGTTTGCTGGCGACTGGATGGGAGGGAATTGTGGAGAGATTACTGAGGTTGGAGGTCTCAACATGTTCCCTCTTTAAGTCCTTTTGGTACTTGAAGCAGTAAGGCTTTCTGTGACCAGATTTAAGACAGTAAGTGCACACAAACAAGGCTTTTTCTTTGACAAACGTAGGACCTTTTATGAGCTCCGAAAGAGGTTTGACAACTTTTGAGGTATCAGTGTCAACAGTGTCGTTCATGTTGCACCCAAGTTCATCATAACTACTGGTGTACCCTAAACCAGTGGTCCTATCATTGTTCACATCAAGCATCTCATTAAGTCTAGAAGTAGAAGAGTTCCATTTTGCAATTACCTTCTTTTCATTATCTAGCTCAGAGATTACCTTGAACAGTTCAGTGTCCTTCTTTGTTAATTCAGCTTCTAGTTTGACAATGGTGTCTTTCAGATTGTAGTTCTCCTTCTCAGTTTTCTTGAGGAGTTTCCTGAGAGTCTTCCATTCACTGAAGAGTTTCTCATACATCTGTTGCAGATCCTTCACCATTTGATCTGCATTAACTTCCTCTTCTGAAGGACTATCTATATCAAAATCCACAGAACCATGTAGACATAAAACATTAGAGATTCCTGACTTCTCAGGTTTGGTTAGTGCCAAAATTTCACAGTTCTCAGAGTCATCATAGTCAAAGAAGATTTCTATTCCTGATGTTGTCTTGACAATGTTGTCCCAACATTGGTCATCAACATTGTAAGTGGATGAGCGGAGAGCTCTGGCATTGATAGTTGAATCATCTTCTTTTTCTTCATCTTCCTGTTCTTCATCTGAGTCATCACTGAGACAAGCAAGAAGATTCTTTTTCTCTTTTCTGAGATTGTTAGCACATTCATTTTGATAATGACCCCACCCTTGGCATTCAAAACATCTAATCTTACTAAGAGGAGTGCGATCGAAATCAGATTCAGAGCTAGTTTTGGAAGCAGAACCAGTTTTGAAAGTATTGGTTTTCTTTTTGAAAGTTTTAGTTCCACTTGAGGATCATTGACCAGAGTTTTTCCTGAATCTAAGTTTGTTGAACTTCCTCACAAGATTGTTAAAAGCTTCCTCAGTCATATTGTCAGACTCATCACTACTACTATCAGGCTTTGAAGATTTTGCTTTAGAAACAGAGTGAAGGGAAATACTATGAGTTTTCATACCTTGTCTCTCATTTTCATTTAGTTCAAAGTTTTTCAAATTGTTCAACAGGGTATGAAAATCCATAGTTGCCGAGTTATGAGTGTCTTCCAAAATAGTGACTTTGGTATTAAATCTTGAGGAAAGAGATCGAACAGCTTTGGAAACAAGTTGCCTATTAGAAATAGCTTCTCCTAGTCTTTGGACTTCATTTGAGAGAGTCAAAAGTTTTTCGAAATAGGAGTCAATAGTTTCTTCCTCCGCCATTCTTAGATTTTCAAATTGAGACCAAAGCATTCTAAGTTTAGTTTGTTTGACACTAGCATCCCCTTCACAATGACTCTGAAGTAATTCCCAAGCTTGTTTTGGATGAAATGCTTTGAATGATTTTAAACATATGAGAATCTACATGACCAAAGATAGCATTTAAAGCTTTCTCATTATAAGAGCTAAGAAGTATGTCACCTGCAGAGAAGCGTTCTTCAGGTATGGGGACAATGTCACCATCAGCATCAGGTCCTTCAGTTGGCCAGGTGTATCCTTCCAGAATGGATCTCCAAGCACGGCCATCAAGGGACTTGATGTATGTCCTCATCCGGATTTGCCAATAATGGTAGTTGGACCCATCAAGCACAGGAGGTCTATTGTAGTTTGCATCCATTGTAGTAGTATCAAATCCAGGCACCAGTAGTTAGGTGGCTGGCTCTGATGCCACTTGTTATAACTTAAGATCCCGGATTGGTACTTGTAACTAGATCAACAGACA
The DNA here is from genome assembly GCA_026545765.1 of Plantago major. Taxonomy (NCBI): domain Eukaryota; kingdom Viridiplantae; phylum Streptophyta; class Magnoliopsida; order Lamiales; family Plantaginaceae; genus Plantago; species Plantago major. Next base: position 32,526,947 of record CM048839.1, read on the forward strand.
ATGTTGCCAACAATGTTGTTCAACAATGTCTCAAAGAAATGTATAGCGGATAAATAATATTAAACTTCTATTACCAAGCCAATATATAAAAATATATTAGCAGCGCCTTAGGCAAAATATCTACTGACAGGAAAAGTAGATCTAAGCAACTAGGTTTAATACAATCACAAACGATTGATTAAACAACCAAAACTAGCCCTAGAAGAACCAACAGTAAAAGCTATTCTAGGTCGATGTTTGAAAGAGTTATTCAAACAATGAATACTCTTAGACAAACTCTAAAGCTAGCAGAAAACAAGAAGCCTAAAATCTCTGTTGATCTTTTCAAAAAGCTCAAACATTGCTTTGCTGAATCCTTGCATATATATACTTGAGATGTCGACCTCTTCCATCTATGTCGAAAGGCAATAGGATCTTAGCAAAGGCAATTTTTCCTTTTACTTGTTTTCTTCAAGATGCGCATAGAAGGAAATTTCCATATTTCAATTCTTCATAAAATATATTCCTTCTTGCTTTCACCACACGCTGTTCTTTTTCCTTAAATCAATTCTTGTTCGATTTGTCAAGTATCCTGTCCAATGTGCTTTGTCTTCAGTGTCTGCGGCAATGCTATATCTTCAATGTTATGCCAACATTGAATTCTATCCTGTCACAATGTTATACAACATTGATAATCCTGCAGCTTCACAAACAACAACAAACACAAACTTGGAACTGATTATTGAAAGACAAGATTATCCAAATATAAGTGCATACTGCACTTTCAATCTCCCCCTTAATCTTAGTCTTTCATCACAAAACAAAACAAGAGATCATAGAAACATAACTAAGAACTACTAAAGATCTATTCTCCCCCTTAACTAGACAGCTTAAGAAATATTCAAGAGAATTTAAAATATTACAGACCCACAAAAAATTATAATTGTTCAACACAGAATCAAGAAGAATGAACTCAAGTTATCTATTCTCCCCCTTTTTGTGAGGAAAGAAAAGAAACTAGAGTACTTCTAAACTTCAGATTGTTTGAGATCTGCTCATCAAGCCCTTTGATTTGCTCCAGAATCAGCTTGTCCTGTTCAGTTAAAAAACCTGCAGACAGAGTTTCAATGTTAGGAGACAATGTTGTACCAACATGTAAGCCAACATTGGAACGTTGAGCAGCAACTACAGAGCTTTCTGGTGCATCAGTTTTGCCAGTAGAAAGAGGCATATTCTCCTCCACATCCATGTTCACAGAAACATCAGGATCTACCCAAGGAAGATCACAGATCCTGTCATGTGTTCCAGCAGTTGTTTGGTGACTGTGATGGATTTGAAGTTAGAATGATAGACATCATTGGCTTTGACCTCAATACCCTGCATCTGAAGAACAGCAAATATAGTGGATGGGAGAATCAAATGTCCTCTGATCCCTCTATTCTTAGAATTTTCTAGATGCTTGAGAATCCTTTCTCCCAGATTGACATTGTAACCCATTTTAATCTCAGAAGCAACATGGCTGCCTCTTGGCTGAGCTTGTTGTTATTGGAAGATGGCAGCCAGTTGTACAAGCAGATCCTGGCAAGAACAGATACTAGAGAACAACAATATTTCAGATCTAGAGTTCCAGTAGGCCAAGATTTTAATTTTCCTGCAGTTAGCTCTCTAGCAATCTCATCCATAGTTACCTCCACAGGAGTCTCAACCTCATCCCTATTTCTATGCAGCACAGTATTGATATCCTTAGAAGTCAAGAAGAATACATCACCTCTCAAATACACACAGTGATGCTTACCATGCCCTTCACTACCAAAATTCTCAGATAAATGGGCATAGAATTCTCTTATGATTTCAGGAACAAAGGCAGCATATTGAGTAACAGCATAATAGAGATTCCTTTTCTTCAGATAGGCAACCAAGTTATACTCTTCAAATGAGTCCTCTTTAATTATCTTCTCAACATCTATAGCATTATTTTTGATTTTCTCATATTTTTCTAGATTCTTGTTATCATAGAACAAATGAGAAACTGCATCTTCATCCCAATCAGAACCATCTGTAAACACAGGTTCAGAGGATAGATCATTTACCTCAGGGTCTTCAATCTGGTCTTCTCCAAGAATGACATCCTCATCATCCAGTGATTCTTCTTCAGATTCATCCTCTGTCTCAGCCTCATAATCTTCAGAGTCATCTGAGCTTTCATCTGAGTTACTCAGTTCTTCTTCATCAACCATTGACTCATCCTTAGAGTCATCTTCAGTTTCTGGCTCATAATCCTCCATATCATCAGATCTTTCATCATTGTTATCATCATGAGCAACTAATGTTGCAACAACATCCGCATCTATATTCATTGGATCACTTTCAGTTTTCTCTGAGTCATCTGACTGCCAATCTTCCACCTCAACTGGTTCAATCGTAGGCTCATCTGTGGGTTTCTCAACATTTTCAGAGTGCATGCTTGTCTGATTCTCATCATTCGGGCCATCAGTAGCCGTTTCCCCTGTTTTGTCAGGTTGTTGTACATCATCTTCTTCAACAGATGCAGGGTTTTGGGGGTTTTCTCTCAGATCTGCATGTTGAATTTCGGGATGTCCAACATCTTTCCCAGCATCCTCCATGGGGGCATCTTTCTCTATCCCCATTGGGCTTTCATCATCATCCCTCAGATCTTGTGGCAAGTCGACTGGCATGTTTCCCAATTTAACAAGGGTTTCTGCAGCAAATTGAGAGGGGTTTGATGGTGATGACTCTGTTTGGGTTTTTGGAGATGGTGGTTTTGGTACAGGAGATGAGAGTTTTTCAGCACTATCTTCCGAATCCTCACTTATCTCATAGACTGGAATCTCAAAATCGGCAGGTTCGGCACGGATGGGAAGAGGATAAGCTTGCTCCCCCTCAGGTGTTTGCAACGAAACTCCGGGCAAGACGGGTTTTGTCGGAGACGACATTGTTCGGATCGTGAAGGCAGAGTTGTAGGAGAAAAAGCGGTAGAGTGGTTTTGGTTGAGAGTGACAAGAGAGTAAAGGGAAGGTGAAGAGTTTGGGAGTAAAAAGTAAATAAAGGGAAAGGATTTGGAAAGATGGCAGTTTTTTTTTTTTTCTTTTTTTTTGAGTGGTGGAGAGGTGGGCTAATGAGCGAAGGTAATATGGTTGAAGTAGGGTTTTTGGTTGGTTTGCTTCAAAGATCATAACCATATATATCAAAACACAAACCAAGATCTGTACACAGCTGTTAATATGAGATTAAGGAGAGCAAATGACCATCGTATCAATTAGGTCAAAAAATGAAGAAGATTCTCAAAACCCAACCTAGGGAGGTACATTTGTGTTTTAGGAAACAAATCAAGGTCAGATAAGAGTAAGATACTTTACCAGATTACCCAAGACACAAAATCAAGACACAAAAATTACTCCCCCTCAAACCCAACCCAAAACACAGAAGGAGCACACAGAAACACAGCAAAGAAGATACTTCAAGCACAGGCAATGCTGACCAGGATGTTGGCTCAACATTGATGACAACATCGGGAAATCAGACCATTCTTAATGTAAGTCAGCCAGGAAACCAAGTCTCAAGATGTGCAGATTCGATTAACACCACTGATGCTGCAGGAAAAAACAGAAAGAGAAAGGAATACCAAAGAAACACACCCAACATTGCCTCAAAAAGTAAATTGAACAATTAACATAAGTTTGAGTGGGGGGTGACCATGAGACTGTGAACCATGTCAAATAATTGGAACACATATGAATCCGCTCCAAAGCCTAAGCCTATGCGGAGTTAGGCAAACACACGTCTCATGGCATAAAAAACACTCATTTGACCACATTGGGTTAATTGTACGACTCAGAAGGTGAACCAAAGACATTACGAGAATCGGCACTTTTGTGCGTGTCAGTTTTCAGTACAGGCCATCAACCCTCACGACATATGACACATTGGCCACGTCGATATTTGGATAGTATTTGAAACCTGCCCAACACGATCCTCGACGGAAACACTTCGAGCCCTTGTTATCATAATTCATTAGATTTATTAAGCATAAAGGATAGGAGGCAACATCAAGAGTGAGTCAAGGTACGAGTAAAAATAGCCAAAAAGCAGTAAAAGTGGGTTTTTCATAAAGCAAACACACAGGAGACTCAATCCCTTTCAACCTTGGTTTCAAACAGTCTTTCAAACCCTAAGCCTGACCACTGTAAGATACAACGCATGAACAACCATTGACCAGAACAGAAGCACAAAAAACACATTGACACATAAAAAAAAAATAAACAAAAGACAACACTAGGTAAACACAGAAGTCAATGTTGACCGTGATGTTAAGTCAACATTGCTTGCAGCAGATCCTATCAAATAGAGCAAAGACCAAGAGACCTTCTCAAACTGAAGAATCTCTCCTTATCAAGGGGCTTTGTGAAAATGTCAGCTAACTGATTTGTGGTATCAATGTGTTGTATGTCAATAATTTGTTTGGAGATTAGGTCTCTAAGAAAATGATGTCTAATGTCTATATGCTTGGTGCGTGAGTGTTGAACAGGGTTCTTGGAGATGTGAATGGCACTTAAGTTATCACAAAACATCAAAAGAGTGTCACTTTGAAACCCATATTCATGCAGCATATTGTTCAGCCAAATTAGTTGAGACACACAACTCCCAGCCGCTACATATTCAGATTCAGCAGTAGAGAGAGACACGCAATTTTGTTTCTTACTATACCATGACACAAGATTTGGTCCAAGATAAAAACAACCTCCACTAGTTGATTTTCGATCATCTAAGTCACCATTGATCGTAATCAATCGAATCCCAATAGATTAGTCTTTGAATCACATGCATACCATAATCCAAGATTAACAGTTCCTGATATATATCTAATGATTCTTTTGACAGCAGTTAAGTGAGATATTTTGGGTTTGGATTGATACCTGGCACACACACAAACAGAGAACATGATGTCGTGTCCGTGGTGAAAGATACAAGAGACTTCCAATCATTGATCTGCATAATGTTGGGTCAACATATCCCCCAACATCGGTTTCTTTGAGTTTCGAGAGATGTAGCCATGGGAGTCTGCAAGGTTTGGCATTTTCAGACCAAATTTTTGATAAGATTCTTGGCATATTTCTCTTGAGAGATAAAGAGGCCTTCCTGTTCTAGATTCTGAGCCTCAAGAAGAAACCGAGTTCACCAATCATACTCATCTCAAAGGTTCTGTCATGGCTTGAACAAACTTATCTAGCAAGGAGAGGTTAGTAGCACCAAAGACAATATCATCAACATAGATTTGAGCAATGCGATGTCTTTTCCTTTCACGAGAATAAGCAGAGTTTGATCTCCTCACCTCTTTTAAATCCTAACCCAACTAGGAATTCATCACCCTAGCATACCAAGGCGTGGGGCTTGTTTCAAACCATACAAGGCTTTTCTTAGTTTAAAAACATGGTCGATAAAAGGATCTTCAAACCCTCTAGGTTGTTCAACATACACTTCTTTGTCAATGTAACCATTCAAGAAAGCTCCTTTAACATCCATTTGGTTGAGTTTTATGTTAAGACAACATGCTAAGGCTAGGAGTGCGAATGGACTCTAATCTAGCAACAGGAGAAGGTCTCATCAAAATCAATGCCTTCCACTTGGGTGTAACCTTGAGCAACCAATCGCTTTGTTTTTACAACTATCCCTTTTCATCACTCTTGTTTTTGAAAATCCACTTGGTGCCTATGACATTTATATTATATTATGGGGGGAACAAGAGTCCGACTTCATTTGTTTGAAGCGAAGTTCATCTTGCATTGCTTCTATCCAAAAATCATCAGCAAGAGCTTCTTTCACATTTTTAGGTTCAATTAACGAAACAAAGCACGAGGAACTTACAGAGTGACATATTTCCGCAAGTCTGAGTGTCTCCTTGTAATTTTTGCGCGTGTTTCCCCTCAATGTCCTTCCTCCTGGATTTCCAATTACTTGGGAACTGGGATGATCTTTGCGAATTCTAGGAGGAGGATCCTTTCGTGAGTCAGGAGACATAGGTGCAACATTGTTGCCAGATGGATTGTCAGATTCAGCCTCAGTTTCATTATGAGGATCAGCTTGTTCTTCATCATGAGTGTAAATCTGGGATGTTGAATTTAATGTTGAGTCATCATTGCACAGAGGGGATGTTGGCTCAACATTGCCCACAACATGGGTTCTTTCATTTTGATCAGCAGCAGGAGTCACAGTTTCTGGTACGTTCTCATGTGTGGAAGAGTCAGAGGTTGATTCAATAACTTGTTCAGCACCTGCAGAGATCTTCTTCTGGGCATAGGGCTCAGAGTCATCAAAGGAAACATTCACAGACTCTTGTATAGTCTGCAATCTAGGATTGTATATTCTATACGCTTGACTATTTTGAGAGTATCCTACAAAGATTCCTTTGTCACTTTTAGCATCAAACTTCCCTAGATGTTCTCTATCATTGAGTATGTAACACACACATCCAAATACATGAAAGTACTTGAGATTGGGCTTTCGACCTTTCAACATCTCATAGGGAGTGGTTAGAGAACCTGGACGAAGATAGACACGATTGATTATGTGACAAGCGGTTCACGACTTGACCACAACCTTTTTGATAGGTTCATTGAGCTCAACATCACTCTGGCCATTTCTTGAAGAGTCCTGTTTTTCCTTTCAGCAACACCATTTTGTTGTGGTGTCTTAGGAGCTGAGTATTCATGCATGATTCCTTTCTTTTCACAATACTTATCAAAGAATTGATTCTCGAATTCTTTACCATGGTCAGATCGAATTCTTTGAACAAGAGTAGAGTACTGATTACAACATTTTGTATGCTAGTTTTTTAAGGATTCAAAAGTTTCTGATTTTTCTTTCAAAAAATTGACCCAAGTGTATCTAGAAAAATCATCAACTATAACATATTAATATTTCATAAATTATACAGAACATTGTGCGACACGAGCGACACCCCATGCATGATGACCAAAATTTGGCTGCAAAAGCCTTTGAAGAGGCGTGCTATGCTGCTGGAAAAGCATAAGCCATACAAGGCTCATTGGCAGAGCTCACTGATAAGGAAAATGGACTTATCATACAAAATCAGGAGCTCAAGGCTAAACTTCAGAAGTTGGTTACTGCCTACAATTACTTGCAAGGAAATTTTGAGTCTCTCTCAGAATCTTTTGTAGTACTTAGTCAGTCAACAATGACTAAGGGGGAAGGATTTGGACCTCAAAGTTAGGGGGAAGGTAAGAAGAAATCTAGAGTTGGTGCTGCTTAGAAAGGAAGAGGAAACAAGAGAACTTCCCAGCCACCACTCAGAATAAATGAGCCCTCATCAAGTCAAGCTGCTTTGCAAATAGTAGCTACTTCCCAGAAACCAACTGAAGAAACAACAATGGTAACAAGGTCCATGACACAAAGACCTCCAAGGAGTACCAAGGCTCCAAGGAGAAAACAAGTTATAGGGATTGAAGAGTCTTCTGAAGAAGAAGAAGAAGAAGAAGAAGAAGAAGAAGAAGAAGAAGAAGACCAGGGCAATGAAGAAGGCTGCAAATCACCTAACCAGAGAAATCAGGAAGATGATGATGAAGATGAGGATGATGATGAAGCTCCTCTTCACAGAAAAAGAAGAAAGGTTGATAGCCTATCTGAGCCCATAGCTGCAAAGCCTTTGGCAGCTAAAACACCCTCTAGAAATACCAAGTCAATCCAGGGTGGTTCTTCAAGCAATCCCCCAAGGGAGAATTCAAGACAAAGGAGGAATAGACTGAGAGCTGAACAAAGAAAACCCCAACTACCACGCAAGCCTGAAGAAGCCAAGATTGAGTATGTGAAGACCAACAATGACTCCTCTGTCTACATATGCATTAATCAGAAGAATGGCTACTGGATTCTGGAACTCAATCACTTACTGGTAAATGAAAAATTTCCAGAACCAATCCATAAACAGCTCATGGCATGGAGAAAAGACAAGCCAGTCTTGATTAATATCAACCACATCAAAGCCTGGTTGGATTTTGAAGTAATCAAGAGAATAGAAGCCATGAAAAAGGACCTCTCTGATGATTGTCCTTATGGAAAGCCAGATGACGTGCACAGAATTCCCAACATCACTGGAACAGGCACAAGATCAAGACTTGTTGTGGAACCCTATGAGTCTTTCTACATGACTGAAGATTAATACAAGGGTGACATCAGATATCTGAAGATCATATATGAATACTTCAAGCTATCAGATATCAGAATCGAGCATGCCTGGAAGTGGGGAAGTATCTGTGGGGAAGTATCTGTGGGTCAAACACTTTGCCAAGAAAAATCCTACCAAAACCTACAAGGAAGTCTGTGGATTTGCTAGAGACACAGAGATGATTGTGAGAACTCTTCTCTATGACTACTCTGATGATATCAAAAGGTTTGGTGATAGGAAATTTGCAGATTGATCCATGGAACTGCTTTTGAAGACTTAAAGATTTGAAGACTAGTTTATTAGGATGTTTACTTGGAGCTTGGTTACTACTGTTGTCCTAATTTACTATGTATTTTGTATCTTGCTGACTGCGCTAAATTGTTTTTTATTAAAGTTATCTGTGAACTTTCTCTGTAACATATCTGATGAACCTACTCTCAGATATCAATTTATAAAAAGATAACTTGTCAGCAAAGATCACACCTTGTGATTTAGTTGATGTTTACTTTCTGCACTTAATTGAAAGAATTGAAAGATCTTATGAATTGATTAAGTGGTGGATTGTTTCCTCATCCAGATTTGTAATAGGTCAGATAGTCATCGTTGACTGATCAAAAAAGGGGAAATTTGTTAGGAATATTTGTTTAGATTTTGATCAGCAACCTAATGACTTATCTTAGCTCAGAAAGGTGGTTAGTACTCTTGGTTCACTTGAACACTGTAAAAGAGGAAAATCACTAAGTATGATAGTCTAGCAAATCCTGTATAGGAAGTTAGGCCTCTGAATGTAATTTTTTATTTCTCTGAAGAAGACCAAGAAGAAGGCATCCGGCAGAAGAGCTCAACATATTTGAAGATTTGAAGACTGCACAAGATTGCTGGAGACTAAGGTCATCAGATACCTATGTCCAGATATCTTGAAGAAACAAGTGTTTTTCAATAAACAAGTGTTCCAAAAGATATCTGAGAATACAAGGTTTCTAAATGAGGAAAAGTGCCCACAGATATCTACACTCAGATACCTTGAATAAGAACTATGTTTCTGGAAAACAATGTTGTAACAAGTATCTGGAGATGTGAAGGTCTCTGAAAAGGGACGTGCAATGCTTTAGAAAGCATGCATAGTTTCATTGGCACTACAGGACAAAGTATAGTACAGTACATTAAATGCGCGGACAGAAATGTCTGAACAAAAATGGCTTCGAGATCTCGAGAAGACAAACGCATAACAAGATTATATACTCAGATATCAATAGTTTGAATTTCATTGAGCCTAACGGATACTATTCAAACGGCATGATTTTCAACTATAAATATCAACACTTAGAATGCTTGAAATATACTCAGAACTCACACCAAGAACTCTGAACACTATCTTTCAAACTCTCTAGCATACTACTTACCTTCAAGCTTTCTGTTGCGACCAAAGCTCTTGATTCTAAGTAGCACAAAAGTTCTAATTGTCCTGATCCTTAACAAGCATTGTTATCTGTGAAGGAGTTGAATTAAGATTTCACATCTGAGATTCATTCTCTTGAACACATATCATAGACTTGGGTCAGTAAAGAACAAGATACCATACATTGAAAAGTGTATTAAGTATACTTGATTCATAGAGCTATCTGCATAACTGAATAAGTTATTAAAGAAGCTCACCTGACAACTACCTTAACCAACATCTTAATCGGCGTGGAGTACAGGAAGTACTTAGTTTGGGAAACTAAGGAATAACTCCAAGGTTACTGAGCATAGGAAGTACTTAGTTTGGGATACTAAGGAATAGCTCAAAAGGTTTCTAAGTACAGGAAGTACTTGGCTGAGAAAGCCGGGGAATAACTCAGGGGGAACACTTGGTTGGAAACCTAGTGTATTTAGGAATCGAGAGAAGATATTTGTAAGGTTAACTCAATTATCTGTCTTAGTGGATTCTAGGTCTCAGAAAGGCCGAAGTGGATTAGTTGAAGGATTACGCCACCTTCAGATACCACTATAAAGACTTGTGTTATTTACTTTCTACTTTTTATAACTTGCTTTATTTACTTTGCTAAGTATTTACACATATCTTGCTAAGCACGTGCACTTATCACAAAAAGTCTTCCGCTCTCTGAAAATAAGTATCAGATATCTTCACAGATATCTGAGAAATTGTGTTTATCGACAAAAGTTTGAAAAAGACTATTCACCCCCCCCCCCCCTAGTCTTTTACTTTGCCGTTATCTGGACCAACACAGACACTGTCATTATCTTGAGAATTTCTTTTGGATAACATCCTATTTTTCATTAAAATCATAAAAATAAATAAAATTATAAGATCAAGCCATTTTTGCAAAATTCGATCGTTATTTATTGCTCTTGTATCAAATAATGTGTACTTACTCCCTTCTCCTAGCGTCTTGACATCATTGAAAAATTTCTTGTGAAGGTCTAGAGTCCAATCAGTCTGATGCTTCCTCCTAGACCTACGACCACTTTGATTCGTGCATTACTGCTTCCTTCACCATTGATTGTGTTTTTCTGAGTTCTCACGTTTTTCACTGATTTAGAGCATTGGTCAACATTGACATGTTGAACATTATTGCCATGTTCATGTTTGGTTCCAGTGTTGAGTGATCATAATGTGCCATCAATCCTTGAAATCTTTCATTTTCTCTATGTTTGCGTATCTCTTCTCTAAGCACATGTTGTCATGCGTGCTTAGCAAATTCAACGGTTATCCGCTTTGAAATTAATCTGCAATCAACTCTCAAATTGTTGATAGAAAACCGTTTATAATTATAACCAAATTGTTACTTTTATTCAACACTTCGAGGAAAATTAGGCTAAAAAGTTTTTAAAAAGTGAACGGGCCGGATTGGTGCATTTTCAAGAGTAAATACTACTTCATGGTTATCAAATTGACTATTGAAGGGAATTTCAATAGGTTTGCTCCGGTAATAACAAAAATTGTTCTTGTCACGCCCCAAAACCAAATCACTTTGGCGCGACCGGCCGTCTATCGTGAGATGGGCTCACGCCAAGACGAAGCCTACCTTTAACCTCAAAATACATTAGTTATCTCAACAGAGGTACAATCAGAGCATCTAAAATCCCATAAACAACAATAATTACAAGTCCTCAATACATATCAACAGTCCCAACAGTACAAATCATCGTATACAATACAAATCTCAGAGTACGCAACAACTACTAAATAATCTTCACAAATCCATCATCCGTCTACCGGGTGCAACTCCATTGTACCATCAACCAGTGTCACTTCACTAAACATCTGAAAGGGGGGTTTAAGGGTGAGCCTCATTGACACTTCTACCGGATCAAGCAGAGATTCAAAGATACATATATATATATATATATATATATATATATATATATATATATATATATATATATATATATATATATATATATATATATATATATATATATATATATATATATATATATATATATATATATATACACACCGTACGATCACACATATACAAAAGTTGCATGGCATAACAAACGTAACATTTCGGCTCAATCAGACATGATCCTATGGCCACTAGTATAAGTCCGGTGGCACAGAGGTCGGCTCACATAACATAAACATAATCCCCTACCAAAGGGGTAACATAACATATGGGAGTACTCCAGCCAAACAAATTCCCCGAAGGGGACATAATATTTCATAGTCACAACTGAGAGCTCAAACATAACATTTATCCATGCACTTGAACAAAATATTTTACATTCGTCACACACATCATAAAACACATTTTGGGTATTCACATACTTGATCCTTTTCGAATAGACTATTATACCAAGTCCCATATCTTGATATAATAACCATAAGTTGTTTTCCAAACATTAAAACTATATATATACGATAATATAAAAATAAGAGCAAAAGTGTCAAAGAAACCCCCTTACCTCAAGGTGAAACGAATCCAAGTCAAGTTTGAATAATCCGTGAAACCCTCCATTATCTTGCACATCAAATCCTCCAAAGTCACATTGAACCCCAATTCATTCAAAGCACCACTAGAACACTTCACTCGTCTCTACTACAGTTTAATAGGTCGTAAAGGGAAAAGTAGGTTACAAGGGAAAAATAGTAATTTCTGGAGCTAGGAAAAATAGGTTTAAATGGTAGAAAGGCGCATATTTAATTCTGCAACGTTCAGGGGCAAAACGGTAATTTAAATAGTTCGAAACAGGCTGGAAATAAAAGAATACAAAATTTTGGCTCCAACGAGGTTCGAACCATAGACCTCCCAAATTCACAACTCAAGCACCTGCCACTCGAACACAGGCAAATCTATTAACTAACCCAGACAAGATATTTAACTGATGGACACGCTACTTATCCAAATAAATTACAAACAACCCCCTGCCCCCTGCTCAAATTCTCCAAAGCAGGTCCTTCAAGTCTCTGTAAATTTTCAATTAGGTCCCTATGATTTCAGAAACTTCTCAAAGTTGTTTTTAACACCTCCAAGTTCAAGGTAAGGTTCGTAACCCATCCTATACATCATCCTCTAACAAAAAAAAAACACAAGAACAACTACAACCAACACAAGATTCACAAACCCAAATCCGATTAGAAAACTTCGTTTTCAAACCCAGCTCGTAACAAATCCGTTTAATCCAGTCTAGTCCCTGCGAATCCAAAACCTTCTAAGCTCGATCCAATCAACTCCAAACCAAGTCAAGGGCTACGAAAATCAAATACCCATCATCTCCTCCATCTAATACCATCAATAACAGTACAAAACATAAATGATTCGATCCACACGAATTGCGAATTCGACCTCCATGTTTCTTGATTCCGCAATCCATAACACCAAACCCAGTTCGATTTTGGTCCAAAACTACTCGATTCCAGTCTAAAATCCGGTTTTACTCTCTTGTAAATATCAAGATCGATAATAACATGATCGGACCATAAGAAGAAGAAGAAGAAGAAGAAGAAGAAGAAGAAGAAGAAGAAGAAGAAGAGAGCGGCAGGAGCAGGAAATATTAAGAAAGAAGAAAGAAAGGAAATAACTAAAATAAATAAATCAACCCTAATGGGCTTTCATATAACTGAACTTGGGCTTTCTAATAATTGGGCTTATCCTGGGCCCAACTTAGGCTTTACTCCTGTCCAAATACAATTAAATCACCGTAGAACAACTCAAGCGAAATAATTTCTCATCTCCAAATTAAATTCAAATGGACGGTTCAAAAATAAATTTCGGGTTTTTACAGTTCTAGCATTATCATCGACATAATAAGTAATACAAATGCATGGATGCTAAATATATAAACCTTGTAACTAAGTTTCCAAGGACACTTAGGCACAAAGCGCACGAGTATTACACACATGAAAATAAGGACAAAAGCGCACGAGTATTACACAGATGGAAATGAAGACAAAACCAAAAATAATTAAGAATCCGAAGCCTAAATTGACACCATCCGCACAATCCTTATTCTTCTCTGTCTTCTTTTGTAGTATCATGTGCAGTGCGGGTTGGGTTCTATGATATCATTAAATGCTCCAATACTCAAGTTATGTGTTGATGTCTCTTCCATAACAGGACTCGAAATCTGTAAAAGAAATTACATTTTGCTCAATTAGCATAATTATGTGTGTATATTGTATTGATACGTGGAAGTTTTGCATTAACTAAAAAAACTAGCAAAAACTAACTTGGCTAAGAAACAATTCATCATCTAAGTCGACGTCATTAAGTAGATCCTTCTAGATAAGTTCTTGATTTGGGGTAGGAGTCATGTTAATCCACCAAGGGTATCAAATATGGATTGATCGTCAGGGTTGATCATATCATATATTGACAACTCACCATCTCCCGTTTCTCAAAGCTTGACATTTCGAAATGGGACGTGGCCAATCGAGTTTTCTTAATGAACTTGGGAATTATGGCCTTGGGTATCGTCATGCACTGACATGTGAGCATTTTTGGACATCTATAAAATTATTAGCTATATCTTGTTCATTTGAATTGATTGTGGGATCTCCAGCAAAGTAATCATCTATATTTTTTGTTACAAATAAGTTTACTCGAGGGTTGCTTGTTAAACAGGGCATAGTACCAAATCTTTGCGGAAGAATATCAAACTGCATAACCTTATTATAATTTTTTTTCTTTCTCTCCACCAACTTTGTAGTTACACTTCTCAGAACGACATTTCTATAAAATTAGAATAAATATCAATTTTAAATAAGGAAAAGATCTGTAAAGGTTGGACCTAATTATTGAGGTATATGAATGTTGGTCCAGATAACGGCAAAGGGAAAAGACTGGGGGGGGGGGGGGGGTGAATAGTCTTTTACAAGTTTTGTCGATAAACACAATTTCTCAGATATCTGTGAAGATATCTGATACTTAATTTCAGAGAGCGGAAGACTTTTCTGTGATAAGTGCACGTGCTCAGCAAGATATGTGTAAATACTCAGCAAGGTAAATAAAGCAAGTAATAAATTGCAGAAGGTAAATAACACTGATCTTTATAGTGGTATCTGAAGGTGGCGTAATCCTTTAACTAATCCACTTCGGCCTTTCTCAGACCTAGAATCCACTAAGACAGGTAATTGAGTTAACCTTACAAATATCTTATCTCGATTCTTAAATACACTAGGTTACCAACCAAGTGTTCTCCCTGAGTTATTCCCCGGCTTTCTCAGCCAAGTACTTCCTATACTCAGAAACCTTTGAGCTATTCCTTAGTTTCCCAAACTAAGTACTTCCTATGTTCAGTAACCTTGGAGTTATTCCTTAGTTTCCCAAACTAAGTACTTCCTGTACTACACGCCGTTTAAGGTGTTGGTTAAGGTAGTTTGTCAGGTTTTGATAGATTAATAACTTCTATAGTTATGTAATACTACCTTCTTGAACAAGAGTCACTTAACACACTTCACAGTGTGTGGTGATATGTTCTTTACTGACCCAAGTCTATGATAAATGTTCTAGAGAATGAATCTCAGATACTTGATCTTTTGATTCAACTCCTTCACAGATAGCAATGCTTGTTAAGGATCAGGACACTTAGAACTTTCGTGCTACTTAGAATTCAAGAGCTTAGTCGCAACTGTAAGCTGAAGAATAAGTAGGTTGAAGACTTGTATGCTTGAGAGAAAAATACCACTAGTTGTATTCTCAGAGAGGCTTGGTACTTTCAGTGAGTTCAGTGTGTAACATCTGTGTGTATCTTTCAAGCATTCTAAGTGATGATATTTATAGTTGAAAATCATGGCGTTTGAATAGTATCCGTTATGCTTAATGAAATTCAAACTATTGATATCTGAAAATAGTACTGCAGGAGACGTTGTCTCTTTTCAAAGATTTCCTCTTTTGTTCAGATGTCTCTGTCTGCGCATTTATTGCATTGTACTATTTTTGTCCTGTAGTGCCAACGAAACTATGCACGCTTTCTGAAGCATTGCATGTCCCTTTCCAGAGACCTTCTCATCTCCAGATACCTGTTGAAACATTGTTTCCCAGAAACATAGTTTTATCCAAGGTATCTGAGTGTAGATATCTGTGGGCACTTTTCCTCGTTCAGAAACCTTGCGTTCTCAGATATCTTTTGCGAAACTGGTTCATTGAGAAACACTTGTTTGTCAAAGATATCTGGACATAGGTATCTGATAACCTTTGTTCAAATCTCTTGCGTCTTCAAAACTTCATTTTAAAGTTGAACTTCTCCTGTTGGATGCCTTCTTCTTGGTCTTCTTCAAGGAAATAAAAATTACATTCAGAGACCTAACATCTTATATAAGATTTGCTAGACTATCATACTTAGTGATTTTCCTCTTTTACAGTGTTCAAGTGAACCAAGAGTACTAACCACCTTTCTGAGCTAAGATAAGTCATTAGGTTGCTGATCAAAATCTAAACAGATATTCCTAACAATGAAGATAAACCTAAACACGGCTAGCCACTTGCATTCGACTGAGGCCATGCACGTTCATTATCTTGAGAATTTCTTTTGGATAACATCCTATTTTCCATTAAAAGCATAAAAATAAATAAATTATAAGATCAAGCCATTTGTGCGAAATTTGATCGTTATATATTGCTCTTGTATCAAATAATGTGTACTTACTCCCTTCTCCTAGCGTCTAGACAGCATTGACAAATTTCTTGTGAAGGTTTAGAGTTCAATCAGTCCGATGCTTCCTCCCATACCTACGACCACTTTGATTTCGTGCATTACTGCTTCCTCCGCCATTGATTGTGTTATTGATTATGTTTTTTTGAGTTCTCACGTTTTTCACTGATTTAGAGCATTGGTCAACATTGGCATGTTGAACATTATTGTCATGTTCATGTTTGGTTCCAGTGTTAAGTCATTCATAATGTGCCATCAAACCTTGAAATCTTTCATTTTCTCTAAGTTTGCGTATCTTTTCTCTAAGCACATGTTGCCATGCGTGCTTAGGAAATTCAACGGTTATCCGCTTTGAAATTAAACTGCAATCAACTCTCAAATTCTTGATAGCAAACTGTTTATAATTATAACCAAATTGTAACTTTTATTCAACACTTCGAGAAAAATAAGGCTAAAAAATTTTTAAAAAGTGAACGGGCCAGATGGGTGCATTTTCAAGAGTAAATAATACTACAAGGTTATAAAATTGAATATTGAGGGAATTTAGAATTGCTCCGGTAATAACAAAAATTGTTCGGGCATTATCATCGACATAATAGGTAATACAAATGCATGGATACTAAATATATAAACCTTGTAACTAAGTTTCCAAGGACACTTAGGCACAAAGCGCACGAGTATTACACACATAGAAATGAGGACAAAAGCGCACGAGTATTACACACATGGAAATGAAGACAAAACAAAAAATAACTAAGAATCCGAAGCCTAAATTGACACCATCCGCACAACCCTTATTCTTATCCATCTTCTTTTGTAGTATCATGTGCAGTTCGGGTTCTATGATATCATTATTATGATGCTCCACGACTCAAGTTATGTGTTGATGTCTCTTCCATAACAGGACTCGAAATCAATAAAAGAAAGTACATTTTTCTCAATTAGAACTAAAAAAAAACTAGTAAAAACTAACTTAGCTAAGAAACAATTCATCATCCAAATCGACGTCATTAAGTAGATCCTTCGACATAAGTTCTTGATTTGGGGTAGGAGTCATGTTCAATCCACCTAGGGTATCAAATATGGATTGTTCGTCAGGGTTGATATTATCATATATTGACAACTCACCATCTCCCATTTCTCAAAGATTGACATTTCCAAATGGAACGTGGCCAATCAAGTTTTCTTGATGAACTTGGGAATTATGGCCTTGGGTATCGTCATGCACTCACATGTGAGCATTTTTGCACATCAATAAAATTATTAGCTATATCTTGTTCATTTGAGTTGATTATGGGATCTCCAACAAAGTGATCATCTATATTTTTTGTTACATTTAAGTTTACTCGAGGGTTGCTTGTTGAACAGGGCATAGTACCAAATCTTTGCGGAGGAATATCAAACTGCATAGCCTTATTATAATTTTTATTTTCTCTCCACCAACATTGTAGTTACACTTCTCAGAATGACATTTCTGTAAAATTAGAATAAATATCAATTTTAAATAAGGAAAAGATCTGTAAAGGTTGGACCTAATTATTGAGGTATATGAAAATAAACCTGAAGACGGCTAGCCACTTGCATTCGGCTGAGGCCAGGCACGTTCATATCTTGAGAATTTCTTTTTGATCACATCCTATTTTCTATTAAAAGCATAAAAATAAATAATTATAAGATCAAGCCATTTGTGCAAAATTCGATCGTTATTTATTGCTCTTGTATCAAATAATGTGTACTTACTCCCTTCTCCTAGCGTCTTGATAGCATTGACAAATTTCTTGTGAAGGTCTAGAGTCCAATCAGTCCGATGCTTCCTCCCAGACCTACGACCACTTTGATTTCGTGCATTACTGCTTCCTTCGCCATTGATTGTGTTTTTCTGAGTTCTCACGTTTTTAACTGATTTAGAGCATTGGTTAGCATTGACATGTTGAACATTATTGTCATGTTCATGTTTGGTTCCAGTGTTGTGTGATTCATAATGTGTCATCAATCCTTGAAATCTTTCATTTTCTCTAAGTTTGCGTATCTTTTCTCTAAGCACATGTTGCAATGCGTGCTTAGCAAATTCAATGGCTATCCGCTTTGAAATTATACTGCAATCAACTCTCAAATTCTTGATAGCAAACTGTTTCTAATTTTAAACAAATTGTTACTTTTATTCAACACTTCGAGGAAAATTAGGCTAAAAAGTTTTTAAAAAGTGAGGGCCGGATTTGTGCATTTTCAAGAGTAAATACTACTTCAAGGTTATCAAATTGACTATTGAAGGAAATTTCAATAGATTTGCTCCGGTAATAACAAAAAATGTTCTGGCATTATCATCGACATAATAGGTAATACAAATGCATGGATACTAAATATATAAACCTTGTAACTAAGTTTCCAAGGACACTTGGACACAAAGCGCATGAGTAATTAATACACATGGAAATAAGGACAAAAGCGCACGAGTATTACACACATGGAAATCAAGACAAAACCAATAATAATTAAGAATCCGAAGCCTAAATCAACACCATGCGCACAACCCTTATTCTTCTCTGTCTTCTTTTGTAGTATCATGTGCAGTGCGGGTTCTATGATATCATTATTATGATGCTCCACGAATCAAGTTATGTGTTGAAGTCTCTTCCATAACAGGACTCGAAATCTGTAAAAGAAAGTACATTTTGCTCAATGAGCATAATTATGTGCGTATATTGTATTGATGTGTACAAGTTTTGCTTTAACTAAAAAACTAGCTAAAACTAACTTGGCTACGAAACAATTCATCATCCAAGTCGACGTCATTAAGTAGATCCTTCCAAATAAGTTCTTCATTTAGTGTAGGAGTCATGTTCAATCCACCTAGGGTATCAAATATGGATTGATCGTCAGGGTTTATCATATCATATATTGACAACTCACAATCTACCATTTCTCAAAGCTTGACATTTCCAAATGGGACGCGGCCAATCAAGTTTTCTTGATGAACTTGGGAATTATGGCCTTGGGTATCGTCATGCACTGACATGTGAGCATTTGGGACATCAATAAAATTATTAGCAATATCTTGTTCATTTGAGTTGATTGTGGGATCTCCAGCAAAGTGATCATCTATATTTTTTGTTACATTTAAGTTTACTCGCGGGTTGCTTGTTAAACAAGGCATAGTACCAAATCTTGGCAAAGGAATATCAATCTGCATAGCCTTATTATAATTTTTTTTATTTGTCTCCACCAACATTATAGTTACACTTCTCAGAACGACATTTCTGTAAAATTAGAATAAATATCAATTTTAAATAAGGAAAAGATCAGTAAATTAAGGTTAGACCTAATTTTGAGGTATATGAAGATAAACCTGAAAACGACTAGCCACTTGTATTCGGCTGAGGCCAGGCACGTTCATTATCTTGAGAATTTCTTTCGGATAACATCATACTTTCCATTAAAAGCATAAAAATAAATAAATTATAAGATCAAGCCATTTGTGCGAAATTCGATCGTTATTTATTGCTCTTGTATCAAATAACGTGTACTTACTCCCTTCTCCTAGCGTCTTGACAACATTGAAAAATTTCTTGTGAAGGTCTAGAGTCCAATCAGTCCAATGCTTCCTCCAAGACCTATGACCACTTTGATTTCGTGCATTACTGCTTCCTTCGCCATTAATTGTGTTTTTCCGAGTCCTCACGTTTTTCATTGATTTATAGCATTGGTCAACATTGACATGTTGAACATTATTGTCATATTCATGTTTGGTTCCGGTGTTGAGTGATTCATAATGTGTCATCAATCCTTGAAATCTTTCATTTCTCTAAGTTTCAGTATCTTTGCTCTAAGCACATGTTGCCAGGCATGCTTAGCAAATTCAACGGTTATCGGCTTTGAAATTAAACTGCAATCAACTCTCAAATTGTTGATAGCAAACCTTTTATAATTAGAACCAAATTGTTACTTTTATTCAACACTTCGAGGAAAATTAGTCTAAAAAGTTTTTAAAAAGTGAACGGGCCGGATTGGTGCATTTTCTTGAGTAAATACTATTTCAAGGTTATCAAATTGACTATTGAAGGGGAATTTCAATAAATTTGCTCCGGTAGTAACAAAAATTGTTTTGGCATTATCATCGGCATAATGGGTAATACAATACATTGATACTAAATATATAAACCTTGTAACTAAGTTTCCAAGGACACATAGGCACAAAGCACACGAGTATTGCACACATGGAAATAAGGACAAAAGCGCACGAGTATTACACACATGGAAATGAAGACAAAATCAAAAATAATTGAGAATCTGAGGCGTAAATTGGCACCATGCGCACAATCCTAACCCCTTATTCTTTTCCGTCCTCTTTTGTAGTATCATGTGCAGTGCGGGTTCTATGATATCATTATTATGATGCTCCACAACTCAAGTTATGTGTTGATGTCTCTTCCATAACATGCCTCAGAATCTGTAAAAGAAAGT
The DNA here is from genome assembly GCA_026545765.1 of Plantago major. Classification (NCBI taxonomy): domain Eukaryota; kingdom Viridiplantae; phylum Streptophyta; class Magnoliopsida; order Lamiales; family Plantaginaceae; genus Plantago; species Plantago major. The sequence continues at coordinate 32,547,684 of CM048839.1, forward strand.
ACATTTTGCTCAATTAGCATAATTATGTGCGTATAATGTATTGATGTGTGCAAGTTTTGCATTAACTAAAAAACTAGCAAAAACTAACTTGGCTACGAAAGAATTCATCATCCATGTCGACATCATTAATTATATCCTTCCAAATAAGTTCTTGATTTGGGGTAGGAGTCATGTTCAATCCACATAGGGCATCAAATATGGATTGATCGTCAGGGTTGATCATGTCATATATTGACAACTCACCATCTCCCATTTCTCCAATCTTGATATTTCCAAATGGGACGTGGCCAATGGAGTTTTCTTTATGAATTTGGGAATTCTGGCATTGGGTATCGGCATGCACAGACAGGTGAGCATTTGGGACTTCAATACAATTATTAGCTACATCTTGTTCATTTGAGTTGATTTTGGGATCTCCAACCAGGAGATCATCTATATTTTTTGTTACATTTAAGTTTACTCGAGGGTTGCTTGTTAAACAACGCATAGTACCAATTCTTGGCGGGGGAATATCAAATTGCATAGCCTTATTATAATTTTTTTTGTTTGTCTCCATCAACATTGTATTTACACTTCTCAGAAAGACATTTCTGTAAAATTAGAATAAATATCAATTTTAAATAAGGAAAAGATCAATAAAGGTTGGACCTATTATTGAGGTATATGAAGATAAACCTGAAGATGGTTAGCCACTTGCATTCGGTTGAGGCCGGGCACGTTCATTATCTTGAGAATTTCTTTTGGATAACATCCTATTTTTCATTAAAAGCATAAAAAAAATTATAAGATCAAGCCATTTTTGCAAAATTCGATCGTTATTTATTGTTCTTGCATCAAATAATGTGCACTTACTCCCTTCTCCTAGCGTCTTGATAGCATTGACAAATTTCTTGTGAAGGTCTAGAGTCCAATCAGTCCAATGCTTCCTCCCAGACTTATGAACACTTTGATTTCGTGCATTACTGCTTCCTTCGCCATTAATTGTGTTTTTTTTTTTTTGAGTTCTCACGGTTTTCACTGATTTAGAGCATTGGTCAACATTGATTGAATGATCTTGATCAAAGTGACAATGAATAAATTTAACATGTTGATGAAGTTAAAAAAAAATAGCTTTGACGATTTAGATTACAAAGTACAATAGTTAGCTTTGGACTTTGAGTGCCAAGTTGAAGAAAAGGGCTGTAAAGTCCGGTCTCCAAAGTTTATGGAGATAAGCATTATGCATCCTGAACGAGTGTTGTCGGTACTATTTTTGTTCGTGTCATCGTGTCTTTTTAACCTTAGTATGCGTGCACTTTAGTTTTTTAAAGTCATTTATGTGTAAGAATAGTGTTGGTTTCCTTAGATCTTAAACCGCCTAATAAAAATCACGTTAAATGTAGATTATAGTGTGATGTACACTTATTATAATCCAAGTAGAGTTTGATGCGTAGCTACTAATTCCACATGTGTGGATGCTCAAACAACAGTATTAGAAGGCTTGTAGACTTTATAGTACGCCTCTTTGGACTTTTAAATTAACCCACCAAAGGTCAATCAAGAATAGATCTTAATCATCACTTAATCTTGATCTGATCCACGACGACCATTATCTTAATACAATGGGAACGTTTGTTTATAAAGTTGGAATTGCCAGTTAGGTACACTACTAATCAAATACTACGCATTAAAACTAGTTGTAAATTAGTATAATTAAATTTAATTCCAAAGTCTCCTTCTACTTATGATGTAACAACTCATCTACCAGATCATAGTTTGTTCTCATTGCTTTCAAGCAACAAGCTAGTTACTTACAATGGCAGATGAAAGAAACCTGTGTGAAGATTATCTGGAACTCAAACCACAACAAGCAAGCTGCCTCGATTTTGTACGAATCTTGTGCTGCAGCTGCAACATCACAAAAAGGGAGTTTATCAATACGACTCATGAGGAAGAAAGAGTTAAAGGATCATTTCGGCATAGATGGATCGTGTTCATCTCTGTTTCCCTGCAGAGAGTATTTCTTAGCTTGAACAAGCCTATGGCCTGGTTAGGGTGGCTGGTGGAGCTGTTGTTCAACTATCCCAAGTTCAACGGCGGATTTCTTCGGTTACTTCTCAATCTTATCACAGGTATATATCCGTTTTTACAAACTTTTTCGTGAGACAGTATCTCCCGGAAGTTTCGTAAGTTTTTCACATTTTTGTATGCAAATTCATTATGTTTTATTAAAATGAGATGAAAATTCATTAGTACACATGCATGCAAATTCGAAAATGTTAATCTGTAAATAAAATGAGAGGATGTTTTAAATAAGTTATACATTTTGGCATCTAGATTCTTGCCTAATTTTTAGAAAATTCAGCTGCATTGGGTTGTAACCTTATGCATACTGAATTACTGAGTAATTATGTACATCCCAATAGTTTATTTCGACTTTAGAGATTCTATGTTTACACACACACACTTTGATTAATTGATTGGTTTTAATATCCAATTATATACTATATTGAACTAATGGAGCAGTTTGGTTTTGGTTTTAGGGAGATTAGTAAAGCCAGATGAAATATCAGCAAGATTCAGTTCGTTGATAGGAAATTTGGACAAGAGATTAGAACTGGAGACAGATATTAAGTATGGCGACAAACGCTATAATGCTTCTCTTGCAGTTATGGCATCAAAATTATCGTACGAGAATGAAGCTTTCGCTCAAACTGTAGTAACAAATCACTGGCAGGTACTTAATCTAATTTTCATCTCTTGACCATTAACATTTTTAATTAATCCAGTTGAAAAGTTCAAAATTGAGGTTTTCTTATTTGTCTTCTGGTGTTACTAATGTGAAACAGATGAAATTCTTGGAGTTAAACAAGTTTCGAAATGGTTAGTCCCGTTAATGCTGATTATACAATTGAATGGATCGGACAAATATGGTACTCCCTTCATTTGAGAAAAAGTGTTACATTTTACTATTCTACTATTAATCGTTTCAATTCCACAATTTACTTTAAATGATATTAATAAATAAATTATTAAAATTATATAATGAAAATTTAGTAATTAAATTTTATTATATGATTTTATTAAATTATTTACTATTATCGTTATGAGTAATTTGTAAACTCAAAGATAATGAATTATCAAAATCAAATAACTTTTTCTAAAATGAGGTAAATGTTACCAATTGCCGATTGACGAAATAATATCTCAAATTTGCAGATTTCGAAGAAGAAAACTGGACACAATCCTTGATGTTCCAAGACAAGACCACCAACCCCAACCTCATCGTAGTAGCATTCCGAGGCACAGAGCCTTTCATCACGTATACCTGGCGAACAGACATCGACATCTCCTGGTACAAGTTCAAAGATGTAGGAAAAGTCCATGGTGGATTCGCGAAAGCCTTAGGCATGCCGAAAACAAGATCATGGCCTAAAGAAATCCCTTTGGACCCAAATGAAGAAGAACAGGAACCATTAGCCTACTATGCCATCCGAGAGAAACTAAGAACCTTGATGAATGAGAACAAAGAGGCAAAGTTTGTACTGACAGGTCACAGCCTTGGAGGAGCCCTGGCAATATTGTTCGCGGGCGTTTTGGCGATACATAACGATGAGCTGCTGCAAAGGCTGGAGGGAGTTTATACATTTGGACAGCCAAGAGTTGGTGATGAGGAATTTGGTGTGTACATGAAAGAAATGATGAAGGTGTGTGATGTGAAGTATCATAGGTATGTGTATTGCAATGACATGGTGCCTAGGTTGCCTTATGATGACAACACTTTCTTGTTCAAGCATTTTGGTGATTGTCTCTACTTCAACAGCTTTTACAAGGGCCAGGTCAGTCACTTCTAACAATTCTTGTATTACTTCATAGGCAGCGGTTTATGTTAACATCGAACAAAAGTTTATTCTACGATACTTCACTCACACCTACTCCACCGTTAACATAATCTGCTCTGCAACTGTCCATGTCATTTCCCAAAATTAAAACTATATACTATAGTCATGACGGACACACGAACTGAGCTTTGAAATGGGGATATATGCAGGTTTTGGTAGAAGAACCGAACAAGAACTACTTCTCGTTGTTACATGTAGTCCCCAAAATCTTGAACGCGGGTTATGAGTTGATTCGAAGTTTCATTCTACCTTGGAGAGAAGGCAGTGAGTACAGAGAAGGATGGTTTATGAGGGTGTTTAGAGTAACGGCTTTGATCATACCAGGATTGACAGATCATTTCCCTGTTGATTATGTTAATTTGACTAGATTAGGTAAATTTATTTCCACTGACTATTCTCAGGGAACCAAGGATATAGATCTAAAACAAAAATGACAGATTGGAGAGGAACAGAAAACCTAGCAAGTTTTCAACCTTCCACATTATGCCACTTACTGTCTGTACCTGCCATAGTTGTTTTGTTGTATCTAAAAATTCAATCCACTTGCTAAAAAAGTTGAAGGGAATTTGATGTGTTTTTTCTCATAATTGAGGTTTGATTCTTGCAAAGAAAAGTAGCTTTTCCACCTTGACTCGCTTGAGGGTTATGACATCAAATAAATCAATACAGAAAATAAAATCTGCAAGAGAAACTAGTTCACTCGAACTGGTGGGCTAATTCTGCGAAGAACTGGACGTTTTTAATTCACTATCCAATCTGGTTTGGGTGTCCAAATTATTCTTCTCTCTTATCTATACCTGGTAGCTTAATTAGAGATGTAATTAAGTAAAAAAACAGAACTGTAAAAGAAGATTATACAGATATTCTACAGCCAAAATGCAATCAGATTTCATACAAAAGTGTGTTTATGCATGCTACAGTTACAGGAGGAAATGACATCATGTAGATTAACTGAGTTGGTTAAACACCAAGAGGATACAAATGAAGTATCCCTTTTGTTTTGATAGATATGAAGCCGTTATATATTACTTACAACTTACAATAGTACAATAATGACCTACTACAAAACATCAAGGCACCAAAAAATCCAGCAAACAAACAAAGATTTTCTAGAGATGACTGGAGTCTTGACAAACCCAATTTCGAAAGTCCATTCTCCATACAAGGTAGTTGATCATATACGCAAGCCACCTTCCACAACTCTGCCCTGATACAAACATTACAAATCTGTCATTGACAGTACCCAGGATAGATGAACTAAAATCATTAATCGCAACTGTCAGGATTAAAGATCATAGCTTTTTTCTGAAACTGAAATGACACCAATCGAAGATTGATGACATTAATCAAGAAAGGTCAAGTACAAAGTGCAATCAAGCGTATTTATATATACCAGTTATTTGAATGCCGTGTAAGCTTAAAGAGAACATCATGACGCATTAAATGCATGACAGGTAAAGCAGCCACTCAGTGAACCAATCTGTGGAGTCCTTCGGAATGATAACGATTTGTTGGATGACCTTCCAGAATGATTAACCTGGGAGGATAATCCAGGGCTTCTCATTTCTTGGGCCTTCTTTTGTGCTGCTCTCAGTTTCTTCATAATTTTGTCCATTGATGAGGATCTCTTTTTTTCCAATTTCATCTATAAAACACACAAGAGAATTATATAAAGTTTAAACACCAAGACCATACATGTTTATGGGTTTTACAAACTGGAGATAAATTGGAATAGTTTTTGCACAAGGAACTATTATGGCTTCCAGTTGCAGCTCCGAGAAATTGATAACTCAAGCCAAGTTACATGAGTGACAAAACAATGAAGCTGGAAACTTGGAAAGTGGTATGACATGTGTACAAGAAAATGAATACTGAATAATACCTCCAGTTTTCTTATCGCAGCCTCAGCTTTTGCTTTCTGCAGGTTCTCCCATGCAATGATTTTAGCTTCCTCCCTCTGAATTCTGTAATGGGAAATAATGCCGATTAGAACCCGCAAAATGTGTATTTTTACTTTAGACTATAGATACCTTTAGAAAAAGTACAGTTTTTTACAAGTCTTAAATTAGATAAAGTACAGTAAAACTCAGAAAATTAAGTACTGAAGTAATAAACCAAGATAAAGAACAGGGAAACACATTGACATTCAGATGCAGATTTTCTACTGGGTTATGCGACACTTTCTCAGGCATGTTTATTTGCCTATTTTTTCTTTCATAAATTAAACTTTGCAGAGACATAAGACCCTTAGGCAGTGTAAAGAAAAAGTGGACGCAATGCCCCCGCATACCTTGAAAAACTGATAAGTTCACAAATTGCAGAAACTGAAAGGCGAGTAGTATGATGGAATCCTACAACTACCCAAGAATAGCTCAACGCATGTCAATAGCGATAAATGAATCATATTCGCTAGAAAAAAACAAGCTGAAGGATGATCATATTTTCTAGCAATTATGAATTCTAAAATGTATATTTTTCAGGTAAACTTTGCATGAATTCTAGGAAGTTGACTTGGGTGTGAATTCTATAGAGTTCACTCCCACTCATAAGATAATCAAAAGCTGGACAAAATCAAACTAAATAAAATAAAATTACTTTGATATACTGTTAGATGCATCTGAGGAAACGTCTCGCCAACTAGAGGTCCCAATGCTAATAGCTTTGTTCTTCCAGTCAACCACATTTCTGCTGCCCCCTCCTGGAGTTTTGTTTTTCTTTGACCACCATGTCATAGATATCCTTTCATCAATAGTAACATCCCTGATTTCTGGTCTACTGGAATTTGCACTCTGCAAGTCTGCTACAGGTGTGACTGCAGTCGCAGTAGAGAACGACGATTGCATCCTCGGTGAAGACTGGAGACTACTCTCTGGACTCATCTGAGTGGCCATATCCCTCCTTGAAACAGCTCGAGATACATTGTTAGCATCATCTTCAGTGTCGTCGTACTTCTCATCTGAGTACAAGAAATAAAGACATGCAATGAGAAGACATTTGGTATGACTATTTTGAGAACTCTGCGTGTTTCAGGTGTCAGACAAAGCCAATAGGTTTCAAGCGAACTTCTAACAAATACTAGCCAGTACCTTAACCTAATTGTAGGGAAATTAAACAATACACATGCACAATGGAGTAGTTATCGAGGCACCCTGTGAATTGGACATTGCATAACCCCTTACATGGGATTTTCTAATGGTTTTCAGGGTGGTGCAACAAGTACGCAGGCAGTTTATATGTACATGAATCGAAAGGAGGTAGATATAATTTCAATCTTTGGAGGTGAACCAGTACAAGAGCCAAACTTCAAGGGTGCTAAGAGTAAGTTTTTCTTGGGTAAAGAAGTACCATAATTACAACCGTCCCAGACTCCTAGCCCAATCCCAGAGGAAGCTGGAGTATATATTAGTACATTCTAATTCTCTTTCAAGAATATCTGACGTAACAGCCCCAAACATATATCATGGATGCATGAAACAGACAACAAAAGAGAAATGACCAAAATTAAGAAGAAACAACTACGTACCTGGCTGTGCATTCGATGATGATTGGCGTAGCATTTCAGAACACCCATGAATACTAATTGACCTCGCCATGCACGGCTCTGCGGACATAAGGATGTTCCTGAATGCTTCACGCGCTCCATATGGCATGGACAAGCCATCCGCTGTCATGACTCCAGCCGAAAACGGAGAAGTTGCTATAACATTCCCAATATTTCCTCCATCGAACATGGGAGTAGCGGGAGAAAACATTTGGTTGTAAGCAACCCCTGGAGGACCTAGAGGTCCACTCTTCGACTTGGGTCGCCTATGTTGCTGCTGAAGAGAAGTCTTTACAGAACCCCCATCCCCCAGCACTGGACTGAAAATCCACCTCTCTGCATCTTCCCATTTCGATGGCAAAGTTCTCCCATTGTTATTGTAAGGCAACATCGTGTTGTTCATGTTCCTCCTGTAAGCCGCAGCATTTGGTGGAATACGTTCCGAACTCCAGCCCTTTTGAAATCCAAGACCTGAGTGACGATAGTTAGGTGTCCCAGGGCTCGGAAAGGCACCAATCTTCTTAGTTGTTGAAGCAGATACTTTCTTCATTGCTCCAAGCCGCGGTGAAGTAGATTTTGTGGCATTAACGGTAGAATTGTTTAGATCTATAGAAGCAGGTCTTCGACGTTCAGCTTTTCTCAATAGTATTTCAGATCTCAACCTCCTGTCTTGACAGTCTGATCAAACAAACCGATCATGAAAGGACACAAAATATCAAACAAACCTGTCTTGACACAATGTATAAAATACGATTACCTTTAAGGGCCTGGGAGAATGAATTTCTTGCAGAACCTCCAGTTACATTTTCATCCTCGGTCGTCTCAGCCTCACTGCTATCTACTTTATAAACTAAAAAAACCATCAACACAGTCAGCATTGTTCTTTCTAACTGAAACTACAAAATTAGCAACTACTAGCACTTTTATCTCAGACCATGGAAAGAAGATTTGGTACTCAACAGGTAGGTAAAAGATAGAGCTCAAAGACATGAAAAAGGAGTAAATGCTACTACCTTTAGCCTTTTCTTTTCTGATGTGGTTAACATTCTTCTTGTGTAAAAAGGTAGGTTTGTTTGGATCTGGATCTGGACCACTCGACAATCCACGCCCTGCCAAGTGCTGTTCAAATCAAAGATTTCAACTTTCCATCTCCCTTGAACATAAATTTTCACTAGAACATGCAATCTACCCAAAATGATGTACATAATTAAAAAACACAGCTGAAAGTAAAATGTAGTCCATAGATCCTTTCCTCATTTGCACATTGTACATTGTACCATGTTTGACATCTGACTACATAATCAATCAAGAACTGAACAGAAAAATGAGCATTGTAGAAAGAAACAAAGTGGTCAACAGGGTGTAGCAATTAGCATTGTTACCTGAGAAACTTCAGAAGCAAGAGAGGGTTGGTCAGCAGCAGGCACATCAGATGCAAAAGAGCAACGCTCAACACTACCAGAAGCAGAAGAAAAAAGACTAAAGTTGGATTCACCGGTGAAAATGACAGAATCCGGGCTTAAATCACGTGTGGGCCTGAAGCCCGATCCAAGATCTTGAAAACCCAGGTCAGGCATTTTGTCAAACAGGCTACCTACATGAGCAAAAATCTTTGTTGTCTAGTGTGAAAAATGGTGTCTTTGTCATGTGCAATTAAGATTGGGATTGTGCGTGTTGTTATACTTAGGTTGCCACTCTGGATTTACGTAAAAGACAGCAACTTTTTGGAGTTTTTGAGGGGATTATGGGAAGTTGTTGTCTTAATAATCAATGATGATGTTTTTTGCTTTGCTTTCTGTTAAGCTTGCTCTTTGTGTGAGTGTGATTTCTCTACTTTCTATGCACGGGAAGGAAAGAAAGGAGAAGGAAAGTAAAGCTTTCAATAGGGACTTTGCCTTTTCTTGTCTCTGCTGTACACTTGTTGACTGGAAAGAGAGAGAGAGAGAGAATTGGTGGAATTTATGTGCTCAGCGAAATTTAGCATTAGATCGCGGTAAAAGGAGTTACAGTGGTCAGTGGGTGAAGAAGAAATTGACAGAGTGATGTAAATATCATCAATGGAAATTATTAACAAGGATTAGTGTGGGATTAGCGGCGTGGAACGAGTCGATCATTTTGTACCTCGAAGAATAGTAGTTTTGACTATGAATTTAACTCGAGTGTTAATAAAATGATTCAATATGTATTAAAATTATGGTTAAATGAACAATATTTACATTGAGTTATTAAAAATGTTTGTGAAACCTTTCCACTCGCACTTTACGCAAGTGTATCTGACAGGCCGTCAAAAGATAACGTTTGAGGGGTTTCACGCAATTTTTTTTAAAAACTCAGGTTTTTTGGCGCACATTTTTAATAAAGTATGGACTAATTTATTAATTTCACGCACATTTTTTAATAATTTAAAGGGGTTTGGTAATTTATTAACTCAATTACTCAAGGGATTTCGTCTACATTTTCAATAACTCAGGGAGTATTGTGCATTTGACCCTAAAATTATCATTACTTTAATAAAGTACTCATTGGGATAAAAACAAGTTCAAACTCGGAATTAAAAAGAAGAAAGTGATATATATACAGATAAGTCTTACATATGAACCAGCGTATTAAGTTGACTTATGGTGAATTTACCTTCATTTCTAGAAGAGACAGCGTCTCACATCAGGACCGAAGAGCCTTGGACCAAGACAAAAGGATCGTCCCTCAGCGTCAAATAAACCGCGCCTCAACATCTAGGGCAAGAAGACCAACCTCCCGTGCTTAGACATGGGGAATCGATCTCCTTTACTAACACGACAGGAACTCAACACTAATCGAGTCGGGTTGACCCTAACCACACAGGTCCATCGTCATCCCTTCTTGTAGAAAAACATCAATGGGGATAAAAGATCAAGGTTGCTAAGAAGACTGACTCTAGGAGGATCGACCTCCTACAGACCGACACAACTGCGTGGTCCAAACGTGCAACCTTACTCCGGCAACATGTGTCAGGAGCTAATAGGTCCGACAAGACTTCAGGTAACATTTTAATATGTTCTATATGAAATTAAACTGCAATTAACTCTCAAATTGTTGATAGCAAACCGTTTATAATTAGAACCAAATTGTTACTTTTATTCAACACATCGAGGAAAATTAGGCTAATAAGTTTTTAAAAAGTGAACGGGCCAGATTGGTGCATTTTCTTGAGTAAATACTACTTCAAGGTTATCAAATTGACTATTGAAGAGGAATTTTCAATAGATTTTCTCCGGTAGTAAAGAAATTGTTTTGGCATTATCACCGGCATAATGGGTAATACAAATGCATGGATATACTAAATATATAAACCTTGTAGCTAAGTTTCCAAGGACACTTAGACGACACAAAGCGCACGAGTATTACACACATGGAAATGAAGACAAAAGCGCACGAGTATTACACACATGGAAATGAAGACAAAAGCGCACGAGTATTACACACATAGAAATGAAGACAAAAGTGCACGAGTATTACACCCATGGAAATGAAGAAAAAAAAAAAAAAAAAAAAAGGAACTTGAAGCCTAAATTGGCACCAAGCGCACAATCCTAAACCCTTATTCTTCTTCGTCCTCTTTTGTAGTATCATGTGCAGTGCGGGTTCCGTGACATCATTATTATGATGCTCCACTACTCAAGTTATGTGTTGATGTCTCTTCCATAACAGGCCTCGAAATCTGTAAAAGAAAGTACATTTTGCTCAATTAGCATAAATATGTACGTATATTGTATTGATGTGAGCAAGTTTTGCATTAACTAAAACTTGGCTACGAAACAATTCATCATCCAAGTCGATGTCATTAAGTAGATCCTTCCAAATAACTTCTTGATTTGGGGTAGGAGTCATGTTCAATCCACCCAGGATATCAAATATGGATTGTTCATGTCATATATTGACAATTCATCACCATCTCCCACTTCTCCAAGCTTGACATTTCCAAATGGGATGTGGTCAGTGGATTTTTCTTGATGATTATGAACTTGGGAATTCTAGCCATGGGTATCGTCATGCACTGACATGTGAGCATTTGGGACTTCAATAAAATTATTAGTTATATCTTGTTCATTTGAGTTGATTGTGGGATCTCCAACCAAGTGATCATCTATATTTTTTGTTATTTTTAAGTTAACTCGAGGGTTGCTTGTTAAACAAGGCATAGTACCAGATCTTGGCGGATGAATATATATCAAACTGCATAGCCTAATTATAATTTCTTTCTTTTTCTCCACCAACATTCTAGTTACACTTCTCAGAACGACATTACTGTAAAATTAGAATAAATATCAATTTTAAATCAGGAAAATATCTTTAAAGGTTGGACATAATTATTGAGGTATATGAAGAAAAACCTGAAGATGGCTAGCCACTTGCATTCGGATGAGGCCAGACACGTTCATTAGCTTGAGAATATCTTTTGGATAACATCCTATTTTCCATTACAAACATAAAAAATAAATAAATTATAAGATCAAGCCATTTGTGCGAAATTCGATCGTTATTTATTGCTCTGTATCAAATAATGTGTATTTACTCCCTTCTCCTAGCGTATTGACAGCATTGACAAATTTCCTGTGAAGGTCTAGAGTCCAATCGGTACAAATTTCTTGTGAAGGTCAATTCAACGTGTGATATGTTAATTATTACATATATATCGACTTACTATTCAAACTATTTTTGACATTAAAGATGCTTTTATAATGACGTCTTTCACACATTTACCCAACTTAACGTATAATTTTATAGTCAGTATTGAATAATTATGAACTTGGGAATTCTAGCCTTGGGTATCGTCATGCACTAACAGGTCAGCATTTGGGACTTCAATAAAATTATTAGCTATATCTTGTTCATTTGAGTTGGTTGTGCGATCTCCGGCCAAGTGATAATCTATATGTTTTGTTACTTTTAAGTTAACTCGAGGGTTGCTTGTTAAACAAGGCATAGTACCAAATCTTGGCAGAGGATTATCCAACTGCATAGCCTTATTATAATTTCTTTCTTTGTCTCCACCAACATTGTAGTTACACTTCTCAGAACGACATTACTGTAAAATAAGAATAAATATCAATTTTAAATCAGGAAAAGAGCTTTAAAGGTTGGACATAATTATTGAGGTATATGAAGATAAACCTGAAGATGGCTAGCCACTTGCATTCGGCTGAGGCCGGGCACGTTCATTAGCCTGGGAATATCTTTTGGATAACATCCTATTTTCCATTACAAGCATAAAAAAATAAATAAATTATAAGATCAACCATTTGTGCGAAATTCGATCGTTATTTATTGCTCTGTATCAAATAATGTGTACTTACTCCCTTCTCCTAGCGTATTGACAGCATTGACAAATTTTCTGTGAAGGTCTAGAGTCCAATCGGTACAAATTTCTTGTGAAGGTCAATTCAACGTGTGATATCTTAATTATTACATATATATCGACTTACTATTCAAACTATTTTTTACATTCAAGATGCTTTTATAATGACGTCTTTCACACATTTACTCAACTTAACATATAATTTTATAGTCAGTATTGAATAATTCTGAACTTGGAAATTCTAGCCTTGGGTATCGTCATGCACTAACAGGTGAGCATTTGGGACTTCAATAAAAATTATTAGCTATATCTTGTTCATTTGAGTTGATTGTGAGATCTCCAGCCAAGTGATCATCTATATGTTTTGTTACTTTTAAGTTAACTCGATGGTTGCTTGTTAAACAAGGCATAGTACCAAATCTTAGCGGAGGAATATTAAACTTCATAGCCTTATTATAATTTCTTTCTTTGTCTCCACCAACATTGTAGTTACACTTCTCAGGACGACATTTTTGTTAAATTATAATAAATATCAATTTTAAAATAAGGAAAAAATCTTTAAAGGTTGGACATAATTATTGAGGTATACGAAGATAAACCTGAAGATGGCTAGCCACTTGCATTCGGCTGAGGCCGGGCACGTTCATTAGCTTGAGAATATCTTTTGGATAACATCCTATTTTCCATTACAAGCATAAAAAAATAAATAAATTATAAGATCAAAGCATTTGTGCGAAATTCGATCGTTATTTATTGCTCTTGTATCAAATATTGTGTACTTACTCCCTTCTCCTAGCGTATTGACAGGATTGACAAATTTGCTGTGAAGGTCTAAAGTCCAATCGGTACAAATTTCTTATGAAGGTCAATTCAACGTGTGATATCTTAATTATTACATATATATCGACTTACTATTCAAACTATTTTTTACATTCAAGATGCTTTTATAATGACGTCTTTCACACATTTACTCAACTTAACATATAATTTTATAGTCAGTATTGAATAATTCTGAACTTGGGAATTCTAGCCTTGGGTATCGTCATGCACTAACAGGTGAGCATCTGGGACTTCAATAAAAATTATTAGCTATATCTTGTTCATTTGAGTTGATTGTGGGATCTCCAGCCAAGTGATCATCTATATGTTTTGTTACTTTTAAGTTAACTTGAGGGTTGCTTGTTAAACAAGGCATAGTACCAAATCTTAGCGGAGGAATATCAAACTGCATAGCCTTATTATAATTTCTTTGTTTGTCTCCACCAACATTGTAGTTACACTTCTCAGGACGACATTTCTGTAAAATTAGAATGAATATCAATTTTAAAATAAGGAAAAAATCTTTAAAGGTTTGACATAATTATTGAGGTATATGAAGATAAACCTAAATATGGCTAGCCACTTGCATTCGGCTGAGGCCAGGCACGTTCATTAGCTTGAGAATATCTTTTGGATAACATCCGATTTTCCATTACAAGCTTAAAAAAATAAATAAATTATAAAGATCAAGCCATTTGTGCGAAATTCGATCGTTATTTATTGCTCTTGTATCAAATAATGTGTGCTTACTCCCTTCTCCTAGCGTATTGAGAGCATTGACAGATTTCCTGCGAAGGTCTAGAGTCCAATCAGTACATTGCTTCTTCGCAGACCTACGACCACTTTGATTTCGTGCATTACTGCTTCCTTCATCATTGGTTGTGTTTTTCCGAGTTCTCACATTTTTCACTGATTTAGATCATTGGTCAACATCGACATGTTGAACATTATTGTCACGTTCATGTTTGGTTCCAGTGTTGAGTGATTCATAATGTGCCATCAATCCTTGAAATCTTTCATTTTCTCTCAGTTTGTGTATCTTTTAACTAAGCACATGTTGCCATGCGTGCTTAGCAAATTCAACTGTTATCGGCTTTGGAAAACAAAAGATGGCTCCCACCTCCATACTCCTCAGTACTGTAAGAGGATCATATGCATCTAACAATACTACATGAAAGGCAAGTTAGTTTGAACAAGTTAATTAGTTTAAACATTATATATTGATTGCCAATTAATTAATATGATATAACTTATATTCACACTGGAGAATAGGAAAAAAAACTTCATATTATTATAATTATTATATTATAATTATGTTATTATTATAAGTATATAGTATATCATACGAGATGAAGTTGTTCAAGTTTGGTACCAAGTGAATGGACCACTTTGCCCTTAATGAATTTTAGATTTTGCCCTCCTTCAAAGGAGTTTCTTGTCAAATGCTAAAAGAGAATAATAATTGTTGTTCTAATGTTGTAATTAGGAGATAAAATGTAAAAGTTTCTTACCGTTCTTTATTGAAAATTGTTGCAAACTTAATTTCGATTTCTTATTCATTTCATTGTTAGATAAAATTCGACTTATAATTGGTATGTATATTGTGCACATTGGTGATTTAATACACAATTTTAATGTGTTTTTTTACAAAATATGTTTATTTAATGTAAAAAAGTAAAAAAACTCCGATCTTTTTATAGAGAAAGTCTCATCGTAGACGATCTCTAAATCACGTATCTATAGACGGACGTGTATTGTCAAGAAAACCATCGATTTTATTAATCAATACGTCAATGTTCTCAATATTTGTACTTTTTCATATTAAACAGAAAACACATTTTGTAAACTATATAGACTTTTTGGTTAATTATGTGGATGATTTTGCTGATAACATAGGTCCATCTCTAAATATGTTCCCGTCTCTCAGGAGACGTTCTTTTTTTACTTGATATTTTCCATTGATTTTTTTGGGTTTATTGTCTTTCCATGAAATTATATTAAGTGTTTTTATAACAAATACCCACGTGATGTTATCAAGTGTACTTGGCACCGCGATTAGCGCGGTGCGTTCTCACTAGTATTAAAATAAAAGGGGAAAATAAAATAGTACTCACAAATAGAGTAAGTCTCTTGAGAGACGGTCTTATGAAGAGACTAAAAGAGACGGACAAAAACATTACCGTTTTAACAAAAATTATTAAAGGTTTTACTAAGAACATCGGTGATATATACATACATAAAAGATGATATAAAATGTTCACTCATAAAAATTATTGGTATTGTTTAAAACATTATACATATAATTAAGAACATCAATCCTTCTCTCAGATCTCTCATTAATACACGTCTCTCCTAAGACTTTGTGTCACAAATAATGAGTAAACCCATTATAGTAGTAGCATCTTGTAGAAGCTTCAATCCATATGTGTCACATGTGGGACAATATTTTATATCACAAGATCAAACATGTTTCCACTTGATAACATTGACAAGGTTATAGAAGCTAGTCTGACTATAGTCACTACAAACAACAAGAAACACAAAAATAAGTTAGTTAAGTAATATGTCCCTCGGAGCGTATTTACTCCTCATTAAGGTATCTCACCTGCTTGCAATATTTTACTCTCCAAGTCTACTCGGACTCGCATTACCGACTAGACACCGGCAGAAAGGGTCTAATCCTTTACTCAATTTCACAGGTAGATCTCACTTGAAGATTCAAATATAATTCTTAACCTTAAATAAGTCTGAGAGTATCTAGTCTTCTATAATAAAGGACTTGGACCGTTTTTATATGGAGAAAAAATTAAGAGTCCGTCTTGCGAGAGACCCCTGCATATTGCTAATTCCTGAAAGTCCTCTATGAGAGACAAACATAGACAATTTAGCCTAAAAAATAGACAATTTGATTTTTTGCGGGTCGACCCGCAATCTATATATATATAAAAAGAAGACATTTTCAAGCATTGTGAGCATAGTCATGTGTCATGCTGACGTGACACTATCGAGCATTCCTATTGGTCAGTTTTTTTTCCAAATGTATTTTAATTGGTTGTTATAATTTAAAATTTGGTATGTTGGTTGTGGAACATTTTAAGTAGTTAAAATGTAGTGCACCAGATAACTCCCATAATTTATTTTTAGTATGTTGAATCCATGTATAATTTGTATTTGATCTCATATATATTTATCTACAAAACTCCAAAAAATATTTTGAATGTATATATAGATTCACCGTGACAAGACGAATCCATAGACACCAAACTTGAATATTTTATTAATTAATTAAATTATTCATATATTAAATTAAACATTATGTAGGTTTATTAAATGATATAAATTTTAAAAATAGAGCATTTACTAAATACTTAATACTCCCTCAATTTATCAAAGAAATTAATATTTATTTAGGTGTCCGATTACAAATGGACAATTTAAAAATTAGCAATAAAGTAACGTATTGGATTAAATAAAAATAATCATCTCATCAACATTTACGTGAATTCTCACACGTTTTCTACTTTTTACTCATTATTTATTCAAATTTTACCTTCTATCTTATATACTCACTATATGGAACATTTTGAATATAAATTTCAATTTATATATATTGAATTTGTTATGATTGAAAATTAACTTTATTAGATTATTAATGCATTATATTAAGGATAAAATAAGTAGAGTCAGTAAAAGATCTTTAGGTGTTGCATAGCCAACTGTGGTAGCAGCTTGGTTGCTACCTGATCTTGGTATCAAATTAGTTAATTTTGATGCTACAGTTGAGTACATAGAGTCTACATAGTGGTGGTATTTGTGTTGTTTCTAGGGATCAACGGGGCCAATGTTATTGCTTGGCGTCAAAATTTGTGTCTTATGTTTTTTATCTATAAGGTGCAAAAGGTTTAACTGATAAATTAGCAGCTGAATTGGTTCGAAATTCTGAGTGACAACATGTACTGATTAATTAAAGAGAATTTCTCTTTGGTGATTTAATCTCTTAAGTCTACATATATATTATAGATTTGCGCTTTTTTTTGCATTATAGAAGAAACTGAAGCATTTGATGTAGAATTTTGTCCATTAGTAGTCGCTATGCTCTAATTTTATTTTTGATTTTTTCAAAATCAATCTTTCAAACTATTTTTAATTCATATTTGATTTCGAACAACATTTTTATGTTGAAATTTTTCCTATATTCTCAACTGTTACTTTTAGTTGTCAAATGTGACGCATGATTAATTGTATAAACATGCATAGTTCTTGCTTGGAATTTGTTACATTTGAAAATCTGATAGATAACAAATCGTCTAAATCGAATAAGCGTTTACGGTCTCAAGATCATACTCCACTGGATAGAATAAATTTGGATGATAGTGGAAAGGTTCAAACTATACTATTTTGAAAATATATTCTACATGTATTAGTTGTTTATCCAGTAGGTACTCAGTTCATATAGATGTTCTATCATCCGTGCATACAATAACATCTTTACATTTACTTCAATGGATGGAAAATAGACAAAGTAAGTCAATAAACGAAAAGGACCTTATTGCTTTGAGATAGGTGGCTAAAATAATCACAAAATTGGCTCACTCTTGCCCAACAAAGGACAAACTCCAAAAATTCGGCCAACGTTACATATATGACACTAAACACGGAATTGACAACATGATCAATGTTCTTTGGTGCGTTTCTTTAAACCTCTACACTCAATTTATGTATCTTTCACATATTTCGTTTCAAACAAATTATTCGTTATACATCATTTAGAATTATAGATACTCGACGGTAAATAATTTATTTTATTATTATGGTAAAGCAAAACCAACGACGCTGGTGTGAAAACTGCTACTAGGACATTGATCAAAATTATGGTGGAAGAGTACAATCCATATGCAAAAGTATACAAGATGGCCAGAGATCACATCTCCCTTGATAATGCCGGTGAGGTAGGCCTTTAACTTATTGCAAGACGCTAGGGGGATGGGCGAACTTACAATTTGCATATTGCATCAGAAGTAACTGCTATAGTAGAGTGTGATGTTGATAACTTACATGCAAAAAAATCATATTATGGTTGACAAGAGGAACGGGGGTTTGAAGCACATAAGTGAATTTCTTCGATGCTACCTTCTTTTTCAATATCCACTATTTTTCGTCCATGGAGAAAACATATGGTATATCGATATTCAGATAAGTATTGTGAGCAAGATGCCAAATCTTATTCTAAGGTAGCTCTTAGCTTTCCAGATACAAGATAGGGAGAATGAAGGTCATCAACTCATACTTAGCAAGACGCAATTATTACAATTCATTGTTGATTCTAGAGGAGATATTAGATTTGGAGTACTTTATGCTCCGTTTTGAGAGCTAGAAGAGATACAATTCTCCCAGTGGATTCCAGCGGTATCATATCATCGATGCTTCTGAGGGTCCGAACTGCTCAATCAAGATTTGATATACCATTGAAGATCCATTTAGACTCGGTATGCAGTAAGATTAAGCCTGATTCTGATGCAACATGTGTACTCGGGGAAACAAAGGTTATTATATGGGACGGAGCTACAATGACCGATATGCATTGTTTTGAAGCGCTTGATAGGAGTTTGGGGGATTTTATGCATCGACCAGCCACACCATTCGGGGTTTGGTTATTGTATTTGGTGGAGACTTTAGATAGATACTACAAGTGGTTCCGAAAGGGGTCTAGATCTGACATTGTTAATGCAACAATATGCTCATCCAAAATTTGCGATTCATATGAGGTCCTCAGACTTACAAAGAACATGCGACTGCATGTAACTAAATGTTTGTTTCACTTATGGCAATTTTGATTTTAATAATTTGTATCTTTCTTTATATTATGTTAAGTGTGTTTTGTGTTTTTTTTATACTGGTACGTTAACAACTGAGATTCATGAGATGAGAGAATTCACAAAGTGGATACTACGGGTTGGTGATGGAGTTGTCGGCGGTGATAACGACATTGAGGTTGATATCAAGATGCCAGAGGACATTCTTTTTCAAGGAGTGAGTAATCCTATTCCTACCATTGTCCAAGCACATATCCATCCTTACTTGAGCAGTAAGATTATCCCTGATTCTGATGTAACATGTCTACTCAAAGAAACGAAGCTTATTATATGAGACGAGGCTACGGTGACCAATATGCATTGTTTTGAAGCACGTGATAGGAGTTAATTTGAGAAATGTTATGCATCGACTAGCCACACCATTCGGTGGTTTGATTATTATATTTGGCGGAGACTTTAGTGCCAGTGATTTCGCGAGGGTCTAGATCTGACATTGTTAATGCAGCAGCTCATCCAAAATTTGCGATTCATGTGAGGTCCTAAGACTTACAAAGAACATGTGACTTTAGGTAACTAAATGTTTGTTTCACTTATGGTAATTTTGATTATATCTAATCCATATCTCTTATCATGGACTATAATTCATTATATTATTTTATACAGTACATGTTAATTTACTTTGCGTGATTTATATTTTCAAAGCCTTTATTTATTTATTTATTCATTTATTATTATTATATAATGAAAAATAGATACGCATTTCCACATAACTCCTTTTTTATGCTCAAATATCAAGCGCACATCAACATGGAATACTGTAATAGTCATCGGTCAATACCACAATCCTTCAAGAATATATTCAAAGGAAGCGATAAAATTGGTTAGTTTCATTTATCGAGAAAACGGGAATAAGGTCATGAGGCATATGGACTGTCGTTATGTGTCTCCATGCAAATCAATGTGGAGGATATAATTAGAGTCCCGCTGCATTATACAATTTATGTTGTTAAGCGATTGTTGTTTCATTTGGAGAATGAGCAGTTTGTTCCTTTCGAAGATGGTGAATGCATGCCAGATGTCATCAACAAAGCCAATGTCAAACAATCGCAGTTCTTGCAGTGGTTCAAACTGAACAAATAGATCCTCGGGCCCGGAAGCTGAATTCTGCTAAATTTCCTCGCTATCATTGTGGAAACGAACATAAAGTATGGTTCGTATGTAAACAAAGAAACAATGTTTCGGTATAATGGTGTTGTTTGTGTTGTGCACGAATATCACAAGGATGCATGTGAAACTATGGGCCTCTTATTCAATGATGGAGAGTATATTAGTGGTTTGAAAGGGGCAAGTCTATGGGCATTTGTGAGTTTTTTACGTCACCTTTTCATAACCATGTTGTTATCACGCAGCATGTCGAGGCCTGAGGAAGTGTGGAACAAAACATGAAATTTATTATCAGACAACATTCTGTACAATCAACAAAGGTTACTCAGCAATCCTGGTACAATAAATTTAAAGACTATTACCCATTCCAACATTCAAGGACAATCAGTTTAAATTTTGCATGTAATTGTCATGTAATGATAGAGAACTCTCCATCCAGGTTTCAAACTCACTGATGAATAAATAAAAAAACATTGCTATTATGCAAGTAGAAAAGTTACCGAAGAAAAACTGCAACAATCTCAGTTCATTTGACGATATGCCCGTGCCAGATGAGTATGTTATATAAAATGATACAAATCCATTCATTTTGTGTTAAATGTTCTATGTTAGAGTTGCAATGGAGTATAGGACGATGTTTTATAACCACAATCGACTGATGAATAACGTGCCATATATGAAATTATGTCAATTGTCGATGGTCAAGATGGCGAAGTATTCTTCTTATAAATCTACGGAGGTACCACAAAAACCTTTATATGGAGAACGATGTGCTCTGGTTTGAGGGCTAGAGAAGATATTGTACTTCGAGTTGCGTCCAGTGGGATTGCATCACTCCTTCTTTATAAAGGTAGGACGGTAGTCCGGCATATTTGAGGTTCGAAATACCATTGCAAATCACGAGGACTCAACATGCAATAAGCTCATGATTCAGAGGTCACGGGGCTGCTCAAGAAGGCTCGAGTTATTATTTGGGATAAGGCTCCCATGACAAACCGACATTGTTTGAAGCGATATATAGGAGCTTGAAGGATATGATGGACCGTTCAGATGAGCCATTTGGTGGGAATGGTGATTGTCTTTGGCGGGAACTTCCAACATATTTTGCCCGTTGTTCCAAGAAGAATAATTATAATATTGTGAATGCCTCTATATGCTCCTTTAGGATATGGGAAGTTGTGGGGTGCTTCGGTTGACAAAGAACATGAGATTGCAGGTAAATGGCCCGTCTTATCTATATACCACATATACTTATATCATATTTAACTTATCGTTTTTTACGTCCAAATTAATCATATACAGTCTGGTTCGTCATCTTTTCAATTTAAGAGACGAAATAATTCGCTGAGTGGATAACACAGGTCAGTGAGGGCATTGCCACTGAACCTAGAATGTGGGTTGATATCAAGATCCCCGAAGGGTTACTTATTTGAGAAGTAAGTCACCTAATTCCAACTATTGTAGATAGTACATATCCTTCGTTGTTGTATCACTTAGGCGATCCATCACTTAACCCTGCATATTTCATCACGGGGATGTTCTTGCACCTACAAATGAAATATTTGATGATATAAATCAATTTTTCATGTCGAAGATGTCCAAAGATAGCGTTGAATATTAGCACATATAGCACTGCTAGGGAAGATACTTTGGGATTTATATACCACATATACTTATATCATATTCAACTTATCATTTTTTTTACGTCCAATTTAATCATATACAGTCTGGTTCATAATCTTTTGAAATTTAAGAGACAAACAAATTGTTGAGTGGATAACACGGGCCGGTGAGGGCATTGTCGCTGAACCTAATGATCGTGGGTTGATATCAAGATCCCCAAAGGTTTACTTATTTGAGAAGTAAGTCATCCAATTCCAACTATTGTAGATAGTACATATCCTTCGTTGTTGTATCACTTAGGCAATCCATGACTTGACCATGTATATTTCATCACCGGGATATTCTTGCACCTACAAATGAAATATTTGATAGTATAAATCAATTTGTCATGTCGAAGATGTCCAGAGATAGCGTTGAAAATTTGAGCACATATAGCATTGCTAGGGAAGATAATTTTGAGAACAGTCTCGAACATGTTTTCACTGTAGAATTTTTAAACAACATTTATTGCTCTAGATTGCCTAACCATAGGATCATACTAAATGTTGGGTGTATGATAATACTTATGAGGAATATTGATCAGACCTTCGAGTTGTGCAATGGAAAAAGGCTCATAGTTACTAATCTTGGGAAGCATATCACCGAGGCAAAGATGATATCTTGAAACAGCGCGTGCCAAAAGGTTTTCATTCGAAGGGTGATGATGAGCCACCCGGCGAGATGAAGTTACCTATCAATTTATTGGAGACAATTCCCATATTCGGTTGCTTTGCTATGATCATAAATAAGATTAATGGGCATTCTCTCTCACATGTCGTCCTCTACCTCCCCTCACATTTATTCAACCATGGTCAGTTAAATGTTGCTCTTTCTAGAGTTACCAAAGGAAGGAATTGAACGTAGTAATTTGCTACGTAGAGGGTAATACATATGACACAACAACGAACTTAATTTATAAAGAAGTGCACGACAAGTTGTGAGTTAATTTTATCTTTTATCTGTATTTTATATATGGTTATGCTCAATTTCACTAATTTACATTATGCACTTTTCTACAGGTAGGGGTGACTTCTGATGCAATGTTGAAGCAATTAGATCATGCATTTTGTCACCTTGCAGTTTTTATATGTTTCGCAACTTCGACATGTTATTATACAAATTTATTCATTATTTATTTAATTTTTTTTTACATGCCCCGTCGAGTATCGACGGGCCATTAACTAGTTTTTTTTTAAAAAAGAACTTACTCGGCTCATCAATGTTCATCCAAATCCACATATGTTGATTTTCACATCAAATTGTCTAGGTTTATCATCAAATTGTCTATGTTTATTGTGAAATTGTCTATGTTTAGCATGCCGTCATTATTAACAACCTATTTATCCAATCAAAACAAAATATTTAGAAAAAATAAACATGAACTTCAATTTCATTCGTTAACCAATAAAATTCAATACACAAAATAATATAAAAATCAAAATTTACAACTTATAAAAATACATGTCTTTTCAAAAATATTTAATACATCTACAAAATAAGTTTCTTCACTCTTGACTTGTTCGTCGACCTCTTCTTCCACAACGTCTCAATTTTTGTGACCAATCAATTTCTTTGTTCGACCACCCTTTTTACGAAAACCTAATACATACAACAAAAACATCAAAAAACATATACAATTTATACATAAACATAGACCATTTATACAAAAAACTAAACCATTCAAACTAAAACATAAACACATAATAACATAGACAATTTATACTAAAACATATATCATTTATACAAAAAAACTAAACAATATATAACGCATCTATCTTTTAACAATAAACAAACAACAAAGAACAATATAGACAATTTCTACTAAAACATAGGACATTTATACAAAAAAACTAGACAATTTATACTAAAACTTGAACATATGACATTTATACAAAAAAAACTAGTTAATTTTACTAAAACATAGGACATTTATACAAAAAAAAAAAATAGACAATTTATACTAAAACTAGAACATATAACATTTATACAAAAAAAACTAGTTAATTTCTACTAAAACATAAACAATTACTGTTGGTCCAGATAACGACAAAGTAAAAGACTATGGGGGTGAATAGTCTTTTAAAACTTTTGTCGATAAACACGGTTTCTCAGACATTTGTGAAGATATATAATACTTAATTTCAGAGAGCGGAAGACTTTTCTGTGATAAGTGCACGTGCTCAGCAAGATAGGTGTAAAAACTTTGCAAGGTAAATAAAGCAAGTAATAAAATGCAGAAAATAAATAACACAAGTCTTTTTATAGTGGTATCTGAAGGTGGCGTAATCCTTCAACTAATCCACTTCGGCCTTTCTCAGACCTAGAATCCACTTAGACATATAATTGATGTAACCTTACAAATATCTTCTCTCGATTCCTAATTACACTAGGTTCCCAACCAAGTGTTCCCCCTGAGTTATTCCCCGGCTTTCACAGTCAAGTACATCCTGTACTCAGAAACCTCTTTCCTGGAGTTGTTCCTTAGTTTTCCAAACTAAGTACTTCCAGTACTCCACGCCAATTAAGTTGTTGGTTAATGTAGTTTGTCAGGTGAGCTTCTTTAATAACTTGTTCAGTTATGCAGATAGCTCTGAGAATCAAGTATACTTAATATACTTTGCAATGTATGGTATCTTGTTCTTTACTGGCCCAAGTCTATGATAAATGTTCAAGAGAATGAATCTCAGATATCAAATCTTAATTCAACTCTTTCACAAATGGCAATGCTTGTTAAGGATCAGGACACTTAGAACTTTTATGCTACTTAGAATCAAGAGCTTTGGTCGCAACAGAAAGCTTGAAGGTAAGTAGTGTGCTTGAAAGAGCTTGTGTGAAAGTAGTCAATGCTAGTTCAAGGTGTGTTCAATGTTCTAAGGTGTGTTCTCAAGCAGTCTAAGTGTTGATATTTATAGATGAATTTGAGTGCCGTTTGAATAGTATCCGTTAGGCTTAAATCAAATTCAAACTATTGATATCTGAGTATAGTGTTGTAGTACGTTTGTCTTCTTCTTCAGAAGCTACCGTTTTTGTTCAGACATTTCTGTCTGCGCATTCAATGCATTATACTATACTTTGTCCTGTAGTGCCAACGAAACTATGCATTGTATCAGAGATCTTATATTATCAGAGTTCTCTGATGCTTTGCACGTCCTTTTCCAGAGATTATCACAACTCCAGAAGCACTTGTTGAAACAACTTGTTATAATATATTTCTTTTCAAAAACATAGTTTATGTGCAAGGTATCTGAGTGTAGATATCTGTGGGTACTTTCCTCGTTTCAAAAACCTTTTATTTCTCAGATATCTTTTGCAATACTGTTTATTTAAAAACGCTTGTGTCTTCAAGAAATCTGGTCAAAGGTATCTGAAAACCCTTGTCTTCAGCAATCTTGTGCAGTCTTCAAATCTTCAAATCCCTTTTCCTGCTGGATGCCTTCTTGTTCTTCTTTAGAGGAATAAAAATTACATTCAGAGACCTAACATCCTATACAAGATTTGCTAGACTATCATACTTAGTGAGTTTCCCCTTTTACAGTGTTCAAGTGAACCAAGAGTACTAACCACCTTTCTGAGCTAAAATAAGTCATTAGGTTGCTGATCAAAATCTAAACAGATATTCCTAACAAATTTTCCCCATTTTGATCAGTCAACGATGACTATCTGACCTATTACAAATCTGGATAAGGAAACAATCCATCACTTAATCATTTCTTATGATCTTTCAATTCATATAATTAAGTGCAGAAAGTAAACATCAACCAAATCACAAGGTGTGATCTTTGCTGACAAGTTATCTTTTATAGATTGATATCTGAGAGTAGGTTTATCAGATATGTTACAATGAAAGTTAATATAACTTTTACAAGATAAAACAACAATAAGGTACAGTCAGCAAGATACAAAAAAAAAAAAAATTACATAGTAAATTAGGACAACAGGAGTAACCAAGCTCCAAGTGAACATCCTAACAAACTAGTCTTCAAGTCTTCAAAACAGTTCCATGGATCAATCTGCAAATTTCCTATCACCAAACCTTCTTATATCATCAGAGTAGTCATAGAGAAGAGTTCTGACAATCATTTTTGTGTCTCTGGCAAATTCACAGACTTCTTTGTAGGTTTTGGTAGGATTTTTCTTGACAAAATGCTTGACCCACAGATACTTTCCCCATATCCAGGCATGCACAATCTTGATATCTGATAGCTTGAAATAATCATATATGATCCTCAGATATTTGATGTCACCCTTGTATTGTTCTTCATCCATGTAGAAGGACTCATAGGGTTCCACAAAAAGTCTTGGCCTTGTGCCTGTTCCAATCAGATTGGGAATTTTGTGCACATCATCTGGCTTTCCATAAGGACATTCATCAGAGAAGTCCTTCTTCATGGCTTTTATCTTGTTGATAACTTCAAAATCCAACTAGTTCTTGATGTGGCTGGTGTTAATCAAGAATGGTTTGTCTTTTCTTCATGCCATGAGTTGTTTATGGATTGGTTCTGGAAACCTTGAATTTAGCAGTAAATGTTTGAGTTCCAGAATCAGTAGCCATTTTTCTGATTTATGCACCTGTAGACAGAGGAGTTGTTGTCAGTCTTCACATACTCAATTTTGGCTTCTTCTGGCCTGAGTGGAAGTTGACTTTTTCTCTTTTCAGCTCTTAGTCTATTCCTCCTTTGCCTTGAATTTTTCCTTGGGGGATTGCTTGAAGAACCACCCCGGATAGACTTGGTATTTTCAGAGGGTGTTTTAGTTGCCAAAGGCTTTGCAACTATGGGCTCAATTAGGCTATCAATTTTTCTTTTTCTGTGAAGAGGAGCTTCATCTTCATCAGTCTCTTCATCATCATCATCAAGATTAATTCTTGTGAAAGTTTTACAGCCTTCTTCGTTGCCCAGGGATTTGATTTGGCCTCCTTCTTCTTCAGAAGATTCTTCAATCCCTTTTACTTGTCTTCTCCTTGGAGCCTTGGTACTCCTTGGAGGTTTTTATGCCATGGCCCTTGTTACCATTGAAGTTCCTTTAGTTGGTTTCTGGGAAGTAGGTTGACTTGAGGAGGGCTCATTGATTTTGAGTGGTGGCTGGGAAGTTTTCTTGTTTCTTCTTCCTCTCTGAGCAGCACCAGCTCCAGATTTCTTCTTATATCCTTCTCCTTCTTCCCATTCCCCCTGACTTTGAGGTCCAGATTTGTACAATCCTTCCCCCTTAGTCATTGTTGGCTGACTAAGTCTCATAAAGGATTCTGAGAGAGACTCAAAATGTCCTTGTAAGTAGTTTTAGGCAGTGACCAACTTCTGAAGTTCAGCTTTGAGCTCCTGATTTTGTTTGATAAGTCCATTTTCCTTATCAGTGAACTCTGCCAATGGGCCTAGTATGGCATCTGCTTTGCCAACAGTGTAACTTGCCTCATGAAAAGCTTTTTTAGCTAATGATACATCATCATCTCTTACCATGCCTAGGTCTCTCTGAGCAATGACCAGACTGGCTGTTCTCTGAGTGATGAGCTCAGTGAAGTTCTTCATCTCTGGAGGGACTGATGTAATGGCGGCTTCATTTTGAGAAGATAACTCCTTATGCAGTTTAGACAGTACTTGAAATCTGGTCAAGTATTCACTGGAGTCGTGGATATTTGGCAGTTGGTTGAAGATTTCAGGAGCATTTTGCTTCCTTTTCAAGTGAGAAATCACCAAATGCTCATTTCGGTGTTCTGCCAATTTCTTCTCTTCTTCATCATCTGAGTCATCAGCCCAGTGATCTTCATCCTCTTGGACATTTTCAAGATTTTCTAGTCCAGCAACCATCTCAGAGATGGGCTTCTTTCCTTTCCAAGATTTTGAAGATCAAACAACTTATAGAAAGTTGTCAAGTCCAAAAGGATTTCCTTTCCTTGGACCTTAGTTTTTATAGACACTATTGCAGTGCCTTCAGAAACACAGGATATAATCCTGAAGTTGTTGTAGAATTCTAACACATCCAGTGAAGAAACTCCACTAGGAAGAGCAGATAGAAAACCCTTGATTTATGCCTTTTCAAGCATGTTAAGAATCAGTTTCCTATCAGCTTGGTTTTCAACAGCAGCCGTGAGGTACTCCTCAATCATGGCACCACCCCAAATCATCCTGTGATTTGAAGTCCAATGATCGGGATTAAAGTCTTCTACCAATCGATTGTTCACTATAACCAACTCTGGTGCTTGCTCTTCAGCAGTACCAGTGGTAGAAGATTGGGATTTCTGGGTAGACGAATATTTAGGAGCCATCTCTTTATATAGTGCAAGTGTTTAAAAGTCTGAAAGAGATTTGGGTGAGAAATTAGTGATTCTTTGCAGAAAAACTAACAGAGATTTGCAGAGGTTGAAGAATGGTTTTTGCTATTCTTGTGCAAGGCAAAATGTCGGATTAGGCGAAAGTGATTTCTTTTGCCAAAATCCTATATATATATATATGTAATTCTAACAAACATATACATACAAATTGGTTTTGTATGTACGTATCTGTGAATTGCAGTAAGGCATGGGTAAAAGTTGTTCGACATTAAATGCATAGTGGGCCACGTCCGAATTTCTACAGTCCACTATTTACAGAGAATTAATCTTCGCCGTTAAGATCAATCGCCCATTTCAACAAGTGTCACCATTGCTTCTTCAGCAATGATCACAATCAACAATTGTAATTGTGCCCATTTAATGAATTTTTGGCTATTAGCTATCTGAGTCACGTTTCCTCTTTTCTGGATACTCGTTCCAGATTCCTCTTCTCTCTCCTTTGATATCTTCTTCAGATATCTGAACTTTTTCAGTTCTTTGGTAGCTCCATTAGTCCAAGACTATGTCTTAAGGCTAAAAATCTACTTTCTTGTAGTGACTTAGTGAAGATATCTGCAAGTTGGTCTTCAGTGCCAATCTTCAGTACCTCTATATTGCCTTTTTCAACATGGTCTCTGATGAAGTGGTGTCTAACATCAATGTGCTTTGTTCTTGCATGAAACTTAGGATTCTGAGTTATGGCAATAGCACTTGTGTTGTCACAGAAAATGGGAGTTTTCTCTTCATTGAGTCCATAGTCTCTGAGTTGTTGTTGTATCCACAATATCTGTGAAGCACAACACCCAGCAGCAATATATTCAGCCTCTGTGGTAGATGTGGCAATTGAATTTTGTTTCTTGCTGAACCAAGATATCAATCTAGCACCAAGAAATTGACAAGTTCCTGAGGTGCTTTTTCTATCAAGCAATGATCCAGCATAGTCGGCATCTGAATAGCCAACCAAACTCAATCCACTATCTTTTGGATACCACAATCCAACTTCTACAGTACCTTTTACATACCTCAATATTTTCATAGCAATGTTGTAGTGTGATTGCATTGGATTTGTCTGAAATCTAGCACACACTCCAACTGCATATTGAATATCAGGTCTACTTGCAGTGAGGTACAGTAGAGACCCAATCAATTTCCTATACTTGTGTTCTTCAACACTCTTGTCAGATTCAGTATAGGTCATTTTGGTTCCAATGCTCATAAGTATCTTAGAATTCTTTTCAGAAGGCTTTAGATTGAACTTGTTGAGCATGTCTTTTGCATACTTTGTTTGACTAATGAATATTCCATCATTGAGTTGCTTGACTTGCAGCCCTAGGAAGTAATTCAATTCTCCCATCATGCTCATCTCAAATTTACATTTCATGAGTTCAGCAAAGTCTTCACAAAGTTGCTTGTCTTTAGATCCAAATATAATGTCATCAACATATACCTGAACTAAAAGTAGTTTCCCATCATGGTTTAATGTGAAGAGTGTTTTATCAACATCTCCTTTCTTGAAACTACTTTCTAGTAGGTATCTGGCCAATGTATCATACCATGCTCTTGGAGCTTGTTTCAGCCCGTACAGAGCTTTCTGAAGCTTATAGACCATCCTACTTTCTGAGGAAACTTCAAAACCTGGTGTTTGCTCAACATAGACTTCATCGGCAAGTTCACCATTTAGGAATGCACTTTTGACAACCATTTGATAAACTGTAAAGTCATTATGAGCTGCAAAGGCTAGAAAGAGTCTTATTGCATCCAATCTTGCAACTGGTGCATAAGATTCATCAAAATCTAGTCCTTGATGCAGGTGAATCCTTGGCAACCAACCTAGCTTTGTTTCTGGTTATTTCACCAGACTCATTCATTTTGTTTCTGAAAACCCACTTGGTTCCGATTACAGATATTCCGTCAACAAATGGAACCAGTTTCCAGACTTTGTTTCTCTCAAATTGATCCAACACTTCTTGCATTGCAGAGATCCAATCTTGATCCTTTAATACTTCTTCTATAGTTTTAGGTTCAATATTTGATATGAAACATCCATAGAGACAATTTGCATTTTCAACGATTGCTCTTCTAGTTCTAACTCCTTGGTCTATGGGACCAATCACATCTTTTGCAGGATGATTTCTTATCCATTTCATAGTGGGTTTTGAACTAGTAGGATCAATATCATTTTGATTTGAATGTGAATCAATATGATCTTGATGAGATACTTGTGCAGTATCTGAGATATCTGACACATGGGAAATGCCATGGATATCTGACACTCTTTCAGTGTTAGAGATATACGAACTTGCATTTGACAAAGAATCTCATTTTCAGATACCTCTTCATGATGAAGGTTCTCAGTAACCTGTTCCATTTCTGGAGTTCTCATATAAATTCTTCATCATGTCTTAGAGTCATCTGGCTGTTACTAAGCATAGGTTGCTTTTCATCGTTAGACTCATCCTCTAATTGAATGATAGAATTGTTTTCTTTTGAGAATCCTTTTTCAGAATCTTTAATCATCAGTTCTTTGAATCTATCTGAGAGATCATCATACAAGAGTACTTTCTTGTTTCCTTCATAGAATACTACATGAACAGATTCCTCAATCTTTTGCGTTCTTTTGTTGTAGATTCTATAGGCTTTGCTATTCAGAGAATAACCAAGAAATACTCCTTCATCTGCCTTTGGTTGAAATGTTCTCAAGTATTCTTTTCCATTGTTAAGAACGAAACTGTTAGAATATGGAATATCTTAGTATTCCTAAGTATTTCAGATGTCTACTATTATTGTATTTAGATTCCTAGTCTAGCAAGTATTTGGATTCCTAGTTTAGCATAGCTATATGATTACTCTTGTATAAATAGACATGATGGTGGTAATGAGAAGGATACGGAATAATATTCTTTCATGGTATCAGAGCCATGTAAGTCTCCAACGAGCATTGGTCCTGCCTCTCCTCTTTTCTTTCTTCCGCCCTAAAATTTCTCTGATTTTGTTAGAATATGGAGTATCTTAGTATTCCTAAGTATTTCAGATGTCTACTATTATTGTATTTAGATTCCTAGTCTAGCAAGTATTTGGATTCCTAATTTAGCATAGCTATATGATTACTCTCGTATAAATAGACATGATGGTGGTAATGAGAAGGATACGGAATAATATTCTTTCATGGTATCAGAGCCATGTAAGACTCTAACGAGCATTGGTCCTCTCTTCCGCTGCCATATTATTTTCCGTCTTTCTCTTCTTTTTCTCTTCTTCTTTCTCCTGCATGCTTGCCACTGTTCTCTTGTGTGCTTGCATTGCTTTTCTCTTCTTTTCTTTCTCTTGTGTGTTGTGTGCTTCGCTTTTATCTTCTTTTCTTTCTCTTGCATCATGTAATTGGCGGCTTTAATCGATCTTCTTCCTCTCAATCATTCTTCTTTTCATCAATTGATTATCTTACGTAATCAATGCCTCGTAAATCGATCTCCAGCCTCGAAAATCAATCTTCTTCCTCTATCAATCGTTCTTCTCAATTCCGCCAATTTCCGCCATTAACGATCGATTCGGCCTCACGCCTTGTCGATCTTCTTTCCTCTTAACTCTCGTCAGAATCGATTTGGCCTCACGCCTTGTCGATCTTCTTCTTCCTCTTCATTCGATTATATATAATCGATTTCTCTTCTATTCCTCATCATGGGCGAACACAAGAGTTCTTACTCTTTTCACCTGTCGCTTCAAACATCAAGTCGCATGTTCCCATCACTCTTCGATGGAAAACGTCCAAGATGCTACTTGGGCGGAATTATTCAAGGTCCATTGTTGTTCGCTGGGTTCTTCATCATATTATCCCGCCAAAATTCAAAGATGGGAAAGTTATTGACGTAACCGCTAAAGATGACGACAGAACTATGGGACACATGGGCTGCACCATGCCCTTATCCGACCAGTCTGAGTCACTTAACGCGTCGACCAGTATCTTGGGCCCACGACCCCACAACAAAGAATAAAGTATGCATCTTCTCCGTATGCTCCAACGGATATTGATTTCGCCATGCACACTATGTCTCTTTCGCAGCCGGATCCCAAATGGTCTATAGACACCGGGGCTTCTTCGCATATGACATCAACTCCAGACAGGACCCGTCTCATGCGATGTGATAGTACCAGTCTTAATGTTCGTGAACCTACAGTTTCGACTGCGGGGGAGTGTTAGAATATGGAATATCTTAGTATTCCTAAGTATTTCAGATGTCTACTATTATTGTATTTAGATTCCTAGTCTAGCAAGTATTTGGATTCCTAGTTTAGCATAGCTATATGATTACTCTTGTATAAATAGACATGATGGTGGTAATGAGAAGGATACGGAATAATATTCTTTCAGAAACATCTGCAACCAAACACCCTTATATGTTTGATACTAGGGGGTCTACCATTGAAAAGCTCATAAGGAGTTTTGTCATTGTGTTTGTTAATCAAACATCTATTTTGAGTGTAGCATGTTGTGTTTACAGCTTCAACCCAATAGATTTCACTTATTTCAGTGTCAGCAAGCATTGTTCTTGCCGCTTCATTCAAGGTCCTATTCTTTCTTTCATCAACACCATTTTGTTGTGGTGTCCTTACAGAAGATAGTTGATGTTGTATACCTTTGCAGGTACAAAACTCTTTTATGTACTGGTTCACAAACTCAATACCATGGTGCATTACGATTCTGAGATACCTTGTCATTTTTCATGACTTCGAGCTTATTCAACAAGTTGGGTATCTCAACCCTTGCATCAGATTTGTGTTTGAGAAAGACAACCTAAGTGAATCTTGAGTAATCATCAACAACAACCAGACCATACTTCTTTCCTGCATAACTAGTTACAGAGGATTCAAAAAGATCCATATGTAACATTTGCAGTGGCCTTTCACTGGAATGTCTAGTTTTAGACTTGAAAGATGTTTTTGATTGTTTTCCAATTTGGCAAGCTGAGCATACACCTACTTTTCTATATGCCATTTTGGGAAAACCAACCACCAACTCTTTCTTGGCTAGCTTGTTCAGAGTTTTGAAATTCAAGTGACTCATTCTTTTATGCCAAGGCCAATTTTCTTCAGTGTGGCCAGATTGACTCACCATGAGACATTTTTCAGTTGTGGCGGATGCCCAATCAGCAACATAAAGATTTCCTTTACGCCTTGCAGCCAAGACTGTCTGCTTTGACTCATTGTCAATCACTTTACATAGTTTTGACTTGATCTTGACAGTGTACCCTTTGTCTACTAGTTGACTCATGCTTAGGAGATTATATTTCAATCCCTTTACATGTAGTACTTCATAGATTGTAAGGGCTCCAAACTTCAGATTGCCAAATCCTATGGTTGGATTTTCATCTCCTCCAGCAAACCTGATAATTGGTCCATCATTGCACTTTCTGTAGTCAATCAGATTTGATTTGTCTCTTGTCATTGCTTCCCATATCCACTATCAAAATGCCACTTTGGATTAGTCTTTAGAGTGTTCTGCACAAAACATGAAACATGAGATTAGGTTCTTATATCAACAATGGAACCATCTGGACTAAAGAATCTTCCAGTAGAAATCCATTTCTGAATGAATTTCTTAGGAACATTCTTTTGTCTAACAGGAACACAGGGAGGAATTCTAGTTAAATGATTAGTATCATTGTTATCAAGAACTATTTTCTTCATTGGTTTGTTCCTAGGTGCTCCATTTGGTGCTTTTGGATACCTGTCAGGTTTCTGAGTCTGCTTCTCAGCAAACTTAGCTTTCCTTGCCAGATTTCTTCTAGCCCTGGCATTCAGATTTTCAGTGGCTTGACTCATCTTCCACTTCTGATAATTGTCGTGAGCAATTCTAGCCTTTAACCATCGTTCTTGCTCTTGTTTATACTCACGAGCAAGTTGTTTCCCGATGGCTTTATAGCCAATACCATTCCGTGCACCTGGAGCTATCTGAGTTCTCATCTCAGCAACTTTGCTAGTCTCTGGGTAGTCTATTTTCTTTCCAGAAAATGTGATATAGGAGAATTTGCTAGCTCCTGCAATTCTTCCTTTCTGAGAGACATAGCACTGTGGGTGATTACACTTTTCAATGTTATGTTTCTTTTTAGAAACATTCCCAGCAGATTTCTTTTGGACTTGTTTTTCCCACAAAGATTTGGTCGCAACTGCATTTCCTTTGTCAACAACCTTAGCTTTCTGACCGATACTGTAGGTTGTTTGGGAACCACTTTGCTGAGCACTGACAAATGCTCTTCTTTCATCACTCTTATTCAGAGTGGTAGAACTATCTGTTTGTGTGTCCAGCCCAAGTCTTCTCTTTTCTGAAGAATCTCTTAAATAAGATTGTACTTTAGTAAGAGTGTCACTAGCTTTGGCATAAGATTGAAAAGATAGTTCTTTCTTTTTGAGTTCTTCATTCTCAGAAAGAAGATCTTCACATTTCTTTTGAAGATTGGCCAATGCTTCTTCATGTGACTTTTCAGTCTCAGATATCTGAGCTTTGAGAGATGCAATTTCGGCATCCTTTTCCTCAGATATCTTGAGTAATTTTGAATTTTCCTTTTCAAGAGAATTCTTTTCTTCTTCAAAGATTTCGGCTCTAGCTCGGACCATTAGAAACTCTCTTTCGTAGAGATCAAGCTTTCTTCTGAGATGTTCCAGATCTTTGATTCCTTCCTCATCACTTTCATATGTATAACAAGAAGTATGTGTTACCACATCAGCCATTAGACAAGGTTGGATGTTGGATATATCTGGGAAGATTTCTTCAGCCACTCCACACACTTCTTTCTTCTTTTGACCAAAGTCAATCACTTTGTGAGAAACACTGCACATTTCTGGAGAAGGCAGTGTGGAATCATCTGAGTCTTCATCCTCAGAATCTTTTTCCTTTCTTCAGTGAGCATAGCTCTCTGACTTCTCTTGAAGTTTCTTCTATCTTTCTTGTCACCTATCTTTAGTTTGTTGAAGACAGGGCAATCCTTCTTGAAATGACCAGGTTTCTGACAATAGAAACAGATATCGTTTCCGATTTCTACTTCCTCAGTACTTGATGATTTCTGAGCCGGCTTGTTCAGCGAGGTTTGCATATTTTTGTACTGGTGATAGTTTGAGCCTAGATGCTTTTTCAGCTTCTCTTTAGCTTTTCTTCTCTCTATTTCCCGACTGACATATTTTCTCATTTGCTTGACAACAAGAGCATCCTCAGTCACCTCCTTGCCTTCCTTATTTTCAGAAGTTCCTTGAGCAACTAGAGCAACATTCTGCAACTTTTCAGTTGTTTGTTTTCTTTGAGTTGTCTCATAGTCAACAGTGGCAAGGTGAGAGAAAAGTTCCACTGGAGTGATATCTGGCATTCTTTGGTTAAAGTAGAAAAACTTTGTGTGCTCCCAGTTATGATTTAGACTTCTCACAATAGTCTTAATCTTTTCTGACTGGGTATATCTATTACTTTCACCAAGTGCAGCCATGTCACTCATAAGTGTTGTAAACCGGAAATCTAGTTCTTCAAGAGTCTCTGTGGGACCTTGTTTAAAGTTTTGAAATTTGAGCTTCAAAACTTCGAACTTATTTTCGCCGTTTCTCGGTGCAGATGATTTCTTCAATCAGTTGCCAGGCCACTTTCGCCATTTTTGCATCCCACAGCTTACACTGTATGTGCTCTGGAGTAGAACGTATGATGATATTACGAGCCTGACCATTCAGTCGATTTCTCTTAGCATCTACCGATGTCCAGAGCTTTCTGGGCTTTGGTTCGTAAATAACTTGACTGGCAGGTCTCCCACTGGTTGACGCATCTGTCTGTGAAGACCCATCGCTTTGTTCTCTGTCTCTACCATTAGAAACCTCCATGACCTGCTTGAGTTGGTGAATGACTATTGGGCCATTCTTTATCACGTCGATCATTTCGTCACTGATGGCTTGTAGGTAGAGCATCATGTTGTTCTTCCATTTCTCATAATTCTCTTGCTTGAGAATTGGGGCGTCACTTAAAGACATCCTGCAGCAAACACACTAAACAAACAAATCAAGTGTAGGTGAAGAGCAGTTAGTGGGCACTTATCTGGGATCTAGGTTCAGTGCAGAAGGCTTGGGAACCTCCTGCTCTGATACCACTTGTTGGTCCAGATAACGGCAAAGTAAAAGACTAGAGGGGGCGGGGGGTGAATAGTCTTTTAAAACTTTTGTCAATAAACACGGTTTCTCATATATCTGTGAAGATATCTGATACTTAATTTTAGAGAGCGGAAAACTTTTCTGTGATAAGTGCACGTGCTCAGCAAGATAGGTGTAAAAACTTTGCAAGGTAAATAAAGCAAGTAATGAAATGCAGAAAGTAAATGACACAAGTCTTTTTATAGTGGTATCTGAAGGTGGCGTAATCCTTCAACTAATCCACTTCGGCCTTTCTCAGACCTAGAATCCACTAAGACAAATAATTGATGTAACCTTACAAATATCTTCTCTCGATTCCTAATTACACTAGGTTCCCAACCAAGTGTTCCCCCTGAGTTATTCCCCGGCTTTCACAGCCAAGTACTTCCTGTACTCAGAAACCTCTTTCCTGGAGTTGTTCCTTAGTTTCCCAAACTAAGTACTTCTTGTACTCCACGCCAATTAAGGTGTTGGTTAATATAGTTTGTCAGGTGAGCTTCTTTAATAACTTGTTCAGTTATGCAGATAGCTCTGAGAATCAAGTAAACTTAATACACTTTGCAATGTATGGTATCTTGTTCTTTACTGACACAAGTCTATGATAAATGTTCAAGAGAATGAATCTCAGATATCAAATCTTAATTCAACTATTTCACAAATGGCAATGCTTGTTAAGGATCAGGACACTTAGAACTTTTGTGCTACTTAGAATCAAGAGCTTTGGTCGCAACAGAAAGTTTGAAGGTAAGTAGTGTGCTTGAGAGAGCTTGTGTGAAAGTATTCAATGCTAGTTCAAGGTGTGTTCAATGTTCTAAGGTGTGTTCTCAAGCAGTCTAAGTGTTGATATTTATAGATGAATTTGAGTGTCGTTTGAATAGTATCCGTTAGGCTTAAATCAAATTCAAACTATTGATATCTGAGTATAGTATTGTAGTACGTTTGTCTTCTTCTTCAGAAGCTACCGTTTTTGTTCAGACATTTCTGTCCGCGCATTCAATGCATTGTACTATACTTTGTCCTGTAGTGCCAACGAAACTATGCATTGTATCAGGGATCTTATATTATCAGAGTTCTCTGATGCTTTGCACGTACTTTTCCAGAGATTATCACAACTCCAGATACCACTTGTTGAAACAACTTGTTATAATATATTTCTTTTCAAAAACATAGTTTATGTGCAAGGTATCTGAGTGAAGATATCTGTGGGCACTTTCCTCGTTTCATAAACATTTTATTTCTCAGATATCTTTTGCAATACTGTTTATTTAAAAACGCTTGTGTCTTCAAGATATCTGGTCAAAGGTATCTGAAAACCCTTGTCTTCAGCAATCTTGTGCAGTCTTCAAATCTTCAAATCCGTTGAACTTTTCCTGCTGGATGCCTTCTTCTTGGTCTTCTTTAGAGGAATAAAAATTACATTCAGAAACCTAACATCCTATACAAAATTTGCTAGACTATCATACTTAGTGAGTTTCCTCTTTTACAGTGTTCAAGTGAACCAAGAGTACTAACCACATTTCTGAGCTAAGATAAGTCATTAGGTTGCTGATCAAAATCTAAACAGATATTCCTAACAATTACTAAAACATAGACAATTACTAAACTAGTAACGCATAACATAGAGAATTTGTGCTAAAACATATGCCATTTATACCAAAAAAAAAAAAACTAAACCATTCAAGCTGGACCAGCAACATAAAAACATAGACCATTTATACAAAAAAAATAGTCAATTTATAGTAAAACATAGACAATTTATACAAAAAAACTAAACCAGCAACAACGAACAACATAAACAATTTCTACTAAAACATAGACAATTTATACTAAAACATAGACAATTTCTACTAAAACATAGACAATTTCCACTAAAAACTAGACAATTTATGGTAAAACATAGACAATTTATACAAAAAAAACAAACTAAACCAGCAACAACATAGACAATTTCTACTAAAACATAGACCATTTATACAAAAAAATAGACAATTTATAGTAAAACATAAACAATTTATACAAAAAACTAAATCAGTAACAACGAACAACATAGACAATTTCTTCTAAAACATAGACAATTTATACTAAAACATAGACCATTTATACATTGTCTAGTTTTTTTTATAAATTGTCTGTGTTTTAATAGAAATTGTCTATGTTTTTCGTTGTTGCTGGTTTAATTTTTTGTATAAATTGTCTAATTTTTTGTATAAATGGTCTATGTTTTAGTATAAATTGTCTATTTTGTTCGTTGTTGCTGGTTTAATTTTTTTTGTATAAATTGTATATGTTTTAGCATAAATTGTCTAGTTTTTTTGTATAAATGGTCTATGTTTTAGTAGAAATTAATTGTGTATGTTTTAGAAGAAATTGTCTATGTTGTTCGTTGTTGTTGGTTTAGTTTTTTGTATAAATTGTCTATGTTTTACTATAAATTGTCTAGTTTTTTCTATAAATGGTCTATGTTATTCGTTGTTGCTGATTTTATTTTTTTTTTTATAAATTGTCTATGCTTTACTACAAATTGTCTAGTTTTTTGTATAAATGGTCTATGTTTTAGTAGAAATTGTCTATCTTTGTTCGGTTTACTTTTTTTGTATAAATTGTCTAGTTTTTTTTTTGTACAAATGGTCTATGTTTATATATAAGTTGTATATGTTTTTTTATGTTTTTGTTGTATGTATTAGGTTTTCGTAAAAAGGTTGGTTGAACAAAGAAATTGATTGGTCACAAAAATTGAGACGTTGTGGAAGAAGGGGTCGACGAACAAAAGAAGAGTGTGAAGTAATCTATTTTGTAGTTGTATTAAATATTTTTTAAAAGACATATATTTTTATAGGTTGTAAATTTTTAATTTTTTTAATTATTTTGTGTATTGAAATTTATTTTCACGATAAACATAAACAATTTGATGATAAACCTAAACAATTTGATCTAAAAATCAACATATGTGAATTTGGATGAATATTGATGAGCTTAGTAAGTTTTTTTTTTTAAAAAAATTGTGGGTCGACCCGCGAAAAATCAGATTGTCTAATTTTTAGGGTAAATTGTCTATATTTATTAGTTATAGAGTACTTTCGAGACTCTCCAATATATAGGGTTATCTCGGACTCAAAAATTAAACCCTTGGTGAGTAATGCTTGAGTACCATTTAATTTTGAAGGCTAGTCACAATATTAATTCATGTACGGGCTATGGAGTATGGAGTACTATTAATTTTACTACTACTACCATTAGAATTTATATAGAGCTAGTATGAAATCTACTCCACAATATTACTTCTCCAGTATATACTTAATTCATGGAGCACATCAATTTTCTGCCAATGGGACCTTCGCTCGTGAATGGGGGGCAGGCTTATCATCCAAGTCCGAAAAGTCCGCTGAATGAAGATGGACAGCCTGGACTATAAATTTACATGTATCACATGACGCGGTAAATATATTTGAAAGACGGGTCATCAAATGTAAATACAGACATCAGATATTTTATGTCAAACATATGGTGCTTAATTTACATGCATAACTAAACGTGTGATACTAATCCGCATTTCACAAATACACTTTACATTGCAAATCATATGAATATAAAGTGCTTGGTCAGGTGAAAAGAATGAAGACTAGTACGTGACATTAGTTCTTTTAAATCTGACAGGACAGCAAAAGAAATAGAGATCGTGCTAACTGCTAAGGAATTCATGATCGTGCTCATATATAATGATGATGATAAATAACATATCGAACAATCTATCGACCTTTCTTCTTTTCTCACTTTGAATCGTGATAATGCCTTTCCAGCTCAAGTATATCTGAAATCATTACATGCTTGCATCAAATCGATAGCTAACTTAATTCATACATCGAAAACAAAATTGTTAGAATTATAATAGAATTATGATTCCTTAATGTTGGTAATTAGAAGTATAATTGGAATAAGATTCCTTATTGATATCTAGCTATACATACTTGTATATATATGCGATTGATGAATGAGAAGAGGAGGGAAAATAATTCTTTCAGGGTATCAGAGCATTGTTCTGCGAAGAAAGAAGAAGAAAAAGCAAATTGCTCGAGGAAGGCGACAGCGCGTGGAGAAAACGCAACAGTAGAGCTGCGGGAGAAGAAAGAGGCTCAACCGCATAAGAAGAAGAGAAATCCACTGCGTAATCAAAGGAGGAAGACCTGGTCGGAGGAATTGACCACCGGAGAAGAGAGCGGCCCAGCCGCGTGGAGGAGAAGAGATGCGCAAGAGCGCTTGAGAGAGGCAGCCGGAACGGTGGAAGCCGTTGATGCGGCTTGGGAGGTGAACGAAGTAGGAGGCCGGAGAAGAGGCGGCGGCGCTAGGGTCCCCGTGGGGTCGGTAATTTGGAGGAGGAAGGGAGCACGCATGGAGGCCTGGAGAGATAAGGAGAAAGGGAAGAAAAGAGAAGAAAGAGAATGGCAAGGGCAATCAGTTGATTGCATTGAGGAAAAAATCGAGAGAAATTTTAGGCGGAAGAAAGAGGAGAGGCGGGACCAACGTTGGAGACTTCGTACTACCATGAAAGAATTATTTTCCCTGCCTCTTCTCATTCATCAATCGTATATATATACAAGTATGTATAGCTAGATATCAATAAGGAATCCTATTCCAATTATACTTCTAATTACCAACATTAAGGAATCATAATCCTATTATAATTCTAACAAAAATAATAAACACTCCGATATAAACACGATTGATCTCGGATATAAAATCACGCAAAGAAAAGATAACTGGATATCCGCAAGTATCAATAACAATAATGTACCACAACCTGCATTAAAGTTACATTTCCAATATTCACAATTGTTTACAGCATAAAAATTAACAATCTCCCATGTCCTTTGCACCGAGTTGACCCTCTGAATGAAGAGGGAGAATTTTACAATTTCACAGAACATGCAGCAACAGTTACTTTGCATAGTTTTCACCAGACTCCAACCAGGCAAATCAAACCAAGACAGGTGGGCGGGCCATGTAATTTGCACAAGTATAAAAACGCGTCTGCTTCTTCATCTAAAAAGAGAGCAAAGAAATTTACAGGTCCGAATGTAAGTGAGGTCGCACAGTTATCTGCGACGCTGACTTTGAGGGTTCACAAAAGTATGCGGTGACAGCTTTTAATCTGCCATTCAAGTAGTTCCTTTCCACCTGAAATGGTCAAGTGACAAGAATTAATCGTCAAATGTTGTGATTGAAATAAAAGAGGAAGTTGGACATGATAAGTTGATTAACGTGATAAATACAGCATGATAGAAGGCATTTTGAACCCATCTCCCAGAAAAAATTAAAGTTCATATTAAACATCCAAATATGGTTGTACTTCTCGGGGTTCTATCCAAGAAGATTCGAGTGACTCATCCTCTGAGGAGATTGTTATTTCAAAAAAAAAGAAGAGGAGAGTGAAGAAGCTCAGAATCTTGACCAACCAACCCAGGGCCCAAGCTCCTCTACCTCTGACAGGAAGAAGGCATTATTTGCACCAACAAAATATCTTTGCTTCACAACGCAACTTTGTAAGAGAATTGTTGGAAACTATCACAACACAACACAACACAAAGAAAATCTGCATACAATGCGTTCTGTATCTCTAAGTCTGATGAAGCATTGGCGAGGAAAGGCCAGACTCAATCAGGATTTTCCAACTGGCATAAGAGAGTATAATACTCTTTTGTTCCAAGGTGGAATAAGAGGGAAGGATTATTTCTCATCATATGCTAATTCAAGAGTCAGCTGCAAAACTTACCCTCACACTTACTCCTGAGTCCTGAACAACATCAGAATGATGGGGAAGCTCAAGCTTTGCCCATCTCCTACCCCTGCTACATTGTCTATTCGTAGCTACAAGATGACTGTTGTTGGTAGCAACCCCTATTTTTTAAATGAATTTGTCAAGGAAAATGCTGGTAAAGGTAGACTGAACGCTCAGGTTGTTTACTTATTGTACTCCTTGGGTTAGTGGAGCAAGAAAAATTAAATCTTGAAAATCATTGTAATCACAGGTTATTATAAACCCCACAAATCTTCCTTTTTCTTATATAGTGATTAGAGAGTCTTGTACTTGAAAAATAAATAAACAGACTGCAAGAAGTGCACAGTTACAGATAATGGAAGTGCAATCTTTCAGGACTTCGCTATAATGTTGGAAATGGCAGATTTTCCAATTCTGTATTTCTCCTCTTCTTTTGGGTGAAAGGCAGCACAGTATATGTATACTCTCTCCACCCCGCTACAAAGTCCCCAGTTTCCTTTTCTGGACGCCCTAGTACAACGTCCCCTTCACTTTTTAGTCACCTATTGTCCCCTTTATCTATTCATGAAACACCAACTCATAATCTATACTAAAATTTTATCTAACTCGCCTAAAATCCTGTACCCAACCCAAATGAAACTTTGAATCGAGACAAAGGGAATGTGCGTATATCCAGCAGGTAGATTTATTGCCCAAAAAGACTGCAAAAATATAATTTAATGGGTACCTCCAAAGACCATGGTGGAGTAGCTGATAGAGATAACTCTGCCAACTGATTTACATCAACGTTTCTTGGAAGAAACATAACGATCTGTGAAGCAATTCCCATTCCAACATTAAAGAGAAATTGCCTATTTACATAAGAGAAGCTCGGAATCAGCATCAATATATAGGAACAACAGAAGATCAAGAAGTAAAATTGCCATAAAACAAGCAATACCCGTCACGTGGCCTTAGCATATTGTTGATATCAAACTTCTTTACTTTGGAATAATTAGGACCCCCCCAAGGAGGAGACATAAAGACTGTGTTCGCCTGCATCAAGTTCAATGTTGATCTTTATAAGTACTTCGAAAAATTGAATGACCATAAGAAAAACAAAGGCCGGGAGAAGATATTCAATTCTCCGGAATTTAAAAAAATAATAAAAAAAGTTATTCAGGAAAGTTTGCAGGTAAAAATTTCAGCGGCAACAGACATGGATATATGCAAGTAATCTTTGAAATCAACTCATGTTTGCTTGTCAGTGAACATAAGGACATTACATGTATGAAAGATAGGATCATAGAATTTCAAGAAAACATTCTTGAATGGCCGCTCAAGACGCATGAAGAGGGAGACCAACTTTAAACACATGAATCTTACATGTTTTAGGACGATACTAAGACGGCAGAAGTGCACGTTCTCAACAAATCAGTGATAGGACTTTTTAAATGAAATCTTTAACTATAAGCAGAGTGATATTTTGTGGTCTCAGTAAGTTTCTTTCAGCATCAACTCATAACTTACCTTTAACCTAGGAGCCAATGAAAAGGAGTCGCCCTTGATGAAATCTATGTTCTCAGCAACTCCATATATGCCAGCATTATGCCGTGCGTATTCAATTTTTCTTGGATCGATGTCAATAGCAATCACATGTTTACTCCTGAAAACGGTAACCAGAAACAGATTCGAATAAACTAAAACACACAACTAAGAATAATTCATGCCATGGATAATTGATAAGCACCATGTTAGCCTTATGTAACAACAAAGAAATGCTTGTGGCTTTCACTAAAATAATAGCACACTTCTTGCATGAATCTGGAGAGAGAAATCAGGAATGTTGTCCTAGAATTCCGATGGGTATCATACTATCATTAGAGATGATGACTTCTGTCTGAAAGCATTTGGTCATAATCTAAAGGATTAGGTGATTTAGAAAGACATGAATTTGGGTGAAGGCAGGATATGAAATTATAGGAATAAAAAGACATATTAAATGCATTGCAGGGAGAGATAATCACACAGAGCTTCCTTCATATTCAATAAAAAAAAAATTAGCATGACCATGGACCAAAGTTTATTCTCGTGATGTTTTCAGTTGTAAAAGTTTATGAATTGATTGGAAGTGAAAACAATTAGAAACTAGAAACAACATGCAAAAATCTTGAGAAATATGGTTTCGTCAAATTTAAGGATACAGAAAAGTTTGCTTTGATTTTGTTTCCATGACCAAGATAATAAGAACATTTTGGGGATCTAGGTGAAAAATGTATCTCTGTTTATAATTAAATGACCAAAAGTACACTAAAACTAA
The DNA here is from genome assembly GCA_026545765.1 of Plantago major. Classification (NCBI taxonomy): domain Eukaryota; kingdom Viridiplantae; phylum Streptophyta; class Magnoliopsida; order Lamiales; family Plantaginaceae; genus Plantago; species Plantago major. The sequence continues at coordinate 32,592,426 of CM048839.1, forward strand.
AGCAGCTTGAAACTGAAATACACCATCACACAATACACAGCATAGAATATGGAAATGGGAAGCTAAAGTGTATCTAACCATTGAGCAAACTGAATAGCATTCCCTCCAACTCCAGTGAAAAAATCAACTATTGCACCAGTGCCGCAACGAACAGCATGGTGTTTGGATAAGAGTTCCGGAGTCACAGAAAACCATCCTTCTTCATCCATTTTAATGCCATGATCAAATCTAGAGAACAAGATGTACCTTTGACACCAGTATTTGCTTATACTTGGAGTAACTTCAAGCAGGACCCCTTCAAGATCTAACAAGCAGTAATTAGGAGAGAAATACCTTTCTCAGAGATATAACTTGTCCGTATAAATGCAAACAGTAGCACAAACAAGAGATACAGTGGGACAAGGTTACAATGGGAAATTGGGAACACAATGACAAAATTAATACTATAATGTAGCAGGCACATGATACTAGAACCCCAAGTGTCAATATGGAGAATAGAGGGACGAAGGAACTAAGAAAGTACAAACACTATTTATCATGATACAGAAAGTGTTGCAAGCAAAATTACTTCTCAGTCTGTGAATCCTGAAACAGCTAAAGTATAAACACCATTTATCATGCAGAAAGTGTTGCAAGCAAAAGAAACCTTTCAAAACATGAACACGTAAGTACGCTGCTAAAGTATATTATATAATATGCATAAAGTGGATTGATTCAAGAATACCAATGCAAACTCCTACTTAAGTTCCACCTTACTCATCAGCCTCGAGAAGAACGATCATCGGACCAGGTAAAAAGAGGGGAAAGAAAAAAAGATAAAAGTAGAAAAAGAAACTGCACCGATCATATATGAAGAGGGTATTATTATTCTAGAGCCTATTTTTAGCGAGTTAAGCAACTTCAAGCCGAAAGCATGCAAGCAACAAAAGGACAGACCGATGGAGTAAACAGTTAGTAAATGTAATCATGCACCAATATTGCAAATTACTACAGATTACATATAATAGAAATTTAGCAGCAGGAGAAATACAAGTATGCAATTGAGATGTCCTACCCTCACATGAAATGGATACTTCCTCCTTAGATTTTGCTCTCTTGACTTTCTTTTTCCTTTTTGTAGAGCTGGTATAAATAATATTATCTGGGATCTCATCAAATTCTTGAATTGTTGAACCGTTATGATTAATCCACTCTTCACTTCTGCAGACCTCGCCAGACTTCTTTGAATCAAGCAGGTCATTATTCAAGTCAGTTAGTTCAATCACTGTTTTTGTGTGCTCACCAGCCAAATCCCCACGGACTAGGTGTCCCTTCCCAGGAGGAGGATCCCATGTAGACTCCTCCGTTCTGACATTATAAAAGTAGGTCCTCGCGTGAAAATCATCCCAGTACGCTGTCCACCCATCATCTGGCCAGTCAGGATGTTCGAACAGTGGATATGCACTACCGTCTTCACCCTGCATCACCTCAAAACTAATATAATTTGATTGACCTTCAGCATCATGGTCCATTGAAGACTCTATTTCTCCGTTTATATCCCTCTCATCACAATCAGCAATCTCATTTGTTAAGCAGCTTCCACCATCTATGCGCAGACTAGTGGCTACAATCTCACTTGTGTTCTGAAAAGCTTCAGCTTCACTCATTCTACACTTTCCAGATCGGGAGCTGCGACCTAAACTATGCTGAGAGCCCAGATCAGATATTATACTGCTAGCTTCAAGAGCAGAGGCACACGCCATTGAACTCATTGAATCCACCCTATCAAGAGAGAGGTTAGATAAGCTGTCAACATCTATGACAATACCATGATTCAGATTTTCATATTCGTCCAGCTGCTTCATTTGGGAGGTCTTAAGTTGTATATCAGGCTCCTCAATCCAGCTGCTATCATTTTCAAGGGGCATTTGCAGATTACTCTTTTTTGTGCCTTTCCGTTTTCCACGGACAATTCCATTTCTCCTCTGCAAAGGAACATAATCCGTTTAACCAGAAAAAGATAAAATATCATAAAACAAAAATAAATAAATTAAAAAGTGAATTAACCAAGGTTTGGCAATTACACAATAGATATTTGTTATTTGTAATTGAAAACATATTCACATAAATCATTCGATGTGTATCATCATCTTGAATATTATTTCACACCTAGGTTCACAGGAAAATTATTTCAAATCAAACAGCATTTCCAACAGCACCTGCACTACATAGCGCAGAATGCGAGAGAATATGAGAGGTATACTTTTAACTTGATTCACACCAATCAACAATCAGGAAGAGATCGAAGAAAAAAGAATAACACAGTCACAGCAAGTAACAATTTTCTGGCGTAACTCGTAGAATGAGATCTCAGTCTCATCGATTTCCACTTAGAGCATTATCTGCAGTTCGTTAATAAAAAATTGAGATAAAGGTAAAAATTACAAGGACCTGAAAGTTATTAATCCGGTTTCACAGTACATCAAACAAAAAAGCATAAATAGAGAAAGGGTGGTAGTTTCATACTTCCTTGTTAGTGTGGAAGGACAGTGGCAGCCCCAAATCACTCAGTTCTTTTACTAATTCAGCATCTCCGTGCAACGAAGATAAACCTGTGAAACCGAAACAACTTCAAAATGAAAACAAAAAACGCAAATTCCCAATCCCAATTTTAATTACTTGAAACTTACCATTGGTTTTCTCAGAACCACCCTTCTCACAATCAACATCAACACTGGAAATGTTCTACATTCGATAAACAAAACCGAAAAGAACACATTAACTTTTCATTTTTTCCCATCAAAATCAGCTCCATTAACGAAAGATAAAAATAAAGACATACAACGAGCTCATGTGAATGCGATATTTCCCTAACCTCACTTGACCCGTCGTCCCTGTTAAGCAAACCACAAGTCAGTGGTGCAGAATCTCGATTGAAACAGAACAAATTCCAATAACCACCCAAAAAGATCGAAACTTTAGCATAAACAAAGTAACCACCGACCATAAGTGAACTTCAGTGAGTTTAAACAACGGACCAAGAGCTCTTGCCGCTGGTGACTCATCAATTGAGAATTCCATAAGCGGCAGAAATCTTTAACTGGGTTTTCTTCTTGCGCAGTCTAATCTAGTGTATGAGAAACAAATTTGTCAAGGGTTTGTGTTAGAAAATTGAAAGCAGAAGTAAAACCATAGTCAATAAGAAGCCCAAACAAGTTTAAGTTTTATGTTCTTGTAATGAAGAAAACCAGGTTCTAGCTCTGGTTCAGTTAAACCATCAGAAGTCTATAAACTTGGGTTTTTTTTATTGATCACAATGGAGAAACATTGAGCAATTTTTATAGGTGACCTCAAGAAACTAAAAAGCTGAAAAAGAGAATGCACTTGCCTTTATTTTTTCCTTTTAGATGTAACATTATATACATATAATATAATGATTTTAACAACTCGGTCAATTCAACATGTGATATGTTGATTATTACGTATATATCGACTTACTATTCAAACTATTTTTGACATTAAAGGTGTCTTTATAATGACGTCTTTCACATATTTACTATGTTCATAGTCAATATTGAATAATCCCGAATAAAAGCAATGAAATTTCTACATTATGTTTAAGTTTGAGCAATTAATTGGTTTGTTGGACAAACTAAGTACACAAAAACGTCACTTCATTCCCACATGTTTACGTATTTGAGGAGTCACAAGTAATTTGTAAAATCATCAGGCTAAACATAGTTGGCATACAAAGAATGAGTAAAATGGACTAAATTTTCAAATAAATGAGTCATGATCATGAAATAAATTGAATAATTTGTGAACGTGCGCTTCAAAATATTCGCGTGCATTTACATTTTTAAGATGGTGTAGATATACCTTTTTAAAAATAGAATATAAATTATGCACGCAAAGTTTGTCAATTTTGTAATTGTCTAGGATAATGAAAGTTCTCAAATATTACATCTATGTACACACATGTTTTTAAGGAAAAAAAAAGGTTATATGTGCTTTAAAATAAATATGAATTGTGGAAAGACAATTCTGTAGTCAATAGCGTAAGGCGTTACATATTTCAAATTACATTTCACACTAGTGGAGTGGATACAATATTGGTTGATTTATAAATGACAGTCATTATGCCTAAATCCTTTATACTATAAGAGATAAGAAACAACTGAAACATGTACCGTTTCGGTCTGGTTTAGTTTGAGTATTCGATATGGATACTAAAAAATGAATAGTATTTGGATTGGGAAGCACATATTGAAACTCGATTCATCGTATGCCCGACATTTATTCACATTTCAAGAGATATACTATCCCACACTCACCTCTAATATGATAATTCAACACTTATTGCTAATCGGACTCTAATACGCCGTTTCTCAATTTTGAAAAACCGTCAGCGTGCATCCAACATTTACTCCCAGTTCAAGACCTATATTGTTCCACACTCACCTCTAATCCAAGGTATTACTATAAACCCATTGCTAATCCAGATCTAATACGCCGTTTCACAATTTCGAAAAACCAGCCAACCTTTTAATTAGAGTAAATTAGAGTCGAGAAACATGCATTCGAACGAAATTATCCGTTTGGCCGACAAAACACAACTGGGCCTCAAGTCCAATCTGACATGTCACTAGACTCACTACGGTCTACGAGCTGACTCTGAAGCTGGAGAACAGGAAAGTAAACTGATTTTCTTGTGCAACAAAAAGAATAAAAAAGCTGGAGAAGAAGATACAAAAAATCGAAGCTGAACAATGGATGTGGCAATGGCGGAAGACGGCGAAATACTACCGGAGCGTCACGTAGACATGGAAGCTCTCTACGATATGCTTCGTCTGAGCAAAGCGTCGGCTGAAGAAATCGTCGCTAAAATGCTGGCAGTGAAGAAGGAAGGTCAACCTAAATCTCAGCTTCCTGAGCTCGTCACTCAGCTTCTCCTCAATTTCGTAACTCTTCGTCAGGTTTAATTTATTTTATATCTTGCCAATTTGAATTATGTATCTCTAATGGTTCAATTTCTTAATTTCCTGAAGAGTTTAGGGTTTATGACTGAACTTCTATTTCTAACTATACTAGTCTGATTGGGAAATACGAAGCTAAATACAAACTATAAGGTGACTGTTCAATAGCTATCATCCTGTAACGTATTCTTGGCATTCTAATTGGAAGTTATGTGGCAACCACATTTTGTGAATTGGGTGAGCATGTGATATATGACATGTTGAAACAGGCAAATAGGTCAATCTTGCTTGAGGAAGACCGGATTAAAGCAGAAACAGAACGGGCTAAAGCACCGGTGGACTTCACAACCTTGCAGCTGCACAACTTGATGTATGAGAAAAATCACTATGTAAAAGCAATCAAAGCTTGCAAAGACTTCAAGACGAAGTATCCTGACATTGAGCTTGTGCCTGAGGAAGATTTCTTTCGAGATGCACCAGAGGAGATTAAGAGCGCCGTGTTATCAACAGATGGGGCACATGATTTAATGCTTAAAAGGCTCAACTATGAGCTAGTCCAGGCAAGCTCAAAAATTTCTTTGATGAACTACTGAAAGTAACACACAAGCCAAAGTGACTCACTCAATCCAATTGAATTTTACTCCAGTGGACTGTATGGTTTGTGTATGCTTGCTTATGCTTTATTCTTTTCTTGATATATACATCTCAGTATCCATTAATTAATTTGTTAGGAAACAGTTTTTTTTCTAAATATTAGGGAAAAAACACACCGCCACCCACTTAAGTGTTTGACGCATCACTCTAACTTGCACTAGTGTGAATTGGTTTTTCCTGCACTGAGTTCTTGCATCACCCAAGTTATATGATTATTGATACGCATATTATGCGAATTCTAGTCTTACTATACTTGATTCTTCTCTGCTTCCAACATGTTTTGCTTTATACCTCTATTTATTTCCCTAGTCAATGCTTGTTCTGTTGCTGTCGATTATTAAGACTGATCATCCTTGCAAAAATAATAGTTCTGGCATCCCCATTATTACATGAATTCTAGTCTTACTTGTACACGAGTCTTCTCTGATTCCAAGATATTTTACTTTTTATTTTTATTTATTTCCCTAGTCAATACTTTTTCTGCCGCTGTTGATTATTAAGAACTGATCATCCTTACAAAAAGTACTAGTTTCTGGCACTGTACTAGTTTTCGTGTTGGTATACATTAAGAATAGTGTACATGCTACATAGTACGTAGTATTTAGTAACTTTCACATTTCTATTCTTGTTTTAATTATACTCTTTGGCCTTCTTAGTTTGATTCGAACGATTTGAAGCTCTTAATGTCCTAATTTTAGGCCTTCCCCGATACAGTGACCCTTTTGCACTTGCTATCTGAACCAGCTTATTATATATTTTGCCTTTTTGGCATAACATTATGCTTATGCACAGAAATTCTGTTGGAAATTGGAATAGTGATTAGTGAAATACTGTTGATGAACTAAGTGCTCTTGATGTTGATTAAACCTGTGTGACTTGATAAAACTGTGCTTGGTATTACTCCATAATTGCGTCACAGCCATCTTCTGTGGCTGGAAACACAATGCTTTATCATATATTGCTACTGCTGCTAATTTATAATTTCATTGTATTGAAAGTCGACATTCTTCTCTCTGAAATCTATTGTTCTCTTATTCTTTGGGCGTATGCTTTGGATAGCAAATGCGAACATCATTTGGAAGGTACTGATGTATTTTCATTTTCAGCGCAAGGAGTTATGCAAACTACGTGATAAATTGGATCTACAAAAGAAAGCTCTCCAGGAGACAATCTCTAACAGGAAAAAGTTCTTGTCAAGTCTCCCTTCGCACCTTAAAGCTCTCAAAAAAGCATCCTTGCCCGTGCAGAATCAGCTTGGGGTTCTTCACACCAAGAAATTAAAGCAGCAGCAACAATCAGAGTTGCTTCCACCTCCTCTGTATCTAATCTACTCTCAGCTATTTGCTCAAAAGGAAGCGTTTGGAGAGAAAATTGAACTGGAGATCATGGGGAGTGTGAAGGAGGCTCAGACTTTTGCCCGCCAGTTAGCTAACAAGGATTCTGGTAACCCAAGTTATATATTAACTATTAGAGCTGAGTTATTGCAGGTGTTGTCTCTAGTGTGGTCCTCTGCTATAGTAGTTTATCTTGAATCTATACCTTTTCTTGTTCCTTTCAAGTTGATGAAAAACTTCTTGGGAAAAAAAGTGAAAGTCTTGCTGAATTGAATTTTATAATCATTTAAATAAGAGTTACCTATTTAATAGCATGATAGTAATTATCAACTACTGGCATTTATCTATCCAAATTCCATTCATGAATTTCTTTATTAATAGAAAGTAGGCTTTTAGTGGTAAAGAATGAGTTTTGTCTGGAGACTTGGAGGTACCCCAATAGGTATGCAAGGAAGTTACTGTGTGTAGACGACTCCCTATGAGATGATTTATGGCAACAACTTTTCATTTGAAGGACTTAACTTTAGAATTCATACTCCTTGTGTTTCTTTCAGAACCTTTTGTTACACACACCTACCTCGCATCTTGCAAGGAATAGACGTTTTAGCTGCAAAAATAACATAAAATCCTTCTTACTAGATTAACGTTAAGCTCCACTTGGCTAAATGGGCCTCCTATGTAGTTGCTTCTTTAGCATCCCTTCCCGGTCTCTTGGCATACTTCATGTTAGACAAACCTGCTACTTCACCCTGTCTATGCTAGTTAGGTGGTCTCTGTCTGACTTGTATCCCATATTTTGATTTTCAGCTGTGTCAACAAATGTGGAAAGTTCTAAGATAGAGGATGAGGTTCCTGATGACGAAGATGACGGCCAAAGGAGGAGAAAGAGACCAAAAAAGGTTCCAAGCAAGGAGAATCTGGACCAGTCTGGAATATATCAAAGTCACCCACTTAAAGTTACAGTCCACATATATGATGAAGATGCTTCTGATCTGGATGCTGCAAAGCTCATCACTTTAAAGTTTGAGTTCCTGATAAAGTTGAATGTTGTGTGTGTTGGTCTGGAGGGTTCGGACGAATTCCCCGAAAATAATATATTGTGCAACTTATTTCCTGATGACACGGGCCTCGAACTTCCACAGCAGGTTTATTTTTAGATTGTGCATCACCTACGATTTTAATGTGCCTATTACATTATTAAAATAGTAATGCAAATTTATGCAGTCTGCAAAACTCCGTGCTGGCAACTCTATTTCATTCGATGAAAGGCGAAAATCACGACCGTACAAATGGGCCCAGCATTTGGCAGGCATTGATTTTTTGCCAGAGTTGGCTCCTTTGATTAGCGTCTCTGAAAACTCAAATGGTGAAACAACAGGACATGCTGTTTCATCGGGTCTATCATTATATCGTCAGCAGAACAGGGTGCAGACAATTGTCCAGAGACTTCGTGCTCGGAAAAAGGCTCAGATGGTTCTTGCGTGAGTGGCGGCTTAATAGCTTTTTCTAGTCATGGATCAAACTGACATGAGATGTGTACAAACTATGATAGCATATAGTTGAACTAGAATGCACCTTCTATATTGTTCGACTGTAGAATCTTTGAACTATAACATCAATGGCTCTTGGTTTGGTATGCATGCATTGGTTTTAACCTTTTTAAACACGTATCATTTCCGTACAATTTGAATTGTTAGTTTATATGTCTCCGTGCATGGTAATTATGTATTGGAAGTTATGAGTATTCTCTAAGAATGATGGTCCATCTCCGACAATGTTTTGTGGCCCAGTGGTTTTCTGTCTCATGTATCATTAGCATTATGTTTCACTAAAATGCAAATTGTCTTTCGTTACATACAGGGAGTTACATGACTTGTTAATGAAGCTTAAATGGCCAGTTTTGACCTGTGATAATGTTCCTTGGGCATCACACATTCCACATTGCAACTTACATGGCTGGTCGGTTTCTGATGGTAATGTCTCAAAACCCTCTCCTGTCACTGAGGTAGAAAATGTTAGTAGTCTTGCAAGCACAGGCACAGGCACAGGCACAGGCACAAATATTGGCAAGTCCAATGAAGAGTTGGAAAGCACAACAGAGGATGGAGAGCTTCCATCTTCAGTTCCAGTTGCTAATAAAGGAAATGACCTTAAACTTACTCCCGTGAAAGCAACTGATCTTGAGCATTCCAGAAGGTTGAGTTTGATGTCAAAAAGTTTACCATCTCCATCTCCCATGAGCAAAGGAAAGTCACCAAGTTTTAAAAAACATGAAGAGGATATTGATCTCATGCTGGAATCTGATAATGAACTTGATGAGCCAGAACATGTGGTGGAAACAAGTGATGATGCATCAGCATTGGGAGGGCCAACAACGGTTGATAATTCGTGGGCTGACTGTGGGGTCCGTGAATATAGTCTTGTGCTGAGCAGGAAGTTGGATAATGATGAACGGTTTATGAAATTAGAAGCCAAGGTAAGGCTTTATGTCGCTTTGTCTTCATTGAGTTTGCCAGCTAGTTTATCACTGACTCTGTGTTTCTTTTCCCTCGTACCAGATAAAAGTAAGCATGGAATATCCTATTAGGCCCCCACATTTTACATTGAGTTTATACAGTTCTCAAGGAGAGAATTATTCTGACTGGTACAATGAACTTCGTGCAATGGAGGCAGAGGTCAGAATCTAGCATTTTGAAAATCTATATTACAGATATGCGCAGAGTTAAAAGATGATATAGGCTTGAAATTTACGTTTTAACCTTTTTGGAGATATGAGCATATATTTGATAGTTATGATGCACAATGTCACTATGTCAGTAGTTGGAATATCTCCCCTGCCTTTATGTGATTGTTTCAGAACTCCCAAGAGCTAATACAACATGTGTCTTGCTTGGCATTCGACATTGGTTCTTCACACTCAGTACTCCTAATGTTCGTATCTAGAAATAGGTCTTTGATCCACGATGCCTGTTGCAGTAAATACACAAAAGCCATTCTTGTAACCAATCACATGCTCGATTTTGGTTTGTTATTAGGAGATTTAGATTTATATTGCGCAGTGGGTAGTTTTGAATCTTTGGGATTTATTCAAAATATCAATAACTTGATTTTATGTGTAACTTTTGCAGGTCAACATTCATGTAATACGGATGCTCCCTTTCAGCGAAGAGAATTTAGTTTTAGGTCATCAGGTGCTTTGCCTTGCCATGCTGTTTGACTTTTTACTTGATGGCAGCAATACACAGTCTGAAAAGAATCCCACTTCAGTGATCGACATTGGTTTGTCCAAACCTGTGAGTGGGGGGCTTGTCACCCGTTCCTATAGAGGTAGGGATCATCGCAAGATGATTTCTTGGAAAGACAACATTTGCGCTTCCGGCTATCCTCAGTAGCGATGTTTAACTCTGGGTTCAACCTCACTGAACTGTTGCTTGGTATATAAAACGGCCCGAAGCCCCTGAAACCCACTATGGATTTCTCCTCGGATTAGGCCGGTGGTGACCCGGCTTTAACATGGTAAAACCCAGAAACTTGTTGACTGGTTTTTTCTATATAATTGAAAGGAAAAAAAGGAGCATGCTCATGTTATGCAGATGTATGTGAACTAAACTAGAAACTGTACAAGTCGGAAGGGATAATTGGTTGCGTTGATAATTGGTTGCGTTGATTTTTAATGTTGTGTTTTCTACTTTGAACATGTTAGAATTAAGAATGTAGTTTTGACTCGGGTGGTATAAATATTGTTTTATCTATTATGTACACCCAGGAGAGTTTGTGCCATGTTTTCTGGAGTACCTGCCGTTCATATTCATCCGGGACTTCAATATCTCTCAACTTGTTGCATCAAGAAGGCAAACACGGATTCAAAACCTACTCAGACATTCAAGAGACCCGACATGAAATAGATTATTATACCCAGATCCATTTGGAAAATACCTTCACCTATTAGGATCCGTGAATTTGCATGTTTCCCAACTCGGACCTTGAACATTGGGAAAATCCATTATGTGAACGATACAGCTTAGCCAAATCTTCATCAACTATTTAGTTGGCTCGTGGTTCCATTCAAGTTGTGACGGTTTCGGTTTGGTCCCTTAAGTTGTTACTCCCTCCGTCCCGAAGAACTTCATACATTAGGGTTAGCGCGCAGTTTTATACGAAAAGTTAAAGTAATGATAGAATATAGAAAAGTTGGAAAAAAAGTGTACTTTTAGTGGCAAAAGGTGTAATTTGAGTGTAAAGTTGAGATTGTTTATTATTTGTTGGGTGTGCGGTTGCTTCATTTTTTGATAATGTATGAAGTTCTGTGGGACGGCTAAAAATGACAAATGTATGAAGTTTTGCGGGACGGAGGGAGTACAATACACTTTTAGTATCTCATGTTTTATTTTTTGTTCAATCTTGATACTCCGTTAGTCAAGGTTAACAAAATCATTAATTTTGATTGGAAATTTCATTTTTGGTAAGTTTTGGTACCTTTAGTTGTTTCGTTTTTTTTTTCAATTTTGGTACACCGTTAGTCAAAATTAATAAGACCGTAATGATCAAATCAGTAAGAACCATCCTGATGTTTCAATTTTCCATCAAAATTAGTGCGAACTATGCGTGCTCTGATTACGATATTAATAATGTTTTATTTAAAAAATAAAACTTAATTTGTTTTTCAATTTTAATACTCCTAAATCCAAAAAAAATGTGGGGCATGATGAGGGGTAGAGGATCTGCTCTTGGGTTTCAAAGACACGGTCGCAAACCATGTGCAACTTAGGAGGAAAGTTACCTCCGGAATAGATGAACACTCGGGACGGGGCCCAGTGGGGGAATGAAGGGTGAAGATACGATTAATCACAAAACATAAAACTAAGTGGACTCTCAACAAATGTTAAACTAGTTGGAACACAACAATCATTGTTTAGTTAACCTCTTCCGGTGCTATGCGCAGTAGGGAGGTACCAAATGTTCTGCAAAACTTGGACATCATAAATTTCCCTGCAACCGTATCTGCCAACATGGTGCCCGCCATGCTGGTTTCGCTCAGCATTGGTTTTTAGCAAACAGTACATATTTTTCTGTACATTCCATTTGCATATCAACTAATTCCCTGCTTCTAATGCCTGACGTAGTTCATGGTCATGTTCACTGAACCGAACATAGTGCCACCATACCTCTTGAAATACTATTATCTCCATTTACCAAACAATCCACTAGCGAAAGACTTCAGGTTTTGCCACACTGTAGATTTCTTTTCAGGCACATGTTCACTAGGCTCTTTGTTTGATTCCCTACGTAAAGTAAAATCATACGCTTCAGTAATGATGAAGGATTAGATAATAAGAATATGACAAGTTTGACAACATAATTTATCCTAAGAGGATGCTAGCCGGGTTCTTTAAGTTTCTGCATAGTAAGAAAGATCTAAAAGCAGTTAAACCTGATCCAATAATTAAAAGAGACCACTTAAAATGGTCTGCCTGTCATTTTTTATACAACATGCAACAAAACTATGAAGGAAAAAGAAGAAACATATCTATTCCAGAATATACAATTTGGTTCCAAACACACCGTCATCTAAATTTTATCCTATTTAAGGTGATTGTGCACATAAAAGTATAAACAGTAAACACAATGCAAGAGTTTTATACTCAAGGCCAATTAATAGGGACTAATATAATCAGTCAGAGCTATGCTTAAGCATCAAATGAGTTGAACCTCTGGTGCTTCTGGCCCTAATTTTTACACTACTACTCTTACAAAGAACAAGTTTCTCCATCTGGTAACCTGACTGTGATCGGTACACGGAACTTTTGCAGAAGCATACTGCTACCATGTTTTCCGCTCAAATGAGTTAAAAACTAGCCAGTGCTGATTTCTACACAACTCTCACAAAAAACATCAGGATCGTATCTGGTAACTGGAACCAGAGACATGATGATCTTAACTGTAAGCAGAGATAAGAGAAGTGTCGATGCCCACTGCTAGGTGCAAGTTGATAGATATGACCTACGCTAAGGTATAATATCACGTATTTTGTAGCAAAAAAAACAAGTTCTGGAATTCACAGGAGTTAAACTAAAAGTGGAGGAAATGAGAAAAATTACCTTTCAGATATATGTGAATCAGTTGACTGTTGCTGCTCAGCCTTGGCCTGTAAACCGAATTTCGCCTTATCTTCTTCAGGTGGGGTCTCGTGTTTTATGTTTATCTCTGGATCTGAATGCAGGCTGTATTTGGTTTCATCAGTCAAGTTGATATCTTTCGGTTTGTCATTCTTGCAAAAATAATAAGTCAGTCAGAATAGTGCAGATTTACTCAACAAAAAACCCCATAAATTTTACAGTAAAAAAAGGTATAAATTCTCCTGTTTCGTCTGACTGAGAAACCTTGCCTACCTTTACTTCTGCCTTTTCAACAGCATCTTTCTCCACCAAGAAAACCCTCTGGTCTGAAGATGAATTCTTGGACTTGTACTTCAGCTCTTCTATGATATTTTTAATAATGTAGTGGCTACCACCGGCATAATTCGTGACCTCACTGGTAGTTGGGAACTTCCCGCCTTGCATTGACCTGTATCTATTGCCCCATGCAGCAAATATAACTTTTTGGAGTAATCACTTTTAAATTATCAAAAAATACAATCTTTCTAAAACTACATACTAATACGCAAATGCAATGAAATATTTTCAGTTACATACTTTACCCCAATATGAGTATAAAAACAATTTCTGGTCATGCAGCAAGCCAGGAGATCATTACCATGCCAATTTCCAAAATTTAACCAGTACAGAATTCTGATAATCGGAATTAAGACAAGCATCAAAATGACATCATCAAGGCTTGGTAACAAAGTATTTTCAGATGTCATGGCGGGAATTTGAAGAAAAATAATGAGACCTCAGGACATTTTGACTGGCAGACTAATTCATAAAACTGAATGAGATAGTACCTATTGCACTCATTGTATGAACAGAATATGCTTTAAGCAAACTATACTTAGGTTGACGTCAAGACTTTTCAGAAGCACGGCAATATATATTTCACAAAGAAGTTAAATCGAGAAAAAGAAATACTGCAAAGCATAACATTTTGAAAAACTAGTGCACTGATACAAAACGTAAGCGAACAAGTGGAAATGAGAAAAGCTAAAAGATCAATAGTACTTGTTAACATAGTCTTCGACAATGGCACCACGTGCATTTCTTGATAGTCTTCTTTTATAACTTTTTGCTGGAGGAATATCAGAATGAGCAGAAGCAGCATACGACCTTCCACGATACTGCGTGTTACATCCATTCTGCATCCTGAATATCTCTGCAATGAACACCACACATGTGAGTAATCCATGCACCTATCTCGTGAAGATGCCATCCTGATCTTCGTCTGAAGAGAACTGAACTGATCTGAACTAAATGAAACTCGATTTATTTGTAGTATAAAAAGCAGAACAGAACAGAATGAATCTGAACTGAAATTAATGAGTTTTCAGATGAAGATAACATAGCCTAAGTCCCCAATTTACGAGAACTGAAATTGGAATGGACCACTAACACACACTAGTGTTACCATACCAATAACACGAATTCCTATTGATTAAGAATTTCAGTTACTCAACACTTGAAAAAACATTCGATAAATTCACGACATCTTCTTCTATGAAGTAAACATAGTAGATAATCAACGGCTTTACCCGGATTGTGAGTTTCATTGGAGCCTTCAAGTACTCGAGGGGATCGAAGCAGATGGGGCAAAGCCGGTCGAGAAGCAGTCCGAATAAGCCTCATTTTACGAGCAACTGGTATGACAAAACAAACAAAATGCTGCAATTATTAAAACCACCTTATGTCATTGAACAATTTCTACTTGAATAACAAATCATGATGAAACGAATTCTGAAAACTCAAAATAAAGCGAATGTGAATCAATTCACTAGGCAACTAAGCTCAATCTCCCGATCCGCTCAGAATTAGTACTGAAGTAATCTAGCAATCCAATTGAGAAAGTGAATGCAAGAGAAACGAAATCCAAAACAGATTGTCAGTTACCTGCGAGAATTCTTCGAAGCGAATTTGATTTTTTAGGGTTTAAGAAAGGAGCTTTATTATTATTTCAAGTCCATTCTGTTTTTCATCTCGCAAGATTTAAATAGCTCAAACTAAACTCAGATGAGCATTCTCCGATTATAAATAAGTCGTGTTTGTATTTTGATGGGTGGACCGGACTTGCAGTTGGGTAATTGGCTTGGCATGTGGACATAGTGGCCTCTAATCGCTTGGGCCACGTTTTTAAGTCTGCATTTGCATGGTGGTTTTTTTCTACTTCTACTAACAGTTGGTTAAAGTTGATTTTAATCAAAATTTACTAATTTTGATATATCATATAAAAAGCAGATTAAAATTGTAAAAGCAGAAGTTTTAGTATTTGTAAAAATTAACTTAATTAGTTATTTTTAATTGAGAAAAAGCTACTACTTGCTTAAAGAGTGAGAAGCAGCTATTGAGTTACTTCTCTACTATTGACGGTTACCTGTTTTTTTCCAGAGATGTTGCAACAAAAGTTGTAATTTAAAACACTAAAAAACTACTTTTATTACATCAAAATCACAAAAACATTTTTTTTAAGCATTTGCAAATACAAGCTAAGTCTTCTGTTCTATAATAGTAATTATGTATTTCAATATTAAAATATTTTATTCAGTTCTAAAAATATACTACTATTTGAAATGATATACTATTGTAGATCTCATGCTAAATAAAACGGTTTGCTTTCATTCAACTTGGTGACGCTCTGGAATTAACTTGTTGCAGGATGAGAATAACATGACTTATTTTGAAGGTATATATGGATTTATCATTAAGTTGAACGAACTTGATCATTTTATGTTAGTTTTAAGTAACATAAGTTGGCGGCATATATACTTGATTTTCACGAAGAATGATGATGAACTTCTTGAGGGATTGAACTCATGAACTTTGTTTTGAAACCGGATGACTTGTAGTATATCTTGGTGGATTTAAGAGGAACAACGATTCTCTGAGAGTTTTATGTCTTGATTATGAGTTGAACAAAATTTGACTTAAACTTGATGAAAAACGTTGCAAACCATATCTAAGAAGTTTTATCACCCCTCTTAAATTTTCAATACATCCACCTTAGATTTAAGAGTATTTGCAACTGTTTCAACTTATTTTAAGAAAAAAATTGAAATAACTAATTTTTAGATAATTTAGTGTGTAGTTGCAAAAATTGCTTAAAAGATAAAATAAGTCGCAAGAGAAGTGTTTGCAAATCCGACTTTTATTTATATCTAAAAAAATAGGAGTCGGTTAATGATGTCCAAGTTAGCTTCTCAACTTCAACTTGTGGGGCTCAATTTAAGAGAACCAATTAGCATATACTAGTACAATAATAATGCAATACTTAAACCGTTAAACTTGAGCTGTAAGGTGAAACCACTATGTCCAAAGATCTGGAAAGCCAAATTATTTTACGTCAGAATTGTTCTTAATATAATGGAAAATCATATGCTACACCCCACGCCAAGTGTATGATATGATTTTCTATTATTTAACAAAAATCACAGTTTTCCATGTTTGTCTAGGAATTTGCAAGCTGATAAGGGTGAATGGATTTGGGGTTTCTCAAAAAAAAGTTCAATCCCCATCAGTTAGTGAGTCAGAGTTGTTGGCGGTGTTAAGAGGTCTTCAATATGCTTGGGAGAGAAGGTTTCCTAAACTGATTTTGGAATTGGATTCAAAACAGGTGGTTGATACGCTAGTGATGTCTGAGGGCTTAGAGAACTTTGTTTGAGGAATGTAACGAGCTTCTTAGGATGCCTTGGAAAATTAAAGTCATCTGGACCTCAAGACGAAATAACCATGCAACGAATGCTATATTGCAATTGCTAAGTTGATGAAAGAATAATTGGGGAGTGATATCTTTTGTGAGCAATCCCCAGACTCTATTTTGCCATTTTTGGGTTACTATGTAAACTAGTTTAGTTTGTTATCTTACCAAAAGAAATGAGGATAACATATCAAAATAAATGAAACAAAAACAGGTGAAAATAAAGGATTGTAAAAACATAAAGTTCCTGTATTCCTATGGTAGGCGGCTTGAAACAAGGGTACCACACACAACACGACGAACAAGAACATGCCTCCTACAGGTAAACGTATTCAACTAATCTGTACTCAATCTACCTACCTGAAACTTATCCATGCAAGTGCAAGATCACTTCAACTTGTAGCTTCAATCAGCTCAAGGAACACTATAACACAACATCTCCTTCAAACATTCTACAGTGAAAGAGTATCTAGTGTTTTCTATAGATATACAACAAAGCACCTCCCCCAAAGAATACTTACACAGACACATGATAAATATTCCCAAGAATATATTTTCCGCAAGCATCGGTGTTTACCATAGACCTGTCTGCGTCCTTCTCAAGCATCGTTTCTTACCCCCATTCCGTTGGTTCATCATCTCCAGGGCCTGCCAACATAATAGTGTAAGTACCGGGAATGCATGGAAAAGTTCAAAATGCAATTCTGACGGACTTGGAAGGAGAAGAAACAAATTAAGTACCTGATTCTTCTGCATTTCCAGCATTTCTTCCTGAGGAACCATAAAATTAGTTAACCAGTTAGCAAAGACTAAAGAGACTAAACTTGAAATGAATTAGCAAAAGTGAAGTAAAAGTGGCCAGATAATTTACCTGTTTCTTTCGGAGTTGTTCATTTTCCTCCTTCAGTTTAGCAACTTCTGCTTCCAATTCTGTGGTGTATGCCTGGAGGAATTCAAGCAAGCAGTAAACTTCTAGTAAGCGAACGCTAACATACTTTGCTGGTTAAGTCACCAAGTAGAATACACACAGGTAGAATTATAGCAACAAAAGCTAATTACTATAGAACAGATGATGCGTATAGCAGTACTCCACGTTATCATTCAGAAATCATATGTGAATCTAGTGTTGGTAGACAAATTTACCTGCTTACGAGCCCGTGATCTTGCCGCAGACTCTCTATTCTTAATCATTCTCCTCTGCCTCCTTTCAACAACCTTCTCCAAAGCAGCTGTCTTCCTCCCCCGTAAACCACCGTTGAAAGTATAAGGCACTGGTGAAACCGAGGGCGTATCTCCATTACTCTTATTGTTAAGCCCATCAGACGACACTGCCGGAGATCCTGACACACCATTGGTTCCCAATCCAACCATTCCTTGTAATGCAACATTCTGAACCATAGGGTTATTCATTCCTGGATCAGAAAGTCCAGCCATACCGCCCCTCATCCTCGGACTACCCAACTGACCATTTGCCATCCCCATTGGACCTCCTCCATATTGCAAAATCGGCTGCTTCGGAAGTATCTGCTGCTGTTGGGGCGGCTGCTGGCGAATCGGCTGTTGCTGAGATCCCATCTGCTGTCCAGCAGACCTCGCCCCATTCACATTCAATGGCAAGTTAGCATTTTGAATACCAATCTGATTATTAGCAGCAACATTATTCTCAGCAGGCTGCTGCTGGAATCCGAATCCCAATCCGTTATTACGCCCGAAAAACGCAACATTATTATTAGCCTTGACACCTAACTGAGCCTCCTCTCTCACAGCCCCAGCTCTAGACAAAAACTCCTCAAGAGTTATCTCCCCTAAAGTCGGTTCCCTTTGCGGCACACCAAAGCCAACAACTCCGCCACAAGCCGACTCCTTGGACATGTTCTTCCACACCTCATCCACCGTTTTCTGGCTAATCGTCCGAGGAAGCGTCAACGAACCTTGCCTCTGCAGTGCCTCCTGGCCATTAACACCAGCAGCAGCACTACTGGAACCATTGGTTTGATTCTCCTCAGCACTCCATATGCTTTTTAGCAACTCATCCATGTTCATCGACCCAAAATCCTTCCCAACACTCCCAACCGTGCTCTGAAACTCGTCGAATGTCAACGAATAAATCGAAGACTGCCGTGCTATAGGAAAGTTACCCGATTGCCTTCCACCACCATCTCCAGGCGGCTCGAATCCGAAATTCTTGAAATTAAAATCCCTCCCAGCCATGTTCACAAACACTTGGTGGGCGAACTGATTTCACACTAATCCAACCACAATATGAAAAAATCAACAGAAAAAAAAAAAAAAAAGCAGTCTTTCTAGCAAATTCACAGCTACATTAGCAAGAAGTGATCATGAAACACAATACTACAAGATAAGGCCGCTAGATGCTGAAAATCGAAAAGAAAGGGAATGAAGAGACAACCCAAATCAGGAAAAAAGCAAATTTACAAATGTGTCCAGAAATCAAAGCAAGAAAAGCAAATGATTCCCACCAAAGAGAAAAAAAGCAAGTCAAGATAAAATCGATATAAATACAAGCACGAGCTGAAGCATTGACTAAACTTTCTGCAGGCTAAGGGACCTCTCAACACCTCACAATAATCGGAAACCAGTCTTAATTATTGGTAAGCAAGCAACAAGATAAGTACAAGAGAGATGAATGAAAACGAATACGCATAAAGGTCAGTTGAATAATGATAATAATAATAATAATAAAAGATTGAGTCCGGGACCATTATTATAAAGGGACTAAATTGGAACGAGAAGAAACTATTATAGGCATAAACATTAGAGAGGTTTACAAGAGGTTAATAAAATTGGTTCTTTCATAGGCGAACTATGTTATTAATAAAATCATGAATGTTATTAATTAAAGCGTATACAATATATTGTTAATGAAATTTTGTTCATTTCAAATGTGAAAGAATATTAGTACTAAGTAGACTTTTTGATCTGATAATCTAAGTCTATTTCTAAATAATTATTGAGATTTCGTCTCTTAAAAAACTTATAAATAATTATCGAGATTCCGTCTCTTAAAAAACTTACACTTAGAGGTTTTAGTAAAACACACGTTATACATGTACATAAAAAGTGACATAATTATTAGTTTGTAAAATGGTTTTGTTTAAAACATTATACTCCTTTCGTATCGATTTCAACTTCTCACATTTCATTTTGGTCCGTTTCAATTTCGAATTTTCATCCCTTAAATGGAAAATATATCTACTTCTTTATTCATTATCCATTATATGTTATTCACAATCATTCATACTTTATTCCATATATTTTCTACTTTATCCCAATTTATCCTACTTTATTCAATATTTTCTTAAAGTTTATGTACGACCCCTGGAAGTTGAAATCGGGATCAGTTCGACGGCCCGGATAATTAACAAGTACTTTATAATAATAATAATAATAATAATAATATCCATCCCTATTTTTTTCTTTCTTTCTTTCTTCTTTTGTTGTTGGCCTGCTTGAAAGGAAATAATTAATGTATAAGAAGCCGACAAGTGTTCAACTATGGACTAATCAGGAAGGAGTGCGATGAGTGGCCGTGATGTCAATTGTAATGGGCGGTGGGGCCCAGCAAGGGTAAAGCGTGGACCAATAATGGAGAAGTAGGAGTAGTTGGTGTGACGTTCGACCAATAAGATTGGGTAAAATGGGTATTATCTTGTCCGACCACGTATGGGAGATCAACGGTGAGTAGATTGGGCTTTGTCTCTTTGTGGGTTTGGATGGATGGCTAGGTGGACGGTTTCGATCATTTTTATGGGCCTTGTCCTTAGAGCGGTTTCTACGGTTATGTGACCGTGAAGAATTGCTAGTTCTTAAAACGACAGTTATAGTAATATTTTATCATACCCGTAAGGTGTCGACCTAAATTGAGATCCCATTATTTATTTTGATATAGTATGAAATTTTGTGAAACAACAAAAGTATGAAATTATGTATAATGAAGGGAGTGACATTATTTGCTTTAAAATAAAGTTTTCACGAAATTATAATGTTTTGTATGAATCACAATATATCTGAAAACACTACTCATATTGACACAGTGCACATTTATTTTTCATAAGATTTTAGCGTGTGGAGGTGTAGTTTCTAGGTTATCACAAAAGATTTGGACTAACATATCCTTAAAGACTTTATAACAAATGGTTAGTGAAATATGTTTATATATAGCAAAGAATCATCAATTTACACGGGCACACTTTAACCCGGTCGATTCATTAGTAATAGAAAGACTTTAATTAACGACCTGGTACATGAAAAATCAAGAACAAACCGTGCATTGTTGTGGGTGATGTTGTTACAACACTGTGCATATAGATTGATTATGTACAATAACAACAAAAGCAAAAGCGATATGAGCAACATATTTGACGAATTATATTTTTATTCTATATAATTCATCGGCACCTCAGGGCAAAAATATTCAAAGTCAAAACTCTAAGGTTATTGTTGTGGTGATGTTGTTACAACACTATGCATATAGATTAGTTATGAACAATAACAACGAAGCAAAAGCGATATGACCAACCGATTTTGACGAATTGTATGCATACACTATATAATTTCACCGCCGCCTCAGGGTAAAATACTCAAGTCGAAACTCTAAGTTTAACAAATATAGATCTCAAGAATAATGATATTATATGAACTACTTATCTTGAGATTGCAAAACAATTGAGTATAAAGAAATGAGCTCTTCTAGCTAAGACCACTCCCAATGGGAGTGGCCGGGGGGGGGGGGCACCCTCTTTTTTCTTTATATTTTTTTTTTGATTTTTTAAAATTAATTTGTAAAGTAATATTACATAAAAAAAATACACCAACGGCTATATTTTTACGAGATCTATAAATACAACTCATTCACAACCCATTTCACCACACCTCAATTTCCTCTCATCTTCCACTTCTTAAACTCAAAACGCTAAAATGTCTACTCCCAACTCCCAGAATTCGAACTCCACTCCATCAAATCCATTTGAACATCCGACATACATATGGCTCACTCAACAAGGAATGTTGGATAAAATACCGGCATTTCTAAATGAGTTCTATGGTATCACTCCCAACTCCCAAATCCCCATCTCACCCAAAGTTCAACCGGAACCTTCATTATACAATACGACCGGATGCTACAATCCATACAACCCAGACTCTTCAACTTATCCACCCCGTTACTCACAGCCAATCCCGGAGTCTGTTCCGGAGACTCAACCGGAACCTACGACAAAAGGGAAAGGAAGGAAACCTCGCAAGCCTACTGGAAAAAAGGCAGCCTCAACCGCGAAGAAAGATGAAGAAAAAGATGGGTCAAGGAGTTCGTACTCTGAAAAGGAGGATCGTGCTCTCATCCAGATTTTCATGTCGTTAAGTGAGGATCCGGCGAAAGCCACCAACCGCACGTATACTTCGATGTTTGTGGAAGTTCAGGAAATGTGGGAGCAAAACATTAGAGATGGCCATCTTCTTACCGGTCTCACACCCCGAACTGCAAATTCACTACGTGGTAGGTGGACTCGGATGAAAGAAGATGTAAACCACTTTGTCTCAGCTTATGACGATGCGGAAAGATGTGTTGGAGATAAAAGCGGTTACAATGACGATGATGTTATCAACATGGCCAAAAGGCTACACAAACAGAGGCAGTGCAGTAAGTTTAATAACATGCATTGTTGGGAAGTAATGAGGCACTATCCGCAGTGGCAATCTCACATGAATTTCACCAGTGCAACCGGGGTGAAAACTTACAGGGCGCAACCTCGGGCATATGGTGGTGGATCAGCTGATGAGACTATCAATGTTGAGGTTAGTGGTGGGAGCGGTACCAAAAGGGGTTTGGAATGCACTGATGATGGGAGCGAAACTGCATCGGAGCGCCCTATGGGTCGTGAGAAGGCAAAGGCCTTGCAAAAGCAGGGGGTTCGAGTGTTAGCTCGATTATGGACGGTTTGAAGGAATCCTTCCAAGGCATGAATACAATTGAGGAGAAGAGGCCTTGAGCTTAAACTGAGAGGAAAGGAAGCAAGCTGAGGCGCGAAGGCTTGAGTTTGAGGAGAGGAAGCTTGAAGTGAAGCGAATGAAGGCGGAGAAGAAGTCTGAGGACGTGAGAGTGCTTGCTGAGAGTCATCATCAAGCTGCTACGTTGGGGAAGTTCCAAATGATGATCGATCTACAAAACAGGTTCGATAACTTGTCACCGATGGAGCTTTCTATCCTGCAGAAGCTCCAGTCCGAGCTCGGAATGTGATTCCTTCTATGTTTGTTGTTGTGTGCTTTCATTTCATTTCAAGTAGGATTTCAATGTTGTTGTTGTCGTCGTTGTTTTGTAACCATCTGATTTCAATCTCAATAAATTATAAAACGAGTTTTAAAAATCCAATTTGAGTAATTTCAACTTCTAAACACTCTTATAATATGTTAAGCAAGTTTTAAAAATATAAAAAAAATATTAAAAAATACTATTCACGGCCTTAGCACGACCTGCTGGACAATTTTTTTTTTCTGCAGTGGTCGTTAAATCAGCCTTAGCTCACGACCGCCACTATTCACGGCCTTAGCTAAGACCCATTGGGAGTGGTTTAACTAATCTAAACGTATATTACAAAGTAATATGATTACATATACAAAACCGTAGAAAAACAAAGAAGACATGCATTGTAAAGATGAATGCGTTGGTTTCTGGAAGATGTGTAGATAAGAGAAACTAGCGTCAGTAATTCTATATCTTTATATGATGTCTCATTGCCTTTATATATAGCATAAATTAACATAGACTTGGAGTCCATCTTCTTGTTATTCAGATTAATACATATTCAAAGATATACGAACAAATATAACAAAAAAAATAGACAGATTGAATCAAACCGCCTTCAACAACAAGAATCGAGGTTCGTGCTCGCACAGATTCCTTAAAGCAAATACGCCCAATCACCTATGGTGCTTGAGATGTCGAGCGTTTGCCTCCCAGGATACAACGATTAACTAAAATTACTAGCCGCACAAACTAGCAATTTTCGGCGAACTGAAATGGATGCTCGATTTATGCAAAATCAGGGAAGGAGAAAGAACAGTAAGAAGAATAAGAGAAAGGCTTATTTTGTGTGTCTCTTCTTACTGATTCTGAGACCATTATATAGATGAGAAACAAAGATAACAACTCAAGTTTTAATTCTGTAACAGTCAGCAACAAATGCCAGATTTGATTACAAAATCAAATCTGACATAATGCTGTTGTAACTCCTCAGCAGTTACAAAACTTGAATTTAAAACAAAACTTCTGGAAGGATAAACCAGACCGGTAGCAAAACGTTGGCTCGTATGGCGACTTGCCTATTTCGATTCGGCATTAGGTATACGCAGTCGCATACCGCTAGCACCCAAGTCCCACTAGTTTCAGTACAAATCTGGCCAGGATTTGCACCCCCTGCACGCACGCGTAGAGAGTCTTCCATAACCTTACCATCACACTTGGACAAGTAGTATAGCATGATATGTTATAAACTAGAGAAACCTTTTGTTATTTGTCAATGTGGGACAATCACACTTATCCTTCCAACTTTGAGCAACTATTCCTCACTAACCCAAGGTCCGTTTTGGGCGTAAAATATATCAAACCGAAGCTCTCACTTAGTAGCTTATGACTATATATTTAGTTTTTCACAATTAGCAAATAATTAAGAAATGGTCTCCATGTAAATATACCCCACAAGGCATTATTTACTAGTTGGTTTTCTTCAAAATTCCAACAATCCCCCACATGAAGAAAACTTCATGTTGCATAATCCTACGATCGAATACCTGCATAGGATAGGTAGGTGTTACCACCTTTGAACCCTCCATTGTATGAATACACCTTCCCATCGGGTGACAAGAACGCGATGTCCTTGAACTGCTCTGCCGTTTGTGTAAACGATAGTGCATTCCACACAGGTTCTCTCTAGCATCGTTCCGTTCTCATGGTTGTGTTCATTTTGGTCATGAAACACCTTTCCTAGTTCTGCAAGAGTATGCAAGAATTCAGGATCCAATTCTTGCTGAAGCGGCCCACACTTCACTCTTACATAGGTGATTCTTTATCCGTGTAACTATATTACTAATAAGAATCATTAAAACCCACATGGTTAACCTTGTTGAGGGATAAAACCTCAAACACCAACACTACTACTACAAGTAACCTAATCTAAGATCCACCTCCAACTTGAAGTCCGAGAGAAGGCTTATCCGAGCGAGAGTACCTGAAAGGACTAAGTGGGGTTAGAATGGGTTACCCGGATTGCCTAAGTCAATCCGGAAGGAGGCTTTACTCAAAGGAGAGATGAAATCTCTCAATGCAATAGTAACGGGAAAGGTAATGAAATCAAAGATGTTTAGGACTTAGGAGACAACACAATTTCCTAGGGAATTTCACTTACCTCCAGGTATTGGACCTTGTGTTATATTTATAGTTATCATATACTTATGAAGTAGCTCATAAGATGATGCCAAGTGTATGCCTCAGATTTGGACACCAATGCTACCTTTGGCCCATGGCCCATTAGTGAATAGTAATCCAATACTAATTAATGGGCTGGGAGGGTAGTTTGGTCCTTTCCCTCTGAGAGTCTTTATTCATACGTTGGGTCCGTGTAAGTCCCTCGGACAGATCCGCATGATTGGATGACTCTGCCTTGGGTAACTCAAGGTGTCCGGACCTTAGAGTTCCACGGAAGCATCTCAGTGCTTCTGTCAAATACGTTTGGTCTTACTGTACTGGTGGCGTCCGAGATTCTCTCGTCCGGTCCGTTTAGCATCTTAGGATCGATTTGCGGTACTGGAGGACCAGTAACCTTTTGTCGCTCGGAAGTCATCCATCTAGCTTGGTGACCTGGTGAAATGGCGTGCTGACTTGTGAGTACTAGTTGACCTGAGATGGTTTCCTTTAAGACGGACCACTCGAAGGTCGGACTAGCTTTGAATGGCTATCTTAGCCTTGATGCGCTCTAGGACACGCTCTATGGCGCCCTTAACGGATTGGACACATTTCCGTACCAACATATGTCCCAAAAGTTTCCAAGTATCTTAGTAGAAGATAGTTGGTAACTATGAGGGATCAGTCGTGTCTGTGGAGCGTGTCCGAATCGTTAGTTAAAAGAAAAAGGAAAAAATCCTTTTTGTTGGGATCCGTCGTCCGTGTCCTCAAGGATTCAATATATCTCTTCCCCCCCCTTTCCGTCTACAGTCCGAGTTATCACATAACTGGGACTATAGATGGAAAAGGTATTTGTATCCGAGATATATGGGTCCGAGTACGGTTAGGATCTGACGAAGTCTTTCGAGGAAGATCAAGTAGGAGGTTATCCGTTGGGCCAAATTTGTGAAATGGTCCTGATGGACCTCCGAACAGTAAATCAACGGGGTCCAACGAGTTGCTTGTCCGGCCCATGGGGTAAGATCCCGAGGGGAACGATGCGACCGTTGGATTGGAAAGCCTCAACGGTTGAGATCAAGTGACGCGACTCCGTCAGCACTAAACGCGTGCGTTGTTAGCCATCTATTCGTGAATCGTCATGACCGTTGGATTTGAACAGATCAACGGTCGCGGTTTAAACCTAAGTGATGTGACGCTTGGCCTTCCCACTTTGCCCCTATAAATAGTTAGGCGATCGGTCACTTTCACACTTTAGCTAAATTGAAACTCTGAGCAATCTTTAAGCAATTCAAACAATGCAAGATCGATCCGAGCAACTGGGACTTGTAAGACTTTGGGCTATCCAGCTGAGATCTGTAACCTCGGAACATTATCCCAACTCGATCGTCCGTGGAACTTTCCTGTTTGAATATTAGCAAGTAAGTACCCCTCATTTTTTGGCTTTGTTAAAGTTGCCTGTATTCGCTATACGCCCATTGCATGTCTAGTGTAGTTTCCCTTGCTGCTTCCGTAATTGTGCTTGTCTTTTAGTAATTGGCTCTTGCGATACCTTTGGTTGAGATGCTAGTTGATGTGTTTCTGCTACATGCTTATAATATGCCAATTTTCCTCACTGATGCCTTGTACTTTTATTTGGTACGTCCCGTCCGACACAACCCATCTTGACAATGCATGCTTACTTGATGATAAATTGGTATTGGTTGTGGTGTTCGCCTGTAAATTGTTTCTTTTATTGCTGTGCCATAAGGGGCAGATCGTGGTGCCAGCACGACTTAAGTGCCAGGGTCTTGGGGCCCCTGTCCTTCTGTGTATAGAAAATCTTAGGGTTTAAACTTTTTCCCGGACCTCTGGACTTAATAAGACATATAAATGAGCTCTCGGACAGTAACAATCATCGTTTCTGATCCGTTTCCTTCTGCCCTAGGATGTCCGGGAGTGATAGTCAAAACGTTCACGAGGTGCGGGATTATCAAGATGGAGTAGATTCGGGCGGTGAATCCGCGGACGTGAGCGTGTCCGTAGAAGACTATCTCGTGGATGTCTTATCTTCCAGAGATTCCGACGCTAGGCACGAAACCCATGAAACAGTCAATCCTCCGACGGACGGGCCAGTGGTCGAAGAAGGTGTTAATGAGGCGAGAACGTTGGTCCAATCTCGGACTATTGGCGGTGTGGGAGAGCCTATAGATCCGAATGAGCTTCAACTTGAACGGGCAGGCGACAGCGGGCATGAGGCTGATGACGTGGAGATGTTCGAGGCCGGAGTGGAGGACCGTGTTGTGGTAGAGACAGGTCTGTCCAACCCTGGTACATCTGGGAGACCTGATGGTGGCCAGGAGGAAGAAGGCGGAGAGGAAGAAGATGAAGACGGGGAGGAAGAAGAGGAAGGTTCTCCCGATGTCCGTCCTCGGAGAGGTGCTGGTCGTCGAGTTGTATTGCACTCCGTAGCTGCCGCTCAATCCAGCCTTCAATTGGTTGAAGGCCGTGGTGCCAAGGCGGCAAGGATCAAATTTCCTCGTCCCGCATTCGCAGTAGTGATAGCAGACGAGTTCGGAGAGCTAAACGCAGACGGGCTTCTTCCTACCTGTCCATCGAGGGTCCGGCCTGAGGAGATTCCGGAAATGAGGCAAAAATGGGAGATCCCTGAGTCTGTAGAAATAATGATCCCTGATCCCGGGCATGCATTCTATAACCCACCTGCTGGGTATATGTGCGTGCACGAGGTTGCCTTCTCCTGCGGATGGAAGATCCCCATTGCCACGGAACTGAAGAACATCCTCAACCATATTGGCATAGGTCCGAGTCAGGTTATCCCCAAGTCCCTGGGTAACCTTATTTGTTTTGTAATCTTTTGTAAGAAGAAGGGCAAAGGTGACTTTTGAAAACTTCAGCAATTTTTCCATGTCTCTTCGGTCACGGGAATCCCCTTTTTTACACTTTTATGAATAGGAAACCCTATAACTTCATCTCGGACTCCATCTCGTCGTTGGGGTCGAAATGGTGGGATAGGTACATTTTTGTACGGATGGCTTTGAAGCCAGGGATGTCCAAGAGACAGAGGGAACAATGGGGGCTGCCCACAAAATTCCTTAGAGAGAGTATCCAGTTCAAGGCCCGCTCAAGAACGTTGCTCCCTAGGTGGCGGAGATCCACAAGAAGAATGATCCGCCTACCTACCCGTTCCATGGACTAATTTGTCAGCCGCTGCCATATCTATGCGGACTGACCGATGCCGTGGAAGTCGGAGGAAAGACAGATTTCAGTAAGGAGTCTAACTTATGATTTGTGCGACTCCGTGTTTTGAATGTCTCGTTATGAATTTTCTCGTCTCCGATATTCCTGTTGTTTCTCTGTTATTCGTCCGTGTTCTGAAATGTTTGCATTGCTATGTAGCTCACTGGTTCGACTATATCATGTCGACGCTCGCCGAAAAGAAGAGGCAGCAGAGAGAGCAACAATCTCTGGAGGTCGCCGCTGGTCAGAGGACCAAGATTATCAATACGTCCGCTGGTCTTCCTATGGGAGATCCCAAGAATGCGGCAATGTTCGCCGCAGATGAGGAGAGGCGGAACAAGGTGGGAGAAGACCCGCAAGTCATGGGGGTGCCTGACAAGGGCAAAGCACCTGTTACTCGGAGCGCCGCTGCCTCCAGGCCACCAACCGCTGCTGGGTCCACGCCTCAGCAGGAAGTGTTTATGCTGGATGCCATAACGTCTGGGCGGAAGAGGAGAGCTCCCACGGAGACGTCCCAAGCAAACAAGAGGCAGCAGTTGGCCGTCGTTCTACCGACTGACCAGGCCGCTCTCGACAAGGAGTATGAGCGTGCCTGCGGACTTCCCGAGGTTGAGCGGGTCGGTGGCCTCAATGTACCATATCAGCAGGTTCGTGATCTTCTAATGGTTTTTTTTTTCATTATGTCCTTATGACAAGCATACAACTTATGTTTATATGGATTCTTTGCAGCTTGGACGCTTCGTCCGAGCCATGCAGTGGAAAGCTAGTGAGCGGGCTACCATTGAGCACGAGTTGTTCAAGGCCATGGCCAGTTCCACGGATGAGGCCGAAAAAGTGAAGCAGTTGGAGATGCAGCTGAAGGAGCACGAGGTGAAGTTCCATAAGCTGAAGACCAGCTGGGAGGCAATCAAGGCGGACTTGGATTGGCAGGAGGGTTTCACTCAGAAATCAATGAGAGCCTTCCGAGAAATGAAGGATTACCTGCTGGAAGACCTCCAATACTCTCGTCTTGAGGCGGGCCGAGATTTCATGAAATCAGATTCTTTCAAGTTCTTCATAGCGGACAAGTCCGACGAATCTCGGAATGGGTTCTCCGCGCCATCGGTCACCATACCCAAGGTTACTTCCTCAAGATTTCAATTGGAAGGCGGAAGGATTAAACCCTTCTGCGGATGCTAACGGCGTGGAAGTTCACGTGGATGTTGTCTCGGACGATCGATTGGCCGCTTGTGAGTTTGCGGATCTTGTCACCGAGGAAGGTGAACTAGAGATCAAGAACGGTGGACCCTTCCTCCCGAAGTGTGTGCCGGATGCCTTACAAAAGGTGTGCTTCGTCCCGTTCGAGAATTACCGGGCCTTCCTCAAGGACTGGTATTATATGCCTTCCCGGGTAGTTGGTCTTGCTGAGGATTTCAACCTGTTCGAGCTCGCGGAAGCCCTTGCTGCCCAAGCCGTCTGCTGCCGCCTCGCATGATGGAGAATTGGGTCCGAGCCAACCCAATCCTCACTGAAGAATCTGGGGTATGCCCCATGAAACTTATGTAATGTCTTAGATCTGCATCTCTTTGTGGCACGGAACGTTGCCTTGAACAATGCTGCTTTATTTTTTTTTATTTTTTTTTTAACCGTACTAATTGTCTGTAAAATAATATTTCCTGTAATTTCGAGTTATTGCCTGCTTTCTGCTTTATTTGCTTCCGTCCATCGTTCATATGCTTAACTATCATAAAACACACATCTGTAAAGGACACGGATCGCAGTAGATGGCGTCCGACGTAGAAGTCTGAACCATCATCTTTCCGATCCTCGGACTGTTCGCCCCTTGGGATGTGTAATTCTTCTAGAAGGAGGAAGGTGAAACAGTGAAATAGTCATTATGACTACGTCTTTTCATCTCCTCTTTCGTCAGATGATCGACAAGTGGCGAGATCTTACGGACCTGTTGTGACTATAAATAAGGGTGTGGTAATTCTTCCTTTTTTCACCGCTGTACCCTTCTCCATTCTGTCCTTTGTTTCATCAAGAACCTTCCACAAAAGCCGGAGTTTTCCAGGATGTCGGAATCTGACGACGAGGAATATCAGCATTGGGTAAACTGTGCTTGTGGGCACATGCATCCTCCAATTTACCCAGGTACGGGGACCGCGGATGACCCAATCATCCTTGATTTTGAGGGAGATCCTCCTCAATGTCCGGGAATAGCTAGGAGGCGAGCCGAGGAAGAGAGGGAGCGGACGCTGAAGTTGATCCGTACGAGGATCCGAATGCAGCAGCAGGCTCGTCAGGGCCGAGGTGGTGGCTCGGAGTCCCAAGGCTCGACTTCCGGAATCTGGTAAAGGAACAAGGCGGGGTATGCCCCGTGGAAGTATGTACTTATCCTTGGACCTTTTCAGATTGTACTTCTGTTATGTAAATGTTCGGATAATTTTGTCTATAAAATTCGAACTATTTTTCCTCGGATGAGATCGCCGTCTTTTTCTTGTGTAAGCTTCGTCGGATTATATTGACGCACATATCTTTGTAAAATGACCAAGAAACTCGGACGTGGTTGATGGGCTTGTTTAGGCTTGATTGGATAAACCCGTCTGGCCCAACACTGTTCAACCCAAATGAATAGTTTAAGCCCATTGTCAACGTCGAAGTTCTGACGTGTCGGACGCCTATTGGTTCGTTACTTCTATAAATACTCCGGATCCCTCTTGGCCTTGGTCGTGCAAATCCAACTTCCAATTTCCATATCTATTCAATTAGCAAGAAGATGATTTCTTGAATAGTTTCCCCCTCGAGACTCCCGTCCACTCTCAAGTCGGCGTTCATCTTGAGCTTGAGAGTGGCGTGGGTCTAGAGGGGAAGATTGTTGAAGATCAGTCATAGAAAAGCATAGATCTCGGTTTGAATGTATATCTGTCCGTCTCCTCTGCTTTCTTCCAACCCCACTTTAGTGGTTCAAATCTCTCTTATATTGGAAATGGTTTCCGAATTTCAAGAGAGTTTGAGTCTCTAAAGCCGGTGAGGCGGAAATCTCTTCCTGTCCGTACTTTGTTTTCCCCGGGCACAGGATTTGCAATGCCACGTTTTGGTGGTATCATGAGGAATTCCACCACGTTTAAACATTTTCCTGTGTGCAGGTAGATCGAGTTCCTGGCCTCCGCGGAAACCAGACTTGCCGCTTGTCATGGAAGAAGCTTTTTCCGACGGGGGAGCGATCTTTGCTGGGAGATGACGTATCTCCAGAGACGTTTTCTGCCTTTTTCATATTGCGTCCGTGAGTCCGGATATCGATCCGAGATTGTAAATTGTACAGACAAGATTATGTATAATTCGTCTTTGTATGAATGAAATCTCTTGCTTTCCTTGTCATTAAACGAACGTTAAATCACATATGCATGGATCGAAAAAATCACAAATCGAAAGATAGAGGTTGTATTGATTTGCCGGAAATTCAATTACAACTTGTGGGCTCTAAGGCCAATGACAAAAGGATCGAAAAACAGAACTGGCGGAGTTCCGTGTAATAAATTGTTGAAACTGAGATGACCAATAGATCTGAAGGAGATCCGCACAGTTATCTCTATGCATAGAACTTCTGAAGGTTCCTAGCATTCCACGGACGCTTGAGGGATATCTGTTCTCATCTTCTAATTCATAACTGCCATTCACTCTTACGCCGATAATCTTGTAGGGTCCTTCCCACTTGGGCTTGAGTTTTCCAATATTGTTCAAAATGTCAGCTCGTCGAAGCACCAGGTCTCCGATTTGCAAGTTAGCCGCTCGAACGTTCCTGTTGTAGGTTCGGGCAGCAGTTGCCTGATACCTATGGATATTCGCCAGTGCCTCAGACCTTTTCTGTTCGATCATATCTAGGTTGAATATACGAGCTTCTCGGTTTGCATTGCCTTCGAACTCTTGGATCCTCAAAGTCTCAATGGCAATCTCAGATGGTATGACTGCCTCCGAACCATATACCAAGGAGAATGGAGTTTCTTTGGTCGCAGTCCGTGCAGTGGTGCGATGAGCCCACAACACGCCTTCTAGGTCGTCTGCCCAGCTTTCTCGGGAAGTTCTCAAACACTTCTCCAGGATTTTGACTATTGTCTTGTTTGTGGATTCAGCCTGACCATTGGCTTGTGGGTATCCGACGGATGTGAAACGTTGTTCGATTTTGAAGGAGGCAAGCCATTCCTTGAGCTCTTGCACGAGGCGAGCGCCGTTATCCGAGACTAGAACTCTTGGTAGGCCGAAGCGGCAAATGATGTTCTTCCAAATGAAGGTCCGCACTCGACTTTCCGTGATAGTCGCTACAGCCTCCGCTTTTACCCACTTGGTAAAATATTCCACCGCCACAATGAGAAATTTTTTCTGTTGGATACCCCTCGGAAATGGTCCGACAATATCGATACCCCACTGATCGAACGGACACGCTATGATTGACGGAATCATAGGGTTCGTCGGACGATGTGGGATGTTTGCGTAATATTGGCAATCCTGACATCTCCGGGCGTGGTCGGCGGAATCTTTATCGATGGTAGGCCAATAGTAGCCTTGTCGTATGATTTTCTGGGCGAGAGCCCTCCCCCCGGAATGACTTCCGACTTCCGTTGTATCTCTTCCAAAGACGGTTTGTGCTTCTTGTGGGTTCAAACATCTCAGGTGAGTCCCGGAAAAAGATCTCTTGTACAAATCGTCACCCATTATAAAGTATCTATTTGCTCGGCATTGCACACTCCTTGATTCTTTCGGATCGACTGGCAAAGATCCGTCCTTGAGATAGTTAAGAATGTCAGTCATCCAGTTTCTTCCCGTGTCAAGTATCATGACTGCCGAACTGGGACTCATGACGGATGAGTTTGTAATGGTGAGTAGGATTACTCTCCTTGTGTCTAGAGCCGCTGTAGCAGATGCGTATTTTGCCAAGGCATCAGCTCTTTCGTTCCAAGCTCTATCAAACTTTTCCAAGGTGAATTCCTCGAAGTGGCTGCTCATTCTTGAGTAGCTCAAGATACTTGATCATCGAAGGACCTTTTGTGGCAAAAGTTCCTGAAAATTGGGCCTCGACGAGCTGTGAGTCCGTGTAATCTTTGACCTTCTGGGCTTGGAGTGACTTGGCTAGACGCAGCCCCACTAAAAGTGCCTCATACTCAGCCTCATTATTGGTAACTTTGAACTCCAAGGAAATCGCATAGTCGAGTTCCACGCCATCCGGGCTCTTAAGGTAGATTCCAATTCCTCCCACTCTTCCAGTGGAAGAACCATCCACTTCCAATGTCCAGATATCGGAAGGATGTTTTTGGGTTTGGAGATCTCCTGCGAGCTGCTGAGGTTCCGTTCTTGGTTCATCCCCTTCCGTGATTTCCGTTCTGATGTTGTCAGCACTGGAGTTTTTGGGAATATCATCAAGTAGAAACATTTGGTTGACCCGAGTTTCCCCATCTGACAAAGGAAAGGGCCGATTGATGAACTGGGCTTCCTCGAGGTTTTCCGGGTTGAACTTTGGCGGAACTGGCTTTCGGACAATATGCTTGGTGATTAAGCACTCGAGCACCTGCTTGTCAGGGACTTTCTCTGAATCCTTCTCCGGATAATCCGCTAAGAAGTCGGCGAGGACTTGAGCCTTTTTGGCTGACGGAGCCTGGTAGCAAATGCCGTATTCGCTTAGCTCGATCGCCCACTTAGAGAGTCGCCCTGATTGGTCGGGCTTTCCTAGGACCTGTTTCAAAGGTTCCGCAGTTAGTACCACTATTTTGTGAGACTTAAAATATGGTTTCAACCGTCGGGCGGTGTGAACCAGAGCATACGCAAATTTCTCAATCTTTACATATCTTGTCTCCGCCCCAGCAAGGGCTTTACTAAGATAGTAGATTGGCAAATGATCATTAGCTTGAATCCTCACTAGTACGGAACTCATTGCCTCTTCTGTGATTGCTAGGTAGAGGTAGAGTGGTTCTCCTTCCACGGGTTTGGAGAGCAGCGGAGGGGAATGGAGGTACTTTTTCAAATTTTCAAAAGCCTCAGAACATTCCGCGGTCCACTCAAAGCTCTCTCCTTTCCGGAGGATTTTGATGAACGGAAGGTTCTTTTCTGCAGATCGAGAAATGAAACGACTTAAGGACATTAGACGCCCAATAAGCTGTTGTACCTCGTTGAGGTTCTTCGGATGGGGAAAATCTAGGATTGCCTTGATCTTCTCAGGGTTTGCACTTATCCCTCTTTCCGTGACCATGTATCCCAGAAACTTTCCTCCTTTCACCCCGAACGTACACTTTTCGGGGTTCAACTTCATTCCATACTTCCGAAGAATGGAAAATCAATTGTTGAGATGCTCAATATGTTCTTCTTCAGTCTTACTTTTAACAAGCATATCATCTACGTAGACTTCCATAGTCTTGCCCAAATCCTCCTTGAACATTTTATTCACCAACCGCTGGTATGTAGCTCCTGCATTTTTCAATCCGAATGGCATCACCTTGAAGCAGTATACTCCTCCTGCCGCGAAGAAGGCTGTTTTCTTGATGTCGTCCTTGGCCATCCAGATTTGATAGAAGCCCTGATATGCGTCCATGAAGCTTAGGAGCGCACATCCCGCAGTAGAATCTACCAACTGGTCTATGCGAGGTAGGGGATAAGGATCCTTCGGACAAAACTTGTTGAGCCTTGTGAAGTCATTGCACATCCTCCACTTTCCTGGGGCCTTCTCGACGAGTACCACATCCAAGCAAATACATCCATGTTGTCTCGGAGACAAGCAATAAGTTTCATCTCCACTTCTGCGCTCATCTCTGTTCCGATTCTAGTCTTCTTATCCGGGCTTCCAACAACAATCTCGATTTCCTTGAGAGTTTCGTGAGGCTCGATCCGTGCAGTTCTAGGGAACTTCTCCTTCTGGCTTCCTACCCCTATATGCGGATTCTCCTGTTTGGGCGGGAGAACAACTTTCGGATCGGAGGTCACCGTGACTGCCAAAACGGGGGCAGATGCCCTTCTCGTGGACATAATGTAACACTCCCAAGCTTCTCGGATGTTTCCTACCTCTTCTCCTACTCCGAAGGGAGTTGGAAATTTCATTCTGTTGTGTAAGGTGGATGAAATAGCCCGGAATTGATTGAGTCCTGGGCGCCCAAAGATGGCGTTATAGTCGAAGGTCCGATCAACCACGACAAATCGGACCAACTGTGTTACCCTGGCCGGGAAGGTTCCGAGTGAAACGTGTAACATAGATCCTAGTGGTCGAACAGTTCCTCCTCCAAACCCTAGTATAGAGGTGTGAACTCTATCGTAGCGGATTCTTCCCATCTCCATCTGATCTAGTGTCCTCTTAGAGATGATATTCGAAGAGCTCCCGATATCCACCAGAATTTTGTTCACTCGATAAGTCGCGATGGTCAATGAAACTACAAGAGGAACGTCCGGGTCGTCAATCTCCTCGCCTCCTGCCGTAGGAGGGGGGATTTCGCAATCGTCGAAAGATATTGCATTTGTTCCTCGAATCGCGGGGCACCGTACGCCCTATCATTGTTCCGAAGGTTTTGGGCGGTCCGCTCTCTTGCATTCCTGCTATCACCTCCAGAGGGTCCGCCAGCGATAGTGTTGATCACTCCACTGTACGGAGGGTTCTCCATTTCTGTCTCATCGCCGTATCTGTACGGATGTCCTTCCATGCGTGGCGGATAGCCTACTGGCGGAGGTGGCAAAGATAGTGGGCGAGGTGGTGGGTCAGCAGCGTTATCCTCCCTCCTCCGCTCCGTTCTATCGTGCCTGGAGGGCTCGTCCGCATATATGTGCTCCTTCAACTTGCCTTCTCTCACCAGGTGTTCGACCTCTATTTTTAACTGGATACAGTCGTCAGTCTCATGACCTCTGCTCTTGTGAAATTTGCAGTATCCCTTCGCATTTCTGTTTCTCCGATTATGGGATGGCTTTGGCCATTGGATGTCCAACTTTTTCTCAACAATAGTGGCCAAGATGTCGGATCTCGGCTTATTGAGGCGCGTGTAGTCCGCGAATCTCCTGGGCGGACTCCTCTCCCTGTAAATGCCCTTGTCTTTGTGATCTTTCTTCGGGTCAAACTTCCCCTGGCGTTGCTCTTGTCTTTGCGGTTCCTTTCCCTTCTTCGATCCCTTTCGCCGGATGCACGTTCCTTCGTATTCTTCTCCGTACATCACCTCCTCACAGATGTCATCCAAGTGCTTTTCGCTCCTCACTTCGACTAGAGAGCTTCCTCCATGACTCGGAGTTGAAAGTATTAGCGTCTGGTGACGGACCGTTCTTTAATACTATGGGGCTCAACTGGAGTACTTCCATATTGAAGCGATCTAGGAAAGTTCAAGATCTTCTGTTCCCTTTGGATGACTTGACGGTGCTCTACAAGACGTTTTCTTCTTTTTGATTTTCCGAACCGTGCTAAGAACTTAGAAGATAGATCTGCATACGACCTTATTGACTTGTTTGGCAAAGCGGTGTACCAATCCATAGCCGTGCCGAAGAGGGTGGATGAGAACGTAAGGGCTTTAGTATTGTCACTCAAATTTGGAATCCATCTTCTCATTGTACCTTGTCAGTGACCCACGGACAAGTATCCTCAGTAGTATTCCAAGTTCGGAATCACTTGGTCCGAGTTTCTATTTCTTTCCTTTTCCTCATGATATCATCACACGAGGGTTTGGTGCACTTGTAGTGATCTGCCGTGGTCTTTTACCAGCGTCAGGGTTCAGAATTTGGGTTTCTAAAGCTTTTTGTTGGGCGTAGATTTCATCCGCTGTCATGACCTCTCCTGTCCGTGGATGGACTGCGACATCCGCGGGGAGTTCGTCTAGCCGGACAACTGGAATGGTCTCTGCTACATGATCTCTGTCCCTCATGGGGGCTTGTCGCGGACCTCCTGGATGCCTGTTACCTCCTTCTTGGTACTCTCTCCTCCCATTCGGGCTTCCCTCACCCCGAACTTGCGAAGCAGAGGCCCGTCGGTCTAGAAGGTTTCACAAATCCTCATGGGGCAGCTGATCTCCCAACCTCTGTTGGATCGGACGCTGTCTGTTTCTTGACAAGGCGGGCTCCGCTTGAACCGGAGTAACCACTGGCGGAGTGGCTTGCTGAGGGTGGGCATGGTTAGACCCTAGGCATCCTTGGATAATCGTGAGCAACCTATCAAACTAAGTTTCGCTTAGTCCGAGGTCGCTTGTGCGGACAACGCGACCATCGGGCATTGTAAACTGTTGACCTGCGGTAGGGCCTTGAGCTTTTGCCGGAGAAGCTCGTGCTACCCCTTCTCCATGGTCCGTAGGCACGATATTCACAGGGACGCTTTGGCCTCCTCTAAGCGGGGCGTCTCTTACCTCATCCGAGGATGGGCTGGCGGTCCGCCCGTCGCTTGGATATCTTCTCCCAGCGTTCCTTCCGACCACATGCCCTTCGTCCCGGGTGGGCGGCCCTCGTGGGCGTGGTGGTGGTGTTCCCACACGCACTAAGATTAGTCCAGCCGTCTCGTTCTAGCCATCAGCACAACACAAACACAGATCTTTTTGTAAAGTTTCCCACAGACGGCGCCAAAATGTTGAGGGATAAAACCTCAAACACCAACACTACTACTACAAGTAACCTAATCTAAGATCCACCTCCAACTTGAAGTCCGAGAGAAGGCTTATCCGAGCGAGAGTACCTGAAAGACTAAGGGGGGGGGGGGGGGTTAGAATGGGTTACCCGGATTGCCTAAGTCAATCCGGAAGGAGGCTTTACTCAAAGGAGAGATGAAAGCTCTCAATGCATTAGTAACGGGAAAGGTAATGAAATCAATGATGTTTAGGACTTAGGAGACAACACAATTTCCTAGGGAATTTCACTTATCTCCAGGTATTGGACCTTGTGTTATATTTATAGTTATCATATACTTATGAAGTAGCTCATAAGATGATGCCAAGTGTATGCCTCAGATTTGGACACCAATGCTACCTTTGGCCCATGGCCCATTAGTGAATAGTAATCCAATACTAATTAATGGGCTGGGAGGGTAGTTTGGCCCTTTCCCTCTGAGAGTACTGTTCCGCACGTTGGGTCCGTGTAAGTCCCTCGGAGAGATCCGCATGATTGGATGACTCTGCCTTGGGTAACTCAAGGTGTCCGGACCTGTTAGGAAATTTTGTTAGGAAATTTGTTTAGATATTTTGTTAGAAATATCTGTTTAGATTTTGATCAGCAACATGATGACTTATCTTAGTCTCAGAAAGGTGATTAGTACTCTTGGTTCACTTGAACATTGTAAAAGAGGAAACCCACTAAGTATGATAGTCTAGCTAATCTTGTATAGGATGTTAGGTCTCAAATGTAATTTTTTATTTATGAAGAGAAGACCAAGAAGAAGACATCCAAGAAGAACGAGTTCAACGACTTTGAAGACTTGAAGAAACTGCACAAGATTACTGAAACAGTTTTCCAGATACCTTGGCCAGATATCTTGGAGACACGATTAGTTTTTGACAAACTGTGTCACAAGAGATATCTGAGAAATGGAAGGTCTATCTGAAAACAAGGAAAGTGTCCACAGATATCTATTCTCAGATACCTTGAGCTTTAACAACATTTCTGAAAAGGAAATATATATTGCAAACAAAGTTGTTTCAAAGTGGTATCTGAAGATTGAAGATAAGGACGTGCAAAGAATCAGATAATACTAAGTCTCTGATACAAAGCATAGTTCCGTTGGCACTACAGGACAAAAAGTATAGTACAATGCATTTAATGAACGGACAAAGATGTCTGAACAAAAGCAACGGTAGCTTCTGAAGAAGAAGACAAAACCTGCTACAGTACTGTACACGGATATCAAAGTTTGAATTTAAGCCTAACGTATACTATTCAACGGCATTCAAATTCATCTATAAATATCAACACTTAGACTGCTTGAGAAGATACCTTAGAACACTGAACACGCTACACACAGAACTTACTGAATCTTACTCTCTCAAAGCAAACTACTTATCCTCAAGCTTTCTGTTGCGACCAAAGCCTCTGATTCTTAAGTAGGACTAAAGTTCTAAGTGTCCTGATCCTAAAACAAGCAAAGCTATCTGTGAAAGAGTTGAATCGAAAGATCAACTATCTGAGATTCATTCTCTTGAACAGATATCATAAGACTTGGGTCAGTAAAAACGAACAAGATACCATATGCTGAAAAGTGTATTAAGTAACTTGATTCACAGAGCTATCTGATTAACTGAAACCAACACCAAAATCGGCGTGGAGTACAGGAAGTACTTAGTTTGGAAAATCAGGGAATAACTCCAAGGCTACCGGAGTATAGGAAGTACTTGATTTGGGAAACTAAGGAATAACTCCAAGGTTATTGAGTATAGGAAGTACTTAGCTTGGGAAGCTAGGGAATAACTCAAAAAGGTTTCTGAGTATAGGAAGTACTTGGCTGAATAAGCTAGGGAATAACTCAGGGGGAACATTTGGTTGGGAACCATTTATTCCAAGGATTTCTTAGAATATGATTATTGTAAGGTGAACTCAATTATCTGTTCTAGTGAATTCTAGGTCTTTGGAAGACCGAAGTGGATTAGTTGGAGGATTACGCCACCTCCAGATACCACTATACTTGATGTGTTATTTATCTTTCTGTATTTATATTTCAGCAACACACACACACACACTTTAACTGTTTCTGCACTTATCTATCTTAAGTCTTCCGCGCTCTGTTTCTAAGTATCAGATATCTACACAGATATCTGAGAAATTTTTTTTATCGACAAAAGTTTAAAAAGACTATTCACCCCCCCCCCCTCTAGTCTTTTACGTTGCCGTTATCTGGACCAACAAGTGGTATCAGAGCAGGAGGTTCACAAGCCTTCTGCACTGAACCTAGATCCCCAGATAGGTGAAGAAAACTTTGTCCATTGCTGAGGACTATTTAATTTGTGTGTTAAGTGTGCAGGAATGTCTCTGAGTGATGAACCTGTTCTCAAACCAGAGAACTACGAGAAATGGAAAAATAACATGCTGCTCCACCTTGAAGCCATAAGTGACGAAATGATCGAAGTAATAAAGAATGGCCCAATAGTCATTCAACAACTCAAACAAGTCATGGAGGTTTCTAATGGTAGAGACAGAGATCAATGCGAAGGATCTTCACAAACCGATGCGTCTACAAGTGGGAGATCTACCAGTCAAGTTATTTACGAACCAAAGCCCAGAGAACTCTGGACATCGGAAGATGCCAAGAGGAATCGTCTGGATGGTCAAGCTCGTAATATCATCATCAGATCAACACCTGAGCACATACAGTGTAAACTGTGGGGGTGCTAAAACGGCGAAAGTTGCCTGGCAACTGATTGAAGAAATCTGTGCCGCAACTGATTGAAGAAATCTGTTCCGGAACTGAGAAAACCAAAGAAAACAAGTTCGAAGTTCTCAAGTTGAAATTTCAAAATTTCAAACAAGGACCCACTGAAACTCTGGAAGAACTTGATTTCAGGTTTACCACTCTCATGAGTGATATGGCAGCACTTGGGGAAAGCAACAGATACTCCCAGTCAGAAAAGATTAAGACTATAGTAAGAAGTCTTAATCACAACTGGGAGCACACCAAATTCTTTTATTTTAACCAAGTAATGTCAAATATCACTCCAGTGGAACTTTTCTCACATCTTGCTACAGTTGACTATGAGACAACACAAAGAGAACAAACAACTGAAAAGTTGCAGAACATTGCTCTAGTTGCTCAAGGAACTTCTGAAAAGAAGAAAAGCAAGGAAGAAACTGAGGATGCTCTTGCTGCAAAGCAAATGAGCAAATATGTCAGTTGAGAAATTGAGAGAAGAAAAGCCAAAGAGAAGCTTAAAAAGCATCTAGGCTCAAACTATCACCAGTACAAAAACATGCAAAGCTTGCTGAACAAGCCAGCTCAGAAAGCATCATGTACTGAGGAAGCAGAAATTGGAAAAGATATCTGTTTCTATTGTCAGAAACCTGGCCACTTCAAGAAGGATTGTCCTGCCTTCAACAAACTTAGGACAGGTGACAAGAAAGATAGAAGAATCTTCAGAAAAAGCCAGAAAGCTTTGTTAACTGAAGAGAGAAAGAAAATCCAAATTCAATTGGATGCTCTAGACGTTGAGACAGATTCTGAAGATGATTCAGATGACTCAATTTTACCATCACCAGAATTATGTGGAGTTACTCACGATGTAATCGACTTCGGCCTCAAGAAAAATGAAATGTGTGGAGTTGCTGAGATTGACGGTCCAGACATCTCTAACATTGAAAACTGTCTTATGGCTGATGAGGTAATACATACTTCTTGCTACACTTATGAAAGTGATGAAGAATAAATCAAGGATCTAGAAAATCTCAGAAAGGAATTTGATATCTATAAAAGAGAATTTCTAATGATCCGAGCTAGAGCCGAAAATCTTGAGGAAGAAAAGAATTCTCTTGCAAAGGAAAATTCTCAATTAGTTAAGATATCTGAGAAAAAGGATGCTGAAAATGCATTTCTCAAAGCTCAGATATCTGAGACTAAAAAGTCACATAATAAAGCAATGGCTGAGCTACTAAAGAAATATGAAGATCTTCTTTCTGAGAACAAGGAACTTAAGAAGAAAGAAGTATCTTTTCAATCTTATGCCAAAGCTAGTGACACTCTTACTGAAGTACAATCTTACTTAAGAGATCCTTCAGAAAAGAAAGGACTTGGGCTGATTACACAGACAGATTGTTCTACCATTCTGAATAAGAGTGAGGAAAGAAGAACATTTGTAAGTACCCAGCAAGATGGTTCCCATGAAATCTATAATATCGGACACAAGACAAAGATTGTAGACAAAGGAAAGGCAGTTGCGACTAAACCTTTGTGGAAAAAACAAGTCAAAAACAAAACTGTTGGGCATATCTCTGAAAAGAGACACGACACTGAAAAGTGTAAACACCCACAGTGCTATGTCTCTCAAAAAGGTAGAATTGCAGGAGCTGGCAAATTCTCCTATGTCACATTTTCTGGAAAGAAAATAGACCAACCAGAGACTAGCAAAGCTGCTGAGAAAAGATCTCAGATAGCTTCAAGTGCTCGAAACGGTATTGGCTACAAAGGCATCGGAAAACAACTTGCTCATGAGTACAAACAGGAGCAAGAACGATGGCTGAAAGCTAGAATTGCTCAAAGCAATTATCAGAAGTGGATGTTAAATCAAGCCACTGAAAATCTGAATGCCAGGGCTAGAAGAAATCTGGCAAGGAAAGCAAAGTTTGCTGAAAAGAAAACTCAGAAACCTGACAGGTATCTGAAAGCACCAAATGGAGCACCTAGGAACACACCAAGGAAGAAAATAATTCTTAACAATGATAATCATTATATTAGAATTCCTCCTTATGTTCCTGTCAGACGAAAGAATGTTCCTAGGAAATTCATTCAAAAATGGATTCCTACTGGAAGATTGTTTAGTTCTGACGGTTCCAATTGTAAATTGAGAACCTAATCTCCTGTTTCCTGTTGTGTGCAGAATGCTTCCTGGACTAAAGCACAATGGCTATTTGATAGTGGATGCGGAAAGCACATGACAGGAGACAAAGCAAAACTGGTCAATTACAAAGCTTGCAACACAGGACCAGATATTAGATTTGCTGGAGGAGAATTAAATCCCTCTCTGGGATTTGGCAACGTCAAATTGGGTTCATTAACAATCACTGACGTATTACATGTTAAGGATTTGAAATATAATCTATTTAGCATGAGCCAGTTTGCAGACAAGGGTTTTACTATAAAATTCAAAGCAAAATACTGCAAACTTATTGACAATGAGTCAAAGCAGACAGTCTTGGTTGTTCGGCGGAAAGAAAGTCTTTATGTTGCCGACTGGGCATCTGCCATAACTGAAGAATGTCTCATGGTGAGTCAATCTGGTCACACAGAAGAGCACTAGTTATGGCACAAAAGAATGAGTCACTTGAACTTCAAAACTCTGAACATACTTGCCAAGAAAGAGTTAGTGGTTGGCCTTCCCAGAACATCTTTCAGAAAGGATGGTATATGTTCTGCCTGTCAGATGGGAAAACAATCTAAGACCTCTTTCAAGTCCAAAATCAGACACTCTAGTGTTAGACCACTGCAACTATTACACATGGATCTTTTTGAATCATCTGTAACTAGTTATGCAGGAAAGAAGTATGGTCTGGTTGTTGTAGATGACTTCTCAAGATTCACTTGGGTTGTCTTTCTGAAACACAAATCTGATGCCAGGGTGGAGATACCAAACTTGCTGAAAAAGCTTGAAGTCATGAAAAATGACAAGGTATCTGCAATCAGAACAGACCATGGTACTGAGTTTGTCAACCAGTACATAAAGGAGTTTTGTACCTGCAAAGGTATACAACATCAACTTTCCTCTGTAAGAACACCTCAACAAAATGGTGTTGCAGAAAGGAAAAACAGAACCCTTAAAGAAGCTGCAAGAACAATGCTAGCTGACACTGAAATAAGTGAAGTTTATTGGGTTGAAGCTGTAAACACAGCCTGCTACACTCAGAACAGATGTTTGATAAACAAACACCATGACAAGACCCCCTATGAAATCTTGGTTGGTAGACCCCCTAATATCAGACATCTGAGAGTATTTGGTTGTAGATGTTTTGTTCTAAATAATGGGAAAGATTATCTGAGAACATTTCAACCAAAGGCAGATGAAGGTGTATTTCTTGGTTATTCCACGAATAGCAAAGCCTACAGAATTTACAACAAAAGAACAAAGAAAATTGAAGAATCAGTTCATGTTGTATTCTATGAAGGAAGTAAGAAAACACCTCCTAATGATGAACTCTCAGAAAAGTTCAAAGAACTAATATTGAGGGATTCTGAAGAAGAATCCTCAGAAAGGAGAAACATCATTATGGAAAGAGAGGATGACTCTGATGTAGAAAAGCTTGATAAGCCCAGTAACAACAAGATGACTCACAGACATGATGAAGAATTTCCTATGAGACTTCCAGAAATGGAAAAGGTTACTGAGAACCTTCATCATGAAGAGGTATCTGAAAATGAGACTGCTGAAATGCAAGTTCCAGATATCTCTAACACTGAAAAAGTGTCAGATATCAATGACATTTCCCATATGTCAGATATCTCAGATACTGAAAAAGTATCAAATCAAAATCTTAGTGACTCACATTCAAGTCACTTGGATATTGATCCTACTAGCACTAAACCTATGAAGAGATGGATCAAAGATCATCCTGCAAAGGATGTAATTGGACCAATTAATCAAGGTGTTAAGACTAGGAGAGCAATAGCTGAAAATGCTAATTCTCTTTTTGGATGTTTCATCTCAAATATTGAACCTAAAAATATAGAAGAAGCACTAGGAGACCAAGACTGGATCTCTGCAATGCAAGAAGAGTTGGATC
Organism: Plantago major; assembly: GCA_026545765.1. Taxonomy (NCBI): domain Eukaryota; kingdom Viridiplantae; phylum Streptophyta; class Magnoliopsida; order Lamiales; family Plantaginaceae; genus Plantago; species Plantago major. Next base: position 32,637,242 of record CM048839.1, read on the forward strand.
AATTTGAGAGAAACAAAGTCTGGAATCTAGTTCCATTTGTAGAAGGAACATCTGTGATTGGAACTAAATGGGTTTTCAGAAACAAGATGAATGAATCTGGTGAAATAACCAGAAACAAAGCAAGATTGGTTGCCAAGGGATTTACCCAGACTAAAGGCTTAGACTTTGATGAGTCATATGCACCAGTTGCTAGATTGGATGCAATAAGACTCTTTCTAGCCTTTGCAGTTCATAAAGATTTTAAAGTTTATCAGATGGATGTCAAAAGTGCATTCTTGAACGGTGAACTTGCAGAAGAAGTTTATGTTGAGCAACCACCTGGCTTTGAAGTTTCCTCAGAAAGTAGAATGGTCTATAAACTACAGAAAGCTCTGTATGGACTGAAACAGGCTCCAAGAGCGTGGTATGACACTTTGGCCAAACACCTTCTGGAAAGTGGTTTCAAGAAAGGTGAAGTTGATAAAACTTTATTTACCTTAAATCATGATGGGAAACTACTCTTAGTTCAAGTATATGTAGATGACATTATATTTGGATCTAAGGACAAGCAACTTTGTGATGACTTTGCAAATCTCATGAAAAACAAGTTTGAGATGAGCATGATGGGCGAATTGAATTATTTTCTAGGATTGCAAGTCAAGCAACTCAATGATGGAATATTCATTAGTCAAACAAAGTACGCGAAAGATATGCTCACAAAATCTAATCTTAAGCTTTCTGAAAAGAATGCTAAGATACCTATGAGCATTGGAACCAAAATGACCTATACTGAATCAGATAAGAGTGTTGAAGAACATAAGTATAGGAAATTGATAGGTTCACTACTTTACCTCACTGCAAGTAGACCTGATATTCAATACGCCGTTGGAGTGTGTGCTAGATTTCAGACAAATTCGATGCAAACACACTACAATGTTGCTATGAAAATATTAAGGTATGTAAAAGGTACAGTAGATGTAGGATTGTGGTATCCCAAAGAAAGTGGATTGAGTTTAGCTGGTTATTCAGATGCTGATTATGCCGGATCATTGCTAGATAGGAAAAGCACCTCAGAACACATGGGTTTAAGACTTATCTCATGGTTTAGCAAGAAGCAAAACTCAATTGAAACTTCTACCACAGAGGCTGAATATATTGCTGCTGGTTGTTGTGCAACACAAATTTTGTGGATACAACAACAACTTAAAGACTATGGACTCGATGAAAAGAAAACTCCCATTTTCTGTGACAACACAAGTGCTATTGCAATTACACAGAATCCTAAGTTTCATGCCAGAACAAAGCATATTGATGTTAGACATCACTTCATCAGAGACCATGTTGAAAAAGGCAATATAGAGATACTCAAGATTGGCACTGAAGACCAACTTGCAGATATCTTCACTAAGCCACTGCAAGAAAGTAGATTCTTATTCTTAAGACACAGTCTTGGATTAATGGAACTACCAAAGAACTGAAAAAGTTCAAAAATCTGGAACGGGCATCCAGAGCAGAGGTATCTGGAACGGGCATCCGAGAAAGAAAGAGAAAACTGGAACGGGTATCCAGAAGTCAAAAAGGAGAAAGAGCAAAAAGACAGCTTAAGATCTCTGAGACGGGAACTCAGATATCTTAATCAATCTGCAAACGGAGAACACAACGGAGAATAGTATAACTATCTGCAGTCAACTAATCTCTTGAAATTCGCATTGTTTCTATCTTGATGAAAAACTTGGAAAAATCCTAAGTGTAAGACAGATTCAGATGCACACAGTGTTCTTGGTCATACAAAGACGTGATTCAGATAGCTAATAGCCAAAATTCATTAATGGGCACAATTACACTTGTTGATTGTGATCATTGCTGAAGAAGCAATGGTGACCCTTGATGAAAATAAGCGATTGATCTTAACGGACGAAATTAATTCTCTGAAAGTAGTGGACTGTCGAAATTCAGACGTGGCCCACTTTGCATTTAATGCTGAATTAGCTTTTGCTCACGCCTGCTTGCAAATCACAGATACTTACACACAAAATCAATTTGTATGTATTTGTCTGTTGAGATTCTATTGCTATATATATAGGATTTTGGCAAATGAAATCACTTTTGCCTAATCCGAAAACTCATCTTGCATAAAAATAGCAAATCCTTCTCTTAATTCTCTGCAAACTTTCTACAAACTCTGCAAATCCAGATTAAGTTTTTCTGCAAAGAATTACTAAATCAAATCTCTTTCAAACACCAAACTACTACACTATATAAAGAGATGGCTGCCATGAATTCAACCACACAGAAATCCCAATCCTCCACTGGTATTGCTGAAAAGCAAGCACCAGAGTTGGTTATTGTGAACAACCGACTGGTAGGAAATTTTAATCCTGACCATTGGACCACAAATCACAGAATGATTTGGGGTGGTGCCATGGTTGAGGAATACCTCTCTGCTGCAATAGAGAACCAAACCGATAGAAAACTGATTCTTGACATGCTTGAAAAGGCACAAATCAAGGGTTTTCTATCTGCTCGCCCAAGTGGAATTTCATCACTCGATGTGTTGGAATTTTACAACAACTCCAGGATAATCTCCTGTGTTTCTGAAAGCACTAAAATAGTGTCTATCAAAACCTCAGTCCAAGGAAAGGAAATCCTTCTGGACTTAACAACTTTCTGTAAGTTGTTTGAGGTTCAAAATCTTGGAAAGGATTTTGAAATAAACACCAAGGATGACGATCTCCTTGAAGGTGTTAAACAGTTGTACAGTGACGTGTGTGATCTTGAAAAATCAGATACACCCACTGAGTTCAAACTTCACGACATCCGAACGGACATCGATGGTTCATTTGGGATGTATTGCTTGCATTCTTCATAGATGCTTTGATGGTCTACAAGGAGGTCTTGACGGATAAGCCAAGAACGATGGATCATGATGTTCTTCTGAATCAAGAAGAGAAATTTGGAAAACCCTTTCAATCGGGAAAGTACGCCTTCATGAAATTCGTGAAGAAGATTCAAGGCTTGAGCCTAAGATTGTCAAAGGACTAGCTGAGCCAAAGGCCAAAAGAGGTTATGGTCGAAGATATGCTACTTCTGGAAAAGCTTGGCATTGAGCTCGAGAGACGTTTGAAATAGCCAACGATAACTCTATAAATATGAGTATACAAATTTGATGAAAAAGGTTCTCGGGTCTCGAAGGTCCTAAGAAGCGAAAGTCTGAAAAGATATCTGAAGAAAAGGTTGCGACCAAGAAGCCCAGAACTTCAAGAAAGAAGGCTGCTGGCAAATCAGAAGACATACCCAAAGAGGTTGTCAATTCTCAGTTATCTGCAAGTATGGCAGATGAACTCATCAATGCTGCAAAAGAGTTATCAACTATAGACCAAGTAGACTCAGCAAGAGAAAGTGCTTTCATAAATGTGAAGACTGTTACAGAAAGCCTTGCTAATGAACTCATAAATGCTGCCAAAGAAGGTGAAAAGCACCAAGCCCCATCTGCAGAAATCGCAGGAGTAATGGACCAATCAGTTCCCAATGCTGATGAGAGCTCTGACAATGAAGATGATGAACTAGTCATCTCTCAAGTCCTAGAAAGAACAAAGAGGGCTAAGGTTACTGAACAAGTAACTGGTGATAAGGTATCTGAAGAAGAACCTACACCACAGGTTGCTGAACCTATAGCAAAGGTTGTTGGTGCAAACATTTCATCAGGGAATGTTTCCTATGCACAACTACAAAAGGCCCTGATGAGTGGTATTTTAGTGCTAGCAGATGCTGATGGAAACGCCACTTCTAAAAGTCTGGAAGAACGTTCAAGTGATCAATCTTCTGCTTCCAGACAACCACAACAACCACAACCACAACAGCCACAAGTGGTTGATGAAATGGTAAATGAACTCCATTTTGACTTACCAAAGAATGCAAGATATCAAGAAAATCCTGCAAGAGCGGGTTCTAACTCACTGAGAGGGATCAAACTGAGACATCTACTCAGAATGATCAACCAGGGGAGGCAACTGAGTTGCATACTCAGGAAAGGTGTGAAGTACCAGAAACTTCAAACAAAGAAACTACACTGGGACAAGAAGACCAAAGTATAGAAAGGTCACAAGTTCCAGAGACCAATCATCCTGAAACTGCTCAGGTAGCTGACTGGTTTAACTCTTACCTTGTGAAAATTTTTATGCTTATAAATCTTGTCACTCATAGAATTTATTTGTTACAGGCTGATTTAGAAACACAGAAACAAGTGGAAGCTGAAAAGCTTACCTCAGAAACTGAGAAGGAGGTTTCTTCAACCTCGCCTCTTAAGATATCTGAGCCTGTACCACAGGTAATAATTGATTCTTAAGATAACACTTCTTCAGTTATCTGTTTATGTGCTTAACCATTAAGTAAATGTTTCTAACAGGCTTCAACTGAGATGGAAGAAGATAAGGCAGAAATGCCAGAGACAAACCCAGAGACCAACAAGGTTTCTGAAGAACACATCACTAAGCCTTCTAACGTGAAGGTATATGACAAATCAAGTGATAAGTATGCTTCATCTTGGGTTATCTTATATCTCTTCTAAAAATGTTCAATACTTTCTACTTACAGGATCAATCAGAAGTAGAAATGCACGGGGACAAAGTTGCGACTTCCCCTGCATCAATGGAAATTGATGAAGCCCCCAAGGCAACATCACCTGAAAGAACACCAGAGACTGCGAAAGTTTCTGAGAAAAATGACTCTGAGCTTCCTATTGAGGAAGTAAGTAACTCAGAACTCATTAAAGCATATATGTGCACAGTTTCTTTCAAACAATTTCCTAAGTATTGGATTATTTTATTTCTCAGGTTCAAGAAAGAAAGGTTGATGAGGACCAGACTTCCAAGTCTCCACCTCACAACAAGATATCTGAGACACCCATTGTCTCAGTGGTTCAAGTATCTGAGCCTGATGTTCATACTCAGGTAACTCAGAAACTAAACTACATTTCTACTCAGATATCTACAAAAGTTTTGAAGCTCACTCAAAACTCTTTCTTTCAGGCTCAAACAGATGCAAAGCAGGTTCCCATTGATGAAACAAGGGACCTACTTCCCTTCTTCAAGGCTCACACCCTGCCAAAGCGTATTCAATGCTTCAAGAAATGGCAGAGGTTAAGGTGCTCTGATCTCTCTGAAATATTGAGAATCACAGATCAACCAAACAGACGAGCACGAGCTCTTGACTTGGAGACTTATATCCATGCAATGTTCCCTACCGAACAATACACAGTTGCGACCTTATTGCATAAGGATTTCTCCAAAGAAGTGGCGCATAGTTTGATACATGCCTTCGAACAGGCAGATGGTCAGACAAGATTACAGATGGCATTCAAGCCGCCCGCCCTGCACTCTGCAATTTATACCTTCTGAACAAGAAGAAGTTAATGGGCAGAAGATCACTATCCTGGAAGTGATCAATCTTGTATCTGAAGATGATGAGGAGGAAGAAATGAATGAAAATTACTTCGATGAACCTCCCACTGACCATCACCAAAAGGATGATAATGACAAAAAAGATGATGATGATGCCCCTACACCAGGGACCGGAGGAATTTCACTAAGAAATAATACCTCAGCTGCTGAAAAGCACATTGAGAAGACTTCACAGAAATCTTCGTCTCCATCTCCTCAGAAATCTACTCATCCATCTTCCCAACACGCAGTTACTACTGAACAAGTAGTTGAGCTTTCTAAAGAAACCAATCAGAAAATTTTAAACACTCAAACCAGAAGTGCTCAACTCAGACAACTGTTGGAAGAAGAACAACAGCTCCATCTTCAACTGGAAGATCAAATAGCTAAATCCAGAGACAAGCTTGATCTACTACAAGATCAATATCTGCAAGAGATGATTGCTTACTCTGAGGTTAAAGAGCTACAGGATGTTGTAAATGCTATCACCAAGGAACTTGATACTGAAGAAGTATCTGAAGACAAGCATGATGCTAAGGCTGCATCATCCTCAAAAGAAGTACCATCCTCTTCACAGAAAGGAAAGAAACCAATCTCTGAGATGGTTGCTGGACTCGACACAATCGATGAAAATGTCCACAAGGATGAAGATCACTGGGATGATTACTCAGATGATGAAGAAGACAAGACTCTGGCAGAACACCGAAATGAACATTTAGCGGTTTCTCACTTGAAAAGGAAGTTGATTGCTCCTGCAATATTCAACAAACTGCCAAACGTCCACTCCAATGAATACATGAACAGATGCAATCTTGCCTCATCTCGAAAGGAGTTGTCTTCACGTAACAAGGAAGTAATTGCCCGCCCCTCCGAAATGAAAAAGTTCATCGAAATGATGACTCAAAGAACAACCAAAGATAATCATTGCTCGAAAGATCCGGGAATGACAAGGGACGATGATGTGACTTTAGTGAAAAAGCTTTTCAAGAGGCAAGTTACCGCTGAAAAGGATGCTATCCTAGCCCATTGGCGTAGCTCACCGATAAGGACAAAGGACTTATCAAACAAAATCAGAACTCAAAGCCGAACTTGAAGTTGGTCAACGCCACAATTATTTGCAAGGGCATTTTGACTCTCTCGATTCTTTTATAAGACCGAGTCACCAACAATGACTAAGGGGAAAGAGCATACAACTGGACCTCAAAGTCGGGAATGGGAAGAAGGAGAAGAAAATAAGAAGAAATCTGAGTCAAAAGTGCTCAGAGAGGAAGAAGAAACATGAAAACTTCCCAGCCACCACTCAGAATCAATGAACCCTCCTCAAGCCAAGCTGCTTTGCAAATAGTAGCTACTTCCCAGAAACCTACTGAAGGAACCAAAATGATAACAAGGGCCATGGCACAGAAATCTCCAAGGAGTACCAAGGCTCCAAGGAGAAGACAGGTTAAAGGGATTGATGAATCTTCTGAAGAAGAAGAAGAAGGTCAAGTCAAGTCCCTGGGCAATGAAGAAGGCTGTAAAACTCTCACAAGATTTAATCTTGATGATGATGAGGAAACTGATGAAGATGAAGCTCCTCTTCACAAGAAAAGGAAAATTGAAAGCCTAACTGAGCCCACAGCTGCAAAGCCCCTAGCAGCTAAAACACCCTCTGGAAATTCCAAGTCTATCCAGGGTGGTTCTTCAAGCAACAACCCCAAAGAGAATTCAAGACAGAGAAGGAACAGACTAAGAGCTGAGCAAAGACAAAGTCAACTTCCACTCAGGCCAGAAGAAGCCAAAATAGAGTATGTGAAGCATGACAATGATTCCTCTGTCTACAGGTGCATCAATCAGAAAAATGGCTATTGGATTCTGGAACTTAAGCATCTACTGGTAAATTCAAGATTTCCAGAACCAATCCATAAACAACTTATGGCATGGAGAAAAGATAAGCCAACCTTGATCAACACCAATCACATTAAAGCCTGGTTGGATTTTGAAGTTGTCAAGAGAACTGAAGCCATGAGAAAGGACCTCTCTGATGAATGTCCATATGGAAAGCCAGATGATGTGCACAGAATTCTGAACATCACAGGAACAGGCACAAGAGCAAGACTCGTTGTGGAACCCTATGAGTCGTTCTATCTAACTGAAGATCAATACAAGGGTGACATCAGATATCTGAAGATTATCTATGAATATTTCAAGCTGTCAGATATCAGAATAGAACATGCCTGGAAGTGGGGAAAATATCTTTGGGTCAAGCATTTTGTCAAGAAAAATCCTACCAAAACCTACAAAGAGGTCTGTGGATTTGCCAGAGACACAGAGATGCTCGTCAGAACTCTTCTCTATGACTATTCTGATGACATCAAAAGGTTTGGAGATAGGAAATTTGCAGACTGATCCATAGAACTACTGTTGAAGAATTGAAGAGTTGAAGACTTGAAGACTAGTTATTTAGGATGTTTACTTGGAGCTTGGTTACTCCTGTTGTCCTAATTTACTATGTATTTTGCTGTATTTTTGCTGACTGAGCTTAAATTGTTTTTATGTATTAAAGTTATCTGTAATCTTTCATTATAACTTATCTGATGAACTTACTCTCAGATAGTATTCTATAAAAGATAACTTGTCAGCAAAGATCACACCTTGTGATTTGGTTGATGTTTACTTTCTGCACTTAATTGAATGAATTGAAAAATCTTAAGAAATGATTAAGTGTTGGATTGTTCACTCTTCCAGATTTGTAATAGGTCAGATAGTCATCGTTGACTGATCAAAAAGGGGGAAATTTGTTAGTAAATTTTGTTAGGAAATTTGTTTAGATATTTTGTTAGAAATATCTGTTTAGATTTTGATCAGCAACATGATGACTTATCTTAGTCTCAGAAAGGTGATTAGTACTCTTGGTTCACTTGAACATTGTAAAAGAGGAAACCCACTAAGTATGATAGTCTAGCTAATCTTGTATATGATGTTAGGTCTCAAATGTAATTTTTTTATTTATGAAGAGAAGACCAAGAAGAAGACATCCAAGCAGAACGAGTTCAACGACTTTGAAGACTTGAAGAAACTGCACAAGATTAATGAAACAGTTTTCCAGATACCTTGGCCAGATATCTTGGAGACACGATTAGTTTTTGACAAACTGTGTCACAAGAGATATCTGAGAAATGGAAGGTCTATCTGAAAACAAGGAAAGTGTCCACAAATATCTATTCTCAGATACCTTGAGCTTTAACAACATTTCTGAAAAGGAAATATATATTGCAAACAAAGTTGTTTCAAAGTGGTATATGAAGATTGAAGATAAGGACGTGCAAAGAATCAGATAATACTAAGTCTCTGATACACATCATAGTTCCGTTGGCACTACAGGACAAAAAGTATAGTACAATGCATTTAATGCACGGACAGAGATGTCTGAACAAAAGCAACCAGAAGCTTCAAGAAGAAGACAAAACTCACATAAGATCGCATACGAGATATCAATAGTTTGAATTTAAGCCTAACGTATACTATTCAACGGCATTCAAATTCATCTATAAATATCAACACTTAGACTGCTTGAGAAGATACCTTAGAACACTGAACACGCTACACACAGAACTTACTGAATCTTACTCTCTCAAAGCAAACTACTTATCCTCAAGCTTTCTGTTGCGACCAAAGCCTCTAATTCTTACTGAAGTTCTAAGTGTCCTGATCCTAAAACAAGCAAAGCTATCTGTGAAAGAGTTGAATCGAAAGATCAACTATCTGAGATTCATTCTCTTGAACAGATATCATAAGACTTGGGTCAGTAAAAACGAACAAGATACCATACGCTGAAAAGTGTATTAAGTAACTTGATTCACATAGCTATCTGATTAACTGAAAAGTTATTAAGAAGCTCATCTGACAACTCAAACCGAAACCAACACCAAAACCGGCGTGGAGTACAGGAAGTACTTAGTTTGGAAAATCAGGGAATAACTCCAAGGCTACCGGAGTATAGGAAGTACTTGATTTGGGAAACTAAGGAATAACTCCAAGGTTATTGAGTATAGGAAGTACTTAGCTTGGGAAGCTAGGGAATAACTCAAAAAGGTTTCTGAGTATAGGAAGTACTTGGCTGAATAAGCTAGGGAATAATTCAGGGGGAACATTTGGTTGGGAACCATTTATTCCAAGGATTTCTTAGAATAGGATTATTGTAAGGTGAACTCAATTATCTGTTCTAGTGAATTCTAGGTCTTTGGAAGACCGAAGTGGATTAGTTGGAGGATTACGCCACCTCCAGATACCACTATACTTGCTGTGTTATTTATCTTCTCAGATTTATATTTCAAAGAACACACACACTTTAACTGTTTCTGCACTTATCTATCTCAAGTCTTCCGCTCTATGTTTCTAAGTATCGACATATCTACGTATATCTCGAGAAATTTTTTTATCGACAAAAGTTTAAAAGACTATTCACCCCCCCCCCCTCTAGTCTTTTACGTTGCCGTTATCTGGACCAACAGGACCTTAGAGTTCCACGGAAGCATCTCAGTGGTTCTGTCAAATACGGTTGGTCTTACTGTACTGGTGGCGTCCGAGATTCTCTCGTCCGGTCCGTTTAGCATCTTAGGACTGACAATTTGCGGTACCTGGGAGGACCAGGTAACCTTTTGTCAGGCTCGGAAGTCATCCATCTAGCTTGGTCGGACCTAGCTGAAATGGCGTCTTGAGTACTAGTTGACCTGAGATGGTTTCCTTTAGGACGGACCACTCGAAGGTCGGACTAGCTTTGAATGGCTATCTTAGCCTTGATGCGCTCTAGGACACGCTCTATGGCGCCCTTAACGGATTGGACACATTTCCGTACCAACAAACCTCTTTACGTTTCATCACTGTATAGGTAGACCCCACGATGAACTCCTCATCGATACAATCAGGTTGTCCCTTTGAACCTAGATCTTAGGATCTCCAGTCAACTAGGTTGGGTTTTCCTTTGCATCAATCATCAGTTAAAGTCTTCAATCCCATTCCAGCAGAAGACTTTACTATCATCTCACGACGTAACCCTTTGATTAACGGATCCGCTAAATTATATTTAGACTTAACGTAGTCTATAGAGATAACACCAGTTGTGAGAAGTTGTCTAATGGACTTGTGTCTACGACGTATATGTCTAGACTTACCATTATACATATTACTTTGTGCCCTACCAATTGCAGATTGGCTATCACAATGCACACGTATAGCTGGCACAGGTTTGGGTCAACTTGGAAGATTTTCTAAGAAAATGCGTAGCCATTCGGCTTCCTCTCCACATGATTCCAACGCAATAAACTCAGCTTCCATCGTGGATCTCGCTATGACAGACTGTTTAGAAGACTTCCATGATATTGCTGCTCCTCCGGAGATAAAGACATATCCACTTGTGGATTTAGCATTCTTAAAATCAGAGATCCAATTGGCATCCGCATATCCTTCCAGCACAGGAGGATATCTAGCATATTGTAGTCCAAAATCACGAGTAAATCTCAAATACTTTAATACTCTCATTATCGCATTCCAATGATTTACTCATGGATTCTTTGTGTAACGACTTAGTTTGCTTACTGCAAAGGCAAGGTCTGGCCTTGTGCAGTTCATCAAGTACATTAGGCTTCCGATTATCCTAGAGTACTCAACTTGAGACACCCCCAAGCCATTGTTCATCGCAAGATGAACACTTGGGTCCAGTGGAGTTCTAGCTGTTTCAACACCATCTTTGTTGAATTTCTCAAGAATCTTGTCCACATAGTGAGACTGATTCAACATCAACCCATTCGGTGTTCTAACAATTTGAATCCCAAGGATTACATTAGCTAGGCCCATGTCTTTCATATCAAATCTGGATTTCAACATATCCTTTGTAGATTTGACCATTTTATCATTACTCCCAATGATAAGCATGTCGTCTACATAAAGACATAAAATGACATAGCCATTTTCAGTTTTCTTTATGTACACACATTTGTCACTTTCGTTAATGACAAACCCATTCTCCAACATGACATTATCAAATTTCACATGCCACTGCTTTGGTGCTTGTTTTAAGCCATACAAAGACTTCACCAATTTACAAACCTTCTTTTCCTGACCAGGTGCAGAAAAACCTTCAGGCTGCTCCATATAAATTTCTTCTACTAAATCACCATTTAGAAAGGCAGTCTTTACATCCATCTGATGCACTTCAAGATTGCGTAAAGAAACAAAGGCAATTATCATCCGGATAGATGTTATCCTTGACACAGGAGAACATGTGTCAGAATAGTCCGGACCATGTTTTTTGGCGATAGCCTTTAATCACCAGTCGGGCTTTATACTTATCAATAGTTCCATCAACCTTCAATTTCCTCTTGAAAAACCTAGTGGTTTGCTCCCTGGAGGAAGATCCACTAGCTCCCAAGTATGATTTTACAAGATCGATTCAATTTCACTATTGATTGCCTCTTTCCACAAGGGTCCTTCCATAGAGGTCACAGCCTCTTGGTAATTTTGAGGTTCACTCTCTAGCATGTAAGTCAAGAACTCAGGACCAAAGGTTTTTTTTCTGTTCTTGCACGTTTTCTACGTCTTGGTTCAACCTCTTCTTTATCACTTTATTCATTATGTTCTTGTGTGTCATCATGTGTCCGTTTAGAAGAACTATTTGCAACATCTTCTAACATTCTACATGGAAACACATCCTCAAAGAATGAAGCATTTCGTGATTCCATTATCGTATTCTTGTGAATGTCAGAAATCTCAGATTTCACCACCAAGAATCGATAAGCACTACTGTTATGTGCATATCCAACAAATATGCAGTCTACAGTTTTAGGTCCTACTTTAACCTTCTTAGGTAAAGGAACCATCACCTTAGCAATGCACCCCCACACTCGCAAGTGTTTATAAGAAGGAACTCTTCCATGACACAACTCATAAGGGCTCTTTTCAACCTTCTTTTTCGGAATTTTATTTAAAAAGTAGTTAGCTGCCAAAACAGCTTCACCCCACATTCCTTGATTCATTCCAGAAGTGATTAACATGGCATTCATCATTTTCTTTAAAGTACGGTTCTTTCTTTCAGCAATGCCATTTTGTTGCGGTGAGTAAGGAGCAGTGGTTTCATGTTTAATACCACTAGAAGCACACAACTATTCAAGTGGAGAAACATATTCCCCACCACGATCACTCCTTATCGCTTTGATCTTCTTGTTAAGTTGATTCTCAACTTCATTCTTATAGAGAACAAATTTCTCTATAGCTTCATCTTTACTTTTAAGAAGATACACATAATAGAACTTAGTGCTATCATCTATAAAAGTTATGAAAAACTTATTGCCCCTACGTGTTGGGATTGATTTCAAATCACATACATCGGTATGTATTAAATCAAGAGGTTGTGTCTCTCTTTCAATCGACTTAAAAGAAGATCGTGTCAACTTTGCTTCAACACACGTTTCACATTTGTGTGACGCATCAACATGAAATGTTGGTAAACATTTTAAGTTAATTAATTTACGCAAGGTATCATAATTAACCTGTCCAAGTCTACTATGCCACAAATTAAAAGACTCAAGCAAGTACGCAGAATTCATAGATTTACCATTAGCATTGGTGTTAACAACCATTACATTGATTTTGAACATGCCTTCGGTTATATAACCGTGGCCAACATAGGTACCATTCTTGGTCAAAGTGACCTTATTAGACTCTAGAACAACACGAAAACCATGCTAGATCAGAAGAGAACCAGAAACCAACTTCTTCCTAATCTCAGGAGCATTGAGCACATTGTTCAAAGTCAGCTTAAGCCCAGATCTCATCTTCAAAATCACAGTACCACGACCCTTAACATCACAGGTAGCAGAATTCCCCATGTATAGCTTTTCACCAGTCTCAGTTTCATCAAGCTGAGAAAACATATCCTTGTTGAAGAAAACATGCCTAGTAGATCCAGTATCAATGAACCATTCTATGGTGTGAGAATCAACCAGATTCACCTCAGAAACCACAACACAAAGGTTCATATCAACTACATCCTTAGCAACAATTTCAACCATGTTAGCTTGACTCTTCTTTTTGGGTTTGTGACAATTTACTTTCCATTGAACTTCTTCTTCTCAACCCCACCGGTAGGTCTAGGCTTAACCCGCTTGAAGAAGCTTTCTTCTTGTTCTTCCCATGCTCAACTAGATTAACTCTAGCATCCGGGCGTGGGGAGTTAGGAACATAACCGGACTCCTTGGCAGAAGCACGGTTATCTTCCTCAATTCTGAGACGAGCAATCAACTCCTTAAGGTTCATCTCCTTTCGCTTGTGTTTCAAATAATTCTTGAAATCTTTCCAAGCCGGTGGTAATTTTTCAATCACAGCAGCCACCTTAAATGCATCTGGCAGCTTCATGCCCTCAGAATCGATATCATGACAGATCACTTGCAATTCTTGAACCTGACTGATTACAGATTTAGAATCAACCATTGCAAAGTCCAAGAATCGTCCAACAATGAACTTCTTGGCTCAGCATCCTCAATCTTATATTTCTTATCCAAAGACTCCCACAGTTCTTTAGCGGTTTTCATTTGTCCATACACATTGTACAGAGCATCAGAAAGCTCGTTGAACACATAATTCCTACAAAGGAAATCAGCGTGATTCCACGCATCAAGGGCAGTCATCTTCTCACGATTTTCCTCTTGACTTGGCCCATCCAAAGTCACATTGGGAGCATCGTTAGTGAGATACGTAGCAAGACCCAACGTGGTCAAGTAGAACAACATTTTCTGTTGCCAATGCTTAAAGTGCAGCCCATTGAACTTTTCAGGTTTCTCAGCATGGCTTGCAGGAATCGAGAAGGTCGATCCATCCATCTGAGTGTGAACCATGGAACCGATGCATCGAGACATCGAACGAGCCTCAGCAGAGCCATAGCATGAAGCAGGCGATTCAAGAGACATCTCTAGAAGAAAACAGAGCAAGTTAATATCTTTGAATTAACAGAGGAAAATTCTCAAATCAATAGATAAGAGAAAATATGTTATTTGCTTTAAGTTTGTTATTCAGATTAATACATATTCAAAGATATACGAACAAATATAAAAAAAATAGACAGATTAATACATATTCAAAGATATTCAAACCGCCTTCAACAACAAGAATCGAGGTCTGTGCTCGCACAGATTTCTTAAAGCAAATACGCCCTCTCACCTATGGTGCTTGAGACGTCGATCGTTTGCCTCCCAGGATACAATGATTAACTAAAATTACTAGCCGCACAACCTAGCGATTTTCGGCGAACTAAAACGGATGCTCGGTTTATGCAAAATCAGGGAAGGAGAAAGAACAGTAAGAAGAAGAAGAGAAGGGCTTATTTCGTGTGTCTCTTCTTACTGATTCTGAGACCATTATATAGATGAGAAAACAAGATAACATCTCAAGTTTTAATTCTGTAAAACGTGCGGGCTAGCCGCTTGTGCCTATTTCGGTCCGGCATTCGTATACGCAGGTCGCACGCGCAACCCTATAACCTGACTTGATGACCTGACTTTAACACTTGAACTTGTCTTGAATTTCTTGAAAATTAAGTTTAAACTTTACTCTTAAACATGACTTGAAAATTAACATGATCGCGAGCTCACTTGGCATCGTAGGTTCTACCCCAGCCCATGGTGGCCTCTTAAAACTCTTAAAACACGACTAGAAGCACTAATCATACTCTAGCCGATACTCTTAAAATTTTCACAAATGATTAAGGTGGTGTCCTTACGAGCCCTTACTTTTCTTTATCTTTAAAAACTTGTATTACTTTGAACTTAACGTGAATGCATGCTCTCTAAACTCTAACTGATAAATGGATGGTTCTATGTGTGCATAAACATCATTGTTGGTCCAGATAACGGCAAAGTAAAAGACTAGAGGGGGAGGGGGGTGAATAGTCTTTTTCAAACTTTTGTCGATAAACACAATTTCTCAGATATCTGTGTAGATATCTGATACTTAATTTCAGAGAGCGAAAGACTTTTATGTGATAAGTGCACGTGCTCAGCAAGATGTGTGTAAGTACTTTGCAAGATAAATAAAGTAAGTAACAAATTGCAGAAAGTAAATAACACAAGTCTTTATAGTGGTATCTGAAGGTGGCGTAATCCTTCAACTAATCCACTTCGGCCTTTCTCAGACCTAGAATCCACTAAGACAGATAATTGAGTTGACCTTACAAATATCTTCTCTCGATTCCTAAATACACTAGGTTCCCAACCAAGTGTTCCCCCTGAGTTATTCCCCGGCTTTCTCAGCCAAGTACTTCCTGTACTCAGAAACCTTTTGAGCTATTCCTTAGTTTCTCAAACTAAGTACTTCCTATGCTCATTAACCTTGGAGTTATTCCTTAGTTTCCCAAACTAAGTACTTCCTGTACTCCACGCCGATTAAGGTTTGGTTAAGGTAGTTTATCAGGTGAGCTTCTTTAATAACTTATTCAGTTATGCAGATAGCTCTATGAATCAAGTATACTTAATACACTTTTCAATGTATGGTATCTTGTTCTTTACTGACCCAAGTCTATGATAAGTGTTTAAGAGAATGAATCTCAGATATGAAATCTTAATTCAACTCCTTCACAGATAACAATGCTTGTTAAGGATCAGGACACTTAGAACTTTTGTGCTACTTAGAATCAAGAGCTTTGGTCGCAACAGATAGCTTGAAGGTAAGTAGTATACTTGAGCGTTTGAAAGATAGTGTTCAGTGTTCTTGGTGTGAGTTCTGTGTGTTTCAAGCATTCTAAGTGTTGATATTTATAGTTGAAAATCATGCCGTTTGAATAGTATCTGTTAGGCTCAATGAAATTCAAACTATTGATATCTGAGTATAGTACTGTTGTACGTTTGTCTTCTTCTCAGAGACTGCCGTTTTTGTTCAGACATTTCTGTCCGCACATTTAATGCATTGTACTATACTTTGTCCTGTAGTGACAACGGAACTATGCATGCTTTCTGAAGCATTGCACGTCCCTTTACAGAGATCTTCACATCTCCAGACACTTGTTACAACATTGTTTCCCAGAAACATAGTTTTTATCCAAGGTATCTGAGTGTAGATATCTGTGGGCACTTTTCCTCGTTTAGAAACCTTGTATTCTCAGATATCTTTTGCAACACTTGTTTATTGAAAAACACTTGTTTCTTCAAGATATCTGGACATAGGTATCTGATGACCTTAGTCTTCAGCAATCTTGTGTAGTCTTCAAATCTTCAAATATGTTGAACTCTTTTGCTGGATGCCTTCTTCTTGGTCTTCTTCAGAGAAATAAAAATTACATTCAGAGACCTAACATCCTATATAAGATTTGCTAGACTATCATACTTAGTGATTTTCCTCTTTTACAGTGTTCAAGTGAACCAAGAGTACTAACCACCTTTCTGAGCTAAGATAAGTCATTAGGTTGCTGATCAAAATCTAAACAAATATTCCTAACAATCATTATATATCTAAAGCCTGGTTCTAGCCACAGTAAGCTAGCGACGGATAGATTAGCGACGAATCGCTAGCTGTAGCGACGAATTTTATCCGTCGCTAGTTCTAACGACGAATAAGCATTTCCGTCGTTATGTTTAACGACGGATAGGCTTATCCGTCTTTATTTAACGACGGATAGTCGTATACTAGCGACGGATAATATATCTGTCGCTAGATTCGTTGACCAAAATGGGAAAAGAAATAAAAAAATGGAAAAAGAAATTTTAAAAAAAAATAATAGAAAACTGAAACTTTAGCGACGGATAGTCTATCCGTCGCTAGAGTTTCAGGTTTTTACGGGAAGCAGAATGCTTCCCTCCCCATTTTTTCTTCTTCTTCCTTTCTTCTCCCCATTTCGGCCAAAGCCATTCCGGTCCAAATCTCAACCATTTTGTCCATTCTTCGTGTCCATTCGATGCTCGTGAATCAAGGAGGTCAATTCTGCCGTCAATCTCAAATTCCATCCGCCGCTCATTTCTCCGGATTCGAAGGTAAACCCTAATTTTTTATATTTGGGGATTTTGTTACTTTGGACTAATTTGAGCAATTGAATGTAAATGGAGAGTATATAGTACTTAGTTTAGATGTAATTAGGTAATTTTTTACCTTTGAGATGTGCAATTGATATATATATATTGATTGTGAATTTGAATTTTTAGTATAATGTTAGTATGTAAGTATGTTGGGCTTTTAATTAATTTGATATTGGTGTATATTTAGTAAAATTATGAAGATTTAGTACCTCGTTTTGAAACCCTAAATTTTTGACATATTTGGAAAATTTAGTTAATTTAGACTAATTTAAGCAATTGTATGTTTACTAGCTAGTTAATTAACTTTGAGATGTGTAATTGTTTGAATTGTTAATTAGTATAATGTTAAGTATGTCGTAGTTTTGATTGAAGTATGTTAAGTATGTTAATTAAGATTTGCAATTGTTTCATTTGATCAATTTATACATGTACTAGATCATAAATTATGAGAATTTAATTAATGAAGTGTGTTCATATAATTTGGTGATTACATTCGTAAAATGCATGTAATTTATAATTTATAAATTCGTATTAAAGGGTTGGAATGCTTTATTTGTAATGAGAATTTTGGTAAGAGACAAAAACTTTATTACATGCAAGAAATGGAGAAATGGGAATCGAGTTGAAAAAATACGATCTAGTCAATTCAAACGTGTCAGGTTATATAATCATTCAATGAACACCGATCGTTCATGGATGTACCAAAGGATAGTTAATGGCAGAGTTTTACCTAGTTTTGTGGAAGGGGTTGATGCCTTCGTTACATTTGCACTGACACAGACTAATTGTTTGAGTGGGGGATGATGAAATGCCCTTGCACCAAGTATTAATGTAGAAATAAGCAATTTTTACCTCCAAAAACGGTAGTGGAACACTTCAAGGGTCGGGTTTATGGTCTTGGTAGTTATGGCGAGACACTGACGCAGAGCTTTTCCGTGTCCCAGCAGCAATCTCAGGGACATGGTGGTGTTTACACACAGGGGCAGGTCGAGCAGATGGTGAATGAAGCAGTGACTCCTCTCCAGACTGAGATTGGAAATCTCAGGGATGAGCAGGCTCGTATGAATCATAGGATGGAAGAGCTCTGCCGCTTGTATATGAGCCAGAATACCCCCGGCCCCTCGTCTTAGTGATGTTGTGATGTTTTGGATACTTTTTACTTTGTTGTATATTTGGATTTATATTCGGATATGTAGACTTTATTTTGGATAATTTGTTTTTTGGACGAATCGTTGTTGTTAATTTATGCAATTTCCCCTTTGTGACATATCACTATTATATTTGTTGAAAAAACAGGTGAAAATTATAAAATAATTTTAAAAAAAAACTAAAAAAAAAATAGTAGTTTAGCGACGCATAGTTATCCGTCGCTAAACTACGAATTAGGGCTAGAACGCCCTAATTCGTTATTTAGAATTATCCGTCGCTAAACAACGAATTAGGGAGGGCTACCCTAATTCGATTAGAGACGGATAAGTATCCGTCTCTAATGGCGACGGAGGGTCAACGACCTATCCGTCGCCAATTCCGTGGCTATTAGCGACGGATAAAAATTCGTCGCTAATTCGCCTTAGAGACGCCCGTCATTAAGACGGGCGTCTATCCGTCGCTAAGGCCTTAGCGACGGATAATTCCGTCGCTAAACCACTGTTTTCTTGTAGTATATATATATAGCAATTCAGGATACTCCACACCATGATTAGCAAAAACCAAGAAGAATAAATGAACAAGAAAATATGCCATAGAGGATTCTCGCAGTAAGGCTCTGTTCTCTTCAACTGAAAACTCATTCAATTCAGTTTAGTTCAGTTCCATTCCATTCAGTTCAGTTCTGCTTAGTTATATTTTATAATATAATTCAGTTAAGTTCAGTTTAGAAAATTTCAGTTTAAGCGCCTAAACCTTACAATGTAAGTGATCCAATTAATCATGTTAAATGAACTAAGCAACTTTAGCAATCCAAATCATTACAGCACTAATCTAACTACATGAAAAGATACTATCTCAAAACCACTAAACACTTCAATACACGTTCTATACAAAACTAAATAGGCACATAGCAGGAGCATATAATATTCTTAATTGATTGAAAACATAGAATGAACTCATGCACTTTCATTTAGTTAACATAGTACTAACATCCCTCGTACCTACCTTCTGCAGTACCCAAATTCACTGGAAAGAACTAAAACTCATACATACACGAATATAAACTGTACAAAGTAAATTTAGCTATCGTGAAATTCCTATAGCAACTTGCACACTAACATGAACTATAAATTAATAACAATCATATAAACGTGAATGAACCCTAAAGTAACTTGCAAATATCACATATCATTATAACATACATCACAATCAACCAAATAATTGTGAATGGGCCTTAAGTGAACTTGTCTTGAGATAAACGATCAAGAGGGATAACTGAAAACGGTTGGAAAACAACCCTCTGTTCGACACCAGATTCTGGACAACTCATAAATCGAAATAGCGATCCGTCCGGTAAAAGGATACACCGGTCCGTTATAAATCTTCTCTGCAAAAATCAACTCGATCGGACGATTAATGAACCGGAAAACGATTTTAGAACATGATTGCGCCTTGCAAAAAAATTTGCGCGCGAAATAATGTTTTAGCTAAGGGTTTTTCTTTGAAAATAACTAGGGTTAGGGCTATAATGGACTTATTAAAGAAAATGACATTGAGTTTTAGATAAGTGGTGAAATTTGGATAAGGTTCAAGTCATGAAAATGGCCAACAACGCCATTTAACTCCACTTTGACGATTAAATTCGCTTTAAAATGTTTAAATTCGAAATACGAATTTTTGGTTCGTTACAAAAACGGCAATACTAATTAATAGTGTGAATAAATGCAAGAAAAACAAAAAATGCATTATTATTATTATTATATATATAAGTGGAGACAGTGAATGTAGTGTTAATCTAGGTTAAACTGAAACAGTAACTTTACAGAAAATGAAAATAGTTAGTGATGCAATGATTAGTTTAATGCATGATTTAGGTCCTGAGTCAGTGATGATAATAATGACTAGTAATTGAGAGTGTGCCATTTCCTCCGGGTGAGAACACCTGACGAGCAAAACACGTTTAGACACTTGTTACACTCATATTCAATGTCCTTTCAGACTAGAACATGACTGTTTTGGAATATTTTCACTTGCCATGTTCGTTTACATGCCCAAAAGGGACCATGTTTTCTTTCAGTTTCAAGAACTTCTTCCCCAAAAGAAACATGCATGTACGGGCGTTCTTTAAAAATATCATTTCAATCTTCGTATTATATATTACCACACAAAACATGGCATAAGAGTTATGCGCTCGATCAATTCATGTTGAGTGTGGATAGGACTTGTGCGAGGAGGACCTCCGTATAGGATTCAAAGTTTTCGGGGTTTGTATGTGACAGACAATAACCGTTTCGAAAAGTTTGTAAGTTTTGTTCAAATTTGTTATAATTGGACAATTCGTCTATTGGATTGCCTATAAAAGTAAATTTCATTGGATAAATAAAACACACATCTGAGATCATACTACACTATATGTTCCTATTTTTTTCCTTATGAAAAAGAAGTATGTGTAAAGCATATTGGAGAAGTAATGTTGTAATCTAGCACTAAAGGACTAAGATAGTACTTGTGCATCAACAATCCACCTTGTTTGGACTTTACCAATTGATTCAATGTATAGGCTATTGACAGCACTCATGTAAAAGACAAAACTTCTTATCTTGAAAGATAGTACGTTTATCTTGTGATTATGATGTAGTTTATGTACCACTCAAGACATCCAGATTTATCATCATAATTAGTGGTCTCACCACCAAACCAAACTCAGTTATTTTCCCTTTTTTTATCCTTGCATCAATCTTAATCATAAACCCTCAGTTTGTGAGGGTGGGGGCTAGTGAGAAAGAAGTGATTAGGTTATATCCTTTTTTTGACATAGAATTCAATCTTACTTGTAGCGCAAAGTGGCAAAAACTTGCAGGAGAAATTATATCATGTGAAGACTTTTGAGCCACTTTTGTACATTAACAAAGTACACAAATTATTTTTAATAATGATATTAATTATGAGATTAGATGATGTGTAGAGGTAACATAGATTTCTTGAAATGACTAGAAATGTTACCTGCTGAGATAACTTTTAGTTATGTTTATGTCATAAACAGTTTCTCAAGTGACAAGTTTTAGTTTTACTGTTATGCTATCTCAATGGAATAGTTACACTAAAGGTCTAAAGCATGATGAGGTCAACATTTGTTTTAGAACGGTGAAAGTAATTTTCAAGAATTTGACTATTCATTGTAACACGTGTGCAATCAACTTTCTACAGGTATGTGACTAGTTATCAACTTTGTACAGGTATGTGACTAGTTTCGCAGTTGCAGCCATGACATTAAGCTAAATTGGCTCCTAATGGATCTGCTACTGCTACTAGTTGAATCTCTGATACATTTGGTTCATTTTCAGGACAACGTCTAACATTCATCTGATTGATAAGCACCAAAGTCATCCAGCTATAGAGTCTCCGTGCTATTAGGATTCGGTGTGCGTATTCGTAGATGCTATTACCCCAGTGTATTTTTGCCAATCGAATACCAGAAATCATGAATATAGCTCCAATAATGCCGGCTAAAACCTTGAACAAACCAGAGAGGGGTTCTGAGTCTAATATGATATCATCTTCTGTTGCTTCACCGCCTGAAGACGAGCAGCTTGAAGAAGATCCGAGCATTATGTTTTCTAACTCATTTAACTCTCCGCTCTGCGTTACTTTTAGAATGGCTTCTGATATGTCACTAGCCAAAGGAGAGCCCTTCCGGAACACCTGAGACGTCACATGTTAGAGACGTGAAAAAATGAGATGAGATGGAACTAATAGACTCGGTCTACATAAGTATTTTTTATATGATTTATGAACGAATGGTAGTTCGTAAGTCTTACAAAGCCAAAACCGCCAAGTTTGTAGGTAAGGCCAGAAGTGGTGTAGTTTTTGCAATGCTGAGCGAGAAAAACTTTAGCATGTGGTGCAACAAAGAAAGCAGCTTTGATGGCACCGGTTCTGAAAGCGTCTGGATATTCATTAGTGAAATTGACCTTCTGAATGTTTTCCGGCTTGAAATGGAGAACATCTATCAGGTACTTGACGATGAAGGAGTTCCCGTTACACCCTACCGTTGCATCTGTCCTGAGAAGATATTCTATGTTTTGGACAGATGGTTGGAGCCTGGGAACAGTCATCATTGTACTCAAAACAGCCGTAAAACATGATGTTACTACGAACAAAATGAATATCCAGGCTCCTATCACAAGGTGAGATCCACTGCTTTTTATCTTTTTTTCTGCATAACATGTTACAAGTTAAGTTTACAACATTATGGTTTTTAACAATTTCTCAAAGTCAAGATAACATGTGCAGTAATAGGAGATTATTACCCTGTGAAAGGGAAATGATGGTGACTGCAAGCCATAAGATAGAACCAGTAAGTTGGAACAATGGGAGGATTGTGAATTGTTCATTGCCAGAAGAGTGTTCGCTGATCCAAACGACAGCTCCAGTGGCGATGCCGATTAATCCAAGTTGGATCCACATTTTCTTTGTGAAGATATTTGCAATGGAGAACTCGAACCTCTCTTTTGCCGTTACCACCATGACTAGACCAGACTCAATGTAAGGCTGTGTAAAATCACCATACTTGTAACGGTAGGCCATGATTTCTGTGTCCCCTACAGCTGCGTCAAAGCTCTGTTTACACAAGCACGAACTGCTCGTAAATGCTCAGATATACACTGGCTAATACTTAATGGCATAATTTTAATTTCATCTGCATACCTTGTTGTGGACTTGAACTACCATTTCGTCGTACGAACCATAGAAGGGATAAAATTTATAGTGAAGATCATAAGGTAGTTTCTTCACAGCAGCCTCAAATACATTGATCGAAAACCCAGAGACCACAGTTTGACCACCCTCATATGTAACCTTTACAAACTTATCGAATGCACCTTTCGCAGGAACCCCTATGATCAGAGGTTCATCCACACTACCAAAACTCCATCCCTTTGGAACAATCTGCTCACCACCCGGCCAATAAATTCTATTTACTTCATTGAGATCGTATGACAAACCCGACTCTAGCGACCATGTTGCTACTTCTTTGTAGCTCTTACCAAATACATTAACAATCCTGTAATGTGTTTTACTCGACAACAAACCACGCTCGTAACTTATTTCACCACTAAGGCCTTCAAAACGAGTCGATAGAACATGGCTGACTAATGTGACAGAGTCATTTTTACTTTGATTGTATTCCTGCAAAGCATTGATAACTGTCCAAATCGTATCATAAGCATGGACAGCGTAAACACTTGGTGTCGAATCCTCTTCTGGATGCAACGAGCTGTATTTTCTTCTAAACCGCGGCTTAAAGTCCTTGAACTGTTTACCATGTTCATTGAAGTCGGTTTTAAGGCCAATGACACCTTCCATGTTCATCACAACGGACGAATCAACAGAATCAAGAAGATCAACAATCTCCTCTGAAACGATCCAACCATAGCCTTTCTCCATCATTCCCAGTTCCTTGGCTTTCTCAAACAGGATCAGGCAAAACTCCAACGAAGCCTGAGTGACAATGAAAATTCTAACATTCCGGCTTTTTAGTATCATTAACTCTTGTTCAACAAACACACCGGCATCTGACAAAGTTGAAATGCAAGGGAACGCTTTGTGGCGGTCTATTGATGAATCAACCGCCCATAGTGATTCTGAGAGAAGTGTGACTGAATCAGCCATGTACGTGTTGCATTGCTCCTGGATAGATATCACTCTTCTCCATTTGAAGTTTCCAACTATTGCCGCAATTCCTTGCATTTGGAAGGTGATCTGTGAACTCATCTGGATGTAATTAGATGAAAATTCTATTGATGGTTGATGAGAAGTTGTTGGAGTGAGAGAAATGATTGGGATAGATGATGTTGATATGTTTCTGAACTCTGAAAGTATGGCACCTTCTCTGTAGGTTAATGTTCCGATTATGGCATTGAGATGGAAACTGTCAGCTAGGCTGATTATTGCTGAAGAGGTAATTGTAAGAACATCAATGAATATGGTTGTTAAGTACTGTACAGAAAGAGTCACCAATTAAATTAGTTTGCTGGATATAAATTGGTATACATGCGTACAACTAGTCTTGTTCTGTTAATAAAACGTTCCAAAAACATATCCGATGGTTAAACGAGTCATCTTTAAGCAACAATCTAGCATTTTTTGTTCCTATATATGCAGAATGGAGCAGCCATACACCTAAAAACCTAACCAACATTTATAAGTTTATACCGCATTTTTGCTTATGGGACAAAAGTAAGTTGATTTTTTCCTGATTAATGTGCCTAAAGCATTAGGGCAGCTGGGCATCATCATCTTTAAATGTATTACTTCATAGTTAAAGGAATACGTTTTTGTCAACTGTTATGCAAAACAAAGACTGATGCTCATACAGAAGCCGGATAGTTAGGCCAGCAAATTAAGAAACTTTACCAGCAGAAGCTGAATGATCTGAGTTCCCATGTGAATCTTTATAGTGTAACACCAGTCTTGAGCAGTGTTCAAAATCATGCACAGCCATTTCCATGGCTGCTTTCTGCTCTTTGCCAGCTCGAGAGGTCTCATCAATTAACACCCCGATGCTTCCGTCTGCACGATGAGGTTTCTTCAGGCATGCCTCACTCATCGGTGATAGTGCTTTTGACTGTACAAACAATAGCAAGAAACAGGAAAAGAGGATGCATAGGAGATATTGGATATGCATTGTATCCATTAAAAGTTGAAAGCCAGTTTGCTAGTATGAGTTGTAACTTGCAACTTGCAATGGAAGACCAATGTGATTCTTGTTATCTTGTAGAAGTAGCATTGAGGGAGTACATTGACATTCAATTGAATTTCATGACTGAATCAAACTTAGTAGTAGGCTTGGATTTTCTTTGATACTTAAATATTCCATGACTTGTTCAACCAATGAAAAATTGGCCTTAGAGATTCTCGGTTGGTCACGATTTATGTATAATACTTACTTTAATCAACAATATCAATTTCTATGAAGAGGAAATATATCAACCCAGTTCAAAAAATCAAATAAGTTACCTCTAGGTTACGGGTGTCTCCCCTTCCCTATCAAAGAAAAAAAAACCTAGTTGATCACTCCTAAACCTATGTATGTGCACTACAAGAAATCTGCGAATTGGCGACGTAAAGGGCTATCCGCCGCCCCTTAACGACGGATAGGCAATTTTAGCGACAGATAGGGCGAAAACCGTCGTTATTTAACGACGGATAGTTATTCGTCGTTTGACTTTTGAAAAAATAAAAAAGGAAAATAGAAAATTTTACGACGGATAGATTATCCGTCGTGAAAAGTATTAAATTTTTTTTTACAGGTAGCGACGGATAGATTATCCGTCGCTACATAGCGACAGATAGCTATCCATATAGCGACGGAAGTAAATGATAACAGCCCGCAGATTCTTTCTTCTCCCCCATTTCTTCTCTATTTCGTTCTTCTTCTTCCTTCTTCGACATTTTTGCGATTTGGGTTCTCCGATCAAACGTCCACCATTCCGCACTCTCTTGGGCTCTTTTCAAAGCTCTTTCAACAAGGAACTCGAGTGGCCGTTCAATTTCATCGTTCTTCGACTATTTTTCCCGCAATTTGAAGGTAATAGTCTAAAACCCTACTTTTCTAAATTTGGGATTTTTGCTAATTTCTATCAATTGTATGTTTTTAAACACATATACTAGCTAGTATAGCTCATATTAAGTAGTGGGTTAATGAATTGATTGATTTATTGTGAAATTGAATTAGTCAGTATAATGTTTGTAAGTATGGTGTTTAGTTTGATGTTTGTAAGTATGTAAGTATGTATGGTATGTATGTAAGTATTTATGGTATTTATTTTGATTTAGTTTAATATTTGTAAGTATGTATTGGATTTGGTTGAGTAATTGGTAATTTATAATTTTTATAAAAAAAATTTGTAATTCGTATAATTCGATGGGAATATATATAAATTGATATTTCGTAGAAAAAATTGGTAATTCGTAATTTATAAATTATAATTTATAATTCGTATAATTGAAATGCTTTTAATTTATAAATTGGTAATTGTAATGGGAATATAAGAAAATTGCATGAAAAAAAACTTTAAATGTAAAATGCATATAATTCATGAAATTTGGAACGTATTATAATTAACAATGTAATTATAGCCAGGAATTGGAATTGAGTTGAAATTCAATACGATCTAATAAATCCAGATGTGTCAGGTTATATAATCATCCAATGAATCCCAATCGTTCATGGATGTACTGTCGTACTGTTAATGGCAGACTTCAATTTAGTTTTGTGGAAGGGGTTGAAGCCTTCATCGCATTTGCGATGACACATCCGGCTTGTGTAAAGGGGGGTTTGATAAAGTGCCATTGCAAATTGAAAAAATGCAGAAACAAGCAATATTTGACTCCTACAGCGGTAATCGATCACTTGAAACGTAATGGATTCCTGCCTGAGTATGAGGTATGGAATCACCATGGTGAGGAAGCAACACCGGCCATGACATATGAGCAATTTAGGCAGCGTGGAATGAAGAGAAAAAAATGAGCACCTTGGGGGGTCAAAGTACATCTAAATCGCATGCTTTTCATGATCGGGTCGAAGAAATGGTGTTTTATGCTGCCGGGGCAGAATTTATGGACACTAGTACCACTAGAACCGAGGGGGATGTGGAGGAGCCTCCGAATCCTACGGATCAGGTGTTCTTTGACTTGCTGGAATCAGTAAAGAAGCCGATTTATCCGAGGTGTAGGCTCAGCGAGTTGTCTTTGTTGGCTCGGCTAATGAGTTGTAAGCCTAATGGCCAGCAATCTGAAGCGAGCTTCAATGAATGGGTACAAGTAATGTCGGATCTTTGTCCTGAAGAAAACCTAGTTCCCACCAACTTTTACCAAGCGAAGAAAAAGATGCGGAGGTTGGGGTTGCCTATGGTAACCATTGACTGTTGTCCGGATATGTGCATGATCTATTGGGGGAAGGATGTAGATCTATTGAAGTGAAAGTTCTGTGGTAAGGACCGTTACAAGCGTTACAAGGACGGGGCTTCAAAGAAACGTCAGAAGAAAAATCTCCCACATAAGAAAATGTGGTACTTCCCTCTAGCACCTCGTTTGAAGAGGTTGTACGCTTCAAGTGCTTGTGCCGATAAAATGCAGTGGCACAAGGAGCGAGTAATCCCGGAAGATGCAGAGGGTAGAATGGATCATCCATCAGACTCACCGGCATGGAAAGAGTTTGACAAGACATATCCAGAGTTTGCAGCCGAGTCTAGAATGTACGATTGGGGCTCTGTACGAATGGTTTTAACCCGTTTGGAAGTGAACGGGCGTACTCTTGTTGGCAAGTGATGCTCACTCCGTACAACCTGCCCCCCAGTAAGTGCATGAAGGAACCATTCATGTTTTTGACTGTGTTAGTTCCTGGGCCAAAAGATCCAGGAATGACGTTGGATGTCTTCTTGCAACCCCTAATCAAGGAGCTGATTGAGCTGTGGGAGAAGGGTATCCCTGCATATGATGTCTCAACCAAGAAGAACTTTACCTTAAGAGCAGCGCTACTTTGGACCGTGAGTGACTTTCCTGCGTACTCCATGCTATCTTGAAGGAAAAATGCCGGGAAACATGAATGTCCACATTGTTTGGAGGACACTGATGCATTTAGACTGAAGGATAGCAGGAAGGAATCTTGGTTTGATTGTCATCGTAGGTTTCTACCAAGTAATCATCCGTTCAGGAAAAACAGGGATCAATTCTTGAAAAACAAAGTAGAAAAGAAAGGAGCCCCGAGACGACTTACTGGTGCCCAAATTCTTGCGGAGATTGATAGGTTGGGTCTTATGAAAGTGACTGAACTTGGGTGGGAGAAGCATAACAAGAAAATTAGCAACAAATGTGGATGGAAGAAGAGAAGCATCTTCTGAGACTTGCCTTATTGGAGCAGTCTTTTTATACGTCACAACCTAGATTCCATGCACATTGAGAAGAACGTGTTCGAGAACTGCTTCAACACAATTTGCAACATTCCCGGAAAAACAAAGGATAATGTCAAATCTAGAGCCGAGTTGGATACATGGTGTAAAAGGTCGGAGTTGACAAAGAGGAATGGTGAAGGTAAGTGGCCCAAGGCATGCTACACAATTGACAATGAATCTAGGTCAATACTGTTTGATTGGATGAAGGCATTGAAGTTCCCCGACAATTACGCCTCGAAATTGGAGCGGTGTGTGGATTTGAAGAAGACAAAGATGTTTGGGATGAAGAGCCACGACTGTCATGTGTTCATGGAGAGGCTTATCCCGGTTGCATTTCGAGAACTGCTACATAAACCTATTTGGATCGATATCACCGAGCTGAGCTTATTTTTCAAGAATTTATGCACAAGGGTGGTTCACGATCAAGTGTTAGCAAATCTTGAAAGCAACATACCGTTGATTCTATGCAAGCTCGAGCGTATCTTCTCACCGAGCTTCTTTGATTCTATGGAGCACTTGCCGGTTCACCTTCCACATGAAGCAAGACTTGCGGACGGTTCGATGTCGATGGATGTATCCATTCGAGAGGTGTGAAATAATTGCAATCATGTACTTAAAATGACGGATAGATTTTCATTTCTAACACCGTCTTACTGAATATATATTACAGGTACTTGGGGAAATTGAAGAAATATGTCAAGAACAAAGGTAGACCTGAAGCATCGATTGCCAATGCGTACGTTCGAGAGGAAACTGCAACCTTCTGCTCCTATTACTTTGAGGACCACGTCCCGACAAAGGCATCTAGGCCATCTCGAAACGCAGACACATTCGAAATTCAAGAGGATGATGATGTTTCCCTATCTGTTTTTAGGGTCTCAGGGAGACCTTTGGGACAGAGTAAGAAAGAATATCTGACGGATAAGGAGCTGAAGGCAGCTCAATATTATGTCCTCATGAATTGTGATATTTGCTGGGTGAGTACCTTATTAAAAGCAACTAAAATTGAATTTTTAACTAAAATCCTCCTAGCTAGTATGTAGACTTATAATCATGTCAATGTCCACACCATTTCAAAGAGCGTTGTCTGGAGAAGAATCCTCATATGGCAGAGGATACGCTTGAAGAACTCCTTGACTCAAAGATGGAATCAGAATTTCCAGATTGGTTCAAGGAGTATGTCTGAGATCCTATCAACAACATCACATGCCCTTAATTGAGTGCTCTAGCAGAGGGACCATTCAAAAAGGTCTACACATTCCCATCTTACATAGTCAATGGCCTTAGGTTCCATACGATTGACTCTAACACGGCTATGGCTACAAGCAATTCTGGGGTGTGTGTCAGGGGGCAAGATTTAGGACCAGGTGATTTGTATGATTTCCACGGGAAGTCAAACGAATAGTGCACCTAGAATATCGGTTTGCCCTTGAAAAGAACCTTTTGTTTGATGTTGGTATGATCCTAATCCACTTGGTACGAAGAAGAATGAGCAGTATAAAATGGTTGGCATAAACCATCGAAAGAGGTACAAAACTAAGTACGAACCATTTATCTTGGCGAATCAAGCACGACAAGTGGTGTTTCTTGAATATCCAAGCAGGAAACGCGACAAGGCGGACTGGTTAGCTGCGATACCTATATGTGCCCGCTCCAAAGTGGAGTACGTTGAGAAAGACGAATCAATTACCAACTCGTACCAAGAAGAGGTTGTCGATGAACAAGCAAAAACTCCTGTACAGGCTTGTGATGAGTTGATAGATCTGCACGAGGACTAGTATGTAGACTTAGACGAGGACGCACATGGTATGTGAGAAGGGTAGATTATGTATATAACTAGTTAGTTGTTGATAATACCAAGTATTTGTGATTTACATGCTTTTCAAAATGTATGTAGGTATATACTAACACATTTTTCCTGTATTTGTTGCATGTTTTTGCAGATGCCGCGACATAGGCGACCCACATACCGTCCTCCCCCATGCGGCCAGTCAGGGGGTAGTCGAGGAGGGGGTCTAACTCAGAGGAGCATATTAGTCAGAGCAGCCGCTCTACGGTTCCTGAGACGCCACACCTGGTTCGAGCAGGGGCTCGAATCCGATCTTCGGGAACTTACAGGAACTTGCAGGTAAGTTTGAATCTGACATTCCTTTATTTGTTGTTACACGTTGTTTTAATGTGAGTGGTATGTTAGCCATTGTATGTGAGTGGTATGTTAGCCGCTGAACTTGGGTGATATTTAAGTCACCACTGTGTTAGTAAATTTTAGGACAATGTGAGTGGTATGTTAACTTGGGTGATATGTTAGTCACCAATTTGTTAGTATATTTTAGGACAATGTGAGTGGCATGTTAGCCACTGTATGTGATTAGTATGTTAGTTGCTGAACTTGGGTGATATGTTAGTCACCACTGTGCTAGTAAATTTCAGGACAATGTGAGTGGTATGTTAGCCATTATATGTGAGTGGCATGTTAACTTGGGTGATATGTTCGTCATCACTGTGTTAGTATATTTTAGGACAATGTGAGTGGTATGGTAGCCACTATATGTGAGTGGTATGTTAGCCGCTAAACTTGGGTGATATGTTAGTCACCATTGAATATGTTATGTTGTGTTATCTTATTAAATTGATGTCTCGGTTTACGTTATGTAATTTGGATGTTGTCTGGAATTGGAAATGTAGAAAAAGTACTTCATTCCCAACAGGTTGCTCCACCTGATATGGCCTTGTTTCGAGTCACTGGGTCATTTCGTCTGAGGATATGGTTTGCACTATGAAAAGGATGTGGCGACAAAACAAAAGGCCTGCATGGTGTGATGAGGAGGAGTGGGCGCTTTGGGTGGCCTACTGGACTCGAGTTGATATCCAGCAGATTGCGGACATCAACAGAGAGAACCGGCTGACAGAGCCGTCTGAGGGTAAAGGGGTGGCCATTCACCACTACGGGTCGCAAGCTGTTCTTACGCATCACGTGAAATCTGTAAGTGTACATCTAATTTGGTCAGTTTATTCGTACATGTGTTTTGTGTTTCATTTCTATACATTTAATGAGTTCCTAGCTAAATGTTTGCTTTTAATGAGTTCCTAGCTAAATGTTTACCTTTAATGTGTTTTGTGTTTCATATGCTCTTCATGTGTCTTCAGGGGAGAAGAATACCGCCTTCGAGTACTTCAAAAGAGCCAAGAATGGCGGATGGGTTGTGACAAGTCCGAGGCTATTGCAATACGTTAATTTTGGTTAAAGTTCAAGTTATTATGAAAAAAGCGTAACTCATGATATACGCATTTACGGTTTCAGGCTGAGGTGGAGGCTCAGATCGAGAGGTAGCAGGCCGAAACGGGTGAGGAGCTGACAGTTGAACAACAAAACAACATCTTCTTAGCCGTCAACCCAATGGACAACAAAGGCCGAGTATATGGATTGGGAGTTTGACCCTGTGATGACTACTCCTACCTACCAAAGATCCCAAAGAATCTAGACATCGAGTTTTCACACGAGCGAGTCTCGGAGTTAGTGCGATCCATGAGTCTCGGAGTTGGTGCACGGCTCACAGAGGAAATGGAGCGGCGAGATAGAGCACTACGGGAGGAAAACGAGCACCTTGATTCTGATCTGAGACTTTCATGTCGAGTTCGACAATGACCACCCCGTCCGGTAGTTAGATGTTGACTTGTGTTTTTTTTGATTTCTTACTTTAGACTATGTACGGATATTGATTTTCATTACGGATGGTTTGTTAACTTTTGTATAATGATTTATGTTTAATTAAAACAATTTCATTATTCTAGATTTACTATCGGACAGTATATTTTGTGAAACAGGTGAAATATGAAAACATGCTGCAAATTATTTTTAAAAAAAATCTGCTTTTTTTAGCGACGGATAAAATATCCGTCGCTAAAAGCAGAATTTAAAAAAATAAAAAACTGCTTTTTAGCGACGAATATTTTATCCGTCGCTAAAAAAAGCAGATTATAAAAAAACAAAATATATTTTTTAGCGAGGGATAAACTATCCGTCGCTAAAAAGTCAAAGGGTTTATCCGTCACTAAATCGCGACCCGTCGCTAAATCCATTGCGATTTAGCGACGGATAACCTATCCGTTGTCCCACTTCCCATGGGACGACGGCTTTTTATCCGTCGCTAAGGACTTAGCGACAGATCGCTATTGTTTTAGCGACGGATTTTAAAACAGTAGTTTTTTGTAGTGGTGGCACCTCACACTTTCTTATGTTGCTTCTAAAACTTCAAAATTCTATCATTTTAGGAAAAAATTTTATGTATAACAGTCTTCTGGAGGGAAAAAAATTCAAAATTTGTAAGAGAAGCAATAATCAAATATTCTAGGGATTTAGAATTGCACTATATTACTTCCTTCTTGATAAAATTGAAAAATCAAAATGTATGACGACTTTTGGTCGAAAATGTATAGATTTAGCTCTAGGCGAACCTCATGGTAATTAACTCTTCCCTCTATTCCAAAATAAAAGTCTATTGCATGTCAAAGAAAGAAAAAAGTTACTCCATCTAGTCCCAGAACTTCACATATTAAGATTGACCCATAATTTTAGATGAAAATTTAAAATGAATGATAAAGATAAAAATATAGTAAAAGGTGTATTTTAAATGACAAAATGTGTAATTTGAATGTTAATATACAATTGACTATTAGTAGTTATTTGTGTGATAATTTATTTTTATAGTAATGCACTTGTGAAGTTTAGGAGTAGCTGGTTAGACCTCTTGGAAATTTAAATGAGGTTAGTTGGAAATTTAAGTTATTTCATCATCCCAAATTGCATTTATATATTCATTGTACAAAGACATTTCAAAGTCAATGCATCCTTTTTTCCCCTGCATGAATCACTCTTAATTGCATACCAAGTAAACGGAGTTATTCGAAAATTGTGAGTCGGTACCAAAAATTTCCATCCATTCGGGCCTAGTCCTGGCGACAACCTCACACATAACACCCTCGCACATAACACGTGGGTCAGCGATGTCACAGGGGCATAGCATAGCCCCTATCGTCTGATGAATTAGCGAGGAGTTAGTATTGTATGTACACTACACTGTTCACCAAACAGCAGGAGCAAAAAAGGAGACCTTACCCGTAACATCGTGCACTATGTTCACACCCCGCAGAGTGACACAGGCTGAAGGGAAATTTTCTGAAAACAAAATTGCATACTATAAAACTGGTCTACTACGAGACTTGCTCACAAAAAATATGGAATCATACATTTCGTTCAGTCCGGAATGTAACACATAATCCTCTCTCACGACAGCTCAGTTATCACACGCTCACATTTGTCTTCTAATATCTTCACAGCTTCCGTGAACAGCACTTCCGGAGGTAATGCTCCCGTAGATTCAATTGTGACTGAGGAAAAACACAACAGATGCTTGGTTACAATAAGAAATTACTGAAGTAAATCACTGGGAGCAACTATCTCCATTCAAACATACTTGGTTAATCAGAAAGAATTTTTTATGTCTGAGGTTCAGAGACGCTACAATTTATCTATAATGCTCTATAACACCGCAAGGCAACTACTGGACTTCACTAGTGCACTGAATTTAGGCAGCTACTGGACTTTACTGAATCTTAAATGCAGCAGCCAACAATTGTCACAACACCAAGTAAATGCACAGGAATAGAGCCTTTAAGAAAATAGATTTCATATCATTAAAGTCGTGAAGAGAAAAAATCTGAACTTTGGATAAAAGAGGGTCACACCGTCACAGCCATATAATAAATGATCTCCTATATATCCACTAATACTGAACATGCTGTTTTATCTGTTCATAACATAAGCAGAATGATCTTTACTCTAGTAGCTACTTCACATCAGAGATCTACTAACTGGACATAATAAAATGCAATAATCACACAGCACATGTACCAAAAAGGAAAAGGCCAACAAAATAGGATAGGCAACAGAGACCCATGTGAAGATACTTCTTTTCCCTCACTGAAACAGAAAAGAACATATCTAAAAGTTCAAATATTTCACTTACAAATAAAATGGTCTTTTACACGACGCAGTGCCACACGCTCCCGCCAAGCATCTTCTCTGATGCATTCTCGGCAAAGAGTACAAGAACGAGGTCTGGCAGCAATTGCTCTTCGTCGATCTATTTGACAATTAACCAAGGAACAAAAATATATAACGAAACAGACATCCAAAAAGCTTTAAAATGACAGATATATAAGATTCTGCATGTTTATCGACCAGTTTGAGTTCACAAGCAACAAAGAATTTAGCATGCTATCAATGTCTCGTCTAACCTTTGCCCATATCTTCAATGTCAAACACATTAACTGGACATTTATTGACAAGTTCTTCTGCCATTTCATCCTCAATGTCTTGCAACAATACAACCTGTAGAACAAAGTAACCAGGAATTCTTAAATTCTTCTGAAAATCCAACTATAAATTCCTACAGCTTCAAACAGAATAATTACCGCTACTTAAATTCAAGAAAATAATTCTTTCTTAAGATCCTTTTTCTAAATCAATTAATATGCTACTACAAAGCAAAATTCAAATAATTTCTAAGGTTCAGATTACACACAAACAAACTGTTTATGAATAATTTTCAAAGAAAAAGAAAAATGGAAAGAGTAAATGTTGATGAAGACAGGAGCAATGAGCTTTGGCTCATGAATTCTACATGAAAACTCTCCAGGACTGTTTTCAATGAATATACTAATAGAAGTAAGATTTTGCATGAAGATTTATCAAGTTGAAAATTTTAGGTACTAATCCCTAGACTGGACTTGAAGAAACACTTGAGACAAATTGGGGTGTTTTGGGAAATCATGCTACTACTCATGGTAAGAGATAGCTGCGGAAAGCAAATAAGTGTACAAAAGTAAAGCACCGACATGATTAAGAACATGAGATAATTCATAGAAGTAAAAGAACACTCGACAATTCTATACCTCAGGAAGCAACCTATACCAAGCAGTTGAAACAGGTGACCACTTTGCATGTGTCTTTCCCAAGCCTTTCACAGCATGTGCTTCAAGCTCAATTTCCTGTCAATGAGAAGCATGATTCTTCAGCAACAAGAGAACAAAATACTCATGAACCATATCACAATAGACTGCTTGCTCTAAAACAATTGTTAGGTGGTTTTGTCAAACTATGTCAACATTGAGTATTGCATGTTGTGTGTGTGTGTGTGTGTGTGATTTAGCGTAGTAGTTCAATATTCAAGTGATTAGAAAACAGTGCATTGCCTTTGTCGTGCATGAAATCATTTTTTACCTATCCAAAATATTACTAGTAATACTTTATACGGCTTTATGCAAGAACCAATAAGGTTCATTTTATAAATGACAAAGCATACTGCTGCAAAGTCAGCGTGCCAAATTATGTATTCAACATCAAAAGACATACCTGTCCAGATCCAAGTTTAGATATAAGTATATCATCGTGCTTGGGTTCAATAGGTTTGTTCGAAAATTCAGGCATAGACTCTTGGCTACAGTTGAATGAAGTATAGGTTCTGGACTTTGTAGTTGATTCCAGAGGCAAAATTTCTTTATTTTCCCTGGGTAGCAGGAACTCACTGCCATTGGGCCTCCATATGAGATCTTTTGATGTCACTGCATAATACAAGAATATAAGACAGGAAATTCATGGGAAATCAAGCTAATCAGGAATCAAATATATAAGATGACAATGGTATTCCCAAGAGTACCTTGAATACGTGAACTCCCTTTTTCGCAACTAACATGGAGTCCAAATACAATGGTATTCTTTTCATTGGGCTCATCATTCTCTGGAGAGGTACAAGATAAGCATCAGAAAACTTGTCTCATATCTCAGTAAAAAAATGACAAAGAACAAGTAACAACTATAGAAGAGAGGCTAAATACATTTCCTTCATCAGTTCATACCTGACTTGTATTCAAACAGTCTTGGATCAACTTTAAGAGGTATAAGACCAAGTCTATGTGCGAGCACCTCATCTTGAACCACTGACGTGTTATTCGCAATGAGAACTTTTTCGATGGCCATGGTGGGAAGCTAGAGAACAGGAACAAGAAAAGTGACCAGTGAAAAGAAGGAATTAGGAACGAAGTCAAATGCACAGAATCAAATGGACAAAGCATCTAGATAATTGACAAGAAGCAATATTTGCAATGGATATGACACTGAACACAATAGAAAAGGAGTTATAGTAACGTGCATCTACCGTTTACCCATAAGTGCAACCATTGTCTATTATACACTGCTCACTAAATTAAAATTAAACAGGTACCCCAAATGCGATATTTTTAAAGCAAACAAAAAAACAAAATAAAATAATAAAAAGCTACTGAAGTATCTGAGAATCCCCAGAAGTTTTTCTTCTGCAAAGTAGTATTCAATCTCATCTTCTACGTTCAAAGAGAGTCAACCAATACATCCCAAGTAGGTTTCAACAGAGAAAAGGATCCATTCCACAATACACACATAAATCAAAAGAAAGTACATTACTTACATTACTCATTGGTTCATCCTGATACAAATCTATGTTGGAGCAATGAGCAATGCAACAATTCTACTGGATGAACTGGAACATGTTTGGATAACACATGTGGCATATCATACTTTGAGTCATTTGGTTGTTTCCAAGCTAACTAATCATGCATTCTGCTCCATTTATTGTACACCAAGGGGAAAGGAAATTTTGTAGCTTCATTTTTCATACAAATAACATGGCTTAGAACATGAATTTTTCCAAGACAAGGACTTAATGGTTCAGACAATCAGACATCTCAATAGCCACCTAACTCTAGAACCAAAAAAAAAAAAAGAAAAAGAAAAGGGACAGTATCCATCACCATGCAACATGAATTAACAACCATTTAGATGCAAATATCAAAACTCAACATATGAACATAGAATTGCAAAATTTAATGAGCGGATAGGACATACTCAGCACAAACCTCAGCTATAAGGATCCGGCGGAAAGCATTGGCAATAGCAGCATCAATCCCAATCAGATCGAATTCTATATCGTCCTCTGTGAGCCTAATTACTTCAACCCTAAAATTCTTGCGGAAGTCCTCCAACTGCAAGCTGTTATCCACTCCCATGGACTGATACGCCCCTGAATACTGAATGCTCTCGGTCTTTGAACCCAAAAGATAAAGAAAAACTATTAACTAAAAAGGAGCGGGAAGAACACTGAAGGTCATTGGAATTGAGAGTATGGAAATATGTTTGATTAATACATTTGTAGGAGCATCAATGTTGCAGGAAACACGCGTCCTCTGGAGCTCAAGGTGTGGAGGAAGTACCCCCTTTGGAACATCCGGCAAATCCCAAACCGGAATCTTGGCTAATTGCTCTTTTGATTTTCCGCCTTTTCCCTCTTTCATGGTTTATTATTTCTTCTCACTGCTGTAAACATGGGAGTGGGTCACTAAACCAAGGGTAATGTAAAAACAACCATAGAACATTTTACATGCAACCAAAAATAATATAGTTCCTCCGTCTCAATCTATCTTCCCACTTTACTTTTTGTTTGTCTGAATCAGTGTTGTCAATACCGGATCGCGTCGCGTCGCGCCCGACCTAAAAAAGTGGGATAGCGGGATCGCGCTACCGGG
This sequence comes from Plantago major, assembly GCA_026545765.1. NCBI lineage: Eukaryota > Viridiplantae > Streptophyta > Magnoliopsida > Lamiales > Plantaginaceae > Plantago > Plantago major. Next base: position 32,675,414 of record CM048839.1, read on the forward strand.
ATACTGAAGTTCTATATAAATAATATATCATATATTAACATAGACATATAAGCTTAATATAAACCCAGTTAATGAATATAAAGTCATAGATTACTCCATAAAGAGTCCAAACAAAGTCTAAAGACCAACCAAATCATAAAGACATAAACGAGAAGTCTTAAACCAAATCATAGGTCTTAAACCAAATCATAAATGAGAAGTCTTAAACCAAATCATAAACCATAAGTCTTAATCAGATTCAAGGTAAAACTCTTCTTCCTCTTCTTCACTTTCATCACTTTCGACAAACTCCCCCTCATCATCCATGTCCTCAATCATCACTTCTTTCCCCTTAGCTCTAGCACTAGCACTAGCACTTGAACTCAGTGTTGTTAATCGCGCCGGGATCGCGCGCGATCCCGGAATCGCATTGCGTTTTGCAGGTCTACTGGGATAGACCTGTAGATATCGGGAAGCATAGTTTCCCGGACTTTCCCGGGCGCGATCAGATTTCCGCGATCCCGGAAATCGCGCGAGATTGCGCCCGCTCCAGTAAATATGGGGGTAAATATGTCATTTACCCCCACTTAAAACCCACTAAAAGCCTAATAGAAGAAAGAAACCAGCACACCACGCCATTTTCTTTCTTTTCGTTACACACTGCCTCCCCTCCACCAATTTCGCAACTCCGGCGTTCTTCAGTCTAACCGGCCATTTTCCGGGCCGGTTCCGGTCGAAATTGCCTACTGAGCTCCGGAAACCTGCTAATTTTAAGGTATGTTGAGGTTTTGCACTTCAATTGACCAATTTCTAGTTAGGGTTTTGTTAAATTGAATTGGGGATTTTAGTTAATTCTTCTTTTCTTAGATTAATAGTGCCTAATTGTTGCGTTATTTTCATAATACTTCATAGATATGGAAGAACCACCGGTCGATAAAATTATTCCAAAGGGTAAAAACATTGATTTTGCTTGGGAATGGAATGGGATGGTGGAGGCTAATAATACAAAGAAAGTAAGATGTGATTTTTGTAAGCATGTTAGTAATGGAGATATTACAAGAGCTAAGGAACACCAAATGGGTGTTAAAGGAGATGTTTCGTCTTGCAAGTTAACTCCTGCCCATGTTAAGGAACAGTTGAGAGAGGCCGAACGTAAGAAAAGGGGTTATACTGACACATATACTACAGATGATGATGATGAACAAGAGGTTCAACAAATTTTGGAATTGAAATCAAAGGGCAAGAGACCCGCATCCTCATCGACACAAGTTTCCTCTCAAGGTTCCAAGAAGACCCAAGCTACCAAAAAAAAGGACCGCATGCATACTTTTATGAACCACGGAGGTAACAATCAATTCAAAGAAGAGGCAAACAAGCATTAATGATGCTTGTGATAAAGAAGCTCGAAAGAACTATTGATATATAAGTCGCTTCTTTTGCAACAATGGTATTGCATTTAATGCGGTGAAGTCAAAGAGCTTCAAGTTGATGGTTGAAGCAATTGGGAATTATGGGCCAAACTTGAAGGTTCCAAGTTACCATGAGATGAGAGTTCCACTTCTTAAGAAGGAGGTGGAGTACACCAAGAGTTTGATGACGCGTAATGAGGAAGAAAGGGTGAAGTTTGGATGCTCTATTATGTCGGATGGATGGAGTGATAGAAAGAATAGGGGTTTGATCAATTTTTTGGTGAATACTCCATCCGGATCAATGTTTGTGAAAAGTGTGGATGCTTCTTTGTATTCAAAAACCGCGGAAAGGATTTGTGCACTTCTTGATTCCTTTGTGTTAGAGATGGGTGAAGATAATGTGGTGCAAGTTATCACGGACAATGGGGCCAACTACAAAGCGGGAGGTAAGGATTAATTTTAAGTCTTTGATTATGAATTTGAATGTAGATTCATTTCATAGTATAAAATATAAATCATATTTCATATATATTTTTTTTAATTTTAGGTGAAATGTTGGAAACAAAGAGGAAACATTTGTTTTGGACCCCATGTGCCGCACATTGCATCGACTTGATCCTAGAGGACATAGGAAAGATTCCTAGAGTCAAGAGGGTAATAAAGAATGGTGTCACTCTTGTGGGATTTATCTACAAACATGCAATGTCCTTGAATATAATGAGATCATACACAAAGAAGACCGAGTTGGTCAAGTTTGGGATCACGAGGTTTGCCACATCCTTCCTCACTCTCCAAAGGCTAAACAATGTGAAAGCTCGCCGTATGCAAATGTTCACCTCCGAAGAGTGGAAAGCTACTAAGGATGCAAGAGATCCCAAGGGAAAACTTGCGGAAAAGGTTGTGCTTATGCCTTCATTTTGGAATGATGTGGTTTTCACTCTTAAGGCTATGGGGCCTCTCGTCAAGGTGCTTAGGCTTGTTGATAATGAGAAAAAACCCGCAATGGGTTACATTTATGAAGCTATGTCAAGTGCAAGGAAGTTGATCATGGCAAATTTCAATGAAGAGGAAAAGAAGTACAAAGATATATTGCGAATCATTGACTCGAGATGGGAGAATCAACTTCATCACCCATTGCATGCCACGGGCCACTATCTGAATCCTCAATTCTACTATAGAGATTCGACTGTTGAAGAGAATGCATCAATAGTAGATGGATTTCATACATGTGTCCATAGGCTATCAAGAAGTCCTGAAATTACGACTAAGATCTATGCCCAGTTGCAGATGTACAAGAATGCTACAGACAGTTTTGGAACTCAAGCGGCTATTTCTCAGAGGGAATTGCTATCTCCCGGTAAATAAAGCTTTATTCTTTAGTCGTTACTCAAGACAACACTTAACTTATCAAATATCAAGGAAGAATAGATGTAACTTAACCAAGTATATGCCACTTGTTTTGTTACAGCGGCTTGGTGGGGGACATTTGGACATAAAGCACCAGATTTGAAAGCATTTGCCGTTAAAGTCTTGAGCTTGACATGTAGTTCATCCGGGTGTGAGCGGAACTGGAGCACTTTTGAGCACGTAAGCTACAAGCCTAATATACTTATTATAATTATATGTTTATGTTCATTTTTCTTTCTTTTTTTTTAAACTTAATTTATATTTATTACCTAATGTAGATCCATTCAAAAAAGCGGAACCGCCTTGAGCATCAAAGGTTGCAAGACTTGGTTTATATCAAATATAACCAAGCTCTTAAAGAACGCTTCAATTCTGATGACTTGTCAAAATCTATTGAACTTGATGATTTTCTGGAGGATAATGAGTGGGTGCTAGGTGAAGTTGACGTTGAAGATGAGGAATTTTGGAATGCAGTTGGTGATGCAGTTGGAGCCGAAGAGCCTTTAATCGGGGTTAACACTAGGAGAGAATCAAGACAGAATAGTGCTAGTAGACCTAGAAGTTCAGGTGCTAGTGCTAGTGCTAGAGCTAAGGGGAAATAAGTGATGATTGAGGACATGGATGATGAGGGAGAGTTTGTCGAAAGTGATGAAAGTGAAGAAGAGGAAGAAGAGTTTTACCTTGAATCTGATTAAGACTTATGGTTTATGATTTGGTTTAAGACTTCTCATTTATGATTTGGTTTAAGACTTATTATGGTTTATGATTTGGTTTAAGACTTCTCGTTTATGTCTTTATGATTTGGTTGGTCTTTAGACTTTGTTTGTGACTCTTTATGGAGTAATCTATGACTTTATATTCATTAACTGGGTTTATATTAAGCTTATATGTCTATGTTAATAAATGATATATTATTTATATAGAACTTCAGTATCCCGGTCTTCCCGGTAGCGCGATCCCGCTATCCCACTTTTTTAGGTCGGGCGCGACGCGACGCGATCCGGGATTGACAACACTGCTTGAACTTCTAGGTCTACTAGCACTAAAATCCCCAATTCAATTTAACAAAACCCTAACTAGAAATTGGTCAATTGAAGTGCAAAACCTCAACATACCTTAAAATTAGCAGGTCACCGGAGCTCAGCAGGCAATTCCGACCGGAACCGGCCCGGAAAATGGCCGGTTAGACTGAAGAATGCCGGAGTTGCGAAATTGGTGGAGGGGAGGCAGTGTGTAACGAAAAGAAAGAAAATGGCGTGGTGTGCTGGTTTCTTTCTTCTATTAGGATTTTAGTGGGTTTTAAGTGGGGTAAATGACATATTTACCCCCATCTTTACTGTAGCGGGCGCAATCTCACGCTATTTCCGCGATCCCGAAAATCTGATCGCGCCCGGGAAAGTCCGGGAAGCTATGCTTCCCGATATCTCTGTGTCTATCGAGAGACTGCAAAAACATAACGATTCGGGATCGCACGCGATCCCGACGCAATTAACAACACTGGTCTGAATCCCATTACTTAAATGTAAATCATCCTACTTTATTTATTATATATACTACTTCATTCACTCTATCACATAGTACTTCTATTCATTCTACCTTACATTTTCTACAGTATTATGCTGAGGTCAATCATCAGTGAGTCTGGGATGTAGGAAGTGAAAAAACTCATCCAAGGATTTGATCATTCGTCCAAGACTAGTATTAAACTAGCCGCATTTTGAAAACAAACAAGATGGCATACAACTAGTAAAGCATTCTCTACTTGAAGGAACTTTGACGTTTTAAGTTAAGGTGTGTGCCCAAACGACCCTTGTTCATCGGTATATAATAAGGTCCACAAAGAAACCAAGAGCATCAGTATACCAGATAAAATAAAGTAAGTGAACTGCTACTACATATTAAAGGGCAAACAGTGAAAATTGACAACTTCACCAGCATAAAAGAACTAGCAGCTGAGCAATAACGAAGGTTTGAATCTTTTAGGGCAAGTATACTAGAAAAAAACAAGACCACGTATACTAGAAAACCAAAACAATAGTTAACTATACAAAGAGCTGAAATACACCCAGGAGCTGAAAAAAGCAAGACGAGAACAATTATGATGAAGTGAACTTACATGAAAGTTTGAATCTTTAGGCCATATATACTATGGTTTATCGGAATTTGAAGTATTTAACCCCCAACAACAACAAAAAACAAGAAAAAGAAAAAGAAGAAGAAAATAAAAGAAAAGAACGAAAGAGAGAAAAAGCAAATTGATACCTTGAGGACGGTAGAGAGAGTGAGAGCAGACTCACAGCTACTGGAGTGACGGCCGGTGGTGAAGAGAGACGAACGAACGACGCTGCTTGTCTCTGAATATGTTCCGATTGTAGGGCTAGGTTACAAGCAATAACACAATAACTAAATGGGCTTGGCCCATAGGTAAAAGGTAACCTTCGGAAATTAGTCCGTTTTGCAAGGTCAAATTTCGAAAAGTCCACTATAAACCTTAAACCCATTCAATTTTACTCGTTTACTCGACGTGGTTGCTATTTGTATTGGTAAAAATTCGTATCTTGTTCTAGTCCATAATTTATCCAAATACTACGTATAAGGCTTCGTTTATGGCCCATTTAGAGGCGAGCATGCCCAATATACGAGAATAGGTCGAGTGCATTTCAGTCACTCGATGACCTATTAAGATAGACGATCATCCGAGGTCCATCTATGATCCCTAGACATGACCGACCCATGAGTTCATCTCTTGCTCTAGGATCTTGATCAATCGAGGAATTCATGTCTAACTCTGGGAGTTTGACCAATTAAGGTCCATCTCTCATTGAGAGTCTAGCAAAAATCTCGGCCCTTCTCTTGGTGGTCCTCGAAGAAGCTAAGGCACTTGCCTTCCTACCAAGTGTCCAGGTCCATGGTCCATTCATTCGTCAATGGTGTCAATGTATTGTTGGCAAACAGAAAAAGGAACCGATATATTTGTACTTATTGGTAAAATAACAAACAAAAGTTGAGGGGCTAATTTCCCCTACTTCGCCCATGTTGCCTTCGCCTTGACTGTTGATAAATTAAAAGAAAAAATGCACATCCCCCCTCGAACTTTCGACCATACTCCTTCCCTTAATAACATGGATTGTTGAGTTTCATGTATAAGAGTACCTGGTGGTTTTAATGTAAAGCTAATTACCACAACGCACTATTAACTCTGAACATCCATTAAATACATGGGGACGGGTTGACCAGCTGGCAAAAGTATCCATATGCCCAATATATCCGCTAGTCTCATTCTCACTGAATAGTCTATGTACATTTCCACTACTAACGTCGATTATCAACTACAAAAAAGTTTCTACAAGTGTGCTAATTCATATTCAAATAGATTGTCCATTATAATTAGTGTAGGGCAATAATACGTCAAAGTTTTAAACAGTATCGGTTGTAGACCTACATCCGAGTCCGAGATCCATACTTTATCTTTCATCTATTTCTTCCTCTTGTTTAGGTGCTTTATTAGTTTTCAAAAACTGTGAAAAAAAAAAAAAAAAAAGGTACTACTATTGTGAAATCTCAGAACAGAACCGCAGAATATGGAACACTAGATTTGAGGCTTCTTCCAACTCTCCCACCACTTTCCAAGTAAATCTTTATTTAACCAGTAGAAGAAAAGGAAAGACATTGGCTTTGGTCTCACTCAATGACCATGTAAAGTGCAAACATGAACTTCTAACCAAAAACTAATCTCATTACCAGTACTGGTATTACACAAACTTGACTTGATAAGCAAAACATTTGATAAATCTGTCATATTACAGCTAAGCCTCTGTTTATTGCCAGTTCACACAATCAGTACCAGCTAGGCAACAACACTACATCATTCTGAATTGGATCGACCCCTGATTGGAAATCCAACTTGTTTATAAACAAAACAAAACAAAACAAAACAAAAAGATCAAGAATACAATTATCCCCAACAATTACCTCATTTTTGTTTCTCTTCACTCCAAGAGTACAGCCTTGCCTCGTTTTTCCCAAATCCCAGTTAACTGTCACACTCCCTCTGAAGCTTTTTTGCTTAGGAACCCAATTATTACCTCTTAATTAGTCCCAGCATAGTAAAGATAGTGTCTTTTTCTATGTTTACTTGTAGTATTTGGTGGTAATAGTAATAACTGCCTGTTCTTGTCTCCTTGATCTGAGAAAAAGAGGAATCTTGGTAGTTTTGGCTGTTGGTAATGGAGGGAGTTGGTGGTGAAGGGAGAATGAAGCTGCAAGCTGATCGAGGTTTCAGTTTGGAGCCCCAAGTGTCGGTTTCTTCGCCAGTGACTAGGCAGAAAGCTGCTGCTGCAAAACAGATCATTGAGAATCATTACAAGAATTACTTGCAAGGCTTGCAAGATCGAAAGGAAAGGTTAATTTCAGCTCCAGCTTATTACTCTTTCTATTTGGGCATGTTATCTGTTATCCATTTTACTCACTTTGCTTGTTTATGGTGTTATTTGGGCTTTCGATTTTATAGATTTGGACATCAATTTGTTTGGAATTGATGCTGATTCGTTTCTTATGTTAAAACCGAGTCGAATTGAGTAGACCTAGAATTCAATTGCAGTCTGTCTTTTGCCCCTGTATTAGTTCATGCTACTGGCAGTTTGTTAGAGAACTAATATGAATTGATTAGTTTGACTCCTAGCTACAAGTTATTTAAGTTCGAGCTTTTAGTTGAGATGCAACAATTCGTTTATGGAGTCAGAGCCTTCGGTTGATGCTCAGGGATCGAATCTGACCTTCTGACATCTACACCCGTAATAAATTGTATAGTCAATGGTTCTACAAGTTCGAATTTTTAGTTGGTGGAACTCTTTTAGCTTTCTCCTGGGTAATGAAAGTTGGTGTAATTTTTTTTGCTCAAGTCTCACTTGAACTTCAGTAGGCACTTTACAAATTTGTAAGGTGGACATTTTGGGATTTATTGCCTATTAATTTTTGTTTTTATGTGGATAAATACATGATAGGAGGAGGGCGTTGCAGAGAAGGGCACAAGAAGAGCAGGTATCGAGCGAGGAGGAAGAAATGATGTTGAGGAATTTGGAGAAGAGGGAAACCGAGTACATGAGATTGCAGAGGCATAAGGTTGGGATTGATGACTTCGAGCAGTTGACGATTATTGGTAAAGGAGCATTCGGAGAGGTATGTTGAGATTTTCTCTGTACTTTTTACTGGTTTCGAACTGTTTGTAGTCCCTCTATTCCAGTAGGTTCTGCACTGGTGCTATGATAAGACTGTTAAATATTGGTGGTGGATAGAGCAAGTTATATACTTATATTGGTAGGCCACAATGTGGTATAGCATATATATCCTTGATTTTATCCTTCCTTCCTGAACAAGATGATGATGATTTGCAGAATCGTTTGATCTTCTAATTGACTGCTCTTTTTTTAAACCATAAATTGTGGTGTTATATGACTTACATCTATTCTCTGTACTATCTCATAATAATTGCAGAAACAAGATTATACTTTTTAGTTGTTTTATCTTTGGGTTGCAACTCGATTATTTATGTCTCCTGAATGTTAGATATTATTTGCAAAACAAGTAAAAGTACTGGATGTAAACCGATTTGTCGATAAAATATTCATTTTGATAAAATTTGTTTGAAAGAGAAAACAGTGATCAGCGTAGCATGCATAAAAGTAAACAAGAACTGATATGTAACAACAGATTTTTCCCTTTGAGCAATATATCTGGCCAAATCAATTTACTTCTAATAGACTACTTGTCTCATTTAGTTCTGCTTCAAGCAAATGTCGTGTCCAAACTTATCATTTCGAAGTTTTCGCAGTTAAGGATATCTATCGGTTTTTCTTCTAACATAAACACGCAATCATGTGTTCTCAAAGGACACCTCAAGTGGTAATGAACTTGGCTTTGGTGTACAAGGTGCAGGGGTGCAAATAACTTGTTCCAATTAATGAAGTACACTTGATGTCTGATTTCTAATTCTGTAATTTTCATATGAGAAAGGGAAACAAAGTTTGAAAAGAAACCGGAACCATTTGATGTTTTTTATAAACTGCTATGGTCAAATTTGTCCTTGCATCGATATACATACCTATTTTTAAAAATGCATCAAATTTCTGAGTCTTGCTTCACGTAATTGAATTTCTTGATGCATTCACCAGCAAGGAAAGTGGCAGCTTCATGCATGTGCATTTCACATACTCGCATATAACCATGTGATGTGCTGCAGGTCAGACTATGCCGTGCTAAAAACACTGGAGAAATCTATGCTATGAAGAAACTGAAGAAATCAGATATGCTTAGCAGAGGGCAGGTGAGGAATAGAATTTGAAAATTTAGTAAATGATGATTTCAACTCTTTATTTTGGATATACCCTTGGTTCATTTATAAGTCAAGGGTGACGATTCGAATTAACGGCCATTCCACCTAGGTTGAGCATGTACGATCTGAGAGGAACTTGCTTGCGGAGGTTGATAGTCGGTGTATTGTGAAGCTCTTTTATTCCTTCCAAGATGCCGATTTCTTATACCTCATCATGGAGTATTTACCTGGTGGAGATATTATGACGTTGCTGATGAGAGAGGACATTCTTTCAGAAGATGTTGCTCGGTTTTACATCGGTGAAAGCATTCTCGCAATCCATTCAATCCACCAGCATAGTTATGTACATAGGTACATACTTATTATCTGCATCACTTTCAATGTAATATCAAACGCACAGAACATGTTTTCGATATAACAGTGAAATATTAGTTACATTAGTAATGTTGAAATGACTTACTTACCTCGTATGAAGCATATAAGTTATGTTAACGGGAGGCACATAATAGCTGAAGTTAATGCTATATTTAGATATCTTGTGATACTCCGTTTAACTTTTGTGACTTGATTTTCTGATCCCATTTGTAGAGATATCAAACCAGACAACCTGATCTTGGACAAAAATGGACATTTAAAGCTTTCTGATTTTGGCTTATGTAAGCCACTGGAGAAATATTCATCAATGTTGTTGGACGACGAAGATTTTACCACTCAGGATGCTAATGACGGTGAAGGCCAGCCTTCAGACACTGCTCCGTGGCAAATGGCAAAGGAGCAGTTACAGCAGTGGAAACGGAATCGTCGCGCTCTGGTATACTTGGCTGTTTTCCCTTTCAATTTTTGTCTTTGTTTTCCTTTCTAGTTAGTTGTGTGATGCACATCTGGTTGGAATTTTTTGTTGTGTTTTATCTTATCATGGGTATTTCTTAAATAGTCTGAACTTTGAATTGCATGAAACTTGTGCCATTCTCTCCCGCAGGCATATTCTACTGTAGGAACTCTGGATTATATGGCACCAGAAGTTTTACTAAAGAAAGGATATGGAATGGAGTGTGATTGGTGGTCTTTGGGAGCTATATTGTACGAGATGCTCATTGGGTATCCTCCCTTTTGTTCTGACGATCCTAGAATGACATGCCGCAAGGTACTTAATTTGTCAGTCGACTATTTCAAGTTCATTGAGTAAATCTAGCAGCTGGACGTTTTTCACGTGGGAGAATTTTGCTACGGACCATGAAAGTACTTGTATCAATTTGCACAAGCTGCAAACTGTAGATCTTTTTGTTTTTGGGTTAGTTTACATGCTCCATTTTGTTACAGATAATAAACTGGAGGACATGCTTAAAGTTCCCTGATGAACCAAAAATCTCCGACGAGGCCAGGGATCTGATCTGTCACTTGTTATGTGATGTTGACAAGAGGTTGGGGACTAGAGGTGTGGATGAAATAAAGGTATGCAACTGTCATGTCCTGCACCCTTCGGGCAGAAAATGAAACTTATCTCAGTTGATTGGTTGACTGTGCTTTAATTTATAGATCGACAAATTATTACCTGGTAAAAAAGTAAAGTCTATTCTAGACAGAAATGACTACTCAAATCATTAGTAGTATTGTTTATTCTTATTACTATACTTGCTGTTTTTTTTAATGGTTGGAGGTTGTTTACGATTTCAGGGGCACCAATGGTTTACAGGCGTCAAATGGGACAGCCTTTACGAAATGGAGGCTGCCTACAAACCTACCGTGAACGGAGACTTGGACACACAGAACTTTGAAAAGTTTGAAGTATGTTCTGCCTTCCTTCCTTTCTTGTAAAATAGGCTTTTGATTATCTTCCACTTGTGGTTTGTTTTTTGTTCCAATTTATTTCCTAGCGATTAAGATATAATAGCTTGGATTCGACATCTTATGTTCTTACTATTTCATGCCACGCCCAGTATGGATATCTTCATATTTTGATAAGAACATGCTTTTAAGTTTGTGCATTCTGTTTTAGTAATATATCTCTAATGTTGTTATCTGCTGCCATTTGTAGGGAGAAAATCCACCATCTAATGGACCAAGAGTAGGACCGTGGAGAAAGGTAAATGAATTTTCTTACATTCTTAAGTACTTCGAATGTGAGTCAATAATAAAGAACACAATGATATAATAAGTTTGTTTTGCACCGGATACACAGTATATGCGTACTTTGTGAACAACAACAGAGATGTCTTTATTCCGCACTAACTATTGGCTTATTCTAATGAGCAGATGTTAGCATCCAAAGATTCTAATTTTATTGGATATACTTTCAAGAAATCTGATCTCATGAAATCAGCTGGAACTGCAGGTATGCATGCACCCTCTCTCTCCTATTTCGTTTTGTTGTTATTGTGCGTGTGTATACTAAAATTTTTGCTCCTTTCATTACATGTTAGAATTCTGCTTCAGCTAAATGAAATGCAATTCCAAAACAAAGATATCACTAATTGATTGTGCTTTCCCATTGGAAAAATATTCGAATAGTTCCCACAATGAATCACCCATTAATAGCAGCTATTTATAATTTATATAAGTTTAAATACTGTAATTCTAACAATCCCTCTACCTCTATATATGATATGGAAATTTCTTTTGAAATTCCTATATATGAGCTGCATTAGCAGCAACTGGCAAGTTTTCATTTCTAATCAAAGGCTGAAGAGAAAAAAGTTTAGGCATGACTCCAGGCTCCTTATATCTGCTTCCTCTGGCATAATTATGACATTATATATATTGTGATATTTATTGATCTCCGATATTTTTGGTGACCGTGCAGGCATAGATGTTGCTTCCAATGGACCATCAAAGCCTCCCTCATTAAAGTCACTATTCGGTATGTTCACTGTATTTTGCTTTATATCCTCTGCAGCTCCATCCTTTGTTTTCTGTAGATGAGAATGTCACTGGTTGAACTAGTCATACGCTTTCTGGTCATTTCAGTTCAAAAGACTTGGTTTCTCTCTCATTCTGCTGTTGCATTCATATCCTGGTTTGGATTCTAAGAGCCACATTTTTATCATGTTGTTCGTGAGGATATTTAACTTGCAATAAATTGCAAAACCCCTTCACTTATTCTGGTTCATTATACGGGTTCAGATTGTGTGTTTTATCGTCAAGCTATCTGCTAAAAAAAGAAGTTTCTTTACATGGATACTCGAATTCCATGGCATAAGATAAGACTTGCATAATAGTAACATATGGAGTCAAGAACTCAAGAAGACAAAGAGTTCAATATTGTTCATTGTGCAGAAATTCTCTTGACATTATTGTTTATCTCATTATCTGTCATATCTCATGATATCCGGAACAACTGAAGCTAACGATCATACTTGCTTCATGATCCTTTTCTATTGCAGGTCAGATGGACCTACATGATGATGTAATTGTGGAGGAGGAAGCAAATTAAGGAACATATCTGATATGAGTTTCATTTTGGTTCGTCTACGAATTTTGATTCTTCATGGAGTTGTATGAATGAAGCGGCTTCTTTGTGCATAGAAAGAGGGTTGAATCAGTTTGCAGCTCGATACAATTTTGACCATTTTCTTATTCTTTTCTCCCTTCACTTATGCGCGCACGAATGGTCAAATACAGTAGAACAAATAAGTGTGTTAAGTTCTTGGAGTACATTTTATTTTTGTGGGGAAAGATTACCTACATTACAGAACTATCCAAATTGATCACAATTATCATTATCTGAGGCTGCAGTTATGTCTATTCTTGCCTCTATATGATGGGTTATGTTCCCACAGGGACCCTTGGATCTGTTCCGAATTTTTCATGTTGAATCTAAAATACTCCTACACGAAAGACACTGTTTCTACTCGTTTAATAATATAACAGCACATTAGGCAGAATCGCGAGTCTAGTTTCAATTCTGGTTTATTCGTTGCTACCTCATTCGGATTCTCATGAGTCTGAATGAGTGTTATCGAGTATATCAAGTCAAACATAGCTCAGCTGATTGGATAAATGAGCACTAGATTGAGATAGAACTTGACTTAAGGCTTAATTAGCCGTGCCAGTTCAAACTTTAACGAGTTGAGACGAGTCAAATACTCGTTAAGTTCGACTGGCATACTCGTTTATTACCAGAAAAGTTCTCCAACTTAAAATTGATTCTAACATGATCAGTCTATGTAAAACCGTCAGTTGAGAATGTCAGTAGATGTCAAAAACAGGTAGTATTTCATATGGCTTGAAAGTGGATTGAATGTCGTTATGTGATTAGCATATAATTGTGAATTACCATCCTATTCGAAGACTAAATCACATTAATTAGTACATGAACACATTCCACTTAAACTTCGTTAATAGTTCTTCTTTGCCTATATATACACACCCACACTAGCAAAATCAGCAAACTATATATACTTGGGTGAACAACATGGACAACAATGCATTATATGTTCCTCTTTTTCTGTTTCTTCTTACAATACTTGCCTATGTTGTTTCTTCACATAGACACAACAAAAGAAACCAAGAAAACAAAACCAAACTTCCTCCAGGTTCTTTGGGATGGCCTTATATTGGAGAAACTCTCCAACTTTATTATCAAGATCCAAGCATCTTCTTCTCCAACAGACAGAAAAGGTACGCCATTGACAAACCCATACCGTTTTTATGTCGGAACGAATTAACATCAGAGTTTGTTATGCAGATGTGGAGATATCTTCAAGACTAACATACTAGGATGCCCTTGTGTCATGTTGGCCAGCCCTGATGCAGCTCGGTATGTGCTGATAAACCAAGCACATTTGTTCAAGCCGACGTACCCCAAAAGCAAGGAGAACCTTATTGGGCAGAACGCGCTGTTCTTCCACCAGGGAGAGTACTATATGCGACTTAGGAAGCTCATTCAGGGGCCTCTATATCCTGAGTCACTTCGTAATCTGGTGACAGGCATTGAGGCATTAACAGTTTCTGCATTGAGTTCATGGGCAGATGGTCGCGTTATAACAACTTTTGATGAGATGAAAAAGGTTACTGTCATTCAGCAGACCATATCTTTAAAAGAAAACATTGAAAATATTTGAGTTGACTCATCTGTTTTAAGTTGTAAATGGACAGTTCCCCTAGTGTTTTCCAAAAATCAAGTCTGATGTTAATAGCAATACACTACACGCAGCTTTCGTTCCAGGTCGGTATACTAGCTATCTTTGGCAATCTGGAGCCTCACTACATGGAACAACTCAAGAACAAGTATGTTATAGTCAGTAGAGGATACAATTCATTCCCAATGAATTTGCCTGGAACTCGGTACCACAAAGCAATGAAGGTAATCTAAGATATGTCTTAGTCGATTGCTTAAATTTTTCAGTTTGCTGAACACTAATGAATAAATTACGAAACTTGAAGGCAAGAAAGGAGCTGGGTGAAATTCTGAACAAGATTACCAAGGAAATAAAAGAAAAGGAGCTAGTAGAAAAGGGCATGATCAGCTGTTTGCTGAATTCAAAAGATGACAAAGGTGAAACTCTAAATGATGATCAGATTGCGGATAATATTATTGGCATACTTTTCGCTGCACAAGACACAACTGCCAGTGCCTTGACCTGGATTCTCAAGTTTCTGCACGACAACCCCAAACATCTCGAGGCTGTTAAGGTAATTCAGGTCCGATAATGGTCAAGTACAATGTTTTTGTTCAACTAGCAACTCTCACATCATCTGATACGCATTGAGAGCAGTTATCGGCATGATAACAAATTTTGATTACTGATAACAAATGCGGGTGCAGGCCGAACAGAAGGAGATCTACCAAGCAAATATGAATTGGAATTGTGGCTTAACATGGAATCAGACAAGAAAAATGCCCTTTACTAACAAGGTAGAATTTTATTTGGCCTGTATTTTGATTAAAAGAACATTGAAATCTTAATGTGCATGTCAGTAGATGAAACTTAAATGAATGGTTATGATTTAAGGTCATTCTGGAGAGCTTGAGAATAGCCAGCATTGTATCTTTCTCATTCAGAGAAGCAGTGACTGATGTTGAATACAAAGGTAAGCATACAACTTTTATTACAAGATATATACTCCATTCTTTTCATACCTTTTAATTCATGAATGTGTGTGTCAAATAAGGTAGCACATGTGTTTAGCAAATTTAATTCATACTCCCTCTCTCCCCCCCCCCCCCCCCAACAATATCCGAGTTGACTTTTCACTCCTTTTTAACACCACATAAATTCTAAATTATATCAGGAAAAAAACAAGAAAATAATTTTATATAATTTTGTGTTTTTTTGTATATAATTTCCTTGGACTGTTTTAGTGGTATAATATGAGAGTAATTCAGAATCAAAGACTGACTGAGAAGTCAATCCGTATTGTTCTACGAAACATAGTCGGTATTACCTAGAATAACATATAATGGTATTTTTCTTAATTTGTTAACCTACTCCTCCTTCCGTGCTCCCTTCCCATTTTTATTATTGTGGACTTGTGGTTGTCATTTATTAGAATTTGATAGGTATAAATGAAAGTTGAAATCAGGGTCGGATCCACCTCTAAAAATGGGTGTACTTGACCGGTGGGTGCATTAACTTAGGCTATGTTCTCTTGAAAATCATTAATTTCAATTCAATTCAGATTAGTTCAGACGAAGAGAACAGAGCCTTAGTGGTGTCTAATTTGTGGAATCAATGAATTTTTATCTTGATACTTTAATCAGATCAATGAATATATTGCAACTTAGTGGTGTAATAATCACCCCTCAATGAATATATTGCAACTTAGTGGTGTAATAATCACCCCAAGCAAGTGTCTGAAGTCATTTTATTTTGTCATGAACCTCAGCAGTGTGGCCATGAATAGTAGTAGTAACTTTTAAAAACACTGTATGTGACTGTTGGTGCAGGTTATTTTATCCCAAAAGGATGGAAAGTCATGCCTTTATTCAGGACCATTCATCACAACCCAGGAATCTTTGCTGACCCTCAAAAGTTTGATCCTACAAGATTCAATGTAAGATTTTATTCTTCAAAATCACTTTTACCAAGCCCTTCTTTGTATACATTCTCTCAGAAAATAGCAATTCAATATACTTATGTAGTAAGTTCTTCTGCAACCGTCTACCATTTTACCAGGCAAATTATTCGAATTGATCTCATTTGTAATTTCTCGGCAATTTCAACCCTGACCCCTAAAGACTCCCACTAATTAAAACTTGATTAAAATGACGAAACACACTTGTCACATTTGAACAAAAGTAAAAACAAATATATATATATATATATATATGCTACCTCACAAAAGATTCGTTATCATGATTTCACGGTCAAAATAACTTTCACAATATCCATATGACCATATAGTGTAGTGGACTCTACTATTGGATTTGACTACACACAAGAGTGGCACAGAGTATGATGTTGCGAATGTGACCTAACTAAATTGGTTAAGCTCAAGTCCCATAACTTTAGATTTCATGGATCGATTATCACGAGTGCAAATAGTTCATTGCTAGTTTTGTGACTGGTTCGATTCATTGAATTGAAGGATGGTCCTAAACCGAACACGTATATGCCGTTCGGGAGCGGTTTGCGTTCCTGCCCCGGAAATGAGCTTGCCAAACTGGAGATGTTCGTTTTGATACACCACATTGCCTCTCACTTCAGGTACAATCTATTCTTCTGCCAACAACTTTATACACTTATGTATAAACTGTGATCATTTAATCAGATAGACACAATAATGGTTTGCCAAAAGATCAACAAAACAGGGGAGTTTTAGAAAATACTATAAAATACTACACTTCTGGAGAATGGTGTTGGAAATTTCTTTTCTAGCATTCAAATAAAGGGATGAATTTGATATATGAACTTTGTTTAGAGTGGTCCTAGACCTAGTATAGGGAAGATAGTTATGCCCGCGTGACAGTCGAACAAATCCACGAACGATCAACAGTTGTGGTTGAGAGACTAGTGGAAAATGATATTTGACAAGAGAGATCCTGATGATTACTTTGTAGGTATGAACTGTTGGGATCTCAGAGCAGGATTCAGTATAGTCCCTTTCCAGTCCCATTACATGGTCTACCGGCCCGGTTCTACAAAGCAGAATGGACCAGATAGATGATGTAACAGCAATCCATGGAAAAAACAATTTTCCTTCTATTTTGCTCCTTGTAAGCGAGCAAGATTAGATGATTATTATGGAATGATCAAAGATTTGGTGATGATAAAGAATTTGGCAGAATCTATTTTCAATCCTCAGTGATTTATTCGCTTTGTTGACTAGGAAAAACAATAATGTGGCTGGACATGGCCAGCCAAGATCCCACTCCATGAATCTATCTTATGTAAGAAAGTATGAATCTCAATCAGTTTATGATGTTGATGTTGTTGGCCTACAATGTTAGAGTACATATATGAGAGGCCTCAAGGGATCCAGGTGGTGAGTGTGTGTGATTGGTCTTGTGAAAGCTAGTACTACATAATGATGCCCTAAACTGAAGACCACACTCAAAAAGAACGTGTCCCCAAGGACAATAATTTGCACACTGCTAATATGCAATTGATTCTGACATCTTTAGATTTTCATTCGATATTCAGTACATTATACTGGCATGAATTCTGCTATCTCGTTGATGTCTCTTTACGACTCAAACCAACAACATCCAATGAATACGACTAAAACCAATAAACATCCAGTGAACATACGTAGTCATACTCAAGTGAATTTATTTTTGATGTAGAGATGACAAAAGGTGCAAATTTCATGAAATGTGTCTAACTAGTAGTATACTGACAAGTGATAGTAAGTAGTATTTCTGTAACTCATGCAAGTATGCAACGACTTACTGCACAAAGATTGGAGACCTGAGTAACACCCTTCGACAAGAAAGTTAATAATCAGTCCAACAATTTCTACTGATCATCCTTGTGTATGCAATGACAAACTACTTCGATTTTACTATGACGTAGAGGTCATGATGTCTAACTTGCTCTAATAAGGAAAAGGTACAACTCGCATCCACCAAGATTTGAAGAGTAAATAAAACGCTTCGACAAAGTTCAAACTGATATTATGATTCACGTAACATACGTTGAAGTATCGATAAAATTTGAAACCAGGAGACCCAGAATTATTATGAGCAGAGATGGACTAGTGTAGTACTGGATACTTATTCTAAATAGCAGTCCTACTATCGATCTGTAAAACTGGTCCATGCTAAATATGCAAAATAGATATACTGCAGTTGAAATTATTGATAAACATTATTGCAATATCACCCAGGTTACATTTATCATTTCAATTTCAAACCGATATCACACACAATACCACCCCCCCTGAGTTTCATCAAGTACTATATTACAAACGCGAAAACTGCCAGAAATATTCTGAGCATAAGATTCACTAGAGTTCTCAAATAAGGCACAAGTAAAACTTGTAGATATCATGTGATTGAATCAACTTCTTGAGTAGAGGAAGGAGAGGAAGAAGCTGTGTACTTTGTAATGGCTTCAAGAATTCTCTCTTTGTCTCTTGTTGGAAATGCTTCCAGCAGGACACCGTTTTTGTAAAAATGGAAAAGGGGAACACTCTGCACAAAACCAGTTATTAACTTAATAAGAAGACGGAAATTGAAAACATTAACTAGTTTTCCAAGTGTACATTTTTGCACATCAACATAGTCACACAAAATAATCCCAATGCTTCGAGGACACGGCATTAGATAGAAGTAAAAATGCTGGAGTTCAGTGCCATCTTAAGTGAAACAGATTCCAGACAAGCACTAAAATGAATCATATTCCCAGAATAACATCAATAACAATGTAGAACACTAAAACCTGTAATTACAATAATAGTTTCCACATCTATCAATATTACCCTAAGCCTTGCTAGATGCTTCGGGGTGCAACTGACCAGTTCTACTGGGAGCAATAAGACCAGCATGCACAAGTTATTACATTTGCAGTTTTCGTTGGAATGATTTGTTCGCGTAAATTCATCCAGCTAGATCCCTTAAAAACTTCTAAACCACACTGTATCAGTATTGATTGGTTGCAATCTCAAGGAAAGGGGAGAATGCTGCTACATTTACAGGGGGATAAGTTCTACTGTAGTTGCCAGCTACTTCAGGTAGACCTTGTTCCATACATGGAACTATCAATTCATTTTTCAACAAAGTGAATTTTATGCCAATTTTACCAAGCAATAGTGAAGTAATGGCAGGAAAAAATAATCTAATTTAGGTTTGATTAAACTTTAAAGTTTCCATTTTGTGCTCAGTGATATTAGAATAGGCAAATAAACTTGAAGAAAGATTCACATATTGTTTTAGCAATGATTAAATCACAGCTATAGAAATTTCCAATTTGGAACAATAGTTTCTAAGAATTCCTGATGAAGGTCAGTACGGCATACCCTAATTCTTAACCGGTCAGCAACCTCAGACCGCTCATCATATTCATCAAGCACCTGCAGTAATTTGCCAGCAGTAAAACTTATTTCACAAGTATATTAAAAACAAAAAATGAAAACTTTTCATGTGAACCATTGCTATGAAATGGAGAACTGTTAAAAGAAATTTACCACAAAGTTAATGAATTGTTGAAACATTAAAATAGAAATATAAAAAGCCCTTGATAATGTTGTACGAACTCATACGTGCCGATGTACAAAGTTATTGAGGAAAAAGACTGCAGATAACTCACATTGTGTTTCAGAAAAACAACTGGAGAATCTTGTTTACCAGATCCCTTACATAGCTTCATAAATCCCTGTTCGATATATTTGCAGCTGCCACAAGAAGTTCGATAGAAATCCACAACAACTAATGCATTAGATTCTTTGGCATTCTCCATAATTCTTGAAAGTTCCTCGTCCGTCTTAAACTCTCTTACGCACTCAACAGGGCAGAGTTCATCATCATCACCATATAATTCTTCCACATTTTCATCCAGGGTACTTTTTATCTTAGATATTTTTTGTCGGAAGCATTCTTTAATTACAAATGTTGCAACTCCATCCAGTCTATTAATTGTAGCCTTCAACTGACATGAGTTTATGGTACTTCTGTTCACAAATAAATGGAAAGATAATGCAGAGTGTCCAATCTCTACTCGAGCACTGATTTTCCCCAAACAGTAAAAGAGGGGTTTTGTATCAAGAAATCCTTGTCTTTGCATTATAAATAGAGCAGAAACCGAAAAGAAAATCAACAGCATGCACGCCGGAGGTATGTGACATGTACTATTTGATTCCACTATACTGCAACTCCATATAATATGGCTTTAGCTTTTTGAGAATTCCTTTGTGTCATCTTCTACGAAATAAGTGTATGAGCTAAGCTGTCTATTAGATGACCCAGTTAAGTAA
Organism: Plantago major; assembly: GCA_026545765.1. NCBI lineage: Eukaryota > Viridiplantae > Streptophyta > Magnoliopsida > Lamiales > Plantaginaceae > Plantago > Plantago major. The sequence goes on from CM048839.1 coordinate 32,695,892, forward strand.
TAGATCATTCCCAGCTTTCAATATAACCTGTTCACATATACACACACATTCAGTTGTAGAAATTTCGGCACCATAAATGAAGAACATCGGTAACAATCAAAGAATTTGATGCATAACTGAAGTCTCTGAGGATTATGAGTACAATGCTCACAGAGTCGAAAAATTCATGTTAGTCGTGCTTCGAACAGATGAGCTATTCATTTCTTTGTCTGCAGCACTACGCCACAGGAAACACAGACAAGGCAGGCACACATAAAAGAAACCAAAAATCCCAACATAAGAATGTACCAAAAGGACCAAAAAATGGCAACAAGAAACTATAAAGCGCAGAAAACATTCATCTGTCTGGCAAGCACAAAGAAAGTGATAAAAAAGATCAAATGAAAAAACAATTCGTGTCTAATTACCAAATGTGTATATGATGACACAAAGCTGGTTACACATAGCTAGATGCATTTATCACCACACACATTTGAACATTTGCTCTACAATTCTGCAGGTCAAGTTTATCTAATTAACTTAGTTACATTCAATGTACGCTTCCTTAGAACTTTCCATATATCACAAGCCTAGAACACAGTGCCTTCTTTCGTTTTCTCCCTTTCACAAAACGAATCTGATGCTTAAGAAACTCGGCAAATCATGCTGTCAATTCGTACCATCACGGGTGCACAATCAAATGTCAACAGAATTCGTAATGTTACAACTCACACACATCAGAGAATGTAATATTACATTTGAATCTACTTTGATCCATGTAATTCGCCATTTTTAATCAAATAGATCCCAAACTCTTTCTGATCTTAACCATACATTACTAACAGTACATACATGGCGACTCTATTTCACAATCGCAATACGTAAGTTCACAGTGAAATCAAGTTACAATCATCAACTCACATTTCCTTTTTATCCAAACACACACACAGAGAGTAAAACCAAACATGAAATGCCAAAGGAATCAAATAATCAGACAGCTAAAGAAGAAACTAAACAGGCATAGGTACAAAAAAAGCGGAAGAACGAAATTGTAGCTAAACAATTATTAATAACTGTACCGATATGTGGCAATTGGCATGCTAAACGATCAAGAACATGAGTTTATGAATGTTAAGCTAATGAAATAAAGTAAAAGTATGGGCTTGAATTGAAGAGTCGGGGAAAGGAGCTGCTTACTGGAAATCTCTGTAATTTGAGGACAAGAAAGCACAGCCCGTCTATGGATAAGGAGGAGTATTATATCGTCATTATGAACATTTTTAGCCTTGTAGGAAGGACTCTTTAGCTAGAGAGCTCTGGATCTCCAATAACTAACCAAATTAGGGTAAATTTTTTTGGCACTGGAGTAAAATTTATCCTACGAAGTACTTCCTCCGTCTTGGAAATAGTTTTCCGTTCACTTTTGGGTGGAGAAAATAATATTTTCCGTTCTGAATAGTTTCACTTTGATTTTCGGATCAACTTTTTCACGATTACAATTCTTTCTTAAGCGAAATGTAAAATGCTCAATTCTTTTATATAATGAAACTTAAAGGACTAAATTTTCATTATATGATTTAATTGAACATTTTACATTTGCGGTTTAAGATTAATTCAGAATAAATGAAAAAGTTTGATGCGAAAAGCCAGAACTATTCCGAGACGAAGTAGTAGTAATGAGGCCCTCAAATCCATCCATCCATATATTATGTAAAGCACAATGGTCTAAACCTCACCAGATTCATTCAGTCCTACGTGTAATTTTGTGGAGTTAGTTACATTTTAGTCAGTATATATTTCAATGTTATTTTTGGTATGTTGATTGCATATATAATTTTTATTAAATCTCATATAACTTTATCTAAAAAGATTCGAAAAATATATGGAACATATATTTGAATTCGTCGTGACAAGACGAATCTATATGCACCAATCTTGAATACTACTATTAATTAAATAAATTATTTTATCTATTAAAATAAAATATAAATTTATTAAATAAGATAAATGAAATACTGAAATTTTAAAAATAAAGCATTTATTAAATTAATTCAATCCTACGTGGAATTAGTTGCATTTTCAACCGGTATATACATATTTCATAGTTTATTTTTGGTATGCTGCATATATAATTTTTATTAAATATCATATAACTTTATCAACAAAAATTCGAAAAATAAATTGAACATATATTTGAATTCCTCGTGACAAGACGAATCCCTAGACACCAATCTTGAATACTATTATTCATTAAATAAATTATATTATTTATTAAAATAAAATATAAATTTATTAAATAAGATAAAATGAAATAATTAAATTTAAAAAATAGAGAATTTATTAAATTAATTCAATCCTACGTGGATTTTGTGGAATTAGTTGCATTTTCAACCAATATATATTTCACTGTTTATTTTTTGCATGTTGGCTGCATATATAGTTTTATTAAGTCTCATATAAATTTATCTACAAAACTCCGAAAAATATTTATGTTTATATTAATAAATATTTATATTTTCAATTAATATATAATAGATATTTTTATTTTCAATTATACATTTTCATTCTATGGTTGAGCAGATTCCGAATCGGGGGTGGGGGGGGGGGGGGTAATTTGTTGCATAAAGTTTTGCCAGGTCAATGTTTTAGCGCTTAGATTATCAGTTGGGTGTTCTTATATAATATAATATAATATGATATGATATATAAAGTTGATGAGCTAAACCCACCAAATTCATTCAAATTCCATCAATCCTACGTGAAATTTTGATTCTACGGTTAAGCAGAGTCTGAATAGGGGGAACATAGTAGTGTTGTTGTGGAGATCATGTGAGCAATGTTATTGCTTGGTGATAAAATTTTATGTCTTATGGTTGCTTAAAATGCGGAAGGTTCGCCAGCCAAAAACTAAATTTGTTCGAGATTTTGAGTGGCAACATGTAGTAATTGATATGGATTTTTCTTTGGTGATTAAATTTCTTAAATCGACAAATTTTAGCTTTGCCCCTTTGTTTCACTTTTCAAATAAATTCAGGTATTTGATGGAAAATTTTGTTCCATATCTTTCACTATTAAACCTGCCTATCTCTTTGTATTAATAAAGAAAAATCAGTTTGTCGTATTTTTTCTGATTTATTTTTTTACGTTTCAATTGGTGTTTCTCCAATTATGGAGGATGGTCCAAGCATAAAAGAAGTAGAAAATTACTAAATAATATACTTATTTAAGTCATAGTTATCATGAGAATAATTAAGTTTGAGTGTACATCTTCAACAAAATTAAAATATTTCGATATAATAGATGTTGATGAAGTGGATTATATACTATAAGGACAATACTAAGCTAATCCAAGTTTACAAGAATGGAACTTATACAACCTTAGACCATTCCCAATGGTCAAGGTGGACCGTGACTAGTGGCATCCGTGAGCCACGACTGAAACGACGATAAAATCTGGAAAAATCATGTCCAGTGGGTCGTGGCCACGACCATGAATAGCATTTTTTAATAGATTATTATTATTATTATTATTAATTAAATAAATCATTTCATTCACTAAAATAAAATATTAATCTCATATAACTTTATCTACAGAAATCCAAAAATATTTTTAACATATATTTGAATTTGCCGTGACAAGACGAATCTATAGACACCAATCTTGAATACTATTATTAATTAAATAAATTATTTTATTCATTAAAATAAAATATAAATTTATTGAATAAGATAAAATGAAAGAATAAAATTTTAAAAATTAAAAAAAAACTCATTAAAACACATTATAAATAATTAACGTAGCATCAAGCGTTCAAAAACATATTCATTTTAAATAGTTTAGCATCAAACATTATGAACAAACTAAAATATACAATTATTTTGATTAGCCTCATATATATATATATATATATATATATATATATATATATATATATATATATATACACGACCATATCATTTGTGCAATTTCGGTTATTCTGGCCACTTTCGTATATTTTTCTACTATATTATAAATTTGATGGTTTACTAGCACACATGATCCGCATGTGCATAAATGATACTTGGAGCGCTTTTTAATTACTTGGACATTTTCTAATACAAAATTAATGTAAAAAGAAATTCATTTTAAGTTGTATTAACTATCTTCGTTTCTTTTTATTTTTTAATTTAGGTTTCGACTTTTCTCTAAATACTTATGTATGAAAAATAATGAATAGTCGTATAGTGAATAAAGTAGAAGAGGTGAGAAGGTAAAGAATAAAGTAATAAATTAATTTTCAACTTTTAGGCATGTGAAGATGAGATCTATCCATATATTATAAAGACCAGTTTTTATTATCAATTATAGCTATACTACTTTGGCCTCAAATCAATGTGAGAAATTCTTTCATTTTTTTAGATTAAAAAATTATAAAACAATTATAATCAGGGTAGATTTATTTTTGATGCCAAGTTAATGCGTATTTGTTACATTACAATTTTAATCTAATTTTAATCTAATTTCGCCAATGATATTCAACCTTTATAACTATTTATAAATGTGATCAATCAAATCTTCTAAATCTCATAATTCCATCAAAATCGCCACGCATGACATTTTATGATTAAGTTAGTCAAAACTACCTTTTTTACTCTCTATGCGGAAAAACTCTCTTCGATCTTCTCTCTACTTTACATAACGGGCCTGGGGGATCTGATACTCTCTAGATGGGGAAACTCTCTAAGATCTTCTCTCTACTTTCCTGATCTCCATAACGAGCCTGGGGGAGGGCAAGGATCAGCTGATACTCTCTAGGTGGGGGAAATGTCTTCGATCTTCTTTGTACTTTCTTGATCTCCATGACGGACCCGGGCCATGTGAAATTATGTTCGTAGAATAATAACTTTTGTGTCTTTGGTGGGGTGACGCATACCACCGCGGGGTTGCTGGGAACCGGTGGGTTGGAAAAAACAACCGTAACATGTGAAATTACGTTTGTATAATATTTGTGTGTGTGTGTGGTGGTGTGACCACATATCACCGCGAGATTGTTGAGAATAACCCTATTGATTGTATTGTATACTTTTGTATTTTATTTTGGTTCCATTTGAGGGGATAGATTTTTTTTGTAAAAAACATGTACATGTTACTAATTAATAAGTCGGGTACGGTAGGACCATATTTTTACATTTTCTATAGTTAACATAAGTAAACACTCAATGATATAATATTGGATGAAGAATGATTACCGACTGACACCACGACCAACGTTGTCTACAAGGAATTTTAACTATCTTATTTTCTCGATTAATTTATTTAATCATCACATTTCTATTTATTATTAAAAGTAAACTATATCGCCACGGGTTAGTACTAGTTGATTTTTAAAGTTGAAAGTTGGATAAAATAATGTTAGTGGTATACTTTTGAGTATATTTAATGTTAAAGTTGGGTGAGTGTTCTACAAAAAAAAAAAAAAAAAAGTTGGGTGAGTGGTTGAAAAAAAAAGGAAATAGAAATTTTATTTGGAACACTAAAAATGAAAAAATGGGAATCTATTCTCGGTATGGAGGTTGTAGAATATATTAAACACAATGTATGCTTGGTCAACCCTGTTAAAAGTTAAAACATGCGGATCCGGCTCAATCTAGTCAAAGTGCATAGAGTTGACCACGACATACGATCTTGATTCAGAAACTTGGAACCTACCGTTCTAAAATAGTCAGTTTCATTTCTGATTCTAGAACCATGAACCTTTAATTATGAAACAATTTTGAACCATGATGTTGGGATTAAATATGTGTCTTACGAATCAAGATGAACTACCACGAACTAAGGTACGAGATTTGAGACAAATGCTTAAAGGGATATTGTCTGAGAGGCAACATCTGATAAGCATCTTGGTTCCGACCCGCACACTTAGAGAATCTAAAAAAACATATCATTTTAAAGGACTACTTATCATCTCTGACCCGCTGAGGTCCAAAGAGCATGCCGCCAACCCGCAAGACGTCCGAGAGCATGCCTCCGTACACTAGAACCATGCTCAGGCTGACACGTGGACGTCATGTCCTACCTACTAGGACATGACGTCCGAGGGACATCTATAAATATACTCACTTCTCAAGGTGACGAGGTAATCATTCGTGCACTTACTATTCATCTCTTCCGAGGGACTTACGGCTCAGACCCCATAAGTCTACGACCGGTCCCCCCCCCCCCTCCCCCCCCCATTTTAAGTGTGCAGGATTCGAGGGACACTTTCCAAGGAAGCCAAGACCTTACATTCCTAGGAGGCACTATTTACTTAAAAGGCTTTTCCCCTGGAATATTTTCTTTTGGTGAGCAGTGAGCAGTAAGACGCACCGACACGTTTTTACCCTCATCGTATTAGCGCTGCCTGTGGGAAACACTTCAAAAAGTTCATGGATCCCAAGAAAACTCAAGATTCAAACACTTCCAAAAGCAATCTCCCCCTACCGACTCAACTCTTCCAGTCCTAAACATTACCGAGCCGAACATTGTCGGAAACGAAATGGTCCGAGCCACACGTTCTTGATATGTCCAGGCTCCTACATAACCAACCCAGAATGTATTCCAATAAGGAATAGTTGAAAGTACTCACTCAAGCTCTACAAGAAGGGCAAATAATCAGGTCGTTGGAGTGACAGTAATACCACCCCAGATATCCGACCACATGATCCCGAGGCCCTTGAGTTCCAACGAGACTAGTTCGCAGCCTTCGTTACTTCCCTTCAAGAGTGTGCCCAACCAACAATCTCGAACTTGAACAGACCTGCTCAGATGTCCAACTCAACTGGAGGAATGACACATGTTCAAAGGGGAGAAGACCTCAGGGATGTTTTGAACCGAAGAGTTGCACTAACTACAACACCGGGTGAATTTTGCTAGGTTGATGAAATGGTCTGGTATCCTCGGATTCAAGAAATCCAAGCCCCCTTTGTGCAAGAATCATAATTGAAAAAGTCGAATGAAGATGTAAAATCCCAACCAATATGGAGCAGTACGATGGAAAAAGTTGCCCGATCAGTCACAGAGTCCGATACGAGAGCCAATTGGGACACAATGATATTTCCAACCACCCTCTATGTAAAAACAATAGACTGGTGGCTTAATTTGACGCAATTTTGTCATGATTTCACCAATTTCTGAAGGACAAAAGACCCGTAACCCAGTTGGAAGATCTAATTCGGAAACCATGAGAATCACCGAGGGACTTTCTAATCCAGTTCCGAGAGGCAACTCTGTCTGTCGAAGATCAAATTCAAATTTGATTACGAATTAATTTCAAATTGTAATGGTGAAAATTTCAAGAGTAAGTCTCCGGAGAGACGGTCTCTAGATAATTTATATAGAGACGAATCTATATTTTCAAGAAAATCATCGATATTATTAGTCAAAACACCGATATATGTTCTCAACTTTGGTGTTTTTTCATATTATAACATGACTTATTTAACAACATAGACGTTTTGATTAATAACATTCATGGTTTTATTGATAACATAGTCTGTTTGTTGATAAGTTATACAAAGACCGTCTCTCATGAGACTTTGTGGAGCCGGTCTTCTGAGAGACGGTCTCTAGATAAATACTAAGTCTCATAAAATTCTTATTACATTTTGAAAGTCCAAAAAGACCACTTGTTTTTCATAAAAATTATCTATATTTAATGTCTCCCATTTTTCCCTTATTTTTCTCGCGGATCCTTACTCGCGGGTCAGGTTTTTGGATATGGATTCGGGTCGAGCAGTTTATATCCCAAATTCAGTATAAAAGGCCATTTTTCCATTTGTTTTCCTTTTTATTTCCATTTAGAAACGAGCTCTCCCTCCAGAAAGCTCCAAAACCCTATTTTTCTGCATTTTTCTTCGATTTCGATCCATATTTTCTTCGATTTCGTTCGTTTTTCTGAAGATTTGATTTGAATCTTCGGCTTTCTTCATCCATAATGGTGATGGCAAGGTTCGGCAGGTGGTGAGGATGTGAAGATTGGCGGCTGGTGTAGGTGAGGTCAAGTGCACGGACCAGATTCGAATCTGAATGCCCCGATGTTGGTGCAGGTACGAGAGCCGGATCTGAAGGAAAGCAGATCTAGATCTGAAAGCGACTCGCAAATCCTTCACGGGCGACACCTTAACTCCATGTCGAAGTTCGAAGAGGATCTCCACCGTGGAATCTGACTCTAGGCGATTTGCAAGTATTGGAGAGCTGATCAGAGTCGAGATGAAGATTTTTTAGCAAACCGATTTCCAGGATCCGCCGCGGGTTGCTCCGAGTTGTTGCAGGTAAGGTTAGAGCCTTCTGTGTTTGTCACTTTCCGTAATTAATCATTTGAAATTGATAATTGTTTGATACTTCATTGGTTACATGAGTATATTTGTTCTACTGGTCATTTGGTCGTTTTTTGTTGTTCAGGAATTGCTAATTGTTTGTTACTTGATTGATTCATTTGGAATTACTAATTGTTTTTTTGTACTTTATTGATTCATAGGTGTATTTTTATATTTTTGTTAATCATTCGTAATGTTGATAATTGATAATTTGTTCGATCTGTTTAGTGATGTGCTTCTATGTGCATATGCCTATAGTTTCCAATCACCTCCGATTTCTGGCATAAGCTCCTCGAGCTGCCGCTTGAAAGCAGAAACTGCTCCTCACTCTTCATCGGTTCGTTCTTCTTCTCTTCTCTTCTCTCTACGTACTCTCTCTGTTTCTATTGGTAGTTTTCTTATTGCAATGGAGCTGGTGTGTTGTTTTACACTTCGTTTTGAAGTCAAAATTGCTGCTAATTGTTGATGATTATTGGTGAGTATCGAACTCAAATTATTGCTAGTGTTGTAGTTTGTGCTATTGATGTAGTTTGTTGTCTGATTCAGTTTCTTCTCGTGCTTGTTGATTAATGTGAGTTGTGTGTATTTAGTCACTGTTTCCGGTTTAGTTTTTTTTTTTTTATAAATTGTCTACGTTTTACTGTAAATTGTCTAGTTTTTTTTATAAATATGGTCTATGGAGAGAAATTATTTTTAGTGTTGTGTAATAGCTCAAGTTCTGATGCTTTGGACAACTGGACTAATGAAATATGAACATAATTATCTAGTAAGTTTTGTCTAGTTTTTAGAGGATATTGTCTAGTTTTTACTAAATATTGTCTAGCGTTATTATCAAACATAAACATAATTGTCTAGGAAGTTTTGTCTAGTTTTTAGAGGATATTGTCCAGTTTTTACGAAATATTGTCTAGTTTTATTATAAAAATGAACATAATTGTCTAGAAAGTTTTGTCTAGTTTTTAGAGGATAATTGTCTACAAAATATTGTCTAGTTTTATTATCAAACATGAACATAATTGTCTAGGATATTTTGTCTAGTTTTTAGATGATATTGTCTAGTTTTTACGAAATATTGTCTAGTTTTATTATCAAACATGAACATAATTGTCTAGAAAGTTTTGTCTAGTTTTTAGAGGATATTGTCTAGTTTTTACGATATATTGTCTAGTTTTATTATCAAACATGAACATAATTGTCTGGGAAATTTTGTCTAGTTTTTAGAGGATATTGTCTAGTTTTTACAAAATATTGTCTAGTTTTATTATCAAACATGAACATAATTGTCTAGGAAGTTTTGTCTAGTTTTTAGAGGATATTGTCTAGTTTTTAGGAAATATTGTCTAGTTTTATTATCAAACATGAACATAATTGTCTAGGAAGTTTTGTCTAGTTTTTATTAAATATTGTCTAGTTTTATTATCAAACATAAACATAATTGTGTCTGAAGTTTTGTCTAGTTTTTAGAGGATATTGTCTAGATTTTATGAAATATTGTTTAGTTTTATTATCAAACATGAACATAATTATCTAGTAAGTTTTGTCTAGTTTTTAGAGAATATTGTCTAGTTTTTATAAAATATTGTCTAGTTTTATTATCAAACATGAACATAATTATTTAGGAAGTTTTGTCTAGTTTTTAGTGGATATTGTCTAGTTTTTAGAGTATATTGTCAATGTTTTACTATAAATTGTCTAGTTTTTTGTATAAAAATTATATGTTTAGTATAAATTGTCTATGTTTTACTGTAAATTGTCTATGTTTTACTGTAAATTGTCTAGTTTTTTTTGTATAAATTGGCTATGATTTAGTAGAAATTGTCTATGTTGTTTGTTATTGTTGGTTTAGTTTTTTTTGTATAAACTGTCTATTTTTTACTATAAATTGTCTAGTTTTTTTAATTAAATATTCTATATTTTAGTAGAAATTGTATATGTTTTTTTTTATGTTTTTGTTGTATGTATTAGGTTTTCGTAAAAATGGTGGCCGAACAAAGAAATTGAAACGTTGTGGAAGAAGGTGTCTACGAACAAGTCGAGTGTGATGAAAGCTATTTTGTAGATTTATTTAATGTTTTTAAAAATACATGTATTTTTATAGGTTGTAAATTTTTGATTATTTTGTATACTGAAATTTATTGTTTGATGAATGAAATTGAAGTTCATGTTTATTTTTCTAAATTTTTTTTCATTGGATAAATAAGTTGTTACTAATGTATGCATGTTAAACATAGACATTTTTACGATAAACATAGACAATTTGATGACAAAACTAGACAATTTGGTGTAAAAATCATAACATGTGGATTTGAATGAACATTTATGAGCTAAGTAACTTATTTTTTTTAAAAAATCATGGTTGACCCAAATTGGTCAATTCGACCATGAAAAATTAGACTGTCTAGTTTCTAAGGTAAATTGTCTAGTTTTAATGTTAAAAGTTTTATTAACTACAATTTGAAATGAAATACATTAGAAATACTGTTGCTAGGTTCTCATATATGCAACTTCTAGGTCACCGACGCATTCGTGACAAAGATTGTACTTGAACGGGATCCACGTCTCCTTAATGTGCATGTTGTAGTTTAACAACCTTTTCTTACAAAAAAGTGGAACCAACATATATTATGGATTCTTGAGTTTCATCTTTGAAATTCGTAACTGTAAAGACCCACGACATGAAGCCACGAATGATACACCTTCTTTATCGTCCTTCATTTTCGCTAAACCTTCAAGTCCTTCATTGCGAATATTAACACTACTACTAAATATTTTGATGTAGTTCAAACAATATAGTGTTTCTGGATCCTTGCATATTATGGCCATTTCCATTAGACAATATGCACCATATTCGAAGTATTGGACCTGGATTGAACATTGGAGAAACTGTTTAGCAAATACGACGTCAATTCAGTCAACAAATAAATAAAAAGTTTGTCTAACCAATGAATTCCTAAATACTGCTTCGGGGTTCTTTGCATTTGTAAGTCTACAGAGCATCGATTCTGGAATTTGAAATGGGCGTCGAGGGGTAAAATCCGCAACACGCTTGGAGCGTTACATATCTTGTTGAACAACGGGCAACTGAAATAGACAAACACTGTTAGACTAATTAATTTGAAAATGTAATTAGGCAACGTAAAAGAAAGGTTAGAAAACCTATTGCTTGCATTTGCCCATGAAGTGGGTGAATCGATAGCAACTCTCTCCATAATGTTGATGAGCATCTCCATATTGAGTTTCAAGTGTAATGGGAAATATGAACATGATGATATCTTCCCTTTTCCCTTCATTATTTATTAGCTTGCACAAACGAATGCAGACACATATATAACTGAAGACTGAAAGACGTGGATCGAATGGAACGGACTGGATGAGATGAGGGGATACCCGAATTCGGAAATTGGCTTGTGATTAGTGAATCCGGACGTGATATATACTGCTATTTTTTGAGTTGTTGTAACGTGGCAATTCAATTTTTCTTCCTAAATTTTTGGTTTTGTTGTTAAGATACTACTGAAGTAGGTTTGTTCATTAGTAAATCCCTATTTATTTGGTTATTTCATTCTAGATAAATATTGTTAGTTGTTGGAAGTAGATTTCAGATCTGATCAATATTGTTTAGATTTCATATAAATAGGGAATTTATAAACCAATTAAGATATTCCGTAACAAATTAAATGAGAATGAGTAAGATGACTTGTTCCGTAACAAACGTATGTAGACGTCGGTGGATGTGGGGAGGACATTTTCCGTAACAATATAGTAATTTATGTATTTTAACTATAATTAGAATACTTTTCCCATAAAAATAGGGAAGATTTAAAACAACTTATTTGAAATTTATGTTGACTTCACGTGGATGATTAAATAGAAGAAGTAAAACAAATTCAAATTTATGTTGACCGGATGACTCAAATATTAGTGATTTATAAATGAATTGTTTTTTGCTAGAATTTGCCACATAGGATTTTTGCATACGTGGCATAGCTCTCCTTCCATCTTGATCATCACTTTTATCATATATATAGATGCATGTTAAACATAGACATTTTTACGATAAACATAGACAATTTGATGAGAAAACTAGACAATTTGATGTAAAAATCATAACATGTGGATTTGGATGAACATTTATGAGCTAAGTAACTTATTTAAAAAAAAAAATCGTGAGTTGATTGGCCGTAATTCATGAAAAATTTAATCGTCTAGTTTTTAAGGTAAATTGTCTAGTTTTAATGTTTAAGTGGACTTTTTTAACTTTCCTATATATAGGGGTCTTTCGCAAAATGGATTCCTAGATAAATTATCTAGTGACTGACTATTATAATACTTTGTGAAATAATATAGCATGTGGTTATAATCCCAAAGATCGTGGCGGCCTGTAAGTTGCAAACGAATTTAGAATTATACGGAACCTTATCGGAGTGTTCATTGAAATGCGTGTCGTGTTGAGTTGATCATCGAGACGGTTAAGTTGTCCAGACTCCATACCTACCAACAAACCTTACCATCTCTCTCATTTATACACAGACAAAACAAAACAAAACAAAACAAAATACTCTTGATCTGCACGTTTTTACCTCTCAATTCATCGATTTCTATCGATAAACTAAGAGTCGAATTGCAGCCATGGCGACTCAGCTGAAAGCCGATGCGATTATGGATCAGATGAAGCTCCACATGTCCACCGATGCCGGGAAACAGCTCGTCAAGAAAGTCGGCCTCGTTTATCAGATCAATGTTGCCCCAAAGGTTCAATTTTTCGCCTCTTTTGTCTATTTTTGTGCTCAATTGGACTTTCCTGCTGATATATCAGTTTCGATTTGCAGAAAATTGGGTTCGGTGAGAAGTCTTTCGTTGTTGATTTGAAGAAAGGAGAGGTTAAGGAAGGTTAGGGTTTTGTTCCCACACTCAGCTGAATTATTATTGTGTTATTGTTTGTTGTTTTGATGTTTACTGGTTTTGTAATTATCCGAAAGATCAAAGATTTATGCTAAGTAGTCTATTAGATATGATCATATGATGATGAATAGAATCCATTCCAGCATTGCACTATAATCCTATAATTTAAAAATTCATTATTGCGATCAAGCTCTTAACTTCGTGATATTGCTTTGAATATAGCTTGAATCGAATAGCCCGTGACCAGTTTTAAACTTTTCACACTGCAGAGTTATAGTTGGGAATTGGTTCCTAGAAATAATATTACAAGTGAGCATTGTCAGAGGAAACCATAACAGAGTTATATGCTGCTTTGCCAATCCAGACTTTGCGTTTGAAAGTTTCCGGGACTAATTTCCTTTTATGTTACCTAACGAAAGGCTTTGTAGAAACAAAGCAATGGATGTATAGTAGTAACCAAGTTCTTAAGTATTTAAGCAGAACATACATAAAATAGGGCTAACTAGAGTTCACAAGTTTTGTTCCTTAATTATCCTTTACCTTAGCACTCTTTGGTAGGCATAGAAGAATTATTTTAGTGTGTACTCGCACCAACCTATTCAATTGAGTATTTTAGGAATAAATTGGGACTTTTTGGAAAATTTAGGGGCATCCTGTATTGCTGAATAGAGCACCCACCCTGCATAAATTCGAAAAAGGATGCTAATGAATTGTGCCTTTTCGTATGTTTGTTCAATTTTCCTGTAGGCTGTCTAAACTATTGAATTGTTAATGTTTCAACTGAAAAGGTCGTTGGCTTGAAATTTAAAATTTGCAAATTTTAATGCTACAGGTGCATATGAAGACGGGAAACCAGATGCGACCTTCTCATTTACAGATGATGATTTCGTTAAGGTTGCAACTGGAAAAATGAATCCTCAAATTGCTTTCATGAGGTGCCTTGCTACTTCTTACTCACCTACAGTTTGCTTTATACCAGTTGCACTCTTATGCAGTATGTTCTCACTTCTCTGACCATATGCAGGGGTGCAATGAAGATAAAGGGAAGTATCAGTGCAGCAACAAAATTTACTCCCGACATTTTCCCCAAGCCATCGAAAATGTGATTTGTGAGCATGCCAGTTGCCATATACTGAAAGATTACTAGTCGAGGGTTCATTTAATGTTGTAATTCAAATGTGTTAGTACTTCTATATTTTTCATACAGAGTTAAGGCTATCTTGTTATCAAATAATACGCACACACGTTTATTTATTGAATCTTTGTCAGTCACTTCTGCTTCTTAAGACTACCGCGATCACTGACAAATTGGAACTTTTTGCCTCTATTTCATAGGGTTAGATTGTTGATACCTGAATAATGCTAGTACTACTTAGTTGGAAAGTTTTCATGGTTGAATCTTTTCTACTGGTTTGAAAATGTTAGTTTATTTTGTTATGTTTTTCTGAATTGAAAGAACAATGCTATATATCAGACAAACATTTCACAAGTGTTTTAAATATACAAAAAAACAGAACAAGAACACTGTCTTTAATCTTCCTGGACTTTAGTTCAAAACAAATACAATCTCATCTTCTCTAAACCAGATAGTACCAAGTCATCCACTAATAAACTACCTTTCACAAACCAAAATAAACAAACCATTGGTGTTTATTTATTCCATAAAATGGAGGAAAACAGCCTTTTTATTATGTTGACCTTTCTTCACTTCCAGTAAAAGAGGTTGTTTTCCTTGACTTCCTGTAAACCTTTTCCACTCCCAGTCAAAAAGTTGTTTTACTTGACTTGACCTTTGTGGATAATCTTCCCAAGGGGTTTTTGGTTTACTTGACTTGACCTGGCATTTGTTATTGATCTTGAAGTCTTTGTACACTTGGAAGCAAGTATTTCCCAATTGTAGTGGAGTATTATTCATTTGTTTGGAACCATTAGCTCCTTTTTATCAGTGGTATAAAAATCTCAATTTCTTTTGTCAATACTTTCACTGCTTTCATACTATAATATGCACTACTTCACGTGTTAAAGTACTTATTCTTCTTTAACAATCGACACTATTCATGTGTTAGCCAGAACTAACAGTTTCCAAACAATTTCTTAAATTTGGTTTCTCATGGCATTGCCGGTTCTTGTTTTCCATTTTCACACACATATGGATAAGTGTGGAAAGTGGAAGATTAATTATTCTTGTAGCCAATTAATAAGATTTGCACAACATAATATGTGAAAGTGAAAATAAATGCCTACGTATGTACATAATTATGTTTGTAATCAAGCTAAACTAATTACAAAATGCAACTTGCACGTATCTAATTACAATTAAAACCAGTAAGTTTAGGAAGTCCATTAATTAGTAAAGGATTATTTTGTGCTTCTAAAGTAATGCCAATTTATTGCAAATGTTCAAAATCATAGCAATCTTATTCTTCATTTTGTAGAAAACAAAAATAACGCAAGACACCTTTTTTGTTTTTTTTGGTGTACTTTCACACCTGTATATATATATATATGTATACTCATGTTGATGTCCAAGTCAGATCCTAAGCAGAAAAATCAACAATGAGTACAAATTCCCCATCTTATGCTGTATATCTATGTCTAGCTATCACTTTCTTACCTGCCTTTGTGGCTCCTACTCTGCTGTTTCAGGTAACTGTAGTGGCCTGTTTTGTTATGTATGTCATGATTTGGTGTCTGTTGGTTGAGTTATCGATTGATCGATGTTCAGGGATTCAACTGGGGGTCGTGCGATAAGCCTGGAGGATGGTACAACTATCTCCTTAGTGTTGTAGATGGCTTACCTGCTGCTGGAATCACTCATGTTTGGCTCCCTCCTCCTTCACAATCTGTTGGACCTCAAGGTCAGTCTCTGATATCGGTTTCTTGATCTAGCTCTCCCTGATTTTACTGCTTTATTCGACTGATTCTTTATCGTTTGATGGATCACATTAGGCTGGTTTGAGGTATTTGTTGTGGTAAAAATGATTGTGTAATTTTGACTTTCGATGTCATGAGTTTATTAACTTTCGACTTAAAGTCACCCTGAAAAAACACTTTTGAAATGCTTCATAGATGAAAATGTCTGGCAGTGTACATACAAGGGGAATCAAATTGTCGCCCTGCGCCTTATTTGTCTCTGTTGTTCGATTCTAATCTGACTCTTTTTTGTTTTAGGATATCTTCCTGGTAAGCTTTACGATCTTGATGAGTCCAAGTACGGAAACAGTGGCGACCTGAAAAAGTTAATTGCGGCCTTAAACAGCAAGGGCATCAAAGCTGTGGCAGACATTGTGATAAACCACAGGACTGCTGCAAAACAGGATTCAAGAGGAATTTACTGCATCTTTGAAGGCGGAACAGATGATGATCGCCTTGACTGGGGTCCCTCATTCATCTGCAAAGGTGACAAGTACTCTGATGGTCAAGGGAATCCTGATTCTGGAGAGGATTATGAAGCCGCTCCAGATATTGACCATTTGAATCCCAAAGTGCAAAAGGAGCTGTCAGATTGGCTCAACTGGCTCAAGAGTGATATCGGTTTCTCAGGATGGAGATTCGATTTCGTGAAAGGATACTCTCCCAATGTCATGAAAATATACATGGAAAACTCAAAGCCAGATTTCGCTGTTGGTGAGCTTTGGAACGGACTCTCATATCAGGGTGGTAAGCCGGATTACAACCAGGACCATCACAGGAACGAGCTGGCACAGTGGGCGCAAAACAGTGGAGGAGCAATCAACGCATTTGATTTCACAACGAAAGGAATACTTCATGCAGCATTACAAGGCGAGCTCTGGAGACTGAAGGACGGGAACGGCAAGCCTCCAGGATTGATTGGCATTGCCCCACAGAACGCTGTCACATTTATCGACAATCACGACACATTGTCGCAGAACTTATGGCCGTTCCCTGCGGATAAAGTGTCTGCTGGATATGCTTATATCCTAACTCATCCTGGAACTCCCTCCGTGTTTTACGATCACCTGATTGAATGGGGCAAAAAGGATGAAATATCGAAACTGAGCGCGATTAGAGGGAGGAACGGCATCTCTCCGACAAGCAAGATTGAGATTCTGGCTGCAGATGCAGACTTGTATGTGGCCAAGATTGATGGCAAAGTTATTGTGAAAATAGGGCCGAAGAATGATCTTGGAAGTTTGATCCCACCTAATTTTGTGCTAGCAACCAGTGGGTCAGAATATGCAGTTTGGGAGGGCAAGTAATTTGAGCCTTTTCATTAGATATGAAATAAAGATATAGAACATGGAAATGATATGCTTTCAGTTTATAATCTTTCCATATTCAAATTCTTTTACTTCCATTTTCGATAGGCGAGTAAACTAAAATTTGAATACAAGTCCAAAGAGTTTAAAACGATCGAGAATACTACTCATACCAATAAGGTGTAACTTTTTTTTGGAAATTCATCTATAAGAACTTCAGAGTTAAGCGTGCTTGCTCTGGAACAATTTTGGTGACCAACTGAGAAGTCTCCCAATTCGTGTACGAGGGAGGACAAAGTGCGTGGTTTTACAAACTGTTTAATTTCAAAGAAAAGAAAGACTTATTTTTCAGTAGAATAAATAAGCACATTTAGACCTTATTTTTGAAGCTATCTCAACTTTATTTTAGTCCAATCACACAGTGATGAAATTCAATTACATCATAAAATTACAACCTTCTCAACACACATTTTATTCCATTCAAGTAAATCATATTCAACTTCCAATTTATCAACCCATTGACATTTTATTCATTATTCATTTATTTTTTAATTTAAATAATACTCAATTTTACAATTTTACTTAGGGAAAATTACAAAAACCACCCCTTAAAAATGCCCCCTTTTTCACATTCATTCCTAAATTGACGACTATTACAGATTAGTCCAAAATTAACACAGGTCTAATTTGAGAATTACATATACCCCCAAAAGTCAACTTTTTCTCCTATTTTATCTTTTCTTAATAATTTCATAATCATATTAATTTTATTTAATTGCAAAGTAAGCCCCAACAGTTTAAAATTATTATAACTAAATCCCCAAATGTTTTACTTATTAAATTTCTTACCCTCCTTCATCCTCCTTCTTCCCCACCACACCACCACCTTCTTCCCCACCACCTCCAACCTTCGTCACCACCACCACCACTCGCACACCACATCTCGAAACCGGATAATTCCATGGGAATTCCCGTTATGGAGCTTCCCGCTCCAGATCTGGAGCGGGAAGCTCCAGTTCCGAGCTTCCATTGAAGCTCTGTGACAGAGCTTCCATCGCAGATTTTCCATCGCGATGGAAGCTCTTCCGCCGGGAAGATCCAATCTCACTACAAGAAAACAGGGGTTTAGCGACGGAATTATCCGTCTCTAAGGCCTTAGTGACGGATAGACGCCCGTCTTAATGACGAACATCCGTCGCTAAATTACGAATTAGGGCGTTCTTTCCCTAATTCGTAGTTTAGCGACGGATAATTATCCGTCGCTAAACTACTGTTTTTTAAATTTTTTTTATTAAAATTATTTTATAATTTTCACCTGTTTTTTCAACCAATATAATAGTGATATGTCACAAAGGGAAAATTGCACTAATTAACAACAACGATTCGTCCAAAAAATAAATTATCCAAAATAAAGTCTACATATCCGAATATAAATCCAAATATCCAACAAAGTAAAAGGTAGCATAGTATCCAAAACATCAAGACGAGGGGCCGGGGGTATTCTGGCTCATATATAAGCGGCAGAGCTCTTCCATCCTCTGATTCATACGAGCCTGCTCATCCCTGAGATTTTCAATCTCAGTCTGGAGAGGAGTCACTGCTTGATTTACCATATGCTCGACCTGCCCCTGTGTGTAAACACCACCATGTCCCTGAGATTGCTGCTGGGACACGGAGAAGCTTTGCGTCAGTGTCTCGCCATAACTACCAAGACCATAAACCCGACCCTTGTTGTCGGGTGGGCTGACCTGTAGAAAGATTCGGTCTTGTTCTTCCACGGACAACTCCTCACGCTCGAGCAGCCTCTCCGCAATGATTCGCTCCACCTCACTCTGTAATAGTCAAGTGTATACGAATTGAGCTACAATTTCATATTTAATTTATAATACACATGCATATACAACTGTAACACTTAGCAAATACACATACCGCAATAAGCTCGGACTTCTGGTCCACCCAAACGCCGTTCTTGAACTTCCCCATCTTCATTTGCTCTAGGCAAGTCTTGGGTTGTTGATTCACTAAAGAACATTATATATTGCAACAAGTAGTTAGTAAGTTGGTAGGAATGCAAACAAGTGGTAAATTGGTATAAATGAAAGCAATACACATGTGTACAAATCATGTTGTAATCAGAACACACATATATACTTACCGACATCTGGCGATCAGTGACAACAGCTCGTGACCCGTAGTGATGCCTGGCAGAGCCCTTACCATCTCGCGGCTCAGTCAGCCGGTTCTGCCTGTTCTTGTAGGACTGATCCTCGACGTGATTAATGCTCCAATACTCATGCCATATAGCCCACTCTTCGTCCCCAATATGTCTATACTGTGGCGGCTTTCCTTTGTCTCGGTATTTTTTCATGTCAGCCACCATATGCATATACAGGCCAGAGCCCAAACTCTCGAA
Organism: Plantago major; assembly: GCA_026545765.1. Classification (NCBI taxonomy): domain Eukaryota; kingdom Viridiplantae; phylum Streptophyta; class Magnoliopsida; order Lamiales; family Plantaginaceae; genus Plantago; species Plantago major. The sequence goes on from CM048839.1 coordinate 32,715,740, forward strand.
AACAGGCCACATCTGGGGAATAAGGCCAGTCGGAATGTAGTATTTTTTCTACATTCCAATTCCATTCAAAGTAAAAATTAATGCCCCAAGGTCACAATTTCAAGATAAACAATGGTGCATTTCACCCAAGTGGCTAACATACCACACAAATTGTCCTAGAATTTACTAACACAATGGTGACTAACATATCATCCAAGTAAGTGGCTAACATACCACACAAATTGTCCTAGAATTTACTAACACAATGGTGACTAACATATCACCCAATTAAGTGGCTAACATACCACACAAATTAGTGAACTAGTTCATTAATCGATTCTCTCTACAAATAAAGTATTGTAACATTTACCACAACAAATTGTAACATTTAAGCTTACCCGAAGCTCATCAAAGTAGAAGTGCTTCGTCTCAGCCTTGAGTGTGCTCCACTTTTCGCCTCTCTGGCCCGACAACTCCCTCCTAAGCTTGAATATCTCATGCAGGTCGTCTGAAGATTGCTGAGGCCACAACCTGCAGTTATGAATGACATATAGAAGAGTACATATATTTATTAGACAATTCATGTGACATATATATAAACACTTATCTTAAGTTATGTTCTACAAATGTATATATAATACTTACTTCCTCCTGCCATTAGGGAACAACACCAACTTCCCCTCCCACGTAGCACCATCGACGATCTCGGTATATGGACACCCGTCGGTAATCGTCTCGGTCCATAACCACCACCAGACGTCCCATGCTCGATCCATCGAGTCTGACTAACATGAGAGTAGATGCCCGATCCACTGTGGCTACTCTCGACTGGTGAACACAGGTCCCACTAGACACAGGAATCGTAATCGCACTTTCTTTGCCGGGCATCTGCAAAAAGCACATGACAAACACAAACAAATTGTATTAGTATAAATTAAGACATGAATTGGCATGTAATGGGAAAAGCATATAACAATTAAGATACATATACTCTACACTACACACATACTCGATCCTCGTCACCAATGGTTAAGTCTACATATATGTCTTCGCAGGTGTCAATGTACTCATCACGGCGCCTATAGGATTTCTCGCCGTTCATCGACAACCTCTTCTTGGTACGAGTTGGTAGTTGATTTGTCCTTATGAACGCATTTCAACTCGAGCGGCCTTGTATGTGTATCGCCGCCAACCACCGCCTTTATCGCGTTTTAGACTTGGATATTCAATGAACATCACTGACGTGTTCGAGCCGCCAAGATAAAAGGTTCAGATTTAGTACGGTACCTCCTCCTATGGTTAATCTCAAACATTTGATATTGCTCGTGCACCTGCACCATTTTGACCGGGATCATACCAATGACATCAAATGAGCGGTTCTTTTCAGAGGCACACCGACATATTCAAGCCTCACAATTCATTTAAGTTTTCCATAGAAATCAAACAAATCATCACCTCCATTTTGATCAGCCCCTTTCACACACACCCCACAATTGCTAGTAGACTTAGACGTGTCAGAATCCATTGTGTGAAATCTAAGACCATTTACTATATACGATGGAAAAATGGATACTCGACTGAATGGCCCCTCTGCTAAAGACTCTAAGTAAGGACATGTGACTTGGTTTACAGGATCTCGGACATAGTCCCTGAACCAATCAGGAAATTCAATTGGCAACTTCTCTTCAAGCAGTTCTTCAAGTGTGTCATCTGCCATATTTGGATCCATCTTCAGACAACGCTTTTTGAAAACGCTGTGGACATGATGACATGATTAGATAGTAGTTAGAAGTTCAAATTTATGTGTTATAATAAGTAAGCTGCTCACCTAGCAAAGATCTTCATAAATTCATCAACTTCAGCACAGTTCGAGAGGACATAATAGTGGGCTGCCTTCACCTCCTTATCTGTCAGCCATTCTGTATTCCTTTCGCCCATAGGTCTACCTGAGATCCTAAATATTGAAAGTGTAACTTCATCATCCTCTTGAACTTCATACGGTATGCGCATTTACGCCGCCTAGATGCCTTAGTGCACGTGGTCTCCAAAGTAATAGCAGAAGATGGCGACTTCGTCCTCACGTATGCATTGGCCATCGACCCCTCAGGCTTACCTTTGTTGCTGACGTACTTCTTCAATTTTCCCAAATACCTGTAAGTTTTATATATATTTAGGTAAGATAATGTTCCTTCGGAAAAAAGAACATTTTAGGTAAATGGATGCCTTTATTACACACCTCTCGAATGGATACATCCATCGATACTGAACCGGTCCAGCAAGTCTCGCTTCATGTGGGAGGTGAACCGGCAAGTGCTCCATAGAATCAAAGAAGCTCGGTGGAAAGATACGCTCGAGCTTGCATAGAATCAATGATATGTTTCTTTCAAGATTTGCTAACACTTCATCCTCAAGCACCCTTGAGCATAAATTCTTGAAAAATAAGCTCAGATCGGCGAGAGCGCTCCATATAGGCTTAGGTAGTAGTTCTCGAAATGCAACAGGGAGAAGCCTCTCCATGAACACATGACAATCGTGGCTCTTCATCCCATACATCTTTGTCTTCTTCAAATCCACACACCCTCCCAAGTTCGATGCATAACCGTCGGGGAACTTCAATCCCCTCACCCAATCAAACAGCTTGTTCCTAGCTTCAATGTCAATTGTGTAGGCTGCCTTGGGCCACAGTCCCTTATCATTCCGCTTTGTCAACTCAGGCCTATTACAAAATGTATCCAACTCAGATCTAGATTTAACTGTATCCTTTGTTTTCCCTATAATGTTGCAAATCGTGTTGAAGAAGTTTTCGAACACGTTATTCTCAATGTGCATGAAATCCAAGTTGTGACGGGTAAGAAGAGTGCTCCAATAAGGCAAGTCCCAGAAGATGCTTCTCTTCTTCCATCCACAATTTTTGCTAATTTTATCGTTATGCTTCTCCGACCCAAGTTCAATTACTTTCATAAGACCCAATCTTTCTATCTCTGCAAGTATCTGTGCACCAGTAAGTTTTGTCAGGGGCCCTTTCATTTCTACTCGACCCTTCAAGAATTGAGTCTTGTTCTTCCTGAACGGATGATCTTTTGGTAGAAACCTAAGATGATCAAACCAACATTCCTTTCCGCTCTCCTTCAGTCTAAATGCACTACTGTCATCCAAACAATGTGGACAAGCATTAAAGCCCGCGGTTTTCCTTCCAGATAGCATGGAGTAAGCTGGAAAATCACTCACGGTCTGCTCTCAAGTTGAAGTTCTTCTTCGTTGACACATCATATGCTGGGATACCTTTTTCCCACAACTCGATCAGCTCCTTGATTAGGGGCTGCAAGAACACATCCACCTTCTGTCCTGGATCATATGGACCGGGCACCAAAGCAGTCAAGAACATGAACGGTTCCTTCATGCACTCACCGGGGGGCAGGTTGTACGGTGTCAACATAACTGGCCAACAAGAGTACTTTCGGTCACTTCCAAAGGGGTTAAAACCATCCGTACAAAGGCCCAATCGTACATTTCTAGGCTCCGCTGCAAACTCCGGATAGCTCTCGTCGAAGTGTTTCCATGCAGGTGAGTCTGATGGATGCTCCTTTCTACTCTCTACCGGGATTACTCTCTCCTTGTGCCACCGCATTTTATCAGCACAAGCACTTGAAGCATACAACCTCTTCAAACGAGGTGCTAGAGGGAAATACCACATTTTCTTATGTGGGAGATTTTTCTTCTGACGTTTCTTTGAGGCGCCCTCCTTGTAACGCTTGTACCGGTCCTTACCACAGAACTTGCACTTCAGTAGATCTTTATCCTCCTCCCAATAAATCATGCACATACCCTCACAACAATCTATGGTTTCCATGGGCAACTCCATCTCTCGCATCTTTTTCTTCGCCTGGTAAAAGTTAGTGGGAACTAGGTTTGGTTCTGGACAAAGCTCCGACATTACTTGTACCCATTCATTGAAGCTCGATTCAGATTGCTGGGCATTAGCCTTACAACTCATTAGCCGAGCCAACAATGACAATTCGGTGTGCTTACACCCCGGATAAACCGGCTTCTTTGCGGATTCCATCAAGTCGAAGAAGACCTGATCCTCGGGATTCGGAGGCTCCTCCGCACCCCCCTCGGTTACTGGCTCCCTGGTGTCCATGAACTCTGGACCCGCAATATCATATACCATTTTCTCAACCCGTTCATGATCATTATTAGCATCAGATGTAGAAGTATTTTGAGTACTTCCCATCACAGTTTCCTGTTTTCTTTTACGCTTCCCCAAATTCTCATAATCCATGAACGGCTTGTATGTCTCACCATGAGAAGTCCATACCTCATACTCAGCTACAAACCCATTACATTTCAAGTGTTCCACTACCGTTTCTGGAGGTAAAAATTGCTTATTTCTACATTTATACTGGGTGCAAGGGCACTTCATCATCCCCCCACTCAAACAATTAGTCTGTGTCAGTGCAAGTGTAACGAAGGCATCAACCCCTTCCACAAAACTAGGTAAAACTCTGCCATTAACTATCCTTTGGTACATCCATGAATGATCAGTGTTCATTGGATGATTATATAACCTGACACGTTTGAATTGATTAGATCGTATTTTTTCAACTCGATTCCCATTTCCTCATTTCTTGCATGTTATAAAGTTTTTGTCTCTTACCAAAATTCCCATTACAAATAAAGCATTCCAACCCTTTAATACGAATTTATAAATTATAAATTACATGCATTTTACGAATGTAATCACCAAATTATATCAACACACTTCATTAATTAAATTCTCATAATTTATAATCTAGTACATGTATAAATTTATCAAATGAAACAATTGCACATCTTAATTAACATACTTAATATACTTAAATCAAAACTACGACATACTTAACATTATACTAATTAACAATTCAAACAATTGAACATCTCAAAGTTAATTAACTAGCTAGTAAACATACAATTGCTTAAATTAGTCTAAATTAACTAAATTTTCCAAATATGTCAAAAAGTTAGGGTTTCAAAACGAGGTACTAAATCTTCATAATTTTACTAAATATACACCAATATCAAATTAATTAAAAGCCCCTACATACTTACAAACATCCTAACATTATACTAAAAATTCAAATTCGCAATCAATATATATCAATTGCACATCTCAAAGGTAAAACATTACCTAATTACAACTAAACTAAGTACTATATACTCTCCATTTACGTTCAATTGCTCAAATTAGTCCAAAGTAACAAAATTCCCAAATATAAAAAATTAGGGTTTACCTTCGAATCCGGAGAAATGAGCGGATGAAATTTGAGATTGACGGCAGAATTGACCTCCTTGATTCACGAGCTTCGAATGTACACGAAGAATGGCCGAAATGGTTGAGATAATTGGACGGGATTTGCTTTGGCCGAAATGGGGAGAAGAAAGGAAGAAGAATGAGGAAGAAGAAAAATGGGGAGGGAAGCGTCGCTAATAGCGACGGATAGGACTATCCGTCGCTAGATTTTCATTTTTCTATTTTTTTTTAATTTCTTTTTCCATTTTTTAATTTCTTTTCCAATTTTGGTCAACGAATCTAGCGACGGATAATCTATCCATCGCTAGATTTAACGACGGATAAGACTATCCGTCGTTAAATAACGACGAATAAGCCTATCCGTCGTTAAATATAACGACGCATAATGCTCATCCGTCGTTAGATCTAGCGACGGATATCCGTCGCTAGAGCTAGCGATTCGTCGCTAGTTTGCTGTGGCTAGGAACATGATATCTTGTAGTGTCTGGAGCTTCCTACTCTAGATTTGGAGCGGGAAGCTCAGATTGGAGCTTTTTGTGAACTTTGCCGGAGCTTTGGTGAGGGAAGGAATTTTTTTTGTTGTTTTTTTTAAAATAAAAAATGTTTTGTGGGTTAATTATATGAATTATGAAATTATGGGGGTTATTTAAAAATATTTTAGGTTATTTTTGTAAGTTATAAAACATTTGTGTCCCATGTGCAGTAAAATGAAACTTGTAAATTGCAATTAAGTCCAATTAATATTCTTTTCCATTTAATTTTTAGTTGGTCAACTCATAAAATAGATTTTGGACTTGGATGTAATTGTTGTCAATCCGGGGTTGAATCTGTAATTAGTCCAAATTTAAGGGATACCTTATGTAATTCACCCACTTTTACTTATTTTGTTGGAGTAAGTCTCTTGAGGAACCACATTTAAGAGGGACTTGAGACTGACAAACATTATCATTATTACCAGAAACATTACATGTTTTAACTAAAAACATCGGTGTTATAATACATATAAAGAAGATATAGATTATTTTGTATAAGGTTCTCTAAGGGTGTGAGCTGTGAAATTGTTTTACTAGTTTTAGCTTAATTTTACATGTTTTAGTTCTTAACCAAACTCTCAAAAAATGTTTACTCATAAAACATTATTACATTACACTTATAAAAAACTTCAGTCCGTATCTTAGGTAAAGGTTCCTGTTAGGGGTGTATTTCGAACCGAACGAACCAAACATTGACATTAACGAACGTTTGTTCGTTAATATATGTCGTGTTCATGTTCGTTGAACATCTCAACACTTGTTCATGTTCAGTTCGTTAAGGTTTCAACATGTTCACGAACTATTATAGGTTTTGTGTAGGTTATGTTAGAAAATATCTCATCCGTCCCGAATTCAACTTTCCGCATTTCATTTTGAGACATCTCAATTTGAACTTCTCATTCAATTAATGGAAAATCTCTCTCCTACTTTATTCATTCACTCTCACATTTTATTCACTATCTCTCATACTTTATTATCATCTTTCCTACTTTATTCACTATTATCTTAAAATCTGTGTTCGGTCTGCAGGTAAATGAATTTGGGACGGCGGAAGTATTATAACTTTGACTAAGTCTTATAAAAGTCCTTGTCTATTTGGAGAGTCCAAAGAGTCCATCGGTTTTGAGGAAATTGCCTAAGTTTCACATTACCCGTTTACATTTTTTGCAGATCCACTTTACCAGGTTTGGTGTTTACAATCCGGATCCGGGTCGAGCGATTTTTTTACCGAACTTAGTATAAAAGCCCATTTTTCCCCTTTTCTTCTCATTTTTCTATTTCTCTCCCGTTTCTTCAGTTAACCGTCCGTTTTCACTCCAAACTTGGCGAAGAACCCTAATCTGCTCGTTTTCACTCGCGGTCGTCAGGTTTGTTTCGTTTCTCTTCGATTTTAAGTGTTTTAAAGCTGTTTTAGTTGTTGCTTATCTGTTTTTGAGGTTTTTTTAATTTCAATTTTGATTTTTAGTTGCTTCAATGGTCGAATCGAACTTGAATGTTGATGTTGTCGGTGCTGATGGAGCTTCCGGTGGTGCAAATACTACCGTTGTTCCTCCGAAAGTCCACGAAGATGGTGTTCAAGTGATTAGCCACATATTTATCGATTTTTGTTCCGTTTCCATGGCGGATCTCAACAAATCCAGCTAACATGTTATTGATTCTAATGTTGGAGTGATGTCAGACGAATTCCAAGAGTCTAACAGGCAGATCGACAGTAGTTGTAGCGATAAAGGCGAGAGGAATGCAAATTGCAGGTGCAATTGATCTATACCTCGTTGGTGAAGACATCGAAAAGGTTTTTCTAATCTCATTATTCTCATTGTTATTGTTATCGTTGGTGAATAAATTGTCTATGTTTTACAATTTTACTAAATTGTCTAGTTTATTTTATAAATGGTCTATGTTTTAGTAGAAATTCGTATTGTTTGTTATGTTTCGTTGTTGCTGGTTTAATTTTTTGTATAAATGGTCTATGTTTTAGTAGAAATTGTCATTGTTGTTCGTTGTTGCTGGTTTAGTTTTTGTATAAATTGTCTAATTTTTTTTTATAAATAGTCTATGTTTTAGTAGAAATAGTCTATGTTGTTTGTTGTTTGTTTTATTAATTGTCTATGTTTTTATATAAATTGTCTAGTTTTTTTAGTATAAATGTCCTATGTTTTAGTATAAATTAACTAGTTTTTTTTTGTATAATTGTCCTATGTTCTAGTTTTAGTATAAATTATCTATTTTTTTTTGTATAAATGATCTATGTTTCAGTAGAAATTAATTGTGCATGTTTTAGAAGAAATTATCTATGTTGTTCGTTGTTACTTGTTTAGTTTTTTTATATAAATTGTCTATGTTTTATTATAAATTGGCTAGTTTTTTGTATAAATGGTTTATGTTTTAGTAGAAATTGTCTACGTTGTTCGTTGTTGCTGGTTTAGCTTTTTGTATAAATTGTCTATATTTTACTATAAATTGTCTAGTTTTTTGTATAAATGGTCTATGTTTTAGTAGAAATTATCTATGTTGTTCGTTGTTGCTGGTTTAGTGTTTTGTATAAATTTTCTATGTTTTACTATAAATTGTCTAGTTTTTTGTATAAATGGTCTATGTTTATGTATAAATTGTATATGTTTTTTGATTTTTTTTGTTGTATGTATTAGGTTTTCGTAAAAAGGGTGGTCAGACAAAGAAATTGATTGGTCACAAAAATTGAGACGTTGTCGAAGAAGGGATCGACGGACAAGTCAAGAGTGTGAAGAAAACTATTTTGTAGATGTATTAAATGTTTTTGAAAAGACATGCATGTATTTTTATAGGTTGTAAATTTTGATTTTTTAATTATTTTGTATATTGAAATTTATTGGTTGACGAATAAAATTGAATTTCATGTTTATTTTTCTAAATATTGTGTTTTGATTGGATAAATAGGTTGTTACTAATGCATGCATGCTAAACATATACAATTTCACGATAAACATAGACAATTTGATGTAAAAATCAACATATGTGGATTTGGATGAACATTGATGAGTTGAGTAATTTGTTTTTTAAAAAATCGCGCGTCTATCCGCGAAAAATCACACTGTCTAGTTTTTTGGGTATATTGTCTGTTATTGAGGACTTTCGGGACTCTCCAATATGTAAGAGTCTCTCGCAAGACGGACTCCATAACTTTTGTGGAAAATGGAAATGATAGATTAGGTTAGAAAATATTATACTCCATATATAAAATAACATAAAATTATTATAGATATAATTTGTTCACGAACAGTTCGCGAACGATATATTATATGTTCGTGTTCGTTTATTAACGAACATGTTCGCGAACTGTTCGATTAGGTCAAAGTTGAACACGAACTGAACGTTGACTGAAAATTTTCATGAAATTTTTCCGAACGTTCATTTCATTTACACCCCCAGTGCCTATATAATGGAGGTATGTTGTAAAGTTAATTGGGGCGGAGTCGGACAAGTAAAATCCAACGGTCAGGTAGGCAGGCAGTGCCTTAATTTGGAAGAACCCTAAATTCGAATTTCAAAAAGGCTTTTCAACTCCCGCTCCTCTCTCTCTCTCACAAGCACACTCCATTTTCTTCCATTTCATCTGCAACCAATCAATCAACCAATCCATCATTTCCGATCGTAAATTCGAAATGGGCGCTCAGCACAGCCGCGAAAATCTGGATCTTTCCGACTCCGAATCCGATACCGAGTCACAAGAAACCACTCACACTGAATCCGAATCCGAAGAAATCTACGGCACTCCTCAATCGAACCCTCAACAATCCTCAGACCCCAAAACTCCGTCTTCTCTCGACGAAATTGACTCTAGGCTCAAAGCCCTCAAGCTCAAATTCAACAACAAGACCAACACCACGAATCTGAAGAATGCGGTTAAGCTTTACAAATTCGTTGGTGGTCACACGGCCAACTCCAAATGGGTTATTACTGAGAAGCTTGTTTCCTACAGTTTCATCAAGTCTTCTGAGAAAAATGATGATGAGGACGAGGAAGAAGAAGAGGAAGATGATGAATCTGAGGCTGATTTATGGTGGGTGTTGAAAATTGGGTCGAAAGTTAGGGTTAAGGTTGGTGAGAATTTGCAATTGAAGGCCTTTAAGGATCAGAGGCGAGTTGATTTTGTTGCTGATGGGGTTTGGGCGGCTAAGTTCTTTACTGATGATGATTACCAGGCTTTTACTAAACAGTATCAGGATTGTTTGTTTGAGAATACTTATAAGTATGAGGCTAATGATGAGAATAGGTTGAAGGTGTATGGGAAGGATTTTATCGGTTGGGCGAAGCCGGAAAACGCAGATGATTCCATGTGGGAGGATGAGGATGAAATGAAGACTCCTCCGAGGGGAGGAAGGAGTAATGATTTGACTGAGGAGTTTGAGGAGGCGGCTATGGGTGGTACTGCTATTCAGAGCATGGCGTTGGGTGCTTTGGATAACAGCTTCTTGGTTAGCGATTCGGGGATTCAGGTTGTTAGGAACTATAGTCATGGGATTCAAGGAAAGGGTTTGTATGTGAATTTTGATGATACAAGGCTGAGTGGTAGAAAGTCTGCTATGGCTTCTAGTTACTCTACCCCTAGGAAGGCCTTGCTCATGAAAGCGGAGACTAACATGCTTCTCATGAGCCCTAGCAATGAGGGGGCTCCGCATTCTAGGGGTTTGCATCAGCTTGACATTGAAACTGGAAGAATTGTGAGTGAGTGGAGGTTTGAGAAGGATGGGATTGATATCTCCATGAGGGATATTACGAATGATAACAAAGGGGCACAGATGGACCCCTCGGGATCTACTTTCTTGGGTTTGGATGACAATAGGTTGTGCCGTTGGGATATGCGTGATAGGAGGGGAATGGTGCAGGACATTGTGAATGAGAATACCCCTGTTTTGAATTGGACTCAGGGGCATCAGTTCTCGAGGGGGACTAACTTTCAGTGCTTTGCTACGACTGGTGATGGATCAATTGTGGTTGGGTCGCTTGATGGAAAAATTAGGTTGTATTCTGTCTCTTCTATGAGAATGGCGAAGACTGCATTTCCAGGGCTTGGCTCACCTATTACCCATGTGGATGTCACTTATGATGGCAAATGGATTTTGGGGACAACTGACTCTTATTTGATTATCATATGTAGTCTGTTCACAGATAAGGATGGCAACACTAAAACTGGATTTTCTGGTCGCATGGGAAATAGGATCTCTGCCCCGAGATTGTTGAAGCTAAATCCCCTGGATTCTCATATGGCTGGAGCTAACAATAAGTTCCGAAATGCTCAGTTTTCATGGGTATGTGTTCATTTGTTTTCATCTGGCTTGGATTACACTTAGTATATTGGATTTTTTGCCTTTGTTTTCCTTGGTATATTGGGATTATATTTTTCAACTTGTTTGTCATCTACTCTATATCGTAGCACGATTGCATCAGGTTCATGTTAGTTTTGCATGCTGTTTGGTTTTGTAAATTGGTTTGACAGTGGATTTCTTGAGTATTTGTTTATAGTGACCATTTATTTTCATTGCTATTAGTGTGCAAGCATTAAGCGAAATTATGAGGCAGCATCATTAATTTTAAAGATTGGTTATAGAGTTGCTGATGCTCTTTTCAAGTCCTCAAGGAATGTATTTAGAAATCTTATAACAGTATCTAATGTTACAATTTTGTATAGTACTTCACCAATTCATAGTTTCTGGACTAAATCTAGGCGGTAGTGTTTAGGTACTCCGTGGATGTGTGTTTGATTGCTATACCTTCTGCTTGCTTTATGGATTAATTGCTACCACTGCACTAGCAAGATCTGATATGCATTTTATATTTTAGAATGGACTTTTATACGGAAATAATGTTTGTAGATATAGTCCTTGTGCATCGTCACAGTAAAGTTTCCATCTTGGGTATCTGTGCTTTTGAAAAATGGAAAGATTCCTCAGATCTAGTTGTTCCTTGTCTCAACTATAATTAGTACGGATTTTCCTTGTTTCTTGGTTGTTATCTTTGAAATTGTGCATTTGCTGAGATTTCTAGTGCATTAGCTTGCTTTTCTTAGTTTGTGCCTTCGTGGAACTGATGCTTTTACTTGGTGGGGCCTTTGAGATGTTCATTTTTACTTCATGCTGGTCATGTTCGCTGTACTTCATCAGCTAACTTTTCATTTGATGAGTAATTTATGTAGCTAGTTCTAGATTTACAAGTGACCTTAGTATATCTAAACCTCAGGCCTTGGTCAGTTTGTTGCTATTGGTGGAGAAGCAAGAACTGATATTTAATGAGTATCCCAAGAAATGTCATTCTTCATGAAAACAATGTTCTTTGCTATAGAGCTTTGTCTAACCTTTGATTAAGTGATTTTTGGCTGGCTGCTCTTTTCTGTTTTCATTTACATGAGGTATTAATATTGGGGGTTTCCTATTACAATGATCCTAATTCTCGATTATTTTTCCCATTTGCTCAGGTATCGGAAAATGGTAAGCAGGAACGCCATCTAGTAGCTACAGTTGGGAAGTTCAGTGTAATTTGGAATTTCCAACAGGTTAAAGATGGGTCTCACACCTGCTATCAGAACCAGGTGGGCTTGAAAAGCTGCTACTGCTACAAGATAGTGCCAAAAGATGATTCAATTGTTGACAGCCGCTTTATGCACGAGAAATTTGCTGTCAGTGACTCACCTGAAGCGCCACTGGTTGTGGCGACCCCTGGCAAAGTTAGCTCTTTCAGCATATCTAGCAGCCGCCTGCGCATTTAAACAATGCCTTCTGTTCACTTGTGCAACTCAGCTATTCATTAGTTACTCATCTCAGTGTCATGTTTTAGGATACTTTATATTGCAAGTCAATTTAAAAGATTGACTTTCTATATGGCCTGCATACTGGCAATGTAAGAAGACCAGTGTTCAAGTGATTCGGTTGCATCCCGCAATCTTCTTGTTGTAGTAGTTGGAAACTTGGAATATTAGTTATATTATGAGTTTTCAGAATTAATACTTTCTAAGTATGCTGTCTCTGTTTTCTGAGATATTCTTATAGAACAATATAGGAGTACAGTATATGGTTCATGGAAAGTCTGAAGATTCAAGTAAATAAATATTCAATCTTGTTCATGTCTTTTTAAACACTGAAAAAACAATTGTTCATTTTGGTTTAGTTGAAAGTGTATGTGCATCATATGCTTTAAACTTGGTTTTGAATGACTCGGTGAGAATCGGAAAAAAGGGCTCAAAAGATAAGTAGGCCCATGTTATCTACCACATGCAGTTAACTTACTAGAGTCTACAGCCAAGTAATTTGACAGGAAGCTGCAAGAAACAGAAACAAGGAACATGGAGATTTTAGCATCAGGTAGAGGATTGCAAGTTGTGCCCTACTCTAGCTTCACAAGGAAATACACGAATACGGCATCATTTGGCATATCAAACACTAACTGGCTTCTAAAGAAGGGTTCTGCCCTGCACCACCCTCGGACGGTTGTTCAAGCTCAGCAGCGTCCAACATGGCTTCCTGGCCTAGACCCTCCATCTTATCTTGATGGAACGTGAGACCCAACACATCTCCGCCATAACCTTTAAGTTTCGAGTATTTACCATGTTTTATCATTTTCTCACACATTTGTATGTTATTGGTAAGAATGTAGATTGCCTGGAGATTTTGGATTCGATCCCCTATCACTTGGTGAGGATCCTGAAAGCCTGAGGTGGTACGTCCAGGCTGAGCTTGTTCATTGTCGCTTTGCCATGGCTGGTGTTGCCGGAATCCTTTTTACAGATGTAAGTAACTCATACCTCGAGCTTGTTCATTCTGGGAGATTCTTCCATACACCAGGTTTACACCATCCATACACTTTGGAAATGAATGCGAATGCTACTGAAACAACAAATTTTCAGATCATGTGGCTTATTTTCAGCCTCAAGGTCTAGTAGACCTGGTTTACAGAAGATAATCTTCTTTTCATTTTGGTATTGCAATGTGGCAGTGGAAGTGTGCAAAAATTGAAGAACTATTGTCACTTGTGCAATTTCATATATATATATATATATATATATATATATATATATATATATATATTCCTCTTTGTAGCTACTACGAGCAACAGGTAGCGATTTGCCTGTCTGGTATGAAGCTGGAGCCACCAAGTTCGACTTTGCCAACACGGAGACTCTGTTGATCGTTCAGCTACTCTTGATGGGGTAATCATCAATACCCTGGCAACGCATTACTTATGACAAGTCTCAGCCCAAATATTGATGCGTATACATCTGCTTCTTGGCTGTACAGATTTGTCGAAACAAAAAGATATATGGACTACAAGGATCCGGGATCTCAAGGACAAGCACCCTTCTTCGGCATAGAAGATTCACTGGAAGGATTAGCACCAGGGTGATTTACAGCTCTCTAGTTTCTACACTGTCTATATTAGATGTCTTAGGTTGATGCATTGAAAGGAAATGAACACCATTCTATGTGGAACTTTGTTAAAACTTGCCATTGAACAGGTATCCTGGGGGTCCTCTGTTCAATCCTTTAGGCCTTGCTAATGATACAAACAATGCTCATGAATGGAAGCTGAAAGAGATTAAGAATGGTAATTTCTGATCCATCATATTCAGAATCTTTTTGATGTTCATGGTAATTTGGACTTATTTGTGTTTTCGTTCGTGTAGGACGACTGGCAATGGTGGCTATGCTAGGGTTTTTTGTACAAGCCAATGTGACTCATGTTGGCCCTATTGACAATCTCATACAACATCTATCAAATCCATGGCACACAACAATTATCCAGAGACTTGCTGCATCTGGTTCATAAGCATCTTCAACATACTTGTATATTGTTGCCTCAAATGTAACACTGCTGTTGTAACTGCAATACAGTAACCATTAAGATGGATCTCAACTATTTTCAACATATATTCCAAAATCAAACATGGATTTCAATAGAATCTGAATTCAAAACTTGACCTATACGGCTATACTTTACACTTTACAGGACAACTTTAACCAAACCAAGCTAACACTTTCAATACAACAAAACATATTATTGTTTCTTATAGCAAAAATTCAACATGTCACTGCCTAACTGTGACAAGAACAACGCTCAGCATGTACAAATATAGAATTTGCAGAACTAAAGACCAAAAGAATTGTGTGAACCCCAAAAAAGCCAGCCACGCAGAGTACAAATGGAAAAATGAGCGAAATTGAGAAACATAGCATATAAAGGATTATGCTAACTTGTGTGAGTGCGAGTGTGAGTGAGATGACTTCTTTCTAGCAAGGAACATGAATATCCGTGGGAAGATTGATTTCTTCTTCTTCTTATGTCTTACTTCTGGAGAAGACTCAGTGTCCGTGTTGGTTGTGTTCGTGTATGATCTTGGACTTGACCTTTGTTGGACAGTAGAATGATCAGGTGTATTGGCAAAATCTGCTGATTGTTTCCCGTCCTCGAAACTTCCTCTTGGACTTTTACTTACATTTGGTACTGCTGGAACAGCTCCGCTAGCTTTTCGTCTTTGCTCATGCTCTGACCTCCACTTCCTTAATTCCTGTTCCACTCCAAGTTTTCCTTCTTTGGCTTTCTCAGCTTTATCTAACGCAATTTCAAGGGCTTCCTTTCTGTCATTAAGTTCACGATTGACTTCCTCAAGCTTACTCAAACTCTTTAATTCAGACTCTTTGGCCACTTCAATTTGTGAAATAGCAGCAGCTATCCGCATATTTGCCTGCTCTTCTGCTTCATGGGCCTTTTTGCTGAGCTCGTAGTATTCTTCCAACGAAAGGGTTATTCCTGTAGGTGAATCATCGTCTTTGTCCTTCCGGGCGGATTCACTCTCCTCTAATGCACTTATAGCCGCGAGTGCCAGCTTTTCTGATGCCTTTGCAGCTTCAATTTCCTTTTCAGCTGCATGCAATCTACTTTCCATTGTACTAGCTGAAGCTTTTGCTTGCTCAGCTGCTTCTTTTGCTTTCAAGAGCTCGTCACAAGCTATCTGTGCAAGTTCCTTCGCTTGATCTGCTTCTTGAGCCGCCTCTTGTAGCTGCTTCGGGAGCTCCACCATTTTCTCTCTTTCCTCTTCTTCCTTTGCCCGAACAGCTGCAATTTCCGATCTCGTCTTATTTAGCTCAGCTTCAAGAGAAGCAACTGCAATGGATGCCATCCCTTCCCTTTGTTGTATTGCCATCAGTTCCGATTTCTCTTTATCGAGTTCTGAAGTCAAAGATGTAGCAGCCATCTTTAGGATAGTTACTTCCTCAGTCGCTTTCTCGATATTGAGCTTCACTTCTTCAAGCTCCTTCTTTGCCGCAGCAATAGCCGCCTCGATATCTTCGTGAGTTTTTTTCTCTGGTTCCTTCAGTGCATCTTCCAAATTTCCTTCTCCACCGTTAATTTTTGATTCCATGTAAGCTGCCAGCTCAGCTTTCAATTCCTGAAGTAATGAGGTCGCTTTATCCAAATTTACTTTCAGATCCTTGGTTGCCAAAACTTGCTGATTTAATTTCTCGAGTTCCTCTTCCGCCTGCTTTAGTTCTTTCTCCCAGTGAAGTGCATCTTGTTCTTTTGCCATGATTGCTCCAATCCTGTGCTCCTCTGCCTCCAAATGCGCAGCGTGTGCAGATTCAAGGGATTCCTTTGCGGTAATTAGTTCAATCATCAAATCCTCGACAGATTTTTCAACTTCTTTTGATTTAGCAACAGCCTCTTCCGCCTTTTTAAGGGCTGCATCTTTCTCTGCTACCAATAAAGTATAGTCGTTGCTGAGATGTTCTAGTTCATCTTTAACGATTTTAAGCTCCGCAACTGCAGCAGCATGCCTTGCTCTGGCAACCTCCAGCTGTGCCTTGGCAGCAAAGCTAGCTTCGTCAGCAATCCCTTGTTCCATTTCTTCCAGCCTGAGTTTCGCTAGTTCAGAATCCTGCTTCGCTTGTTGTTCTTCAGTTTGTGCCCTTTCCAGGTTAAGCTTCAATTCTTCTATCAATCGTTTTGTGCTGTCTAGCTCTTTCAAAACTTGCATTTTTGCCTCTTCGGCAGCCTCGGATTGTTTCTTATATGATGGTATCTCCTCTTGTGCTTTCTCCAGTTCTTGTTCTATGAATTTTCGTCTCTGCATGGACAGTTTTTTCCAAACTTAGAGCCGAATCAAATAAGGAAGGCAAAGAAAAGTTTCAAGCAAGGTCACAGAAACATAATGACCAAAGAATGCCAACATCAACTCTTCTCATGAAGTTTGTGTTTAATATGCAAAAACATGTAGGGAGACCTTGCAAGACCTTTTTCATGAAGCTTGTGGGATTTTCTAGCTTTCAAGTAATTTTGAATGTGTTTCGAAATGCCACCTGGGGCTTCCGGATAGCTATTTCTAAACAAACATAAGCTGAATAATTAGCTGCTTATTGTTCTAAAAAAAAAAAAAAACAAGGCTTCTTGTTTAGGCCAAGGAAAACATCATTTAATGGAAGGCTTAATTGGGTTTTGAGACCTGTGAACACTTTCCAGGAGATGTAAAAAAGCCACTTGGGGCTTCCGGATAGCTATTTCTAAACAAACATAAGCTGAATAATTAGCTGCTTATTGTTCTAAAAAAGGCTTCTTGTTTAGGCCAAGGAAAACATCATTTCTTATTTAATGGAAGGCTTAATTGGGTTTTGAGACCTGTGAAAACTTTCCAGGAGATGTAAAAACAGGACTTTGAACAACCAACTCCAATTTCATACAAAGTTGAAGTAACGAGAGACAAGGAACTTAGCGAAAGTTATATATACCTCCACAGTCTGCACACGATGGGCTTTCCAGTCAACAATTCCGCCAAACTTTGAAACAGCAGCCTTCACAGATTCAAAAGGTGCGGCTGTGTCGATATGACCTCTAATTATGTCTGCAGATTTTGGACTCCCATAGTTTGGTGGGATTTTGGCGATGATCTGACCACTGCCACCATTTTCATTTCTAGGTAGAGGAGACGAAACAGGACTAAAATCATCCTCTGGAGATAGTCGTGCTACTATTTTCATTTGTACATTTTGTTCTTTCTGAGGTTTAGTTGAGTTCAAATTCTGTTCACGTGCATGCCCATCAGAAGCAACATCCCCATGTTGAGTCGAGTCCTTATCCGGTTGTGCCAGAAGTGTGATTGATGGAATGGATTGAGAAGGAAGCGTAAAATTATCATTTCCATTATCCAGTTGATTGTTATGATCAAGTATTCCGACTGTGGTATCTTGGGTAGCCACAGGCACGCTGAGATTTTGTTCCGGACTTTTTGTTTCACCATCTGCAACCGGAGAAGCAGGAACCACGATTTGACCTGGTGCTAACAAGGAAATATCCAGTCCTGTGTCATTATTTTGATCTGGCAACATGGTAGTAGGTGGTTGATCATCCAGTTGAACAAGTGGTGGGAGTGAAGACTCTGGAGGTGCATTTTCCACAAAATTCTTGGAGCCCTCCATTTAAGCAAAAGCTAAGAAGAGTCAATTTAATACCTGGAATCGTAAACCAAAAAAGTGAAAGAAGAAATGAGTTTCAGCTCGAACCATTCTAAAGTTCTAGCAGCAAATCAAGGCCAATTAGAGAATCTGCTGGCAGATAGCAATTGGATGATTTTATCTATCGGCTAAAATACACCAACTTTTTCAGTCCTCAAAGCATGACTTTGTAATAGAAGATAACTGTAGTACAACCATTCAGCAAAGTTCCAATTATGGCAAATGAAATGAACTGCAACATAAACATTCTTGAAATACTTTAATTCCATACAAGGAGATTTTTTGTTGCATTCTGGCTGCATACCTATAATATGATCTTTTACCCATTCTTTAAGTACTATATATATATAGCCCAGATTTATGATACAAAGTGATTGAATTAAGCTTCCGTATTGACAGATAATGTTGCTAGAACTATCGCGTAAGGACATTGGTAAAAAATTATCATTAGCTACCATCTCAGTGGGCCTTAAACGATCAATATGGCTCAACACAAGATCCGCAAGTATCATGCACCTTACAGATCCTTGTGTAATAATTATAACACTCTCAAACAATAAATTTATAACAATCCTCATGCAGTGAGTATTATTTTCTGAAATACATAATGAATTGTTTACTGAAATCAACCTCGTAAGCTGAGTTAAATAAGTAGAACAGGGGAATAAGACTGTCTCCACGCCTGATAAACATGAAGTCCTTGGATAATTAATTTGATCGAATGAAAAACTTACTCGGGATATAGGCTTTCTAGTTCTAACCCAACACCAGATAATTTAAACAAACCGAGGACAGCAATGCGTAGTAGTGTAACATGAGTTCAAAACCTCCATAAGTTCTACATTTCAATGTCTGACTGCTTTCACTATATATTCACCAGAACCAGTTGTATCATATAAAAATGAAAAAAGTATCGATCTAGGATCACTACCATTATTGAAAAAACACTGTTGACTGTTGAGTAGTATTAAGTGTAAAATACGGCAAGCGAACATTGCACAAAAGAAACAACATAAATAGATTATTCAATTTCCAACCGGAGCCTAAGAAGACAGATAAATGCTAACCTCCTGTAATGTTATCTACGAAAGCAGTCGTCTAACTTACTGTTTTTCTTTCTTCAAAAGAGGCTAACATAACCAAATGTTTCTCAACAACATAACATAAAGAGCTTCTGAATTCTAAAGGACCAACCGTTAACCCTACAAATTCGACTCTCACCTACAACAAACCATTAACCCTACAAATTAGACTCTTCGGACAATGATGTTTGACTTTCACATATTCAGCCATAGAAGTACCAAATTAATATCCTCAGACATGACCCCAAAATCTTGTATTGTCGGTACTAATACACAGACCAGCAAAATCCGATTACGAAATTCTGCTCATTCAAAATAAACCCCAAAAAGGAAAAAAGAATCGATTTTGAGCAATCATATAAAACAATCTAACAATCATTGGCTATCATCCATGCAGAACATCTCATTAATGAAACTAATCCAATCTTAATCCGTTACTATTCCAATAAATGAAGAAGAACTTCAACAAACAAAACCCAAGCATAAAAATTGAAACTTGCAACCTTTAACAACATACATAAACAAAGATTAGTGAATCCAAAACCACATAAACAAGTTAATAATGGAATAAAAAAGAAAAGTTGCAGAGAAGGGGGGAGAGAGAGAGAAGACGAACCAGGAAAAGGCAGAGAGAAAAGTCAATGAATGAATGATTTGAAGCTGTGAATGAAGAAGAGCCTCTTTCTTTCCCAAATGTTATGATGATTTATTTGTTCAGCTCACAAAACCAGAAATATGGATGGAAATGAATTTTTCTTCTCCTTTGAGTAATTAACAAAACAAAAATAGGAGTTTTAAAAAAGAAAAGAAGAATAATAATCTAATAATAATAAAAACAGAAAAACAAAAGAGAAAAACAAGTGAGTGTTTTGTGATGTAAGAATAATGAGGAGAGTGTAATAACACGTGTGTGGACCCTTCCTTAGGTCCAAGGCTATCCATACGTTCGTTGTACCTTCTTGTTTATTCTACAAAATTATTCCTTCAGTTCCTCTATTACCCCTCATTTTACGAGATAATTTGTATTAAACTAGTTGATAACTGATTAGATTAATGTGTTCGCTCAAGTCACATTAACTGAATTTGAATACGGAAGCCAAAATCGACCAAGTGTATGCTTATATGCCAAAGCATGTTTTTAAGTTTTGTTAATGTGATGTGAGTTGGCAAACTTAAAAGGTAGAAGAAAATTAATTATGAGTGTCTTAATATTAACTCATATCTATATTTATGATAACACTCATTCTGAGTTGTCTTAAAATTAACTAAAAATAATGATGTTTTAAATATAAGTACATGAAATTTGGACATAGAATATCTTTAGGTGATGTTATTATTATATCAATTATAGATGTGAGATTAAATAAATTTCAAATTCATTAATTATCTTTTACTCCTTTCACTCCATTGAAATATTTTTATCCATGTTTGGCTGAAAGATTTATAAGATGGAAGAATAAAAATTGTTTTGTGGAGTTAGTATTATGTTGATAATTATTTTGTTGGTTGATAGTAAAAGGTAGTACATATAATTGTACTGTATGTGACATAGTAAATAAGTAATAAATGTGCGATGTTAGTGAGTTATATTACTATGTTTATATTTTTTAATATATTTTTAAATTTTAGAATGTGATTAACGTGAAATCCCCGAGCATATGTCCCTCTTGTACGGTGCATGGATAGATAATGCATTTATGCTACTCCCTCAGTCTCAATCTCATCTTTTTATTTCACTTTTTTGTTTGTCTAACTCTCATTTTTCTATAACTAAAATGCTCTATACACTCTTTCTCTCTCATGTTTAGAACCATTCCACTTAATATTTTCAAAATTATTATAATATTTTTTACTCACCTCACACATTTTTAAATATTATTTCTCCGTCCCGTCCCATGTTTTTTACTTTAACTTTTTACAGTATAACTTTTCCAACTTTGACTACGAATTAATTTTAAACCGCAAATGTAAAATGTTCGATTAATTTATAGTATTATTTAACTTTAGTCACTGAAGTATCATAATATAATTTAATTGAATATTTTACATTTGTCGTTTAAAATTAATTCAGAATAAAAGTAATTTTTAATAAAAAATCAAAGTTTTAAATACGTATGATTTATGAAATATAACATACTAAAATGTTAAAAATGAAAAACTTTTGTTGGGGCGGGGGAAGTATATATATATATATATATATATATATATAGCAAAGTCTCGTCTTAAAAATCATTATGGACTTCAAACAATAAATCACATTATCTTGTTTTGAGTAAATAAGATGAAAAATTCAATAGATATAATATCCGATAAATAATTAATCGATATCTAGCATACACTCAACCTATGAATTCTTAAAAATTAAATTGCATCTTATTTAAATAGTAAAATCAACTTATTAAACTTCGCTACGTTAGTAAAATACGTGTAAGAAAATAAGGACCTGGGACTTTGTTACTATACTGATACACACCTGTGAATAGCAATGTTGCTATCACAGTGAGTGTCACAGTGACAAGAACACTCAGAACACAGCGAAATTAAATAAACGAACACAGCAAACCCGATGTTTCTTTGTGGTAGATATATAAATATACCTACCGTGCACAAGCAAATATCCACTATAATAAAGAGGATTTATACAAACTAGGTTTAACCTTTTCAATAAGAAAAGATCAAACGCTAAACTAGTCGGAATGAATTATTCCAAAACACCTAAAGTAGATGCTTCAAAGACTAGTAAAAAATATGAGAAGATTACAACTATTGATTGTGAGTCTCAAATCTCTAAAATCCGTTATCTTCTTCATCACTTGATCTGGTATTTATAATGCATTAATCTGATGTAGATACGCAGAATCAAGTCTTCATCTTTATCCTTATCTTCAAGAGTCCAATCATTCAATCTTCTAAGAGTCCATAAGATATTGACTTTCAAGAGTCCCTTGTATCTTGTCTTCTAAGACTCCTTGGCTTTCTCGAAAATAACTAGCATCTTATCTGAACCAAACAATCACAAACATGGAACTAGGCTATCGTTAGTGAAAAAAAGTCAATTATCAATTAAGTCCTTCAAAGTACAGATATTCTGGACTGAAACTGTTAGTGCCGTTGTTGTTGAAACAGTCATATCAATGTTGCTATAACAATGATTCAAACAGCTGCACTTTCATTCTCCCCCTTAATGCCTTTCTTCACAACACCTAGTGACATGTTAAACAGAAGGAACATAACAATAAACAAAAAATACTTCACATTAATTAAAAGGAAGACCACAATACAAAGAGAGAAACAAAAAAAACAGAAAGACTATTTTTTTTTTTAAAAAAAAATAATAAACAAAACAAAGACACATTAAACTAAACAAAACAAAGACACATTCTCCCCCTTGTTGTGAGGAAAGGAGAGAAACCAGAGTCTGACACTCTTTAAAAGAGATCCTGAACTTGATCATCTATCGGAGTAATTTGATCCATAAGCATCTAATCAGCTTGAATCAGGGGACGTTGAAGAACTGGTAAGGGAAATGTTAAAAGAATCCCGAGCAACATCACGGATCTGAACCTCTTGATCGTAGTGTTTGGCTTAAATTGCAACTGTTGACAGAGAGTTTGAATCTGGATAAAACTTCTTCAAGTATCCAAAGCTAAAAGAATCCTGAAAAACACAAGATCTAAACAAAGACACTTAGGTGTCACCTGATAAGTCAAGAATTATAGCACTTGGAGAGAAACAAGTATCCAAAAGTTCTGAAAGACATAAACTCTCAAAAATACCAAGTCATAATAGATAATTAAACTTAAGAAAACTCCTGGTATCATTTTAGAGGTCGAACAGAACAGATTCCCAAGACTCACTGTTAGACCAACAGTTACTCCAACACCCTTTCCCACAGGAAGAACAACACGGACCAAATAAATCTCCCCCTTAAGGCAAACTCCTAAAAACTCTTAAAACATGCAGTATCTATCATGACCAAATATACTATCAGCACAACACCCCAAAACAACATCAAGAAAGATATGTAACCAAGCTCCCATCTGTACTCGTCTTTGTAAATTAAAATTAAAACAAAGCAACTGGTTGAGGCCTCTATTCGTAACTATTCAGGGGTGACTAAAAGTCGGCGAACCATGTCAAATAATTGGAACGCGCATGAATCCCGTCCAAAGTCAAAGCTTATGTGGAGTGAAGGCAGACATGCGACTTTTAGCATATGGTAGAATAGGTTAAACAGAACTGAGTGCTAAAAAGATTCAATGTAGTCTTAGAGAATCGAGGGATTTATTTAAGTCGTATGCAACTCATAGCATTACTCAACAAAACATTGGCCCCCATTGGGCTCTTCTTGGTTGGCCATCATTGGGCTCTTTTGTGGCCACCATTGGGCTCTTTTTAGTTGCTTTCACAATATGACAAGATTTAGAGGAGTTCATCAGGAAGACAAAGAAAACAAGGTTCTCAAGACATTGGAAGAGAAGAGACTGACAGTAAACCAGGTCATAACAAATGCATGGACTTAGACAAACACAAAACACACAAGAAAAAGACAAGATGCAGGCAACAAAGACACACATCACAAGCAAATGCAACACTGTTAATCTGTGATGTTAAGATAACAGTGGCTGTAACAGTGTACCTAATGAATGCACAGGCCAAGAGCCCTTCTTAGATTGAAGAATCTCTCGGTATCTAAGGGTTTTGTGAATATGTCTGCAAGTTGATTTGTGGTATCTATATGCTGAATGTCTACAACTTGGAGATTTACTAAGTCTCGGAGAAAAAGATGCCTAATATCTATATGCTTTGTGCGTGAATGTTGAACCGGGTTCTTAGATATGTTGATGGCACTAAGGTTATCACAAAACATAAGTAAAGTGTCACTCGTAAGACCATAATCATGCAACATATTTTTTAACCAGATTAACTGAGTGACACAACTACCCGCAACAACATACTCAGACTCAGCAGTGGACAAGGAAACACAGTTCTGTTTCTTGCTATACCATGATACCAGATTTTTCCCTAAGTAAAAACATCCACCACTAGTGGATTTTCGATCATCTACATCTCCCGCCCAGTCAGAATCACTGAACCTAATGAGATTAGTGTCAGTTTCCTTTGTGTACCATAAGCCTAAACTAGTAGTTCCGGATATGTATTTAAGGATTCGTTTAACTGCAGATAAGTGAGTAGTTCGGGGATTGGATTGATACCTGGCACACACACATACATAGAACATTATATATGGTCGACTGGCAGATAAGTACAGAAGACTGCCTCTCATGGATCTGTATAGTGTTGGATCCACTGTTGCATCCACTGTTGTATCAACTGTGACTGCAACATCACATTTGCGGAGTTTCAATGTGGAGGACATAGGAGAAGAACTTGTCTTGGAACCATCCAGACCAAATCTCTTGACTAAATTACGTGCATACTTCTCTTGAGATAGGAACATACCAGACTTGCTTTGCTTGATTTGCAATCCAGGGAAGAAATTAAACTCTCCAATCATACTCATTTGGAATGTACCTGTCATGGCTCTCGAACAACCACTATCAAAATATCACATGGTCTTTTGCTTTGCACTTAATGCAGACAACACAACATTACATCTCAGATTGGTTTTAGGTATCCAAACTTGCTTACTTTTACCCTTAGTTGAAGTCTGTTTAGTTGATGTTGATTTCACTGTTGTAACAACATTGGCTGATTTTTCTGTGTCAGGTGCCTTTCCTTTTAGATATCGAAAACAAAATGGTTTCTTATGTCCTGTTTTGAAGCAAAACTGACACACAAACGTTTTCTTGATTTTCCTCTTCTTGCTACCTTCTTTCACAAATTTAGGAGCATCTTTCAAAAATTCAAAAGACTTAGTTGTATGTTTATCTTTTTCAATCTCAATAGTAGTGGTAAGTGAGTTTGAATAGCCAAGACCAGTAGTACCATCATTACCTTGTTCAAGTACATTACCGAGATTAGAAGTACCTGAGTTCCATCTTGCAAATATTGCTTCTGTGGCATCTACTTTGATGGTCAAAGTGTGTATCTCAGCATCTTTCTTTGTTAACATCACTTCTAGACGAACAACAGTCTCCTTGAGATTTTGATTTTCCTTCTCTAAAGGTCTGAGGACTTTCTTCATGTCTCTGAGTTTCTGCAGTATGCCTTCATACATTTTCTGAAGTTCTTCAACCAATTGCTCTTGGCTAGATTCTTCCTCAAAGGGGTAATCTGCATGAAGATCAAGAGAACCATGCAAAAGCATCGAAAATTCGTATCAGTGTTGCTTACCATTTCTTTGTAGTTGACTCTTGCTTTCCTCCTCAATTGCATGCCATCACTCACTTCACCAATCACTTGGGATGGGGGGTGCAATTTGCGAATCTTTGCTGGAGGATCTCTTCTGACATTGTCCAGTTCTGGGACTGGCTCTTCTGATTCATTGTCATCAACATCTGTTTGTTCAGTATCACTATCTTCTGAGGAACTGGTGTCAACCAGTGTTGTATCAGCTGTTGCGGGAACAGTTGGAGCAACTGTTTCAGCAACATTCTCGTCCTGTGGTGCAATCTGCTCTGTATTCAGCATTTCAAAACCTGTGTAAGGTTTCCCATCATTACTCAGACCCTCACAATGACTTTGTAAGGTTTCCCAAGCATCCTTTGCCGTTTCACAGTTTTGAATAATTCTACACATGTGCATATCAATGTAACTGAATATTGCATTGAGAGCTTTCTCATTGTAGGAAGATTCCTTCCTTTCATCATCTGTCCATTGACTTTTTGGTTTGATTATCACATCACCATTAGCATTAGCTGCTAATTGTGGAATCTTGTAACCATCCACCACAGTTTTCCAAGCACAAATATCAATTGATTTGATATGTGTTCTTAGTCTCATTTTCCAATAGGAATAATTTGAACCATATAAAATGGGCAACTTATCCGCATTTGGATTGAAAGAATTCATTTCAAGAAGTAACAATGTCCAACACACCTATAAATTAGGTGCCTGGCTCTTGATGCCAATTGAAAGAAATAAAAGACCTGAACTTTGTTACTATACTAATACACAACTGTGAATAGCAATGTTGCTATCACAGTGAGTGTCACAGTGACAAGAACACTCAGAACACAGCGGAATTAAATAAACGAACACAACAAACACGATGTTTCTTTCTGGTAGATATATAAATATACCTACCGTGCACAAGCAAATATCCACTATAATAAAGAGGATTTATACAAACTAGGTTTAACCTTTTCAATAAGAAAAGATCAAACGCTAAACTAGTCGGAATGAATTATTCCAAAACACCTAAAGTAGATGCTTCAAAGACTAGTAAAAAATATGAGAAGATTACAACTATTGATTGTGAGTCTCAAATCTCTAAAATATCTTAGTCCAGAAGAGTCATAGATTTATGCCATATATTCCTTAAGTTGTTACTTATATAGTCCTCGTAGTCTCGCGTATCCTTTTACATTCTTTGCGGAGGAAAGGAAATAGAACAAAGTAAAAAAAAGAAAGCAGGAAACCTGTCAATTATTAATTATTATCCGTTATCTTCTTCATCACTTGATCTGGTATTTATAATGCATTAATCTGATGTAGATACGCAGAATCAAGTCTTCATCTTTATCCTTATCTTCAAGAGTCCAAATCATTCAATCTTCTAAGAGTCCATAAGATATTGACTTTCAAGAAATTCTCAGATTCTTTCTAAGACTCAATGGCTTTCTCGAAAATAACTAGCATCTTATCTGAACCAAACAATCACAGACATGGAACTAGGCTATCGTTAGTGAAAAAAGTCAATTATCAATTAAGTACTTCAAAGTGTAGATATTCTGGACTGAAACTGTTAGTGCCATTGTTGCTGAAACAGTCATATGAATGTTGCTATAACAATAATTCAAACAGCTGCACTTTCCATACGAAATTAATACGAACTTGTATTTAGCTTGTTTCTTGGTCATAAAGATTAAATTGTGGTTTTAAAAAAGTAAAGCCACCGCCCAGTGCAGAATCTTGGACTCCTTTATCCACCTTACTTCAATAAATAATTCACCATGTTATATATTGACTTCAATTGATTATCAATTACATCTGCCCCATTAATTCATCGTTGTAATATTGCGGTTTCACGAGTGTGGATTTGTGTTCTTTATTTGATTATTAATTACATCTGGAGGATTAATTGATCGCGGTAATATGTGGATTTCTAGTGTTGATTTGAGTTATTGATGTTTGCTATATATAAATGAATGAGGGTACAAGTGAAAGATTGTAAAATAATGAGTGAGGTAATAATAATGTAATAGGGACAATTACATATAAACCCCATGCATTATGCTCCAATTACAGATTCATATCTACTATTTGAACAATTACATTTACACCCAAAATCGTTGACCAATATTAAAGTTTCATTTTTCAGAAAAAAGAAAAGATAAAATAAATTGTAAAACAAAAAATAATGAAAAAATAAAATTACAATTGTAAGTTTTATTACAGTATAGCCCCTTATATTTTAAACTTAACAAAATATACCCAATTTTAATTTTATTCATACTATCATCCAAAAACATATCTAAAATCAACCCTCAAATTATTTTTAAAATTCAAAAAACTCACACATTTAATTATTTAGAAAAGAAAAGGAGAAACCATTTAAAATTTTAAAAAAAATTGACCGGAGCTCCGGCCATAGCTTCTATGGAAGCTCTGTTCAAACTTCCATGGAAGTTGCGAACAGAGCTTCCATTCGTAACTTCCATGGAAGCTCCTTCGAGCTTCTTCCATTTAAAAAAAAATTAAAAGAAAAAAATATGTAGGAGGAGAGGAGAGTTTCAATGGAAGGTCAAATTATTGAGCATCCATGGATGATTGGTTTCGAGCAGCTCTAATGGAGGTCTGTGGTGGTGGTGAAGTTTCCATGGTGGTTCTTCATGTTGGAGGTTCATGGTGGTGATGAAGAAGGGTGGAGGAGATGGTGGTGGAAGTAAAGTGGGGAGTTTTGGAGAAGAAGGTAAAATTGGGGTTTTAAAATGTGAAGTAAAGAAATTAATTAGATGGAATGATTAAAATAAAATGATAAAATAGAAAAGAAAGTTAAAGATAATGATAAAAAAAATAAAAATAGGGAATCTTTGACTTTTTGGGTTTATATGTAATTAATTTGAAAATGTTAGGGAGGGTTTTGTAATTGTTCAAACAGCGGGTATCAATCTGTAAAGTGGTCGGGTGGGTTTTGTGATTATGTGTAATATATTAGGAGCTAGAACCAATCATCATTCAACAATAATGCATTATGACATTTCAAATTACCAACAATGCTTTTTACATAAATCCAAGAAAAAGCCAGCTGACCAAAGTTTTGGTCTTGGAAAATTAAGGCCAAAGACGACATTCAAACAGACCAGTCTCCTCCTCCAATTTCAAACTTGCTCCATCCCTTTCCGATAGAACATCTCGAGGGTGCTGTCTCATAAGACTTCTAGATAATCCGTCTTGAAAACGCGGTCTAGTCGTCACATAAGTCGATCACTTGTTCGGCCCACGTGATGGTCGAAATCTCATCGATCGATCCGAGTCCTCACATTTATATCTGCCCTATAATTAGCTCCTGAGCATCATTAGGATCAACCGAGGAAATTGAACTGTAACTCCTTATCAGATATTCAGACCCGAAATGTGACCACAATATTGCAATAAATCAATCTGGAAATTAAACTGTAACTGAAAACAGAACAAGCATTTACCTTTTTCCTCCTCTTCTTCTTCTTCTTCTTCTTCTTCTTCTTCCTGTCATCGACGTCTTCATCCCCGGTATAGTCACCTTCTTCGTGATCATTCTCTACATCGCCATCCTCATCATCGATCATCACTGTCAATCAACCTGTATGCCACTTTCAGCATTTTTTTCTCCCTCACTTTCTTTTCTTCACCGGTCATCGTCATCATTTATTTAATAACCTGCTAGAATTCTTGTTAAATTGGATTTTGAAGCATTCGCAGGGTGGACAAAAAGAAGTTGCTATCATAAATGTGCAAGGAGAAAACCTTACCTATTCATGTACAAAACAGAATTGTGAAACATTGTACTAATAGCATATACATACAGTATTAGTTATGACTTATGACTTAGACTAACTCCATCAGAGTTGCAAAATCGGGTTGCAACTCTGATGGGACTCGCGCTGAAACTCCAGCAGAGTCTCAGCGCGAGTTGCAGCGTTGGGGCGCAGCCCAAACGCTCCTGTCTACATTTTTTTTTAAAAATTGGTTTGGCTTGGTTTGTGTTTCTCTCGCGTCTTTTTTTTATCTTCTTAGTCCATACTTCTGTTGTCACTTTGTTCATTATTTAGTTCATTTATTTTGTTTTATATTTTATATTTTTTTTTCTTCTTTTTCTATTTCAATTGGATATATCAAATGTAACAATAATATTTGGAACAATTGAGGCACACCATTACTTGTAAAATTTAAAATGCAAATTATTTAAAATTAAAGTCATATTTGAAAAAAACGCAAAACGCACTTGAAAAATGTAAACTTTACAACTTTTAATTTAAAGTATTGTAACTTAGAAAGAAAATTATATGAGAATTGAAGTTTAAAAGAAATGATAAATAAAATAAATTTTACCATTTGTTGAAAGAGAATTCTCAAGAGTGAGTTGAAATGAGTGGAATCTTTGGCGACGATGAGATTGCAAAATTTACAACTGATGGAGATGGCCTTATGACTTATGTAGGATATGGAAGAGATACAGATATGTACTTACAATACAAGTACAGGACAAGTAACTGTAACCAAAATTTACTCATCAGAATGGCTTGAAAATACATGGCACAAAAATGAATGGTTTCTGATAGAGCAGTAATTAAACACAACAGTTACCTTGACTAATTTGAACACGAAACCGATGAGATTCCAAGCTCTTTAGCTCCACCGCCTGCTCCTTACTGCACCACGGATCAACAACTTCGACTATAAGTTCATCATAACCCATGCTTTCTTGTTCGTCCAATATTCTTTTTGCTGATATAACTGTGAAAATTAGACAGTTTCTGTGGGTTTTAGCACAAATACTGTGGGAATTAGTGCAAAATCTGTGGGTTTAATACGGAATCTGTGGTTACAAGTTACAGAAAGAGTCTATTTGCCAGATTGCTCAGGAACCGTTGATCTTGATCAACCTACGGCTGAGATTAAAAGGTGACACGGAGGGAAAAACGGTTGGAAGCAGGAAACAGAGCATGACAACCTGTTTACTTGTAATTCGTCTTTCTTTGTTTGTAATCCGTATAAATAGACTTGTAGCTTGGTTGTTAAGAAGAGATTTTGATCTCATTATCATTCACTTGCCAGTTATAGAGAGAGAGAAACACTAGTGAAAGAGAGAATTGGTTAGAAAGCTTGTTGCCATTGTTGGTGATTGAAGAAGCTCTAATTCTTGTAATCTTTCATTGATTAGTGAATTGTTCTTGTTGCTCTCCGTGGATGTAGGCAAAGCCGAACCACGTAAATCTTGTGTTGTTTTCTTTACGCATTTGATTGATTATAGTTTCGTAATCGTCTTTGTTCGATCGGTTATTTGATCGGAATTGTTCGATTGTTCAACAATTGGCGCCGTCTGTGGGAAGTCGAGGTTGAAACTGGTGATCAATGGCGTCTACAACAAGATTTGATACAAAGAAGTTAACTGAGAAGGTGGATTTCACTTTGTGGAAGGCGAAAATGGAAGCACTTCTGGTACATCAAGGTGTATAGCAAGCTCTGTTAGGCAATGATGGTTTTGACAAAGATTTCGATGAAGCTGAGAAGAATAGAATCATTGGGAAGGCCCGTAGCACCTTGATCCTGTCTCTTGGTGACAAAGCTCTGAGAGAAGTAATCAAAGAGAAGACCGCAAAAGGTGTTTGGGACAAGCTTGAAGAGCTATATCATGTTAAGACTGTGGCAAGCAAAATCAAGCTCAAACAGATGTTTTTCTCCTTCAAAATGAAATCTGATAGGTCAATTATTGAACATCTTGATGAATTTAACAAGCTGTGTTCTGATATGGAGTCAAGGGAGATGACAGTTGGTGAGGATGACAAAGCAGTCATATTACTTAGCTCATTGCCTCAGAGGTATGAACACTTTGTAGATGCAATAGTCATGTCAAAACCGGATGATCTAACAGCTAAGGATGTGTAGCTAGCCTTGAGAAACAAGCTGGATAAAAAAGGTGTTAGTAATCAACATGACACAGTTGCAGAGAGCTTATCTGTGAAGCAACCATGGAACAAGAACCACAATCTGAGGAACAAACCATTCAACAACACCAGGAGAACTGCCAAGCTAACTGAGAGAGGTGGAGCTGATAATGTGGAGAAGAGGAAGTGCTATCATTGCAAGAAAGCTGGACATCTTAAGAAAGATTGTCCCCTCATGAAAAACAAGTCTGCAGCTCAATACAACACGGCAGATATTGCAGAAGGTAACATTTATGATAATGCAGAAGCACTTGTTGTTTGTGAATCCCATATCAGTGATCAGTGGGTGTTAGATTCTGGTTGTTCATTCCATATTTCACCTGTTAAATCTTGGTTTAGTGAGTTAAAGACATTTAATGGTGGTGAAGTGTTACTGGGGAATGACCATGCTTGCAGAATCAGGGGAATTGGCACTATATACATTAAGATGTATGATGGAGTAGTGAGAAAGGTTACAGATGTGAGATATGTTCCTGGTATGAAGAGAAACCTACTATCATTAGGTGTGTTTGATAGTAAGGGGTACAACTATGGTTCATACCATGGTGTTCGAAGTGAGTATCTTGAGAATAAGGTGGTTATTCGTGCAATTAAGGAGAATGGTCTCAGACATTTGCAAGGATCAACCATTACTGGGCATAGTCATGTTACTAAGGAGGTGAATCACACTGAGTTATGGCACAGGAGGTTGGCACATGTCAGTGATAAAGGACTGAGTGAGCTAGCAAAGCTACAGGTGTTTGGGGATGATAAAATCTGCAAACTAGAGTTATGTGACCATTGTGTGATGAGTAAAGCTCATAGAGCTAGTTTCCAGTCTGGCAAACATACCACACATGGAATTCTGGAATATGTTCATTCAGATTTGGGGGGCAACAAGGTGCAAACTCTGAATGGAGGAAGATACTTCATGAGTATAATAGATGACTATTCAAGGAAGCTGTGGGTTTTTATTCACAGATCAAAAGATGAAGCTCTTGAGAAGTTTAAAGAGTGGTTAGTTGAAGTTGAAAACCAAACAAACAAGAAACTGAAGTGTTTAAGGACTGACAATGGCATGGAGTTTGTTTCAACTGAGTTTAATAACTTCTGTAAAGAGAGAGGGATCCAAAGACACATGACTGTATCAGGAACTCCACAGCAAAATGGAATTGCAGAGAGGATGAATAAAACTTTACTGGAGAGGGTAAGGTGCATGCTATTGAGCTCAGGATTAACTAAATGTTTCTGGGGAGAAGCTGTGAACACTGCATGTTTCTTGATCAACAGGTGTCCCTCTAGTGCAATAAAGTTTAAAACTCCTGAAATGGTATGGTCAGGAAAGCTCTCTAACTACTCAAACTTGAGGGTGTTTGGTTGCTCAGCATTTGCACATGTGAGACAGGACAAGCTTGAGCCTAGGGCTCTGAGATGCTTATTCCTGGGTTATCTTAAGGGTGTGAAAGGCTACAAGTTATGGTGCATAAATGAGAGAAAATGCATCATAAGTAGAGATGTGATCTTCAATGAAAATGTGATGCCATTCAAGCAAGAATCACACAGTATACCTGAATCTGTGAAAACTGATAAGAGTAATCAGTCTGAGGTGGAGATTGCAAACAATGATCCCACTATAGATGACATAAGTCAAAATGTCATGATATCAGATGTTACACAGGAGAGATCAGTTGCAGATATACAGGAGAAGAATAATCATGACACTGGTCCATCTACACCTGTGAATATTTCAATTGACAATGAGGACAGCTCACATTCAGAAGAAGAAGTTCAAATGTCTGAACAACAACAAGATGCAACCTCAAATGAGTTGAGAAACTGGAACCTAACACAACACAGGAATAGGAGAAAAGGTGCAGGAAAACATTCAACTAGATTTGGTTGGGCTAACTATGTAGCTCATGTGTTGAATGTAGCACAAGATATTGATAATATTGAGCCCAGAAATTACAATGAAGCTGTAAGCTGTAATGAGAAAAATCAGTGGATTAAAGCTATGAATGATGAGCTACTATCTCTGAACAAGAATGGTACATGGAAGATAGTGGACAAACCAAAAGAAGCAAAGATTGTCAATGCAAATGGATCTACAAGAAGAAGGTGGAGACAACTGAATCAGGAGAGTCAATAAGATTCAAAGCCAGATTAGTTGCAAAAGGTTTTACACAGAGAGAAGGTATAGATTTTAATGAAATCTTCTCACCAGTGGTAAAACATTGTTCTATCAGGTTACTTCTTGCAGTTGTTGCTCAACAGGAGTTAATTCTACAGCAGCTAGATGTGAAGACTGCATTTCTTCATGGAAATCTAGAAGAGAAGATCTATATGTCTATACCAGATGGAGTGAAATCTGACAAAGACAAGAATCAGGTGTGTTTGCTTTTAAAATCTCTTTATGGGCTGAAACAAAGTCCCAGACAATGGTATAAGAGATTTGATACTTATGTGTTGAGCATTGGATTTATAAGAAGCTCATATGACAGCTGTGCATACATACTTCATTGTTCAACTGATGCAATCATATTTCTGTTGTTATATGTTGATGATATGTTGTTGGCTGGTAATGACATCTCAGAGATTAGTAAAGTGAAGAAACTATTGCAAAGAGAGTTTGAAATGAAAGATTTAGGCAATGATAGTAGAATCTTGGGCATGGATATCACAAGAGAGCTGAAACACAGTACTCTATACTTGTCTCAGCAACACTATGTTAACAAAGTTTTGTCTAGATTCTATATGCATCAAGCCAGTGAAGTTTCTACACCACTGGGTCAACATATCAAGCTTTCTCTAGATCAATGTCCTAAAGTTGAAAAGGAAGTAGCTGAAATGGAAAGAGTTCCTTATGCAAATGCAGTTGGAAGTCTCATGTATTCAATGGTCTGTTGCAGACCAGATCTTGCTCACAGCATGAGTGTGGTAAGTAGGTACATAAGTTGTGCAGGGAAAGCACATTGGGAAGCTGTAAAGTGGGTATTAAGGTACATGAAAAGGACAACTAACTATGGTCTGAAGTTTATGAAGAATAACATTGCAGACACAAAAGCATTGGTGGGATATGTTGATTCAGATTTTGCTGCTAATCTGGATAGTAGGAAGTCACTTACAGGTTATGTTTTCACATTATACGGTACAACAATCAGCTGGAAGTCAGTGCAACAACCTGTGGTAGCACTCTCAACCACAGAAGCAGGATTTATAGCACTCATTGAAGCTATCAAGGAAGCTATTTGGTTAAAAGGAATAATCAAAGAGTTTGGTATTGTTCAGGAGTGTATTTGCATATATTGTGATAGTCAGAGTGCAATACATCTTACTAAACATCAGATGTATCATGAGAGAACCAAGCATATTGATGTGAAGATGTACTTTATCAGAGATATTGTAGAGAAAGGTGAGATTAAAGTGAAGAAGATATCAACTTTGGACAATCCAAAGAAATGACACCAAGGTATTATCATCGGAAAGTTTGAATATTGTTGCGATTGATCAACAATTGCAAGAATGTCACAAAGAACATCGTTTGATCTTTGGATCAAAGAGGGGGTCTGTTCTAACCTGAGGAACAGGGTAACATGGTGAAAGGGGATTGGTTCTAACCTTGAAGGAACTGGATTAAGTGAGAACTGAAGCAAGAAACTCTCTAAAGGTGGAGAATTGTGAAGATTAGACAGTTTCTGTGGGTTTTAGCACAAATACTGTGGGAATTAGTGCAGAATTTGCGAGTTTTAATACGGAATCTGTGGTTACAAGTTACAGAAAGAGTCTATTTGCCAGATTGCTCAGGAACCATTGATCTTGATCAACCTACGGCTGAGATTAAAAGGTGACACGGAGGGAAAAACGGTTGGAAGCAGGAAACAGAGCATGACAGCCTGTTTACTTGTAATTCGTCTTTCTTTGTTTGTAATCCGTATAAATAGACTTGTAGCTTGGTTGTTAAGAAGAGATTTTGATCTCATTATCATTCACTTGTCAGTTATAGAGAGAGAGAAACACTAGTGAAAGAGAGAATTGGTTAGAAAGCTTGTTGCCATTGTTGGTGATTGAAGAAGCTCTAATTCTTGTAATCTTTCATTGATTAGTGAATTGTTCTTGTTGCTCTCCGTGGATGTAGGCAAAGCCGAACCACGTAAATCTTGTGTTGTTTTATTTACGCATTTGATTGATTATAGTTTCGTAATCGTCTTTGTTCGATCGGTTATTTGATCGGAATTGTTCGATTGTTCAACAATAACAACAGAAGTGTCGCACCATTTCAACCGAATTGACTTAAGAGTCATTGATTCTCCGAAAACCTCAGGGATTTCAACCAAGTTCTTCATGGTCCGGAGACTCAGGCCCTCGAGGCATGGAAAATGAGAACAGTTCTCTACTTTCCAGGCTGTTACATTGCAATCTACAATTGACAAATATTTCAGGCTCTGAAATTCCCCTTCAGTTGAATTCCACTCCTCGCCTATAACAACATCCCATTTTAGTTTGAGCACTTCAAGATTCGGCAATGAACCAACAATCGTCATTCTTTCACAAGGGATACGACAATGAGATAAAGACAACTTTCGGGGATTATCAGGAAATAACTTGACGAGATTCAGCTCATTGGGAGCAAAACTGATTGTTCCTTGAAGGTTTAGCATTTCAAGTTGATGACAATGATACAAGCTGGCACTAATAGCCGGCACCCAATAGTAAGCTGGCACTTCCTTGGAAATGAGCTGAATACCCAAATCCTTTATGTTGGGAATCCTAAAAAGCACCCCGTTACTCGAGACAATTACTTCTTTAAGAGTTTGCAGATTGCTAAGAACAAAAGCAGTCTGAGCGGCAGCAGGAGGATCAGGGAAATGGGTAGGTCTTCCAGAGAAGATGAGATGCTTAATGTGTGGCAACTCCCAAATTTCACATGGTGAGCATGAAGTTATATTGATGAGGACTTTTACGATTAAGGTCTCTAGATTCCACAAAGAGGATATTGAAGAAACCAAGCTTGCCCTACCAAAAGGCCAAGAATAGAATCACGTAAGAAAAGAAATGAATTTTCATCTGTGATTTTATAAATCTCAACTCGC
The DNA here is from genome assembly GCA_026545765.1 of Plantago major. Taxonomy (NCBI): domain Eukaryota; kingdom Viridiplantae; phylum Streptophyta; class Magnoliopsida; order Lamiales; family Plantaginaceae; genus Plantago; species Plantago major. The sequence continues at coordinate 32,752,438 of CM048839.1, forward strand.
AAGTCAGGTGATATACTTCGGATGCTTTTCACCACCGGACGCGATAATTACTCTTAACAGCTTAATGGCATGTTAGGGGCACCACCAAGAAAGGATACATCGACCGAAAGTCTTTTTTGTTGCGTTGTAGGAAAAGAGACACAACCACCACGATGAAGAACTATACGGTGCTGACTTTTTATAGTTCGAACACCATCATCCACACAGAGAAACCTCTCCTTCCGTGCTTCCCTCAAACAGAGATCCCTTACTAAATCATGGAGAATCAAATATTTCATACGTCCTCTTGAATCTAGCTTCTTCACCATAATAAGGTTTCTGTTGATCAGTTCCTTTAGATTCTGCAAGGCAACCTCCTCTAAGGTAGCACCCGCATTCCGTTTTAAGAAACCATCTGCAGCCCATAACATGATGAGTTCAGAGACTCGGATTTCATAATTTTCTGGAAAAGTTGCCATGTACAGGTAACAAGGGCACAGATGAATAGGCAACTCGCGGTAACTTAAAGATAATATCTTCAAGCAGTGGTTATCGTCTTCTTGGCTTATGATGGAGCTTATATTTTCTGCAACATGTTCCCAATACTCAAGTGTCCTCTCAGATATATCAAGCATTCCACCAATAACAACTATCGCCAAAGGAAGACCTTTGCAACTTTTGGCTATTTCCTTGCCACATTTTTCGAGTTCAGAAGGGCAGACTGCTAGCCCAAACACCTTCCTGGAGAGCAAATCCCAACTTCTCTCATCATCAAGAAGCTGCATTTCATAAGGACTGCATGAGCCAACCTGACTTGCTACATCCAAGATCCTAGTGGTTAGTAAGATCCTACTTCCATTGTTATTGTCAGGCAAGAACCTACGTATCCCTTTTGAAAGTGCAGCTGTTTGAATCATTGTTATAGCAACATTGATATGACTGTTTCAGCAACAATGGCATTAACAGTTTCATTCCAGAATATCTGCACTTTGAAGGACTTAATTGATAATTGCCTTTTTCACTAATGATAACCTAGTTCCATGTTTGTGATTGTTTGGTTTCAGATAAGATGCGACTTATATTCAAGAAAGCCATGGAGTCTTAGAAGACAAGATACAAGGGACTCTTGAAAGTCAATATCTTATGGACTCTTAGAAGATTGAATGATTTGGACTCTTGAAGATAAGGATAAAGATGAAGACTTGATTCTGCGTATCTACATCAGATTAAAGCATTATAAATACCAGATCAAGTGATGAAGAAGATAACGGATTTTAGAGATTTGAGACTGACAATCAATAGTTGTAATCTTCTCATATTTTTTACTAGTCTTTGAAGCATCTAATTTAGGTACTTTGGAATAATTCATTCCGACTAGTTTAGGGTTTGATCTTTTCTTATTGAAAAGGTTAAACCTAGTTTGTATAAATCATCTTTATTATAGTGGATATTTGCTTGTGCACGGTAGGTATATTTATATATCTACCAGAAAGAAACATCGTGTTTGCTATGTTCGTTTATTTAATTCATTTGTGCTCGAGTTGTTCATCATGACACTCATCGCGATAAAGAATATCGCTATTCACAGGTGTGTATCAGTATAGTAATAGAGGTCAGGTCCTTATATTCTTACACCTTCCCATGCCTCAATATCCCAAATATCATCCAATACGATGAGATACTTCCTACCAAACAAATATTTGTGTAATTGATCTCCTAACGGTTCATCATCTTTTACAATAAAATCGAAATCATGTAAAAGGGGACGGATGATTGTCCCAAGATCATAAACCTGAGATATTTTAACCCAAGCCTTGACATGAAAAGCATCTCAAACGTATAGATGATTAAAAATACTAACCGCGAGTGTAGACTTGCCTATCCCAGACATACCAACAACTGGAAGGATTTCCAGGCTGGATCTATACGTAGCAAGCTGTTCCAGCAACCGATTCACCTCGTCCTCAAATCCAACAAACTTAATGGTTCCCCTGGGAGGCTTTGATGAACCAACTTGTAAAGTGCTTCTTGATGACTGATTCTTTTCACTTTTCTCCAGTTTAACTTCAACGGCTTCTTGGACGATAAGATCCATTCCTCGGACAGTTTCCTCAAGATCTTGCTGAAGGAATTCGTAACCTATACTGGTTCTGACTTCGTCAAAAAGCTGATCGCGTTTGGCAGGATCCCTTTGCTGAATTTTGAACACAACACATGTTTCGATTTTGTCTTGAGCTGCATAAGCTGCATCAGTAATTTCCCTCTGCAAATCATTGCTTATATATTGGGAATGAGTTTCAAGAAACTCAACCAAGAAACTGACTTTATCATATAGAGATTGTATCTGTGTCTTGTCAAAAGTAGCAGGGCATGTAGGATGTTGGACTCGGTTTAAGACGTTCATAAGAGAGACAAGAGCTGCATATGGTGTTGCCATCTCCGACGATCCGTGAATAGTCAAGAAAAGGTTATCAGAAAACAGAGGGATTTGAGATGCAACTATTGTGAGAGAAATAAATGAGATCAAGCCTATCGATTTCATGGTCAATATTAGCAATTAACTGTGGAGCTGCAACTGCAATGCTAGTAAATAGATGATGATGAGAATTTGTTTTGTGAACAAATTCAGCCGTGTTAATATTGTTGAATGAAGATAGTCCAACTTCATTAATGAGATAGGTGGAGGTACTCTAGCTAGTAAAAATAGAGCTCAACGGCAAGCTTCAGAATCATCCATCAGAAACATAACTCCAGTTTCATAGCCTTCCTTTCTCCATTGTAAAAACGGAGTGATTCTCCTGGTGTTTTAATCCTTTCATAGTCGTTTGCCTTATTTTTGCTCTTTATCATTTTATTAAGTAAAATACGTATCTATCAAACGCTTCCGCAGCAATGGTATCAGAGCCACAAAGTTGGAGTACTGTTCACCACTATGTGTTTGTTCATGTATACGCATTTTTAGTAGTATAATTAAATACGGTCTGGATAGCTCCGTCCTTGTGGGTTTATTTGGATAAGTGTATTTTTTATACGGTACTATATTTGCATATACCACAGTTCATGGTGAAACGGTTGCTAATTTACGATGGTGGCGAAATTTGATATTGAGAAGTTCAATGGAAATAATTTCTTATCGTGGAAGATGAAAATAAAGGCGGTTCTGAGAAAAGACAATTGTCTTGGGCAATTGACGGAAGGCCGGCATACATCACTGATGATTAATCGAAATCTAACATGCAATCAACTTTAAAATCCATATGGATGGATGAATTCTTAAAATTAAATTGCATCATATTTAAATAGCATAATCAACTTATTTAAACTTCACTACGTTTGTAAAAAATTAATAGGAAATTTGGAACATGTATTTAGCTTGTTTCTTGTGTTAGAATTTTAGTGAATGAACGAGCTTTTAATTCGTTCAATGAATTGGTCAATAGGCCCAACACGTCGAAAACAAACATTCCGTGTAGCGTGTATCTCGTTATTAAAACGAATTGCATTTTGTGTATTAAATCACTAAAATTAAATTGCCAAGTGGTGAAAGGGTGATTAATGCTTTAAGTGTGTTTGATTAATACATGAATGAGTTAAGTCATCTTAAACATGAAGATTCGTAATCCTATGTGCTAAAATTCGTGTTGAAAGAGCAAAGTAATCGAAAAGAAAGAAGAAAAATCGAATTCGGAAAAAAACTGGGAGCTCATCGCGGTGAGCCTCTGAAAATGCAATCGGACCGGGATTTGGTACTAAACAATTATATTCTGCGACTTAGTGTGTCCAGAACACAGAACTCTGGCAGTGCAGTATTTTGGTGTGTTCGACACACTGAACTGGAAGTGTGAACAAGATACCAAGCTCGACTATATATAAAACTTAATCCATAAACCTAATCTCAACTTTAACAGAATATGTAGCGGAAATAAACAAGACACAGAGATAAGTTTCTAGCAGATTATATTAATATAATCCACCGAGCCTCATGGCGAAAAAGCATCCACTATACGTATGTTGATAATGAATACAAAGACTACTCTAGATCTATTCTACGAATATCTCTAGATGCAAAACAACTAAGCAATCGTAAAGAGCTACCTATACCAATCTACCTATCAATCACTGAATCACACAGAGAAAACTAGATAGAAAAAGCTTAGAAAACATTGACATAAATCGTGAATCTAAGAATGTATAAACTCTCGGTTTTTTTTGCTTGATTCCCGTAGGTTCCTGTAGACTTCGTCATCTGTCTTGATGAGCTCTTGATGTATATATAGCATCCAAAAACGTCCAGAGCACATCTGATTTGTCATGATCTTCATAGCTTGCAATTTGAGTCCTAATCGACTTCTACTCCTTGTTCTAAGTAATATCTTCTTTCTTGAATATATCCAAGATCTTCCAAGATCTCCTTGTAATATCCAATCTCTTCCAAACTAGTTATATCTGCACAAATAATCAACTAAAATCGTGGAACCAATTACGTAAGTGAATAAGGCAAAACATAATCTGAAATTCGCTGTGAAACAGAATTCTGCCGAATCTGGTGTTCTCAGTACACCAGATAAAAACACTGAAAACTTCTTTGATATTCTAGTGTGTATCTTGTGTGTTTTAGGCACACCAAGACTAACAGTATAGAGAATACTCACATTTACATTCTCCCCATTTTTGCCTTACTTCACAAAACCTAAACCAAACGAGTTAGTGCAGATAAACATATACTAAACTCTCTCTTGAAACAAGAAAGATTTCTCCCCCTTAATTCAAGAACGAGCTTAGATATAAAACTAAGACAAACACATAGAATTCAAATATTACAGACTAACATACTTCAACATACTAAAGATCATAAACGTGAACTCAAACATCATTGATATAAAAGATTAGAAGGCACAACTCATCACTCTCCCCTTTTTGTGAGGAAGGCAAAACCATCATAACCTTCTTTCACTTATAGATCAATGTTTAAAAGACATACTTACTTTTGTTATAAAATCATGCACGCATTAGTTTGTGAATAAAGACAAAACATAATATCAGCTAGCTGGTGTTCTGGCAACACCAGTATCGCGAGTGTCTCGAGAACACCAGTCTCTCAACACTTACATTTTTCTCCCCCTTTTTGTCTTTCTTCACAAAACATATCTAACCAACTTGTTAGCAACATATGAACAGGCATGAACTAAACAAACTTACCCTGAAAAAAAAAAAAAAGCAAGTAAACTAAGGATCAATCCATCATGTTAAGATCTTTCTTTGTTGTTCATATGCAAACTCATCTCCCCCTTATTGTGAAGAAAGATCCTTCACAAACTTAGCTTCAATGGTCACGGGAGTGAGACACAAAAATCTGTAACTTGTGAAAATACGTGAGTAGAGAAGAAGACACGATAATATATCCAAAAATGTGAGACAAATAAGAAAGTAAGAGTGGAAATGAGGAGGTTAGGTGATGGGAAAAACACACTTCAATCCAAATGGCTAAAAAGGAAATCTTGAGACACATATCCAAAACTAATGCCAATCATTAGAAAAGGATTTTGGTAAAAGATTTTCACAACTAAACTGGAAATAATCCGTTAGAAAAAAGCCACTTATAGATAACCTTAGCTAATTGAGAGATAATACACTACAAGCTTTAAAAAGCCAAAATTACCTCGAAAATAACCTAGTAAAATATGTAACGTACTCGAAAAACACACACACTCCCAACAAAATACGACTCTTTATCAAACAATTTAGGAAGACTTAGAACTTAGAAGGAAAGAAACAACAAATGTCAGTAAATGAAACTGAAACACAGTGTTCTGGTAACACTCAATAAACTCTTGTGGAAACACACATGAGAAAAGAAGGCTCTCAGCGAAAAAGGAAGAGGGGAAAGAGAAAGGAAAATGTTGGAGCACAATCAGTCAAATATGGTGTTATCAGCACACTAGAACCAAGCACAACATGACACAAACCAGAACCCGTTATTGAACTCCAACTCAGAAAAGAATAAAATTTTGTGCTAATAAATTTTTTTTTTTTGAATGAAGAGGACAACTATTGAATGAAGGCAGCCGGAACCCCAATCACCCCAACAGCGTCACACTTCCATAGGCAACACAGGTGTGTACATAGGACTGGATAGAAGCAGTCGGAACCCTAACCACCCCAGTATTCCAATGCGTACACATTTACTGTGTCACTTTTATAAAGAAAGCCTCAAGTAAGATATCATTACCGAATGTAGGCAGCCGGAATTCCATACACCCCAGTAACAATACAAACTGTATCTAGCAATCCCATTTAACAAATCATAGAGCAGTAAGTACAAATATACCAAGGAGAGTAATTATGGGTTCAGGAAGTGACCACGAAGTGAAAGGAAAAGAGTGTACAGAACCCAAAAATGAACTGGTGTACTGAACACACGAGATTTTGTTTGAAAAAGAATAAGAGAGACATCAAGATACAACATGAATGAACCCACAAATGAGAGAAAGAGGAGTCAACCAGAACCGTGAAAATTAAGTTACTGACAAGAAAGATGGACGAACAGAGTAAGGAAGTAGAACAATGCTTAAGATCATAACACAAAAACACCACAAACATAAGCTGGTGTGATCCGGTGGTGTTACGGACACACCAGTGTTTTGTTTTTTTTCTTTTCTTTTAATTTTTAATTTTTTTAATTTTTTATATACAAGAACAGACCATAAAACCTCTCTAAATAATATTATCTATCATGGTTTTGAGGTTTAAAGTAAACATTAGTCAGTTTAAGCCAATATACCGTATCATCAAAAAAATAGAAGAAATCTCCACTCGTGGAATTTCTATCATTCAAATCTCCAGCCCAAATACGAAACCAAAAACAAATATGCATAGGATCACATATACATCTCAAAATTTGCTTTAAAGAATTTAGACGAAGTGTGTTTGGGTTGAGTGGGTATATGACTTGCACACATATAACATATGATATATCAAGATGACAAGATGAAATAGATAGAGGCATACCAATTAATTGAGATGTGGGAAGGTTATTCCTTATCTCAGCTGATAGATTATGCCTTACTCGATCATACAGTACAACATCATGTTCACCCATTCCAAAATATGTGGCTGACTTTGATGTTGAGTCCGGTATATCCGCAACACTGGATTCCTGCTCTTCACTGTCAAGCTGTGGTGCTGCACCCGGTGTGCTCGCAACACTAGAATTAGCACAACGATTATGCATATCAAGTTGCTCTAGCCTTAGCTCATACATGCCCCATTCTTCCCAATTCAAATATTCAGCACTAGAAAGAATATGAAGAAAACAGTGGTCATATGTAATAAATCTACAAGTACAAATATCAATTGATTTGATACATGCACAATGTATGATTTTCTTAAAATCAAAATAAGAAGAATCAAAACAATCTACTACATAAAAACTACTAAAATAAGGATTAGCTTGATCCATTATATGAATAACAAATCCAAACACCAATGAATTAGGTGCTTGGCTCTGATACCAATTGAAAATGCAATCGGACCGGGATTTGGTACTAAACAATTATATTTTGCGACTTAGTGTGTCCAGAACACGCAAAAGATTCGGTGTATAATCGAATCGGCAGTATGAACAAGATACCAAGCTCGACTATATATAAAACTTAATCCAGAAACCTAATCTCAACTTTAACAGAATATGCAGCGGAAATAAACAAGACACAGAGATAAGTTTCTAGCAGATTATATTAATATAATCCACCGAGCCTCATGGCGAAAAAGCATCCACTATACGTATGTTGATAATGAATACAAAGACTACTCTAGATCTATTCTACGAATATCTCTAGATGCAAAACAACTAAGCAATCGTAAAGAGCTACCTCTACCAATCTACCTATCAATCACTGAATCACACAGAGAAAACTAGATAGAAAAAGCTTAGAAAACGTTGACAGAAATCGTGAATCTAAGAATGTATAAACTCTCGGTTTTTTCTTGCTTGATTCCCGTAGATTCCTGTAGACTCCGTCATCTGTCTTGATGAGCTCTTGATGTATATATAGCATCCAAAAACGTCCAGAGCACATCTGATTTGTCATAATCTTCATACGTTGCAATTTGAGTCCTAATCGACTTCTACTCCTTGTTCTAAGTAATATCTTCTTTCTTGAATATATCCAAGATCTTCCAAGATCTCCTTGTAATATCCAATCTCTTCCAAACTAGTTATATATGCACAAATAATCAACTAAAATCGTGGAACCAATTAGGTAAGTGAATAAGGCAAAACATAATCTGAAATTATTGTGAAATGTATCATTAACTGTGTTCTCGACACCGATAAAAAAAACACCTAAAATCGCTTTGATATTCCAGTGTGTATCTTGTGTGTTTTAGGCACACCACGATTAACACTATAGAGAATACTCACATTTACAGCCTCTATGCAAAAGGAGCTCACCGCGGCCGAGTTAGGCAGAAACTTTGTTTGGCGACTGAAAAGTCACGATTTTCTCATAATTTCGATTTTTTCTATGTCTTTTCATGAATATACACTTTCCTTAAGTTGAATAATTGTGTCTATTGAATGAAGATTTAACACCTTTAATGGAATGATATAACTCTTGAAAAAGATCACCAAACAAATATAAATATGTGAAAAAGTTCTTCACAAGAACACACAACATAAGCCATACTTGTTCTTTCCCTCTTGCTCTTTTGTACATCCTTATACACTCAAACTAAGGTTCGAAAGACTCCGGTATCGGAGTGCAACTTAGCCGTTTAAGAGAAGTTTTATTCTTGGAGAATGTTGCGTAAAACCCGTGTACACCGTAGCGGGGCAATAAAGTCTTATGGAGAGATAACAATCGACTTTCTCGACCCTATTGTTTCTCTTTTTTATTTTCTCATCCGCTGATTACCTAGTACATTCCTACATAGAATGGTTATAAAAATGTAAAGGCACCGCCCAGTGCAGAATCTTGGACTCCTAATTTATCCACATTTTATACACATATATTGCCTTCATTTGATTATAAATTACATCTGCACGAATCGATAGTAGTAATGTGAGGAGTCGCATCGTGTGCATATTTGTGGTCCTCATTCAGTCATTTGATTATCAATTACATCTGGACGATTAATTGATCGTAGTAATATGCGGATTTCCATCAAATGCGGATTGTGTTATTGATATTTGCTACGCAGTTAATATAAATGAGGGTACAACGTACAAGTGAAAGATTGCAAAATAATGAGCGGGGTTATGTATGATGAGCAAGAACCAATAATCATCATTCAATAATAATGCATTATTATAACATTGGACTATTGCTTGATTGACGTACAAAAAGATCTGTTTCAAACCAGCTTTTTTTTCTATAAATCCAAGAAAATACTAGCTGACCAAAGTTTTGGTCTTGGAAAATTAAGGCCAAAGACGACATTCAAACAGACCAGTCTCCTTCAAATTCAACATTGCCCCATTCCTTTCCGATAGAACATCTGGAGGTTGCTGTTGCATGAGCTTAGCTACTTCTAGATAATCCGTCTCGGAAACGAGCCCATGGTTCAGTCGACGCACCTGATTGTCTAAATCTCATCAGCATCCTCCTCACACGTATATCTGCCCAATAATTAGCTCCTGAACATCATTAGGATCAACTGAGGAAATATTACTGCAACTCCTTATCAGATATTCAGACCCAAAATGTGACCACAATATTGCATAAATCAATCTGGAAATTAAACTGTAACTAAAAACAGAACAAGTATTTACCTTTTTCCTCCTCCTCCTCCTCCTCTTTGTCATCTACGTCTTCATCCCCGGTTAATCAATCAGTATGCCACTTTCAGCATTTTTTTCTTTTTTTCCTCCTTGTAACCACCACTGCCAAGCTCACCGGTCATCGTCATCATTTTTTAATAACCTGCTTTGAATTCTTGTTAAATTGGATTTTGAAGCATTCGCAGGGTGGACTAAAAGAAGTTGCTATCATAATTAAATGTGCAAGGAGAAAACCTTACCTATTCATGTATAAAACAGAATTTTGCAACATTGTAATAATAGCATAGTACTCTCTCCGTTTCACTAAAATTGTTACAATTTTTTGTTTTGAGCGTTTCACTAAAATTGTTACATTTACTTTTAAGGAAATTAATTTTATGAAAAAACTTATTTCTAACTACATATTTTCGGACCCACGTGTACTTTTTCACTCAATTAATATCTCATACTCATTCTCCTCCACATATTTTTTGAGACAACATACTTCTATACATTTTACTTAAATATTGTGCCCAACACAATTGTTTAACTTTTAGTGAAACGGAGAGAGTATTAGTTATGCAGGATATGGAAGAGATACAGATACATACAAGTACAAGACAAGTAAATGTAAACAAAGTTGCTTATCATAATGGCTTGAAATACATGGCACAAAAATGAAAGGTTTCTAACAGAGCAGTAAACACAACAGTTACCTTGACTAATTTGAACACGAAACCGATGAGATGCCAAACTCTTTAGCTCCACCTCCTGCTCCTTACTGTCCAACCATGGATCAACAGCTTCGACTATAAGTTCATCATAACCCATGCTTTCTTGTTCGTCCAATATTCTTTTTGCTGATATAACAACAGAAGTGTCGCACCATTTCAACCGAATTGACTTAAGAGTCATTGATTCTCCGAAAAACTCAGGGATTTCAACCAAGTTCTTCATGGTCCGGAGACTCAGGCCCTCGAGGCATGGAAAATGAGAACAGTTCTCTACTTTCCAGGCTGTTACATTGCAACTTACAATTGACAAAAATTTCAGGCTTCGAAACTCCCCTTCAATTGAATTCCACTCCTCGCCTATGACAGCATCCCATTTTAGTTTGAGCACTTCAAGATTCGGCAATGAACCAACAATCGTCATTCTTTCGCAAGGGATATGACAATGAGATAAAGACAACTTTCGGAGATGATCAGGAAATAACTTGACGGTATTCAGCTCATAGGGAGCAAAACTGATTGTTCCTTGAAGGTTTAGCGTTTCAAGTTGATGACAATGAAACAAGTTGCTCCAGTAGTAAGCTGGAACTTCCTTGGAAATGTCCTGCTGAATCCCCAAATCCTTTATGTTGGGGATCCTGCAAAGCACCTCGTTACTCGAGACAATTACCTCTTTAAGAGTTTGCAGATTGCTAAGAACAGGAGCAGTCTTAGCAGCAGCAGGAGGATCAGGGAAATGGATAGGTCCTCCAGAGAAGATGAGATGCTTAATGTGTGGCAACTCCCAAATTTCACATGGTAGACAGTAAGTTATATTGATCGCGGGGACTTTTACGATTAAGGTCTCTAGATTCCACAAAGAGGATATTGAAGAAACCAAGCTTGCAGTCCTACCAAAAGGCCAGTCACTAGAATCACAGAAGAAAAGAAATGAATTTTCATCTGTGGATTTTATAAATCTCAACTTGGCAAGTTGTGTTATATACTTCGGATGCTTTTCACCACTGGACGCGATAATTACTCTTAACAGGCTTAACAGCGGCATGTTAGGGGGCACCAGTCCGGAGAAAGATACATTGGACCGAGCAAGTCTTTTTTGTTGCGGTGTAGGAAAAGAGACACAACCACCACGATGAAGAACTATACGGTGCTGACTTTTTATAGTTCGAACACCATCATCCACACAGAGAAACCTCTCCTTCCGTGCTTCCCTCAAACAGAGATCCCTTACTAAATCATGGAGAATCAAATATTTCATATGTCCTCTTGAATCTAGCTTCTTCACCATAATAAGGTTTCTGTTGATAAGTTCCTTTAGATTCTGCAACGCAACCTCCTCTAAGGTAGAACCCGCATTCGGTTTTAAGAAACCATCTGCAGCCCATAACATGATGAGTTCAGAGACTCGGATTTCATAATTTTCTGGAAAAGTTGCCATGTAAAGGAAACAAGGGCACAGATGAATAGGTAACTCGTGGTAACTTAAAGATAAAATCTTCAAGCAGTGCTTGTCGTCTTCTTGGCTTATGATGGAGCCTATATTTTCTGCAACAAATTCCCAGTACTCAAGTGTCCTCTTAGATATATCAAGCATTCCACCAATAACAACTATCGCCAAAGGAAGACCTTTGCAACTTTTGGCTATTTCCTTGCCACATTTTTCGAGTTCAGAAGGGCAGACTGCTAGCCCAAACACCTTCCTAGAGAGCAAATCCCAACTTCTCTCATCATCAAGAAGCTGCATTTCATAAGGACTGCATGAGCCAACCCGACTTGCTACATTCAAGAGCCTAGTGGTTAGTAAGATTCTACTTCCATTGTTATTGTCAGGCAAGAACCTACTTATCCCTTCCCATGCCTCGATATCCCAAATATCATCCAATATAATGAGATACTTCCTCCCAAACAAATATTTGTGTAATTGATCTCCTAACGGTTCATTGTCTTTTACAATAACACCGAAATTATGTAATAGGGGCCGAATGACTGTCCCAAGATCATAAACTTGAGATACTTTAACCCAAGCCTTGACATGAAAAGTATCTCGAACATATGGGTGATTAAAAATACTAACCGCGAGTGTAGACTTGCCTATCCCAGCCATACCAACAACCGGGAGGATTTCGAGGCTGGATCTATACGTAGCAAGCTGTTCCAGCAACCGATTCACCTCGTCCTCAAATCCAACAAACTTAATGGTTCCCCTGGGAGGCTTTGATGAACCAACATGTAAAGTGCTTCTTGATGACTGATTCTTTTCACTTTTCTCCAGTTTAATTTCCACGGCTTCTTGGACGATAAGATCCATTCTTCGGACAGTTTTCTTAAGGTCTTGCTGAAGGAAATCGTAACCTATACTGGCTATGACTTCGTGGAAAAGCTGATCGCGTTTGCCAGGATCCCTTTTCTGAATTTTGAACACAACACATGTTTCGATTTTGTCTTGAGCTGCATAAGCTGCATCAATAATTTCCCTCTGCAAATCATTGCTTATATACTGGGAATGAGTTTCAAGAAACTCAATCATGAAACTGACTTTATCATATAGAGATTGTATCTGTGTCTTGTCAAAAGTAGCAGGGCATGTAGGATGTTGGACTCGGTTTAAGACGTTCATAAGAGAGACAAGAGCTGCATAAGGTGTTGCCATCTCCGATGATCTATGAATATTCAAGATAAAGGTTATTTGAAAACAGAGGGATTTGAGATGCAACTATGAGTTCACTGCAAAATGTGGTACTGACTTAATTTCTACATGAAGTAGTTTATAGGCAACGACCATAATAACGAATTAGGCTAGAAAACTTAATTTTTCTATAATTCTTGTCTTTGTCACACTGCTGGCCATGTGACATTAGCTTGAAAGATAATGTAAAAGAGACAACAGCAATTAGAATATGGCCCAGAACAGTTGGATGTTTTGACTGAATGCTATAACAACATATTTTTCTTAGCCTTGTACTGTGGTTTCCCGACTTGGTAGTTTTATACATACACTCCGTGTCCGTGTCCGTGTTCAGGGATATACAAAATGATGAATCAGATCTAAGCATTCAAAATATTCTTCATGAGTTCACCATATGTTGGAAACTTGACCACAATTGTCATTTTTCCGGGGCTCCTAGCATTGAAGTAACCTATTATACAACCATCAATTGCAAAGACGCCATTAAGACAAGAGACAGGAACAGATGCAGGAATAAAGATTCAATTGTCTCTAGACTCTAATGTATCCCAGGTAGTAAACAGATGCAACAATTAAGATCCTAAAACTTGTTACTACATTACAATCAATCAACTATGATTCATAAGTTACTACATTACAAGCAAAATTTGTTTGCCATTTCGAAAGTAACATTAATACATCATATTCCAAGTTCATAAAATTTATAGTACTACTGCATAAAACGGAATAATAACCGGAAAAAAGAAACACCTTCATCCTCAAATTTATAGTCCCTTTCTCTTGTTGTTCTTACTTAATCCGTTTGTAAACTTCAATTTCGGGCATAACCACTCACAAATTTGGCTCAAATTCGAAATTATTCGATCGGAGATCCAAATTTGATCCGAAATACGAAGGCCAATAATCCGAATATTGATCCAAAATCCAATCCGAAACCATCCGAATAAAAATGACCCAAGTTTTAAAAAATCCAATGTTCCTCAAATTAATTCTCATAAATCAAAATTAACCACCCGTTAAAAAATTACTCAAATTGATGCCTATTTGAATTTTGAAATCGCGCCCAACATTATGGCGGCAAAATTAATAAACTCGGTAAATCAAATGAATATGTGATTAATGGCCAACCGGTGCAATGAACTTGTTTGAATTTGGATACTCAATTTAAGAAAGCCTAATTAATTAGCAAATTATGAGAACAACGGAAACAAATCCAGAATGTAATGACTCTACTGCTATAAATCATCTGCTCTGGAAGCATCAACACACAAAACCACAATCATATTTCATCTGTTCTTCAACATACATCACCTACACAAAACCACAAACCTTTCTTTTCGATTCGATACATAACCAGCAAAAACATATCATCATGAGTTCATCAGCCCAACCTAAACAAAGAACATATACAGGCCGCAAGAAAGTGGTAATCCAGAAGATAAAAAATGAGAGTAACCTCCGGGTTACGTATGCCAAGCGAAGGCCTGTGGTGATGAAGAAAGCCAGTGAGCTAGCCACGCTTTGTGGGGCAGAAACTGCGGTTATCTTGACGTGCCCTAGGGGCAAAAAGATTTACAGTTTCGGTCATCCATCTGTCAAAGAGGTCTTCGATAAGTATGTCTTTGGAAAGGAGGCCCCAGCTCTTGGCCCTATAGACCAGATGGTTGCTGAACAACGAAACTCTAGAATCCGGGAACTCAACATGCAGCTCACACATGCTAATGCCATACTTGACCAAGAAAGAAAGAGAGCAGAAGAATTGAACTTCATCAAATTGCAAGGGCAGACCGAGAAATGGTATCCACCGGCCTTGGATGAATTCACTCGCGAGGAACTCCTCCAGTACAAGGAAAGCATTGAGAAATTCGAGAAGCATATTAATGAAAAGGCCAAGGAATTTTGGATTCTTGGTGCTAATCAGGGTTCGATTCCAACTTATGCACCTCCAATGCAAAATGGTGTAAACATCCATGGGGCAGCCACAGGTTCTATGTTCAGTTCTGATCCAACGGCCAGCAGTTCTAATCCTATTTTTTCGATTCCATTGCAATATAGTGTCGGAAACATATATGGAGTAGCTGCTGGTTCAACATTCAGTTTTGATCCTAGCAGCTCTAATCCTTGTTTTCCGCCTCCATTTCAAAATGATGGTGGAAACTTCTTTGGAGTAGCTACTTCTTCATTCAGTTTTGATCATAGTAATCCGATTTCAGTGCCTACAACTTATGCACTGCCATTGCCGGATGATGGCGAAAGTGCTAGCATCCATGGAGTAGCGGGTATGATCAGCATTGATCAGAACACATATCCTTCGCCATTTGATTTCGATATGGGTAATTCATTTGCAGGTTTTGCCGAACCTGGACAGCGGGAGACCACTAACAATGCCACGAATGATGTTAGTGCTCAGATTGAACCATACGGCGAAGACCTGGTGTTCAATCTAGAGGAATTCGGTGACCTTTTCAGTGAATTAATCGATATAAGGAATCCTTCTGGGGAGACGAGTTCAACGTTTCCTATTGAAGGGACTAATAGTTCTTGGCCTCCCCAGAACCCACTTCCTCCCACTGACGATTTTATGATTCCTTGGACACCCGCTCTGGATCCAGAAGGTGGATTTAATGAGGGAACTGGTGGTTCGGGTTACAATGGATTCAACAACCAGGGAGCTGGCGGTTTGGGTCCACATAGTGGATTCAACAATGAGGGAACTGGTGTTTTGGGGCCATACATTGGATTCAACAACGAGGAAACCGGTGTTTCGGGGCCATACAATGGATTCAACAACGAGGGTTTGGGGTTCAACAATGAGGGAACTGTTGGTTCGGGCCCATACAATGGATTCAACAATGAGGGAATTGATGGTTTGGGATTCAGCGATGGCAATATCAACGGTTTGGGTACATCCTGCAGTGAGCTCAACAATAGCACCGATGTCTATGGCTCATTCACTGGATTCAGTGATGGAACTAGTGGTTTGGGTTTAAACGATGAAATCGGAGGTTTGGATCCATTTGTTGGATTAAATGATGGTTTGAGTGATCAATACGGTGGATTCAACTATGGCATTGATGGTTCAAGTCCATACGGTGGATTCAACGATGGCATTGGTGGTTCTGGCACACTCCCTGATTTTCCTGATTTCGATGGTGGATCTAGTTTATTCAATGATGGTGATGGTGGCTCGATCTTTT
Organism: Plantago major; assembly: GCA_026545765.1. NCBI lineage: Eukaryota > Viridiplantae > Streptophyta > Magnoliopsida > Lamiales > Plantaginaceae > Plantago > Plantago major. The sequence goes on from CM048839.1 coordinate 32,768,791, forward strand.
AGAGAATTCTTTTTTAATGATAGCTAGGGTTATGTATACGTACATGTAGATCGAGTACGATATTAATTTATCATCATTATTATAGTTATATATAGAGATGCAATTGTATTACTAGTAATTATCATCATAATCGTGGTTTTTCCACACAAATATATCTAGTGACACATTCAAATAACTTTTCAATCGTATCATTTGCATAAACAATGTTAAAGTTTTAGGATTATGGTTTTCGGATTTTTCATACAATATATCATCTCCTGCGCGCAATTTCACATTTACGGATTAGGGTTATTCAAATTTTCGTCACAGCTATTTTGCCATTTTCACTTTCAAATCTTGGTTTATGATTGACTTTGTAAATTGGATCTGGAAGTCAGTGAAGTTGCTCTCAAATTGATGCACAAAGTAAAACATATCTGAATTACCAGATCAGTACAAGCGATAGATGGAGTACATATGAAAAATAAATATCTTTATTAAAAAATTGGCATAACAAGTTAGTTTAGTATTTTTCATTTTTACTTTTAAACATGATACACAAATTAATTGGTAAACCGTCAGTACTTATGTTAAAAAGATAGACCAACATATATACTTAATAAAATTATTGATGTTTTTAAGAAAAACATATATGCACAAAGTCTTATCTTATCTAGATGTTATCAACAAAATCTATCACCTTATTAATCAGAATGTGTATGGTTGTTAATAAAATGTATTTTTTGTAATATGGAAAAACACACCAATATTGAGAACATATATAGACGTTTTGATCAATAACATCGATGATTTTCGTTACAACACAGGTCGTCTCTTGACAATTTATATAAAGACGGTTTTGAGACTTTCTAAAACATTTATATGGTTAACATGGAGTATATGTTTTGTTTATGAAAAGCACATTTAACTAAATATCATAAGTTTTAAGTAACAACCTCAATGTTTATTCGTATTTTTTATATTTATTATAGACGGTCTCCCATGAGACTTAACTTTTGAGCATGAAGTTACGCTTAGAGACTAAGAGTTTCGCCAACTCTAGAATTATGTTTTCCTACTTTGTGAATTAAGTTTTATGAGTTTGGAAGAAGTTCATAAATAAAAATAAATTAAATTAATTTATGTCAAAGGAACACATTTATTTTAAGAGATTGTTAATGATTTAGACATAATAAAACTAAGATTATTATTTATCACCATATAGGTGGTTGAGAAGAATGAAAAAACATTGAAATTTATGAGGAAATATCAAATGATGTTTGATACTCAAAGATATATAAAATTACAACGTTATAACAAAAGTTTTGATATGTTCATTTTAGAGTAATATAGGATTCATAAAGTCTTGGAAGGTACTTTCTATTAGTGAGGTACTGACTGATGTTTTTAAATATATAGAAGTATAATATTTTATATAGTATTCGTAATATTTTATGAGTGAACATTTTATGTGTGTGTAGATATGACATCGATGTTGTTTATAAAAGAAAGTAATGTTTGGCGAGCCCCATACTCTTTCTTTCCAAGAACACATTTTCAATAAAAGATAATTGGTTTTCCATGTAGTTGAAGTGGAAATTATTCAATAAATCGAGTCTATTTAAACTTGTAGTTGAAATAAAGTCATAAACCATATGGCTTGAGATAAGTGTTTTATTCATTTAAACTTATTTTTCCCTTGATGGGTCATTTTCAACCACAAAGTATACAATTTACTCGACGACCTAATCTCGTACATCCCGATGATTGTAGTGACTTTTCACTAAGTAGAAGATCAATGGAAACTATTAGAGGAATGTTGAGTCTTCTGTGGAAGAAAGTGGCGTATGTAATTTCAGAAAACAACCATTGACCCAAAAGGCCTTGGAAATTCACCAAAACTCAAACATGTTAGCACCTGCTTGGTCTCTCCACAGAGAGTAATGTTTGGCGAGCCCCATACTCTTTCTTTCCAAGAACACATTTTCAAATTCGGTTCCGCCTTTTTTGTTGATTTTAAACCTATTAGCTCTTATCAATTTTAATCTAGTTGGACCTATGTGGGTGTCTAAGTCTCACACTCATTTATGTGTCGATCATCATACTTTATGCATTAATTAAGTACTCTTTCATTTTACGACGAATTTTAATAATCAACTTGACATCCATTTCGCCAATGAAGATACACTTATGTACATGTTTTCGACATTTGGTGTCAAGAGAAATAAAATAGTTTCTAAGTTTTAACTAAAATTTCCAATAATGTATTTAAGATTTCTCTCTATATTCGTAATTAACAAAACCATAAACTATGTGCAACTTCACTATAGGAGGGAAAGAACATGAATATGATCATACAAAAAATAGAAGAATCACATAAATCTTCTTGGATCAGTAACATTAATCTGCCAATGTTGATCTATTGATCCATACTTATCTTTAGCTTCCTTCCGGTCCCGTTCAAGCTCAAACTTCCTCCAATCTGATAACCCACAAAATGCTTGCAACTCCAAATCCATGGCATCGTGCACCTTCCACCACCGTGTATGTGCCACGTCACTCGCGTACACATGTTGATCCGGAATGTCAAAGTTACAATCATAGTCCCGATAGCATAGCCAAGGTTTCAACCCGAGATAGTGTATCGAATACAGCTTCGGAGGGTCCGACCCGAACAATTGATTCTTGACACTAGTCTCTATGGTAGAATTGGACCAAAAGTTTTTCAGGAAATTAACTCTCCTAGGAAACCTGTGCCACCAAACGAAAATCTCATTCAAGAAGCCCTGATCTCCTCCATTGTAAGATACGATCTCTTTGGTACGTTTCATGAACATGTGGAACGTGCAATTTGAAGGTTCGATAACCATAATGCCTGGCAGAAATAATAAAAACAGTTAATTTCAAAATTCTCTATAAGTTTTAACTTTTAGTCGAGATAAAATTACTTAAATACCCGAATTGAAAATGGATCCGTCGTTTCCAGTGGCAGACATTTGAGGGAAACTAAACAAGATGTCAAGGTTACGCAAAACAATGACGTCGGAATCGATGAATATGATTTTGTCATAGTCCGTGAGCTGCCATAACCGGAACTTACTATAATTGTACTCATTATAGGAGTTTTTCTCGGCTCTAGGGTTGCGGATCCGTGTGATGAACCGGAGCTTCCACCCGGCCCGTGCAAGGGCATCACGTTTGGGCTCGGAAATGGAGGTGTCAAGAAGGAGTATCAGGTCGTGTTGGGTTCCCGACTGAACTAGGCTCTGGGCTAGTGTTATTGCACCACAAACATAGGCTTCTGAGGAGTGGAGAACCGTTGCGAAAGCTTCTCGCTTTGGTTTCCTTTCACTAATGCCTTTGATTTTCGTAACATCGTACACTTTGTCGATTCCTGCAGGTGTCAAAATATGTTTTGTTTTTTCAACTGAAGTAATCTCCCACTGAATCATACATTAGCTAATATCTTACTCTCTCAATAATTCAAACAAAGAGTCGAAACCATAAGTAGAACCAATTAACTTATCAACTAGTTTACGATATATATTTTTCAAACCAGATGAAATTGAATAATGTTATTTAGCCTACTATGTTGTTAGCAAGAACTAATAATTGCATGTGTGATGTGTAATTGTAATGTGCTACCCAATTAGTGATAACAATAACTAAATTTGGGGTGGTTGAATTTGAAACCGCATTTTTGTTAAAACATGAAGTCATACATTACCAACTTTTGAAAATGAAATTTAAGCGACAAATGAAACCAAACACGACATCTTTATACCTAACAAGCTTCACTACTACGGGTAATAGTGTAATTGAAGTCATCTCTTTAAGTTTTTAGCTACCAAATCTCTTAAAATTAGTCTCTTTATTGGTCAACCACCACAATTATGTATGTCCATTTTTTGTAAATTGCGAAAAGTGTGCTTTCATCGAACCTATATTGCACGAAATAAATTCAAGAGATTATCTAGTGTTCACTCGAGAATATTAATTGCGGGTTTCCAACATATTGAAAAGGATATGGAACATTTGTGCATAATTTAACGATAAAATTGATCAGATGTTACTTATAAGTCAATACTGAAACATGTTGCTAATTTTACTCCAAAGTTCCTTAGTATGTTATAATGTGAACAGTGTGACAACTGACAACAACTAGCAAGCAGCAAAACAGTGACTTCACTTTTCTTCACTCTCTGTTTCTCTATACTTAATTTGATTTGAAAAACCTTAAATTATAGTATCACATTTTTATTTTAAATCTGGTGGGGGAATTCAATCCTAGGGTGTATCCCTCAATGGCTGCTACAGTAAGTGGGTGTGACTAAACAGGGTCTAAGAAACCATCCGGTGAATACATAAGTTTAAAATATACCGATTAGTACCAAATTGCAAATAAGATTTCAAATTATTTTAAAGATGTTTGGTGGCCAATTAGAAAATAATTAGTACTGTTTCAACTGTTTGAGTTTCTGGAAATCATGCACATTACTGAACCATCTCATGTAGATACCTTTAAGCAAGTACTATAATCTAATTCTATACTTGTGATGCAGAACTATTTCTGTGCTCCTAAAATGCGAATACTGAAACGTAATTAACTCAATTGGTTAGTCTGAGGTACTGACACATGAGTCTGATCCCGCCTATGCAGTTTATTACTTAGCTCGCAATGATGTAATAACAATGGAGGATAATATGCATACCTTTATCCCATAGAGGCAGGGCTAAAGTACATGATCCAGCAGGCAGGGAAATCTTCTGCTCAAGCCTGTCCATCTCCGGCCTAAAATACCACCACTCTCCCTCTCTTCTCACCAAATCGTCGCACCGGAACAGCTCCGGCATCGGCATACATTTGCTCACGAAAACTACCTTGACCTTCCCATTCCAACCCCTCCTCCCTCTCCTCACAGCCATATTCGCCGCAATCAAATGCACTTGAAGTCGGAACACGTCTCTGTTCCATCCTTCCTCAGGAGCTTTACACGGCAACTTGGCGACGATCATGTCCATGTACGCGTACTTTTTGTACTCCGGCATTGGTATTTCGGGGCAAGATGTACCTTCAAGCTCTTCCTCTTCATCTATCCACTCCGGGAACAACGCCTCCCATTTGAATAACTCTGTCACTTGAGAAAATGTTATCTGAATGATCTGCCCGTGCACCTTCCATTCGGAAACATTTTCATCTTCCATGTTTATCATTCCAATCTTCATACCCCCTCCAATGCCACTCAAGAAACTCGGCTTCTCCCTTGTGATCAATTCTTTACGAGCCGTCATTGCGAGACTAGGCTCCTCTAGCATTGCCTTCATCTTGATTGCATTATCCTTCTGGTCACAAAGACTTCAAAATCAATACACAAACAAATTTCAAGAAAGTATGACTAGCTACTTTATGACCACAACTTTTACTAGTCTAGCTGACACAGAAGTGTAGCTCAGTTGGTAAAACGTTTCCCCTCGAACCAAAACGTTAGATGTTTGAGTCAAACATGTCAAAAATACTAGTGCCTGGCTCACCTAGCTCACCTTATGATGGCATTCGTGTAACGAACATTTAACCAGTAAGGCGGCCTGTTCGTGATAATCGGAGGCGGAAGGGCCGATGAGAAGGATTGCATAAAGAACCAAGAAGAATGCAAGGAAAATGAGGTTGATCCTGATGACCATGGACTTTGAAGAAGTGGACTTGATCATCTTCTTGAACACCATTGTAATAGAAAGATCAAAATATAAATGTGGTCTATTTATATATGATATGATCAATATGCCTATGGAGGCTATAAAGCTAATGTGTAAAAAGGCAAATGATTTCTACAAGTTGTGATCTTTACCAAAGGGTGTATAAATCAGTAGAGCATGAGTAGCTGGTTAGAGGATTAATATAAGATGAGTATTAATTAGCCCCTGTGAGAAGGTTCCACGTGTCATGTTGCCTTGTTTTGGGCCTTTCTTGCCTTGGAGATAAAAGGCTAGGAACAAGTATACTGGTTTATATGTTATTCTATTTTATTTAATGAAGTCAGGTTTATATGTTTTTTGCCATATGGTGAAACATCAGACAAATTATCTAGAACTTCTGTTATGTACTCCCCATACTGCCCTTGGTCTTACAGTCCTAGACTTTAAGATATGATCATCTTTTCTTTGATATATATTTTATGCTGGTCACATTAAGTAAACAAGCAGTCCTCTTAATTATGTGATTTTTGGGATTTGACTATTAGGGTGGTGGCAAACCAACATTTTGCAAACATTTGATGCGTTGGCCATCCCGGACTCACTCTCTATTGTGTAGTAGGTTCAAAATGGGCAGGATCATACTTGATCTGGTAACAAGAATCGAGGTTCAAATTGAACTTGAGCTAGACTCTTATCCTATTTGATTAATCGAATCAATTCCTAATAACAAAGGGCTGAGTTCTTGTTAATGTTTCACTCATGTAACAACATTTGATCCCACCTCCAAATTATAAATTAATCTCATTATCATAACTCTTTTAAATACCATCCTTATATATGGAGTATTGTATAATACACAGTTGACGTGAATAATATCATATTCTTATCTAAAATTCACTCTACCAATTAATACTTTTATCATTTTTCTTTAACAGTTTTTGTGATTTATATATCTGTTCTCCGACCTCCGTGGTAGGCATAGACCAATATGCACTTTTATAGTTGTGCTATCAACTTCTAACAAGCAAGGTACACATCAATACTCAATACTACCTCTTTCATATCCACCAACCTTTGATTTCCTATGCATTAATAAAAACCAATCATTATAAAATTATAATTCAAAACGTATCAAAGTTTCGAAGAGGTAAAAGGGATCGAGAATGCTATTCCATATCAATCAAGTCCGCCTTATAAATCTGTCCACAAAAACTTCAAATTCAAACGTGATTACTTTGAAACATTCTTATATAGAACATAACATTTATTACGTTAGTTTGTAGGGCTATCGATCTATCATCTTACTCAACAATGAGCGATAAATCTTGCCGGCCAACAGTGGCCGAGACATTACAATAATTTTCATTTCATTTCTTTCTTTCAATTCAGTAACTGCTCAAATTATTGAGTTTGGGTTTGATAATTACACCATACCGAAAGACAATAAACTCTTTTATCATAGTACAGCTTTATAGCGGATTGGAGTTGGACCATCACACCATTCACAAGTCATTTGATAATGATTAGTCTTAAACTTGAGGTAATTAGCCACTAAGAATATTATCAATCCTAATTTCATAATTCTGATGGTTGGGAAAGATTGTTGCTCATGAACATGGTGCGTGTTTGGTGGAGCATGATTTGTCATTCTATCAACTGATTCCATTTTATGATTATAATTGAGGAAGATATGAACTTTCAATTATAACAAATTTGTTTGGCCAATGTCAATAATAAGACTTGGTCGAGTGATTAATCTTAAAAGCTACTAGTACCAGAGATGGATTGGGTTTGAAAATGTGCGGTTAAACAACCCGCACAGATCCAGAAGCGGGATGAGAGGGACACAGGAAAACCACAACAAATTGTTAGTCAGGTTACCCTTAAAACTTTCAGTGTTACACATCAAACTCACATTGAAAATTTTATGACATTGTGCAGTGCATTAAATTAAAGACAAGATGCAAAATTATAAACAATATGAAGTATCTGATAAACAAAAAGTGCATAAACTGCTGCAGAACTGTTTACAACAAATTATCTAGTGGCCTACACTTCACAATTTACATAAATCAGAGAAATTCTGATATTATATTCACTATTTCTAACATCTATTATCAAAAGTATGTACTGCCAAAAAAAAAGAACCAGAGTGCACATTAATGGCTATGGCAATTCAAAACCCACTCTTCTACGCAACATTACTATCTGGCCAGTCCACTAAAATGAATACTGTGAAACAAGATACAACTACACAAAGGCGGTTCTTGGGGCAAATACGGTAATAATAAATCCGTCCCTTCTAATGGCGCAGATCAGGCACAAGGTATTGACGGCGATTCTCATATTTTACTTTCAGGCAATGATATGAATGACTTATTTTCTCATTGGGTGGCAGTGCAGGGGGTTTATCGTTGCAGTTTGTAAGCATTTAGCTCTCCCATGAATCTACTTCGAGTTTACCTTGAACACTTCCATTCACTTGATATGGAGCTGCTTGCTTACTACTCTACTTCAACTATCAAGAGGTGGTAACTTCCAGTAATTCCATGTGTTAAAATCTTCCTGCAGAAATATCAAGATTCATGAAATGTGGAAAATTCATGTGAAGGATTAGCCATATATAGTGGAGTGTGCACAAGCAGATTATGAAAGAACAAATATGTCTGAACTCCAGGTGCAAAAAATCTGTGTTGAAGTGTAAGAGGAAGAATTTCAAGTGAAAATTATGGATCAAGGAGTTATGTGAAGTCGACCAGTGGTCTTTTTCTTCTCTTTTATTGTTTTTTTAGTTTGGGGGTTTGGGGAGGGGGGGAAGGGTGATCGATGATACTTATGCGATAAAGGAGATGCACAACTCTTTTGCAAGTAAAGATACACTTTCAGCCTTTAATTAACTGAAAATTCATCGAGGTCCCTATTCCCTTGAAAATCATCACCGACGAAGAGTGTTTGGTCCTTTATTTTTGAATTAAAATTAACTAAGGAATCTAGGAAATGTATCATGCCCCAACATATGGGTTGGAATGTTTTGAGAAGCAAATGCGTGGAAATACAAGGCCCTCCAATTAGAACTGATCGAGGGTCCAACTCCCCTAAAGGCCTAATCAAAGGGAGTGGGTTTGCCTCATGATAACACCTTACTAAGGACACAGAGTTTGCCTCTTTATGTTCTCATTCAAAAGAATTGTGGGAAACTTCCACAATACTGAATGAATTGCTTCGCAATCAGGGTGTAGTGCAATAAAGAAAAGCAGGATACATACCTCTTCACATGATGACATTATAGGAAACATGCCGTGTACAAGGGAATGAAGAGACACATACGATTTGGTGTCAACACGACGGTTTACAACAATCTCACCCTGCATACACAGCCACAGACACTTCAGTGGAACATATTTATCCACAGAAATACCAAGCACAAATGATATCCTCGTTGTGTACCTTTGGGTTGATAATGAATATTTTATTCCTTGGTATTCCAACCTTAAGGTAGCTAAACTCATCAGTGTCTCTGTTTCCGAAACCAGCATAGAATGGACTTCTATCACCAGGGAATAAAGCCTTGATATCCTGTTCAAACCCGATAAGAATGTCTTCCAATATTAAAAAAAGAAGAAGAAGATTGCAGCAAAAATATAAATAACACAGACACACGGTAACTTTTTAAGCACTCCAATTCCTCCATAAAGAGAAAAGTGCAACTAATATTTGACAGGCAGAGTCACTAGACTGAATTAGAATCTCATGTCCGTCCAGAAATGAATTAAGAAGCTTAACAGTTATTATGAGGCATGGTCATCTTATGAGAGAAGTTCCTATTTAATCCAAAATTCCTAATAGGTGCCAGGTGGTCTTTGTTTAATGTATTAAGCTAGTTAGAGGATGCAACTTACTTCCAGGCATGCGATCTTGAATTCATGAGGAGCTCTTCTAACAACTGCAAAAGCAAGGCACCGAAGGAACTTAGTACTTTCTACATTAGTTGGGCAAAGCTTTTCCTCACTGAGATATGCAGAACAAAATCAAGAAATGATAGTAAATTATAACCAAATGAACGAATTCTAGAATTTCACAATTAGGATAAAGAAGCATTAGTTCAATGAGATAATTCATGGATGCAAGTAATACACTATTATCTTGAATTGTTACCCAAAAAAAAAAAGGGTCAAGAAAAGGCTTATTTAGAGATGAGCACAATGTATAGAATTAGACCATCCTTAACTCATAATAGCTATCATAATCTACAAAGCTTCTAATATGAAATAATTAAAGACAAAACTCCACTTCACAATATTAAGCACACAAGAGTAGAAGATACTACACTGACTAGTAAGTAGATGGAGGAAGCAGTGACCTTCTCGAAATAGAGACGGAAACAGCCCATCAGGAGAAATAACAACAGGTCCATCTGGTAAGGCTTTTCCATCCTGAGAGTAGATGAAAATCAAGTAAGGGCCACAGCCAAAGCAACACATGATAGCTAAGAGAAATCGAGTTGGATAGGTCAACTAAAAAAATTCACTGTTTTTCCATGGCTCATTGAGAAAGCATCAGACTTCTATATGGATTTTCTACCCTTAACATCTAATAGGATAGAAACCACACACCAATACAACTACACGCTTGACCATGAACATATTCAATATTTAGGCTTCCTGATAATCCCAAGTTTGATAAAAAAGAATCAACTCTAATATTTCTTTCTATTAAAGATCGACAAAAATTATACACACGAAGAATTACCTGCTTGATGTTGAACAAAAATTGCCTGGTATGGAAGGCCTGAGAAATGGAACGTGCACTTAGGAAAAGAAGCTGATATCCATTCTCCTACAAAATGCATATAACATTAGTACCATACACGACTATGCATGTGGAATAGTTGCTCACTACTAATATTATATTGAAAGAATTACATATCACCAAATCCCCACCCCACCCCAAAAAAAAAAAAAAAAAAAAACTGGGGGTATCAAATAAGCCCCTCAAGGGGGGTGATTTTGCTTTTTCTTATCAGTGTAATACATCGGTGTGTTATCTGTAACACACAATACTTGGAAGAGGGGAGGCAGTGTTTGAAGTATACGGAATTCTAATGAATTTAGTAAACTCGAAAACCAAGTATTAAGGTTTCTTTTCATCATTACTGAATATAATTGTATGTTGTGCATACAGAGAAACATCTACAGATCAAACAGGCAAATCATTGTTGAGATCTGTAGTTGCAAACGGAATCTTTATATTCACCGCAAACACATCATTACAAAGTCAATGAAAGTTGTTCCAAACGATCATTAGACATGGAGATTAATGTACCTTGATTGCTTATAAATTATACTTGTTGGGAATTATGCCCAATGGGATCTTAAATATCTGCTAGAGATCTGTGTGGGATTATCTGTGATATGCTGAAGTATTGTTTTTGAGATTTATTCTGAGGCTTTGGGGTGGACTGGTCAGGGATTTCTGGTTACTGGTTACATATCTGTGTTCTCATGGTACTGAAGGATTTTGTAATTGTTGACTCCTGTATCATTGTTGGTATGGTGCATTATGCCGTTTGGAAATAAAATTTTAACTATTCCAAAAAAATGTACCTTGATTGCAGAGAAGAAATGAGCAACACCCGTCTGTGACCAATCCATGCCAACCAACGGCATGACCTGTCCCAGAAGATCAGAACTGTAATGTAGAACAATAGCAAACTGTATTACATAATGACCAATTGGAGATTTTACAGTCGACTTGTCTAAATTCACATTGAGAAAAGGGATTAAACATGCATGCATTCCGAATTTAATAAGCAACAAGAGTGGTTGGGGAACAAGTAGATTCAGTTAAAGATAGTGAGTCACATGGATTGACTCGAAACTCGAATTGATGGAGTTAGGGTTTAATGCGTATCAATTGATGTATGTGATGCTTGCTATCTGCTGCTTTATCTCTCATGAGCCTACTGCTCAGTCGATATAATTAATATGGATGTTTCTGGATATCTGATGCTCAACATAGCTGAGAAGTGAGAACTAATCATCCACCTTGAAAGTATCAAGTTTTAGCTAATCTTACGTCCCAAATTTCACTCAGATCAAGGCTTGTCACATTTTTTAATGGCCAAACTTGTGTGATGAAATCATAAGATAGGAAAAGCTACATACTCCCTCCGTCCCATGCCAGTTGTCCAGTTTGCACTAATTCGCGGTCAACGAAATTGAACTTTGACCACGAATAAATCACAAACGGTAATAGTAAAATCTTCAATTGAACTATATAATGAAAATTTAGGGTAATTAGTGCAAACTGGACAACTGGCATGGGACAGGGGGAGTATATAACAACTACGTAGAAACGGAAACAGAACAGCATAAGGCAATTGGGATCTCCTCTTTATTTATTAAGCCATGCGGATGAATCATGTTGATGGACTGAATCAATGTCTCTCTGAATAATTTTTTAAGACAGATAAATTGGGCCAGTGAACTAAATATCAAATCCTATCTGAGGCAGCTTAGGTGAACGTTTTTGAGGAATAATATCAAGTAGCCTGACAACTAAAGGCTCTCAACAGCACAAGGAGCATATCAAAATTTGCACTATCTAAGACTTTTAGGTAGTAAGGTAGGCACACATTACCAAATTCATACTGCTAGGTGATTGAACTAAAAAACTTGAAGCAGCTTGACAGCAATAGCTAAACAAAGGAAGCATCTGCGTGATGGACTGATGGTCGCAAAATCTAATGTCTGGTTCAATAAGCACATGTCACCAGACATTACGGTCTACAGATTCCACAAACGATAAACCTCTAATTTGATAGAGACAGAAAGATACTAATAGATTGGAGAATTTAGGTCATCATACGACAAAAAGTAATTCTCGTCATCTATGGAAGGTAGAATGTCACAATATTTTTTTTTAATTTCATGTTACGCTTGTATTATGAACTTAAGATAAATTGAAATGAGATTGCACGAGAACTTATACCGGGTAATTGTTCCATCAACATCAGAGATAACAATTCGACTGTCCCATCTCCACAGAAAAATATGAGCGTCAACCTGAACATGTAATCTTCCCATCAGTATACCAAATATAAACAGTCATTTACAGAAATATATTCATGAGGAGGATAAACAGAAGAAAGGCTACTAGGGGCAGGGTGGAGAACACTCTTTAAAAGGGAAAACAATCACGAATTAGACCAAGTCACCTGTTGATTACCCAGCATTGCAGTTGAGAAAGTGAAAACCACGACATTCTTCCCCTCCTTCAAATTCAAAGATGCCAGTTGCTCAGAAGTCGGAGTAAGTGTTACTATTTTCTTCTTGCTCATGTTGACCTTTGGCGCACCATTAGCCGCCTGCGACTCATTTGTGTTGCTAGTCTTTGCAGGACTATAATTCTGACAGCCAACTGTAACCGTGGGAGATACTTTCACACTTCTAGATCTCTTAAAAGAGAATGGCCAACCTCTCCGGCTTCCATCAACTGGTTTAGGTGGAATCTCCAGATGACCTAATGTTGTCAAAAGCACTCTGTCAGATTAACGGCTTTGAAAGCTGAAAAGAACCATTTCAAAGCGAAAGAAATGGAAACTAATGGCATTTGCCGCATTACCAAAGCGTATCTTAACAGTTAAAGATGGAAAACGAAACCTCCTAATTCAAATTTTAAGCCAAGTAGACGAAATAAAAGATTCACGACTCAACCACAAAGAATACAATTCATAGCTCTCATGTAGACGAGGAATTGGTGAAATTACTATTACTACGGAAGAAAACATGTTCCAAGTCTGCATCTTCCTTCATTCTATGCATATATTAGCAGATAACTATGTAATGCTAGGTAGAGTTTCATGGGCCAATAATCAAAATCCAACGTGGAACAAAACTTTGATATTTCTCAATGCACAAGGCCCTCCCAAAGCCCACAGCTGAGATACAATCAAGAGGCAGAAGTACCATTCCCCCACTCCCTCCCTATGAATTTTCTTTACAGAAAAATGATTTAAAAAAATACTGTTGCACGTTATTTTATATACACATCCAATAACTACATGACAACCCTACTACCAGTCCGTAGACAACAACAATATCTTCTTTTATATAGGGGAAACTCACACAAACACCTCACTTGAAAGGAGTGGTTCCAATGGGGTCTGAAGTCTGGACCCCTCAATGCTTACACCAAACACCAGCTCATCAGCAATACGAGTGTCCGTGGGGACACTCCAAACCAAATTTCAAACTCAACCAAAACCCTTCTAGAAATAAAGCACTTCATCTCTAATTGCTAAATCCTAATGAAAAACATATTGTACATACAAATAATTTGATAAGAGGATCATGCAGGATTTTTCTACCTTTGATTTCAATCTAGTATATTTCACTAATGTACTCTTCCTTTAGAGCTATTCAAATATAAAGAAAAATGTGTCCTTGTGAAGGAGAAAACAGTTGTCAGATTTTAGCGCATAAAATGCAGCACTATGAAAGAACTGAAAGAGTTGACAACATATTACAAGGTAAATGATTAATGGAATATAATGAGATTATCTGACAAATTAGAATGGTCACTTTTACTTTGAGAATCATTATTGAGTACAGCATTAAGCATCCCTTAGTAATACAGTCATTAGTATTTTGTAAGTGGTCCAAGTACAGTACAACCTCTCACTGGTAGGCGAGGCGAGACTGGGCTTGAAAAGTAAGTTTTGTGCCTCTTGGTCACGGTTTCGAGGGTTGAAAACAGCCTCTTTCCAAAACATGCAAAGATAAGAGTGTGTAACCACACACTCTAAACCCTGCATAGCCCAAGAGCACAGGAGATTTTCCCTTTATAACTAAGACATAAACTTAGTTAAAAATGTACTCAGAGGCACTACCACCAAACCAACAACTTTCTCAGGAGGATGGAAAATTTATAGGCGTAGAAAAGAATCATCAGGTAAAGTATCAAAGCACAAAATGCCTGCCATTTCTAGTAGCCAACAGAGTAACTATAGCAAGGTGTATATCTAAGTGAAGAGCATGGTACCGTTCTTTCCTACTAGCTATGAGCAAATAAAGATCCAAACAGTACTAAAATTGAAGCTTTTTAAACTGATTATAGAAATTGAGATTAGAAACAATAGTTCAATAATGAAAGTCATGGTATATTTAAAGCCAAAGTTTACTTGGCCTACTTTTTCAAATTTATCTGCATGCATCAGAAGTCCTAAGATAACATACTATACTCGAAGTACAGTAAGAATAGTCAACATGTTCAGTATTCATAAAATAAGAGAATTGTCTTACCAACAGGGAGATTCTGGGATCCTGCGTGCTCCTTTATACTGTCCATATTTTCGGACATTGGTTGAATGCAGTGTGCCTGGTCATCGTAGTTTACACTCGCATGCAGTGAAGAGCCAAGATCGTGTTCATCACAAATAGTACTTATAGGTAACATACTGGGCAAAGATCTCGCTGCTCTTGTAGGTTCCTCGCACTGGACATCACCAACTTTGCTTATATTAACATCACTGGACACGCTTCTTAACCCTGTTTTCTCCAAATCAGAGTCGAAAAACTGGTCCACTGAACAATTGGAGCAACGCTGGCCTTGACTGGACCCGATGTCCCCATCAGCAACTCTTACTGAGAATATAGAATCCCCTTTTTCCTCTTCATTATCTACATTAATGAGCTCAACATGCTCGGTTTCTCTAGAATCCAAGCCCTCCAGTTCACCGAATAAGAGAGATTCTCCATTTGAGTTTCCTGGTGATAAATTACACGGAACATCGCAATCATGGCTTTCCGAAGTGGCGTACACCACTACTTCAGACGTAGAAATCTTTTCTTCGTGGATGAAAATGCTCTGATCCCCATTTCCTAAACAATGGTTGATTGAAGTGGCACTTTCATCAATAAAGACCCTTTCATCCATCACTATAGATTGTTCCAAATTTGATGTTGTATCACCTTGAACACCCCCGATTTTAGCAGTATATTCTGACGTTGCGCATTTCATTTCCGTATCATTTTCCTGAACAGTTTTCTCTGCTTCCTGACAGCTTGGAGGAACACCGGGACTTCTTTCATCGTTAGTACTAACAACAGGTTGCACATTCTGGCCAACACTTTTTGGAATAGATTCAGCAGGAAACCGTGAATCAGTATTTCTATTTCTTCTGGGAGAAGCAAGATTGGTAGACCATTTTAACTCCAAGAGATCAGCTGCCATCTCAGCACGATCCATAGAATCCGTTCTAATAACGTTCAACTCATGTTCATCCGGTGGAATCCCTTCACCTTGAGCTCTGCCTCCAAAAACAAGACCGAAGATCTGAGATCGACGAGAATTGGTCCTAGATATAGCATTCACATCACCCTCGGTATTCGTATTGGACCAGTTACTGCAACTCTTGGATTTCATCGGCCTTCTACTCACATTTTGCCCATCCGTATCCTCACCAGACGAGGAGGGGGGAGAAAACGCAGAAGACACCTCCTCATCCATATCAACCTCTTTCACAAAACAGGCTTGCCCTTTACTATCCAAATGCATATGGAAGCTAGCTTCCTCACCATTAACACTAATTTTAACCAGCTTCTCTTTGGACTTCAACACCCCCTGGAACTTACCGAAACGCACGTACCAGGGGGAAGACTTATAGCTACCATCTGGTTGTAGCACCACAATAATATCAACAGCACCACCAAATGGATGAAAAGTCCCAGATACAGTATATACACTTTTACTTATGTAGCTACCTAGCCTCCCCACAGCTTGCATCTTGAAAAGAATTTTAAAAAAAAATAGCTACTTTACACTCCCAAGTCCCAACAAACAGAATATTCAAACCAGCACAAACAAAAAAAGTCCAAGATCAAAAACCCTTCAACCCAATCCAAGCAAATCGATCAAGATTTCATGTTCTCCTCATTTCCACCATCTATTAATCACAACCCAGATCAAGAAACAAGTAAAGAACAGAACTTTGAGTTGAGATATCTAAAATTTTCTATCTTTCAAAGGACAAACTGGCAATTGAAAAGAAAAACGCAAATGGGATACAAGCAATCAAGATAACACTAAACGAATCAAGAAATCGGAGACGAAATACAGCTTAAAAACTAGTGTGCATCAAGAATAGGAAAAAGAAAGAGAAGACAAGGGCACATGTGAAGAAGAGCAATAAACCGCCAAAGGGTATGCGTTGAACAGCAGTGGGGTTGAAAGCATATTCCTTTTGTAGATTAGTATAATTCGAATGCGTCGATATGTATCTCTAAGCACGCATCCATCAATCATTTACTCTGATGATGAACACAACACACAATACACAACACTGAATAATTGTGTGTGCAATGAATTTTGATGTATGTGTCAAAACTCAGATATGTACCTTGAATGAGAGGGATTTGTGAACCGTGAGAGAGTGAATTATTTTTGCTAGTTTCTTCTGCTTTGGATCGATCATTAATTTTTGTTTCCTGACATTTGTCTTAGAAATATATACGTGGGATCTCAAATTCTCAATAATACTTGGAGGTGATCATTATGATGAGTCTCATGACACGTTGGTTCACTTTTAAGGAGTTTGGTCAGAAGGTTAAGATACGGTTTGGCGATCCATTATAATCGTGTAAATCTGGTTAAGAGATTTTAATCACCTCAAATATATTGTTAAGGATTATAGCTTGACAGTTTTACATATGAATTTAACACATTAGACTTTAACAGATGAATGGTAACTCTAACTTTTTTATTTAATTTGAAATAGAGTTAAATTTTTATAGAAGGTATAGGTTTTGTTATATATGGTGTGTATAATATTTATTAAGATTATTTAATTGGTTATGAATTTGTTTGACTAACTTAAATTTATCATAATAAATGAAAATGTTAAGTGGGATAGAAAATTTAATTAAATTGTAAATAATAGGTGGATTAAATTGTTACGTTATTCAATTACAATCGTTGGCCAAACATGATGAAATGGCCAGCTCGATTTAAGCTGAGATTTAAATGTTTGCCAAATACTATAGGAAATATTATTTACACAACATCCCCGAACTTTTTCGCAAGATGTACTCCAACTTTTACACCGACTTCAATTTAACTGAAACGTGTGATTACAATCTTGAATTCGAACGAGATATTTTTGCATCTAAAGTTGTGAAGAGCAATGTAGTCACAAAAAAAATCAACTCCGACAATGACTCGTGCAGAACGCAAGAGACTTGAAACATATTGTACATAAATATTTTGATGAGGATAAACCTAAGTAAGACTGATAACACCTGGGGGCTTATAAAATCCTAGATTATTTCGCATAATGGTCATGTCATGTCATACTCATGACTCATGTAATTTTAATTCGGTTTTATGAGTTAGGCGGTGGCAAAGCAGCATCAGATTGAGGACTACATCGGTTATCAAAATATATATATGAATAAAGCACTCAACATGACTACATCGGATACTTGTGTCGAAGTAGTATAATAAAGGTAGCATCTGACTGAAGTTCTCGAGGGAAATAGAAGGACGTTGTAAACTGATCTTCTACACTAATTCAAGGCATTTGATGACAGTGACAAGACATCCTAGATATGTAGAAGGATGCAAGTAAACTTCTACGTAACGGACAAATAATGAGTCCTGGAGGTTTGAATTCATTGCACAAAGCTATATATACCTCACCGAGACACTTTGAGAAAAAAGAAAAAAAATAAGACGCAATTGAAACCGTAACAGCCTGACCACTAATAAATCGATGATTGTAGACGCTCAGAGATCTACAATTGAATTAGGTTGATGAATTGGGGGGCATCAGCGACCTGCAAGGCAACAAGAGCAAACCTAGAGACGTGAGGTTCCAAGGTGACACCGGTGTGGTGCCGACCGAAGGGACTCTGACGCTCAAGTCAGTAAACTGGAAGAAGATGTAAGAATTGAAGGAGATAGAGAGAAGGATGATGAGAGTCGACTTATCCTGTTGAGTGGATCGGTTCGGCAATGAATGGACGAGCACCGGTGAGGTGGCTAGCTGAGCTCGTCTGAGGGAGCTAGCTAGTCGTGTCGGAAGATGGATGATGATGATGGTGGTTGAAGGTGGAAGGAGATGGGGAAGATCGATGATGATGGTTGAAGGTGGAAGGAGATGGGGAAGGTCGATGATGATGGTGGATGATCGTAAGTAGCTTAGAGTGTTGATCGGATAGCTTGAGAGTAATGGAGGCGTCAGAGAGATTGCTAGGGTTTTTTTTTTTGAATATTCGATGATCTTAACCTTCTTCCTTTCCTTCCTATATAGAGACTCTTCCTTCCACCCGTTGGAATCTCTCATACCCACTTCCCCCTCATTTCCGATGAGGTTGTTGGAGTTTATTTGAATGGAGTTGGACTCCTTCTCAGTAGGTTAGAAGGCACCTCTTTACTGGAGTCTGTTAGGCGAACTAGTCCAACCATCCATCGTGGGTTGACTAGTTCCATCGGCCTAGTAAGAGTGTTCACTTGTGGACTCGGTTGAGTGACCCATGTGGGTTGGATTGTCAACCAGCTGGATGGTTGGCAAGGTCGCTCGAACTAGGTAGGTTGGGTTAAACCAGTTGGATGGTCTTCGCAGTTGGCTTAGCTAGGTGAGCCAGCTAGTTAGTTAGCTCGTCAATAAGTCGGATGGTTTACGAGGGGTATTGAGCTAGGTAGCTTGGTCCACTGGCTTAGTTAGGTTAGCCATTCGACCTTTGAGATTCGACTTGCTCGTCAGATCGAGCTGGACTTGTTATTGGGTCGTGGATTGGGCCATAGCCTTGCGGGCTAATTAAATACGAATTTTAGCCAATACAGTTTGTCCCCCACTCTTCGAGTCGAGTGTCTCGAGTCGGAGAGTAGAAGTTCTATGCCAGAAAAAATGATGCTCACCATAATTTCAAGCAAATGGCATCTCGCTCTTTCAGATGTAAAAATTATTATGTGGATCCACCGAGACAATAAATCATTATTTTGGCAAAAATTGAATGATTGACCAGATGGGCGTATTTCATTTGGAGTGAACGGGCTATCGTCCTAATGAAATGTCGTAAAATGGAAGCTGACAGACAACTTTAGTCGAAGAAGTCAGCCTAGTAAGGTTGAAGCTTACCGATAGACTTAATGAGCTGACAGACAGACACCCTTGGTCGAGTAAGTTGAAATGCATTTGGTCGACCAAACTAGTAGAGGAGGGTCATTGGTCGATCATAGAAGCAAGGTCCTTGGTCGATCATTGAGGAAGGCCCTTGGTCGACTAAGCCGTAGAGGAAGGCCATTGAGAAGGCCCTTGATCGAAATGGAAGGTGCCTTGTCCAAATTGAAGTACTAGCAACTTTTTTCACTTGTATAATTTAATTAGTACTATTTGATTTGGATCAAAAACTCTAGAAATTTCAAGTTGCCTCAAAATAACCCAATATGATACTTTCACCCACACATACCTACCATGACTCACATTCCTCTACCTCTCCTTCTCACTTTATCAGATCCGCGGCCCCCTTCCTTTCTACTCACAAAGAAGACCGGGACAAGTTCGAAATGCACAAGATGAGGGAGAGAGGAGCATGGAGATCGTGGTTGGGAGCGATATGCTGCGATGATGACCGGAGTTGGGTGTTTCCGGTGGAGGTTTTGTGATAAGTTGGAGGCGGTCTGCGGCGAACTGAGAGGAAGAAGAGGGTGTTGGATCTGGCCGGAGAGGAAGAAGAAGGAGCAAGGCGCATTTCGCCGGGATTGATTCTTTTCCGGTGAATAGGGGGCGAGCTGTGCGCATGGAGTGAGGTAGTGAGGGAGCCAGGTCTTTGTGCTTTGCTTTGTGTGTTGGTATTTTCCAGTGAGAGGCATACCGGAGTGGGCGCGCTGGTGACCGGAGAGTAGAGGATGGTGAGAGGGTTTTCAATGAGCTGAGGTGCTGTGATTGTGGCTGAAGGTTTCGGCGGCTGAGACTGGCTGGAACTCGTTGTTTTCCGGTAGCTAAGTACAAGCTGTACAATTTTCAGCGTCCCTTTTTTTTTTTTTTTGAATTTTTTTTCTTTCTTTGTTTTGAGTAGCTCTACTAGTGGAAGAGTGGTGTTATCATTCTGCTCGGAGTTTGGATAGATCATTCTAGTCTTACGTAGGCAGATTGTAATTTTTTTTTTTGAAGGGCGTATGAGCCTCGTTGCTTCGTAGTGATGTACAACAAACATATGTATGATTTTTTTTATCAAACGGTGTTCGGTGATATTCATTGAATTTGGTTGGTGGATTTGAGAATTTGTGAAGTAGCACAATTGTTATTTTGTCTCTCATGATATTCATATCGTGATGCTTTGTTTGCAAATGAACATGTTATTGTGGTCACTCGTGAAGTTAGGGATGTCTCCCTTGTCATAATATGAATGGTTGGTCCTGCTGCTTGTGATTGTTGTATATAGTAGGGCTTGATAATATTTTGTTTGATGAAGAGATGTTAAATTTTCTCTTAGAAATTTGTTCGATGTAAATAACTTGATGATAGCTCGAGTGTAGCTTTTAAAAAGCTTGCCAGGAGCTTGAGAGCAACTTCCTAAGAGCCTTAGAAGAACTCTAGGAGCATTGGAGATAAGCTTTAGGAGAGCTTGGGAGTAGCTTCCCGAGAGCCTTATAAGAACTCTAGGGGCATTGGAGATAAGCTTTAGGAAAGATTGAGAGTAGCTTCCTTGGAGCTAGCTTGCTAGGAGCGAGGCAGCTTCCTAGGGGATTGCTAGGAGCGTGATAGTTTTTAGCGACGACTTACGAGTCTGGTAGCTCCCTAGGAGCTTGGTAGCTTCCTAGGAGCTTGCTAAGGGCCTTGTAGCTTCCTAGCAGCGACTTATGAGTTTGTGTTAGGAATATCTGTTAGTTTTTTGTTCATTCATCACATGTTCCTATCTTAGCTAGAAAGGTGATTAAGTACTCTTGGTTCACTTGAACATTGTGAAAGAGGAAATCACTGAGTATAATTAGTCTAGTAAATCTTGTATTAGGATTATAGGTCTCTGAGTGTAATTTTTATTTTAAGAAGACCATGAAGATCAATCCTAGCAATGGAGCTTTTCTGAAGATTACAAGACCGGAGATTGCATAAGATTTATGAAGACACCAAGGTTTAGTCTCACTCGGAAAGACTATGTCCTTAATCCTTTCTTAAGTACATTTCGTTACTTTTGAAACATGATTCTGGAACATATGACATCATGAGTATGGAGCATGCAAGCCATCAGAAAGGCTAATGTATCTGTTGAAGACTACAGGACAAGAAATGGTACATATGCATTAATTGCATCGGCAGAAAAGCCGCTAAAGCATCCTCTACGAGATATGAGACAAGGACTTAAAGTACTCATTTCAAGATAAGTATAGTGAATTTGAATTATGTCTAACGGATAACATCCCAACGACTCTCTAATTCATCTATAAATATCACACACTTAGATCTTTGAGAAATACGATCAAGAACGATCTAACTTGCAAACTTACAATCTAGCAAAGTATTCTCTCAAGCACTCTACTACCCTTTCGAAAGCTTTCTGCTTGAAGAATCACTAGTAGTTCTAAGTTGTCCAACCTTAACAAGAGATTGTTATTCGTGAAAGAGTTGAATCGGATAACCTTTCAAGCTCATTCTCGAGCGGACATCAATTACTTCAAGAAGAGCGATTGCCATACACTGAACAAGTGTATTAAGTAGTCTTGTTCTATTAGGCTCTCTGAAAACATAACTGAAAAGTTATACGAGAAGCCTCTCTGACAAACCTTATAACCAACACCATCAAGGCGTGGAGTAGAGGAAGTACTCGATTTAGGAAATCAGGGAATAACTACAAGGTTATCTGAGTAGAGGAAGTACTTAGCTCGAGGATCTGGGGAATAACTCAGGGGGAACATTTGGTTGGGAACCAATTGTTTAAGAATCTTAGAATAGGATTTTTGTAAGGTGAACTCAATTTTCTGTTCTAGTGAATTCTAGGTCTCAGAAAGACCGAAGTGGATTAGTTAGAGGATTACGCCACCTCCAGATACCACTATACTTGCTGTGTTATTTACCTTTCTGTATTTATCTTTCAGCAAAGCACACACACTTACTTATTGTTTCTGCACTTACCTATCTTAAAGTCTTCCGCGCTCTGAATTTAAGTATCAGAAACCCCCAGGTTTCTGAGAAACTGTGTTTATCGACAAAAGTTTAAAAGACTATATATTCACCCCCCCCCCCCCCTCTAGTCTTTTACTTTGCCGTTATCTGGACCAACAAGTGGTATCAGAGCAGGAGGTTCCCAATCCTTCTGCACTGAACCTAGATCCCCAGATAGGTGAAGAAACTTTGTCCCTTTCTGAGGACTATATAATTTGTGTGTTAAGTGTGTAGGTATGTCTCTGAGCGATGCACCCGTTCTAAAGCCAGAAAACTACGAGAAATGGAAGAACAACATGATGCTCCATCTGGAGGCCATTAGTGATGAGATGATCTATGTCATCAATGAAGGGCCTATCAAAATCAGACAACTCAAACAAGTCACTGAGGTTTCTGATGGAAGAAAAGCCTCAGACACGGAAGATGGAAGCGAGGACATGGTTGCTAGTGATAGTGGTCATGTTGCTCGTGGAAGCATTATGTATGAAGACAAGCCAAGAGAGCTCTGGACATCTGAAGATGCCAAGAGACACAGATTGGATGGTCAAGCTCGTAATATAATCATCAGATCGACACCTGAGCACATACAGTGTAAATTGTGGGGTGCTAAAACGGCGAAAAGTTCGCAATTGATTGAAGAAATCATGCGTTTAACCGAGAAAACCAAAGAAAACAAGTTGAAGTTCTTAAATTGAAGTTCCAAAACTTCAAGCAAGGTCCCACCGAAACTCGGAAGAACTTGATTTCGTTTACTACTCTTATGAGTGATATGGCTGCACTTGGTGAAAGCAATGATACTCCCAAATGTAAAAGATTAAGACTATTGTCAGAAGTCTCAATCACAACTGGGAGCACACTAAATTCTTTTATTTCAACCAAGGAATGCCAAATATTACTCCAGTAGAGCTCTTCTCTCATCTTGCTACTGTAGATTATGAGACAACTCAGAGAGAACAAACAGCTGAGAAGTTGCAAAGTGTTGCTCTAGTCTCTCAAGGTACTTCGGAAAGAAAGATACCAAAGACGATCTCAAGAAAATGCTCTTGCAGAAGACACATGAATAAATTTGTGAGTCAAGAGATTGAGAGAAGAAAAGCTAAAGAAAAGTGAAAAAGCATCTTAGCCCAAACTATCATCAAGATAAGAACATTCAACTAAACAACTCTCAAGACCCCATTCGGAAAGGTGTTAATCTTGAATCAGCAGAGATAGGAAATGATATCTGCTTCTATTGTCAAAAGCCTGGTCACTTCAAGAGAGATTGCCCTGCTTTAAACAAGCTCAAGACAGGTGACAAGAAGGACAGAAGAAATTACAAAAGAAATCAAAGGGCCTTACTTACTGAAGAAAGGAAGAAGATTCAAATCCAACTTGATGCTCTAGATATTGAGACAGATTCTGAAGATGGAGATTCAGATAACTCAAACCTACCATCACCAGAATTGTGTGGAATCACCCACAACGTAATCGACTTGACCTTAAGAAGAATGAAATGTGTGGAGTTCTTTGAGATTCTTGGTCGGACATCTCCAACATAGAAATGTGTCTTATGGCTGATGAGGTTACTAACATTTCACAATTTCTGTACTATGAGAGTGATGATGAAATTGAGGATCTGGAGTTAATCAGGAGTGAATTGGATCGTTATGAGAAAGAATTTCTGAAAGCACAATCCAAAACCAGAATTCTAGAGGAAAGCAAAGAAACTCTTGAAAAAGAGGTTTCTGAGCTAACGAGTATCTCGAACAAGAGCTGAAATAGCCCTTCTGAAAAGTCAGATATCTGAAAATGAAAATTTTCACAAACTAGCCTTGGATGAACTTAATAAGAAAATGATGAAGCTGCTTTCTGAGAATGAGGAACTCCGAAAGAAAGAGCTATCCTTCCAATCTTATGCAAAGGCTAGTGACACTCTCACTGAGGTTCAATCATATCTGAGAGATCCTCCGAGAAAGGTGGACTTGGACTTGATGAACAATCAAGCAATCGTCTCCTCTCGAAGAAGGGTGATGATAGGTTGACCTTTGTAAAAAGTCAATAGAATGGTTCTTCAACCACCTATAGCATTGGTCGAAAAGCTAGGTAGTTGACAAAGAAAAGGAGTAGCAACTCACCTTTGAAAGAACAACAAGTTCACAAGAAATATGTGGATAAGGTTTACGAAAAGAAACACAACCCTCGGACATGCAACCATCCACGGTGCTATATTACTAATAAGGAAGAATTCTGGAATAGGCAAATTCTCAACTATACCATTTATGAAAATAAAGATGATGCGAAACTAGTGAGGCTTCAAGACCGCATTCGAAAAGCCAAAGGTGTTCGAAATGGCATTGGCTATCGTGCTTTGGAAAAGTCCTTTTACAACAATATAAGGAAGGACAAGAACAATGGCGCAAGGTCGATATTGCGTGTGATAAATGTAAGTGGAAGAAATCTCAAACCATTGAAAAAGCGAATGCCAAAGCTAGAAGGAACACAGTCGGAAGGCTAAGTTCTTTGAAAACCCCGTAAACCCAGGATCTAGAAAGCACCAAAGGGAACACCTAGAAACACCCCAAGAAGGAAGATTGAGATCAAAATTACTAATTTCATTGCATCTCCTTACATTGAGTTAGACAAAACAAACTCCCAAGAAATTCACTAAAATGTGGATTCCTACTGGAAGAATGTTTAGTCTAAATGGTTCTATCTCTGAAGCAAGAACCTAACTCCTGTTTCCTGTTTTGTGCAGAACGCCTCTTGGACTAAGGCTCAATGGCTATTTGATAGTGGATGCGGAAAGCACATGACAGGAGACAAAGCAAATCTGGTCAACTACAAAGCTTGCAACACTGGACCAGACATCAGTTCTTTGGAGGAGAATTAAATCCCTCTCAGGATTTGGCAACGTCAAATTGGGATCTTTAACAATTACTGACGTATTACATGTTAAGGGTTTGAAATACAATCTATTTAGCATGAGCCAGTTTGCAGACAAGGGATTCACTGTGAAATTCAAAGCAAAGTTTTGCAAACTTATTGACAATGAGTCAAAGCAGACAGTCTTGGTTGCTCGGCGAAAGGTAGTCTTTATGTTGCCGATTGGGCATCTGCCACAACTGAAGAATGTCTCATGGTGAGTCAATCTGGTCACCTAAGAGAAACCTTTGGTTATGGCATAAAAGAATGAGTCACTTGAACTTCAAAACTCGAACAAACTTGCGAGAAAGAGTTAGTGGTTGGCCTTCCCAAAACATCTTCGAAAGGATGGTATCATTACGCACTGTCGGATGGGAAACAATCTAAGATCTCCTTCAAGTCCAAAATCAGACACTCTAGTGTTAGACCACTGCAACTATTACACATGGATCTTTTTGAATCATCTGTAACTAGTTATGCAGGAAAGAAGTATGGTCTGGTTGTTGTAGATGACTTCTCAAGATTCACTTGGGTTGTCAAATCTGATGCTAGGGTGGAGATACCAAACTTGCTAAATAAGCTTGAAGTCATGAAAAATGACAAGGTATCTGCAATCAGAACAGACCATGGTACTGAATTTGTCAACCAGTACATAAAGGAGTTTTGTACTAGCAAAGGTATACGACATCAACTTTCCTCTGTAAGAACACCACAACAAAATGGTGTTGCGGAAAGGAAAAATAGAACCCTTAAAGAAGCAGCAAGGACAATGCTAGCTGAGACTAAAATAAGTGAAGTTTATTGGGTTGAAGCTGTAAACACAGCATACTACACTCAGAACAGATGTTTGATAAACAAACACCATGACAAGACCCCTTATGAGCTCTTGGTTGGTAGACCCCCTAATATTAAACATCTGAAAGTGTTTGGTTGTAGATGTTTTGTTCTTAACAATGGAAAAGAGTATCTAAGAACATTTCAACCAAAGGCAGATGAAGGAGTGTTTCTTGGTTATTCTATGAATAGCAGAGCTTACAGAGTTTACAATAAAAGAACAAAGAAGATTGAAGAATCAGTTCATGTTGTATTCTATGAAGAAAGCAAGAAATCACCCCTTGCTGATGAACTCTCAGAAAGGTTCAAGGAACTAATGTTAAAGGATTCTGAAGAAGAACCCTCAGAAAGGAAAAACATCATTATGGAAAGGGAGGATGACTCTGACGAAGAAAAGCATGAAATGCTTAGTAACAACCAGATGATTCTCAGACATGATGAAGAATTTCCTATGAGATTTCCAGAAATGGAAACTGAAGATGTTCATCAGAGAGCTAATTCTGGAAATGACCTCTCCGAGCATGTCCCGAAAGCCCTCACCGAGCAAGTGTCAGACATTCAACGCCCTTCTGTGGTACAAAATGTCATAGATACTGAAGAAGTATCAAGTCATAATCATAGTGATTCACATTCAGATCACATGGATGTTGACCCTACTAGCCCCAAACCCATGATGAGATGGATCAAGGATCATCCTGCAAAGGATGTGATTGGACCAATCAATCAAGGTGTTAGGACTAGGAGAGCAATAGCCGAAAATGCTAATTCTCTCTTTGGATGTTTCATCTCAAACATTGAACCTAAAACTATTGAAGAAGCATTAAGAGACCAAGACTGGATCTCTGCAATGCAAGAAGAGTTGGATCAGTTTGAAAGAAACAAAGTCTAGAAACTAGTTCCATTTGTAGAAGGAATATCTGTGATTGGAACCAAGTGGGTTTTCAGAAACAAGATGAATGAATCTGGTGAAATAACCAGAAACAAAGCAAGGTTGGTTGCAGGATTCACCTGCATCAAGGCTTAGATTTTGATGAGTCATATGCACGGTTGCAGATTGGATGCGATAAGACTCTTTTCGGCCTTTGACTCATAAAGACTTTAAAGTTTATCAGATGGATGTCAAAAGTGCATTCTTGAATGGTGAACTTGCTGAGGAAGTCTATGTTGAACAACCACCTGGTTTTGAAGTTTTCTCAGAAAGTAGAATGGTCTACAAGCTACAGAAAGCTCTATATGGACTGAAACAGGCTCCAAGAGCATGGTATGACACTTTGGCCAAATACCTTCTGGAAAGTGGTTTCAAGAAAGGTGAAGTTGATAAAACTTTATTTACCTTAAATCATGATGGGAAGCGCTCTTAGTTCAAGTATATGTTGATGACATCATATTTGGATCTAAGGACAAGCAACTTTGTGATGACTTTGCAAATCTCATGAAAAGTAAGTTCGAGATGAGCATGATGGGAGAATTGAACTATTTCCTAGGATTGCAAGTCAAGCAACTCAATGATGGATATTCATTAATCAGACAAAGTATGCAAAAGACATGCTCACAAAGTTCAATCTTAAGCCTTCTGAAAAGAATGCTAAGATACCTATGAGCATAGGAACCAAGATGACCTATACTGAATCAGATAAAAGTGTTGATGAATACAAGTATAGGAAATTGATAGGTTCACTACTTTACCTTACTGCAAGCATACCGATATCGATATGCGGTTGGTGTGTGTGCTAGATTTCAAACAAATCGATGCAATCACACTACAACATTGCTATGAAAATATTAAGGTATGTGAAAGTCTGATGTAGGTTTGTGGTACCCTAAAGAAAGTGGATTGAGTTTGGTTACTCAAATCTCGATTATCTTTGGATCAATGCTTGATAGGAAGAGTACCTTAGGAACTTGTCAATTTCTGGGAGCTAGACTTATCTCATGGTTTAGTAAGAAACAAAACTCAATTGCAACTTCTACCACAGAGGCTGAATATATTGCTGCTGGTTGTTGTGCAACACAAATTCTGTGGATTCAACAACAACTCAGAGATTATGGACTCAATGAAGAGAAAACTCCCATTTTCTGTGATAACACAAGTGCTATTGCAATCACACAGAACCCCAAGTTCCATGCCAGAACAAAGCACATTGATGTTAGACACCACTTCATCAGAGACCATGTTGAAAAAGGCAATATAGAGATACTCAAGATTGGCACAGAAGACCAACTTGCATATATCTTCACCAAGCCCATACAGGAAAGCCGGTTCTTGACCTTAAGACATAATCTTGGGTTAATGGAGTTGCCTAAGGACTGAAAAATGTCACAATCTCTAAAGTCTGTAAGCAAGGTAGAAAAGAAGTAGGCCTCGAGAACATGCTCTCGAAAGCGAGTTGTTAAGAAGTGATGCAAAGGTTTACGGTAGCAACACTCGGAAAGGCAAAACATTCTGGAACGGGTATCCGAGGAAAAAGGTTGGTACACACTCAATGAGTAAATAAGACTAGAACTTACTTACTAAAAGTGGGTCAAATACATTCAAACAACTGAAGTTTATGATTCTTGAATTCAGGAAACTATTTAGTCATAAAGAGAAAAGACACATAAAGCCCGAAAAAGTATAAGTTCTGGGAGTCAAACATGTCCAATGTCTTGTATTTTTGCCATTTTTATGATAAATAATATAAAGATAAGGACTTGACACTCAGAATGATAAGCTCAAACGATTAAGTGTTCCTACTCTTTACTAAGTGACACAATGAATGTAGCATATTAAAAATCCATCAAGTCGGCACAATACCATTTGTTGATTGATATCATTACAAGATATTCAATATAAACCCTTGATGTATAAACGTTTGATCTCAACGGCTGAGATTAAAACAAAGCAAGTAATGTCTGTTGAGAAATGCAGACATGGCCTACTAAGCATTTAATGAAGTACAAAGGTCGTACCACGCCTATGCACATACAAAGACACGCATTCATATTCAGCTATATGTATGTTGTATCTATGTACGTTTTGTCTACTATATATGTAGGAATTGGGCAAAAGACAAACACTTTTACCAAATCCAAAATTTCATACTTGCATCAAAATAGCAAAATCTCTCAAGATTTCTGCAAAACATCTTCTGCAACTCAACTTCTTGTGCTTAGTCTTCTGAAAAGATAGACTAATCTCGATTATTCTTGCAAAACTCATCTGTAAACACTCACTCAGAGACCTATAAGAGACTCTATATAAGAGATGGCACCAAAGAAGATGACCACCAAGAACCCTAAGGCCGCATCATCTGCTCCTGCTGAAAAGCAAGGAGGAAAAGAACTCAAGGTGTTGAATAAACGCCTTCTAGGAGAGTTTACCCCTTCTGACTGGAATCCAAGTCACAAGATGAATTGGGGAGTTTTTCTTGTGAAGAAATATATTTCTGCAGTCATTTCTTCAAAAGCAGATAGAAAACTGATATTGGGAATGTTGAAAAGTTCCCATATCTACAAGTTTCGTGTCTTGCACCAGTGGACTTTCCACACTGGATGTGTTGGAGTTCTACAACAACTCCAAAATCTTCACAAAAGTTGTGAATGATGTAGAAGAGAAGTACATGCAGACTGAAGTTCAAGGACAAGAAATTGTCCTAGGCGCAAGACTTTCGCAACTTATTCCGATTGAAAATCGAGAAACAATCGGCGACATCAACATCGGGGATGCCTCCATGATTCAAAGTGTTAAGGAGCTATTTGAGGCAATCCAGTTGAAAATGCAAAGGTTGCGACAAACTTTGTTCGAAAGCCATCGAACCAATCATCTCGAAACCTTTGGAGTACTTTGGCTCTCGTCATTCGTTGCTTTGATGGAAACAAAGGTGGAGTAGACCGGATAAGCATGGAGAGATGGATGATGATGCATCTTGAATAAGAAGCATGAAGGCGGAAACCCACTTTAATTGGGGAAATCGCCTTGACAAATTTCTTGGGCACATTGAGGAATTTGAGCCTAAAATCATCAATGGCCTTCTTTGAGACAAAGGCGATATGCATTTTGGTCTCGAATTTGCTACATTCGAAACAATGGGAATAAATAACTCTCGAAAAGAGACAAGAAATCCCAGTCACCAACTCTCTTTTCAGACATGCCTTTGAAGAAAAGGAGAGAATTGCTGCTGAGAAAGCTCAGAAAGAGGCAGAAGAGCTTGAAGCTGCCCAGCAAGGTGAAGAGGTCTCTGAGCAAGCTCCTGCTCAACCTCCAGTTGCCAAGAGAAAGAGGACTCAAAGCAAGAAAGCCTCTAAGTCCCAAAGTGTACAAAAAGCACAACCTTCTGGAGACAAGATCTCAGAAGATGTTGTTCGGCCAGAAAGGCAACACCAGAAAGCCCCAAGAATTCTGAGACAGGCTGCTCTAGAAATCTCCAGAGATGATAGAAATATCATAGATGGGTCAGATCCCAATCTGGACAGTGACTCTGATGATGATGTAGTACTTACACAAGTATTCAAAAAGTCCAGGATTGAGACCCATGAAGGAGCATCAAGCTCAGCCCCTCGAAGAAAGAAGCCCTCATCCGCCCAGGAAGAAGAAGGCTGAAGAGGAAGATAGAGTGATGGAAGATGTTGACATTGCTTCCACATTCATAATGCCAAGACTTAATGTGGTCAAGAAAACCCTATTCTTGAGCAGGTTCCTCAACCTTCGAGAGAGCTCAACTCGAGAAGGGATCAAACCGAGATGGAGACTCGAAAGATATTAGAGAGACCAACAATGAGCAAAGAGAGGTCAGGAAACTCCACTAGTCCAAGAGACCCAAACTCAGCCTGACTCTATTCAGGTAACAAAAGTAGTTTGTATCTAACTTGTCAACATTAAAATGTTAACTTGTTACTCATAAGCTTCATTTGTAACAGGCCAACTTGGAGACACAATTTCAGGGGGACGAAAACTTGTTCACTCCGTTGAATCAAGAAGAGGTTCCTCCAACCTCAGAACATCAAGAAGAGCTTGTTCCACAGGTAGTAAAAGTTATGTCTGAACAAGGAATAACTAACTAAAATTGCTCTTATGTTCTAATATTCTTAATGTCTCTTCTTAGGCTACAACTGAGAAAGTAGTGGAGGTGGAACCAACACTGACACCAAGAGTTTCGAGGTGAAAAGCACTCGAGGAAGTAATTCTTGAGCCTTACATTGAGAAGGTAAGTATCAGTAAACTTTCCTTAAGAAAATTTTGGTAAAATTCACTACTTAATCAATATGTTTGTTCTATCTTACAGGCTCAATCAGAAGAACACTTGGACGGAGAGAATGTGATCTCATCTCCTCCAAGAGAAACTAAAGCTATGAACAAGCAAGATGTCGAAGAAAAGGTTCGAAACCCCAAGGTTTCGAGAAAGATGCCACCGAGCTTCCTCACTTGGAAGTAAGAAGTCTCGAAAGCATTTTCACTTATCTTTTCTGATAACAAGTTTCTAAACATATTTGATTCTATTTCTCAGGTTCAATCAGAAAGAAAGGATGCTGAGGATCAGACTTCTCCTCACATCAAGGTGTCTGAGGCCTCTGTGCCCAAAAAAAGTCCAAGCAAATGAGCCTAGTGTTTCTACGGTATGCTCGAGCTTACTTTTGCACGAGATACTAACACAAGTTTGAACAAAACTAACTTGATCCCTTTCTTTCGTGCTCAAAGTCTAGTGCCACTCAACTTACTCAAGCCTTTAAGAAGCACACTCGAGAAACATCTAAAGTGCTTGAGATGGCGTAAAGAAACTCGTAAAGGCCGATCTTTACGAAATTGCAAAGTAATTGACATCCCGGAGAAAAGGGCCATAGCAATCAATGGAAGACCATATCCATGCTATGTTTCCCACGTAATCATATTCTTTTGCCACTCGATGGATGATAACTTCTTAAATGAAGTAGCACAAAGACTCCTAGCAGGACTTTCAATTGCGATGCTCAAACCAAGAGCAGATGGTGACCCATCCCGCCTTGCCAAAAGCTCACAACCTACCCTTACGAAAGAAGAAGTAAATGGGAGGATGATCACACTTCCTAATGTGATCAACCTGGTTTCTGAAGATGAGAAGGAAACTGATGAGAATGATTACCAAGAACCTCCTTCTGAGCATCCAAGTCAAGAAGACAAGAAAAAGGTTGATGATGATGATCAGAATGATGATCCCCAACCTGGAAACGGCGGGATTCAGACAATTAGCAAAGGAAGTGCAGAAAAGGCTACTCCTTCTAATGCTCAGAAAGCCCCATCATCATCACCACCAAAGTCTCATCAAAATACCCAACAGGCTGAACAAGACACAATTGAAGAAATCACTGACTTCGAGTTCGATTGAACAACTCAGATTTAAGTTGGAAGAGGAGAAGAGAATCAACTTAGAGTGTCAAGCTCTTGTTGAAGAAAAGGAAGCCAAACTCGAAAAGCTCAGAGAAGCTAATGCTAAGGAACTGGCACTCCTAGATGAGCAAAGGTTGTTGAAAAATGTTGGTCCAGATAACGGCAAAGTAAAAGACTAGGGGGGGGGGTGAATAGTCTTTTAAAACTTTTGTCGATAAAAACTATTTCTCAGATATCTGTGTAGATATCTGATACTTAGATTCAGAGCGCGGAAGACTTAAGATAGATAAGTGCAGAAACAGTTAAAGTGTGTGTGTGTGTTGCTGAAATGTAAGTACAGAAAAGTAAATAACACAACAATTATAGTGGTATCTGGAGGTGGCGTAATCCTCCAACTAATCCACTTCGGTCTTCCAAAGACCTAGAATTCACTAGAATAGATAATTGAGGTCACCTTACAAAAATCCTATTCTAAGATTCCTTAAACAAATGGTTCCCAACCAAATGTTCCCCCTGAGTTGTTCCACGGCTTTCCGACCAAGTACTTCGTACTCGTAAACCTTTTGAGCTATTCCCTAGCTTCCCAAGCTAAGTACTTCCTGTGCTCAATAACCTTGGAGTTATTCCTTAGTTTCTCAAACTAAGTACTTCCTGTACTCCACGCTAGTGATGGTGTTGGTTTTGGTTTGAGTTGTCAGATGAGCTTCTTTAATAACTTTTCAGTTAATCAGATAGCTCTGTGAATCAAGTATACTTAATACACTTTGCAATGTATGGTATCTTGTTCTTTTTACTGACCCAAGTCTTAGATAAATGTTCAAGAGAATGAATCTCAGATACTTGATTGATCTTTCAATTCAACTCTTTCACAGATAGCAGTGCTTGTTTAGGATCAGGACACTTAGAACTTCAGTGTTACTCAAGATCAAGAGCTTTGGTCACAACAGAAAGCTTTGAGGATAAGTAATTTGCTTGAGATAGCGAGATATGTGTTCAGTGTAAGTTCTTCAGGTTGTGTGTCTACTCAAGCAGTCTAAGTGTTGATATTTATAGAT
Source organism: Plantago major (assembly GCA_026545765.1). NCBI lineage: Eukaryota > Viridiplantae > Streptophyta > Magnoliopsida > Lamiales > Plantaginaceae > Plantago > Plantago major. Next base: position 32,802,755 of record CM048839.1, read on the forward strand.
GAATTTGAATGCCGTTGAATAGTATCCGTTAGGCTTAAATCAAATTCAAACTATTGATATCTGTGTATAGTACTGTAGCAGGTTTGTCTTCTTCTTCAAAAGGTACCGTTGCTTTTGTTTAGACATCTATGTCCGTGCATTAAATGCATTGTACTATACTTTTTGTCCTGTAGTGCCAACGGAACTATGCTTTGTATCAGAGACTTAACTTTATCAGTTTTCTCTGAGTTTTAGCACGTCCTTACCTCTAACTTCAGATACCACTTTTATTGAAACAACTTTGTTTGCAATATATATTTCTTTATCAGAAATGTGGTTTAAAGCTCAAGGTATCTGAGAGTAGATATCTGTGGGCACTTTCCTGGTTTTCAGAAACCTTCCAGTTCTCAGATATCTCTTGTGACATAGCTTGTTTAAAACTATTCGTGTCTTCAAGATATCTGGCCAAGGTATCTGTAAAACTATTTCAGTAATCTTGTGCAGTCTTCAAATCTTCAATGACGTTGAACTTTGTTCTGCTGGATGTCTTCTTCTTGGTCTTCTTTTCATAAAATAAAAATTACATTTTGAGACCTAACATCCTATACAAGATTAGCTAGACTATCATACTTAGTGGGTTTCCTCTTTTACAATGTTCAAGTGAACCAAGAGTACTAATCACCTTTCTGAGACTAAGATAAGTCATCATGTTGCTGATCAAAATCTAAACAGATATTTCCAACAAAATATCTAACAAATTTCCTAACAAATTTCCTAACAAAAAATGCCATCGTTGTCACTGCTGCTGAGATAGATGCCATGGATGACAATGATGATGAAGAGCATTATGCTAAGGCTGCATCAGAAAGACCTTCTACTTCTCAGAAGGCCAGCATACTCAAAGGCAAACAAAAAACAATCCAAGAAAAGGATTATGAGAATGATGCTGAAATAAACCCAAACTTGATCTCCCAAGCAGAAGATGAGAGGCTAATCACTAAGGAAAAGCTAGCCCTTCTGGCGCCTCAAATTTTCTCACTCCGGTGCTTCAAGTGATGAGCACAGTCCGAGCAATTTTCTTGGAACTAAGAGAGACTTGTTGCTCAAGACAACCAAGTCCTCTGATCGATCTAGAAGAGATGAAAGATTTGGGCTTTGCATTGCTAAATAGCAACCAAAGATAGCTCTCTCTCGAAATACTTAGCTCGATCGGGAAGAAGCGCAACAATGCCAATCAAGCACTAGCAGATGCTACTTATGCTACTCAACAAGTGAGGCTATTCTAAAGCCTCTTGAGAGCTCAACAGAAAAGAGCAAGTGTTGGTTAGGCAAAACAAGGACATGAAAGAAGAAATCCAAGAATTGGTCAGTGTGAATAACATCATCCAGAATAACTTAGAATCACTCTCTTAATCTTATGCTATCATGAGTCAGTCATTCATGACTAAGGGGGGAGGAGAGATGCCTCAGAAAGGCGGAGGAAGAAAAGAAAACAATCAAATCTCCTCCTCAAGTCAACTAGTCATTAAGGACACCACTGGAGACACCCTGCTGCGAAGTTGTTCCAGATCAACCAACGGAAAGTCGAGAAGTATGGTCACTAGGGAACCAAGTCCTTAGGATCTCGGATGGAACAACCGGAAAGCTTCAAGAAGAAAATCAAGAAGAAGGTGAGGTAAGAGGTCAAGAGGCGCAAGCCTCACAACTGGAACATCAATGATGATGATGAGGATGAATCTGATACTGATGAACATCCACTTCACAAAAGAAGAAGGCAAGCAAGCCCCTTACAACCTCCTCTCCAAAGAAGGCCATTAGCGGCAGAACCCCCGGAAATACCAAGTCAATTCAAGGACTTCCACCAAAGACAAATTTCAAGGCAGAAGAAAGAGTCACAGGATCTCCTGATAGAAGGCCACCTAACAGAAAGGCTAGAAGGGATATTCAATTTGGCAGAGCAAACAAAGAAACTCATCGAGAAAAGCCAACTGATGCCCACATTGAGTATGTGAAGACCAGTAATGAAGAGTCTTCATATAGGTGCATTCTGAACAAGAAAGGGTATTGGATTCTGGAACTGCAACATCTACTTGTCAATGATAAGTTTCCAACTCCCATCTTCAACCAGATCCTAAAATGGAGTGAAGGCAAGCCAAATTTGCTAAAACATGAGCACCTTCATGCCTGGCTAAACTTTGAGGTTGAAAAGAGAAATGATGCCAGAAAGATGGACCTTTCTTTTCCTTGTCCTTACCCCAAGCCAGAAGATGTGCACAAGACAAGAAAACTGGATGGTACCTACAGCAAGCAGAACAAGCTAGGTGTTCATCCCTATGAGTCATTCTACATGACAAAGGATGAATATCTGGATGATATTCACTATCTGGAAGAAATATACAAGTATTTCAACCTATCTGAGCTGCAAGTAGACCATGCACAGTGCAGGAAAATACTACTGGGTCAAACACTTTCTGAAGAAGAACTACAAACTTGGCAAGAGTTACCATGAAATTTGTATCTTATCCAGAAAGACAGAACTTTCTGTCAGAAGGATACTTTATGACTATGTCCAAGAATGCAGAAAAGTGGATGACTATGTCAACTGATCCAGAAAGGGTGCTGAAGAACTTGAGGTTTCTGAACCTAAGTTAATTTTTGAAGACTTGAAGACTAGTATCTTAGAATGTTTACTTGGAGCTTGGACTCTCCTGTTGTTCTAATTTACTTAGTTTGTTTTGTTACTTTTTGTAATCTTGCTGACTGTTTCTAATTTTCTCTATCCGTAAAAGTTGCATCTTATTCTGTAATCTGTACCTATCTGAAGATCATACTCTCAGATACACTCTAATAGATGACAACTTATCAGCAAAGGTCACTTCTTGTGATTTGGTTGATGTTTACTTTCTGCACCTAATTCAACTAAAATTGAATATCATTTGAAATGATTAAGTGGTGGATTGTTTTCTCTTCCAGGATTACAACTTTGTAATAGGACTTTGAAAGATAATCATGGATGACTGATCAAAAAGGGGGAAATTTGTTAGGAATATCTGTTAGTATTTTGATCATTCATCACATGTTCCTATCTTAGCCAGAAAGGTGATTAAGTACTCTTGGTTCACTTGAACATTGTAAAAGAGGAAATCACTGAGTATAATTAGTCTAGTAAATCTTGTATTAGGATTATAGGTCTCTGAGTGTAATTTTTATTTTAAGAAGACCATGAAGATCAATCCTAGCAATGGAGCTTTTCTGAAGATTACAAGACCGGAGATTGCACAAGATTTATGAAGACACCAAGGTTTAGTCTCACTCGGAAAGACTATGTCCTTAATCCTTTCTTAAGTACATTTAGTTACTTTTGAAACATGATTCTGGAACATATGACATCATGAGTATGGAGCATGCAAGCCATCAGAAAGGCTAGTGTATCCGTTGAAGACTACAGGACAAGAAATAGTACATATGCATTAATTGCATTGGCAGAAAAGCCGCTAAAGCACAGTCCTCTCTGAGATATGAGACAAGGACTTCTGAGTACTTATTTCAAGATAAGTATAGACTGAATTTGATTTGTGTCTAATGGATAACATCCCAACGACTCTCTAATTCATCTATAAATATCACACACTTATATGCTGATAAATACGACCGAAGAACGATCTAACTTGCAAACTTACAATCTAGCAAAGTATTCTCTCAAGCACTCTACTACCCTTTCTGAAAGCTTTCTGTTGCTTGAAGAATCACTAGTAGTTCTAAGTTGTCCTGAACCTTAACAAGAGATTGTTATTCGTGAAAGAGTTGAATCGGATAACCTTTCAAGCTCATTCTCGAGCGGACATCAATTACTTGGGTCGATGAAAGAAGATTGCCATACCTTTGAACAAGTGTATTAAGTAGTCTTGTTCTATTAGGCTCTCTGAAAACATAACTGAAAAGTTATACGAGAAGCCTCTCCGACAAACCTTATAACCAACACCATCAAGGCGTGGAGTAGAGGAAGTACTTGATTTGGAAAATCAGGGAATAACTCCAAGGTTATCTGAGTAGAGGAAGTACTTAGCTCTAGGAGCTGGGGAATAACTCAGGGGGAACATTTGGTTGGGAACCAATTGTTTAAGAATCTTAGAATAGGATTTTTGTAAGGTGAACTCAATTATCTATTCTAGTGAATTCTAGGTCTCGGAAAGACGAAGTGGATTAGTTGGAGGATTACGCCACCTCCAGATACCACTATACTTGCATGTTATTTACCTTCAGATTTATCTTCAAAGAAAGCACACACACTTATTGTTTACGCACTTACCTATCTTAAAGTCTTCGTGACTTCTGAATTTAAGTATCGAAACCCCTGGTTTCGAAAGCTGTTTATCGACAAAAGTTTAAAAGACTATTCACCCCCCCTCTAGTCTTTTACTTTGCCGTTATCTGGACCAACAATATATATATAACTATTTAACTATCATAGGTCCATTATAAATAAAATTTGTTTGATCATCCAAAAAAGAAAACTAAATAAATAACTATTACTCCCTCCATTTCAAAAAAAATGTTACATTTTACTATTCTGCGGTCAACTGTCTCCGCGTTTGTCCACAATTTACTCTTAAACGATATTAATAAGTAAATTATTAAAATTATATAATGAAAATTTAGTAATTAAATTTTTATTATATGATTTTATTAAATTATTTACTATTATCTTTTATGAGTAATTTGTGGTCAAACTCGAAGACAGTTGACCGGTCAAAGTCAAAATGTAACACTTTCTCTGAAATGGAGGGAGTATAACTTTAAAAGTATGTAGTAATCAAGCATTCTTCAATCATCCAAGTCAATCGTAGGATTCTCCTCTCTCGCACCACTGTCATCTTTCTCATTCTCGTCATCACTATCATTAGTAGACATTAGTAACCTTTAAGATCCCACTCTCTAGCTCTGGCTCATCTAAGGAAAGATGTGCGACATCCAATTCCCCAAGATCATCAAGTGTACCAAAGGTGTCACCTCCAATGTCCTATAGCTTGCTCCCACCTTGGTCATATTGAGGTGTTTTCCTTGAAAACAAATGAAGATTGCTATGAATGAAAACCAAGTCTTCGACTCGAGTTGGTGTCATCTTATTTCTTCTTATGGAATGAACAAATGAATAAGTACTCCAGTTCCTCTCAGCACATGAAGACGATGAAGGTTGCACAAGTAGCTTCAAAGCTAAAGATTGAAGAATAGGTGCACTTGCACCATAAGTAACCCACCAAATTTTGGGATCCATACTAGAACGGTGATTAATAGAATCAGAATCAGCAAAATCTGCTTCGTTGCTAGAAAAGTTGGCAAACTCTAAAGTTACCCTCTTTCTCACTTCGAGGTCGACAAAGTACTTCTTTAAGCATTCTATCCTTTCTTTAGCAGCTTCATTATCTCTGTGTGGGGGGACACGAGCACGATCTTCATTAAACCACCTCTATCTGTAGTATCTGATACCAAATGTTAATAAAAGGAAGTTTAGATTACTAAATTTAAGCATAACGGTAAAACGTTGAAGTAAAGAATTTCAATTCTTACCTTGGATTTAGTGAATGAGCTAAGCAGTGTAGTGTAGTGTTATTCTTGGTTCAACGATCAATTAGAATATCATAAACCACGTCATAGAAGCTAGATGATTCACCAACCCATTTCTTTTCATGCTCATAAATTGCATGTCTCACTTTCTCAATCATAGAATCCTACATGTCATAGACCAAGTGAAGAGAAGGCCTATCTGTATCACATTCACGCAACATATCATATATGGGACCCGTAAATGCAAGTATGTAGTTAATTTGGTCCCACCAAATATCATCAATCACCTTATCTTTCACAAACTTCGCCTTAATAACATCATCCTCTCTATACGCATTCCACTATGTACTCATCACCATGACACCAAGACTTTGCTTCAAAAGCTTGAACCGCCTCAACATCACAACCACAGAAGCAAATCGAGTTGGAGCAATTGCAAGCAGCTTTAGAGGCACAAATGTATTGAACATGTCTAGCCTTTTACCATGGTTCATGATAAAGTTCTTAATCATATTCGCATCGGCTGAGACAATAGATATCCAAGAACACTCATCATATGTCACTTGATTGTTTTTCACATTTTTTGCCGCACATATATTTTGTAAAGCAAGGTTAAGCGTATGGACAACACATGGCATCCAAAATATGTTCTTGTATTCATCTTGAATTTTCCTTCCCGCACCAGCACAATTCTTTGCATTATCTGTGATTACTTAAATAACGTTCTCAGACCCAACTTCTTCAATTACTTCTTTCATCAATGTATAGATAAAATGCTTGTCTTTTATCTCACTCGAACAATCAACAATTTTCAAGAACATAGGTCCACTTTCAGTCACTGCCAAAAAATTTATCAAAGGTCTTCGTTGTGAATCACTCCATCCACCACTCACAATATACTAACTCCCTTTTCACGCCAAGTACTTTTAATTGGCACCAACAATCTATCCACATTTGACTTCTCTGATTGGAGGAGCCTATCTCTCAACAAGTTGTAACCAGGAGGCGTATAACCTGACAAATTGTTGTTGGCAGCATAGGAAATGCAAGCACTATAATACGGATTTCTTGCCACGTGAAACGGCAAGCCTGATGAATAGAAAAATCTTGTTATCAATGCATCTAGCTCCCTCCGACCTTGTCGATTGAAACCCTTTTGAATGAATTCTCCTCCCCCCTTCATTTTCTTTAACAATGGCTCATTACTAGGTGGGGGCATATACAATTGATTTTGACGACTTCCAGTTGCAACAGGAGGAAGGGGTACGATTTTTTGAGCATTTTTTTTGTTTTTGTTCTCGTATTCTTCCTCTGCACGTCGAAAGTCAGCGAGGTGATTCGATTTCACACTCGTGCAACCAATAATCCCACTTCCAGGAATTTTCATGTACCCTCATCCTCGTATATGTAGTTTGTTTTTGGACTTTACAATAATTACACTTCCACGAGCACCTCTTCCAATTATTGTCACAAATTTCCAAAGAGGCTTCCCATGTTCAGCATCACCAACTGTAGGTTGACTAGTACTCATCTTAAAGTCTAATAATTAGCCAAAGAAGAATAAACAAATTCAATTATTTTGTAAGATACATTAAATAATAATAATAAAGAAGAGAGAGTAAATTAAGAAACTACTCCAAGAAACTCCACAACCGTTATATACAGTACATACAAATTGGACTTACAACTTGAAGAAAAAAAATAAAAGAATCATTAATTCTAGTCAATTAATGAATTGTCCCATAGGCCCACAAGTAACATTTAGATAAATTAGAAACCAATAAACCATTAATTACTTCCTCCGTCCCGGTCAAAACTTCCCATTTTGCCATTTTAGTTGTCCCATACAAAGCTTTCCCTTTCCATTTTTGATAATGGGACCACCTATCCTACCAAATCAATTACATCATAATACATTCTTATTTATAACTTTACCAACCCACTATCTCCTTTTTATTCATTCTTTATTCTTTCTTCATTTAAATAATACCCAACTTTCCACTTTATCAACCCACTATCAACTTTTAATCATTCTTTATTAGATTTCCATTTAAATAAAATCAAATACTCCCCATTTCCTTATTTGGTTGACCAAAAAACCAAACGGGAAGCTATTCCCGGGACGGAGGAAGTAACATTTAACATATAGTAAAAATACTAAAACTTAAAAAGGTCCTATCTCTTATGAGAGTCCTTGAGAGTATAGTAGTATTGACAAAATTTGCGGATCTTGACCCATTTTTTTAAATTTTTGCGGGTTATCGGGTTGGGTTGGTTTTGACCCGATTTGTTAAATATAAAAGGCTTTTTTTTCTTTTTTTCTTCCTCATTTTCTTCCATTCTCCAGATTCATCACGCTCTCTTCTCCATTCTTCTCCAGCGAATTCATTCTGAAACCCTAGCTTTTCCGATTTCGCTTCTTCTCCTTCAGGTTTGTTGTTCATCTTCGTTTGTTTATTGTTTTCGATCATCCATTATTGTTCTTCGTTGCTTAATTTCGTTCGATTTTTGTCGATTATCAGAGATTACAGAATAGATCGAACTAAGATTGGAGATTGAACGGAGAAGTTGAGATCGGAGATCGAACGGATGAATTGCGATGAGATCGAATATCGAAAGGAGTTTTCAAGCTCATCAATTCAGTGGCAGATCTGTGTTTCTAGCGGTTTCTCTCAAGCTAAAACGAACGAAACTCTAATTTTCAGGTTTTGAACTCACGATTTTCAGGTATTTTTGTTTTTTTTTTGTTCGATTTGAGTCTTTTAAAGCCGATCTAGTTGTTGTTTGATCTGATCTGAGTGTTCGTGTGTGTTGTATACGTTGTTTTCAATGAAAGATTTGAACTCTATTGATAATGTTGAAGCGATTGCTGTTGTGCATAGTCTGTTTCTGCGAATTGTTGATGTTTATATACAAATAGCTTATGTTTATATACTAATGATGTATGTTTAGTCCTACAGTACATGTATGATGTAGTTATGATGAGCATTTTGAGAGTGATATTTCTGCTTTTGATTCATTTACGTTGTGATTTGTGTTCGATTTTGCTTGACAATCGAATGAGTTATGCAACTTGATTGTCTATTGTTGTGGTGTAATAGTATATTGTTATGGTAAAATTGTGTATGACAGTTGCCAAATAGTTGAATGACTATGTGAATATGCTCATAAGTGTGTCCATTGAGTCTCACGCTAGTGTGAGAGACAATCCAGTGAGTTATGCAGCTTGGTTGTCTATTATTGTAGTGTAATAGTCTATTGTTATGGTAAAATTGTGTATGACAGCTGCCAATGAGTTATACAGCTTGGTTGTCTATTGTTGTAGTGTAATAGTCTATTGTTATGGTAAAATTGTGTATGACAGTTGCCAATTTGTTGATGTTTTTTTTGCATATACTAGGTTTTCGTAAAAATGGTGGTCAAATGAAGAAAACGATTGATGATAAAGATGGAGACGTGGATGGAGGAGTCGACGAACAATTCAAGGGTGTTTTATTTGTTTGGAAAGATGATTGTAGTTTGTATATAGTGATTTTAAATTTTTTGTATTGTTTTATATGTATGACATTTATTGATTGATGAATGAAATTGATTTCTATGTTTAACTATAAATATTGTGTTTCTTTTAAATAAATAGGTTATTATTAATAATTTTGTGTTAAAATAGACAATTATATATCAAATATAGACAATTTGATCCAAAGTACAAATATGATTAAAAAAAATCGCAGACTCTCAGGAGACTAACTCAATCCCAAAGCCAGATCTGAAAGCAAACGCAGAACGCAAGAAAGCAACAAGCAAAACCAGATCATCGATTCATCGTTCAAGCAAAATCAGATCGACCAAGACGTTAGACGCATACAAAATTTCAGTCAGCAACGATTGAAAGTTGAAACAACACGACTAGAGAAGATGAATTTCCGGCAACCTGAAGAACTCCGGCGACCAAATTCAGGCAAGCGGCGGTGGGAGTGGACTTAGAGACGATTATCGATCAGAATATGCTAGGTGTGTTGCTGATTCGTGTATATTTATAAGATTGAAACAATTCGAAACCAAGTTGAATTGGGGAAAAACGAAAAAGATAAAAAATACGTATTTGTACGTCTGCGTATTAAATACGTATTTTTGAATAATTGTGATGGTTGTTTAAAAATTGGTTTTGTTTATCATTGAATGGGAAAGATTTTAAATTTCCTTGGAAGAAAGCTTTTTTAAGTAAATTTCAGTCTAGTAGAATCAAGAATGTACATCAGGTTGGTGTTTGCTAATGTGTATATATATGCTACATGATGAGCACAAAAAATCAAATGTGTAATTATTTGATGTTTAGTTTCATGTCTTGCTATTTCCTTGTACCTTAGTTCAAACATTTCATGTTTATATAGTTCAAAGGATTTTCCTTTTAGCCGTATGGGCTCGTTATTGTGCATTGGATTTCGGGAATAAGGATGTTACTAGTTATTTTCATGTGTTAGGATCACTTGCTGCTACTCACTTGCCATTCTGGATTGTTTTATACTACATGTCCTGATTATTATTAGTAGTTGTTGAGGTTTCAGATTTTAGAGAACTTAGTGTATGCAGTTTCTTTTTGGATCATGAGAACCTAACAGGCAGTGGCTTGTTTCAAGTTTGTAGCAGTCGTGTTATTTTCTTGTTATTGCCTAAGAATTATACATACGTAGATTTAATTTTATTTTTTTGCTTTTATTATAAGCTTGCTGTGTTGTTTGACAGGTAGCGTCATCTGGCAATTTGTCTGAAAGGTATACGCAAGTGTTCTCGAGAGGTAGAGCAATCTAGTTTTCTCTCAAAGTCCCAAGAATGGGAAGTGTCGACGGGCCTAAGCTTAAATTTTGCATTGATAGAGGAGGCACATTCACAGATGTCTATGCTGAAATTCCAGGAAGGTCTGAAGGACGAGTCATGAAGCTGTTATCCGTTGACCCAGCCAACTATGATGATGCTCCAGTTGAAGGAATCAGGAGGATTCTGGAAGAGTTCACAGGTGAAAAGATTTCTCGAAGTTCAAAAGTTCCCACAGATAAGATTGAATGGATAAGGATGGGAACCACGGTGGCAACAAACGCATTGTTGGAGAGGAAAGGGGAAAGAATTGCGCTTTGTGTGACTCAGGGTTTCAGAGATCTGCTGCAGATTGGAAACCAGGCACGCCCGAATATCTTTGACCTCACAGTTTCAAAACCAACGAATCTTTATGAAGAGGTTGTGGAGATTAATGAGAGAGTTGAGCTTGTTCCTAATGAGGAGTTAACGAACTCTGATTCTTCTGCATCAGTAGTTCAGGGTGTTTCTGGTGAGCTTCTCAGGATTGTGAAACCACTTGATGAGGACTCTCTAAAGCCTTTGCTTAAAGGTCTACTGGAAAGAGGAATTAGCTGCTTAGCGGTGGTGTTACTTCATTCTTATACTTACCCGCAACACGAAATAGTTCTCGAGAAGCTTGCCACAAGTATGGGTTTCAAACATGTGTCTCTGTCATCCTCTTTGACTCCAATGGTTCGAGCTGTCCCTCGTGGTTTCACAGCATGTGTGGATGCATATCTAACACCGGTTATTAAGGAGTACTTGTCAGGATTTATATCCAAGTTCGATGAAGGTCTAGGCAAATTAAACGTTCTGTTTATGCAATCAGATGGTGGGCTGGCACCCGAAAGTAGGTTTTCAGGCCATAAAGCAGTTTTATCAGGTCCCGCTGGTGGAGTCGTGGGATACTCTCAAACTACTTACGGAATTGAAACAGAAATGCCCCTTATTGGTTTTGACATGGGTGGTACATCAACTGATGTGAGTCGATACGCTGGGAGCTTTGAACAAGTCATAGAGACACAGATTGCCGGGGCAATTATCCAAGCACCTCAGCTTGAGATAAATACAGTTGCTGCTGGTGGTGGATCAAAGCTGAAGTTTCAGTTCGGAGCTTTCAGGGTGGGACCTGAATCAGTAGGTGCACATCCTGGTCCAGTTTGTTACCGTAAGGGAGGAGAACTTGCTGTGACAGATGCAAATCTTATCCTTGGATATGTGATTCCTGATTATTTCCCGTCGATATTTGGACCAAATGAGGATCAGCCTTTAGATATCAATGCAACAAGAGATGAATTTAAGAAACTAGCGGAACAGATCAATCTCTACAGAAAGAGCCAGGATCCAACGGCAAAGGACATGACGATTGAAGAAATCGCACAGGGATTTATTAATGTTGCAAATGAAACTATGTGCCGTCCTATCCGCCAGTTGACGGAAATGAAGGGCCATGAGACGAGGAATCATGCGCTTGCTTGCTTCGGAGGAGCTGGACCACAGCATGCCTGTGCTATTGCCAGGTCCCTAGGCATGAAAGAGGTAATAATCCACAGGTTCTGTGGGATTTTAAGTGCTTATGGTATGGGAATGGCGGATGTGGTGGAGGATGCACAGGAGCCATATTCCGCTGTTTACAGCCCTGAATCTGTCTTGGAGGCCTCTAGCAGGGAGGGGACCCTCTTAAAGCAAATAAAGCGGAAGCTGCAATTGCAGGGGTTCAAAGAAGAAAATATTACCACTGAGTCGTACCTAAATCTAAGATACGAGGGGACTGACACTGCCATTATGGTAAAATGTCCCATAAAAGAGGATGGATCAAGAGGAGATTATGCTGTTCAATTTGAGAACTTATTCCAACAGGAATATGGATTCAAGCTTCAAAACCGGAAAATTCTAGTATGTGACGTCCGGGTCCGTGGGACTGGAGTCACTAACATTTTGAAGCCTAGAGCTCTGGAGCCTTCTCTGGGATCAGCTAAAATTGATGGTTACTACAAGGTTTACTTCGGGAACGGTTGGCATGATACGCCTATGTACAAGCTGGAAGATCTTGGATATGGGCATGCTGTTCCTGGTCCGGCAGTAATCATGAATGGTAACAGCACTGTTATTGTCGAACCGAGCTGCAAAGCCATCATAACGAAGTATGGTAATATCAAAATCGAGTTAGAGGCCCTTCAAAATATTGTCAAAGTGTCCAATGAAGTTGCAGATGTTGTCCAACTCTCAATCTTTAATCATAGATTTATGGGCATAGCCGAACAGATGGGACGCACCTTGCAGCGGACATCTATATCGACAAATATTAAAGAAAGATTGGATTTCTCTTGTGCTCTTTTCGGTCCTGATGGTGGTCTTGTTGCAAATGCTCCTCATGTTCCGGTGCACTTAGGAGCCATGTCCAGCACGGTTCGGTGGCAACTGCAATACTGGGGTGATCATTTGAATGAAGGAGACGTCTTGGTTACAAACCATCCTTGTTCTGGAGGTAGCCATCTTCCTGATATTACCGTGATCACTCCGGTTTTTGACAAAGGGAAACTTGTTTTCTTTGTTGCAAGCAGAGGACACCACGCGGAGATTGGAGGTATATTTTGTTCCCTGAAATCTGATCTTTGGTTATGTTATGATAGTTTTTAGTACTTCACTTACTATTATTGTTTGCGGTACTACTAGGAACTTAGAATTTTCTTGTTGAAGAAATTATATTTATAATATCTAAATTACTTGTGAGTTTGGTTGTTAATACAACTGGTTCAATTCAATTTGATTCCTCTCTTACTTCAAGATAAGGTGTCTTTCTTGTACTTGTGCATCACTCAAAAGTAGATATTGCAAAATGTCCGGTATGTGTAGCAAAATTGTTACTTCTTCGTATTGACTTTACCTCTGATCTATCAAGGTATTACTCCTGGAAGCATGCCTCCGTTCTCAAAGTCCATATGGGAAGAAGGAGCAGCAATAAAAGCATTTAAGCTTGTGGAAAAGGGTCAATTTCAGGAAGAAGGGATCACCAAACTTCTGTTGTTTCCATCCTCAGATGAATCTGTTCATAATATTCCTGGTACACGTAGGCTGCAGGACAATTTATCAGATCTCCATGCACAAGTTGCTGCAAATCAAAGGGGAATTTCACTCATCAAAGAGCTCATCGAGCAGTATGGTTTGGAAACAGTCCAGTCATACATGAATCATGTGCAGGCCAACGCAGAGCAGGCCGTGCGAGAAATGCTCAAGTCAATTGCCGGGTCTGTTTCTGTGGATTCTGCCAAGGAGGATGCTGTCATAATTGAAGAAGAAGATTTCATGGATGATGGTTCCTCTATACACTTGAAGCTCACCATTGATCCTAAGAAAGGAGAAGCCTTCTTTGATTTTTCTGGGACCAGTCCCGAAGTTTACGGGAATTGGAATGCACCGGAGGCAGTTACAGCTGCAGCAGTAATTTATTGTGTTCGTTGTTTGGTAGATGTCGATATTCCTCTAAATCAAGGTTGCTTGGCTCCTGTAAAAATATACATACCTCCGGGTTCGTTCCTTTCCCCTAGTGACAAGGCTGCAGTAGTTGGAGGTAATGTTTTGACGTCTCAGAGAATAACCGATGTTATTCTTACGGCCTTTCAAGCTTGTGCCTGTTCACAGGGTTGCATGAACAACCTGACCTTTGGGGACAATACTTTTGGCTACTATGAGACGATTGGAGGCGGAAGTGGTGCCGGACCTACCTGGGACGGTACTAGTGGTGTCCAGTGTCACATGACGAATACGCGTATGACTGATCCGGAGATCTTTGAGCAGAGGTATCCGGTAATTCTGCATAGATTTGGACTGCGAGAAAACAGTGGGGGTGCTGGAGTTCATAGAGGAGGTGATGGAATTGTTCGGGAGATAGAATTTAGGCGCCCGGTCGTGGTGAGTATTCTTTCTGAGAGACGAGTGCATGCCCCGAGGGGACTTAAAGGAGGTGAAGACGGGGCTCGTGGAGTGAATTATCTTATTACGAAGGAGAAACGGAAGGTGTATCTGGGAGGGAAGAACACTGTAGAGGTGCAGGAAGGTGAGATTCTTCAGATTTTAACTCCAGGAGGTGGTGGATGGGGGTCTAGTTCATAAATGTCCAATTAACTGCAGCAGTGGTTCCTGTTAATGTGATTTTTGTTCTTTCAATTTGGTTATATTATGATAATAAAGTGTGTGAGCTGTATGGATGGATAGGTGAGTAAAATATGTACTCTCTTCTTTAAAAGTCTTCTGCAATAGAGAAGACCTTGTGTTATATACACTGATTGAGTTATTGATATGGAAGGGGATTTTGGATTTTGATAGATGAGGACACCATCTAATAAACTATGCAGTTTATGCATACGTGGTGTTACACTAGTGCACTGTTACATAAAGTTCTATGACGAATAGCACCCCTAACATCTAGAAATCCTCGGATTCCAATAGTACCTCGAACTTGTATGATAATAGACTCACCTCGTTGTCATTAGACTCAATACCTACCCATTGATGTCATTAGACTCAATACCTACCCATGATGACAAATTATGGCCATTATTAAAGTTGAACGTAAGTACAAATTCTAGAAGATTAACTCATTCACGTAAAACAAAGCCTACTACAACGACAAGCATTTGAATGTTTCCTTGGTATATATTTTACTCGGTTGAAAACGAGACCTTCTAATTACGTTTCTCGTTTATTTAATTGTCATTATCTCATTTCAACTTGTTATTGAAAAGGCCACAATGAAATCGCATGTACAGATTAAATTTCAACTATGCATCTCAACAAACAAGTTAGCTCTCAACTGCATGTTTATTCTTATTATTCTAGTTAAGAAAGTTCCAACTGGTTTCATGAAAATCAAAGGGTTATTACACCAGTTCTGATTGACCATAAGATGTTTACTGTACAATGATGTAAGATTTATATCAATCTTATCCATTTTCTTATAAGAAAAAACATTAGGGAAGATATGATATACAATTTCACTCAGAAACATAAAATAAAAGTGCGTATGTAGACGTAGAAACCACAAAATGCATTTTGATGAGGTGAAATATGTCTCATGCCCAGGCCCATTAAAAGGAAGACCAAATCGTATAACGAGGTAATTAACACCGTCACTGCAAACCGATCGAGGCGAGGAGATGGACCCAAGTAATCCAAGGAAGTCCATTTTTAGCATCATCAGTTTTATAGATGTTAGACGTGTAGTCTCAGTCATACTCTCTCACATAGGTCCAAGTGTTATGTGAGAGTTTTTCGAACCGATTACTCCTAACATCCACCAAGAATGATATACAGATTCTTTGTTTAATGTCAAGGGATCAAGAGGAAAGTTTATTTGATTCAATATGAATGGGAATTCAGATTTAATATCTCATTCAAAGGTGATTAGTAAATTCCAACATGTTTTGCTAAACTGAAATTGGAGCTCTGATTTGCAAAACATGTAGTAGTATTCTGCTAATTCACACCACTGTATCAACACTTACTTCCTTATATCTTAGTCTCCGGTATTCATTAATTCCCGACACTACTCAAAAACCGATTGATCTCATAGTAATTAAATAGGCTTCCTTCCATTATACAATGAACAAGAATTGACATGACCAATTTTATACAAGGATCACAAATGAAATCAATATCAAAATCTCTACAAAATATAGTATAGTATTATTAGAACCTGTAATTATTTATTTAAATAATTCAGTACATGTTTTTATCTTCTTCTTTTGCAGCAATGGATTTCTTGCAATGAGCAATAGCAGCTGAAATAGCAGCCTGCAACTCTTCCATGTCACTATCAGTTTTAGCAACCGGAGCAGATATAAAACTAGTTTCACTGGCCACCAAATGACCGCTATTCGTCGGAGAATTCCTCGTTGTAACCGGAGCAGACAACCCCCCTCTCCTCCCTCTCAATGGCTCCTTCTTACCTTTCACCAGCAAATTACCCGAAAGCGAAGACTGGAAGACATCACTCTTCCCTTTCTTACCACCACTACCACTCCTGAATGAGTTCACAAAAGATGGCCTCATCAATCTCATGTAGTTCTTCAGGAACCTGACCACGTCGAATTTCGCCCCGCCCTTTCTCTGCCTCTCCTGATCATGATCATTCTTCGCCTTGGACGACTTCCCGAACAGGGAGAATGACTTAGCTTTCACTCTCCCTTTCGCAGGCTGGTCAGTAATAACTTCTTGATCGTGGATTTTCTGTTCGTTTTGGGGCGACAGGTCTTTTATAGGGAGTGTAAAGCTATCCAATGAATTGGTGGAAGAACGAGGCGAGACCGGTAAATGGGAGAGGAGGTGTAAAGGGAGCAAGTGACCATGGAAGAAGATATCCCCAGCAGGGGTCAAGTTTTCGGGTATTTTCGAGGACTGGAGGGAGATTGTGAAGGAGAATTCATGAGAAGGAGAAGAGTTAGAAGACATTAGCTGCTGCTCTTGTTCTTGTTCGTGTATCGGAATTGGATTGGTGGTGCTTGTATTGAGAACCTGTGGTCCATTGTTCATGATGAGCAAAGTGAGCTGCAGCTGTTAGTGTTGAAGAATTGTTGTTGTTGTCTTGTATTTCTGTTCTTGGTGTGTTGAATTCTCTGGTTGAAAATGTCAGGCTGAGAAGGAAGAGAGATAAGGATAATTAATCAGATCAGGAGATCTAAGAAGAGAAGACAGACAGAGAGCAAAAAGGAGGTTTGTTTGAGAGTGTAAGGAAAGTCCTGTGGGGGCTCTGAGTGTTCTCTTCGATATGATACTTGTGTGTTTGAGCCTCCAGCCTTAAATTTAAACTAGTTAGTCTTGTCTTGTCTTTCTCAATCATTGCGCTTGCAACCTTAATTATTTGTTATTAATTTCACTCACCCAAATGTCTTTGGGTCCAATCCATTAATAATCAAATCCATCAATGTATACCTCATTTCATGTCAAACCAGTATATATAGTATAAATAAAACCAGAATAAGTAAAAAAAATCGACATGTTATGTTATGTTATGTTAATTCGATTACAATTCCTTAACTTACTAGCATCTGTCCTGAAGCATGGATGGTTCCGGTTTAATCTCAAGAAAACCCCAGTATATTCTCGGCCAAACAACATCTTTTCAATAGAAAATTAAGTGTCTCTATGTGTAATGGCAATTCAATTTTAGCTCCATTTATTTACAAGTTATAAACAATTTGGCGAACAATATCCTCTGATTATCCCGTGAAAAGATCCCCGCACAACAAACGATCCAGTTTGGTAGAATTAATTAATTTAAATGCTAGTAGTATATACAACATATATATAGTATACGGTACGTAGTACTAAAGAAATTTGTAGATAAATAAATGCAAATGATTCGTTTCGCGATAAACAACAAGCAGTTTGTGCACAAAAAATAAAGGGAATTTGTCCCTACTAAAGATATCAGAATAGATGTGACTTTGGTTTTTCTATCGTAACCCTCAATTAATTGTATGTGATATTCCTATAGTTTTTTCTTTAATTTTAATATGCATGAGAGGATATACCATATTTATATATCCTTCAAATGTTTTACACACTCGACTCATTTATATTAAAAAGAATGTGAATTTTATTATTCTTTAAGAATATCAACGGGGCGGATCAATATTTGAAGTTCAGTAGGGCCCAAATTACATATATGGAATTATTTATAATGTTCGAGGGGCAAGGAGGCAAAATTTAAAATTATAAAAAACATTACCTATTCTTTTTTTTTGGGGGAGGGGGTTGTGGTTGTTAGGCTCTGTTCTTTTCAACTGAAAACTCATTCAGTTCACTGCCTTGATTCTCAAATTTTCTTGATTCAAATTTCTTAAGTTCATTAAATTCATATTATTATTATTATTATTATTAATATTTTATCATTTATTTACACAACCCATCTTTTGTACGAGGAAAATAAGAAAATTTATCCAATTGAGATAATTTCAACCTTTTTCTTTCTTTCTTTCTTTTTAACACGACTTTTAGTAGATCAATGAAATAAAAAGTATAGTTACGATTCGAATTACCCTCATTTTCTACCGTAAAAGTTGAGTTAAGATAAGAAACTACAGGAACCTGAGAGTACCATTCAAACTGGTTCACATACTTTATGCACATCTCTAACAAAAAATCGATATGTTTTTATTGGAAGATATTAGAACAATAAGAAAGCTTCGAAGCATACGTTGAGTTTTTTCTCAAACTTAATAAATAAAAAACAAGTTATACCAAACTAAAGTCAAACCAAACTCTACAAATTACACACAAAAAAGTATAAAACAAAGTTATGTTAGTCAAATATACTTCATTTATTTTTATAATATAATTTTATTATATTCTTTTGTCGTGTAATTTGCGAGTAATTATCTGATAACGTCCGTAAAAAAGTCCTTACGAATTTATTAATGGACGGATGTAGTATTCATTATTATTAAAAATGGGAGAAATGTAATTTCTTGATTCGTTCGATTTTAGCTTCGATTCGATTCGATTCAGATTCCAGCCCATTCGATTCAATTCGATTCAAGAAATTTCAAAAGAAGGCTTAAACCTGACAAATGTTCATTCGGATAGGTGATTTATTCCGAATAAGGTCGATTGGATCGGATTGGATGTTAAACCTGATAAATGGGTCATTCTAATCAGTGATTTATTTCAAAGTATATACAACTCAGTAACACGAGAAGAAGAAAAAGGCCATCACATTTTTTTTTCAAAATATCGATTCAAAGTTTGAGGTTTAATTAATACGCAGATAATGATAATAATATTTTTTTTTCAAAATATCGATTTATACCCCTCTTTACTATATCACAACAATTTCGAATTTCACAAAAAATATTTCTAAGTGCACAATTTAATTAATTTCAGCTTCTAACTACTATTATAATATGTTTAATATGTTATAAAAAATAATTAGAATTTGTTTTACCGATGGAATAATAAACACGATCCATATGGGGAGTTTTCCAGAATTTCATCATTAGTCCGTGGCAGTAATTTTGCACCACGATGATGACGAAAACCAATACCCAATTGGGAATGGTTTTACTTTTACATGTGTAGTTGTGTACATAGTATATGGTTCGTTTACTTTCACATTTGAAGCGAGGATCAATATATTCAAGAGTGGAGAGGCTGTGGTAAATGACGCGGAATTGCAGAGTTTACTGAAGGGACTTGAATTAGCCTGGCAATTGGCATAGGCATGTCCCCATATAAATTGTGGAAATGGATTCAGCCATGATTTTTGACGGGTTGACTGAAAGAGAACATCCACCTCTGGAAATGAAGAGAAGAAGATATGCCGAGTGTTAATATCAGTGGTCATATTAAAAATTACTACATCATATATTAGTGTCACATCCTTTTAAAATTAATTGAAGATAACTGATTCATCCTTTTAAATTTGTTAAGTACTGCAGAGTAATTTATCCGTCTAATGTTTAATTTGCATTTTTCTCTGCTTTTAATTCACCTGAATTCTCATAGCTAAACTAATTTACCACATATATCTGGTGGGAAAACACTATTTCCAGCGGATAATATTCCCTCCACAGAACTACTATTTTATTTCGTTCTCGATACGAAGGTTAAGGAGAAATGTGAAATATAGTAGTAATGAAGTTTGATTTGGGGCTTATTTGGTTACAATTGCATTTGTTATGTTTAATGTTATGATTGTGGTGTTTAATAAGATTGAGGGGGTACAATTTTGGAAAAAAAAAAAAAAAAAGTTTGAGGGATGCGATTATGTTAAGGTGTTAAAAATTGTTCATATAGAAATATCATCAAACAATTGGTATGTATATCAAATTCCTTTTTCTAGGCATTTGTGGAACTAATACTAATTAACACTCATTTCGAGCTCAATCTAACGCCGGCATACAAAATCTTAGCAGCTCTAAGAGTCCGAAGTAAAGGTTAGTGACAATTTTCAGATTAGCAGAAAATGAAATGTCATTACACTTGCAAAGTTGGGACATGATGTTAATGGGATACGCCTTTGGGAGGATCTTCTGCTCCTCTTGTCCAACAACTAGTTAGGGATGTTGAACTTTTAACACTTATGTAATTTACTGCTTTTTAGTAGTAGTATTTGTTTTTATCCTAGAGCAAAAATAAATCAAGTTTGCGATCTTGTACATTTCCCCCTAATTAATGTTTGTGCGACCAACCCTCTAAAATTATACTCCCTCCGTCCCGCAGAACTTCATACATTTGCCATTTTTAGCCGTCCCACAGAACTTCATACATTACCAAAAAAGGAAGCTACCCCACACCCAACAAATAATAAACAATCTCAACTTTACACTCAAATTACACATTTTGTCACTAAAAGTACACTTTTTCGCACATTTTCTATATTATATCGTTACTTTAACTTTTCGCATAAAACTGCACGCTAACTCTAATGTATGAAGTTCTCCAAGACGGAGTAAGTATGATTAGTAGTTTAGTACTAGTCATGAATTATATGATCACAATATCTTTACGGAACTTATGCAACCCACTTCTCACTTGTGCCGGTGTCCAGGGTGGGTGTTTGGAATATTAAGTCCTTATCACAGCCCACGAGGGCACCAGGTGACGCATGATTATATATTCATATGATCATATATACATACATGCACGCATGCATTAACCTTTACAGTTTACATGGCTAAGGCATTAAGCAGAGAGAAAAGGGGGCACTTACCTTTTGTAGTTTTCTTTCCAGTCTCATACTGTCTCGTACTACTCACTACTTTGCTTCTCGAATGCTCCCTCTCAAGGGGGGCTGTATATATGTTAAGTCAAGGGGAATGACAAAGCCCCCGGGAGGTGATGATTAAGTAAATGTTTCTCTTTTTGAAACGTCAAAATTAGATTTATCAACGATTATCACAAAAGAACTAAGGCTCTGTTTACCAAGAATTTTTTCATTTCATGAAATTTTTTCGACCATCGACTAATAAAAAAACACGTAAACGTACAGCCTTCTTAAATCATTAATTGGTTACCAAAAAGTTAACTTTTTTATAAAAAAGAAGCTCCTTATCTTTTTCATTCCGAAAATATCCCTAACCTAAATTAAAAAAAAAAAGAAGGAAAAACTACCCGTTTTTATTATTTATTATTCTCGACTTATATTTTATATTGTTGAATCCTTTGTTATACATTTTGTGTACTTGTTTGCAACTAGCATAAGGATTAATGCATCCGCATCTCTTTAAAATGCATACATGTAGTACACATTAATTACTGATTTTTTCATTACTAAGTTAAAATACTCAATGAATATTTCTTTCAACTTCTAATAATTTTGATGATGTTATTAAAGTGGCGATGTAAAGTACATTGAATATATATATTAGAATAATTGGACAAAATGTGATGTACTATTATTTAAAAAACTATAGACTAATAATACGATGAGAAAGGTTAAAGAAAATAAAAATAAGAGTAATGCCCTTTTATGTCATTTTACAAAATACCAGCTAACTTATCAGCTAATTTGCTAAATACCTACATTTAAAATCGATCACTACCAAATTAGTTAATCACTCCTAATCACTAGCTTACTACCTACCTAACCAAATTACCACTAATTAATCACCACTAACTTACTAAGCTTTTTTTAGTTTTGCTAAACATAGCCTAAGTAAACTCTACATCACCAACAACACGCCTTAAATAAATTCTAAATGGAGAGAAAAATAATCATTCATATGTCTTAGTTGATAAGCTATGTTTTATTTAGTAGATAAACTAGTTGATAGGTGTTTAGGTAGTTGATAAACTATTGATTTCTGAAGTCGTTTAGTAATTTAAGTGGATTATAAGCTAGTAATTGATTTGATAAACATATTATATGGACAAATTAGGTAGTTTATAAGTTAGCAACTAGGCAGTAACCGACTTATTTCATAAATAAGCTTACGTACCGAGCTTATAATCTAGCTGATTAGTTAGTGCTAAATAGAGTCTAGTATTCATAATGAAGCCTTTACTTAGTATAACTAGCTAATAAGTTTTAATAAATTAAACTATTAGTTAGTTGATTAGATATATAACTGATAAGTGAACTAAATTTTACTGTGTTTATTAAATTATATAGTCGATCATTCAACTGAATTGCTAAACCATGTACTAGAATAGCTAGAAAAGCAAGTAAACCAACTTTTTTTCTAAGAAACTAGCTTATCAAATTAATCAGCTAACTAGTTTGTAAGGTGTGGATTAAATGTTCACGTAACAACAAATTTAGTCAGAAATAAATTTAGTGAATATTCAATTAGTCCACAAGTTAATATGGTAAACATGGCCAATTGAATTTTAAAGCTCCAAGTAAGTTTTAAATTTTAATGGGTGGATATTGTAATTCGAAACACGCATTCACCATGGAGATTGGAGGTGATTAACATACGAGTGTCACACTCGCATAAGTTTACTTTCTAGCTATATAAGTGAGGGAAAATGATGCTAGTTCACTGGATTGCAATCATTAAACCTGAGAATATATATAAGCTTTTAGAAATATTGGATCAATATCTTGAGATGGAAACATTATGTTTTTAGTATATCACTAGAAAACTTATATTCAAATAAATAAATGTCTGTATAGAAGATATGATGTTGATTATTTGTCATAGCGACGTATTTCGCAGAAACTTACTTATAAATTGTCCAACTTCCCTTCTATAATAGCTTTCCATTTTATCATTTTGAATGTTACAAACAAAATTTCTATTTTTCTTTTTTGACAACCACTCACCCAATTTTAATATTAAATATAC
The DNA here is from genome assembly GCA_026545765.1 of Plantago major. Lineage (NCBI taxonomy): Eukaryota > Viridiplantae > Streptophyta > Magnoliopsida > Lamiales > Plantaginaceae > Plantago > Plantago major. The sequence continues at coordinate 32,825,923 of CM048839.1, forward strand.
TCAAATGTAAACTAGTAATATTACTTTATTCAAATTCCAACTTTAAAAATCAATTTGAAAGACCCACTAATACTATTTTATTCAAAATTAATATATACTCCCTCCGTTCCATTAAAAACTTCCTAACTTTCCTTTTTTGGTGTTTCGTTAGAAACTTTCTAACCCAAAAAAGGAAAGTTTTTATCCCACTATATAATTCTTTATTATTTCTCTTTCATACTTTATCATTATTTTATTCACTCTCTCACTTACTTTGTCACCACTCACAACTTTATCAATATACTACCAATTACAAACTAATATTTAACTAATTTTCCTTAAACTAAGATAAAGTAGGCTCAAGTTTTTAATGAATGGAGAAGTCTATTTTCTCCATCAAAAAGTCTTTAAAGCTATTCCCGGGAAGTAAGTGTCATTATGACTAAGAAATATAATTCAGAAAACCTGATTAGAAACACTTAAATTTTAACATAAAAATTTTAAATTTATATCAAACACTCCCTAATTAATGGAGGTGCAGTGAGGAGTAATTATCGAATTTATTGGACGTTATTATTCGGTTAGCTAGCAGAGTAGCACCACAATGATAAAAATATGGTGCGTTAATTTGGGTGGGACACGCCACACGGGTACATAATGGGCTTAGATAGTCCAATGTTTGACTCGGACAACTTTCATTTTTTGTTTTCTTTTCTTTTCTTGAGGTTGACATGCAGTATGTTAATCATCCTCCCATTTGCATCGACAGATCCATCTTCTCCACTCATCATAATAATACTAATACCAAAAAAATAATTACAGATAAATAACAATACTAACAATCTAAGTAGGGATGTAGTCATAAATAAAATTTAAATTTGTGTGATAGATAATATATTCGACATTTTATGTGCGGCGAAATGATAATAATAACGATGTTAATAATGATCACAATAAACTAGGTAGGGACGTAGTCATATATAATATTTAAGATCATGTGATGATCATATATTCAACATTTTAGGTGTGATGAAATCTTGAATCTTGAAATTATAAGTGTAACATGCGTAAAATTTATGAAGTTAGGTATAGTGATATGCATCCAATATCTAAACCCCTGACTCACCCATGCATATGCAAGATTTAGTGCAATGTTTTATTTGGGATTGGTAAGTTTCATCTAGCTAAGTTTCATGATTGGTACACAAATGTTTAGCTGGTGGGAGGCACATTCGGTAGTATATTGTTATTTGGGATTTATATTAGGTCTTGCTAATTAGAACACAAAAATTGTATTTGGGTTTAACAATGAATTTTTGGAGGATAATTGAATCACATTTCATCTACTAAATGAAATTATGTCACTAGTCCCTACTATTTGGCTAGACCTCCTCTGTCTTGTATCACACACACTTGATCCTTCCACATTGAGAGAGACTTCACATAGAGTTCAATTCTATTAGTAGTCGTATGTTTCGTCGCGTGTATATCCGTTAAGTTATTTTTAGGAAAAATCTATTCCAATCCTACTCATATACCCCATAACTAGTACGCGTTGAATATGTGTTTAAGAAAGAAAGAAGCATACATAGTTTAAGCTAATGTAGATTTTGAGATATTTTTATTCTTCAAGGTGCACATTTGCTATTATAGTTTACTTGATCTATTCACTTTTGCCAGATTGAATTGTTGAGTTGAAGCGGATTTGGCTTAGCAGATTTCTGGTAATTGATTTACGTCTTTCTTTATGTGTATAAACTACATCCGTACATAAAACTCACAATTTTACTCGGTCATTAAAAAAGATTGTATCGGATAGAGTTAGAACTCTACTTGTTTAGAATTACAGATAGATAGCAACTAGTGGGTTAAGTAGAAAAACGAAAAAGAGAATATTATACAGTGTTTGAAAGCAAGCTAGGCCTTTGAGAGATGAGTTTGATATCTTTGTTTGCATTGCATAATTTGCATCCCAGGCTGCATGTTTTGGTGCCTAGTCCCACTGCTTTTTTAGCCCCTACAAAGACACAAATTCAAGGTATGTAGACATCCAGTCCACCAGTCAAAGGATTTATCATATCCACATGGAAAGGAACATAACATATATACTAGTATATCACTTATCAACATGCTTATGCACGGTAGCGATTTAGTCCGGTACTCTGTTGGAGAATTTTATGCCAAGAAAAGGCAATCTAGTCTGTATTTTTCCACACTGTATACAGTGTGTATTTCTTCACTCTAGATATACATTGAAATATACCGTAAGCAACTGGATATACAAAAGGGAGTAATTTACTTGTTTCAAGGGCAATCATCTCAAACATGTCGTACTGATGACAAAAGACCAAAGTTTAAACCTTAAAATGCAAATTTCCTTTAGAAAAACTCATGTATACAGTACTTTCTCTCAAACTCTTAGATGAACACCCCACTCGGAAGTTTCTCGTGTGTTTTGAGGCAAAGTGCAACGTAAAGTATATGTGTTGGTTTACAAGGTTACATGTCAACCCGAGAGGGAGAGCACGTTCATTTTTACAGCATACTTAAGTAGAAAATCGTAACAAATTCACTTAAAATCCACTTATATCTTACCCCCTCCGCCCCACAAAACTTCATACATTTGCCATTTTTAACTGTCCCACAAAACTTCATACATTTTCAAAAAAAGGAAACTACCACACACCCATGAAGTTCTCTTGGACGGAAAGAGTATTTTACTTCATCTAATCACTATAAAACAATCCGATATTGAAGTATACATATATTATCACAATATATTACATAGGCTGATGATAATGCCAGAGCAAAAATCCTACTACCAAAGCAATTTTGGTTATTTGTGACACCTATGACACTTTTTAACACATTAAATCTTAAAAGAAAAAAATGCTCTGACATTATCATTTTTGCCCTGACACTATCATTTACCGAGAAACCTTTTACATACTGTTGACTTTAAACACCCATGGGGACTACCACATGGGCTATAGTTGGATGGTGAATCAGGGTTTATGTGACCTTGGGACCCCTAGCAATGAATCCAATGTGAATAGTGAGGGGCAAGACCAACTCGAGTTGAATTTTTCGCGAATTGGATAATAGCATGAAGGAGAATCAGAAACCCTGCGATAATACGACCTTAGGTCCTAACCCGGGGAGAATCAAACCTCAGGTCCTAACATCATATTTCAGGCAATCTGGGCTATACGAGTAGTATACCGCCCACGTTTGTTTTAATGGAAAATGAGCCCTAACAAGAAATGCTATAATCAAAAGACTGTAGACAAGGACTTGTATATGAGCGAAATACAAAAAAATCAAACTGAAAATAGTCATGTCCACGAAAACTGCAGAAACAACAAAATTGTGTACATACAAGGGAAAAAATGAATTGATTTCCTATGCTACATGTAAATCTTCCTCAAGAACGGGAGGAAGAACAAAACAGGAATTTTGAATAAATAATACAATCCGAGAGAAGAGTTCCTAGAACTTTTGATAAGGCCATGTCATAACAAGCACAGTTTCTCTTTTGTTAGCTCCGGTGAAGGAAAATAAATAGTACTACTAATGTACTCGGGGAGGAAAATAATTTACCGACCATGTGTTGTTCTACAGAAATTGTACACAAGGAGACGACTTCTTGCTCATATTATACTTGAAGATTGAATACCCTGTAAATTACGTTACCCATTGGCATCCATCTGACAGCAATAACTCATAAATCTCCCCTCTTCTATACAAAACCAAGTAAGAAGCACAAAGATCCTGTTGTGTCTTAGATATTCACAAACAAGGTTCGATTCCCTCTTACAGTTTACGGATGTCATCTTTTGTCAGAAGCATCAGTGAGGAAAGACATACTATTCACTCCCACTACTGTATCTACCAGCTGGAAATCACACAAGCGGGAAAAAATAAATAAATGAATCAGAGAATGTATAAACATAGAGATAAAGATAGATGTACGAACCTCCAGAAGGTCTTCTCCCTTCCATGGCCTCTTTCTTGTCTTGGCAGCTAGAGCAAAGGAACGGACCATCCCAAGGCCTCAATTTTTTCGAATCATGTGCTCCTGCATGTATGGAAATGCCCTCACCAGGTTTTATTTCTGCTTGGCATACTGCACACATAAACAACTTAAACATGTTGCACACTGGGTACTTTGAGTCCAACCTGCAAAACCACAGAAACCAATCAGCCAATCATGAAAAATAAAGACAATACTCAAGTAGACTGGTCCCTGTGATTTGACTAATAGGCATCTTATGCCACAGATATTTGGTTTTTTAAACTTAGGAAAGGTCGTTTAAAGCACATGGGGAATCTCAGCCTATTTCAGGAGCACAGGTAGTAAACTGCAAATTTAACACATGCGAAAAGCACTCTCAGTATATATGAAACAAGTCAAATATGAGACCTCTCTGAAAGTGATGCAGATCCTTCCTCAAAGAGTTCCTCCACCATGTCAGGTTCATAAAATTCTTCCTTGTCAACCTCGGAGGACGATTCTGATGTCTTTTTACGAAACATAGACTTGAAGACTCCTTTACCTTGCTTCTTTGGAGGTGGTTTTGCGGTTTCTGGCTTCTCCGGAGGTAGTATATCCACTACAATACAGGTTGTGTCGTCCCTAAGACCTTTCACCCCCACAGCTTCCTAGAAGCAGAAAAGGGTCAAGTTAGATAGAGCATCAAAATGATTGTATGTCATGACAAACTAAAAACATGGAAGTTGCTGAAAAAAAATTACTTTGACAATCTGAGCAGCTGCAGCATCTGGTGCCAATCCACGACAACATTCAAAAGCTGTTTCTGCTGTTATTGCATCCCAAACACCATCGCTTGAGATAATAAGCCGCCCACCAGTTGATGGTAGCTGTAAAAATAGAAAGGTCCAACTGCGTTACATGAAATGGATAAATTATGGATTTTATTACATTCTCTTTCTAGTTTTAATGTAATAGCATTCCAAGTAACAAATAAATAAATAGGATCCTGTATAGTGTCCTTCAGACTATATGGAGGGAAATTTACAGCAGAAAATTGTATAGTTGGTGAAATTTTAGAGGGTTCGTTGCACAAACATTAGGGAGAAATGCACAAATTGCAAACATTGAGGGGGTCTGACCTGAACTTTCATACTTATTCCTTCATCTTTAATTTATTACTTGATGCGGCCAAAAATCCCTTTCCAAAACTATAATCAATAACCCAAAACAGTGTACAAGACGATGTTGGGATTGGGAACAACTAAAGCAGAGGTTGATGATTGAAAGTTTGAAACTGGTATCGTCACGAATGAAACATAAAGGTCTAACTTACCATTATCCATCGAACTCAACAGATTAACATCAACTTATATGCACAGTTTAATTTTACACGGCACAGTTAAAAAAGGTTCATCCATGTTTGGAACAATCCCACATAAACATTAAGAAAAAAAAAAAAAAAAAGCGCTTGATCAACGAGAAATATAAGTTAAAAGCAAAAGTAGGAAGTTCATTTTCCGACTAATAACTTCTGCTGAACAAAAAAGGTATTTAATGAACTAAATACATTTTCACCAAATACACATATATCAAATATGATATGTTCAAAAATCAAACAGTGGAAAGTGTTCTAATTTGTGCACTACATAATCACTTACTCCCTCTGTGGCTCCGTCCCAGATTAACCGTTACCCTTTCCTTAATTGGCATATGTACAGCTTGAAACTTTACACTCCATTTTTGGACATATCATTACATCTACCACACCCATATATATATACATCTTAACCCCATTTTATCAATTGTTTATTCATTCTTTATCAATTCTTTATGTAAACAGTACCCCTAACAGCTTTTTTCAGTATTTACACCTTTCATAAGATCCAAATCTGTTTTATCCCCATGAACATTAATCAGTGACTGTGGGAGAATGAGTTTCAGCTGTAAGTTGTAACTGTAGAAGAGCATAGTGAATAACTGTAAAACAAACCTTCACTTGCTTCACATATGGAACAGGAACAATGAACTCTCCAACATCCATATCTCCAATAGATCGAGAAAGACACAAGCCACCGGGCCAACATCTTAACGGACCAATCTATAATGAACATTATTATTCTTAGACTAAAGGAAGTGAAGGAAAATAAAAAATAAATAGACAGGAAAACGGAAACCTATATGTAGAGTGAGACGAAATATTTACCTCAGTGCCACCTCCGGTATTAAGCCGACCAACCTCGCCGCCACATGAAGTTATGCGTTCCCTCCTATTCCATCACAATTCAAACTTATAACAATATGACAATAAAAGGCATTATACAACGTTTAAGATGGTTCAGGAAACACGTACTCATCTTCGCTGCAGTCAAGTCTATGGTCTGATGACAGATAATATATCCCTCCTTCAGCGGATTCAAGAACACCTCGAGAATCACCAACTGAAGCAACAGTAATAACCCAACCCTCAATTATCACAAAAGTGACTGTTGTTCCAGAAGTTTGTGCTGAGACAATAAGAGAACAAGAGATCAAAAAAATAAGAATGCCAGAAAGGTGGTTTCAAACAAGAACTCTTAAATAGCATGATATATCAACTGAGCAAAATGCAAATTCATCATTAATACTTCTGCAAAATTTCCTTTAATGATTGCAATGAACATGATCGTTCCATATTAAGAATACTCTGTAACAGAAAACGAGCTTTGAAGATCGATGCATTAATTATATGCAATGCTTTCGGAGATATGACGCAGTTGAGTACATATTGTTTGAAAACTGTTTTAAGCCAGATGATGTGTCTGAGATTAAGCGGACGACAAAACATAGTATTCTCCTCGGACGGTCGGACCTCTATCATAAGCAATTTATAGAGGTTGGTCCCTATCAACGTAGTCTTTACCTCTTCCCTGGAAATCTTTGTCAGTTTTCACAAATGCTGCGACCAAAGCCCTGGGCAATGCTGATACCCATTCGTCACTGTTAAGATCAGGTGGAATAGCACCCAAGACATTGTTCAAGAGGTTCTCTTTGGTGTATATAGCAGCTGCTGATCCGTTGTGGCCATCAAATAACTGTAGTAAAAAAGCAACACAAAGGACATAATTAGCCATTCTAGTGCTATTAGCTCATCAAAATCATTACAGTGAAAGCGTGATCATCAATGCTTTCCACCATAAAAGTGTAATCTTGAAGCTAACTGCTCTAGAAGCATGACCAGCCACCCTAATCATAATATGCACAATAATGATGATCCACTCTTGAGCTGAAGTTCAAGCAATTTACCGCACCTTTTTATAGAATATGACATGTCAATAATACAATAACGCCAGCTGTAGAAACATAATCTAGGTTGGATCGATATGAAACAAAAGGAAGAGATGTGCTACCAGTCATCCAAATATTGGCCAATTTGTCAATCAATATGAATCTGTTATACCCCCAGGCAATCCATCATGAATACTTTAAAAAAGCTAAGAGATATCGACAACACACAACTAAAGTAAATATCAATAAACACGACTGTATCCGACAATTTGCATGAAGGAAATCTCATCTTAGATTCTAGTTACGCGACAGATCATAACATCGAATATTAAGGAGGGTTTATTACCCCAAAAACAGAATACGTGGTGACTCCATCACCCAATACTCTCTGACATTCTGTCTTGACAAACGTAAAATCCTCGCCTTTCTTGATCTGGTTGGCCTGGCCGTGCAAAATCTCGGGCCTCTCGATCTTCTCATTGGCCAATTCCCGCTTTAACAACACCGATAACGGAACGGTCTGATGGTCATTACCCTTGGACAACATCTCTTTGCCCTAACTTGTATCCCAAAAACTCAGATATTAACTTTTGACTTTTTTTTTTCCTCCTATTTCAGCAAGATTAGAAAACCGAATCCTTCTACAAAATCAATGCTCCTTTTTTCTTGACATTATTCATTCCACTTGATTCAACATAAACGAAATCCTACAGAAACAAAAGCAACAACAAAATCGTCAAAAGATGACATCAAAAGGCAAAACAATCCAAAATCTCAATCAACAAACACCAATTCATCAAGATCCTCTTAAATAACAACATCAAGACAACAACTTTACAAATCCCATTTCAAGATTAACAACAAGACACAATTTTTCTAACGTTAATAGAACATAGCCTTAACATTACAAAAAGGTCATCGCTAAATGCAGCTGAACAAAAGCAAACATAACTACAACAACAAGAAATTGAAAGAAAAAAAACATGGTAGCAAGAAAAGGGGATTGTTTAAAAAAGAAAAGGAAAGAGGGAAGAAACATCGTACAATGGCGATGAATGATAAGGCTGTCGGATTGCAGTCATCAAGAAACGCAGATCCCAGCGCCGTTTTGGTTTCAACGCTGCAAGAAAATGGGCTGTTGCGCGTTTTTGTTTTAGAGAGAGAATTAAATGATGGGACCTCAATTGAACAAACAAAGAAACAACACTTTTTCTCCCTTTGCCACTTCCTTTTGAGGACTTTTTTCCCTTTTCCCTTTTCCCTTTTTATTTTTCCTCAATTATTCCATATTACGGATCGAGACACGACCCTTTATTCTTATTTTACTAGTATCGGTCACACATATACGCTCCGATACCCTTTTAATCTCGCGTTTTGAATTTTCGTAAAGAAAATCGTTTGTGCAGGTGAATTTATGTCGTATTATTATGCCCAACTGTAAAGTTTGTTTTTGATTTATATGTATAGGTTTTTAGTAAGTCTTCTGATATATGGTCTATAAATAATTCATTTAGATTAATAGCATCGATGATTTTCTTAATATAATGGGCCAGTCTCTAGATAAACCGTTTTTGTAGATAGTTCCTAAGGTTAATGGTTTTGGTAGTATTAGTAATAACTAACTCATAGAGTTTTTACACGGTGGATGTTTCTAAAACTTTAGGATGTCCTAAACTCCCAGTTATATTCACAACTTTAAATTGCACGATGTTCTAGTTACATCATGCCTAACCAATAATCGCCCATCACTTGTGAGTTTGGAATTTGTTCGGTTTTGATATGATTTGTATTATTACCAATGATATAACCGAATCGATCAAAGTCTCAGGTTTGGATCGATTTGTAATCGAGATGTTACATGATTGGAAGTGTGAAAAGATAGTAATAATCGTCAAAATGAAAGAGTGGAATTATGGTGTTGTCTTGTAGTATGTTTGTTAGTTATGATTCATGTGCAGATTAAGCGGTGGTATGAGAAATTGACAATTGACATCATCTAATCCAATCTAATTTTAATTCTAACAATTTAAATATCTCTTTTTTTCTCTTTGGCTGTTCGGCGTTATATAGCAAAGCTGGAATCTGAGTGAGCTGTTATAAAGTTGGCTTTTTTCTTTCTTTTCTTTTCTTTTTCATTGTATTTTCCAGATTCTACCGCGTTGAACAATTATTTTACCATAGAATAATTGACTTGCTTTCTCGTTGATAATAGTGTATTTTGTTTATATAATACACCCTAATGATCTAATCCACCAGTAGTATTAAAATTATTAACAGATTAAGAAGTCATACTCATAGTTGTAATAATCAAATAAAAGTCGCAAAGATGATAAACATTGCATTTGCTTGATTTTAACATTTTCAATATGATTTTAGTTTGGAATTCAATTTGTTGTAGTATTATACTTGCATTTTCAATATTATCTTAATCAGAATGTGATTTGTGCTTGCTCATTGACTACACATGAGTACTACCCAACGCAATTCCGATGAATCAATTGGTTAAAGGACTTGCAAATTATCAAAAAATGTGAAATTAGTGAAGAAACTAAGGTACTAGGATATTTTACGTGACATACATCTACCATATGAGCAAGTCGCGATAGACTTGTGAGAATGCACACACTTGTCCAAAATTCACCAAAAAACAAAATGTGTTGACAATGGGATTCGAACCCATGCCCTTTCGGACCAGAACCTTAATCTGGCGCCTTAGACCAACTCGGCCATGTCAACTTCGTTGTTGTTTAATGCTACGTTTTAATATTTAACTGTTGGGCAAAAGTCCTCACTTTATAAACTGATTGTGAGATGACCCATTTTTGTAATATTAATCAGATTTCTAATGATACTTGGTCATGTGTTTTAGCCATTTAGGCCATGTGCATATAGCATATGCAAGCTTCTTCTATAAAGTACATCAAATCTCATCTGTGACTGTATCCAGAAGTGAAATTTTGACATATTTTTACACCATTACAATTCACAAAGGCCAAATGCACCATTACATATTTTTAATTTCTATTAACATATCAAATTTCAACACAGTACAACAATCTTATGGTTCTCAACAATCTCAAGTTCCACAGTCCGGATAATATTGCTATACCACATTTCACTAGTTAGAAGAACGTCGGTCACCATTTCAATATTCACAACTCTACGAAAGTTACAGCAGGTTCGCCTGCATCTTTATTCGTTGTCATACATTGTCACAACAGTCAATTATCAAGATCACAGAAATTGAGCAAGATATATTGCAAATAGCATATATAAGCTACAAAGATCACAGTCTTGACCTTCGAATGCATTTTATAGGATTGAAAGTCGAATGCCTTTGTCCAGGGGTAAATGGTGCTCTCCTCAATGAGGTGGAAGATCTTAGATCCCAGTCCTCGACATTTTTCGGGACACAAGCATCGAAGAGAATTTGACCAAGAATTCCATTAGCATTGATTTTTGGTGGGCTGGACAAAGGAATGTAACGCTCTTTATGCTCATCCTGAACGGATCCTACAAATTTATCCTCATGATACTCAAAAGAGCTCGGCACCAAAAAATGGTCATTCATATCAAGGGCAATTCTTTGGAACCTATTTGAATTTGCAGCTGCTTTTCTCAGATTGGAAAAGGGATCAGAAATTTCATCATATGTGCCGCCATCTGATCCCATTTTCTCTCCTTCAAGTTGTCGTATTCTGTCTGAATATATTCCTGAAGCTCTAGCAAGCAGATCAGTCACAGCTCTCGTGTATTCTTCTGGATAGTTACGGAAGTGACCTGTGTCATGAGAACTCACAAATCTTACAGATTCGTCTTTTCCTCGGATATCATGTAATACTAAAACATAACAAGCTCCCTGTAAATATTGTACCATACTCGCCTTATATGCATGTTCCCTTCTAATTACTCATGTAATATGAATGCAACTATAACAATGTTATACATCAATCATCAATAACAAAGTTCATTTAAAAAAAAAATCAGGTAAGGGCAAATACAAATATAAATAGTATATATATATATATTTATCAATGACATATCAAATTCCTGAGATTAATTGCTGTATTACTTGGACGGTATTAAAGTATGATATTCTGAAATACTATGACCATTTTTCAGATAATATTTTTCCCGAATGGTGAAGCAATTTGGGAGCTACAAAAAAAAAAAAAAGAATTGAATTCATTTCGTAGTTTTCCACTATGTTATGCTTCTCTTTTCAAAAAGTTTATACATAGATCTTTACTTCTAGAGATGGACCTAATTTCTTAATAAAAACATCAGTGTTATTAATCAAAAAATCCATGTTGTTAACAAAATGCATTTTTTGTGAGTATGAAAAAACAACAACATACCACATGGATGTTTTTATTAACAATATAGGTCCGTCTCTAGATTAGTTATACAGAGTCTCTCTAGAGACTCTGTGTTACATTTATTGTACTCTGGTGTTATTAATCCTACAAATCTAACTAATGTTAACACCTCCTCATGTAAACCTTTGCCCAATTTTACTGACCAATTATTTTAAATCTTAACCTTCATGAGATACCTAAAACTAAACATATATAACTAGAGCGTGTACTCGTGTAGTGTTTTTGCACTCAAACCACAGACATTACAGCACGAGTTGCCTGGGGGTCTGGGGGTCAGTGGCACATGTTATTGTGTTACTAGGGGTGAGAGAGTTGTAAATTTTACAAACTTCATGTGATAATTCTTTCTTTATCTCATACAGTTATCAGACGCTCAGGATGTGCAAAAATTCACAATTCCAGCCTTCCAGGTCAGAGCATTAGAGATATTTGCTACATAACATAGCTCCAGAGCACCATATAATAAGAGTATGGATGAACAAAAGGACACAAGTGTATGGATAGTCATCATAAGAACATACCCACATGAGAGGAGTTATTCCATTTAACCAGTGTAACATTGGCTCCCATGTCTTTAAGCTTATTGGCAAAATTTGATATTATTTGAATTGGAGCTAGTTCATCATCCTCTGAGCAAAAGATGAGATATGGGGCCCCCATGCTCTGATAAAGAAGAAAAGATAATATTGAATGATGCGACTAAGAGTTGATGCAACTGTAAGTTCCACAGCAAGTAGGCACTTACAATTGTAGAGTATAGAGTCTGCCAATACTCTGCACGCTGTGCTTCAAATTTGCTAAGGAAAAGTGCATCTAGACCAGAAGAGATGCCACTTGCAATCCATGATGCCAGGCGTGGAGGACGTGACATTTTAAGAACAGATGGATGAAGGACGAAACGAGTACCAATATCGCTTACAAAATCCACTGGAGAAGAATCGAAAATGTGGCCAGAAACACAGTCCCTGACTAGCCGGTAGTCATCCTTCAATGATAAAAATGGCCCACAAGATCAGGATTCATTGCATAAAGCAAAGACTGTCGTTTATACGTTAGAAAGGACTTCTGGGTATAGACAACGTATATCTTAATTTATCAATATTATTGAAAGCAAAAGATAAAAGATTACCATATCTATGCTACATAATGAAGGAAAAAGAAAGAAGCTCCGTGATACACCTATACACAATTTTCATGTTAGTGACCATTTCTGAAAATCATTACGTCAATCCAGCCCCCACCCCGAAAGAAAGAAGGCCACTCAACATTTACAGTGTAATTTCCAACTAACCCTCTAACTTCTTTTATTTTATTCTTTGGTGAGGGGTGTGGGCAGCAGGGGGGGTTAGTTGTTGGATTTCAGATGCTGCGCAAATTGAATAGCAAATGTTTGGGCACGTTTGAGCAATTTATTGTACTTCTATGGAAACGCAACACGCGTAGTGATAAAATACCATACCAGATTGCTCTGCTCAGCAAATTTCCCCTCAATTATCTGCAATAAGTCACGAGAGAATTCAACTGGGTTTCAGTTATGATTATCCAACAATTGCTATAATTTCTAGAGGATGTAAAGGCAATAGGATTTTAAAAAAATTAAATGGTATTTCAGTTCAACATGAAAAGCCTGACTGCTTTGACGGACAAATTATTTTTACCTGAAGAACCTTGTACATACAACCTTTAGGGCCGCCCGAAAAAGATGCAAAGACAACTGGGCATGGCCTGAGCTTAAGCTCCTGCAGAACAAAATAGCTGTCTCAGTCGCAAACACATTATCACAATATTACTTTGCTTGCCAAGAAAAATTGGGCAGCCACATTTATATCCTCTTCGATTTCTCCGAGCTCCAAGTCCTTTTTCTCATTTGTCTTTTTTTCAGTTCGTACAAAGGGGTGGGTACAGTTACTAGCAAACAATTAAGTAGCATAAAGTTTTAGGCTGTTTGCTGTGGAGGCAACTTTTTATATATTAGGTCAGAGATTTAATTGGAGAAGTCTTTTGCGGCTAGAGGACAATTACTATATTAAATAAGTATATTTGTCAAAGAGCGGAGATATGACGGATGGACTGATCAGTGCGATTCAAATATAATGTACACTAGTACATAACTTACCTTGACAAGCTCATCGACAATTTTCACTGCCAATGATGCAGCTTGATCTGGAAAGAATCTGAAAATAGAATAACATAGATGTTGAAAGTGAAATTTATTCAAACAAAAAATGTAGGATAATCTGATAAGTGCATGCAATGAAAACCTACATATTCTAATTGCAGTGACATGCAAACAAGGTGTCAAAATGTTCAATTACAACAATAAGACTCTTATCACTCAATATAATATTAGTAGAATCGAAAAAGAAATATCCGTTTCCCAAATATATGAAACATTTAAGTTCATAATCAACAATTTCAGTTCCAAGAGCAGAAGGAACAAAGGAGCAGCATACTAAGTGCCAAGCCTTGATACAACGGTAAGTTGCTCTGCCGGACACCTACAAGTCACAGGATGAATACAAGACTAAGGCTGCATACAGTATACAACTATACACCCATGAACCACCCACCCTCCCCTGCCCTCATGCACTTTCTGAAAGCGTCAACCTAGAAAAGACACTCTCCACGAGTCTAATATGATCATACAGGACAAGCCCAATTGCTCATTCGCCATTTACGGCCTAATAAAGGATTTACATAACAAATATACTCCGAGGTATCCACATCCGTGCATATTATTTAGTGGATGGTTTGCGAGCTTTAAAACCACCTACCACAGCTTCTTAAAAGCACCCGATCCTACTTCTATTTGGTCTTCTAGTTATTTTGATTTATAACTATTCAAGCATAAGTTTGAACTTACATTTCCTAACACTACAACATAGCTAAAAAGCTGCTAAAAAGTAGGAATCAGCTAAAAAAAGCTCCTTTTAGCATTTTAGACTACGAACAATAATACAATATCCAAACCCATTGCATCAATTTCGAAACTTCACCAGAATATACAATTCAAATGCTCAAGTCAACAAAACCCACAAAATCAAGAAATGAAATTGCTGTAAAAAATGCTTCAAAATAGGGATCTCAAGTGAATAGTAACTAAAACTGGGTGGAGATGAGATGAGATGAGATGAGATAAGATAAAAGCTTACTGATTGAGAAATTGGGAGTGGCAAACAAGAGAATTCCATCCAAGAGAAGAGTACATATCAACATAGTTTTTAACATGTTTATCTTGACTTGACATCCATGCGAAAATCACAACAATCCCTTCTTCAACTTTGTTACCATCCGCTCTTCTTCCCCAATAATATCTTCCTCCAAAACCCCACATGGTTTTTATCTCCCAAATTAACAGAATCAATTGAAATTTTCTGCAGCAAAATCAGGACTGGAAAGGTTGTGAAATTGTAGGTGAAGTAGAAGTCTGTTTTCCTTGCTGATTTTCTGTTTTCCTTTTTGCTATATAAGTGATGTGTGGGTGGGGGCATGGTTTGGAATTTGGATTAGTTTCTTCTCACTCTACGGATATTATTTTATGGGGAAAATTATAAATACCACCCAGCAATATAGCCTCTTGTCACTTTAATCCCTTCTATTCAAACAATTACAGATCAACCCATTTAAAAAAAAAATTGTAATTACTTTTTCCCCTATTTTATCTTTTCTTTATAATTATACAATTCATTAATTAACCCTTATTGCAAAAATAAACCCAAAACGTTTCTAACTCTCACAAATAAACCCCAAAATTTTCATTTCTTTAAATCTAAATACCCACCATCTTCAACCTTCTTCCACCACCACCACCACCATCTTCCACCACCTCCAATCTCGGTCAACATTCTTCTTCTTCCTCCTTCCTCCCTCCTCTTTAACTTAAAATGAAATTTAATGTAGTTCGATGAAATTGACGATCAGTGTACCGTGTACCTACGAGTGTAACATGACCATTAGAGTCCAAGAATCAAGCTGTAAGCTGAATTACTTGGCCATACAGATCTTAAATCTAGGTGGACAAACATATTATTATTATTATAAGTCTATTATAAGAGAGTAAGTTGCTCAAGTTTGGTACCAAGTGAATGGACCATTTTGCCCATAATGAATTTTAGATTTTCCAACTCCTTCAAAGGTGTTTTTTGTCAAATGCTAAAAGTGAATAGTCATTGTTGTTCTAATGCTGTACTAATTAGGAGATAGATGTAAGAGTTTCTTCCGCTTCTTTATTGGAAATTGTTGCAAACTTAATTTCGATTTATTGTTCATTTCATTGTTAGATAAAACATCACTTATAGTTGGACTTGTATATCAAGAAAACAATCGATTTTGTTAATCAAAACGTCTATGTTCTCAACATTTGTGCCTTTTCATTTAAAAAAAAATATTTTGTTAACTACATAGACGTTTTGATTAATAATATGGATGATTTTGTAGATAACATAGGTCCATCTCTAAAGACCGTATCTCTAGAGACGTGTTTTTTCTGATGAGCTCGTTTTTTAAATGTAATGTAACGAATCAATGAATGAACCGAATCGAATCGAATCAATTATAGTATAAAATATAACTAAGCAAAATGAATCGAATCGAAATTAATGAGTTTTCGAAGAGAATTAAGAGAACATCTGTAACACTCATATTTCCTATCAATTTTTGTCTGTTTATAAGATCTCTTCCCATGGTATTATGTTAATTGTTTTTATGAAAATACTCACATAATATTATAAAGTGTACTTGGCACCGCGTTAGCGCGGTGCGTTCTCACTATTCTGAAGGGTATATTTCCTCAATTTCCACAAGAAAACGCTATCACACTTACTAGATTTTGAAGGATGAGCATGGCCATCAGTTATTAGATTCTATCGGATTAGAATGAATCGTGAATGGACACTTTGCCCTTAATGAATTTTAAATTTTACCCTCCTCCAAAGGCGAGTTTCTTGTTAAATGCTAAAAGAGAATTTGTTCTAATGTTGTAATTAGATAAGATGTCAAAGTTTCTTCCCGCTCTTTATTGGAAATTGTTGCAAACTTAATTTCGATTTCTTATTCATTTCATTGTTAGATAAAATTCGACTTATAATTGGTATGTGTATTGTGCACATTGTTGATTTAATACACAATTTTAATATGTTTTCTTATCAAATATATTTATTTAATGTAAAACATTGACATTATTAAGTAAAAAAGCTCCGATCTTTTTATTGAGAAAGTCTCTTCATATATATAGACGGATCTATGTTGTCAAGAAAACCATCGGTTTTATTAATCAATACGTCAATTTTCTTTTTCATTTGTGTTTTCATATTAAAAAAAAATACATTTTGTTAAATACATAAACATTTTGATTAATTACATGGATGATTTTTCTGATAACATTAGTCCGTCTATATATATTCCTGTCTCTAGAGGACGTTCGTTTTTACTTGATATTTCCCATCGATTTTTGTGAGATTATAAGATGTATTTCCATGAAATTATATTAAGTGTCTTTATAACAAATACTCACGCGATGTTATAATGCACTTGGCAGTTATATATAAGGGAGTAGTGGTGCGGGGAGAAATTTTCGTCAAGATATTTTAGCTAAGATTTCGTCTAAACTCGAATCGAGATCGAGTTCGATTCGTTCTGCACAACTCAATTTGTGCCAACAGAGGAGTAATATGCTTCTTTTTTTTTCAAGATTTCCATGAAATCCAATCTATGATATTTTGCATCAATCTTGGAAAAGAATCGAGTTTATCATGCAAACTTTAAAACTTCAGAGAATCAAATCAGATCATGTTTAAAACAATTTTCCATCTCTAAGGATATTCAAGATCCTGTAGACTTTAATGGAATTTTTCCTCTCTATAAAACCTGGAAATAACAATTACACTTGCATCAAAGTGAAAAGAAACACTAGAGCTATGGACTCAACGAGTTTCTTGATCTTACTCTTTCTCTCCAGTGCTACATTATTTTCTCATCAAGCAATCGGCATGAGGCGTGGCTTCTCCAAGAAAGACGAGGCTTCATCCGCTGCTGGTTTGTGCACTGCTGCCACTGCGTTGCAAACTTATAAATGTGAAGAGTTGGAAGTAAATTTCTCGTCCAGTTCTTGAAATCAAATGTTTAATCTCGATAAATGAAAAATGTTGTTAATACGTTTTTTTTTTTTTTTTTTGTAGGTGACTACCGAAGATGGGTACATCATAAACATTGCGAAAATCTCCGGAGGCCAAGCTGGTGGCGGCCCCACCGACAGGCAACCTGTCTTCTTGCAACATGGACTTCTTGTCGTAAGATTTACATTATGCTTAGTGTCTCTGATCCTTTTCTATGTTATATATCTGCATATATGGAGATTAATAAGCTCTTGTTACTCTTTTGGAATGCAGGATGGGATGACTTGGCTATTGAATCCTCCCGAACTAAACCTAGCAACTATATTAGTCGACAATGGTTTTGATGTCTATATTTCTAACAACAGAGGAACACGTTTTAGCCAATGACATGTCCGCATGAACATTGACAACCCGGTAAAATGCACAACACGTGCACAAAATAAAACGACGAGTATATCTGATTGACATTATGGTGTTAATTTTTTTTGAAAGTTTGATCATAATCATACTGCGTTGTGACATGTTGTAGGAATACTGGAATTTGTCATGGGACGATCTGGTGGAAAAAGATATGCCAGCAATGATCGCCTTTGTTTCCCAGGAAACCGGACAGAAAGTACATTACATAGGTCATTCACAAGGAACTTTGGTTGCTCTAGCAGCATTTGCCGAAGGAAAACTTGTCGACAAGTTGAAATCTGTTGTACTGTTGAGCCCATTTGCATACCTAAACCACCTAGCTACCTCTCCGACTCAATTTAATCCACGAGGGTAATTAGAAGAGGCCTCATATTGTTATCACTGTCTATATTTTGATTACTTCTATATTTGAGCAACATGTAATTCTTATTGTTCAAACTTTGCAGGATGCCAGGAAGTAATATTCCTGCTTTTATGTCTAGTACATTGCTTATAACTTTCTCTAAATTGTTATGTTACATTTTTCTCTTAAACCAATTAGAGACTATAACACATAATGCTGTATGAAACTCGCAGGAGAAAATTGTTGCGTAAGCCCAATGGCCTATGGACTTTTCGGCATGAATGAACCTCAGCCTTCCTCAGCCAAGAACCTCGAACATTATGAACAAAGTATGTTACACTTTTATGTTTTTATACTTCCATCGAATTTCACAAAATGCGACTATGGGAAGAAACCTCATTTTATGTTATCGTGATGAAAACCTAAAAAGATCTAAATTGCAGCTGAGGCAAGTGGAAAAGTGATGAAATTCGACTATGGGTTTGCAAACATGGCTTACTATGGTCAACCAACACCTCCAATTTACGACATGACCAAAATTCCACACGATTTACCACTCTTCCTTACCTACGGTGGACGAGATACATTCTCGGTTGTAGCGGATGTGGAAGCATTACTTCGGGATCTCCAAGGACATGACCAAGACAAGCTGAAAACTCAACTCGTACCAGAGTATGGCCATGGTGATTTCATAATGGCATCCAATGCGAAAGATATAGTCTACAATCAAGTTCTAGATTTTTTTAAACAGTTTCCTTGACTGAATTTTCATGATCAGATGGCTATACTCTTCAGAATAGTTTTAGTTACTTTCCACATGTAAAAGTTCACTCTTGGTATCCAAATTGATAGCATGACACTGCAGTTTATGTAATCAAAATAAACATGTCAATTCCTAATTTGACGTGTGTTGTCAGGCAGGCGTTCGCCCTGCCTGGCCGTAGAAAACCCCAAGTAGCTTAATTCAAACGCACATGTTTTAGATTTCGTCGTGGATTAACAATTTGAGATTTTTTCGAGCTGCTCGAGCTCGACTCGAAAAGGCTCAACTTGTTTGAGCTATAATTATAGCTCAATTACATATTCGAGTCGAGCTCGAATATAGAGAAGCTCGACTAGAAAGCTCGACGAGCTGCACGGAAAAAAATAAAATTAAAAAATTATTTATTTATCTTTATTGTTAATTATTTTGAAAGGTTTCGAGCTTTCGAGTCGAGCTATATTTGAACTTTTTTAGTTTTCGAGTTCGCGAACCAAGCTAAATTCGAGCTTTTGAGATTTGAAAAATTAATTAAAATAAAAAATGAAGCTCGCGAGCCGAGCTCTAATATCGAGCTCGAGCTTCGAACAATTTTTCCTTAACGAGTCGACCTTTTGTAAAGCTCGGCTCCACTCGGCTCCTTTGCAGCCCTATTTGAGACTCAAAGTTCCATTCGCGTGTTAATTTCGGCGAGCCCATTTTCCAAGGTCGAGTTCGAGCTCTTGAAGTTGAACCTTTTAATTACATCATGCCGTCTATATAAATTTTATGTAATTCACCTATAAATTCTGCAATAAAATTGGAAACATTATCATGTATTTGTCATACATTATACGTATCACTTAAAACATTACATACATCCGTTAGAAGATTACAATCATCACAATAAAGATTACATGCATCATTTTTAGGGATTCGAGTTGCACATTATTTAGTATCTATTGTAAAATTCATAATAGGAAAGATTGCACTAGGGATTTGACATGTACATTGAGACTTACATGTAGTACAGTGGCAGTTAGTTTGTTAGACCTCTATATAAACAGAGCTAGCTAGTTTTTCACTTCACTTTTGTACCTACTCTTTAACTTTCAATGAAATTTAATGTAGTTCGATTTAATTGACGATCAGGGTACCGTGTACCTACAAGAGTAACGTGACCATTAGAGTCCAAGAATCAAGCTAGAAGCTGAATTACTTGGCCATACAGATCTTAAATCTAGGTGGACAAACATATATCCTAATAGTATAAGTGGCGGGAGAAACATTGAATTGGACTTCGATGAGTAAGCCTAGGTACGGGGCTGTTTGGGAGATGAACACGGCCCGAAGTGGGCCGTTAATGTTCAGGTTCGTAGTGATTGGTGGGTACGACGCAATGTAGTAGCATAAGCAGTTTGTGGTGCCTGGAAATTGGTCTCTTGCTGATGTTTATGATACAGGCGTCAAATTCACTGCTGCAATTCAAAAACTCTAAATCAATCACATGTAACTTTTAAGGTATTATTAATGGATTTGAAGACATATAGTTGGTTAAAAGCGAAATGCCAGATAGGGTTTCAAAAGTTCAATGCTTTCAAAAATAGCAAAAGATTACATTTAAGAGAATTATAAAATCATAATTTCCAATTTTTGTTAATTTATAAACAAGTCCCAAAAAACTATCTCTAATTTTCTAATACATGAACTAGCTTGTCGCTTCAACAAACTGCTAACTCAAACACAATTAGCCATTGCCACAAGATATCTACCTTGTTATGGACCAATTCTACAATGACATACATAATTAGAGATTTCCTATTGGCTCATCTCTTGCACAAGTTTCTGAAGAGCATCAGTTGTGAGAGGAATGTACAAACAATCTTCTCCCTCAGAGTTTCTTCTTGTCTTGACCAACTCATGGTCTTTAAATTCTGTCAGATGAGCATTCAGTATTATCTGGCTACTCACTAGAAAATGCTCCCTGCAAATCGTGTATAAATTGTTGAATGGCATCCCTGCAAGGAGAAAATGAAAAAGGAGAAAACGAAGCTATTAGATTGTTGTATTTTGTATGCAAGAGTGGACAACTGGCATGGGACGGAGGGAGTATATACGAACTAAGATGATGAAATTACTTGCATTCTTCATCAGGATGGGCTAGCTGATGATCAGCAAGAACTTTAAAAACATTCTGCGCTTTTGGAGTCAAACTCTGCAAGACTATCGAGGTTGTTCTCACACTTTGAATGCTGCCACCATGAGCAAGAATCAACGTTCCCTCAACATTGTAGGGTGCATAAGTGGGGACATGGAACCAGTACCAGTTGCACTGTGTATGATCCATCTTCTTGTCCCATACATGCTTGATCTGTTAGGAATATAAAATCAATTTAACAATTTTCATATTCCCCACTCCCACTTGAATGTACTCAAGTTTACACCGTTTCAGATTTTACAGAAGAATATATTCAATGAAAATTGGGTATGAATAGATTATGGGGATAAACACAAGAGACATGAAAGATTAATTACAATTACAGAAAACTATGTACTGACAATTTAGTGAATGGGGGCTACTCTGATTGCTGCAAGTATGCAATTAGAGCTCTATTTACTCCTCGAGTCCAGCTAAATCACCTATTATGTTAGAACTTAGAAAATTATACTATTAAAACCATAAAAAACATAAAGAGAAGATCGCATAACCAGTCCATTGTAATTCATATAGTCCACAACATCAAATGTAACTGAGATCAGAACTAGCCAAATGCACCACCTCCTGAACACAAGAATCGAAGTAGGAAAGGCCTAGCTAATATACTACGTAATGCAGTAGAATTCACAATTGAAGTCCGACTTTAATGAATGCTTACTTCATAGTTATGCACATTAGATAATTTTACACAGACTAATTCTAGAAAGAGTATCCATCGTGCAAAAGTGATGCAAAGTGCAAAAGAAATATCAGAAGCTTCAGAATTCCATCATAATAAACTATCAAAGTCTTACCTGATTAACATTGATGTTTTGAGGTGGCCATTGATCAAGACAACAGAATAATCTGTCAGTGCACTTGAAGCAAAGTCCTTAATCTATCAGTACCTTACCAAAACACCGAGTTTTATGCCATTTTTGTGACAATAGCACACTTTGCTCCCATATATAAGAACCCATATAAAAACAGCTGATTTCTGATTTTAGGAAATAAGAAAACGAGCTCCAATCATGACAGACATCCACAGACCAGAAACTATAACAGACTTAAATCAATTCGGCTTACAAATCATAATACCAAGTTACTCTACAAGAAACTACGTCGTTGTAGTTCCATATAACCCGTGTCATTTGAATTTTGACAGCTTGACAACAGTACAGACAAGCCAGATAGGTATAAGATTTGAAGTTCAAGAGGAACTTCAAAACCCGGATAATTAACTGACACACATATGCAACAGAAAGTAGTACTCCCTCCATTTCAGAGAAAGTGTTACATTTTGACTTTGATCGGTCAACTGTTTTCGAGTTTGACCACAAATTACTGATAAACGATAATAGTAAATAATTTAATAAAATCATATAATAAAAATGTAATTACTAAATTTTCATTATATAATTTTAATAATTTATTTATTAATATCGTTTAAGATTAAATTATTAATTGACTAGGAACAATAGTAAAATGTAACACTTTTTCTGAAATGGATGGAGTATATCTGATACATTCATCATCTGAAATTCAGAATAAAGAATTTGGAACTGAAAAAACAGTTGCAATAATCTCTTTTGTAATGGATAAAAGCAAAAAGTAACAAGAGTAACATTGTCGTGGATAGAGTAATCAATTCGGCTTACAATTAATGATAATACCACGTTATTCTACAAGAAACTGCCATATTACATATATGAGAACTAGCTAGATCATAAGTTCAGCTTCCCAGGGCCACTTGTGCTGCCAATACAATGTACTAGCTGTATAAATTAGGAAACACATTATTAATCCAAACAAGAATACCAAACAGTATATGGTAACTATAACGCAATCGTAGCAACGATGAAATTCTGATGCAGACCGCTGCTGACCACACTTGTAACAGAAATCTATCCCACATCTGCAAGAGATGACAGTACATCCACCCGTCGACTCAACAATATACTTACACCTGGGGCACCTCATCCACTTCCTCTGGTCTACCAGTAACCCGGTTTCCACGTCATCTTGATCCACGTACAGCTCCCAGCCCTCCTCACATCCAGACTGGGCGTGCCAAACCCTCTTACACTGGAAACACAGCCAATGCTTGCAACTGGGGCACATTGATTTCTTGGGCGTCCCACCGCACTCGTTCAGGATCACCTCGTTGCAGTCCCGGTACGGACAGTAGCAGGTGCTGTCAGAATCAATGACAGCCGCCTGGCAGAGAACGTCACACCAACGGACGAATAGTTCAGGGCTGACGAGCGGGGCCCAGTCGAAGGGGTCGAGAAAGTGGACGTGGCAGGATGGACCGGGGCACCTGATGTGGCCTATGTTGTGGTCTCGGAGCTTAAACTGGATGTAACTGGTTATGCAGTCAGTGCAGAAAATATGATGAGAGCATCTGTAGAACTTGTTTAAGACGGGTTCGAAGCAGATTTCGCAGGTGAATTCGTTGATTTGAATGGAATTGATGAACATGATCTGGTTGTGGTGCTCATTCTGTTGTGGTACTGATGCTCCTCGGTGGAGAATGTTTCCCATGTTTAAGTTTTCTTGTGAGCTTCCTTAATTCTCTTTTGGGGAATTGAGTTTGAACGCAACTTTTTATATATATATATACTAGTAATTAAGCACCGCGCTAATCGCGATGCCAAGTGTATGTGTAAGGTATTCAAGTGACAATACAGTATCGGGACAAATGAGTATGAATAAGGCTCATCACACGGTACAGAACAAATAATCTGCAAAGGCAACATAAGCCATATTCATGAGAAGAGCATGAATCTTAAACAGCAGAAACAATTTGCAACGATCCAATCAAAAATGTGATCTTATCTATCAGATTTGACATAAAGAATCTCATGTGCAGACGGACCTCATCTAGGCTGGAAAAGTTCTATCTGTGATGTGATCCTTCTGTTGTGCACGAAAACAGAAATCTTGCAAATAGGATTAGTTTCAGCCAGAGTAACACTTTTTGTTGCTTATATCTTCAAACTTGGTTTCGCAAGCAGAAATCTTTTATCTTGCTGCAAAAACAAAGAACTTCATGTTTCAATTGCTACCATCAACAACTCAACCATCTTGAGTTTGCAATCTTAAACAAAAATGAATATCGGAACCAAAGAAGAACATGATCAAAGAAGTAACATGGAGAGAGTTTTGTGAATTAAGAGCCCATTCAATTGAGTTAGCTATTGGTGGATTAATGGGTTTCGAATATAGACAACCGTATTTATACCAACCACCCAACTGTAGTAATTCACTACCTCTAGAGTTCTGAAACGAATTGAACAGATTCTTGGAATTTCCATCACTATGTATATAATTGATTGACAGATCTTGGATGAAAGTTAAAACAATTAAGCTAATTTAGACTCTAGAGCATGATGAAGAAGAGTAAAAAGACCAAAACTTGGATTGATCTTCCCCAAGACATAATTCGATTAGTTCTTACATATTTAAACTATTATGATAAAGTTCGTTTTCGTGTCGTTTGTAAAACTTGGCGGGAATCTACCGATGACCTTGGTGATAGTCTGCCATTGGTGACACGTTATCCCTGTACGTTATCAGAAGCACCTCCAGGCACAAACCTACGGTTTACGTGTGAGTTGTTCGATCCGTTCGCAACAAAATCTCATGAAACTTCTGATTTCATACAGAACATGAAGAGCCTCCGTATACAGCACGATTATTCCCTAGATGTATTGCAGGACGACCGAAATAATGAAATGACAAGCTAGAAGTCGCAGATTACGAAAATAGGTAGTCAGATGATGTTTACTCTTCGTATTATTCCATTGGTAATATTAAAGAAATTGTTTCACTGGGAAAAAATAGGCTCTAACCAAGAACAAATACATGGAGATAAATGCTTACAGAAAAGGGCAAAGTAGAGTACCGCAACTGAGATGTATTTAAACGGATTAGACCACATCAAAATACCTGTAGCATATTCGATTAGAGTGTAAACGAAAATCAGAGATATGAATAAAAAGCAAAGCAAAAGAGAATTCATGCATACTCATCATAATCGAATTTCTAGGAGAGTAACAAACATAAACGCCTTCAACACACATGTATACAATTGGAAGGGAAAGAAAGTAAAAACGACAAAATTATTCAACCATTGACAGTTTATGGTGAAGAAGATGGCATGAGAAGGAAGCTTGAGAGCCATTTCGGTAATTATGACAAAGTATATTGAAATGAGAGGCCTCTGCAAGATCAAGTGCCTATCCCCAATTGATAAGAAAGAGACCAGGTCAATTAAAATAAACAATGAGGAATTTTATTTTGAAGTGCAAATTAGTAAATTCACTTGGTACCAAACCTTGAAATCATACTCTGCCTATCCCCAATTGATAAGAAAGAGACCAGGTCAATTAAAATAAACAATGAGAAATTTTATTTTGAAGTGCAAATTAGTAAATTCACTTGGTACCAAACCTTGAAATCATACTCTCTTATAATATACTTATAATAATTATAATATAGGTTGAGTTCATGAAACAATAAGACCCTAACACCGAATCGCATAGGGGTAGGATCAGAATCCTTCCAGTTTTCGAATTGGGCACCGAGTACCGTACGACTTGTATTATGCCGAGTCTACAATTGGGTTAGCTAGGGGGCTCATCGTAATTTCAAGAACAAGAAAATCAATTTGGTAATTTTCAGCGCCAGCTTTTGCGAAAATTTCAAACGACACCCGAATAATAATAATAAAATAGAAAAACATTAATTATAATAATAATACAAAGTCTCATGAGATACAGTCTCTAGATTACTAATCTAGAGACGCCTAATGTTATCAATAAAAGCATTCATGTTATTAATCAAAACGTCTATATTGTTAACGAAATAAGTCATGTTGTAATATGAAAAAACACCAATGTTGAGAACATAGGTGTTTTAATTAATAATATCGATGATTTTCTTGACAATATAGGTCCGTCTCTAAATAAATTATCTAAAGATCGTCTCTCAAGAGACTTACTATAATAATAATAATAATAATAATAATAATAATAATAATAATAATAATAAATACTTTAAAAAAAGGTACAACGTCAAAGAATTTAACACAAGACCATTTAGATAGTAGTATTACTTATGTGAGACTGTGTATAAAGATAAAAAAATACCAACAAATATCAGGACTATTGCTAACAACTTAAAGTGTTTAGTTAAGAATGTGGATAATCTATATAATCTATATAATACATTAAGCAAAAAAGGTTTGGAGCCATTTAAGGCTATCCACATCATTTAATTATTTGGCAAAATAAAAGGGTTCTAATTGATCCGTTTCATTAATTAGTTGGCCAGTCCTTTTATTTTAATTGATCCAGAGATTTAACTCCAATGATATGTTATTAGCTTGAGAAACAAAAACAATTTTGCATTTATATTCTGTCATATCAATTATTTTTGCTAAGTTGTTAGTTTCTTCTTTTGCAATTCTTCTATCAGCCATGTAAAAGCTATCTATGGTAAATTGTGTCCACTGATTTTATGGAAATGATTATGCGGGGAGCTTTCCATGGGTGGGAATTAGATGTATTTATTTTAACTATGAAGTGAGGCTATTTTATAAACCACATTTCAATGCATAAAAAATATGATTTATCATCAAATTGATGCCTATATAATTTTTATTTCTATAGGTAAGTTTAAAATGTGTTGATCAAAATTACTTAATAAAATTACAATAAACTTAAAGTGAAATTAGTATAAAAACATTATCATGCCCTTGACAACGGTTTGATGCATTTTAGAATTTTAATTTGTTATACTATAGTCCTGATATATTTTTAATTCATAAAACTAACCATAAATAATTACAAATATATTCAATTTCAAAAACTTTCATGTAACTAATCGACAAACATTATTATTTTAATTTTAGTTTGTTATATACTATAGTTCTGATATATTTTTAATTCATAAAATTAACCACAAATAATTACAAATATATTCAATTTCAAAAACTTTTATGTAACTGATCGACAAACATTATTATTATAGTCAGAAATTAAGAATGAAGTTTTATCAAAAATTAGTTAATGTTTTCTTTAAAATATTGATGTTCAATGTAAAATATTTGATAATGTAAAATAATATTTAATTAGAAGACATAAAATATTCACTCATAAATTATTATTTATAATATTTAACACGTTAATATTTAAGAATATAGGTCCATCCCTCAATTTCCTTACTAATACAGGTCCATCGAAAATTTGTGATTCATATTTTATCTAAATTCTTAAGATAAGTTCCCGACTTAAAATGAATTAAAATTAAAAGAAAAAGGGTTAAGTTGTTAAAATAAATTTTATTAAATTTTCACTTTTATTTTTTCAATTTTTTATTTTTTTAATTATTGTTTTTAGTAGGGAGTAGGTGGAAATAAAAGAAGCGGAAAAATAAAGAAAACTATGAAGGAGAAGAAAGGGGATGAAAAGGTTGAAGGGAAGAAAGATGAGGATGAAATTGTCACAATATATGAATAAGAATGAAAAATTAAATGAAAGGTTGACGTGTGTTGATAATTATAAACCTTCCTACCATCTAAATATTATTGTTCGATATATATATATGTGTGCTACTCTCTCCATTTCAGAAAAAAAAGTTACATTTTGACTGTGACCGGTCAACTGTCTTCGAGTTTGACCACAAATTACTCATAAACGATAATAGTAAATAATTTAATAAAATTATATAATAAAAATTTAATTACTAAATTTTCATTATATAATTTTAATAATTTATTTATTAATATCGTTTAAGAGTAAATTAATCAAAAGAAAGAGATGAATAAATGTAACACTTTTTCTGAAATGGAGGGAGTATTTTGCAAGAATATTATCCATCCATTCCGAAGAAACTTCGTACAATAGAATTGTCGTATAGTTTTATGCTAAAGTTAAAGTAATGAAAGATTAAAAATAAGGTGGGAAAATGTATTTATTAATTAGTGACAAAATGTGTAATTTGTGTGTAAAATTAAGATTGATTATTATTCGTTGAGTGTGTGCTGGTAATTTCTTCTTCTTCTTTTTTTTTTTTTTTTGTAATGTACGAACTATTTGTGAAAAGTCTCAAAACTTGAAAAGTATAAAGTTCCGCGTGATGTAGGGAGTAATTTGTAATTTTCCATATTTTATGATATTTTCCATTTAATGTAAATTTAGGATGCATCACTAAAAGAGAAGAAATAAATTACACCAACGGTGTGTGGGTTATTTTGGATAAATCGAATGTAACTCATGAAGTCTATTATATAAATTAGGATGGTGAAATATTTAAATAAATGTTAATCTAGGACAAAGCGGTAAAAATGTATACTTTTGGTGGAAATGTATGAAAAATTGGTAAAAAGATGTAACAGTATGTTTTTTAATTATTTGGTTGTGGAACCTTCCTACCTCATGGTTTTTTAATTTTAGTGGTAAAATGTTTAATTTGTGTTTAAAATTGAAATAGTTTATTATTTTTGTTGGGTGTGGGGTAGCTCTCTTTTTTAATTAATGTATGAAGTTCTGTGGATGATTAAAAATGTATGCATGGGACGGAGGTAGTAATGTATGAAGTTCTATGATACGATTAAAAATGACAAATGTATGAAATTATACAGAACGCATGGAGTACGATATTAGTCGTGTTCAAGAATCGCAAACAAATAGAGAGGCTCATACCCTTGCCAACCAACAACTCCAATTCCTGGTCCAAATAGGTCTTTATAGGTGGGTCTAAATATTGGTCCACCTAAGGATCCTTAAAAAGTTACAAGTCTAAATTGATCATGATTGGGTGAAACTTCCATGTTTTTAAATTCGTATATTTCTATCTAAACTTGGTGACATATGTTGTATGTCATTCATTTTTTCAGTTATATACACCATCAAGTTTCAAAAGCGAGGTCTCTTACATGCCTACATATTAGTCTTTCTTAAAGTTGAGGATGATGATATAATTAAACGCCACATTAATGACTATATATGTGATGAGCAGCCCGACAATGACACCAAACCTGTGTTATACGAGGTTATTGCAAACAATGGTGCATGGTCCTAGCGGTCCGACAATAGCTACTACTCCGTGCATGAAAAATAATGTATTCACAATGTTTTCCTAAAAATTTCATCATGCATTTATTTTCAAGAAATAAATTTGAAAAGATTCAACGGGATTCTTTCGTGTGGTTTGGAATAATGATTGAGTTAAAAAGGACTATTTGATGATAATTTGGGTAAAGATGAAGAAAGAAAAAATATGGTTAGAAAGAAGAAAAAAAAGTTCTCTAGACACTGCCAGTTTAGGTGAGTGAGATTGGTAATGTTAGATCAAATTCATACTTGACTAATCAACGTACAGTTATTGGAATTCACATTGTTGAGCTCATGCCGGCCTATATATCTTACTAAATTGATATTCGTCATTTTACTTTAAAATCGGTCGGGTTCTATCCAACCCGCATCGAAACCCGTTCATAATAATAATGTTCACGTCCGAGTTAGGCATACAATTGAACCCGTTCCATATATCTGTAACAAGACTCAAACCGCAACATTTTATAGTTAAGTAAGTAAAAAAAATACATTTATCACTGGAGGTGCAAAAAAACCATTGTAACATGCATGTAAAATTATGTTTGTAATTTAAAATTTGGGGGGGGTTGTTGAAACCCACCGATTAATTAATTATATACTTTTGTATTTTTATTTTGGTTCGGATTCGAGGATTAAAAAATATATATGTACATGTTACTAACTAACAGGTCAGGTATGGGTAGAGTACCATATATAAAATATACTATGTTATCAACCCGTCGGGTCCTGAGTGGGCTCGGATTAGGTTGGATCCTAAGTTCCTTACCCATTAAAGGCATATCCGCCATTTGTAATTCGTATTTTACATTTTCTACTACCATGAAAAAAAAAACTCAGTGATATGGTACTGAATGAAGAAGGATTATCACTGACACCACGATCAACGCTAACATTGTTTACAAGGAAGTTAATTAGACAATCTTATTTTCTCGATTAATTTATTTTGTCATCCCTTTTATATTTATTATTAGAAGTAAAGTATACAGTGGCATTGTTAGATTCTATAGATCTATAGAATTCGAACAAGGATCACACGAGTAAGCTATCTCTGATGCATCAAAGCTTATATTGATTTACATAACTCGAACAAGAATGATTAGCCGAATTGTACCAAATATGACAAACATTGTCCTTCACTTTGTATTGTCACCAGACTTTTATCATTTTGGCATGCCTCATAATTAGAATAAAATGAAAAACAAAAATAAATTAAGAGACTATAGAAAAGGTAAACAACAAACACATTGGTATAAACAAATTTGAAGATTTATAGAAAACCTTAACATACTAATCCCCTGTAAGTGACCAAGGAACCAAAATTGACAAGCAATTCCAGCATCGGCATCGATCTGACGATGAGTTTCATCATCTAACAGTGGAAAGATTTGAATTACATTCCACCTCCAACACACAATAAGTTTTTTTTATAGTTAGGACATTTCTTAATCTTTCAGACAAATCTCTCCGCCTTGGACTAAAGGGTTAGGTTTAGTTTGACTTTTTTTTTTTTTTGTAAGAGCATATGTAATTCAAAGTACTAATCACATGTTCAGATTGTGATGAAAAAGAAAATATTAATGAGTTTTCAGGTTTAGTAGTATATTGGAAAAACAATTATTAACGGTTATTTAAGAGAACATTCTTTTTTTATCAAGAGAACATTTTAGTTTTATTAATTAACATGTTACGCTGAAATTTCTTTTTGGTGGGTGAGTGTGCACCCTGCCCCAAAAATTAAATATTATTTCACTACATCATTTTTTTACACTATCCCGTGATTTTTTTAGGGGGGAGGGGGGGGGGGGGGTTGGTTGGGCGAATTAGATGGGTGGCCTAAAAGATATTTTTAGATCACAAATCAACATACGTTTTCAAATGTTTCAGTGACATGTTTTTCGAGGAGATGGGGTAGGGGTAGGTCTTTTCACGTGTTTTGATAAAAGTTACTTCTTTTTGGAGTCGGGACACACTCCTATCAACACGGCCTCACCCACCGTTACAAATATTCATTATTTCACTAAAATAATCATAATCTTTTTTTCGAGTTAGGTCGGGTTTGGATCCCGTTTCACTGGTATGGAATGGGTGGGGCATATACCCAACCCCGACGCCATTACTTTGAACGGGTATTGTGCGGGTTCGCAACGAGCTGGTTATAATTAACATGACACGTTCAAAAGAATTTTATCGAGTCACATGTATGTGTTGTTTTCGTATGAGCTTTTGTTGATGCTAATGGCTTATACAATTTTCACGGAACTGTAAAATGTGAATATGTTTGTAAACTTTTTGGCATACGACTTTAACATACCATTAACAAATGAATAGTAACTCAGCTTTAATTGAGTTGTGAATAATTGTGATTGAGATAGTATTAAAATTTTATAAGTTTTATAGGGTTATTATATAAAGTGTGTAAGAGACTAAGAGTGAAAAGATGTGTGTAAGAGTTTTTTAAAATTATTTGATTGGTTTTAAGGTTATTTGATTTATTTAAGGTTGGTATAATAAACGAAAAAGTAAAGTGGGAGGAAAAAAAAAAGGTAGAGAGAGAAAATTTAATTGAGTTGTGAATAGTATGTTGATTAAAAACGGATACTGTTCTGATTCGATTAAAGTCGAGTGGCAAACATGGTCGATTATATGACTAAACTAAAATTGAGTTTAGTTGTATAACAAACGCTCCATTGCAAAATGAAAATGCTATTGTAGTAATTGCAAACTAAATTAGTTTTCATAAATAAAAAATGTATCTTATTAGCAATATAGACATTTTACTCGATCTCTTTTTAGATAAAATTATGTATAGATGGTCTCTAAAACACATTTAACTTTAAAATATACTAATGAATTACGCAAGTGCTAGTGCTAATATTAACACCCAACAAATCAGCATTACATCGCTTTTGTCCTCTCCTGTACACCTTCACAAAAGTTCCACTCATTTTAAAACAAGTTCAAGAAAACCTCTAATAGATTTGAAAGAATTATTTTTTTCAATTTCTCACTCATATCCACTACATGCGATTAATTCAGTCGAGCATTATCGTACCCATTTTTAAGAACGGCTCTCCCAATGGTATTTTTTACATTCACATGGTTCGAATCTAAGACCTTACTTAAGTAAATTCAAGCACCTTACAACTTGAGCAAAAAAGAATAACTTAAAATGTTAAGTATATAGTTAAAATTTTGAGTTGTAAAAATTTATGTGTTTTTTTAACTCATTTTTTTAAATTTTAATTGTTAGTCAAACAACTCGTCATCACTTTAAAATATCATTGATCTGCTAAATGCGAGGGAAGAGTTTCAAAAGTTCAAAGTTCCATTTAAAATTTTAAAAATTTTCAAAACTTCAGCCAACCGAGATTTTTATTCCTGACCTGGCCTATGCCAGATTCTGACATCTGGCCCAGCAAAACTCAATTTTTTAAATTTTTAGTGCAAAACTCAAATTCAGCACATATGGGTTCATTTGAGGTTCCATCCGAGTTCCGACGCAATTCTCGCTAAAAGAAACCGTATATGATACAACTGTCAGTAGTACATTACACAAATTGAAGATCAACAATTCAGTTAATTATCCTAAACCTTCAATGGCTAAAAGAAACCTTCGATCCGATTGGAATTGAATCACAACCGGATTCCATCTATGACTCTTGCTTCTTACAAATCGATTCTCCAGTGTAGTCGATTCACGACCCTTCCTTCTTGCAAACCGATTATTTGAAGTGAACACCATCCTTTAAAAGATAAGTACCATTTTTCTATTTAACATTTTGGGAAGGTGTAATTTACGTGTGCCTTGACTGTATGCAAGAAACAATATGCGTTTTTAGTCTTGATATGTACAAATAAGTCCGACCTAAGGATTGACGGATTAAGGCGACTTAAGTACGTTCTAAGATTTAATGTCCTACCCCGAATCCCAAAGGAGGTCCGAGCCCGGGTTTCAAATGAGTCCGAGACCACCAAAGTCAAGAGGCCGACCCTCTAATTCTTCAACGTTTGGGCTCCTAACATTTGGACTACAATCCAAAGCCATCTACTTAATTGGGCCATTAAAATTAAGCCAAACTTGGATGAATCTGGACCATACACTGTCACTCATCCAATGGAGCACTTCAAAGAACCTTCACCTATATATGGAGCTCATCCACTCTTCATAAAGGGAAATAAACTTCTGACTCGGAATGCAAGCGGACCCTTCCAAGTACCGACGAACTTCTACACTCGGACTCCGGAAGTACCGACGGACCCTTCCAAGTACCGACGTACTTCTACACTCGGACTTCTACACTCGGACTCCGGAAGTACCGACGGACCCTTCCAAGTACCGACGGACTTCTACACTCGGACTCGGAACCGAACCCTTCCAAGTATCGACGGACTTCTGCACTTGGACTCCCGAAGTACCGACGGACCCTTCCAAGTACCGACGAACTTCTACACTCGGACTCCCGAACTACCGACGGACCCTTCTACACTCGGACTTCTACACTCGGACTCCGGAAGTACCGACGGACTCCCGAAGTACCGACGGGTCCCGAAGTACCGACGGACCCTTCCAAGTACCGACGGACTTCTACACTCGGACTTCCAAGTACCGACGAACTTCTACACTCGGACTCCGGAAGTACCGACGGACCCTTCCAAGTACCGACGGACTTCTACACTCGGAACATCATAACACAATAAGAGATCGACTCTTACGATACTTGTACTAAACACTATCAATAAAGATTACCATGTTACTCCCGTGGATGTAGGCACATTGGCCGAACCACGTAATCCTTGTGTCATTGTCATATTATCATGTTTTTATTCGATCCGCTCTATCACGATTTATATGATGGTCTAAACACAACGACTTAAGGCGAATCTAACGGACCTACGACTTAGTACGATTTACCTCGACTTTAACCTTGGCATTTTTACTTAACCGGATTTACCCCACATCAAGTCTAATCTATTCATGCATTACCATTTAGAAAATGAGAAATCTGCAATCTTCACTTTTTTTTTTATGTTTTCTGTATTTCATCATTCAGGTAGCTGGATTCCAATGAAGATGTTGTAGCAGAAGGCCTGAAATCAAGCTTGGTTTTTCGAGAGAGGCACAATGGTTGGAAGACGGGTTTGATCTATGACGTAAATTTAATAGTTGCATCTAATGATCTTGGAATGAGTTTATTAGCGACTCTAACTCGGAGTTTAGACGGCTCAAAAAGGTGAGCTCTTAAGTTGTCTGACTCTCTATGTTCTTATATAGAATTAAATCTTCTCTTTAGCCTTACGTGCAAGATCACCCGCATCTGCAGTTCATAACCTTTTCTTCTATAGGACTATCACCTATGGAAATATACAAACTTTTGTGAGAGACCATATCTCATATGTGTAACTTTAAATATCGTGTGTACATTAAACCTGCACTATACTTACATTATATATATGCATCTATTAGCATGTGATGTTTATAGTTAAACATGCGATATTTGTGACAAAATATGTGATGTTTGATTTGGTCTCTTCGAGAGACGTCTCTCTCAAAAGTTATTCAATAAATGAGGAAAAGTCTAAACACTTCCCCATGTAGAACTGTATATGTTTACCATAATAACGACATGGGATGTGATACCACAGGTTTTACAAATACTATGTCACGCCCAAACCAAAATACATTGGTTTTTACATACTACATCTTCTTAGTATAACTTCATAAACTTATTATCTTCATTCATCATCATGTAAAGCATTATACAATTGTCAATTTTTATCCGTTCTACGTAGCTATAAAAATATTAAAGAAGTAAATATACCAACACCAAACAGATAATAAAACATATTAACTTCACATACGGTTTGCATATTTTAACACTACAAGTACAATTTTTATCACTTTATGTTTTATCATTTATTTTAATTTTTGTCCCTAAGATTTTGCGTCTATCCTAATGTATATATGAAGTTCTCTGTTATGAATTGAGTAGAATAACTTTAAGGTTAAGCTTATATATCATACCAACAAGGTGCACCTTTCTTTTCGGGAATTCATCTATAAGAACTCTAAAGTTAAGCGTGCTTGCTCTGGAGATCTTAGGATGAGTGACCAACTGGAAATCTTCTGGTTCGCGCACGAGTGAGGACAAAGTGCGAGAGAAAGGACATGTGCTGGTACAGTGGGATCAACATATCACCTGGAGAGCAGCCCATGAGTAAACGCACCGGCCCAAATGATAAGGACCTGATCGATTAGTGGTCGAGTCGTTACAATACTGAGGAGGAATATATTATATAACATTCGTGTAATCATGAACCACATCTAACACTTACACTGAAAGTATTTCAATTCAACATAGACAAAGTGTTACTTCCTATGTCGTGGAGAATTTTATACTTTAAAGTTGCCGCATAGGTTTAGGTGAAAAATTAAAATAAATCATTAAAAATGATAATGTGACAAAAAATTTAATTTGTGTGGGTAAAAAATACTCCCTCCATTTCAGAAAAAGTGTTACATTTTACTATTCTGCGGTCAACTGTCTCTGCGTTTGACCACAATTTACTCTTAAACGATATTAATAAATAAATTATTAAAATTATATAATGAAAATTTAGTAATTAAATTTTTATTATATGATTTTATTAAATTATTTACTATTATCGTTTATGGGTAATTTGTGGTCAAACTCGAAGACAGTTGACCGGTCAAAGTCAAAATGTAACACTTTCTCTGAAATGGAGGGAGTACAATTTAATAACTAGATTTTAATTTTTTTTTTACCAAAACCAATCAAATTATGACAGTTGGGTATATTTCAATGTGCAATTTTCTGATTTTTTTGCAATAAAACTGTGTTCCCAATTCCCAAATATATACTCTCATCTAACTCAGAGATGCGATTCACGTTAAAATTAAATGATTGAGTCGCCTGACCTCTACTCATTCATACTGTTGTTGGCAGGGGTCAAAGCTTTTGGCGAAAGAAGATAAAACAAAAGGAACCTCCCGAAGATTCTCCATCCATTGATTCGATTGGAATTGAGGATTCCCGATCATATTTCCTTATTCAAATTGTTGGGATGGGACTCTCTTTATCATTTAGGGAACGGGTCTAATTGTTGTGTATTATGAATTTAACCTTTCTTCTATATAGGCCATGCCCAACGGTTATGTAATGTCACTAGAACGATGGTGACAAATATTGGGAAGCTTATTCTGGAGGCAAACTTTAACTAGAAAAAGTGTCGGAGAGAAGGTGTCATTACAAGAACTATTTTGAACCCGTCTTATGTAAACTAAATTTTCCTATTAAATTCCATCAAATACATTACCCTTTGTTTGTCTGTTTTGCCATGACTATATTCAAGGATAATCACTTTCATTCGTATGCAACTGGACCTGTATTTAGCCATGACAAGCTCTATGTCTCTTTATCGAGAGTCACTGACAAGAAGGGACTGACAATCATTATATGTGATGAATAGGGTCAAATTTTTTATACGACTACTACCAATGTTGTGTATGAAGAGCTTTCAGCAAGTTAAAGTCATGATGCAAGAGTTAAATGTTTAAGTATAATTGAAGAGTGTATATGGAATTTTCTATTTTCTTTCTACTCATAATTAAATATAGTTTGTCCTTTTTTTCTTTTTTTGCTTCAGATTCAGTTCCGTACACCACACTTGGATATATTATTGTACGTTAATCTTTCTGATTTATGTAGAATTTTAAGACCCTGTCTCATTTTGGGAGATATACAATAATGCTTAGATAATGGTGAAATTTTTTATGCATTTCTATATTACCGTGTCTTACTTTACTAAAAAATGCTCTATTAATTGGCTTAACTATCATAGTAATTTACTATGGATAAATTAAAAATCTTTGAATTTAAACACTTTAGTTCTCTTAGATATCCTGCGCGCATATTGACATGATACTAATGTTGTAAATCATTATGTGTGCTAAAATGTTAGCTTTAAGAATGTGGGCAAAATC
This sequence comes from Plantago major, assembly GCA_026545765.1. Classification (NCBI taxonomy): domain Eukaryota; kingdom Viridiplantae; phylum Streptophyta; class Magnoliopsida; order Lamiales; family Plantaginaceae; genus Plantago; species Plantago major. Next base: position 32,863,476 of record CM048839.1, read on the forward strand.
ATATCCGATTTGCTGAATTTATAAACAATTCCCAAAACTATCTCTAATTGTCTAATACATGAACTAGCTTGTAGCTTCAACAAACTGCCAACTCAAACACATTTAGCCATTGACACAAGATATCTACCTTGTTATGGACCAATTCTACAATGACATTCATGATTAGAGAGTTTCCTATTGGCTCATCTCTTGCACAAGTTTCTGAAGAGCATCAGTTGCAAGAGGAATGTACAAACAATCTTCTCCCTCAGAGTTTCTTCTGGTCTTCACCAACTCATGGTCTTTGAATTCTGTCAGATGAGCATTTAGTGTTATCTGGCTACTCACTAGAAAACGCTCCCGGCAAACCGTGTATAAGTTGTTGAATGGCATCCCTGTGGAGAAAATGAACAAGTAGAAACCAAAGCTGTTAAATTGTTGTATTTTGCATGGAAAATCATACTATATACTAGTATAATGAAACTACTTGCCTTCTTCATCAGGATGAGCTAGCTGATGATCAGCAAGAACTTTAAAAACATTCTGCGCATTTGGAGTCAAACTCTGCAAGACTATCGAGGCTGTTCTCACACTTTGAACGCTGCCACCATGAGCAAGAATCAATGGGTGAAACGTTCCTTCAACCTTGTAGGGTGCATAAGTGGGGACATGGAACCAGTACCAGTTGAACTGTGTGTGAACCATCTTCTTGTCCCATACTGGCATGAGAAATGTTATGTTCAGAAATAAAAGTGGCAGACTGGTACTAATTTCATAGTATGTAAAACAACTCCTTAATCCCAATCCTACAGTAGTTTAAGCTTTGGAAGAGCTAGAACTAGTCATGCAGTAACGGGGGCAAAACTTAAATTTTAGACCAAACTGTTGAATTTCTTACGAAAATTTGCAATTGCCCATCCACTCCCACTGCCCGCCAAAAAAAAGAAGAAAGAAACAAAAGGAGAGAAAAATCTTCAACAGGATTCATATGTGAACTTCCTTCACCAATTTAAAACTGAAAGAGGAAAAGGCTAAGAAATTGGATGGGCTCACAGAGCTAGCATAAGAGTTTTTACACAGTACTGCAATGTCAGTTGATACTTACAAAGTGGTGCATTCACATGATCAATAGAAGCTACTATGCGGATATGAGAACAAGCTGCAATTCTGGCAAGAAATTGTTGTGTCTCTGCATCACGCAGACCAGGGCCATCGATATTGTTAACAATGAGACATACAAAACAATCCTCGCCTTCCAAATTTGGTCTATCTAGAAATACAATAAGATCGTCCATGGATCGAGTATTGAAGGGTTGTTGATTTTTAACATGACCACCAGAGGAACTCTTTGAATGTACTTTCAGTTGATCCAGCAGAAGTTCAGCTAATGTTATTGCAACCTGCCGAATAACATGCTTGATCGGTTAGGATTATAAAATCATTTCAACTAGTTTCATATTCCCCACTTGGATGTATTGAAGTTTACACCGTTTCAGATTTTACAGAGGAATATATTCAGTGAGAATTGGGTATGAATAGATTATAGAAATAAACAGTTGTAGCATGCTTGCAGGATTTACGTTTTGAACAGTTATACATACGTCAACAGTTTAACACAGCCCATGATGGCAAACAAATAAAGACCATGCTTTTGGAGCATAAACAAATCAAGACCATAATAATTTGCACAGCATGCAAGAGACTTTAAAGATTAACTACAATTGCAGAAAACTACTGACAATTTAGTGCATAGGCTATTCTAATTGCTGTAAAGTATGAAATTGGAGCTCTATTTATGCACAACAAATGTAATAGGGGATAGCACCCAATATTACTTGGTAGTACTTTCTTAATGACACTGAGGTTCTATGATATTTTCCTCTAGTAGGCACTGTGCAGTGCGAGAAGCCACTCGAGTATGTTGTACTATGCTGCTAGGCCTGGAAGACATAAAAGTCATTCTAGACCTAACATGATAAACTGGCAACATCTTAAAGTCCATTTTTTATCTGAGAAAACACTTTGTCTTAGTCAAACTTCAATCATATTATCCTTAAGTATCTGAGAAAACATTTTGTCTTGGTCAAATCTGTTATGCTTGTCAGGCATTTTACAAATAGACAAGGGAATCTTCTATTGTAAACTTGCACATGAGATATAGGGATAATTAGCCACACACACACACACAAGGAAGAAAAAAAGCATACAAATCAGATATCAAGACATAAATCATATATTGATCATACATCCTCTGCCCCAATCTAATCTTCCTATTCACTTTTATACGATCTTTCTTTTTAAAATAATTATAAATAGAAAACAGATTCAAAAAGATTTGTTACTGTTCTTCTTTGGTGAATAAATTAAATAATGACAATTTGAACCGGTTGTTGTAAAAGATTTCATATTATGAATAATAATTGGTTCTTCAAGTCGTCCAAAAAGGCAATAAGAAGATGAAATCGGGAGTAGGGGTTTTTTACTAACTCTTGATAGATCTAAGCATTCAATTTACCACTCCTTCAGTCCAGCTAAATCACCTATTATGTCTAAACATGATACTATAAGAGCCATAAAAACATAAACAGAAGATTGCATGCCCAATCCATTATAATTCATATAGTGCACAACAACAAATGTAACTGAGATCAAAACTAGCCAAATGCATCACCTCCTGAACACAAGAAGCAGAGTAGTAAAAGCCCTCTTAATATATACTACGTAATTCAGTAAAATTTACAGATCAGGTTTTTCTTCACTGAATGCTTACTTCATATTTATGCACATTAAATAATTTTAATTTTACCCAGATACTAATTCTAGAAACAGTATCAATGTGCAACAATGATGCAAAGTATAAAAGAAATATCAGAAGCTTCAGAATTCCAGCATGATAAACTATTAAAATCTTATTATATTAAATGCATACCTGCTTAACGTTGATGTTTTGAAGATAGCCATTGATCACGACCACGGAATAATCTGTCAGTGCAGTTGAAGCAAAGTCCTCAATCAATGCTTTCTTTGATCCAAATCCATACATCAATAGCCCAAAACCACATCTTCGTATGAAAAGCATAAATAAGTCAAATTTTGCATGTATGTTTTCCTAAAACAGTAAATAAAATAATGATCAAGAATATTTTTATCGCGGAGCCAGTTATATTCAGTGTCCCCTTATAAATAGATGAGACAATCCTAAAGCACAATAAGATAACAGTTTCAATGCACAAGTCATCTAGTCCAGTTATATTCGGTATCCCCTTATAAATAGATGAGACAATAAGTACCTTAATACAAAAGCCCATTCTGAGTATGAGTTCTTATAGCTGTTGACCAACGTAGTAATTTCTTTCTCATGCTTTGGCTCAATGTTAGTATACGCCTCTCTTAACTCCTGCAAGAATGCAATTGTAAACTAAAATATTTCCTACCAATAATAAGAACAGGAAAGAAAGAAAGAAAAAGGTAGGGGAACTTCATAACATACCTGTTCATCTACAAGATTTATGTCAGCAAGTTTGTTTGAAGACCTTTTACGAGAACTCCCAGATTCTTTTGCTAAAAAGTAGTTCCTTGAGAACCCAAACTCTTCCTCTTCAATGTCATTTGCCTCCATTCTGATTGGTGAAGCTGGGGCAGGTTCAAAAACTTATATTCCAACTGTTCTACTTCTGCTTCTGCACGTGAATATATAACTTACATCAATTTTCATTCATTTGAAACTGAGCCGCTGAGTAAAGCAGGTTCATATCACATATATTATCCAGCCACTTTCAAGTTTCAACATTAGTTAATAAGAAGTAATACATTCTCACATTTACATTATCAGCCACCCAGTACTCTACAAAAGACCTAAACTTTGCTCCCATATATAGAACCTGTATAAAATCAATTTGGTACTCTACAAGGAACTACATCGTTGTAGTTCCATATAACTCAGTCATTTGAACTTTAACAGCTTGACAACAGTACAGGAAGGCCAGATAGGTATAGTCTTTGAAGTTTAAGAGTAAGCAACACCCGGATGATTAATCGACACACAGTTTGCAATTGGAAGTATATCTCATACATTCATCATCTAAACAAAGAATTTGGGTTAAGAAGCAAAAGGCAGCATAACATACAGTTATGGAAACAGAATTGAGAAAAATGGAACTGTAAAAGAAGCCCCTTTCTTTTTTTTTTTTTTTTTTGGAACTAAGAAAGAATCCCCTTTCTTTATCAGAAGCATATCTACAAACACCTAGTCTCCACTCTTACCGACAATGAAACGGGATAAGTTGGGCGAAATCGTATAAGTGGCAGAAATGAGCTTTTGATTCGAACTACTGCAAGTTCACGAATCGAAGCGAAAACGAGTTAAGCAACAAATTTGTTATGAATAAGATACTAATAAGAGTAAATTATGTGCCAAATAGAGTAAGTAACAGAATACCAAGTCGTATATGTTGAATCGTTGCAGGTTGGAGATGGAGGAAGAACCCTAGATCCACAATCTCCAGTGCGCCAAATTCAGATATAGAGGCGGGAAACTAAAACAAAAGGATAGTTGGAAGAACCCTATTTCGGTTTTGGACCGACCCGTCTCAAGAACCGAATTTTCAGTTGGTTTCTCGATTCCAAGGTGTGGATTTTGCGATTGTTTAGAAAAATCAAGTCTTTTACGAGACGAGACTTGATCATGTTTTTAATTTAATTGAAGAAGAACGATTGTTTTTTGTGATTAAAGTCTAATTTACATAGTACTCACTCTGTCTCGGCATTCTAGTCCAGTTTCTTTTTGACATTTTTTTTAAGAAAGTCAATGGTTTATTGTATGTTGTTGGAGATAAAAATGATAAAGAATGGAGAAAGTTTGAGAGGTAAAAGATTTAAATGATAAAGAATGAAAAAAGTAAAAGAGATAGTTGAGTTAGTGGAGTTTACTTTTTTGCTATTTTTTGAATGAGACTAGATTAACAGGACACCTATAAAAGGAAATACTGACTAATCACTCTCAATGGATGGGGAGTGGGTATTAAACTGAACAAAATGTGATATGGTTAAGGAGGAGATCTCATCACCCAATACCAGACCAGAGGAGATCTCCATTTGTGTGCAATGTTGTACTAGATCTCCATTTGGAGGAAGGATAGGAAGGATAAGGGTTTTCTATTGGGAGTGGGAAGTGAATTTGGAAATAAAGGATGGAGAAGAAGGGTTTTATCTCAACTTCTCAACAAGGTCAAGGTCACTTTCGACACTTAACAGCTGCTTCATGTACTCGACGCTAAGCTGAAATCTATTGTTCGCTGCGTGCAAAGAGCGGGACCAAATTATACCCCCTTATATAACCATAGAAATGTTCCCGGGGTGTTCTAGCACGTACATTGTAAATTTCAATTTCAAATCTATACAGTTTAAAAAGCCACATGTTAAACGTACATTCCACCCTATTGAAAACCCTGCAAAACAGCCCCTCTCCTCCTGATTACCCGTAATTGGAAATATAGAACTATTCGTACCAAAGGAAAAAGTGGTCTCTAGGCCAAGTAAAAATGTTCATAAAAAACAATAGTACAATGATGAAATTCTACAAATATTTGTGCAATTCTCACTCAAAAACATACCGAATTAATTTCATGATAACATGAAAACCATACATAGGCTCCAACTGTATAAACACAAATCGGCCAGTTCTCCATTATTTGTTCGAAAAAATTGATGTGTTCAATCACTGATCACGACTTTCTCTGTTCTCCTTTAGAAAACAATCTCCCAAACACTGGAATCATAGGCTTCCTCTTGTTCTTCTTCGTCTTAACCGAAGCCTTTTCATCCATTTCGTCACCATTCACGATCACTTTGGTCAGCATTGGAGGATTCGCGAACTTTACAGACCTTTTCCTCTCAATGAACTCGTATCCATCATTGTTCTTCGGTTCCAATTTGCTTGTGTTCTCAACAAACTTGATCTCCTCAATTTCTGGCTTCTCTAGCGAAAACTGGGATGTATCTCTACCTGATTTCAGATGGTGCAGCTCCTTTCTCGTCTGCTCAAGTTCTTGCCTCAAAAATGTCAAGTGTAGCGCCATGTGATTTCCTTCTTGTTTCGCTAACTGCAGACTTTGCTTCGTCTCTTCAAGCTCAGCTGTAATTGCTTCAAACTTTGTGTGCTTCTCACTTTGCGTTTGCGACTCGCCTGCCTTAGCTTGAATCTGCAATAGAATGTGAACTTATAAGATCAAACTTAAAACTCAAGACTGATTTAATGTTTTTACATGCAAACATGCATTTTTAATTTGAATACCACACATGACTTTTTACACATGTTCTCCATTGTACTACAAAACACAAGTGTTTAATTAACAAGGCATACTCAAAAGTAGGAAAAAATGAAGAAATATTACACACATAGTATGAGACATGTACCTCTTTAAGCTTATTAGCACATATTTCGCCAGCCAGAACTTTTTCCCCAAACAACATTACTGCTTCCTTGACGGAGCGAAATGGTTGTCGCGTATCGATCTCCACCCGCCCCCTGACCACCAGGCCTCCTTCTTCCCCTTGCATGTTTCCAGCTTTCAAGATGAGAAAGTAAATAGTAATGTTTCCAATCTCAGAAGATTGGTTTAAATAGGTTCTTTTCCTAATACATTTTCTTGAATGTTACTACAATATATATAGAACATCAACTAACACATTTGTCACTTGGATAAACTGAAGTTAATAAATATGATTGGAGTTAGTTTAATTTCTTTGCGTCCACTTCACTAGACATATTTTGGTTGAACATCTTAATCTATATATCAAACTCAACCGCTATAATATAACGTACTGTAAGGTACTATACACATCAAGTTGTGAAATGCTAGTCTATATGGATTTGTTTGATGATGTATGTGATGTGGACTTCAGATATGATTGAGCCCAGTATTACCAGAATGGGCCTCACGCTGCAACCCAATCACCAATCCGCTCACTTTTGATATGGACCTGCCTCCACATTGTGGAGCCCAAGTTGTTATTGTTCAATTAAAACAAAAGAGGGAAGATCATTCAAAAGATGTGTCATGTTTCAGAGAAAGTTCGTGAGATTTTACTCCATTTGTTCTTGACAAGAGTATAGACCTAAAACAAGATAACCGGTGTTCAAGTCATAGGCACGGTTTTACCTTTCCGTATGTTATTTTAAAGGTAAAATACAAATTTATTCTTAAATCTCAAATTTATAATGTGATTAACATATTGCACTATACTCTAAATTTTAAACATTTTGGTTATATGTAACCATGTTACACTACATGTATACTTTTGCACGTTCATACAAACATGGTCACCAACTCACCATACTACGTGCTCTTAGGCTGGATGCGCACCATTAATAAGAAAGTGACTAATAGTACATCATCAAATGTTAGTTAACCGAACCAATCCACAATACACACCACGAAAAGCTATTCACTTTAAAAGTAATTTTATCAAAAGGCCAGACAGTCAGACAATTGCAAATTAGGCAAACTGGAGAATCACAACTAAACCTCGAAATATCAAGTGGTATAATTGTCTTATTCATGTGTTTGAGTTGTATATGCAAATTAGAAATTAAAAACATTTTAATAATTGATTTTACTTTGATTATCATTTGTGAGGAGTACGAGTATATAATTTACCTAACCATTATACAATCTTTTGTAGGTTCAAATTCCTTGGAAATTTAAGTTTGTGATCTACTTACCGTTTATAAGTTTGAATGCGTCACACTAGAGAGTGTTTAACTCATAATATTTCGTATTTCTATTGTACTGGAAATATAGGGCCACGTTCAGGAGCGGAGCAAAGAATTTAACTTCGGTGTGGCTAAATTTTACATGTGGATGTATTTCCGAGGGTGTGGGTAAAACCGAAAACAATAGCGATAAAGAATTTTTTCAAAATTTAGGGGGTCGAGCGCCCTATTCCACCCTCCTGATTTCGCCCCTGCCACGTTTCGGAACCTTTAAACATAAAAAAATTCCACTAAGCTGACGATCCACATAGCAGTGCATTACTGGAATCATACGGTTTTCAAATCTCATCATCAAAAGAATTAAAAGAAGCACTAAACTAGACTTAAATCTCAAGTAAATACTACTTTCTTTCTTGTCTTGTTACTGAAATCAATCAAAGACAAAGCCCAGAAGAAAAGGGAAGATCCAATAAAATTGTTACAACATTGATAAGATCGATCAATCAATCAATCATCAAGATCGATCAATAAAGATCATCAAGAAAAAGCATCTCCCAAATTACTCTCCTTTTCCCCAGTAAAATCGGATAAACCCCACCTTCAAACAGACTGACATTGTTGGATTTGTATTGTTCTACAGAGTAGTAATTATGGTATGGAAGAGAAGAAGCTGAGGATTTGGAGATGGCGAGAGCAGAGAGATGTTCGTACAAGAGAACAACTCTCATAGTTTGTTCCATCAACATTGTGGTTGCTCTCTATGTTCTTCACTCGCTCTACATCTCTCTTTACATCTACCCTGTCACTGATACTGATAACAGTAAGAAAGAAACAAACTTTTCATTTCGTGCCCGTTACGTGTTTGTTTAATTGCCAATTTAATGTATTCTTTCAAAGGAGCTGGATTTTGTGATTTGAGTGATGGAACTTGATCTGTTGTTGCTTGAATGGGTGGTTGAGTTTGTGTTTGTTTGATTGTTTTAGCGTTTAGGTACATGCCTGAGCATAGTGCGAAAATGCAAGAGTCGAATCGGATAAGAATGGCATCAGAACCCAAGGAACTAATTAGATTGGTGAGATTGCCTGTCATTTTAGATGTTGGTTTGTTTATTTAGAAGAATTTATGTGTTGTAACTTGTAAGTATCTGATGTTGTGGATCTTATTTTTGGGTGAAGGTAGCGGAATTTGAGAAGAGGTTTTCGAGGGAGGAGCGAGTGGTTGAATTGCCGAAGCGTTTGAGACAAAAAGTGATAGATGAAATTCTGGATAGGTTGAGAAGCTTGGGAACAACTGCTAATTCATCAGAGCAACGAGGTTGGTACTACCATTTCTTTTGATTTGAAGTTTAGTAAAGATGCAAAACCTTTTCTGTGAGTTTTCTCATACTTTTGGTATGGCATGTACTATCTCGTGTGTTCACTGGTTGGAATCAATATCATAGATATGCTACCTTTTCTAATTGATAAACTGAAAGTTCAATGAGGCTTTGCTAATGAATAAGGGTGGAAAATGGACACTTCATCTTTGAAATGGCTCTCTGTTGAATTTGTGAAAACTTTATTCAATTTGGGGTGGAAGGAGTTCTCCAATACCGAGGATTAAAGGATATGAGTTGGGCTGATGCCTGCCTCTCTGTTAGATGAGTGAAGAAAGGGGAAAATTTTCACCAACTCGTTAATTTGTTGCAGAGATTATATTGTGAATCCTGTATGCTAAGCGCCCTTCCTCCGGTCATCCTAAGCCATGAGTAGTTCTTTGGAATCCTCAATTTTATCACAAGAACAAATTATTGCGGCTTATAGCAATTATTTGGAATCCTTAAGTATCAAAGAACTGGTAAACCAGTCAGAGAATACCCAATATTAATAATCTTAAGCACACTTGTTCTGGCATCTGCAAAATATAACAGTTACTCTGAGTCTTTGTTGTTGTGACGTGTATCATCGATCTCTCAGAATTGTTTTTTGTTCTTTTTCTCTGTAAACGAAATTGACTGCTACAATGTCAAGCTTCTGAAGAGTTCTTGGAAAATTAGCATTTTTAGCAAAGTATGAAGTCTCGGAATGTTACCATGTAGTTACAACATACAATTATCACTTAGAATGACTGATAAGATGACAAAAGAAATTATATGTATTACCTCAGTACATGACACATTAAACTTCTTTTAGCCTCCGTAAATATTAGACAAATCTCCAAGAGTATGATCTTGCCACAATAAGTTTCTTGTTATGGGTGGATATGCCAGTGTCTTGCCACATTTATCCAAAGGTGACCGACTTCTTGACTTTATGAACCAATACAGTGTTCAATGCTGTAAGGCTAGGACTCCAAAGTCCATCACATAATCTGTGTCATGAGATGATGCATAGACTTAATCTGTTCTATGCTGAAACGTTTGTTTCAAAAGGTTCTTAGGGTCTGTATGCAGATTGCACATTAGGAGCCAATCTGCCATTCTCCTTACAACTTTCAAAACTTAAAGTCCATGACGTCATCTGTGTCCTGAGATGGTTATGATGTACTTCAAAATATTGATGTCACCTGTTCAGTAAAACAATTGTGTTCATACTTCATACATCTTCAGAGGTTTTAGATGCTAGAGAACGCATATATCCCGTCCTCCGTGGAAATTTATGGAATCCTTACAATATCCATGGGCAATTTTTTTCCAGACTAGTACATCACATAACAAAATGGTTTTCTGGAAAATGATGCTAGTAGAAAAGATGTGCCGGCAGTTTATGAAGGCTAAAGTAAGATGAAGTGTATTTACAAAGCTGATAACAGATGGTTCTTTGTCCAAAAATAATCGATAGACAATATTTGAAATTTGAGATTACTGATCAACATTGCAGTGATTTATGTCCTGTTCCATAATCTTCCTCAATCTGTAAAACAAAAACCGTCCTGGTTTAGTTTTGAATCTCCTGAAAGAACCTTAAGAATTCTCATCCCCCATTGACTTCACTCAAGTATTGCTGTTTTAGCATTTGGGTTGATAGTTAATTCTTATCGGATCAATAAACATCCACCTGGCTCTCCAAAGATTGAATACTTAAAATAATGTAGGAACATTGAAACGAAGCAAATTATCAGGTTTTATAATCTGGGATACTAATGGGGACGCTGTCTTCACAATCTCATGTGTGGGAAAAGCTGATCGATACCTTACCAAATACTTGGTTCAAATTATAAGTTCAAGTCCAGACTTGTAACTTGGTCAATTCCAGTTTCTAGTCACAATTGGCTGTTTGCGTGTTGCCATGAGGGTTTATGCTTCAACATCTTAATTTACTACTTGTAGTGATATTAGTGCTTAGGAGCGAAAGTTGGCTAAATAAGTTTATACTTCTATATTTAAAGGAAAAGCTAGATGCATCTGAACTAAAAGTCTGAAACGAGTGAATTGCTGGACAAATTTTGTTCAAGTCCTCTTGAAGTTAAGAGTTGCTTCTACATAAATGTGTGCCTCCTGTCACTAGGATAAATAAAGATGCCTTTTGCCAGTGTACAAGTCCTCTTCGAAGTATTAGATTAAGGCTCTGTTCTCTTCGTCTGAACAGAACTGATCTAAACTGAACTGAATTGTAGTATAAAATATAACTAAGTAGAACTGAACTGAACTGAATGAGTTTTCAGATGAAGAGAACAGAGCCTAAGTTATGTTAACAACTTAACACTTACATCTTTTAGCATTTCTTCGTGTTTTTTTTTCCCTTCCATTCCAGATAGCTATTGATGATATGTTCATTGTCTTCATATGCATTCTGTTGAAGATTTTGCGCATCCATGGCATTTCAGACTTAATGCTGTCTTATAAAATGAATAAACTGCGTGTTTTATTACTTTATACTCCCTCCGTCCCGCATAACTTCATACATTTGACATTTTTAGCCGTCCTACAGAACTTCATACATTAATAAAAAAGGAAGCTATCCCACACCAACAAATAATAAACAATTTCAACTTCACACACAAATTATACATCTTGCCACTAAAAGTACATTTTTTTCCACCTTTTAAAAAAAATATTGTATCGTTACTTTAAGTTGTCACCTAAAGCTACGCGCCAACCCTAATGTATGAAGTTTTCCGGGACGGAGGGAGTAGCTAGGAAGATATTGAATTTGAAATCTCCTTCTCAAATGAATTTAGTGAATTCATGTTACAATAAGAAAGTTGTATTGTGTAGATTGGGTTCATTGAGAGCTATTCAAAAGTATCAAGTCATTCTAATTTGTCACTGTTCCCTAATGAGATTGAGTGTTTCAATTGAAATGACATGGAGTTGTAATTGCGGACGCTAAAGAGTCTTTTTCTCCATTCTCCAAATATATACTGGGCAGGTATACTTTTTTGTCCAAGTGTATTCATTTGTAGTTTGTGAAATAAAAGGTAAGATGAAAAAAATATATCACAAACTAACATAGATCTTTCATCATCATCGTCATGGAGATTATTATTCTCGACTGTTTGTTGTTAGTCTGCTTATTCATACATGGACATTGTCTGGAGATTTATTTGATACTCAGTAGAATTTGTGCTCCTGGTTTTTGCCTGTTTTCAATTTATGTTGACATTTAATGTTGATACAGCAACGAAGGGGCAGTGGCGAGTTTTCAGCACTGACAATGAGCAGGGTGCGTATGTTAGGGAGTGGCAGTGAGGAGGAATGAAGGAAAAGAGAGTGAAAAAGGGGCATAGCTATGAGGTTTAATGGGTTTCTGGCAGTCAACTTTTTTCTTTTTTTGAACTTTTGTCGCTATTACATGAGATCCCTCAGTTTCATGCCTACATTAAACTGCTCCACAGAGGAGGTACCAGTAGCTGGCTATAGCCAAAACGCAACGTGACCCCAACAGATCAATAACACTACAGCAGAGCAGAATATGATGAAAAAAATATGGACATGTGACTCAGCAAACACTGAATTATCTACAATATTATCGAAAGATGGAGAAACAGAGAAAATCTAACAACAAATAAGGCTAGCACTAGGTGATTAAACAAAGGGAAATCATGAAACTTCCGGGTCCGGGCTATTGGATAGAAGGAAAGTAGGAAATTCAAACTCTATTAGAAATGTCTCCTAATTATTCTGAATTACAAACATCTAATATAATGAAGCAAATTATCATTTTTTATTCCTAAAACAGTCCAATTATAGGCTCATAACAAGATCGAAGGAGAGTAGAGCTGATATGGTCACTAACTCACCATATTTAACATGGACACACTCAATATATTCTTCCGGTTTTACTACGATTTAAATAGCTTGCCTCAAATGAAATGACTAGAGGTCTCAGTCTGAATCTAAGTTGCTCTATTATCCATCTGCTTAAATCTGAGAGAATGCTCTGAAGAGAAGATTTGTATTTATCTTTGAAGACTTCATTTGTCCTTTTGTTGTCAAAATCAGTTCCTGTATATATGTGTTCTACTTTCTGATATCTTCTGATGCTGTTTACAGAGGCAGTTGAAATCTGGAGGAAAGAAAAGTTGAAAGAAGCAACAAAGATTGTTAATGGCGAACCTGTAAATTCAACTCTTTTGCCTGAGGAAACGGGTATGTAGAGTCTTATTATCACAAACTGATTGGGGTCAGGGGAGAGGAAGGGCGTGCATAGAATTGCATAGACCTTCTGGTTAACAATTGATCGAAATAAAGGAGAAATATTTACTATCAGAATATAATCAAGTATTTAAGTTTATTTTATATAATTATTTTTCCGGTATGGTTTAGAATAATTTGTGGTCAAATGGAGCCCAAAAAAGGTCAACAAAACAAAGTGGGAAACTAATACATGGCGGAGGAAGTACTAACTGAATTTCATTCGGCTATTCTTGGTATACTATGACAATCCACTTTCGTTGGCTTGCAGATGCTCTTGTCGATGTTTTGAGTACTAAATGGCCTGAATTAGCTGAAAATATTGGTCTGTGGATACCAGTTGAAGTAATCAATAAAGAGCATGATGACAAACCAGATGGGGAAGAGGAATTTGGTAAGGATTTGTTTCTTCCATGTGATTCCAAGAAATCCATATAGTATTATATCCCTCTATCAACAAGCGAGCCAGGTCAAGTAAAATATAATTAAATAAGTATTTTGCCTCACGATGTTGATAAGAAAAACAATGCTCAAATGAGGCCTGAGTGAATGGGTCAAAATAAATTTAAACAAATTTATGAATTTAATCTCAGAGGTGGTTTGTGGAACTAAACTGTAAATATTGCTTGTTAAACTATGTGCATTTTTCTTGGGGATAAGCTGAGAAAGATACTTGTCAACTAATTTGTCAGCTTCTACATTGAGATTCATCTATGTTTTCCAGACAGTGAGATATTACCTGGCAGACAGCTTCCACCTGAATGTCGTGCTGAACTTCATACCGACTATGACGGTGCCGCTGTGAAATGGGGCCTTACCAACCCAAAAGAGTCCGCATATGATTGTTGCATGGCATGTTTAGATCAAGCTAAGCGAGCCAAACCTGGTGATATGAAATGCAACGTATGGGTTTATTGCCCGTCTGAGACTGGGTGCCACTCTCCAGACATTTATGAACACAAGAATCAGGAATGCTGGCTGAAATATGTAACTTTCTGTCTCAGTTTCATGAAGCTTATTTCTCTTTTTTTTTCCCTTCAAGTTTACAATGCAAGGGAAACTAGTCTATCTAGGAACATGCCAATTCTCTTAAGAACACCTGATGCCTGTGTAATATGAAACTTAATTCCAAATCCTCCATGTTATTCTGATGCTCAGAATTCCTCCACTTTTCGAAACTCTGACTAAAACCCTTTCCTTTAAACAGTCTGCACTTTTTTTTGGTAATATGCAAAGAAAGTGCAAAGTTTTTGAGAACACAAGGATGCTGTGCAATAACAATAGTGGAAGAAAATTTGGTGCAAGTTGCATCTACTGCAGGTTTTTATGCTATCCTGCTATGATTTCAGGAAATTGCTGATTAAACTTTTTTTTTCTTTCCGCAGGCAGAAAAACCAAGGGTAACTTTTAAGGGCATGTACTCTGAAAAATATCGAGCTTCTCATCCGAATGCACCATTAGTTGTTCCATGGGTTTCTGGTGTTGTCCTCTAATGATATATATATAGAAAGAAAATTTGTCATTGCTTCTGAAAGATATGGAACAGGGTCTTGAAGTGAGCCCCATGAGGTTTGAACATTGCGTTCTTCTCTTTCTTGCGGAGGCAGTGATACGATACCCTTTGTGTTAGTTCTGACTTGATTCTTTTTGTACGAGGCGATAAGTTCATAACATCGTGGTGTTGTTGTCTAATTGAGAAGCCACACGGCATGGTCATGGTTCTGTAAAAGGTCAAGACATGGGAAATTTTTTGCTGATGGATGTAACAATAGAATTCTCTTTCAATGTATGATTTTGGGAAGTTATATTACAAAGATGTTAACATTGTAGTATGTAATTGGTAATGGATAATATTGTCCACTTGTTAATCTTAATGCATGTCCATATTGGATCTTTTGATTTGATAACTGTATTGTTATGTTTATCCCCCAGCGTTCATTTTATGTGAGAGGGTGTCGACTGATTACCACCAAGTGTTTCAACCATAGCAGTGTAAAATTTAGTTTGAATAGATGAAATTTGTCAAAACTTGCAATTTCGGAATTGATGATTTGTTACAAGATCAAGATAGATAGATTACACATTTGAATCTGTATCACGTTTCTTTCATATACTGAATGCTGGAGAGAAGCATACGTGTAGTGTGTATTTCGTTTGCAAAATGAATGACACTAATCACGTTAAGTCACTAAATTCGCCTAGTGGTGAAAGGATGAGTAATGCACATAGGGTGTTTGGTCAATGTATGGATGAGTTAAGTGATTTTACAACACATGGAGGGGTGTTACATTGTGCTAAAATTCATGTTAATAAAGTAATATTATCGAGAAACAAGCCGCAAAGGTGAAACAGGCACAAAAACTTGAAGTCTTGCCCTGGAACAGGGCAGGTCGCAACCTTCATTTTATGTGGCGAGACTAGGTTGCAACCTAGTCAAAGTGTTCCTAAGACTGCATGTTGCGACCTGATTTGAAAGGTCACAACTATTTCGAAACTTGTGGATTTTTTTCTCTTTTCATGAATGTATACAATTTTTAAAGTGTATAATTGAGTTTCATCCAACTTGTCAATTGTCATTGTTAGATGAATGTGTAACACACTTGCAGAAGGGTTGTAAACACTCGGGAAAGGTTGGAATGTAATATATATGAAATGAAATTCATTTTTTAAGGGTGATCATTACATCATCTTCCCCTTTCTTGCTCTCTTTTTTTACATTATCTATACTCAAACTAAGATCAATAAAGACTTAGCTATGGAGTGCTCTTTAGTCATTTACCAAATTTTATTCTATGTGAAGTTTGCCACAACACCGTATAAGCACAATTGTTGGGCAAATAAGTCTTTTGGGAGATACATTTACATGTCCACTCTCCGTGTTTTAATTTTATGAAAATCCTACTTCTTGTTCATCTTCATGTTCTCAACCCCTCACCCAACTTCACTCAATTTGTCCTATTTTTGAAGTTAAGTTACTATAACTTGAACTATTTAGTCATACAAATAAAAACATCATTCTAGATAGATCATTTATATCTCCTCAAATTGAGAATTCTAACTAATTCTCATGGTTGTGATTGAACCTCACGACTTGAATAATCATTTTAAATTAATCTATATTAAATAGTTTTAGTAATTATAAATCGTAACATATGAGGTGTATAATTTACTTATACATCTTATTTATGTAATTATAATCCGTGATTTAATAAAAATTGCTTCTTTAGATTATCTCGAATCGGAGGTGTTAGGTGAGTATGGAAGTCTTATATTGTAATTTTGTGAAAGTGGGGTGAACAAGATATATACATCATTATCAAGATCAATTATTTAGGCAAATACCAATCCCAAGCTAATGGCCACTAATTAGTCAGTATACCTAGACCAATCCATAAAATAATGTCGAAGCCCAAATTAAGACCAAATAGAAAAAAACAAAGTCATGAAATGACATCAAGGAAATATCAATAATAATGAAAGAATATTATGATTCCAATTTAATTATTCTCCTTTTCTATTTTAAAAACAAGTTATTTATCACTCATCTTTTTGCTGAATTGAGCACAGAATGGTAAAAATATAATTAAAAAATACAATGGATAATAATAAATTAATAAAAAATAAATTTATAGGGGTTTAAATTTTAGTACCATTTTTGGAATGAATATTTATTATTGGAACATATAAAAAAGGAAAGTTGATATGTATTAGCGGGACGGATGAAGTACATAGTTAGAAGAATTTTGAAATATAATTTGAAATTAATGAACGTGTGAGATTGAAATAAGATATTGAGACGGATGGGGTATTATTACTCCTCCCATTCCCAAACTTAATTTTTCATTTTCCATTTTAATCTGTCTCAAATCTTCTCCCTCTTAAAATGAAAATTCCATCTTCCACTTTATTGATCGGAGGGAGTATGCCTACCACACAATATATAAAACATTTATATTTAATCATGTTTCAAGCCCACCAATTATAGAAAAGAAATACACTCATGCTGTATACTATTCTACTGAAATACCGCATGAGCCAAATTAAAAGGATCATCTTTGAGTACAAACACAACAAGTACTAATACATCGGATTTTCTCAATGGTAGGTGAACAAATTCAGTTCATCCTCTCTGCATAAACAGAGGTGAGTTCTTTGTTCAACCCTCATTTGTTTTTCAGCTCAATCTTCGATCAAGAAATGTAATTCGTTTAAAGACTCGTTTTTTATGGTGTTTTGATTGCCAAGGTTCAAAGAATTAGGGGTTGGTTTAATGCAATTGAAATTTGTGGTGGAAGAATAGAAATTTGAGAAAGACCCCATTTTTCTTTTCTGTTTGTTACATGAATTTTATGGTTGTTCATGTACTAACTCAGTGCTCACTGTGATCTTTAGGGATTCATTTACTTCGATTATGATTTGCAGTATTCTGTGCTTGATGTACAGGTATACAGTTGAGTGATTGATGGCTGTAAATACGTGTTTTCGCCTTCGATTCGTGCTAGTATGCCTGCTGTAATGTGGAATCCCTGTACTTTAGTGGACATAGTTGCAGGAATGGATTATCTTGGAGTTTTGCAAGATTATGACCCAAATGTTGCCTTTGCAGATTTCTTATGGTGGATTTGAGTGTTGGAAGAAACTGTTATTGGAAGATACCGACTGCGAATTCTTGGCTTGACACTGTTTATTAGGTGCATTGAGTCTTCCACAGCTCATAAACATGAGTTCAAGAGAAGACAAGTCCAAGTGGAATGTGTTTGAAGCTGTGAATGTCATAACCATAACACCTGAAGCGCTAATGGTGGAGATCAATTCTGCCATAACCGCGCTTGAGTATGCTCGTGCTGCTGCTCTATTACAATCTCCACGCCCTTCTGTTTCGAACACCAGGGGTATTAGGAACCAAAATACAACATTGACTTCTCAATAATGATGCCGGTCTGGTGTGTCAACTGAAAACCCGATAAACATTGCTCTTTTCAAGTGATTCTGTTGTAGTCCTCAACTCTACAAGGCAGATTCTAGCATCTCCAAGCGTCCTGGCAGAGGAATCGAGTTTTTCAGAGGGTTTCTTGTTTGCTCTGCGAGTATAATTGATCTGTATGTCCACCTTACTAATGTGAGGGTTCTGTACATCATTTTCCCAAAGTTTACAATAAAACACCATTGCAGTTGGCTATGAAATTTGCAAGCTAGTTTGATTTGTGGTCATATTGAGCAGTTTCTGGACTTTAAGAGTAGTTTGGTTTTGTAAACTTGTTTAAGGAAGAATGTATTTGGGTAGCTTCAAAGCAACTAGTTGCTATTGAAACATAGAGAAGCACTGCTACATATTAACAGAATCAGATAGAGAATTATTGACAAGTGGGAAGAAAATAGGAGTACCCGTTTATCACAAACTTTTACATGTACCATTTTTTCTGTGAGAGTACATTAGTTAAATATGTGACGTTAATCTTGTCATCCTTCGGAGAGACAGTCTCTCACAAAAGTTGATCCTAGCAGCCTTTTCTAGTACAGGTAACAAATGCAACAATCATAAATGAATAATGGATTAGAATCTCAGTGTCTGAGATATGTTTTGCATTATTGAATAAGTAAGATGTTTCAATGCTTTTTCAAAAAATTCGGTGCTTTTCAAAATTTCACGTGATGTTTTGGAAAAAATGAAAAAACTTTGAAGGGCAAATTGTTTAGAACGTGTTTACTTAATTTTGCTAAGCTGAAAAACGAGACATTTCGGTACTTTTATTAGAATTTTAAACCATAATAGCAACAAAAATGATACTTCTCTCTTTTCTTCGAACTAGCTGATCTTCCTAGCTGTTCAACTCCAATATTTCGACAATAAAATCAGACTTAGTGTACACAAACAAGGCCAAAACAAATCTACGATATTATGATCCAAGTTGGTTTGGAGATGATCTCTTTTGTTTATAGGAATCAAACTTAATTGCAGATATTTGATGAAGGAAGCTCTTCTTGGAAGTACATGCACACTTTAGATATCCTCTCCAATAATGAGACTTTTGCCTTCTCTATTATTGAAATACGGAGTATGTAACTAAAGAAATTCGACTCGACACCTAGAATTATACGGGGCAAATATGTTTGATTTATAAGTATATTTATTTTACAAAAAGAAAAAGATAAACTCTACGCTACATCTGCATTCTGCATCTTCAATTCACGTGTACCACAAGGCACACATAATGGTAGCATTTGCTACTTGACGGTGAAAAGTGTAGTCAAACGCAAATTCCAAAAGAATTAATTAGACACACCATCATTTTCGCAAAATTAGTCAGGTGACATATCCCTTTTCACCATTATTTGGTTCTTCTTTTTCAGTTTAAGCCTAAACTGTTAAAGCAGTATAATTAGCAAGATCATAACGATTATGCAGTAAGGAATATACTTGTTTGCATATTAGATACACGGGCTAGGCTGATTATAGTATTACGTAAATGTAGTTCAGTCGGTAAAAAATACTACTTCTTAATCACAGGTTCGAATTGTGATCAACTTAAAATTTACCGATACTTAACTTGGTGATATGGTGTCATCTGGTAAACTTTTAAATCTGCCTTTTTATCTTTGCCTTCACCCCAAAGGCAGGAATGCGAGGAAAATGGGATAGGATAAGAGGCTACTATCAAAGGAAGAAAAAGACTAGCAATCACACATGACACAACACAAGCAAACACAGTTTTACTATACCATATATATATGTATGTCTTCACATTCAAACTATCCAAACTACAAATCTCACCCACCTTTAGCAGAAGTAGTCTCTCATGATGAGTGTCTTCTACCAAGAAGAGCCATCAAACCCACGGAGAAGGTGCAAGTACCTTGCTGCTTCAACCATCAAGCAGGCATTGTCAAACTGTCATTCTTCTAGACGGAACCACTCCTTCTCGAGCCCGGAACCAGAAGAACCAGTTCATGATTTTGACGAAGAAGAGGAAGTAACTAGCCGAATCTCTATTATATGTATAACTGATCATTCAAGCTGAAAACTTAATTCTCGGGCTGATTTTTTCTTTCTTTCCCCTGTATATGGCTGTATGAACTCCATACAGGTATTTGTTTCAGCAGTCATAAGTAAATACATGGAGTCCAGAAGCAGAAGAAAGACTACCACTGGAATCGAAGGTTTCTCATGGGCTCTATCTTCAACGGTAGGGGATTTAGTTATCCCTCCAAAAGAACAGAGCAAAAATGGTGAAGAGAAGGATGATTTCTTCTCTGTTAATAGCCAGCTGTCTCGATGTTCAAGTGCTATAAGCTATGATGCTTTCATATCTGTCAAGACCAGGTTTTCCAGGTGTTCGAGTTTAAACAAGATCGATTTTCAAGATCTCAGCAAGCGATCCATATTGCTGGAGTTCTGTCATTGTGAAGGCTGGCCTTTCGGCCTCAGCCGTAAGGTCTTGTTACCTCCTCTACCCAAGTCCCCATCCGACTCTTGGACATGGAGCAAAAGTAGAAGAATGACACAGATCCACCACCACTGATGATCCAAGTATTCAAAAACTTCTAATTTTTTTGACACATACTGTAATTAAATAACAAGTGAGCGTACTTTTACAATGTTCGGAAATGATAGCTGAAGAGTTTTTCTGCTTGCAATAAATCACAATGGTTTTTATTCAATGAACCACAAGGTGATACAAGAAGTGCAGCACACAGACAGATTACAGATTTACAGTCATAGAATTGAGGAAAAGGCTGATTGGTATGACAAAGGGAAATCTTTAAATTCCCTTTTCATAAACTTAATTGTTAGACTGACACATAACACATAATTTTCATTAAGCGCACACATGCACTTCAAGAACCATGTCCAAGTATCAATCTTCTTAATAAAGGCAAGCAGCAGGAAGCTGGTTAGAATCAGCTACCCAGAGGCTCAAATCCAAATGAATTTTGATTATTAATTTACAACGCTTGACTAAGTCTACTAACTGCAACAAACCAAGAAAGTCAGAACCAGTTTCTGCGAGCTCAGACTTCTCTCTCGTCTTTCTGCCTATTTAATAGGTAAAAACCAGAGGAGCGGCCTGTCTTAATAAAGAAGTGGTAAAACAAACCAGTATATTAAAACCTGAAGAAACTGCATCAGTGATAAGAAAGACTGGTTCTCTCAACAAATCAAACAACTGCGAAGGTGCAGAAGAGGAAAAGATAAAAACAGAAGTAGAGCTGGAATTGATACGGGTGAGCAAACAATTGCATTGCTCCTTTTAGTTTTCTGTAGCTTTATTCATACCAAGGGTAGTAACAATTTCAGCATAAACACAATCAAAACCTAAACATAAGAACAAAAACTTCCTTGGATGAGGTTTGTCTCAACATTGTTCAAGTCATGAAAAGGAATCATTTCTCCAACTCCAAATCTAAGCTCTATTCTCAATATACGAACCAGATATTCCAGATGTCCCAAGAACAGTAACCTGCAGTAAAAATGAGAAAGGAAGAGCTTTACCAATGAGTAAAATAGATGTAAACACATAAGTCACAATAAGGGATTCCAATTTTTATCCTTCGGTTGAAGTGTGGTGCATTAGGCATCATTAGTTGGATTTCTCAAATCATGTTGCAAAAATAATTACCTTTCCCCACTCAGCACCAAGGCCACTGCATCTCATTTTTAAGTATATCATCTTTGTTCCCAGTTCTGTCTCTACTTTCTTCTTCAAATAGCTCTCTTCTGGCCCAAACGCAGCCAAATAAGCTGCATATCTATCAAAGATTGTCCGCATAGCATTCACATATTCTTCGGATAAGGGTTTTACATTCTGCCAAATGGTAAAAAGGAAAAAATAAATAAATAAAAGAAAAGAAAAGAGTCATGATAATATGGCCACCAGAAATATCAAGAAATGGAACTTATAATCTATTTATGACCAATTTACCTCTCCACTCATACCAACTGAGTCATCCATTTCCATTTTCAGTGACATCAAGATTCCCGTGAATTCCTCGACTGCCTCTGCAGCTCGGAACACATTTTTCAGGATTTCCTGAGCTTCCTTATCCTCGGTATTCTTGGCCAATGCCTTTTTTACATCGTGAACAACTGCGTCTGGAAGCTCATCCCAGTTTATCGCAATTAAGTCCTTGAAAGAACGTTGAATCGCTGGGTCCGTTATGTCAGGCATGTGTGCAACGTCTTCACTAAAAAAACGTGTGCCCCCCAGGCGCATTGTGAATGAATTCCGACAATCTGCAGGTTTAAGTTGAGTGTGAGCTAAAATAAAGAAGGATAAGGGAAAATTCTAAGGCAGGGCTTTAAAAGGGCATGGTAAAACTTATAAATTTCTGATTTCCCGCTATCCTGTATCAGTCAGTCTCTGTATAAGTTACCATTGGGAATCTATCTAGACATCTAGTTCAATTTTCAGTCAAGGGTATAGCTAAGAACTTAAGGGCATTTGCATCACGTGTTGTTGTTCTTGTTCTCATGTTCTCACTTAAAAAAATGCATCACCTTAGTTCCATTATTACTATTATATCGAAGCATATCAATGACCACAAGCAATAGGACACTCACGACCCCTTGGCATTCAATTCCATAACAATACGATAATTATATTTTCGTTTGCCAGATCCAAAAAACGAACAATAACATACATATTCAAATAGCTTATAAGCTTCATTTTCATTCCATAAAAACAGAATGTAAACTAACCTTTTTATTCTCCATATAAAAATGATATTAGCATTGCATCATAGCGGGATATTAGATCATACTATGAGTCTATGAGACAACCAATTGAACAGTAGCTGTATTTCAGATAGAATTATACCATTCCAGGAATTGAACCCTAAAACTCTTGATACACAGTCTCACACATCCGATTGAGCAAGGTAACCTTACTTTGTAACGACAATAAAAATTCAATCCGAAATGAATTTAACTAGCAATTATATGAATTCAACGAGCAATTATAAGCTAGAGAGATGAAATCAAGTACCGTGATTCGGCGAGGTGGCAGGAAACGAAGGGGAAGAGAAGTGGATGTGGCGGATGTGGTTGTTGAGGGCGGCGCCGGTGGGTACAGCGGCGGAGGAGAAGGCATGAGATCTACGATAAATCGAACGACAGAGTGATCGAACAAGCATCACTTTCTCCATTTTCGTCTTCTTCGCACTGTTGTTCTTTTCTGCAAATTGGATTCCTACGAGTGTGGTGATTTTGACACTTCTATTAAATCGAGTTATCTCATCTACTTTTTGCTTGGGTAGTAAAATGCAAAAACTACAATCGTCTATTTTCCAACATTTGCAAATAAACCCCATTTGTTTATTTAAACTGTTTAATGACCCAACTATTTAAAAACATTTATAATCTACTCATTTCTTCCTATAATCATTCTTCTTAAAATAAACCGATTTTCCTCAAAAACATAAGTCCCCCAAAATCAAATCCAACATATTCTTCAAAAAGAAAAAGAAAAAAAGATCCGACATCTATAATGAATCATTCATAAGCAGTTCACGACTTCAGTCCAAGTCGCTATAACTCTGATTTGAAACCGTGAAACAACCCCATCTAGATATGTGTAATTTGGAGCATGAAACAACTTTGGCCCCACAATAAAACTACTCTCCACATATTTTAAAAATCAACGATTTATTTTCACCCTGGTAAAACTGAAACAAAAAGTCTGAAACTATAGATGTCATGGACCTGCAATTTTGATTCTGACATCGAAAAACACAATTTAAGTTTATATTAGAACATCTTGTTCATTTTTTTTCCTTTTTATTCCCGTTTCATTGAAGACACAACCACATATCGCCTTTGCCAATATTTATTTCTAGATCGGACAAGTGCAACGGTTTTAACCCCTGCTCCACACTAATTACACTACAATATTTTGATGTCTCAAACTATAAGATACTCGATGTAAAATAAATGTTTGGCGTTCAACTTCGACCTGCATCCAAAACTTTTTCGAAGTTGAACTCAACTCAAATCTTGAAGATTGTCAGGGTGGTTTCATTAATTTCATTGCTACGGATCTGGAAGTTTTGATGATAATCTGGGTGGATTCAAGCCCAGGCCCAACTATGATGAAAGTGGTGACCTATTTGATCAGTCCCAGAAAATGACATGCCCCTGTGGGCGGCGAACGGGTGGCGCTTGAGCGAAGGTTGACATTGATCTACAGTTTAGGGTTAAATCCAAGTTCTATAGCATCTAACAATACTCCATTGCCTCTAACATCACACTCCTGATTTTCCAGACTCTTCTGTGGCGTTTCATCTTTTCATCGCATTCGATTCTTCTCTCTTCGTTATATATATACTGATTGAGTTTTTTTAGGCAGAATTGTCGGTGTTTCTCGAAGATCAATTTTACATTCCTTTGTTTGATTGTTTGCATAAAACTGAGCTGTTTTACATGTTCTTTTTCGTTGATGTAGCTGCTGTTAGGTTATTGTGTGATGTTTTGTTATTTATCATCTTTCAATTAAAGAATCCTTTGTGATTGTGATGTGTATGTGCTGTTACAGTTTTTATTTCCTGTGATCGCTGCTTCACTTGGTTTGAGCTTTTATTAGATGCAATGTGTCTAGCACCATGTCCACATAATATTTCTCATTTCATAATCCATATCCCCTCGATAAATGATAATTTTGAAGTAATATGACCTTTAGGTTTGAAAGTTAGCAAAGTTTCGGATGGTCAAATCAATTCTAATAAGTATATCACATATTTAGCATGTTTTAGTATGTTGTGCAAAATACCAATGAGAAAAAATGGTACATGAAAGAAACAGAGGAGAATCTATGCATAAGATATGCACGGGAGCATCTTAGATTATGAAGTTATAAAGGCTCGACTTAAATTATGTCTGATTTGAAGGCTTTGAGAACCTGTAGATTGTTGTTTACTTTCCCATTGAATTGGCTAAAACTCCACTATAAGTGTATGCATATCGCTCCTTTAACAAGCCTATTAACCTATAAGAATGTCGGTGCTTAGTTGAAACCTATCATGCCTGGGCTGGACGGTTAGTTTTTGCTCAATGTACTATAGCATGACTAGGACACTGGTTGGAGAGTGAGTCGTTGGAACTCTACAGTTTGAGTGATTAGGAGCGAAACTTGAGGTCTTGGTGTTTCTTGATGTCACCAAGTAGCATGTCCAGGGGGACTCTAATTGTGTTCCTGAAAACAGTAACTTTTGTTTCCTGAAGAAATCAAGGCCAAGGGTTCTTTATTGTTATGAGTTAGACATATTTGCTAATAGATTTTCTTACTGCATAATGTCTTTTAGACTAACTAGGAGCATTGAATTTAAATGATGTGATTGTGGTTTTAGTTAGTGAAAATAGATTCATGTCGAAATGGTTGAAATAGTTTACGGAAATATATTTGGAAGTGATTGAATAAAAACTTTCCCTTAAAAAATTTTCTGATAACCCTCTATCTCAATGATAGAACCTGCATTCTATGCATATTGCTTAGAAAATCATGTCACCACGTCAATATTAATGAGCCTTCTTTAATTCGTCAAAATCTTTGTGTTAATGCCTTTGTATTTCTTAGAAAATGGTAAGTAATTCATTTTTCTCTTCGTATTATTATAAATCTCGCCAGAAAGCAAATAAAATTGATTACATGGGCTGTCAATGAACCAAACTTCTGCTATAAAACACCACCCCATTCACCTCTATTTCTCAACCGGGCAACCAACCACCTCTTTATCTGCAAAAGAAAATAGCTGAAATCATGAAGCCTGTAGAAGTTGCCGATTCAGGTGAGTTTGCTTGTTGGTATTGTCCCAAAAAGTTTTCTTCTGCCAAAGCCAGAGGAGGTCATCAAAATGCCCACCGCCGTAAGCGTGCACGTGACTTGCCAGAGATAGCCAGAGATGCTGAATCGTCAGAAACCAGAGGTGGCACCAACCAAGGCCCTGCAGATCCTATATCTGTACAAGGTGATTTGGTAAGGTTTAATGCTGTCAATCCAAACAACAATTTATGCATGTGGACAAATGGCAACAATTCTTCTTGGTCTGGGGTTGATCGTGAAAAGACTCTGGAAATGTTGTTGTGTCATGTTAAGACTGGACATGGCCTTCCTGAAAAAGTTGGGGTCCGTCACAAGGTTGCAAAAAACAAGGTTGTCATGGAATCTGATGTTGGAGGCTCTGGAGAAAATTATGAGAACTTGGATTTAACCCTAAGACTGTAGGTTAATATCAGAAAAGTATAATAATTATGCATAAGCCTTGTTTCAAGAGGTTTATGCTGAATATGATTGATTGTTTGCAACAAGCTATAAAGAATTTACTGATCTCACTGAATTAGTGAGTGAATAAGATCGTTTATCGTTTTAATGTTGTCTTCGTTCTGATTTTGTTTTTCACTTTTGAATTCTCGTGCTTGCAGTCTTTCTTTTCATCTGGATGATGTGTTATCATATCCGTCACTGTATTTAATACTGTGTAGGAACATTCATAGTTTGTACAATGCTGTGTAATATCATTTGTTATCTGAAGAATGCCTGACTCATATACTTAAGTCCACTTTTTCATCAACCGTGAGTGAGATTGTTTTCCAATTGGATCAACATAAAGCTTATCAAATTTGTTACAGAATCTAGCATTTAAATTTCTGGCATCAGCCAAGTTAATACGGATGCTTACTGAGTATGTCTGGGCTGAGATTGCCATATTTGTCAAAAAATCAGATATGCATATAGGTCTGAAAAATGTTTCACCACCATTGAGATTAGGATATCAGGAAGGCTAACATTTACATCTTTATACATGAGAACACTGGACCAGTGTTGAGTGGCTGTTTAAAGCATTGAGTTAAGAAAAAAAAATTGTTGATGAAATAGTAACTTAGTTAAATCAGAGTTATAGAAAATGGTGATAGATTTAAAATTTTATAGGGTTTATAGGGTTGTTATATAGGGTGTGTAAGAAATAAGTGATGTGTATAAGAAAGAAGTGATGGGATTGATTTTTTAAAGGTTATTTGATTGGTTTAAGGTTGTTATTGAAAAAGTAAAGAGAGAGAGAGAGAGAGTAGGGTAGAAAGAGAGATAATTGTTTAGTGGAGTTGAAAGTTAATTAAAGAAGTAGTGTTTAAATTGCATGCCAAATGCCTGAAATTTTTTTAACGGATGAATAGTGTCGTTTAACTCCATGCCAAACAGAATATTCATACTGGAGCTTTTTGTTGTACCTTTTCCTTTACCTGTTCATTTATCATTCCTTCCCACTATCAGTTATTCTTTCTTGTGTATGTTGTTGCTTGTTTGACTTCAGCCTTTGGCTTCAAGTTATGAACTTGTTTGGTTCCCTTTTTTTGGCTTTTTCCCTCTTCCTTTTTCTTTGCTTTGTTTTAATACGTTGACCTGCTTGATCTTTGTGATATTATTATGTGTGAATTAGGTAATAGACCCAAAACCTGTGAACCCGATTTTTTCTCATAATTAGGTAGATCGGCACAGCTAACTATAATTAAGTCGCATGAAACTACATCTAAACCTCCTTAGGTTCATACAATCTGGTGCATTGATTTTAAACAACTGCAATGATGTAAAAAAAAAAAAAAAAAAAAACACCAACCCCAAGTTTGGGAGTCAAAACCATGATCTGTACTGTTGATGTGCCATGGCAGTATACTGCTAGGAATGTTACTTAAGTCGCATTTGCCTTTACAGTTTTGGTCTGGTTGTATCTTTAATGCTGAAGGCATAGTAAAGAGGTTTATTAGATGCAGAGAGAAAGTGCAAGGTAAGCTTGGGTAGAAATGAAGATGTACGAGTTGATGAGAGGAAAGTTTCTTAAAGTGCCCCCCAGGCATGTGACTATCAGGATTCAGGAGTTATTAGGCTAGCCACCGAGCAAACTTCATCTTATTTTTACAATTGTGGGGGAAGATTGGCCTCTAAAGATAGGCTAACGAAAGTTTTGGGGTCCAAATAGTGGTAAATTTGCCTTTTTGTAGTACAGATAAGAACTTGGATCTCTTCTATAGCGCAGCAGCTGAAGAATCATGCTCCAGGAACTCTTCTATTCTATGGGAAATTTTCTTTTTGTACTGCAGAATGCAGATGAGAACCTGAATCGCCTGTTTCTGAATGACTGGCCACAAGATTTATTGGAGCAAGATTCTTAAGTGGTTTGGCTATAAGAATTCCTGGAAACTGGTAAAAAGAAGGCAGATGTGTTGTTAACAGAGTAAACGACAAGAAGTTGAAGGAGTACTGAAAGCAGCATTAGCAGAGAGTTAGTGCTAAATCTGAGTAGCATTGTCTAAAATGTTGTTCCAAGTTCCAACAGATAACGGGGGATGAAAAGGTGTTCATAAGCACTACGATGCAGATGATACTCGGTAGATTTAGGGCTTGAAGGAAGCTCAAGCATATGTGTGAACATTTACAGATGAGAATGTGGAGGACCGAGTAACACGATATCCTTGATTTTTTGCAATATGTTTTTATAGGAGAAAGTTAAGAATGCAAACAGATGGGGGAGGTAAATTAGATGAATATGACCCTTCCTGTTATCTGGTTTTATCAACATAAATTGTGAATAAAACAGATCAAAAGAGCTGTGTAGGAATTGACACAGACATGGATTCATAGATATGAACAGGAGTCAGGAGGAAACAAAGCTACATGTGGCAGAGAAAAAGAACTACATCACAGGCTTGGCTGGATAACATCTCCGAGATGATTTGTAGAGTTCACCAAGTGTTGGTTCGATATCCAATAATTCAGGGTTCCTAGTGAGGGAATACTGTTATTACACTTTATCTCTTTGTAGATAAAGGACGTTATCATCATTTAATATTTGTAGATTACCCTGTGCTCTCTGGATTTACCTATACTAGTTAGCGAGGATTGCAGATGTTACACTCGCCTCTTTGCAGATGAAGAAAACATTATTTCCTCTTAAAATGCTAATCCAATAGTAGTTTCAGAACCATCCAGTGGTGTTGAGAATGAAAACCCTCTGGTCCAAAAGAACAGGTACGAATTGTAATCTCCCAAAAGATTTTATTTTTCTTCTTCTAAAAACATCTATCACGAAGAATTTGTGGTGTTGGTATATTGGTGTCTGAGGTTGCAAGTGGTTTTATCTTAGCGTTCTAAGTATTGAGTTCAACAACCTTAGGAGTTAAAAACCTGTTGAATAACCTGCACAACGGTGTGATTTTTCACTAGAACTCGACAGGCTAAGAGGCTTGTGTCTTCATTGTGTAGGAAAAAATAAAAAGGGACTTGGTGGAATTGCCTTTGATGTCATATGAGTTGTGATCATCCTCCCGTCTCAGAAACCACAGGTATGGCTCTTGATTTCCTGATCTTTCTTTTGGTGACTATGGAAAAAAGTTCTAAAAAACAGACAGCTCATTCTGATGGACTCTTTGTGTAATTAAGGCATGTTTTGCTTCATTAAGTAGAAATGGAAGAGAATCTATGTGTATACAATGGGAGCTTTTAAGATTGTGAAGTGATGAAGACTTGAATCAAATAATGTATGCTTGGAAACTTCGACTCCCAGTAGATTGTCTCTTTCCCACTGAATTGGGCAAAAGTTAATCTTCAACTTGAATATAATTGTTTACATAAATGTATCATAGCCTATAAGAAAGTCTGTGCTCCATAGAATTATAAGCTTATCATGCCTGCCTGGGCTGGTCGTTTGGTTTACGCTCAATGTACTATAGCATAACTATGACACTGGCTGGAAAAGTAGTTGTGGAAACTCTATGGTTGAGCGATTAATAATGAAACTTGAGCTCATGGTGTTTCTTGATGTCACCAAATACCATGTCCAGGGGGACTAACACTCTTCCGGAACAGAGTAAATTTTGTTTCCTGAAGAAACCAAGGGTTGTTATTATTAAGAGTGACTGAGTGAGATATATTTGTAGTTTCTTACTGCATTAACTAACTAGGAGAGTAGAATTTAAACTATGTGTTTGTCAGTTTAGGTGGTGAAAATGGATATATAGTATGTTGAATTGATTGAAATGGTTTACTGAGATATATTTGAAAATGGACAACCCTCTATCTCATGGATAGAACCTGCATTTTATGTAGACTGCTTTAAAAATCATGTCATTACCTAAATCTCAACAATCTCTCTTGAATTCTTTGAAATCTTTGCGTTAATGCGTTCTATATTCCTCGAGAAAGAGGAAATAATTCATTTTTTTCGTCGTATTTTCATAAATTTCACCAAAAAAGCAGAGTGAAAATTGATTACATTAGTTGGCAATAAACCAAACTTCTGCTATAAAACGCAACCCCATTCACCTCTATTTCTCAACAGGGCAACTATTCTTCGCCTCTTTCTTTAGTTCTCACCATTTAGGTTTTCAATAAGCGAAGAAAAATAGCGGTGCAAAAGAAAATAGCTGAAACAATGACAGGTGAGTTTACTTGCTGGTATTGTCACAGAAAGTTTTTTTCTGCCCAGGCCAGAGGAGGCCATCAAAACGCCCACCGCCGTGAGCGTTTAGAGGACCCGGTTGGCTTTTATAGGAAGCGTGCATTTCTCCTGCGAGAGAAAAAGTATGCTAAATCCTCAGAAGTCAGAGGTGGCAACCAAGGCCCTGCAACGCCTATGCCTGTACAAGGTGATTTGGTAAGGTTTAAGGCTGCCGCTTATCCAAACAATAATTTGTGCATGTCGGCTAATGAGAACGATTCTACTTGGCCTGGAGTTGATCGTGAGAAAATTCTGGAAATGTTGTTGCGTCATATTAAGACCGAAAATAGCCTTCCTACAAAAATTGGGGTCCATCTGGAGGATGCAAAAGGCAAGGCTGTTATGGAGTCTGATGTGGGAGGCTATGGAGCAAATTCTGAGAAAATTGATTTAACCCTAAAACTTTAGTTTAACATCATTGAAGTATAATAATTAAGCTTCAGCATTATTTTAACAGATTTATGCTGAAGATGATAGATTGTATGCAGCAAGCTATCATGATTAGCGAGTCAAATAAGATCTTTTATCATTTATATGTTGTCTTTGTTTTCATTATCTTTTTTATTATTGATTACTCATGCCCCTAGTCTCTCTTCTCGTCTGGATGTTGTGTTATCAGATCTGTCATTGTATTTAGCATTGCTACGAACATTTATTAGTTCCACAATGCTGCTTAGGAACATTTATTATCTGAATTGTGATCAACTCAGATAATTAAATCCGCACTTTCATCAGCTTTATTCACAAATTGCATCACTAAATAGTATTTACAATTTGTAACAAAATCTAGCATTTAAATTCGCAGCATTTGTTAGAGGCTAAGTAAATGAATGGTTACTTAGCAGGCCTGGGTTGATATTGTCATACGTGTCAAAAAGTATATCATCGCCATATAAAGACTAGGATATCAGAAAGGCTGACATTTGCATCTGGTTTTATTAGAACATTGGACAACTTTTGAATGTTCATACTAGAACCATTTGCTGTACCTTTTCCTTTACCTCTTCATTTTATCATTCCTTAGGTTGTTGTTTGTTTGGGTTCAGCCTTCAAGATATGCAGTTATGAACTTAATTTGGTCCATTGCTCTTTCTTGTTTTCTTTTTTGGCCGTCCTTCTCTATGAGCTGAAGAATCTTGCTCCAGGAACTCTTCTATGGTAAGTGTGCCCTTTGTAGTGCAAGATGAGAACCTAAATCACCTGTTTTTAAATGTCCAACCACAGAAGGATCTCGGAGCAAGATTTTTAAGTAGCTGGGCTATGGAAGTGTTCCTGGAAAATTGGGAAAAAGGATGCA
Organism: Plantago major; assembly: GCA_026545765.1. NCBI lineage: Eukaryota > Viridiplantae > Streptophyta > Magnoliopsida > Lamiales > Plantaginaceae > Plantago > Plantago major. Next base: position 32,895,559 of record CM048839.1, read on the forward strand.
TATGGTGCTGTGAACAGACTAAATGGGGAGAAAAGAAAACTTAGACAAAGAGTACTGAAAGCAGCCCTAGCAGAGAATGTATACTCAATCTGGAGAGCATTGACTGAGATGTTGTTTTATGTTCCAACTGGTGACATGAAAAAAAATAGGAATAAAAACAGATGCGGAGGTAACTTGGATGATAAGAATCTATTCTACATGATATCCGCTCCTCTTAATTGAGTTTATTAACATAAATCGTGAATAAACACAGATCAAAGGAAAACAAGAAAATAATCTGTTAGCCTATCATGGCTATTTATTTTGTTAGTTGCATAACAATGTGGTGGTTGTTTCGTGCACAGTAATGATCAGTCTGTTTTCATTCTGTGTTTTTGTGGAATAATGGTGAACTCAGCTAAGAAGCATCTTTGTGATTGAGCTGTGGAAGAAACTGACACAAACATGCGTACATAGATATGAAAAGGTGGGAAAAGAAGAAGAAAACTGCATCATAGACTTGACTGGATGACATCTCCCGGATGGTTAGTAGACTATGGTGACTGTTAATTCAACATCTGATAATTCGTGGTTCCAGTGGGGGCACTTCATGAAGGTAACATTATTTTCTCTTAAGATTGCTAGTTCAAATAAGAGGTCTTTCAAAAAATTCAGTGTCGTTGAGATTGAAAAGTCTTCTGGCCAGAAAGAACATGTAATCTACCAAAATAGATCGTTTCTTATCTTTGTGATAGAATGTATGTGGTGTTGGCATTTTGGGAACTGCGGTTGCAAGTGTTTTTTCTTGGTATCCTAAGACTTAAGTATTATGTAATGGAGTTCAGCAAGCTTAGGAGGTAAAAACCTGTTGAATAGTCACAACGGTGTAATCCTTCCATAAAACTCATCAGGCTAATTCCTAAATCGTAGGAAAAAATGAAGTGGGGTAGGTACTTGGCGACAATGATTTGATGTCATTTGAGTTGTGATCGTCCTGCCGTGTCCAACCCTAGGTATGGCGTATGGCTCTTGAATTCCTAGTGAGTTCTTTCTTTTGGTGACTATTGGATAACTTAAGTGGATTTCTCATGTTGGATAAACAGATGGCCTTTTCTGATTAACTATCTGTATGATCAAGCCATGTTTTACTTCCATAAGTATAAACTAAGTGATACAAGTAAAGGCTGACATGAAGGAGATCTGAAGAGTGTGTCTGTCTGTCAAGTCTTCGAAACTGAGCTGCTGATGCACAGTAATAAGCTACACAGACAGCAGCAGCATACGTCAGCGGGGAAAAAAAGCCATAAATTGCAGAAAGAAATTGCTACTTGGCTGATTTGTTTTTGACAGTTTTTTTGTCTTTGAATCAGGATAGGTATGAATTCTTATGGCATCTTTTGGCTAGCTATATTATCTCTCTATAAGACTTGCGCATTTCGCTAATGAGAATGCTGAGTTAGAAGCTATCGTAGAGTGTAGTTAGGCGAAACAGAAGTCTATAGTTTAAATACCCATTTGGAATAAGAGTTTCTTTCTTCCAGAATAGAATTGAAAAAAAAGAGTAGGCTTGTAACTAAAAACTGACCAGACATCCCACATTTGAATGAGCTTGAGCCTTGATGCCTTGATCATCCATGTTATGCGGCTATAGTAGAGGCACACATAACAAGATTTGATCTGAGTTATCAAGTGTGTTCTTGAACTGGAATACAAAGGTAATCAGGTGTATATTACTAGGAATTTTGTTTACCTACTAGCTTAGTTTTATTTCTAATGGTGGTTGTGTCTGGAAAATTATATATACTCCTGTTCCAAACACTGATTGCTGTTTTGATAAGCTATGTTAGGCTAGTGTTTACAAAATTCTGTTCTGAGTTATTATAGCTAGTAACTGTATAACCTGCTCCTATAAATAATGATCTAACATATTTCTATAATGTTGTTTTTACCATACGTTCCCCAGAAAACAAATTCTAACTGTCAGGACAATGCTGAATACTGTTGAAGGTTTATGCCATTTACATTTTACCCATGTTTCGGATAATAGCATATAAATAGAATTGGCTATTCATATGGTCTGTTGACTCTGTCCAGGTTCCAATGGAGGTAAAGGTTTGTATTTTGGCAAGCGTGCAAAGGTGAGGTTCATGTACTTCATATTCTTTAACGGTGTCATATCGGATGCTACCTTCCCAGTTTGTGGTTATGGTGATGAGTCCTCGTTAGATCGATTCGGGGACTGTTGCTTTAGCCGTCAGGTATGGGCTTTATGTTTTCTTCTGTTGCTTTAGCCATCAGCTCGTCAATTAATTTGCTGTGTTCAAGCTTCATCATTTTCTTAGAAGTTGTAATGAATTATCCCATCCTATTGCTAGGTGCATCTGATTACTCTGATCGTGTGTTCTGAAGAACTTGGTATTTGTTTCAACTTTGTTAATGATATACGCCAACTTATGTTGTTTCTAAATAACATTAAAAATAAATAAATCTTTAGGACCAAGAAAAAGTAGAATAAATTATCTCCCTGTCCAAGTTAAAAGACTACCCGCATTGGGTGACGGCTCCGTGACGCGTCACTGGCTGGTGACGGGATCCGTGACGAGATTTTGCTGCATTGGGTGACGCGTCACGGAGCCGTCACGAAATTCCAAATTTTTTTTTTAAAATTTTTTTAAAAACATATTTAACATATTATAAGAGTGTTTAGAAGTTGAAAATAATAAAATTGCATTTTTAGAAGTCGTTTTACAATTTTAAGTTTAATTAAGATAGAAAAATGAGTTTGAGATGGGATGATCCAAACATAGTCAAGAGTGGTATCTATTTGTAGATCTCGAAAATACAAAGCCGTTGGTGATTTTTATTTATTTTTTGCATTTTTATTTTTCGAGTTATTCGCATTTAAAATTGGACAATAAAAAAAATTAAAAAAAAAAGTAAAGGGCAGGTGGCAGCAGCCAACCAATTGTCCCCCGTCACGTAGTGACGGGACTGTTGGCGCGTCAGACATGGTCTGACGAGCTGCATTGCAGCTCGTCTAAAAACCTGTGGACAGGAAAGCCTCATCATCTATGATAAATCAAGTGAGGTAGTGAACTATATCAAAAAGACAAGAACCACCTTCAAGGATCACCTCATCTGCAGAATGACAGAACCAAATACTGATCTTGACTATGAGTGTCTCCCATATGTCAAGGTATACAAATCCGGCCGTGTCGAAAGGCTCATGTACACCGACTCACTCCCTGCCCGAACTGATCCTAAAACCGGCGTTTCATCCAAAGACGTACCAAACATCATACCAGAAACTGAAGTTTACGTGAGAATTTATCTCCCTAAACTTAAAACCAGCAACGAAAAACTCCCTTTGGTAGTATACTTCCATGGTGGAGCTTTCATTTTGTGCACGCCCTCCACAACCCAATACCACAATTACCTCAATGCTCTTGTATCTGAAGCTCATGTCATTGCAGTTTCCGTGCACTACCGCAGAGCCCCTGAGCATCCTTTGCCTATGGCATATGAAGATTCTTGGGCTGCGCTCCAGTGGGTCGCTTCCCATGTCAATGCTGACGGTCCTGAACCTCTGTTGAATGTACATGCTGACTTCCGTCGCGTGTTTCTCTCAGGTGATAGTGCTGGTGCAAATATAGTTCACAATCTGGCAATGGCAGCAGGGAGTTGTGAACCGGGGCTAAATTTGGAAATGCTGGGAATTGCATTAATTGACCCGTATTTTTGGGGTACGGATCCACTCGGATCGGAAATGCTGGATCCAGAGGCAAAGGCCCATGTGGATAAATTGTGGCCATTTGTGTGTCCGTCATGCCCGAGTTGTGATGACCCATGGATTAACCCGGTTGGAGTGGATGCCCCGAGCTTGGCAGAGTTGGCTTGTCATAGAGTGTTGATTTGTGTTGCGGAAAAGGATATATTGAAGGATCGAGGGTCGATTTACTTCCAGGTTTTGGGTCGGAGCGGGTGGATGGGTATGGTTGAGATCCATGAGTCAGACGGGTCGGGTCACTGTTTTCACTTGGCTGAATTGAGTGGTGAAAAGGCGAAGGAACGGATGGCCAAAATGGTTCGTTTCTTCAACAGGGATGCTCCATGAATCCTTTTAGTAGTCTACTTTTGGGTGTTTGGACCCAATATTTGCTTGAATGATCTGAGTTGTTTTATTTGGCCAATTTGAGTATTTTGTTATTCTTTCTCTCACATTTTGAATTGGAAGTTGGAACATGCCTCTTTTGTGTAACAGAGTCTTAACTATTTAGGTCGCTACAGTTGCCATGAATTGGGACATACTCCATTTCACAAAAAGTGTTACATTTTACTATTCTACGATCAACCGTCTCCGCATTTGACCACAATTTACTCTTAAACGATATTAATAAATAAATTATTAAAATTTAGTAATTAAATTTTTATTATATGATTTTATTAAATTATTTATTATTATCGTTTATGAGTAATTTGTGGTCAAACTCGAAGACAGTTGACCGGTCAAAGTTAAAATGTAACACTTTCTCTGAAATGGAGGGAGCATCGACTTAGTATTTTACTATCATATTCACTATTTCGCACGGAGTACTCAAGAACTTGTTTTGAAATCACTTTGCTACCTTTGGGCCCTCACACCTTAGTCCTGCACCATCTCTGTTGGCCATGTTACGAATCACATAATAAGATAATGCAAGTGTTATTGTTTGGTCTAATGTGTTTCATGAGTTTTAGGGAAGGCGATGCATAACCAACAAACAATGCATTTACGTAAAAAGCTTATTTCAATCAAATGATCAGATAATGTCATCCGTCTTATAAGATGAGATAAGTGATTTTTTGTCTATATTTTAGTACTGTACCGATATCAATTATTATTATTACTATTATTATATTATTATTGTAACAAAGCCAATAAGTATTAATATTATGATTGGTGAGTAAGTCTCCCCAGTGACAACATTAGATAAGGATTAAAAGACCGACAAACATTACCATTATAGTAAAAAACATTACAGGTTTTAACTAAGAATATTATTTTATGATTGGTGAGTAAGTCCCCCAAAGGACCAACATTAGAGAGGGACTAGGAGACCGACAAACATTATCACTATAGTCGGAAACATTACAGATTTTAACTAAGAACATTGTTTATAATACACGTATAAAAGGATATAAAATGTTTACTCACAAAACATTATTGATATCATTTAAAATATTACACTTAGACTTAATAACATTAGAAGTAAGTATAGTAAAAGGGAAGATTTTCCTAATATATAGAAAAATCCAGTCTTCACAATAAAGAACCGGTTAGAAACACTACAAACCGGTCAGTATCTTTTATATAAATACTAAAAAAAAACAATACTCACTCACAAAATTCATACCACTCAACCATCTTTCTCTCTCTACAAAAACTGACATTCATACTCACTCTCTCGACTGCTCCACCCACCGTCATCCCCACCCGCACCCCCGCCGTCTCCACCGGTGCTGCTGCTCGCCGTGATTCTCCTCCTCGGTTTCATCATCTTAGAACATCCTCTACCACCCAATCCGACCGGCATTCACCGTCACATCACTCAAATTCCTCCAATTCAACCTGTTATGGAGAAATCAAACAGAAGTACAATTTGATTTGATTTGATCGTTTTCATGGCAGAAGAATCGGTGGAGGTGGATGTTTCGAATGGCGATTCGTATCACAAGTATAAGTTGAGGCTCAAGGATCAATCGAAGGTATTATTTCTCATTCAATTCATTGATTATTGCTATTTGTCTGAGTCTCTGTGACTCTGTGTGTGTTTGTTTATTAGAAATTTGGTGTGAGTGAGTTTTGATTTGAGGTGATTTTGAGGATTGGGCGTTTGATTGTTGCTTTGTTGTTTTTGTGACTGATTATTGTGAAGAAAGTGGCTGAAACAAAATATTGATGTCACCTGTTCAGTAAAACAATTGTGTTCATACTTCATACATCTTCAGAGGTTTTAGATGCTAGAGAACGCATATATCCCGTCCTCCGTGGAAATTTATGGAATCCTTACAATATCCATGGGCAATTTTTTTCCAGACTAGTACATCACATAACAAAATGGTTTTCTGGAAAATGATGCTAGTAGAAAAGATGTGCCGGCAGTTTATGAAGGCTAAAGTAAGATGAAGTGTATTTACAAAGCTGATAACAGATGGTTCTTTGTCCAAAAATAATCGATAGACAATATTTGAAATTTGAGATTACTGATCAACATTGCAGTGATTTATGTCCTGTTCCATAATCTTCCTCAATCTGTAAAACAAAAACCGTCCTGGTTTAGTTTTGAATCTCCTGAAAGAACCTTAAGAATTCTCATCCCCCATTGACTTCACTCAAGTATTGCTGTTTTAGCATTTGGGTTGATAGTTAATTCTTATCGGATCAATAAACATCCACCTGGCTCTCCAAAGATTGAATACTTAAAATAATGTAGGAACATTGAAACGAAGCAAATTATCAGGTTTTATAATCTGGGATACTAATGGGGACGCTGTCTTCACAATCTCATGTGTGGGAAAAGCTGATCGATACCTTACCAAATACTTGGTTCAAATTATAAGTTCAAGTCCAGACTTGTAACTTGGTCAATTCCAGTTTCTAGTCACAATTGGCTGTTCGCGTGTTGCCATGAGGGTTTATGCTTCAACATCTTAATTTACTACTTGTAGTGATATTAGTGCTTAGGAGCGAAAGTTGGCTAAATAAGTTTATACTTCTATATTTAAAGGAAAAGCTAGATGCATCTGAACTAAAAGTCTGAAACGAGTGAATTGCTGGACAAATTTTGTTCAAGTCCTCTTGAAGTTAAGAGTTGCTTCTACATAAATGTGTGCCTCCTGTCACTAGGATAAATAAAGATGCCTTTTGCCAGTGTACAAGTCCTCTTCGAAGTATTAGATTAAGGCTCTGTTCTCTTCGTCTGAACAGAACTGAACTGAATTGTAGTATAAAATATAACTAAGTAGAATTGAACTGAATGGATCTGAACTGAACTGAATGAGTTTTCAGATGAAGAGAACAGAGCCTAAGTTATGTTAACAACTTAACACTTACATCTTTTAGCATTTCTTCGTGTTTTTTTTTCCTTCCATTCCAGATAGCTATTGATGATATGTTCATTGTCTTCATATGCATTCTGTTGAAGATTTTGCGCATCCATGGCATTTCAGACTTAATGCTGTCTTATAAAATGAATAAACTGCGTGTTTTATTACTTTATACTCCCTCCGTCCCGCATAACTTCATACATTTGACATTTTTAGCCGTCCTACAGAACTTCATACATTAATAAAAAAGGAAGCTATCCCACACCAACAAATAATAAACAATTTCAACTTCACACACAAATTATACATCTTGCCACTAAAAGTACATTTTTTTCCACCTTTTAAAAAAAATATTGTATCGTTACTTTAAGTTGTCACCTAAAGCTACGCGCCAACCCTAATGTATGAAGTTTTCCGGGACGGAGGGAGTAGCTAGGAAGATATTGAATTTGAAATCTCCTTCTCAAATGAATTTAGTGAATTCATGTTACAATAAGAAAGTTGTATTGTGTAGATTGGGTTCATTGAGAGCTATTCAAAAGTATCAAGTCATTCTAATTTGTCATTGTTCCCTAATGAGATTGAGTGTTTCAATTGAAATGACATGGAGTTGTAATTGCGGACGCTAAAGAGTCTTTTTCTCCATTCTCCAAATATATACTGGGCAGGTATACTTTTTTGTCCAAGTGTATTCATTTGTAGTTTGTGAAATAAAAGGTAAGATGAAAAAAATATATCACAAACTAACATAGATCTTTCATCATCATCGTCATGGAGATTATTATTCTCGACTGTTTGTTGTTAGTCTGCTTATTCATACATGGACATTGTCTGGAGATTTATTTGATACTCAGTAGAATTTGTGCTCCTGGTTTTTGCCTGTTTTCAATTTATGTTGACATTTAATGTTGATACAGCAACGAAGGGGCAGTGGCGAGTTTTCAGCACTGACAATGAGCAGGGTGCGTATGTTAGGGAGTGGCAGTGAGGAGGAATGAAGGAAAAGAGAGTGAAAAAGGGGCATAGCTATGAGGTTTAATGGGTTTCTGGCAGTCAACTTTTTTCTTTTTTTGAACTTTTGTCGCTATTACATGAGATCCCTCAGTTTCATGCCTACATTAAACTGCTCCACAGAGGAGGTACCAGTAGCTGGCTATAGCCAAAACGCAACGTGACCCCAACAGATCAATAACACTACAGCAGAGCAGAATATGATGAAAAAAATATGGACATGTGACTCAGCAAACACTGAATTATCTACAATATTATCGAAAGATGGAGAAACAGAGAAAATCTAACAACAAATAAGGCTAGCACTAGGTGATTAAACAAAGGGAAATCATGAAACTTCCGGGTCCGGGCTATTGGATAGAAGGAAAGTAGGAAATTCAAACTCTATTAGAAATGTCTCCTAATTATTCTGAATTACAAACATCTAATATAATGAAGCAAGTTATCATTTTTTATTCCTAAAACAGTCCAATTATAGGCTCATAACAAGATCGAAGGAGAGTAGAGCTGATATGGTCACTAACTCACCATATTTAACATGGACACACTCAATATATTCTTCCGGTTTTACTACGATTTAAATAGCTTGCCTCAAATGAAATGACTAGAGGTCTCAGTCTGAATCTAAGTTGCTCTATTATCCATCTGCTTAAATCTGAGAGAATGCTCTGAAGAGAAGATTTGTATTTATCTTTGAAGACTTCATTTGTCCTTTTGTTGTCAAAATCAGTTCCTGTATATATGTGTTCTACTTTCTGATATCTTCTGATGCTGTTTACAGAGGCAGTTGAAATCTGGAGGAAAGAAAAGTTGAAAGAAGCAACAAAGATTGTTAATGGCGAACCTGTAAATTCAACTCTTTTGCCTGAGGAAACGGGTATGTAGAGTCTTATTATCACAAACTGATTGGGGTCAGGGGAGAGGAAGGGCGTGCACATAGAATTGCATAGACCTTCTGGTTAACAATTGATCGAAATAAAGGAGAAATATTTACTATCAGAATATAATCAAGTATTTAAGTTTATTTTATATAATTATTTTTCCGGTATGGTTTAGAATAATTTGTGGTCAAATGGAGCCCAAAAAAGGTCAACAAAACAAAGTGGGAAACTAATACATGGCCGGAGGAAGTACTAACTGAATTTCATTCGGCTATTCTTGGTATACTATGACAATCCACTTTCGTTGGCTTGCAGATGCTCTTGTCGATGTTTTGAGTACTAAATGGCCTGAATTAGCTGAAAATATTGGTCTGTGGATACCAGTTGAAGTAATCAATAAAGAGCATGATGACAAACCAGATGGGGAAGAGGAATTTGGTAAGGATTTGTTTCTTCCATGTGATTCCAAGAAATCCATATAGTATTATATCCCTCTATCAACAAGCGAGCCAGGTCAAGTAAAATATAATTAAATAAGTATTTTGCCTACGATGTTGATAAGAAAAACAATGCTCAAATGAGGCCTGAGTGAATGGGTCAAAATAAATTTAAACAAATTTATGAATTTAATCTCAGAGGTGGTTTGTGGAACTAAACTGTAAATATTGCTTGTTAAACTATGTGCATTTTTCTTGGGGATAAGCTGAGAAAGATACTTGTCAACTAATTTGTCAGCTTCTACATTGAGATTCATCTATGTTTTCCAGACAGTGAGATATTACCTGGCAGACAGCTTCCACCTGAATGTCGTGCTGAACTTCATACCGACTATGACGGTGCCGCTGTGAAATGGGGCCTTACCAACCCAAAAGAGTCCGCATATGATTGTTGCATGGCATGTTTAGATCAAGCTAAGCGAGCCAAACCTGGTGATATGAAATGCAACGTATGGGTTTATTGCCCGTCTGAGACTGGGTGCCACTCTCCAGACATTTATGAACACAAGAATCAGGAATGCTGGCTGAAATATGTAACTTTCTGTCTCAGTTTCATGAAGCTTATTTCTCTTTTTTTTTCCCTTCAAGTTTACAATGCAAGGGAAACTAGTCTATCTAGGAACATGCCAATTCTCTTAAGAACACCTGATGCCTGTGTAATATGAAACTTAATTCCAAATCCTCCATGTTATTCTGATGCTCAGAATTCCTCCACTTTTCGAAACTCTGACTAAAACCCTTTCCTTTAAACAGTCTGCACTTTTTTTTGGTAATATGCAAAGAAAGTGCAAAGTTTTTGAGAACACAAGGATGCTGTGCAATAACAATAGTGGAAGAAAATTTGGTGCAAGTTGCATCTACTGCAGGTTTTTATGCTATCCTGCTATGATTTCAGGAAATTGCTGATTAAACTTTTTTTTTCCATGAGGCAGAAAAACCAAGGGTAACTTTTAAGGGCATGTACTCTGAAAAATATCGAGCTTCTCATCCGAATGCACCATTAGTTGTTCCATGGGTTTCTGGTGTTGTCCGCTTATGAGATATATATAGAAAGAAAATTTGTCATTGCTTCTTAAAGATATGGAACAGGGTCTTGAAGTGAGCCCCATGAGGTTTGAACATTGCGTTCTTCTCTTTCTTGCGGAGGCAGTGATACGATACCCTTTGTGTTAGTTCTGACTTGATTCTTTTTGTACGAGGCGATAAGTTCATAACATCGTGGTGTTGTTGTCTAATTGAGAAGCCACACGGCATGGTCATGGTTCTGTAAAAGGTCAAGACATGGGAAATTTTTTGCTGATGGATGTAACAATAGAATTCTCTTTCAATGTATGATTTTGGGAAGTTATATTACAGAGATGTTAACATTGTAGTATGTAATTGGTAATGGATAATATTGTCCACTTGTTAATCTTAATGCATGTCCATATTGGATCTTTTGATTTGATAACTGTATTGTTATGTTTATCCCCCAGCGTTCATTTTATGTGAGAGGGTGTCGACTGATTACCACCAAGTGTTTCAACCATAGCAGTGTAAAATTTAGTTTGAATAGATGAAATTTGTCAAAACTTGCAATTTCGGAATTGATGATTTGTTACAAGATCAAGATAGATAGATTACACATTTGAATCTGTATCACGTTTCTTTCATATACTGAATGTTGGAGAAGCATACGTGTAGTGTGTATTTCGTTTGCAAAATGAATGACACTAATCACGTTAAGTCACTAAATTCGCCTAGTGGTGAAAGGATGAGTAATGCACATAGGGTGTTTGGTCAATGTATGGATGAGTTAAGTGATTTTACAACACATGGAGGGGTGTTACATTGTGCTAAAATTCATGTTAATAAAGTAATATTATCGAGAAACAAGCCGCAAAGGTGAAACAGGCACAAAACTTGAAGTCTTGCTCGAGCAGGTGTCGCAACCTTCATTTATGTGGCATGGCAGGTTCTGTAACCTAGTCAAAGTGTTCTAAGATCGCATGTCATGACGCGATTTGAAAGGTCACAACTATTTCGAAACTTGTGGATTTTTTTCTCTTTTCATGAATGTATACAATTTTTAAAGTGTATAATTGAGTTTCATCCAACTTGTCAATTGTCATTGTTAGATGAATGTGTAACACACTTGCAGAAGGGTTGTAAACACTCGGGAAAGGTTGGAATGTAATATATATGAAATGAAATTCATTTTTTAAGGGTGATCATTACATCATCTTCCCCTTTCTTGCTCTCTTTTTTTACATTATCTATACTCAAACTAAGATCAATAAAGACTTAGCTATGGAGTGCTCTTTAGTCATTTACCAAATTTTATTCTATGTGAAGTTTGCCACAACACCGTATAAGCACAATTGTTGGGCAAATAAGTCTTTTGGGAGATACATTTACATGTCCACTCTCCGTGTTTTAATTTTATGAAAATCCTACTTCTTGTTCATCTTCATGTTCTCAACCCCTCACCCAACTTCACTCAATTTGTCCTATTTTTGAAGTTAAGTTACTATAACTTGAACTATTTAGTCATACAAATAAAAACATCATTCTAGATAGATCATTTATATCTCCTCAAATTGAGAATTCTAACTAATTCTCATGGTTGTGATTGAACCTCACGACTTGAATAATCATTTTAAATTAATCTATATTAAATAGTTTTAGTAATTATAAATCGTAACATATGAGGTGTATAATTTACTTATACATCTTATTTATGTAATTATAATCCGTGATTTAATAAAAATTGCTTCTTTAGATTATCTCGAATCGGAGGTGTTAGGTGAGTATGGATGTCTTATATTGTAATTTTGTGAAAGTGGGGTGAACAAGATATATACATCATTATCAAGATCAATTATTTAGGCAAATACCAATCCCAAGCTAATGGCCACTAATTAGTCAGTATACCTAGACCAATCCATAAAATAATGTCGAAGCCCAAATTAAGACCAAATAGAAAAAAACAAAGTCATGAAATGACATCAAGGAAATATCAATAATAATGAAAGAATATTATGATTCCAATTTAATTATTCTCCTTTTCTATTTTAAAAACAAGTTATTTATCACTCATCTTTTTGCTGAATTGAGCACAGAATGGTAAAAATATAATTAAAAAATACAATGGATAATAATAAATTAATAAAAAATAAATTTATAGGGGTTTAAATTTTAGTACCATTTTTGGAATGAATATTTATTATTGGAACATATAAAAAAGGAAAGTTGATATGTATTAGCGGGACGGATGAAGTACATAGTTAGAAGAATTTTGAAATATAATTTGAAATTAATGAACGTGTGAGATTGAAATAAGATATTGAGACGGATGGGGTATTATTACTCCTCCCATTCCCAAACTTAATTTTTCATTTTCCATTTTAATCTGTCTCAAATCTTCTCCCTCTTAAAATGAAAATTCCATCTTCCACTTTATTGAGTCCGGACGGAGGGAGTATGCCTACCACACAATATATAAAACATTTATATTTAATCATGTTTCAAGCCCACCAATTATAGAAAAGAAATACACTCATGCTGTATACTATTCTACTGAAATACCGCATGAGCCAAATTAAAAGGATCATCTTTGAGTACAAACACAACAAGTACTAATACATCGGATTTTCTCAATGGTAGGTGAACAAATTCAGTTCATCCTCTCTGCATAAACAGAGGTGAGTTCTTTGTTCAACCCTCATTTGTTTTTCAGCTCAATCTTCGATCAAGAAATGTAATTCGTTTAAAGACTCGTTTTTTATGGTGTTTTGATTGCCAAGGTTCAAAGAATTAGGGGTTGGTTTAATGCAATTGAAATTTGTGGTGGAAGAATAGAAATTTGAGAAAGACCCCATTTTTCTTTTCTGTTTGTTACATGAATTTTATGGTTGTTCATGTACTAACTCAGTGCTCACTGTGATCTTTAGGGATTCATTTACTTCGATTATGATTTGCAGTATTCTGTGCTTGATGTACAGGTATACAGTTGAGTGATTGATGGCTGTAAATACGTGTTTTCGCCTTCGATTCGTGCTAGTATGCCTGCTGTAATGTGGAATCCCTGTACTTTAGTGGACATAGTTGCAGGAATGGATTATCTTGGAGTTTTGCAAGATTATGACCCAAATGTTGCCTTTGCAGATTTCTTATGGTGGATTTGAGTGTTGGAAGAAACTGTTATTGGAAGATACCGACTGCGAATTCTTGGCTTGACACTGTTTATTAGGTGCATTGAGTCTTCCACAGCTCATAAACATGAGTTCAAGAGAAGACAAGTCCAAGTGGAATGTGTTTGAAGCTGTGAATGTCATAACCATAACACCTGAAGCGCTAATGGTGGAGATCAATTCTGCCATAACCGCGCTTGAGTATGCTCGTGCTGCTGCTCTATTACAATCTCCACGCCCTTCTGTTTCGAACACCAGGGGTATTAGGAACCAAAATACAACATTGACTTCTCAATAATGATGCCGGTCTGGTGTGTCAACTGAAAACCCGATAAACATTGCTCTTTTCAAGTGATTCTGTTGTAGTCCTCAACTCTACAAGGCAGATTCTAGCATCTCCAAGCGTCCTGGCAGAGGAATCGAGTTTTCAGAGGGTTTTGTTTGCTCTGCAGTATAATTGATCTGTATGTCCACCTTACTAATGTGAGGGTTCTGTACATCATTTTCCCAAAGTTTACAATAAAACACCATTGCAGTTGGCTATGAAATTTGCAAGCTAGTTTGATTTGTGGTCATATTGAGCAGTTTCTGGACTTTAAGAGTAGTTTGGTTTTGTAAACTTGTTTAAGGAAGAATGTATTTGGGTAGCTTCAAAGCAACTAGTTGCTATTGAAACATAGAGAAGCACTGCTACATATTAACAGAATCAGATAGAGAATTATTGACAAGTGGGAAGAAAATAGAGTACCGTTTATCACAAACTTTATATGCATTTTTTTCGGAGAAGACATTAGTTAAATATGTGACGTTAATCTTGTCATCCTTCGGAGAGACAGTCTCTCACAAAAGTTGATCCTAGCAGCCTTTTCTAGTACAGGTAACAAATGCAACAATCATAAATGAATAATGGATTAGAATCTCAGTGTCTGAGATATGTTTTGCATTATTGAATAAGTAAGATGTTTCAATGCTTTTCAAAAATTGGTGCTTTTCAAAATTTCACGTGATGTTTTGGAAAAAATGAAAAAACTTTGAAGGGCAAATTGTTTAGAACGTGTTTACTTAATTTTGCTAAGCTGAAAAACGAGACATTTCGGTACTTTTATTAGAATTTTAAACCATAATAGCAACAAAAATGATACTTCTCTTTTCTTCGAACTAGCTGATCTTCCTAGCTGTTCAACTCCAATATTTCGACAATAAAATCAGACTTAGTGTACACAAACAAGGCCAAAACAAATCTACGATATTATGATCCAAGTTGGTTTGGAGATGATCTCTTTTGTTTATAGGAATCAAACTTAATTGCAGATATTTGATGAAGGAAGCTCTTCTTGGAAGTACATGCACACTTTAGATATCCTCTCCAATAATGAGACTTTTGCCTTCTCTATTATTGAAATACGGAGTATGTAACTAAAGAAATTCGACTCGACACCTAGAATTATACGGGCAAATATGTTTGATTTATAAGTATATTTATTTTACAAAAGAAAAGATAAACTCTACGCTACATCTGCATTCTGCATCTTCAATTCACGTGTACCACAAGGCACACATAATGGTAGCATTTGCTACTTGACGGTGAAAAGTGTAGTCAAACGCAAATTCCAAAAGAATTAATTAGACACACCATCATTTTCGCAAAATTAGTCAGGTGACATATCCCTTTTCACCATTATTTGGTTCTTCTTTTTCAGTTTAAGCCTAAACTGTTAAAGCAGTATAATTAGCAAGATCATAACGATTATGCAGTAAGGAATATACTTGTTTGCATATTAGATACACGGGCTAGGCTGATTATAGTATTACGTAAATGTAGTTCAGTCGGTAAAAAATACTACTTCTTAATCACAGGTTCGAATTGTGATCAACTTAAAATTTACCGATACTTAACTTGGTGATATGGTGTCATCTGGTAAACTTTTAAATCTGCCTTTTTATCTTTGCCTTCACCCCAAAGGCAGGAATGCGAGGAAAATGGGATAGGATAAGAGGCTACTATCAAAGGAAGAAAAAGACTAGCAATCACACATGACACAACACAAGCAAACACAGTTTTACTATACCATATATATATGTATGTCTTCACATTCAAACTATCCAAACTACAAATCTCACCCACCTTTAGCAGAAGTAGTCTCTCATGATGAGTGTCTTCTACCAAGAAGAGCCATCAAACCCACGGAGAAGGTGCAAGTACCTTGCTGCTTCAACCATCAAGCAGGCATTGTCAAACTGTCATTCTTCTAGACGGAACCACTCCTTCTCGAGCCCGGAACCAGAAGAACCAGTTCATGATTTTGACGAAGAAGAGGAAGTAACTAGCCGAATCTCTATTATATGTATAACTGATCATTCAAGCTGAAAACTTAATTCTCGGCTGATTTTTCTTTCTTTCCCTGTATATGGCTGTATGAACTCCATACAGGTATTTGTTTCAGCAGTCATAAGTAAATACATGGAGTCCAGAAGCAGAAGAAAGACTACCACTGGAATCGAAGGTTTCTCATGGGCTCTATCTTCAACGGTAGGGGATTTAGTTATCCCTCCAAAAGAACAGAGCAAAAATGGTGAAGAGAAGGATGATTTCTTCTCTGTTAATAGCCAGCTGTCTCGATGTTCAAGTGCTATAAGCTATGATGCTTTCATATCTGTCAAGACCAGGTTTTCCAGGTGTTCGAGTTTAAACAAGATCGATTTTCAAGATCTCAGCAAGCGATCCATATTGCTGGAGTTCTGTCATTGTGAAGGCTGGCCTTTCGGCCTCAGCCGTAAGGTCTTGTTACCTCCTCTACCCAAGTCCCCATCCGACTCTTGGACATGGAGCAAAAGTAGAAGAATGACACAGATCCACCACCACTGATGATCCAAGTATTCAAAAACTTCTAATTTTTTTGACACATACTGTAATTAAATAACAAGTGAGCGTACTTTTACAATGTTCGGAAATGATAGCTGAAGAGTTTTTCTGCTTGCAATAAATCACAATGGTTTTTATTCAATGAACCACAAGGTGATACAAGAAGTGCAGCACACAGACAGATTACAGATTTACAGTCATAGAATTGAGGAAAAGGCTGATTGGTATGACAAAGGGAAATCTTTAAATTCCCTTTTCATAAACTTAATTGTTAGACTGACACATAACACATAATTTTCATTAAGCGCACACATGCACTTCAAGAACCATGTCCAAGTATCAATCTTCTTAATAAAGGCAAGCAGCAGGAAGCTGGTTAGAATCAGCTACCCAGAGGCTCAAATCCAAATGAATTTTGATTATTAATTTACAACGCTTGACTAAGTCTACTAACTGCAACAAACCAAGAAAGTCAGAACCAGTTTCTGCGAGCTCAGACTTCTCTCTCGTCTTTCTGCCTATTTAATAGGTAAAAACCAGAGGAGCGGCCTGTCTTAATAAAGAAGTGGTAAAACAAACCAGTATATTAAAACCTGAAGAAACTGCATCAGTGATAAGAAAGACTGGTTCTCTCAACAAATCAAACAACTGCGAAGGTGCAGAAGAGGAAAAGATAAAAACAGAAGTAGAGCTGGAATTGATACGGGTGAGCAAACAATTGCATTGCTCCTTTTAGTTTTCTGTAGCTTTATTCATACCAAGGGTAGTAACAATTTCAGCATAAACACAATCAAAACCTAAACATAAGAACAAAAACTTCCTTGGATGAGGTTTGTCTCAACATTGTTCAAGTCATGAAAAGGAATCATTTCTCCAACTCCAAATCTAAGCTCTATTCTCAATATACGAACCAGATATTCCAGATGTCCCAAGAACAGTAACCTGCAGTAAAAATGAGAAAGGAAGAGCTTTACCAATGAGTAAAATAGATGTAAACACATAAGTCACAATAAGGGATTCCAATTTTTATCCTTCGGTTGAAGTGTGGTGCATTAGGCATCATTAGTTGGATTTCTCAAATCATGTTGCAAAAATAATTACCTTTCCCCACTCAGCACCAAGGCCACTGCATCTCATTTTTAAGTATATCATCTTTGTTCCCAGTTCTGTCTCTACTTTCTTCTTCAAATAGCTCTCTTCTGGCCCAAACGCAGCCAAATAAGCTGCATATCTATCAAAGATTGTCCGCATAGCATTCACATATTCTTCGGATAAGGGTTTTACATTCTGCCAAATGGTAAAAAGGAAAAAAATAAATAAAAGAAAAGAAAAGAGTCATCATGATAATATGGCCACCAGAAATATCAAGAAATGGAACTTATAATCTATTTATGACCAATTTACCTCTCCACTCATACCAACTGAGTCATCCATTTCCATTTTCAGTGACATCAAGATTCCCGTGAATTCCTCGACTGCCTCTGCAGCTCGGAACACATTTTTCAGGATTTCCTGAGCTTCCTTATCCTCGGTATTCTTGGCCAATGCCTTTTTTACATCGTGAACAACTGCGTCTGGAAGCTCATCCCAGTTTATCGCAATTAAGTCCTTGAAAGAACGTTGAATCGCTGGGTCCGTTATGTCAGGCATGTGTGCAACGTCTTCACTAAAAAAACGTGTGCCCCCCAGGCGCATTGTGAATGAATTCCGACAATCTGCAGGTTTAAGTTGAGTGTGAGCTAAAATAAAGAAGGATAAGGGAAAATTCTAAGGCAGGGCTTTAAAAGGGCATGGTAAAACTTATAAATTTCTGATTTCCCGCTATCCTGTATCAGTCAGTCTCTGTATAAGTTACCATTGGGAATCTATCTAGACATCTAGTTCAATTTTCAGTCAAGGGTATAGCTAAGAACTTAAGGGCATTTGCATCACGTGTTGTTGTTCTTGTTCTCATGTTCTCACTTAAAAAAATGCATCACCTTAGTTCCATTATTACTATTATATCGAAGCATATCAATGACCACAAGCAATAGGACACTCACGACCCCTTGGCATTCAATTCCATAACAATACGATAATTATATTTTCGTTTGCCAGATCCAAAAAACGAACAATAACATACATATTCAAATAGCTTATAAGCTTCATTTTCATTCCATAAAAACAGAATGTAAACTAACCTTTTTATTCTCCATATAAAAATGATATTAGCATTGCATCATAGCGGGATATTAGATCATACTATGAGTCTATGAGACAACCAATTGAACAGTAGCTGTATTTCAGATAGAATTATACCATTCCAGGAATTGAACCCTAAAACTCTTGATACACAGTCTCACACATCCGATTGAGCAAGGTAACCTTACTTTGTAACGACAATAAAAATTCAATCCGAAATGAATTTAACTAGCAATTATATGAATTCAACGAGCAATTATAAGCTAGAGAGATGAAATCAAGTACCGTGATTCGGCGAGGTGGCAGGAAACGAAGGGGAAGAGAAGTGGATGTGGCGGATGTGGTTGTTGAGGGCGGCGCCGGTGGGTACAGCGGCGGAGGAGAAGGCATGAGATCTACGATAAATCGAACGACAGAGTGATCGAACAAGCATCACTTTCTCCATTTTCGTCTTCTTCGCACTGTTGTTCTTTTCTGCAAATTGGATTCCTACGAGTGTGGTGATTTTGACACTTCTATTAAATCGAGTTATCTCATCTACTTTTTGCTTGGGTAGTAAAATGCAAAAACTACAATCGTCTATTTTCCAACATTTGCAAATAAACCCCATTTGTTTATTTAAACTGTTTAATGACCCAACTATTTAAAAACATTTATAATCTACTCATTTCTTCCTATAATCATTCTTCTTAAAATAAACCGATTTTCCTCAAAAACATAAGTCCCCCAAAATCAAATCCAACATATTCTTCAAAAAGAAAAAGAAAAAAAGATCCGACATCTATAATGAATCATTCATACATAAGCTTCAAAATCAACGATTTATTTTCACCCTGGTAAAACTGAAACAAAAAGTCTGAAACTATAGATGTCATGGACCTGCAATTTTGATTCTGACATCGAAAAACACAATTTAAGTTTATATTAGAACATCTTGTTCATTTTTTTCCTTTTATTCCGTTTCATTGAAGACACAACCACATATCGCTTTCGCAATATTTATTTAGATCACAAAGTCAAAATTGCTTTAACCCCGCCCACACTAATTACACTACAATATTTTGATGTCTCAAACTATAAGATACTCGATGTAAAATAAATGTTTGGCGTTCAACTTCGACCTGCATCCAAAACTTTTTCGAAGTTGAACTCAACTCAAATCTTGAAGATTGTCAGGGTGGTTTCATTAATTTCATTGCTACGGATCTGGAAGTTTTGATGATAATCTGGGTGGATTCAAGCCCAGGCCCAACTATGATGAAAGTGGTGACCTATTTGATCAGTCCCAGAAAATGACATGCCCTGTGTGGGCGGCGAACGGTGGCGCTTGAGCGAAGGTTGACATTGATCTACAGTTTAGGGTTAAATCCAAGTTCTATAGCATCTAACAATACTCCATTGCCTCTAACATCACACTCCTGATTTTCCAGACTCTTCTGTGGCGTTTCATCTTTTCATCGCATTCGATTCTTCTCTCTTCGTTATATATATACTGATTGAGTTTTTTTAGGCAGAATTGTCGGTGTTTCTCGAAGATCAATTTTACATTCCTTTGTTTGATTGTTTGCATAAAACTGAGCTGTTTTACATGTTCTTTTTCGTTGATGTAGCTGCTGTTAGGTTATTGTGTGATGTTTTGTTATTTATCATCTTTCAATTAAAGAATCCTTTGTGATTGTGATGTGTATGTGCTGTTACAGTTTTTATTTCCTGTGATCGCTGCTTCACTTGGTTTGAGCTTTTATTAGATGCAATGTGTCTAGCACCATGTCCACATAATATTTCTCATTTCATAATCCATATCCCCTCGATAAATGATAATTTTGAAGTAATATGACCTTTAGGTTTGAAAGTTAGCAAAGTTTCGGATGGTCAAATCAATTCTAATAAGTATATCACATATTTAGCATGTTTTAGTATGTTGTGCAAAATACCAATGAGAAAAAATGGTACATGAAAGAAACAGAGGAGAATCTATGCATAAGATATGCACGGGAGCATCTTAGATTATGAAGTTATAAAGGCTCGACTTAAATTATGTCTGATTTGAAGGCTTTGAGAACCTGTAGATTGTTGTTTACTTTCCCATTGAATTGGCTAAAACTCCACTATAAGTGTATGCATATCGCTCCTTTAACAAGCCTATTAACCTATAAGAATGTCGGTGCTTAGTTGAAACCTATCATGCCTGGGCTGGACGGTTAGTTTTTGCTCAATGTACTATAGCATGACTAGGACACTGGTTGGAGAGTGAGTCGTTGGAACTCTACAGTTTGAGTGATTAGGAGCGAAACTTGAGGTCTTGGTGTTTCTTGATGTCACCAAGTAGCATGTCCAGGGGGACTCTAATTGTGTTCCTGAAAACAGTAACTTTTGTTTCCTGAAGAAATCAAGGCCAAGGGTTCTTTATTGTTATGAGTTAGACATATTTGCTAATAGATTTTCTTACTGCATAATGTCTTTTAGACTAACTAGGAGCATTGAATTTAAATGATGTGATTGTGGTTTTAGTTAGTGAAAATAGATTCATGTCGAAATGGTTGAAATAGTTTACGGAAATATATTTGGAAGTGATTGAATAAAAACTTTCCCTTAAAAAATTTTCTGATAACCCTCTATCTCAATGATAGAACCTGCATTCTATGCATATTGCTTAGAAAATCATGTCACCACGTCAATATTAATGAGCCTTCTTTAATTCGTCAAAATCTTTGTGTTAATGCCTTTGTATTTCTTAGAAAATGGTAAGTAATTCATTTTTCTTCGTATTATTATAAATCTCGCCAGAAAGCAAATAAAATTGATTACATGGGCTGTCAATGAACCAAACTTCTGCTATAAAACACCACCCCATTCACCTCTATTTCTCAACCGGGCAACCAACCACCTCTTTATCTGCAAAAGAAAATAGCTGAAATCATGAAGCCTGTAGAAGTTGCCGATTCAGGTGAGTTTGCTTGTTGGTATTGTCCCAAAAAGTTTTCTTCTGCCAAAGCCAGAGGAGGTCATCAAAATGCCCACCGCCGTAAGCGTGCACGTGACTTGCCAGAGATAGCCAGAGATGCTGAATCGTCAGAAACCAGAGGTGGCACCAACCAAGGCCCTGCAGATCCTATATCTGTACAAGGTGATTTGGTAAGGTTTAATGCTGTCAATCCAAACAAACAATTTATGCATGTGGACAAATGGCAACAATTCTTCTTGGTCTGGGGTTGATGAAAAGACTCTGGAAATGTTGTTGTGTCATGTTAAGACTGGACATGGCCTTCCTGAAAAAGTTGGGGTCACAAGGTTGCAAAAAGGTTGCAAAAACAAGGTGGAATCTGATGTTGGAGGCTCTGGAGAAAATTATGAGAACTTGGATTTAACCCTAAGACTGTAGGTTAATATCAGAAAAGTATAATAATTATGCATAAGCCTTGTTTCAAGAGGTTTATGCTGAATATGATTGATTGTTTGCAACAAGCTATAAAGAATTTACTGATCTCACTGAATTAGTGAGTGAATAAGATCGTTTATCGTTTTAATGTTGTCTTACGATTTGATTTTGTTTTCACTTTTGAATTCTGTGCTTGCAGTCTTTCTTTTCATCTGGATGATGTGTTATCATATCCGTCACTGTATTTAATACTGTTTAACATTCATAGTTTGTACAATGCTGTGTAATATCATTTGTTATCTGAAGAATGCCTGACTCATATACTTAAGTCCACTTTTTCATCAACCGTGAGTGAGATTGTTTTCCAATTGGATCAACATAAAGCTTATCAAATTTGTTACAGAATCTAGCATTTAAATTTCTGGCATCAGCCAAGTTAATACGGATGCTTACTGAGTATGTCTGGGCTGAGATTGCCATATTTGTCAAAAAATCAGATATGCATATAGGTCTGAAAAATGTTTCACCACCATTGAGATTAGGATATCAGGAAGGCTAACATTTACATCTTTATACATGAGAACACTGGACCAGTGTTGAGTGGCTGTTTAAAGCATTGAGTTAAGAAAAAAAAATTGTTGATGAAATAGTAACTTAGTTAAATCAGAGTTATAGAAAATGGTGATAGATTTAAAATTTTATAGGGTTTATAGGGTTGTTATATAGGGTGTGTAAGAAATAAGTGATGTGTATAAGAAAGAAGTGATGGGATTGATTTTTTAAAGGTTATTTGATTGGTTTAAGGTTGTTATTGAAAAAGTAAAGAGAGAGAGAGAGAGAGTAGGGTAGAAAGAGAGATAATTGTTTAGTGGAGTTGAAAGTTAATTAAAGAAGTAGTGTTTAAATTGCATGCCAAATGCCTGAAATTTTTTTAACGGATGAATAGTGTCGTTTAACTCCATGCCAAACAGAATATTCATACTGGAGCTTTTTGTTGTACCTTTTCCTTTACCTGTTCATTTATCATTCCTTCCCACTATCAGTTATTCTTTCTTGTGTATGTTGTTGCTTGTTTGACTTCAGCCTTTGGCTTCAAGTTATGAACTTGTTTGGTTCCCTTTTTTTGGCTTTTTCCCTCTTCCTTTTTCTTTGCTTTGTTTTAATACGTTGACCTGCTTGATCTTTGTGATATTATTATGTGTGAATTAGGTAATAGACCCAAAACCTGTGAACCCGATTTTTTCTCATAATTAGGTAGATCGGCACAGCTAACTATAATTAAGTCGCATGAAACTACATCTAAACCTCCTTAGGTTCATACAATCTGGTGCATTGATTTTAAACAACTGCAATGATGTAAAAAAAAAAAAAAAAAAAAACACCAACCCCAAGTTTGGGAGTCAAAACCATGATCTGTACTGTTGATGTGCCATGGCAGTATACTGCTAGGAATGTTACTTAAGTCGCATTTGCCTTTACAGTTTTGGTCTGGTTGTATCTTTAATGCTGAAGGCATAGTAAAGAGGTTTATTAGATGCAGAGAGAAAGTGCAAGGTAAGCTTGGGTAGAAATGAAGATGTACGAGTTGATGAGAGGAAAGTTTCTTAAAGTGCCCCCCAGGCATGTGACTATCAGGATTCAGGAGTTATTAGGCTAGCCACCGAGCAAACTTCATCTTATTTTTACAATTGTGGGGGAAGATTGGCCTCTAAAGATAGGCTAACGAAAGTTTTGGGGTCCAAATAGTGGTAAATTTGCCTTTTTGTAGTACAGATAAGAACTTGGATCTCTTCTATAGCGCAGCAGCTGAAGAATCATGCTCCAGGAACTCTTCTATTCTATGGGAAATTTTCTTTTTGTACTGCAGAATGCAGATGAGAACCTGAATCGCCTGTTTCTGAATGACTGGCCACAAGATTTATTGGAGCAAGATTCTTAAGTGGTTTGGCTATAAGAATTCCTGGAAACTGGTAAAAAGAAGGCAGATGTGTTGTTAACAGAGTAAACGACAAGAAGTTGAAGGAGTACTGAAAGCAGCATTAGCAGAGAGTTAGTGCTAAATCTGAGTAGCATTGTCTAAAATGTTGTTCCAAGTTCCAACAGATAACGGGGGATGAAAAGGTGTTCATAAGCACTACGATGCAGATGATACTCGGTAGATTTAGGGCTTGAAGGAAGCTCAAGCATATGTGTGAACATTTACAGATGAGAATGTGGAGGACCGAGTAACACGATATCCTTGATTTTTTGCAATATGTTTTTATAGGAGAAAGTTAAGAATGCAAACAGATGGGGGAGGTAAATTAGATGAATATGACCCTTCCTGTTATCTGGTTTTATCAACATAAATTGTGAATAAAACAGATCAAAAGAGCTGTGTAGGAATTGACACAGACATGGATTCATAGATATGAACAGGAGTCAGGAGGAAACAAAGCTACATGTGGCAGAGAAAAAGAACTACATCACAGGCTTGGCTGGATAACATCTCCGAGATGATTTGTAGAGTTCACCAAGTGTTGGTTCGATATCCAATAATTCAGGGTTCCTAGTGAGGGAATACTGTTATTACACTTTATCTCTTTGTAGATAAAGGACGTTATCATCATTTAATATTTGTAGATTACCCTGTGCTCTCTGGATTTACCTATACTAGTTAGCGAGGATTGCAGATGTTACACTCGCCTCTTTGCAGATGAAGAAAACATTATTTCCTCTTAAAATGCTAATCCAATAGTAGTTTCAGAACCATCCAGTGGTGTTGAGAATGAAAACCCTCTGGTCCAAAAGAACAGGTACGAATTGTAATCTCCCAAAAGATTTTATTTTTCTTCTTCTAAAAACATCTATCACGAAGAATTTGTGGTGTTGGTATATTGGTGTCTGAGGTTGCAAGTGGTTTTATCTTAGCGTTCTAAGTATTGAGTTCAACAACCTTAGGAGTTAAAAACCTGTTGAATAACCTGCACAACGGTGTGATTTTCACTAGAACTCGACAGGCTAAGAGGCTTGTGTCTTCATTGTGTAGGAAAAAATAAAAAGGGACTTGGTGGAATTGCCTTTGATGTCATATGAGTTGTGATCATCCTCCCGTCTCAGAAACCACAGGTATGGCTCTTGATTTCCTGATCTTTCTTTTGGTGACTATGGAAAAAAGTTCTAAAAAACAGACAGCTCATTCTGATGGACTCTTTGTGTAATTAAGGCATGTTTTGCTTCATTAAGTAGAAATGGAAGAGAATCTATGTGTATACAATGGGAGCTTTTAAGATTGTGAAGTGATGAAGACTTGAATCAAATAATGTATGCTTGGAAACTTCGACTCCCAGTAGATTGTCTCTTTCCCACTGAATTGGGCAAAAGTTAATCTTCAACTTGAATATAATTGTTTACATAAATGTATCATAGCCTATAAGAAAGTCTGTGCTCCATAGAATTATAAGCTTATCATGCCTGCCTGGGCTGGTCGTTTGGTTTACGCTCAATGTACTATAGCATAACTATGACACTGGCTGGAAAAGTAGTTGTGGAAACTCTATGGTTGAGCGATTAATAATGAAACTTGAGCTCATGGTGTTTCTTGATGTCACCAAATACCATGTCCAGGGGGACTAACACTCTTCCGGAACAGAGTAAATTTTGTTTCCTGAAGAAACCAAGGGTTGTTATTATTAAGAGTGACTGAGTGAGATATATTTGTAGTTTCTTACTGCATTAACTAACTAGGAGAGTAGAATTTAAACTATGTGTTTGTCAGTTTAGGTGGTGAAAATGGATATATAGTATGTTGAATTGATTGAAATGGTTTACTGAGATATATTTGAAAATGGACAACCCTCTATCTCATGGATAGAACCTGCATTTTATGTAGACTGCTTTAAAAATCATGTCATTACCTAAATCTCAACAATCTCTCTTGAATTCTTTGAAATCTTTGCGTTAATGCGTTCTATATTCCTCGAGAAAGAGGAAATAATTCATTTTTTTCGTCGTATTTTCATAAATTTCACCAAAAAAGCAGAGTGAAAATTGATTACATTAGTTGGCAATAAACCAAACTTCTGCTATAAAACGCAACCCCATTCACCTCTATTTCTCAACAGGGCAACTATTCTTCGCCTCTTTCTTTAGTTCTCACCATTTAGGTTTTCAATAAGCGAAGAAAAATAGCGGTGCAAAAGAAAATAGCTGAAACAATGACAGGTGAGTTTACTTGCTGGTATTGTCACAGAAAGTTTTTTTCTGCCCAGGCCAGAGGAGGCCATCAAAACGCCCACCGCCGTGAGCGTTTAGAGGACCCGGTTGGCTTTTATAGGAAGCGTGCATTTCTCCTGCGAGAGAAAAAGTATGCTAAATCCTCAGAAGTCAGAGGTGGCAACCAAGGCCCTGCAACGCCTATGCCTGTACAAGGTGATTTGGTAAGGTTTAAGGCTGCCGCTTATCCAAACAATAATTTGTGCATGTCGGCTAATGAGAACGATTCTACTTGGCCTGGAGTTGATCGTGAGAAAATTCTGGAAATGTTGTTGCGTCATATTAAGACCGAAAATAGCCTTCCTACAAAAATTGGGGTCCATCTGGAGGATGCAAAAGGCAAGGCTGTTATGGAGTCTGATGTGGGAGGCTATGGAGCAAATTCTGAGAAAATTGATTTAACCCTAAAACTTTAGTTTAACATCATTGAAGTATAATAATTAAGCTTCAGCATTATTTTAACAGATTTATGCTGAAGATGATAGATTGTATGCAGCAAGCTATCATGATTAGCGAGTCAAATAAGATCTTTTATCATTTATATGTTGTCTTTGTTTTCATTATCTTTTTTATTATTGATTACTCATGCCCCTAGTCTCTCTTCTCGTCTGGATGTTGTGTTATCAGATCTGTCATTGTATTTAGCATTGCTACGAACATTTATTAGTTCCACAATGCTGCTTAGGAACATTTATTATCTGAATTGTGATCAACTCAGATAATTAAATCCGCACTTTCATCAGCTTTATTCACAAATTGCATCACTAAATAGTATTTACAATTTGTAACAAAATCTAGCATTTAAATTCGCAGCATTTGTTAGAGGCTAAGTAAATGAATGGTTACTTAGCAGGCCTGGGTTGATATTGTCATACGTGTCAAAAAGTATATCATCGCCATATAAAGACTAGGATATCAGAAAGGCTGACATTTGCATCTGGTTTTATTAGAACATTGGACAACTTTTGAATGTTCATACTAGAACCATTTGCTGTACCTTTTCCTTTACCTCTTCATTTTATCATTCCTTAGGTTGTTGTTTGTTTGGGTTCAGCCTTCAAGATATGCAGTTATGAACTTAATTTGGTCCATTGCTCTTTCTTGTTTTCTTTTTGGCGTCCTTCTCTATGAGCTGAAGAATCTTGCTCCAGGAACTCTTCTATGGTAAGTGTGCCCTTTGTAGTGCAAGATGAGAACCTAAATCACCTGTTTTAAATGTCCAACCACAGAAGGATCTCGAGCAAGATTTTTAAGTAGCTGGGCTATGGAAGTGTTCCTGGAAAATTGGGAAAAAGGATGCATATGGTGCTGTGAACAGACTAAATGGGGAGAAAAGAAAACTTAGACAAAGAGTACTGAAAGCAGCCCTAGCAGAGAATGTATACTCAATCTGGAGAGCATTGACTGAGATGTTGTTTTATGTTCCAACTGGTGACATGAAAAAAAATAGGAATAAAAACAGATGCGGAGGTAACTTGGATGATAAGAATCTATTCTACATGATATCCGCTCCTCTTAATTGAGTTTATTAACATAAATCGTGAATAAACACAGATCAAAGGAAAACAAGAAAATAATCTGTTAGCCTATCATGGCTATTTATTTTGTTAGTTGCATAACAATGTGGTGGTTGTTTCGTGCACAGTAATGATCAGTCTGTTTTCATTCTGTGTTTTTGTGGAATAATGGTGAACTCAGCTAAGAAGCATCTTTGTGATTGAGCTGTGGAAGAAACTGACACAAACATGCGTACATAGATATGAAAAGGTGGGAAAAGAAGAAAACTGCATCATAGACTTGACTGGATGACATCTCCCGGATGGTTAGTAGACTATGGTGACTGTTAATTCAACATCTGATAATTCGTGGTTCCAGTGGGGGCACTTCATGAAGGTAACATTATTTTCTCTTAAGATTGCTAGTTCAAATAAGAGGTCTTTCAAAAAATTCAGTGTCGTTGAGATTGAAAAGTCTTCTGGCCAGAAAGAACATGTAATCTACCAAAATAGATCGTTTCTTATCTTTGTGATAGAATGTATGTGGTGTTGGCATTTTGGGAACTGCGGTTGCAAGTGTTTTTTCTTGGTATCCTAAGACTTAAGTATTATGTAATGGAGTTCAGCAAGCTTAGGAGGTAAAAACCTGTTGAATAGTCACAACGGTGTAATCCTTCCATAAAACTCATCAGGCTAATTCCTAAATCGTAGGAAAAAATGAAGTGGGGTAGGTACTTGGCGACAATGATTTGATGTCATTTGAGTTGTGATCGTCCTGCCGTGTCCAACCCTAGGTATGGCGTATGGCTCTTGAATTCCTAGTGAGTTCTTTCTTTTGGTGACTATTGGATAACTTAAGTGGATTTCTCATGTTGGATAAACAGATGGCCTTTTCTGATTAACTATCTGTATGATCAAGCCATGTTTTACTTCCATAAGTATAAACTAAGTGATACAAGTAAAGGCTGACATGAAGGAGATCTGAAGAGTGTGTCTGTCTGTCAAGTCTTCGAAACTGAGCTGCTGATGCACAGTAATAAGCTACACAGACAGCAGCAGCATACGTCAGCGGGGAAAAAAAGCCATAAATTGCAGAAAGAAATTGCTACTTGGCTGATTTGTTTTTTGACAGTTTTTTTGTCTTTGAATCAGGATAGGTATGAATTCTTATGGCATCTTTTGGCTAGCTATATTATCTCTCTATAAGACTTGCGCATTTCGCTAATGAGAATGCTGAGTTAGAAGCTATCGTAGAGTGTAGTTAGGCGAAACAGAAGTCTATAGTTTAAATACCCATTTGGAATAAGAGTTTCTTTCTTCCAGAATAGAATTGAAAAAAAAGAGTAGGCTTGTAACTAAAAACTGACCAGACATCCCACATTTGAATGAGCTTGAGCCTTGATGCCTTGATCATCCATGTTATGCGGCTATAGTAGAGGCACACATAACAAGATTTGATCTGAGTTATCAAGTGTGTTCTTGAACTGGAATACAAAGGTAATCAGGTGTATATTACTAGGAATTTTGTTTACCTACTAGCTTAGTTTTATTTCTAATGGTGGTTGTGTCTGGAAAATTATATATACTCCTGTTCCAAACACTGATTGCTGTTTTGATAAGCTATGTTAGGCTAGTGTTTACAAAATTCTGTTCTGAGTTATTATAGCTAGTAACTGTATAACCTGCTCCTATAAATAATGATCTAACATATTTCTATAATGTTGTTTTTACCATACGTTCCCCAGAAAACAAATTCTAACTGTCAGGACAATGCTGAATACTGTTGAAGGTTTATGCCATTTACATTTTACCCATGTTTCGGATAATAGCATATAAATAGAATTGGCTATTCATATGGTCTGTTGACTCTGTCCAGGTTCCAATGGAGGTAAAGGTTTGTATTTTGGCAAGCGTGCAAAGGTGAGGTTCATGTACTTCATATTCTTTAACGGTGTCATATCGGATGCTACCTTCCCAGTTTGTGGTTATGGTGATGAGTCCTCGTTAGATCGATTCGGGGACTGTTGCTTTAGCCGTCAGGTATGGGCTTTATGTTTTCTTCTGTTGCTTTAGCCATCAGCTCGTCAATTAATTTGCTGTGTTCAAGCTTCATCATTTTCTTAGAAGTTGTAATGAATTATCCCATCCTATTGCTAGGTGCATCTGATTACTCTGATCGTGTGTTCTGAAGAACTTGGTATTTGTTTCAACTTTGTTAATGATATACGCCAACTTATGTTGTTTCTAAATAACATTAAAAATAAATAAATCTTTAGGACCAAGAAAAAGTAGAATAAATTATCTCCTGTCCAAGTTAAAAGACTACCGCATTGGGTGGCGTCTCCATGACGTCATTTGGTAATGGGATCCGAGATTTTTCTTGCATTGGGTGGCGTCACGCAAATCTGAAATTCCAAAATTTTTTTTTTTTTAAATTTTTTTAAAAACATATTTAACATATTATAAGAGTGTTTAGAAGTTGAAAATAATAAAATTGCATTTTTAGAAGTCGTTTTACAATTTTAAGTTTAATTAAGATAGAAAATGAGTTTGAGATGGGATGATCCAAACATAGTCAAGAGTGGTCTCTATTTGTAGATCTCGAAAATACAAAGTCGTTGGTGATTTTTATTTATTTTTTGCATTTTTATTTTTCGAGTTATTCGCATTTAAAATTGGACAATAAAAAAAATTAAAAAAAAAAGTAAAGGGCAGGTGGCAGCAGCCAACCAATTGTCCCCCGTCACGTAGTGACGGGACTGTTGGCGCGTCAGACATGGTCTGACGAGCTGCATTGCAGCTCGTCTAAAAACCTGTGGACAGGAAAGCCTCATCATCTATGATAAATCAAGTGAGGTAGTGAACTATATCAAAAAGACAAGAACCACCTTCAAGGATCACCTCATCTGCAGAATGACAGAACCAAATACTGATCTTGACTATGAGTGTCTCCCATATGTCAAGGTATACAAATCCGGCCGTGTCGAAAGGCTCATGTACACCGACTCACTCCCTGCCCGAACTGATCCTAAAACCGGCGTTTCATCCAAAGACGTACCAAACATCATACCAGAAACTGAAGTTTACGTGAGAATTTATCTCCCTAAACTTAAAACCAGCAACGAAAAACTCCCTTTGGTAGTATACTTCCATGGTGGAGCTTTCATTTTGTGCACGCCCTCCACAACCCAATACCACAATTACCTCAATGCTCTTGTATCTGAAGCTCATGTCATTGCAGTTTCCGTGCACTACCGCAGAGCCCCTGAGCATCCTTTGCCTATGGCATATGAAGATTCTTGGCTGCGCTCCAGTGGGTCGCTTCCCATGTCAATGCTGACGGTCCTGAACCTCTGTTGAATGTACATGCTGACTTCCGTCGCGTGTTTCTCTCAGGTGATAGTGCTGGTGCAAATATAGTTCACAATCTGGCAATGGCAGCAGGGAGTTGTGAACCGGGGCTAAATTTGGAAATGCTGGGAATTGCATTAATTGACCCGTATTTTTGGGGTACGGATCCACTCGGATCGGAAATGCTGGATCCAGAGGCAAAGGCCCATGTGGATAAATTGTGGCCATTTGTGTGTCCGTCATGCCCGAGTTGTGATGACCCATGGATTAACCCGGTTGGAGTGGATGCCCCGAGCTTGGCAGAGTTGGCTTGTCATAGAGTGTTGATTTGTGTTGCGGAAAAGGATATATTGAAGGATCGAGGGTCGATTTACTTCCAGGTTTTGGGTCGGAGCGGGTGGATGGGTATGGTTGAGATCCATGAGTCAGACGGGTCGGGTCACTGTTTTCACTTGGCTGAATTGAGTGGTGAAAAGGCGAAGGAACGGATGGCCAAAATGGTTCGTTTCTTCAACAGGGATGCTCCATGAATCCTTTTAGTAGTCTACTTTTGGGTGTTTGGACCCAATATTTGCTTGAATGATCTGAGTTGTTTTATTTGGCCAATTTGAGTATTTTGTTATTCTTTCTCTCACATTTTGAATTGGAAGTTGGAACATGCCTCTTTTGTGTAACAGAGTCTTAACTATTTAGGTCGCTACAGTTGCCATGAATTGGGACATACTCCATTTCATTAAGTGTTACATTTCTTATTCTACGATCAATCTCGCGTTTTGGCGATTCTTTCTTAAACGATATTAATAAATAAATTATTAAAATTTAGTAATTAAATTTTTATTATATGATTTTATTAAATTATTTATTATTATCGTTTATGAAGAATTTGTCAAACTCAAACGATTAATGGTCGAAAGTTAAATGTAACACTTTCTCTGAAATGGAGGGAGCATCGACTTAGTATTTTACTATCATATTCACTATTTCGCACGGAGTACTCAAGAACTTGTTTTGAAATCACTTTGCTACCTTTGGGCCCTCACACCTTAGTCCTGCACCATCTCTGTTGGCCATGTTACGAATCACATAATAAGATAATGCAAGTGTTATTGTTTGGTCTAATGTGTTTCATGAGTTTTAGGGAAGGCGATGCATAACCAACAAACAATGCATTTACGTAAAAAGCTTATTTCAATCAAATGATCAGATAATGTCATCCGTCTTATAAGATGAGATAAGTGATTTTTTGTCTATATTTTAGTACTGTACCGATATCAATTATTATTATTACTATTATTATATTATTATTGTAACAAAGCCAATAAGTATTAATATTATGATTGGTGAGTAAGTCTCCCCAGTGACAACATTAGATAAGGATTAAAAGACCGACAAACATTACCATTATAGTAAAAAACATTACAGGTTTTAACTAAGAATATTATTTTATGATTGGTGAGTAAGTCCCCCAAAGGACCAACATTAGAGAGGGACTAGGAGACCGACAAACATTATCACTATAGTCGGAAACATTACAGATTTTAACTAAGAACATTGTTTATAATACACGTATAAAAGGATATAAAATGTTTACTCACAAAACATTATTGATATCATTTAAAATATTACACTTAGACTTAATAACATTAGAAGTAAGTATAGTAAAAGGGAAGATTTTCCTAATATATAGAAAAATCCAGTCTTCACAATAAAGAACCGGTTAGAACCACTACAAACCCACAAGATTCTTTATATAAATACTAAAAAAACAATCTCTCACAAAATTCATACCACTCAACCATCTTTCTCTCTCTACAAAAACTGACATTCATACTCACTCTCTCGACTGCTCCACCCACCGTCATCCCCACCCGCACCCCCGCCGTCTCCACCGGTGCTGCTGCTCGCCGTGATTCTCCTCCTCGGTTTCATCATCTTAGAACATCCTCTACCACCCAATCCGACCGGCATTCACCGTCACATCACTCAAATTCCTCCAATTCAACCTGTTATGGAGAAATCAAACAGAAGTACAATTTGATTTGATTTGATCGTTTTCATGGCAGAAGAATCGGTGGAGGTGGATGTTTCGAATGGCGATTCGTATCACAAGTATAAGTTGAGGCTCAAGGATCAATCGAAGGTATTATTTCTCATTCAATTCATTGATTATTGCTATTTGTCTGAGTCTCTGTGACTCTGTGTGTGTTTGTTTATTAGAAATTTGGTGTGAGTGAGTTTTGATTTGAGGTGATTTTGAGGATTGGGCGTTTGATTGTTGCTTTGTTGTTTTTGTGACTGATTATTGTGAAGAAAGTGGCTGAAACAAAATATTGATGTCACCTGTTCAGTAAAACAATTGTGTTCATACTTCATACATCTTCAGAGGTTTTAGATGCTAGAGAACGCATATATCCCGTCCTCCGTGGAAATTTATGGAATCCTTACAATATCCATGGGCAATTTTTTTCCAGACTAGTACATCACATAACAAAATGGTTTTCTGGAAAATGATGCTAGTAGAAAAGATGTGCCGGCAGTTTATGAAGGCTAAAGTAAGATGAAGTGTATTTACAAAGCTGATAACAGATGGTTCTTTGTCCAAAAATAATCGATAGACAATATTTGAAATTTGAGATTACTGATCAACATTGCAGTGATTTATGTCCTGTTCCATAATCTTCCTCAATCTGTAAAACAAAAACCGTCCTGGTTTAGTTTTGAATCTCCTGAAAGAACCTTAAGAATTCTCATCCCCCATTGACTTCACTCAAGTATTGCTGTTTTAGCATTTGGGTTGATAGTTAATTCTTATCGGATCAATAAACATCCACCTGGCTCTCCAAAGATTGAATACTTAAAATAATGTAGGAACATTGAAACGAAGCAAATTATCAGGTTTTATAATCTGGGATACTAATGGGGACGCTGTCTTCACAATCTCATGTGTGGGAAAAGCTGATCGATACCTTACCAAATACTTGGTTCAAATTATAAGTTCAAGTCCAGACTTGTAACTTGGTCAATTCCAGTTTCTAGTCACAATTGGCTGTTCGCGTGTTGCCATGAGGGTTTATGCTTCAACATCTTAATTTACTACTTGTAGTGATATTAGTGCTTAGGAGCGAAAGTTGGCTAAATAAGTTTATACTTCTATATTTAAAGGAAAAGCTAGATGCATCTGAACTAAAAGTGCAAACGAGTGAATTCTCGGACAAATTTTGTTCAAGTCCTCTTGAAGTTAAGAGTTGCTTCTACATAAATGTGTGCCTCATCACTAGGATAAATAAAGATGCCTTTTGCGGTGTACAAGTCCTCTTCAAGTATTAGATTAAGGCTCTTTCTCTTCAATGTAATCGAATCGAATTGTAGTATAAAAATAAACTAAGCAGAACTGAGCTGAATGGATCTGAACTGAACTGAATGAGTTTTCAGATGAAGATAACAGAGCCTAAGTTATGTTAACAACTTAACACTTACATCTTTTAGCATTTCTTCGTGTTTTTTTTTCCTTCCATTCCAGATAGCTATTGATGATATGTTCATTGTCTTCATATGCATTCTGTTGAAGATTTTGCGCATCCATGGCATTTCAGACTTAATGCTGTCTTATAAAATGAATAAACTGCGTGTTTTATTACTTTATACTCCCTCCGTCCCGCATAACTTCATACATTTGACATTTTTAGCCGTCCTACAGAACTTCATACATTAATAAAAAAGGAAGCTATCCCACACCAACAAATAATAAACAATTTCAACTTCACACACAAATTATACATCTTGCCACTAAAAGTACATTTTTTTCCACCTTTTAAAAAAAATATTGTATCGTTACTTTAAGTTGTCACCTAAAGCTACGCGCCAACCCT
Source organism: Plantago major (assembly GCA_026545765.1). Classification (NCBI taxonomy): domain Eukaryota; kingdom Viridiplantae; phylum Streptophyta; class Magnoliopsida; order Lamiales; family Plantaginaceae; genus Plantago; species Plantago major. The sequence continues at coordinate 32,930,578 of CM048839.1, forward strand.
AATGTATGAAGTTTTCCGGGACGGAGGGAGTAGCTAGGAAGATATTGAATTTGAAATCTCCTTCTCAAATGAATTTAGTGAATTCATGTTACAATAAGAAAGTTGTATTGTGTAGATTGGGTTCATTGAGAGCTATTCAAAAGTATCAAGTCATTCTAATTTGTCATTGTTCCCTAATGAGATTGAGTGTTTCAATTGAAATGACATGGAGTTGTAATTGCGGACGCTAAAGAGTCTTTTTCTCCATTCTCCAAATATATACTGGGCAGGTATACTTTTTTGTCCAAGTGTATTCATTTGTAGTTTGTGAAATAAAAGGTAAGATGAAAAAAATATATCACAAACTAACATAGATCTTTCATCATCATCGTCATGGAGATTATTATTCTCGACTGTTTGTTGTTAGTCTGCTTATTCATACATGGACATTGTCTGGAGATTTATTTGATACTCAGTAGAATTTGTGCTCCTGGTTTTTGCCTGTTTTCAATTTATGTTGACATTTAATGTTGATACAGCAACGAAGGGGCAGTGGCGAGTTTTCAGCACTGACAATGAGCAGGGTGCGTATGTTAGGGAGTGGCAGTGAGGAGGAATGAAGGAAAAGAGAGTGAAAAAGGGGCATAGCTATGAGGTTTAATGGGTTTCTGGCAGTCAACTTTTTTCTTTTTTTGAACTTTTGTCGCTATTACATGAGATCCCTCAGTTTCATGCCTACATTAAACTGCTCCACAGAGGAGGTACCAGTAGCCGGCTATAGCCAAAACGCAACGTGACCCCAACAGATCAATAACACTACAGCAGAGCAGAATATGATGAAAAAAATATGGACATGTGACTCAGCAAACACTGAATTATCTACAATATTATCGAAAGATGGAGAAACAGAGAAAATCTAACAACAAATAAGGCTAGCACTAGGTGATTAAACAAAGGGAAATCATGAAACTTCCGGGTCCGGGCTATTGGATAGAAGGAAAGTAGGAAATTCAAACTCTATTAGAAATGTCTCCTAATTATTCTGAATTACAAACATCTAATATAATGAAGCAAGTTATCATTTTTTATTCCTAAAACAGTCCAATTATAGGCTCATAACAAGATCGAAGGAGAGTAGAGCTGATATGGTCACTAACTCACCATATTTAACATGGACACACTCAATATATTCTTCCGGTTTTACTACGATTTAAATAGCTTGCCTCAAATGAAATGACTAGAGGTCTCAGTCTGAATCTAAGTTGCTCTATTATCCATCTGCTTAAATCTGAGAGAATGCTCTGAAGAGAAGATTTGTATTTATCTTTGAAGACTTCATTTGTCCTTTTGTTGTCAAAATCAGTTCCTGTATATATGTGTTCTACTTTCTGATATCTTCTGATGCTGTTTACAGAGGCAGTTGAAATCTGGAGGAAAGAAAAGTTGAAAGAAGCAACAAAGATTGTTAATGGCGAACCTGTAAATTCAACTCTTTTGCCTGAGGAAACGGGTATGTAGAGTCTTATTATCACAAACTGATTGGGGTCAGGGGAGAGGAAGGGCGTGCACATAGAATTGCATAGACCTTCTGGTTAACAATTGATCGAAATAAAGGAGAAATATTTACTATCAGAATATAATCAAGTATTTAAGTTTATTTTATATAATTATTTTTCCGGTATGGTTTAGAATAATTTGTGGTCAAATGGAGCCCAAAAAAGGTCAACAAAACAAAGTGGGAAACTAATACATGGCGGAGGAAGTACTAACTGAATTTCATTCGCTATTCTTGGTATACTATGACAATCCACTTTCGTTGGCTTGCAGATGCTCTTGTCGATGTTTTGAGTACTAAATGGCCTGAATTAGCTGAAAATATTGGTCTGTGGATACCAGTTGAAGTAATCAATAAAGAGCATGATGACAAACCAGATGGGGAAGAGGAATTTGGTAAGGATTTGTTTCTTCCATGTGATTCCAAGAAATCCATATAGTATTATATCCCTCTATCAACAAGCGAGCCAGGTCAAGTAAAATATAATTAAATAAGTATTTTGCCTACGATGTTGATAAGAAAAACAATGCTCAAATGAGGCCTGAGTGAATGGGTCAAAATAAATTTAAACAAATTTATGAATTTAATCTCAGAGGTGGTTTGTGGAACTAAACTGTAAATATTGCTTGTTAAACTATGTGCATTTTTCTTGGGGATAAGCTGAGAAAGATACTTGTCAACTAATTTGTCAGCTTCTACATTGAGATTCATCTATGTTTTCCAGACAGTGAGATATTACCTGGCAGACAGCTTCCACCTGAATGTCGTGCTGAACTTCATACCGACTATGACGGTGCCGCTGTGAAATGGGGCCTTACCAACCCAAAAGAGTCCGCATATGATTGTTGCATGGCATGTTTAGATCAAGCTAAGCGAGCCAAACCTGGTGATATGAAATGCAACGTATGGGTTTATTGCCCGTCTGAGACTGGGTGCCACTCTCCAGACATTTATGAACACAAGAATCAGGAATGCTGGCTGAAATATGTAACTTTCTGTCTCAGTTTCATGAAGCTTATTTCTCTTTTTTTTTCCCTTCAAGTTTACAATGCAAGGGAAACTAGTCTATCTAGGAACATGCCAATTCTCTTAAGAACACCTGATGCCTGTGTAATATGAAACTTAATTCCAAATCCTCCATGTTATTCTGATGCTCAGAATTCCTCCACTTTTCGAAACTCTGACTAAAACCCTTTCCTTTAAACAGTCTGCACTTTTTTTTGGTAATATGCAAAGAAAGTGCAAAGTTTTTGAGAACACAAGGATGCTGTGCAATAACAATAGTGGAAGAAAATTTGGTGCAAGTTGCATCTACTGCAGGTTTTTATGCTATCCTGCTATGATTTCAGGAAATTGCTGATTAAACTTTTTTTTTCTTTCCGCAGGCAGAAAAACCAAGGGTAACTTTTAAGGGCATGTACTCTGAAAAATATCGAGCTTCTCATCCGAATGCACCATTAGTTGTTCCATGGGTTTCTGGTGTTGTCCGCTTATGAGATATATATAGAAAGAAAATTTGTCATTGCTTCTTAAAGATATGGAACAGGGTCTTGAAGTGAGCCCCATGAGGTTTGAACATTGCGTTCTTCTCTTTCTTGCGGAGGCAGTGATACGATACCCTTTGTGTTAGTTCTGACTTGATTCTTTTTGTACGAGGCGATAAGTTCATAACATCGTGGTGTTGTTGTCTAATTGAGAAGCCACACGGCATGGTCATGGTTCTGTAAAAGGTCAAGACATGGGAAATTTTTTGCTGATGGATGTAACAATAGAATTCTCTTTCAATGTATGATTTTGGGAAGTTATATTACAGAGATGTTAACATTGTAGTATGTAATTGGTAATGGATAATATTGTCCACTTGTTAATCTTAATGCATGTCCATATTGGATCTTTTGATTTGATAACTGTATTGTTATGTTTATCCCCAGCGTTCATTTTATGTGAGAGGGTGTGGACTGATTACCACCAAGTGTTTCAACCATAGCAGTGTAAAATTTAGTTTGAATAGATGAAATTTGTCAAAACTTGCAATTTGGGAATTGATGATTTGTTACAAGATCAAGATAGATAGATTACACATTTGAATCTGTATCACGTTTCTTTCATATACTGAATGTTGGAGAGAAGCATACGTGTAGTGTGTATTTCGTTTGCAAAATGAATGACACTAATCACGTTAAGTCACTAAATTCGCCTAGTGGTGAAAGGATGAGTAATGCACATAGGGTGTTTGGTCAATGTATGGATGAGTTAAGTGATTTTACAACACATGGAGGGGTGTTACATTGTGCTAAAATTCATGTTAATAAAGTAATATTATCGAGAAACAAGCCGCAAAGGTGAAACAGGCACAAAAACTTGAAGTCTTGCCCTGGAACAGGGCAGGTCGCAACCTTCATTTTATGTGGCGAGACTAGGTTGCAACCTAGTCAAAGTGTTCCTAAGACTGCATGTTGCGACCTGATTTGAAAGGTCACAACTATTTCGAAACTTGTGGATTTTTTTCTCTTTTCATGAATGTATACAATTTTTAAAGTGTATAATTGAGTTTCATCCAACTTGTCAATTGTCATTGTTAGATGAATGTGTAACACACTTGCAGAAGGGTTGTAAACACTCGGGAAAGGTTGGAATGTAATATATATGAAATGAAATTCATTTTTTAAGGGTGATCATTACATCATCTTCCCCTTTCTTGCTCTCTTTTTTTACATTATCTATACTCAAACTAAGATCAATAAAGACTTAGCTATGGAGTGCTCTTTAGTCATTTACCAAATTTTATTCTATGTGAAGTTTGCCACAACACCGTATAAGCACAATTGTTGGGCAAATAAGTCTTTTGGGAGATACATTTACATGTCCACTCTCCGTGTTTTAATTTTATGAAAATCCTACTTCTTGTTCATCTTCATGTTCTCAACCCCTCACCCAACTTCACTCAATTTGTCCTATTTTTGAAGTTAAGTTACTATAACTTGAACTATTTAGTCATACAAATAAAAACATCATTCTAGATAGATCATTTATATCTCCTCAAATTGAGAATTCTAACTAATTCTCATGGTTGTGATTGAACCTCACGACTTGAATAATCATTTTAAATTAATCTATATTAAATAGTTTTAGTAATTATAAATCGTAACATATGAGGTGTATAATTTACTTATACATCTTATTTATGTAATTATAATCCGTGATTTAATAAAAATTGCTTCTTTAGATTATCTCGAATCGGAGGTGTTAGGTGAGTATGGATGTCTTATATTGTAATTTTGTGAAAGTGGGGTGAACAAGATATATACATCATTATCAAGATCAATTATTTAGGCAAATACCAATCCCAAGCTAATGGCCACTAATTAGTCAGTATACCTAGACCAATCCATAAAATAATGTCGAAGCCCAAATTAAGACCAAATAGAAAAAAACAAAGTCATGAAATGACATCAAGGAAATATCAATAATAATGAAAGAATATTATGATTCCAATTTAATTATTCTCCTTTTCTATTTTAAAAACAAGTTATTTATCACTCATCTTTTTGCTGAATTGAGCACAGAATGGTAAAAATATAATTAAAAAATACAATGGATAATAATAAATTAATAAAAAATAAATTTATAGGGGTTTAAATTTTAGTACCATTTTTGGAATGAATATTTATTATTGGAACATATAAAAATGGAAAGTTGATATGTATTAATGCGGACGGATGAAGTATAGTTAAGAATTTTGAAATATAATTTGAAATTAATGAACGTGTGAGATTGAAATAAGATATTGAGACGGATGGGGTATTATTACTCCTCCCATTCCCAAACTTAATTTTTCATTTTCCATTTTAATCTGTCTCAAATCTTCTCCCTCTTAAAATGAAAATTCCATCTTCCACTTTATTGAGTCCGGACGGAGGGAGTATGCCTACCACACAATATATAAAACATTTATATTTAATCATGTTTCAAGCCCACCAATTATAGAAAAGAAATACACTCATGCTGTATACTATTCTACTGAAATACCGCATGAGCCAAATTAAAAGGATCATCTTTGAGTACAAACACAACAAGTACTAATACATCGGATTTTCTCAATGGTAGGTGAACAAATTCAGTTCATCCTCTCTGCATAAACAGAGGTGAGTTCTTTGTTCAACCCTCATTTGTTTTTCAGCTCAATCTTCGATCAAGAAATGTAATTCGTTTAAAGACTCGTTTTTTATGGTGTTTTGATTGCCAAGGTTCAAAGAATTAGGGGTTGGTTTAATGCAATTGAAATTTGTGGTGGAAGAATAGAAATTTGAGAAAGACCCCATTTTTCTTTTCTGTTTGTTACATGAATTTTATGGTTGTTCATGTACTAACTCAGTGCTCACTGTGATCTTTAGGGATTCATTTACTTCGATTATGATTTGCAGTATTCTGTGCTTGATGTACAGGTATACAGTTGAGTGATTGATGGCTGTAAATACGTGTTTTCGCCTTCGATTCGTGCTAGTATGCCTGCTGTAATGTGGAATCCCTGTACTTTAGTGGACATAGTTGCAGGAATGGATTATCTTGGAGTTTTGCAAGATTATGACCCAAATGTTGCCTTTGCAGATTTCTTATGGTGGATTTGAGTGTTGGAAGAAACTGTTATTGGAAGATACCGACTGCGAATTCTTGGCTTGACACTGTTTATTAGGTGCATTGAGTCTTCCACAGCTCATAAACATGAGTTCAAGAGAAGACAAGTCCAAGTGGAATGTGTTTGAAGCTGTGAATGTCATAACCATAACACCTGAAGCGCTAATGGTGGAGATCAATTCTGCCATAACCGCGCTTGAGTATGCTCGTGCTGCTGCTCTATTACAATCTCCACGCCCTTCTGTTTCGAACACCAGGGGTATTAGGAACCAAAATACAACATTGACTTCTCAATAATGATGCCGGTCTGGTGTGTCAAATAATCTCATCAAATTTATAAATAGTCAATATATAATCATTTTTAGGGAAAGTGATATTAATTGATATTACTATATAATAATTACACTAACCAAACGAGTGAATCCATCCAAGGCTATAAAACAATAAGAAACCAATCCAATAATCATCTCTAACCAACCATAAAAAAACCCTCAAACATGTCCATTCCAAAAACCTCCATGGAAACAAAAGCTATCATCCATGACGTTCCACCATACCTAACAGTCTACTCAGACGGAACCGTAGACAGATTCCTCGGCACCGAAACCTCACCACCATCTCTCAACCACCAATCAGGTGTATCCTCCAAAGACATCCTCATCAACCCGAAAACCGGCCTCTCCGCCCGCCTCTACCTCCCAACCAACCTCAACCATGACAACAAGCTCCCCGTCGTGGTCTACTTCCACGGTGGAGCATTCGTCATATCATCGGCTTCCGATCCTTTGTACCACAACATGCTCAATCTGCTTGTCAAAGAGGCGGGGGTTGTTCTTGTTTCGGTTGACTACAGATTAGCTCCTGAGAATCCTCTTCCGACAGCTTACGATGATTCGTGGGAATCGTTGGAATGGGTTTATGAGCATATGTCTGGTGATGGGAGTGAAAGCTGGTTGAAGGAACATGGTGATTTTGACAGGGTGTTCTTGGCAGGGGATAGTGCTGGTGCTAATATTTCTCATCACATGGCAATCAGATTATCAGAACATAGGGACCAAGGTATGTTCGTGTTGGGTATCTTTTACACGAAATTCCGTTTAAGTTTGACCATTTGTGTGAAATGATTCAACGTTTTGTATTTGTATATCGATTTTCGAAATTGATCCTACAAAGTTTCTATTGCAATTTGCAACTAACCAGCCATACACTATCACTATGCATACCTCACTTTATATCACATTTCTTAATCCCGTTCGTGTAATTTTTGTGTCTGTAGAAGTGGTCAAATCTTAAAAGTGGAACTAAGTGATTTTTCCCACGTTTACCTCGAAGCAAAGTCTATTGATCCTGTGAAACAAGCTGCTAGGAAAAAGGTTTTATATGAAAATGAGTCTATTGAGCTTGTTTTACATGCTCAAGTATTTATGGTATATTTAATCAATAAAATCTTAATTTTATTTTCATTTTACTTAAAATTATAAAAGTATAGCATTTGATATGAAGTTAAAACTTTAAATTAAGGAATATTTAGATGTTTGTAACTATATTTTTTTAATTTTAATTGTTAGCTAAACACTTATGAGTAGTTATAAAATTATTTGTTTACCAAAATGTATGACTTACATTCACAACTAACTGACAATAGGTGGGAGATCCCTTAAACTTAAAGTAATGCACATGGGGTCAGAGACTTTTTGGTAATAATGTTCCATTAATGGCGGTGGTGCCATTAATCATTTATCTCTAATTTTATAGGGTAAATTTGTGTATAGATTTCATTGAATATTAGTAAATACCATATCACTATACACAAGCGTTATTTTTTAATTTATACGTAATTAACAAGCAAAACTTCCTCTGGCAGAACAAGCAAAACTCAAATCAATGAAGATCTCAGGCATTCTGATGGTGCAGCCCTATTTCTGGGGAGAGGAAGCCATCGGGGCCGAAGCCGAGAATCCAATCTTCAAGAGCGTCGTCGACCAGTGGTGGCGATTCGTATCTCCCTCTGATGGAGGATGCAACGACCCGTGGATCAACCCCTTTGCAGAGGGGGCTAAAAGCATAGAGTTGTTGGGGTGTGACAAGGTTCTTGTGTGCATTGCTGGGAATGATGTTTTGAGGGAAAGAGGAAGACTTTACTATGAGACACTTGAGAAGAGCAAATGGGAAGGAAAAGTTGAGCTGTTTTTCACAGAAGGAGAAGATCATGTGTTTCATATCCTTGATCCTACTAGTCAAAATGCCATCAACCTCATCAAACACCTTGCTCAATTCATCAATCGGAAACTTATATGGCATTAGTATAAATAGGGGGAGTGTACCATGCATATTTGGATAATTTTACTTTACAGTAAGTTTATCTGCTTTTATCACTACTTGACCTTTCTTTTTGTGTTTCCAATAAATAATGCTCTGCTTTTCTGGATTTTCTTGTTTGTACATGAAGTTTGATATATAATCGGTTCATGTTTAATTTATCTCATTCTTGTCTTGTTGAAGTTTGTAAAGGTTCAATACCTCCAATGTTAGGATCTCTCACTTGGATTTTTAAATGTTAGGGACTTAACCACTGGTACACTTTCTCACATAAGATGTAACTATCACACATGAACCTCACACATTCTATTAGAGGATATACTAGTGGTTACACCCATAACATCTAAAAAAAAAAAAAAAAAACTCTCTTTAGTAGCATCTTTCTGTTGAGAACCTGGGGTATCTAACAACTTTACAATATGCTGCCTTTTGGGATACCTCCAATGTAAGGGTAGTACGAGATTAGTTTATATTTATTTGAAATAAGTCTTCGTGAATACCTAGAACTAGAAGATGATGTATCAGCTAGTTGATTTCATAGGATACCTCCAGTAGCTTCTTAATTAAAACAATACACTAGCTAATTTATTTTACATTCAAATTCTGATCAACAAAAGAGTACTATGTCTGGGGCACCAACTTTACAAATTTACAAAACATGAACGACAAATATTATGGACATAACCTTAAGAATATCTATCGGTATTATACATGAATATAAAATATAAGTTCTTGTTAATAATATTGTAAGTTTATTTTTATATTAAAACACCATCGTTTACACTTTACATATAAGCTAGTTGGTGAAACACAACATTAATATTGAATTACATGACATAATAATATAAAATGTTTACTCATAAAAAAAGTAATTTGGTATAAAACATTTTAGTTTTACTTCATCAACCCGTCCATTTTTTACTTAGAAATAGACCCTCCCTTGCAAGATTTTGTGCTAACAAATTACATAGGGCCGCGTTAAACGCATAACACTTTTTATTAAACGCAAAACACTTTTTAACATATTGCAAAAAGTACCTCAAGTAGTATAAATATGAAAATTGATCCCATATTTATGTTATATTCCACAAAACCCCACATTTTCACAATTATATAATCGTAAACATATAACAACACAATACGATAACAAAAACGCATGTCTTCCAAGTATTGGCCGGACTTTGGCAACTATGACGGATCTGAAGAGGTATTAATTTGTTCATTATCTTAATTTAATATTTCATAGGTGTTTATTATTAGTTTATTGCGTTCGTATTTTTAAATTAATTAAGATTTCATTAGAATTTCGAAAAAAATGCGAAAAAACCGAAAAAAAAACGAATACGCTGTTGTTATGGCCGCCACAACCGCCTGGCAGCTTGGGGTTGCCAGCAGTCACCGGCATCCGGTCCGTTTTAATTGGTTTTTTTATTTTTTTTCTTTTTAAGTGCCGTTTAAGTAATTAGACTATATTTTGGACAGTTTTTTACTAATAATTTTTAAAAAAGTGATTAGTTATATTATTTTAGCGTATATGATTTGATTAAATTTGTTTTTATTTGTTTCTGACATTGATCTTATGTTTGAATTTGTCAGCGTTTCCTTCGACATTTGTTCTCTATTATTCTTCAGACTACCATATGTAGTAGAATTACGCATGGAAGCGATCTAACAGGATTGTTGAAGAATATAACGTTAACCATTTGGGATGCACCCATGACCAATAGGTTTTATTTTGAGGCTCTTGATTGTAGTCCGAACGATGTAATGAGAGGTCCCGATGGCAGGGAATTGAACAAGACGTTTGGTGGATTATTAGTTGTCGTATTTGGTGCGGATTTCAGACAAATTTTGCCCGTTGTACCAAAGGATAGTAGGCAAGATATAGTTCACGCCTCTCTCTGCTCATCTAAAAAGTTTTGGAGATCATGTCGTGTACTGAAGCTTACAAGCGTCAGCAATTATTAGACATTTCATATTAATTGTCATGTTTATTCTAATTTATACAGTTCAAAGTGTATATTATTCATATCAATTCATAATATATTGACTTTATATTATATGATAACAGTCTGGCCGATCACACATTGAGAATGAGACTATTAGGGAGTTTGCTGAGTGGTTGTTGAAAGTTGGAGATGGTGAAGTTGGTGGTATTAATGATGGTGAGGTAGAATTCAAATTACACGAAGATATTCTTATCCGCTCCACTCTTGAATCAATTGATGCAATCGTTAAAAGTACATATCCTAGCTTATTATCACATGTCGGTGATGGTCAGTACTTCCAGGATAGAGCTATTCTTGCTCCAACTATTGAGATATTCCAGGAGGTGAATGATTATATAATATCAATTTTTCCTGGAGATGCCACCGAATTTATGAGTTCAGACGCCATTTGTCCTGATGAAGATGATATCGTAAATAGAGATGACGTTTACTCCGTTGGGTTTCTGAACATTATTAGGGCATCTGGAATACCAAATCATATAATTAGATTGAAGATAGGCGCTCCTATTATGCTAACCAGGGACATTGACCAATCCGCCGAGCTTTGTAACGAAACTAGATTGATTGTCACTACAATTGTCAAACATGTTATTGAGACGAAGACTATGTATGGAAAGAACGCGGGAGTGAAGGTTTTCATACATGGGATGGTACTCACACCTACCTTCTGATCTTACTAAGTTTCCATTAGATTTCGGCCATGCTGCAATAACAATAAACAAGAGTCAAGGATAACCACTAGCTCATGTTGGACTCTACCTCCCGAATCCCGTTTTTAGTCATGGTCAACTATATGGTGCATTCTCGAGAATCACATGCAAGAAAGGCCTAAAGGTTTTAGGGCTCGATGGGTGAAGGCAATCCAATCGATACAACAACCAATGTAGCTTACATAGAGGTGTTTAACAATCTTTGAGTTATGATTTTTTATAGTGACAAACATTATATTTCAATTAGTATTTATGTTCAAGTAATAACTAAATTTTTCGTACGCCATTATGCAGTTGACGATTACTCATCGCTTTGAAGATTGTAATAAATTATTTTTAAATATTATTTAGTTATATGATGTATTCACACTTGAATTGTTTTACATTTATGTACCGTTTGTTTTACATTTAAGACATAGTACTTTAAATCTTGTGAAAAGTTAAGTACTAGTACTCTACTAAAATCCCTAGTTAAAATAACATCGTACAAGTGGTTATGATCTTCATGCTCATTGTCGTCCTCCTCGACCCCATCATAACCCGGCCCAAAAATGGCTTCTTCACCATCATCATACTCCGGTGAAGGTATAAAATATCTCGGTTCGTCATCATTTAAGGGAGGTTCTTCGTCTGAATCCGTTGGATATCTATCCAGATCAATATATGGATTACGCTGATAAATTCAAACATAAGATCAATGTCAGAAACAAATAAAAACAAATTTAATCAAATCATATACGCTAAAACAATATAACTAATCATTTTTTAAAAAGTATTAGTAAAAAAATGTCCAAAATATAGTCTAATTACTTAAACGGCACTTAAAAAGAAAAAAAAACCAATTAAAACGGACTGTCGCTAGAAGTTGCCAGATAAATTTTGTACGCCACAACAACAGATTCGTTTTTTTTTTTTCGCGTTTTTTCCGAAATTCTAATGAAATATTAATTAATTTAAAAATACGAACGCAATAAACTAATAATAAACACCTATAAAATATTAAATTAAGATAATGAACAAATTAATACCTCTTCAGATCCGTCATAGTTGCCAAAGTCCGGCCAATACTTGGAAGACATGAGTTTTTGTTATCGTATTGTGTTGTTATGTTTTTACGATTATATAATTGTGAAAATGTGGGATTTTGTGGAATATAACATAAATATGGGACCAATTTTCATATTTATACTACTTGAGGTACTTTTTGCAATATGTTAAAAAGTGTTCTGCGTTTAGTAAAAATTGTTCTGCATTTAACATTCCTGATTACATAATAAGCTAACTGGACTAATACTAGTTTATGTAGCTGAAATTGAGAATTGACAAGATAGTTGATTTTATATTTAACAAGTAAACTAGCTCATCCGCTTCTATTTTCAACTAAATAATCAACTAGTATTGACTATTTGCCCAGCTACTAACTTATAAGCTAGGACAAAATAAAATGATTATAGAAAATCAGAACTCACCAAACCAATATGAACTCTGGCTTTAATCAAGTTAAAGGTAAACCGATTGTGTGTATCCCATTTGTACAAAGTACTTCCAAGTGTTGCAGTGTACGAACACACAACATTATACTAAGTCGCTATATCACCAGGGAGCCATAGTTTAAAGAATGAACATGTGTCCATGTCTAGAAAGTCCAACTGAGAATTTAGAGATCTTCAATTATAAACCTAACAAATGGATCTCATAAGATATAGATGACATATAGAATCTCTCTCAGTCACAGGTCGGTCGCATCCTAACAGTTGGATAGTGATATAAATTAGGTCATTTGACAGAACACCAAAATATTATACACAAGCAATCATAATCATAAATCATAATAATCAGCACATATACTTGGACTTTCCTACTGCTGAGATGTACCATAAGCTAAAAAAAAAAAAAAACAAAACCATTGATAGCAGGATAGAGACCTTTCTCTCAAGCCTTTGGATATTAAGTTCAAAAAAGTTGAGCATCAGAGTCAAACTAGGAATCATACCGGACGATAACAACGGGCAACAGTTATTGCGTCCGAAAATGGAACAATTTGATTAACAAAGTACTTCCCATTATCTCAACTGAAAATAAAATAAAATCAGAAGACAACTGTGTCAAGCATTGTCCCCAGTGTCTGAACAATATTTGAGGACATCAAGTTCGAGACGTGTTCCTCCAGATGTTTCTTAGCATCTTGCCTTCCGACATTAGCAATGGCTAGTTTCTCAGGCGACAGTTCATCCTCCTCCTGAACTGCTTTGTTATACTTGTCAGCTAGACTTAACATCTCCTGCAAAACAACATAATTTTTAAACAATAAAAATGGTTGAAATATGTATTACATTGATGAGTTCACGGCTAAATGTCTCGAGAATTGGTCAGCAATAGTATAATAACCCCATACCATTGATTAGCATTATCCTTTAGAAAGTGATGGAACTATAGAAAATCTGACGGTCAACATGATCAGAATTTAAAGGCATGAGTACAAGCTTTGCTCTTAATGATGCAGAAACAGTAAATTTATTTGAATCCAGAAACATTCACAGTTGCTTAGTTATGTAAACCACATAAAGCCTGATGCAGGAGAATTTTTTTTGACATGATATGAATCAAGATATCTACACTTATTAAAGCCTAACAAGGTGTATTGCCTTATCCGTTCCTACGTGTACTATACGGAATCCTGGCACGTCAGGATTCATAAGACACTCTCGATAGAACATCTCAAGTCAGAAAAGGATCAACGGATAAAGTCATGAAAGTAGATACATCCATGGGTTGGGGTATGTGATTTTGGTTTTTGAAATAAAAAATAATAATCAATCCATGACCTTATCAAAGAACAAAGAAAGACTATCTGGAAGTCTAGAAGTATTAAATTACCTGGACAGTTTGCTCGTTCGTCTTGGAGTGAGTATCAAACCGTTCTAGAGTTAAACCATCTGCCCATTTCTTCTTGTTAAGATTCAGGAGCATCTTCTCCTCAAGTTCATTCTTCCTGTAGTTGATGGCTATGGAATAGTAATGCCTGTTCAATCCATGAATCAAGGCCTGCAGTAAAATTATTTTCAAAAGATTTAGACATCCAAAGTTGTTTAATCAAAATAAAAGACAACTTAAAAGTTGGGTAATTACTTGGATTGATGGTTTATTGAGATGACCCAAATTTGATGTTGTCTGTCTTGGCTCTTGACCAAGCATCATAGTTTGGGGGTTTATTATACGGAAAGCATCAATAACAACTTTCCCTTTAACACTCTGTATAGGATCGATCACAACTGCAACTGCCCTCTGATTCAGAGCTTCAAAACTCTACATGATATGAAAGCCACCAAATTCTCAGCGCTCAAATAAATTCAATTTCAGATAAATCAACAATACAAGTCATAGTGTAGAAGCACTTTTAGCGAGTGAAATGACCCAAATTGGATGTTGATTATGTACTACACAATGTAGGGATAACATACTTTTTCTTGGGTAAAACTAGCTATCTTATGCTGCATTAATAAATTCCTCTCGACTGACCTACACAAGGATAACACTGACAATATGTTTGGAAGAAAACGGGGTGATTATAAATGTTCCACTCTTTGCTAAATAATAAGAAAGGTTAATCAAGTGTTGTTTGCTGTTTCCTGTGAAGAATGCAATTTCTATACCACACGAGAAGAAGAAATGCCATGGAGCAAATAAAGAAACAAACATTACTTAAGAAGCAACTTAAGAAGTATACCAGCAGACTTGTCAGGCCAAGCGGCAATATAAAATCGAAGGCTATTAAATTTCATAAAGTTTCATTACTGGAAGAACTCAGGCGAGAAAGAACAAAATTATTCAACATTAAACACATAAAAGTAGAAAAAAATAAGCAAGACGCATTACAAAATAATAATGTCTCTGATATAAATGTATATTAAAGACAGATAATTCATGTAAACATCTGTATTCAGCTAAACAGCCTAAACTTAAACAATAGAAAATGGGAGCGTAATAACCTGCTGGGTATTGATATCCACACCAGAAAGCCAGCATCCAAAACCCGGATGTGAATGGTACCACCCTACCACCATCTCAGGTCTGCAGCATAAAACAAGATGGAGAAAATTGTTACATTCATGGGAAAAACTGGAAATGCAAGAGCTATCTAATAAGAGAATTAAAATGAGACTTATCAACAAATAGCTCAGCAATCAATTCCTTCAAACACATAGTAATGTACCTAAACTTGGAAATTCATACAGATGAAATAAATCATTTTTAGCCAGTAATTGGGCCTTTTGTAATGCTCATATAATATCTCAGGTGATTGTAAATATCATCTAAATCAGAGTCCTCAAGTTTTAGTGCAAGGGAAACATTTTCATGCTGAGAGAGGGCAGGATATAACTGAAGTAACACTAGAGTATTTGCAAGAATCGGAGAAAAAAAAAAAAAAAAAAAAAAGAAGGCATCCCATCTATAAATCAGACTCTCATCAATTACTTCATATTGGTAACGGCAACGACTAAGAACTTAAAGAAATACTCCCAAAACAGAACATTCGGAACTACCATAGATAGATTCAGAGTTTTTATTAATTACAGAATCAGTCTAGGGGATCATCTAACGAAAATTAAGAGTGATCACAGTCAGGAATCTCAGCCTTAACTTCAGATTCTCATTCCTTCCCGTCTATGCCGCTACGAAACGGACGAAAATTTTCGGATTCAGAAGCCGGCGATATGAATAGCACTTGGAGTCTCGATATTACTTAGTTCCGACGATACGCGTGCAGTTCACGAGAGTACCAGCCGTCAGCCGAATTGTCAAAACAATCACAGTTTCTGAAGTTTCGTATCGACATAAAGATACCAGATATGGCAATTGAAATTGAGGAAAATCAAATGTCTACTAAAATAGTAAAATCTGAACCCAAATCAAGAAGAAAAATTTTAAACATGTGAAAATCAATTCGAACAATTCAACATTAGATCCATCTCCAGTCCTCCATTTTTATTTTATGCCCATAAGCAAATGTGCAGAGCACAGCAGACAGCAGTAAACACAGAACAAGGGAGAAAAAAAAGGTAGAGAGTGTGAGGTGTGTTTCCTGGCAAATTTCACCCTTCAAGTGTTTTATTTGTTGATATTCTCTTACTTTAATAGTTTTAGTACTTGGGAGGTGAAGTGATTGTTGAATAACAAGAAGAAGCAGAAGGAAAAGGGGATAGTTTCTGCGAACTGAGAAAGATGAGAGGGGCATAGAGATGGGAGATGGAGTTGGACAAAAGTTGAAGTAAATATTTATTTTACTTAATAATTTGAAGTGATGGTAATAATATAATACTCAAGTAGTTGTTAGTAGAACTAAGACAAGTGTTTTCATTAGAAGTGTATCTAATATAGCTAGATAGTAATCCATTAGAATGAGTGGTTGTCTTGTACATATTCTTAAGGGTAGCAATTACCAAATGAGATTTCCTAGTATGATTTAATCATTTATGAACTTCTATTGATTTTTAGTCCCTTTCTAGTTCTCAATTTCATTTTTCTCAATAAAATGTGTTCCAAATGTGTTCCGAAATTGTGTGGCATGTAATTCTAGTTTAAAAATGCGTTTCCGAAACACTTTGAAACATTTCCGAAACATGTTGAGACGTCTCATAAAATTAAAATCCGAAATTTTAATCCATGAGTGCAATGATCCAGCAAATCTGGTATCACCATGAATTGCCCACCGGAAATCTACATCCATACCATTTACCACACTAACTCTAAGTTTCTCAACATCTATTTTACACCTTCATAACAATCATAAATCCTAGATCAGAGAAAATATCACACACCTTGCCAAAACAATTCAACAACACTAATATGACTGACTTGCATAAGATATAAATAAGTACAGAAGCTAGAAAAGATCACAAATATGCAGTGGAGTGAGATTAACAAGTACTACCTGCCAGTTTGCTTGAGCATATCAAGCATATTAGTCTGGAAAACAGGATCAACAGCCTCAACACTCACACCAGTTCCGCTCTGTGGCATTGCAAACACATCAACCACGCGAACCGTGTACTCGTCAACGAATTCCCCAAGCATAAGGCCCATAACTTCCATCGGCACACCTGCCCTGCCTAAATTTACCATAAATCATAACAACAAACGAATAATCAGCGAAAATAAACGAAGGAAATTGCTCAGCTGCTGCTAATAGGAAAAGGCGTAAATCGATTATCAGGTGAATTATGGAAACCCTAGAAATTACCGTGTTTGAGCATCTTGAGAAGAGCGAGAGACGATATGTAGACTTGCTCGGAGGTATCGAGTGTTGGTGAGTCCGGTGGAGGGTTACCTAGGGCTCCTCCGGCGCCGGCGAACATTCTCTGTAGTCTCTCCATGCCTCTGTAAATCTCGGATTTGGAGATTTTAGGTGAGGTTCAACTTTTTAAGCTGGGTTTCTTTGGAAACAAGGCAGTTTATCAGTCCAAATTAAATTAAAAAATAAATTCGGAATTCAATAAGTATTTCGGTAACGATCCGACCATGATCGAAATCCGACCTTCCAAGTTCCAACGGCACGGTTATTCACGGATTACTTTTCGGATGATATACTCGTCCAGTATACAAACACATGTATTTTATCACACACTTTGTACGCACTCCTGTGGGTACTCTGTGGATCACCAGTCATAACATTGTTATTCGGGTTGTTTAGAATGGAGTTAAGTTAATAGGGGTAATTATTGCATAGATATAACCCTACATGTTAACGGGCTTAATCCGTCAAGGCCCGATACAAGAATCAATCAAAATTCGTACAAGAAAGCTAGTCGATTCATGTCTCGGATTTGACCAATACATACATATTAGGATCGACCAATCCGGTTGCTAAGTGGTTCCGAGTGAAGCAACCGAACCGGAACTGGCCAGCTTTCTTGTACGGATTTTGATTGGTTCTTGTACCGGGCCTTGGCGGATTGAGCCCGTTAAGAAAAGTACCTCTCTAATTGCATTGAGCATGAGAAACAAATAGTAGTAGTTACAAAAGAGAGAAGGAAAAAAGTTACAAGCCACACAATAAAATGAAGAGCATGAATGTTGCATCGATGCTAATGATTATCACCATTGGGATGATGGTGCTCATGGTCTCGATTATTGCTCAAAAGAGAATAGAAAAGTTTGAGAGATAATTGATAAAATAGGAAAGAAAGTGATTAAAAAAAATAATTGGAGATAGTGGATTTCTAAAAAAAAAGAAACATTAAACTTTTTTAAAAAAAACTCTCGAAATGACAAAAAGTAAACCTTTAAAAAGAACGGAGGGAGTAAAATTTTATTAATATTAATAATTTTTTTTATTATTATATATTAGTCGATTTTTTCATTGATATTGAATTAATTTTTTATTAATATTAGTCGATCTTCCATTGATCATGAATTAATTTTTTATTAATATTAGTCGATTTTTCACTGATCATGAATTAAAATTTTTCATTAATATTAGTCGATTTTTCATTGATCATGAATTAATTTTTTAATTAATATTTTATTAATATTAGTCGATCTTCCATTGATCATGAATTAATATTTTAATAAATTTTAATTAAAAAAATTAATTCATGATCAATGAAAAATCGACTAATATTAATAAAAAATTAATTCATGATCAATGGAAGATCGATTAATTTTAACAAAAAATTAATTCATGATCAATGGAAAATCGACTAATATTATTAAAGAAAATTATTAATATTACTAAAATATTAATAAATTTATTTAATTAAAATTTAATAATATTCTATTAAGAGACACGAGCCGACTTGATGGAAAATCGACTAATTCTTACTAATTCGGTCAAAATTAATGGTTCCGTTAAGTTTGACTAACGGAGAACCAAAATTGGACAAATATGAAACATAATATACAAAAATTGAACGGTCACAACTAAAAGTACCAACACGATAACTGTCACAACTTTAGGTATATATCAAAAATGATTTTTTCCCTTAGGCAACACAAACGGTTCAACTGATATCGGTCTGGTTCAAACAAAACCGGAGACTTATGCTCGGTTCACACGGTTTCTTGCTGGTTGAACAAGAACGTCCGGGCTGGTTGGTTCGGTTTTTAAACTTCGGAATCTCAGTTAAAGTTCTTTTTCCTGTATCAATCCACTTTCAGGCGGTAGGTTGTTGTTTCTCAATAAGTACGTGTGAGCTTTAATGCAGGAGAAAACAAAACAAATTCTGGCAGATATCCTCTAAGGGTTCATGACGTACATGTGTTGCTGATACACAGGCATTTGTCACTATATGGCTGTATAGAGCGCAGTACAACTGTTGGTACCAGCTTATAATATTTTTCCTCTCCTGGTACATATCGATCCATCAGAAACCGCCTTACTTTAATTCCATCTTTCTTCTTTCTTCTACTAAAAAAACATCAGAGTTCAAATTCAGTTTAGCAGATGGAAATTATGGACACTAATCAGGAAATAAACCGACCGATTTTGCCTGATTCGAACAAGAAACGTGAAGAAGAAGAAGCTGATGCGGATTATTACTGGTCTAATCTCAGAAATGAGATATGGAACGAATCGAAGAAGATATGGTTCATAGTCGGACCAACGTTGATTTCTCGCCTGGCGAATGCGTCTATGAGTATAGTTACGCAGTCTTACGCAGGTCATATCGGAGATGTGGAGCTGGCTTCAGTCTCTATTGCCAACAATGTCATTGTTGGTTTCTGCTGGGGACTTTTGGTAATTTTTTTCTTCACCATTTTATGCACAATTATGTTTTACTTAACATTGTTTAGTGATTTATATTTCTATCGTCAAGGACTTTATGGGATTTTAGACGCTCTGATATACTACTGTTGAGTTTAATCAAGTTTAAGGTAAGGCTAAGTGTAAGGCTGGTCACCAAGATTTTGGTTTTGGGGCGTGATCCAATACAGCTACCAGCATTTCTATTACAAATGCTAGTTTCCTTTACCTTTTTCGGTTTTCATGAAGGTCTCTTATGTTTCGTTTTTAGAAACTTTGGTTGCTGGTTTTCTGGTTGCTTCTTGAAATTAAATTTGGAATTAAGTTAGTAGAGACTAAAGTTTCAGTTTTAGAATGTTTCACTTGTCAAAAATTGTGTATGGATAACAACATTATTGTTACAGTTGGGTATGGCAAGTGCACTAGAGACCCTATGTGGGCAAGCATTTGGTGCAAAAAAGTACAGCATGTTAGGAATATACATGCAAAGATCATGGATTGCACTCTTGTTTTGTTGCTTCCTTCTTCTTCCTCTCTATCTTTTCGCCACTCCGATTCTCAAACACTTGGGGCAGCCTGATGACGTCGCTGAGCAGTCAGGCTTGGTGGCATTGTACTTCATCCCGATGCACTTCAGTTTCGCATTCCAATTCCCACTACAGAGGTTCCTGCAAAGCCAACTCAAGACTCCAGTTCTTGTTTGGACATCACTATTGACTCTTGTCACCCACGTGTTTGTTAGTTGGTTCCTTGTGACTGAATTACAGCTTGGAGTGGTTGGTGTGGCCATTGCTCTGGATATCTCTTGGTGGGTTTTGGCTCTTAGTTTATTTGGATACGCAGTCTTTGGAGGGTGCCCTGGTACATGGACAGGCTTCTCATGGAGTGCTTTTTCAGAGTTATTTGAATTTATCAAGTTATCTGCTTCATCTGGTGTCATGCTTTGGTATGAACATATCATCATTCTGTTTCCCTCATTTGCTCTTCTTGTTGTATAACAACATTCTCTAATTAATGTCTTCCTTTTTCCGGATTGTTCAGTTTGGAAAACTGGTATTACAGAATATTGATCATAATGACTGGATTCTTCGAAAACGCCAAAATAGCCGTTGATTCCTTTTCAATCTGGTATGTGCTTATTCCTTTTGTTTTCTGTTTCCTTGAGGCCATGAACAGAAAACATGAAACATTATGTAGTATTCTACCATTCAATTAATATTGCAGACTATGTATTTTTCCGCAGTACGACAATCAATGGTTGGGAGATGATGTTTGCTATGTCCTTTTTTGCAGGAATAGGGTAAGTATACGTACAAATTGTTCGTCATGATTAAATACAATTCACATTACGTAGATGCATCTATGTCCATTCTTGATTGTAAATATTGCGACAGGGTGAGGGTGGCAAATGAGTTAGGTGCAGGAAATGGGAAAGCTGCAAAATTTGCTATGAAAGTTTGTGTAGTACAATCAAGTATAATAGGCCTGTTCTTCTTTGTCCTCGTCTTAATATTCCACGACAAGTTAGCTATAGTATTCACGACGAGTAAAGAAGTCATTGAAGCAGTCGACAAGCTCGCATTCCTGTTAGCTTGTAGCATACTTCTCAACAGTGTCCAACCTGTTCTATCAGGTAAATTCTCATCAAATGCATCAGTTCCATGTCAACAATTCTCTGATTTCCTATACATTTGATTTGTTTCAGGGGTGGCAGTTGGATCAGGATGGCAATCATGGGTTGCTTGGGTAAATATATTTTGTTACTACATTGTCGGCCTCCCCGTCGGAATAGTAATTGCCTGGGGATTCCACGGAGGAACTGAGGTATGTAGGAGAGTACTTATAATATGCAGCTGCCCACTTACAGACTATTACTTGAATTGAAAACGTATGAGTAACTGAATGTGATGTTTTTGCCTGATTTTGAATGAAATGATAGGGTGTATGGGGCGGGATGATTTTTGGCGGTACAGCAATACAAACTTTCATCTTGATGATCATGACGATGAGAACAAACTGGGACGATGAGGTAATGATTTAAGCAAGAAGTTGCTGTTCTACAATATAGTGTGACAGAAAAGTGATGATCTTGGAATGAACTGATGCTTCTATTCTGTTCTCAGGTTAGCAAGGCCAGCAGGCGTGTTAAAAAGTGGTCCAATTCTGAAACTGCTTAGCAAGTTCGAACTCTTGTTGAAGTTTTGTTGAACTGTACGGACTTGTAACCTCATTCTATTGAACTTGTTTATTCCTGTTTGGAATGTGGCAAAGTGGTCACTGGTGAGCTTCCGATAGTCTAGGGCTGGAAAAGGGTCCAGCCTTTTTGAGCGGCTCGAGGAAAACTTAATGTATAATTCTTGAAAAATGGCTGATTTTCCTAAATACTGTATTAGACAAGTCTATCTATATATATATATAATAAAAGTGATAAATGAAAGAAGATTTATGCCACCTATGCAAAAAGCTGACGTGGCAGAATGAACCCAAAAACAATTCATTTATTAATCGTCTTATATCTGATGCTTTAGTTCCGCTTAATTAGGTCTTCAGTAAATCTCATTCAACCAAAAAGTAAATAGTATCCCTAATTATATGGGATGTGAAAGCTAAATATAGTTAAATTAAATTATTATCTTCTCATGCAATTCTTTTTGTTAGGATATCACGTTCCAGTCCAAACTGTGTGAGTAAAGTTGTTATACATATTCCCATATAAATACAACTCATCGTTATACATCAAACTTATTTCTAAACCCCTGCATTTGTCTTCTACTTTGTAGGTAATTGCCAGGTACTCCGATGAAAGCCAAGCCTTAAACAAGACCTCATTATCCAGAATCCTCAAATCGTTCCGAAACCAAGCAATAGATACCCCTTTCACTTTCCTCTTACCAGCAATTGAATACCTCTGGAGAGTATTACCAGCAATCAGCTTCATTTCTTCTGATCCGAAACAAGGAACTTGCTCTACAGTTTCAGCTCTGGCTGCATTTGATGATGATAAGGACGAATTCATGGTTCTAGAAATGGAGAAGAAGATGCTTAATTTGAATTTCCTTGTGGAGAAAAAAAGCGGATTTGTTTTGGCGAGTGGGATAATGGTGTGGATCATGGCTTACCTGCATTTCAATTGATCGATTTCATCTCTAAATGTGACGAGATTAGAGCGGGTTGGTCGTTATTCACAGTTGGGAAGTTGACACGTACGTACCACCAGCCATTGAAACAGAATGGAATGTACAGTGGCGTGGCAACTCCATGGCCACTCGAACCACAACTCTGTAAATAAGAATTCAATACTACACGGACTATTGTAGGAAACTTGGAGTTAGTCCTAGAAGTAACCTTCGTTGTTGAGGAGATCGATCGGGCTTTAAAAGAGCTTAATTATATAAACTAAGAATAAGGCATGTGAATATTGAATAAGTGGCAATGTATTAACGAGAATGTGATAATGTGAAACATATAAAAGCATTTAATTTCTTTTATTATTTTTTTTTGTCATTTGCATATGGCTTTACAGGACCTGCAAATCTTCATGGCAAAAGCTATTGAAGTTCTGCTAGGACTTCGCCGCGAGAAAAATGATCACCACCCGGCTCAGCTTGAACCAGCACATACAAGATCTAAATATGATTCTCAGCCTGTGAATACAGTAGTTAGTGCTCATGAAGGAACAGTACAAACAATTATCCTTTTTAACCCACTGGAGCAAACAAGGAATGAAGTGGTGATGATTGTAGTTGAAAGACCAGATGTTACGATATTGGATTCAAATTGGACGTGTAT
Organism: Plantago major; assembly: GCA_026545765.1. Classification (NCBI taxonomy): domain Eukaryota; kingdom Viridiplantae; phylum Streptophyta; class Magnoliopsida; order Lamiales; family Plantaginaceae; genus Plantago; species Plantago major. The sequence continues at coordinate 32,954,317 of CM048839.1, forward strand.
CAAAAGCCAGATTTCTCCTGAACTGAACCATGATCAAAAGAATATATTTACTGGAAGGCAAATGAATTTTAATCCTCACGAAAATGTTAACTTCCAGCACTATTTTTGGACTATTTTCGACGGAGTATTAATTCACACTTTGAATTTTCATCCGACAATATTTCAACCAATTAACTCCGATTTGAACTATGGAATAATTCGAGTCCCATCTTCATACATATCTAAACATCATACTAAATATAGATATTAACAAATCAACCAATTCTGATTTTAAAAATAAAATCCCATTAAAGTAGTACAACAAACCATATACATTTTCCTCATCACTATTTGCTATCATCTTTGCATTCTATTTTTGAATTCGGGAAAGGCAATACACCAATCAACTTGAATATAGAACATTCACCGTTGACCATGAAATATCCATCACGTAAAGAACAACTTTCTCCATCCTGCCGGATGACATGCAAATGTACATCATGTTTTTGGTAGCCATATCATACATGTGGAACTTCCTCATGGTTATGACACTGTAAGTATTATTCATAAACTACATACTACTCAGAGTCTATGTTAGGAATATCTGTTTGGATTTTGATCAGCAACCTAATGACTTATCTTAGCTCAGAAAGATGGTTAGTACTCTTGGTTCACTTGAACACTGTAAAAGAGGAAAATCACTAAGTATGATAGTCTAGCAAATCTTGTATAGGTTGTTAGGTCTCTGAATGTAATTTTTATTTCCTTGAAGAAGACCAAGAAGAAGTCATCCAGCAGGAGAAGTTCAACTTTAAAATGAAGTTTTGAAGACTGCACGAGATTGCTGAAGACAAAGATTATAGATACCTATGTCCAGATATCTTTGACAAACAAGTGTTTCTCAATGAACTAGTTTTGCAAAAGATATATGAGAACGCAAGGCTTCTGAACGAGGAAAAGTGCCCACATATATCTACACTCAGATACCTTGGATAAAACTATGTTTCTGGGAAACAATGTTCCAACAGGTATCTGGAGATGAGAAGGTCTCTGGAAAGGGACATGCAATGCTTCAGAAAGCGTGCATAGTTCCGTTGACACTACAGGACAAAAATCGTACAATGCAATAAATGCGCAGACAGAGACATCTGAACAAAAGAGGAAATCTCTGAAAAGAGACAACGTCTTCTGCAGTACTATTTTCAGATATCAATAATTTGAATTTCATTAAGCCTAACGGATACTATTCAAACTGCATGATTTTCAACTATAAATATCAACACTTAGAATGCTTGAAACACACCTTGAACACACACACAGAACTTACACACTGAACTCACTGAAAATACCAAGTCTCTCTGAGAATACAACTAGTGGTATTTTTCTCTCAAGCATACAAGTCTTCAACCTACTTATTCTTCAGCTTACAGTTGCGACTAAGCTATTGAATTCTAAGTAGCACGAAAGTTCTAAGTGTCCTGATCCTTAACAAGCATTGATATCTGTGAAGGAGTTGAATCAAAAGATCAAGTATATGAGATTCATTCTCTAGAACATTTATCATGGACTTGGGTCAGTAAAGAACATATCACCACACATTGTGAAGTGTGTTAAGTGACTCTTGTTCAAGAAGGTAGTATTACATAACTGTAGAAGTTATTAATCTATCAAAACCTGACAAACTACCTTAACCAACACCTTAAACGGCGTGGAGTACATGAAGTATTTAGTTTGGGAAACTAAGGAATAACTCTAAGGTTACTGAACATAGGAAGTACTTAGTTTGGGAAACTAAGGAATATCTCAAAGGTTTCTGAGTATAGGAAGTACTTGGCTGGGAAAGCCGGGGAATAACTCAGGGGGAACACTTGGTTGGGAACCTAGTGTATTTAGGAATCGAGAGAAGATATTTGTAAGGTGAACTCAATTATCTGTCTTAGTAGATTATAGGTCTGAGAAAGGCCGAAGTGGATTAGTTGAAGGATTACGCCACCTTCAGATACCCCTATAAAGATTTGTGTTATTTACTTTCTGCAATTTATTACTTGCTTTATTTACCTTGCTGAGTATTTACACATATCTTGCTGAGCACGTGCACTTATCACAGAAAAAGTCTTCCGCTCTCTGAAATTAAGTATCAGATATTTTCACAGATATCTGAGAAATTGTGTTTATCGACAAAAGTTGTAAAAGACTATTCACCCCCCCCCCCCCTCTAGTCTTTTCCCTTTGTCGTTATCTGGACCAACAAGTGGTATCAGAGCAGGAGGTTCCCAAGCCTTCTGCACTGAACCTAGATCCCAGATAAGTGCCCACTAAATGATTTTCACCTACACTTGATTTGTCTGTTTAGTGTGTTTGCTGCAGGATGTCTTTAAGTGACGCTCCAATTCTCAAGCCAAAGAATTATGAGAAATGGAAGAACAACATGATGCTCCACCTAGAAGCCATCAGTGATGAAATGATCGAAGTAATAAAGAATGGCCCCATAGTCATTCAACAACTCAAGCAGGTCATGGAGGTTTCTAATGGTAGAGACAGAGTTCCCACTGATGAAGAACCAAGTGGTGGTTCCTCACAAACAGGTGCTTCAACCAGTGGAAGACCTACTGGTCAAGTTATTTATGAGCCAAAGTCCAGAGAGCTCTGGACATCGGAAGATGCCAAGAGAAATCGACTGGATGGTCAGGCTCGCAATATCATCATACGTTCCACTCCAGAGCACATACAGTGTAAACTGTGGGGTGCAAAAACGACGAAAGTGGCTTGGCAACTGATTGAGAAAATCTATGTCGGCACTGAGAAAACAAAGGAAAATAAGTTCGAAGTTTTGAAGCTCAAATTCCAAAACTTTAAAGAAGGTCCCACAGAGACTCTTAAAGAACTAGATTTCCAGTTCACAACATTAATGAGTGAAATGGCTGCACTTGGTGAAAGTGAGAGATACTCTAACTCTGAAAAGGTGAAGACTATGGTGAGAAGCTTGAATCAAAACTGGGAACACACTCAGTATTTTTATTTCAACCAAGGAATGCCAAATATCACTCCAGTAGAACTCTTTTCCCACTTAGCTACTGTCAACTATGATACTACTCAGAGAGAACAAACAATTGCTGAGAAAGTTCACAATGTTACTTTAGTAACACAAGACACTTCTGAAAAGAAGGATACCAAGGAAATGACTGAGGAAGATGCTCTTGCTGTAAAGCAAATGAGAAAATATGTCAGTCGGGAGATTGAAAGAAAAAAAGCCAAAGAGAAGCTGAAAAAAGCATCTAGGCTCAAATTATCACCAGTACAAAAATATGCAGCTGTCGATCAAGCTCGTTGAACAAGCCGGCTCAGCAAGCATCTAGTACTGAGGAAGCAGAAATCGAAAACGATTTCTGCTTCTATTGTCAGAAACCTGGTCATTTTAAAAGAGATTGCCCTATTTTCAATAAGCTAAAGACAGGTGACAAGAAAGATAGAAGAAACTTCAAGAGAGGTCAGAGAGCTATGCTCACTGAAGAAAGGAAAAAGATTCAAATTCAACTGGATGCTCTTGATATTGAGTCAAAATCTGAGGAAGAAGACTCAGATGATACCAAATTACCTTCTCCAGAATTATGTGGCATCACTCATGAATTAGTTGACTTTGGTCAAAAGAAAAGGGAATTATGCAGGGTTCCTGAGGAGATCTATCCAGATTGCTCCAACATTGAGCCCTGCCTAATGGCAGACGAGGTAACCAACATCTCTCAATTCATAACTTATGAGAGTGATGAGGAAGACATCAGAGATTCAGAATATTTCAGAAGAGAACTTGATCTCTACAAAAGAGAATTTCAAATGATCCGAGCTAGAGCCGACATTCTTGAAGAAGAAAAGAATTCTCTTGAGAAGGAAAATTCACAATTACTCAAGATATCTGAGAAAAAGGATGCTGAAAATGCATTTCTCAAAGCACAGATATCTGAAACAGAGAAGTTATACAGAAAGGCAATGGATATACTCCAAAAGGAAAATAAAGATCTACTTTCTGAAAATGAGGAACTCAAGAAGAAAGAACTATCTTTTCAATCCTATGCCAAAGCTTGTGACACTCTTACTGAAGTACACTCTGATTTAAGAGATCCTTCAGAAAAGGGAGGACTTAATTTGGACACAAACAAATAGTTCTACCACTCGAATAAGAGTGACGAAAGAATAACATTTGTTAGTGCTCAAGAAGATGGTTCCCAAATAGCATATAGCATTGGTCGAAAGCTAAGGTCATTGACAAAGGAAAGGCGATTCGACCAAACCTTTGGGAAAAACAAGTCAAAAAGAAAAGCTGGGAATATTTCAGAAGAAACATAACACCGAAAAGTGTAATCATCCACAAGTTATGTCTCTCGAAAGGAAAAATTGCGAGGTGCAAATTTTCCAACATCACGTTCTCGGAAAGAAAGACGTTCCAGAGACTAGCAAAGTCACGAGAAGAGAACTCGACAAAGACCAGGTGCTCGAAATGGCATTGGCTATAAAGCCATCAGGAAACAACTCGCTTGTGAGTATAAACAAGAGCAAGAACGATGGATGAAAGCCAGGATTGCGCATAGCAATCATCAGAAGTGGAAGAAAGAACCGGTTACGACCACTCTGAATGCCAGGGCTAGAAGAAGTCTGGCAAGGAAAGCTAAGTTTGCTGAAAAGCAGACTCAGCAATCTGACAGGTATCTGAAAGCACCACGAGGAGCACTAAGGAACACACCAAGAAGGAAAATAGCTTTAAATGATAATGATACCAATCATTTACCTAAAATTCCTCCTTATGTTCCAACAAGACAAAAGAATATCCCAAGGAAGTTCATTCGGAAATGGATTCCTACAGGGAGATTCTTTAGTCCAGAAGGTTCCATTGTTGGAATGAGAGCCTAACTCCTTGTTTCCTGTTTTGTGCATAACACTCTGAGGAAGAACCAGAAGTGGCATTTTGATAGTGGATGTGGGAAGCACATGACAAGAGACAAAGCAAATCTGATTAACTACATAAAATGCGATAAAGGACCAATTATTAGGTTTGCTGGAGGAGATGAAAATTCAACCATAGGATTTGGCAATCTGAAGTTTGGAGCCCTTATAATCTCTGAAGTACTACATGTAAAGGGATTGAAATATAATCTCCTAAGCATGAGTCAATTAGTAGACAAAGGGTACACTGTCAAGATCAAGTCAAAACTATGCAAAGTAATTGACAATGAGTCAAAGCAGACAGTCTTGATCTATGTTTTAAAATTCGACGGCCCAGATAGGGCTAAAAAATCGGCCTGAAGCCGCTGCCCCCAAAACCAGCAAACTCGGTCCAAAACCGGGTTGGGCCGGTTTTGTTTTTGTTTTTTTTGCAGCTAAACCCCGTCACATGCGAATTTAGGAAGAAAAGTATTAAATAAAATATATTTAATTTATATAGTCCAAGAATAAAAAATACAGGCACAAAGAAAAAAAAGGCTAGGGCATCTTTTTTTTTTCTTCTAGTCGAGTCGTGAGGGTCTGGGGCTTTTTTTTTTTAAATCCCTTCCATTGAGAGGTACTAGTTAATTGTTATGTATATTTTGAGTTTTCCATTGGGTTTACACTTTATAATGCAAATCAAACATAAAATCCATATTTGTTCTATTTATTAGTTATTCATTTTGTTGGTCATTATATATATATATATATATATATATATATATATATATATATATATATATATATATTAAAATGACGTCATACCGGCTCTATCCGGGTGAACCGGTCCGACCCGGTTGAACCTTTTTTGGAGGGTGGCCGGCTCAACCTCCGGTTCCGGCTTTTAAAACATAGGTCTTGATTGCTAGGCGAAAAGGAAATCTTTATGTTGCTGACTGGGCATCTGCCACAACTGAAGAATGTCTCATGGTGAGTCAACCTGGCCACACTGAAGAAAACTGGCTATGGCATAAAAGAATGAGTCACTTGAACTTCAAAACTCTGAACAAGCTAGCCAAGAAAGAATTGGTGGTTGGTTTACCCATTATGGTATATAGAAAAGATGGTATATGCTCGGCTTGCCAAATGGGAAAATAATCCAAAACATCTTTCAAGTCTAAAACTAGACACTCCAGTGAAAGGCCGCTGCAAATGTTACATATGGATCTTTTTGAATCCTCTGTAACTAGCTATGCAGGAAAGAAGTATGGTCTGGTTGTTGTTGATGATTACTCAAGATTCACTTGGGTTGTATTTCTCAAACAAAAATCTGATGCAAGGGTTGAGATACCCAACTTGCTGAACAAGCTTGAAGTCATGAAAAATGACAAGGTATCTGTAATCAGAACAGACCATGGTACTGAGTTTGTGAACCAGTACATAAAAGAGTTTTGTACCTGCAAAGGTATACAACATCAACTATCTTCCGTAAGGACACCACAACAAAATGGTGTTGCTGAAAGGAAGAATAGGACCCTAAAAGAAGCAGCATGAACAATGCTTGCTGACACTGAAATAAGTGAAATCTATTGGGTTGAAGCTGTTAACATAGCCTGCTACACTCAAAATAGATGTTTGATTAACAAACACCATGACAAAACTCCTTATGAGTTTTTGATTGGTAGACCCCCCTAGTATCAAACATCTAAGGGTGTTTGGTTGCAGATGTTTTGTTCTTAACAATGGAAAAGAATACTTGAGAACATTTCAATCAAAAGCAGATGAAGGAGTATTTCTTGGTTATCATCTGAATAGCAAAGCCTACAGAATCTACAACAAAAGAACGCAAAAGATTGAAGAATCTGTTCATGTAGTCTTCTACGAAGGAAACAAGAAAGTTCCCTTGAATGAAGAACTCTCAGATAGGTTCAAAGAGCTAATGATTAAAGATTCTGAAGAAGAATCCTCAAAAGGAAACAATTCTATCATTCATTTAGAGGATGAATCTGACGATGAAAAGCAACAATTGCTTAGTAACAACCAGATGACTCTAAGACATGATGAAGAATTTCCTATGAGAATTCCAGAAATGGAATAGGTTACTGAGAACCTTCATCATGAAGAGGTTTCTGAGAATGAGATTGCTGAAAATCAAATTCCAGATATCTCTAACACTGAAAAAGTGTCAGATATCCATGGCATTTTTCATGTGTCAGATATCTCAAATACTGCACAAGTATCCTATCAAGATCATATTGATTCACATTCAGATCAAAATGATATTGATCCTACTAGTTCAAAACCCATTATGAAATGGATAAGAAATCATCCTGCCAAGGATGTGATCGGTCCTTTAGACCAAGGAGTTAGAACTAGGAGAGCAATTATTGACTCTCTTTATGGATGTTTCATCTCAAATATTGAACCTAAAACTATAGAAGAAGCATTGAAGGATCAAGATTGGATATCTGCAATGCAAGAAGAGTTGGATCAATTTGAGAGAAAGAAAGTCTGGAAACTGCTTCCATTTTTTGACGGAATATCTGTAATTGGAACCAAGTGGGTTTTCAGAAATAAAATGAATGAGTCTGGTGAAATAACCAGAAACAAAGCAAGGTTGGTTGCCAAGGGATTCACCCAGACAGAAGAACTAGATTCTGACGAGTCATATGCTCCAGTTGTAAGATTGGACACAATTAGACTATTTCTAGCCTTTGCAGCTCATAATGATTTTAAAGTTTATCAGATGGATGTTAAAAGTGCATTCCTAAACGGTGAACTTGCTGAAGAAGTCTATGTTGAACAACCACCAGACTTTGAGGTTTCCACAGAAAGTAGAATGGTTTATAAGCTTCAGAAAGCTCTGTATGAACTGAAACAGGCTCCGAGAGCATGGTATGATACTTTAGCCAAATACTTGCTGGAAAGTGGCTTCAAGAAAGGAGATGTTGATAAAACACTCTTTACTTTGAACCATGAAGGGAAACTACTTCTAGTCCAAGTATATGTTGATGACATTATATTTGGATCTAAAGACAAGCAACTTTGTGAAGACTTTGCTGAGCTCATGAAAAGTAAATTTGAGATGAGCATGATGGGAGGATTAAACTACTTCCTAGGATTGCAAGTCAAGCAACTTAATGCTGGAATATTCATTAGTCAAACAAAGTATGCAAAGGACATGCTCAACAAGTTTAATCTAAAGCCTTTTGAAAAGAATGCTAAGATACCTATGAGCATTGGAACCAAAATGACCTATACTGAATCTGACAAGAGTGTTGAAGAACACAAGTATAGGAAATTGATTGGGTCTCTACTGTACCTCACTGCAAGTAGACCTGATATTCAATATGCAGTTGGAGTGTGTGCTAGATTTCAGACAAATCCAATGCAATCACACTACAACATTGCTATGAAAATATTAAGGTATGTAAAGGGTACTGTAAAAGTTGGATTGTGGTATCCAAAAGACAGTGGATTGAGTTTAGTTGGCTATTCTGATACTGACTATGTTGGATCATTGCTTGATAGAAAAAGCACCTCAGGAACTTGTCAATTTCTTGGTGCCAGATTAATATCATGGTTCAGCAAGAAACAAAACTCAATTGCCACATCTACCACAGAGGCTGAATATATTGCTGTTGGGTGTTGTGCTTCACAGATATTGTGGATACAACAACAACTCAGAGACTATGAGGTCAATGAAGAGAAAACTCTGATTTTCTGTGACAACACAAGTGCTATTGCCATAACTCAGAATCCTAAGTTTCATGCAAGAACAAAGCACATTGATGTTAGACACCACTTCATTAGAGACCATGTTGAAAAAGGCAACATAGAGATACTCAAGATTGGTACTGAAGACCAACTTGCAGATATCTTTACAAAGTCTTTGCAAGAAAGCAGGTTCTTAACCTTGAGACACAGTCTTGGGTTAATGAAGTTACCAAAGGAACTGAAAAGTTCTAATCTCTGAGATGAGGATTCAGAAAGGAGAAAGATATCTGGATCACGTATCTAGATATTCAAGGCAAAAAGGTATCTGAGACGGGAACTCATATACTAAGAGAAGCTAAGAATGTGAGTGAGACAGGAACTCCGTATGATTAAGAAGGGAAAAAGGAGAGATAAGATATTTGGAACAGGAATCCAGAATATCAAAGGCAAAAGGTGAAACACTTAGCAAACAATTATCTGAGACGGGTACTCAGATATCAAAAGTTAAAGGGTAAAATGGCTATTTGAAGATTTTTGAGACAGGTACTCAGATATCTAGATCACTTAGTGAGGGGGAACACAAAAGAGAATAGTACAACTGTCTGCAGTCAACTACTCTCTTGAAATTTGTATTATTTCTATCTTTGTGTAAAACATGAATAGATACTGAGTGTGAGATAGACTCAGATACAAAAATGTCCCTTATTCACACAGAAGAAATGTGATTCAGATAATCGCTAAAATTCATTAATTGGGCACAATCACATGGGTTGATTGTGATCATTGCTGGAAAAGCAATCCCAACCATTTATGAAATGGGCGTTCCATTTTAAAGGCCGAGATTAATTTTCTGTAAAATAGTGGACTGTAAAAACTCAAACGTGGCCCACTAAGCATTTAATGCAAACCGAATTTTATCCACGCCTTACTGCACGTACACATATACAAATGCACAAAATTAGTTTGTGTATTTTTGCCTGTTGGAATTACACTGCTATATATATAGGATTTTGGCAAAAGAAATCACTTTCGCCTAATCCTACATTTGCTCTTGCACAAAAACTGCAAAATTCTCTCAAATCTCTCTGCAATTTTCTCTGCAACTACTGATTTCCTCTTAGTTTTTCTGCAAAGAATCACTAATTTCCTACCTTAATTTCTTCTCTTTTTTCAAAAACTTCACTATTTAAAGAGATGGCTCCCAAACGTGCTTCTACTCAGAAATTCCAAGCTACTACATCTGGTACTTCTGAAAAGCAAGCATCAGTGCTGGTTATAACAAACAATCGGTTGATTGGAGAGTTCAATCCTGATCATTGGACTTTAAATCACATGATGATTTGGGGTGGTGCCATGATTGAGGAATACCTGGTAGCTGCAATAGAAAACCAAACTGACAGAAAGCTGGTACTTGATATGCTTGAAAAGGCACAAATCAAGGGCTTTCTATCTGCTCTTCCCAGTGGAGTTTCTTCACTGGATGTCCTGGAGTTTTACAACAACTCCACGATTATCTCCAAAGTCTCTGAAGGCACTGAGACAGTGTCTATCAAGACCAAAGTCCAAGGACAAGAAATCCTGTTGGACGAAACAACTTTCTGTGAGCTGTTTGAACTTCAAAATCTTGGAAAGTATTTTGAAATTGACACCAAGGATGAAGATCTCCTTGAAGGTGTGAAGTAACTATACAGTGATGTGTGTGAACTTGACAAGCCAGACACACCCATCGACTTTAAGCTTGCTGACATAAGGACCATACATTTGTTTGTCCACTGGGATGTGTTGGCATGTATCCTTCACAAATGCTTTGATGGTCTACAAGGAGGTGCTGACCAGATAAGTCAAGAACGCTGGATGATGATGTTCTTGTTGAATCAACAAGACAAAAGGCTGGAAAACCCTTTTAATTGGGGGAAGTACGCCTTCATGAAATTTGTGAAGAAGATACAAGGCTTTGAGCCTAAAATTGTTAAGGGCCTTGCTGAGCCAAAAGCCATAGTAAGCTATGGACTGAAGATTAGCTACTTACTGGAGTGCCTTGGCATTGATCTCAGAGAGACGACAGACATTGCCAATAGTAACCTACTCTACAAATATGAGTATACAAACATGATGAAAAAGGTTACTGCATCTCAGAAAAGTTCCAAGAAATGAAAGACTGATGAGGTATCTGACGGTTCCATTGCGACCAAAAGGCCCAGAACTTCACAAAAGAAGTCTGCTGGCAAATCAGAAGGCATACCCATTATGGATGTCAACTCTCAGATACCTGCCGCCACTGCAGATGAACTCATCAATGCTGCTAAGACCACTGCTGATGAACTCATCAATACATATGAACTCATCAATGCTGCAGAGTGCTTATCAATGCTGATAAAAGCAGTGAGAAACTTCAAACACTCTCTGCGGAAGCAGCAGGGATTGTTGATAACTCCGTTCCAGATTTCGATGACGAATCGGACGAGGAGAAGATCCCAGCCCCCAAGGTTACTGAAAAAGTAACCAAGGCCAAGGGAAAGAGGACCAAAAGGTCCAAGGTTGCTGAGAAAGCAACTGGCTCAAAGGTTGCTGAGCAAGCACCTATAGCAAAGGTTGTTGGTGCCAACACACCATCAGGGAAAGTCACGTATAAACAACTTCAAGAAGCCCTGATGAGTGGTGACCTAGTGTTGGTAGACGCTGATGTCAACACCACACTTAAAAATCTGGAAGAGCTCTCAAATGCTCAAACTTCTGCTTCCAGACAACCACAACAACCACAACCACAACAGCCACAAGTGGTTGATGAAATGGTCAATGAACTCAATTTCGACATACTAGCAATGCAATATGCTGAAGAAAATCCTGCAAATGAGCAGGTTCCCCAACTCCTAGAGAGGGATCAAACTGAGACACCTGCTCAGAATGATCAAACAGGGGAGGCAACTGAGTTAGTCACTCAGGAAAGGTCTGAAGTACCTGAAACTTCAAACAAAGAAGCTGAAATGGAACAACAAGACCAAAGCATAGAAGGGTCACAAGTTCCAGAGACCAATCAGCCTGACACTACTCAGGTAGCTGAATGGTTTAACTCTGTACTTGTGATATTTTGTGTTTATTAATCTTGTTATTTAATAAAATTTCTTTGTTACAGGCTGAATTAGAAACACAAGAACAAGAGGAAGCTGGAAAGCTTGCCTCAGAGACTGAGAAGGAGGCTACTACAACCTCACCTCTTAAGGAATCTGAGCCTGTGCTACAGGTGATAGAGAGTTCCTTAAGATATTACTTTTCAGATATATGTTAATACACTTAACTAATTAAGTGAATGTTTCTAATAGGCTCCAACTGAGAAAGAAGAAGATAAGGCAGAAATGCCAGAAAAGGACCCAGAAACTGTCAAGGTTTCTGAAGAAAATGTCATTGAGCCTTCTAGTGTGAAGGTATATAAAAATCAGTGATAAACATTCTTCATTATGGGTTAATATAAATTCTTCTCTAATTACTCAATACTTTCTACTTACAGGCTCATTCAGAAGTAAAAGTGCAAGGGGAAAGAGTTGCGACATCCCCTGCACCCATGGAAATTGATGAAGCCCCCAAGGCAACATCACCAGAAAGAACACCAGAAACTGAGAAAGTTTATGAGAAAAATGATTCTAAGCCTCCTGTTGAGGAAGTTCAAGCAGAAAGAAAGGTTGATGAGGACCAGACTCCCAAGTCTCCACCTCACAACAAGATATATGAGGCACCCCCTGCCTCAGTAGTACAAGTCTTTGAGCCTGATGACTCATTCAGGCTCAAGCTAGTGCCTTAGTGGTCCCTGAAGATTTTAACAAGGACCTAATTCCATTCTTCAAGGCTCATACTCTGCCAAAACATCTAAAGTGTTTCAAGAAATGGCAGAAACTCAGATGCTCTGATCTGTTTGAAATCACGAGGGTCACAGATCACCCTACCAGAAGAGCAAGAGCATTTGACTTGGAGAATTATGTGCATGCAATGTTTCCAACTGAGCAATATGCATTTGCCACGTTGATGAATAAGAACTTCATAAAGGAAGTAGCACACAAGCTCATTGAAACCTTTGAAAAGGCAGATGGTCAGACCAGAATGCAGATGGCATTCAAGCCTAGTTTGCCTCAGACTCTACAATTCATACCCTCTGAGCAAGAGGAAGTTAACGGGCAAATGGTCACTATTCCAGAAGTGATCAATCTGGTCTCTGAAGATGAAGAAGAGAAGGAGACTGATGAGAATGACTATGAAGAACCTCCTTCTGACCATCACAAGGATGAGGATGATAAGAAGGATGATGAAAAGCACACTGAGAGGACATCACAAAAATCCCCTCCTCCATCTCCTCAGAAATCTACCCATCCATCTCCCCAACAAAAAGTCTCTACTAAACAAGTAGTTGAGCACTCTGAGGACAACACTCAGAAAATATTGGATGCACAAGCCAGAGTTGCTCAACTCAAACAATTGTTGAAGGAAGAACAACAGCTACATCTTCAACTGGAAGAATAGATAGCAGAATCCAGAGTCAAGCTAGATAAACTTGAAGAACAAACGTGCAAAGAAACGCAAGCTTACTATGAGATTAAAGGGCTCCGGGACGCTGTTGATTATATTGTTAAGGAGCTAGATGCTGAACAAGTATCTGAAGCAAAGCATGATGCTAAGGCTGCATCTTCACCAAAGAAACCATCCTTCAAAGGCAAGAAACCCATATCTAAGATGGTTGCCGCCTTCAGAAACCTTGATGAAGAAGTGCAAGAGGATGAAGATCACTAGGTTGATGACTCAGATGATGAAGAAGACAACGCATTGGCAGAACACTGCAATGAACACTTAGTGGTTTCTCATTTGAAAAGGAAGCTGATTGCTCCTGAATATTCAGCAAACTGCCAAATGTCAACTCCAACAAATACTTGAACAGATATCAAGTACTGGCTAAATTGAAAAAGGAGTTGTTTTCTCAAGATAAAGACGCCATTGCATCAATCCCTGCAGAAATGAAGACATTCACTGAGCTCATCACTCAGAGAACAACCAGTCTGGTCATTGCTCAGAAAGACCTAGGCATGGTTAGGGATGATGACCAAAACTTGGCTGCAAAAGCCTTTGAAGAGGCTAGCTATGCTGCTGGAAAAGCAGATGCTATTCAAGGCCCACTGGCAGAGCTCACTGATAAGGAAACATGTCTTATCAAACAAAATCAAGAGCTCAAGGCCAATCTGGAAAAGTTGGTTGCTGCTTATAACTATCTGCAAGGCAACTTTGACTCCCTTTCAGAATCCTTTGTGATTCTTAGTCAGTCAACAATGACTAAGGGGGGAAGTATTTCAAGGTGCTCAGAGAGGAAGAGGAAGAGGAAACAAAAGAAAATCTGAACAACCACCTCTCAGAATAAATGAGCCCTCCTCAAGTCAGACTGCTCTACAGATAGTGGCCACCACTCAGCAACTTCCTGAAAAAGGAATGACAACAAGGGACAGGGCACAAAAACCTCCAAGGAGTACCAAGGCTCCAAGGAGAAGACAAGTAAGAGGGATTGATGAGTCTTCTGAAGAAGAAGAAGAAGAAGAAGAAGAAGAAGAAGAAGAAGAAGAAGAAGAAGAAGAAGAAGGCCAAATCAAATCCCAGGGCAATGAAGAAGGCTGCAAAATTTTCACAAGAATTAATCTTGATGATGATGATGATGAAGAGATTGATGAAGATGAAGCTCCTCTTCACAGAAAAAGAAAAAGGGTTGATAGCCTATCTGAGCCCATAGCTGCAAAGCCTTTGGCAGCTAAAACACCCTCTGGTAATACTAAGTCAATCCAGGGTGGTTCTTCCAGCAATCCCCCAAGGGAGAATTCAAGATAAAGGAGGAACAGGCTGAGAGCTGAACAAAGAAAACTTCAACTACCACTCAGGCCTGAAGAAGCCAAGATTGAGTATGTGAAGACCAACAATGACTCCTCTGTCTACAGATGCATTAATCAGAAGAATGACTACTGAATTCTGGAACTCAAGCACTTACTGGTAATTGAAAAATTTCCCGAACCAATCCATAAACAGCTCATGGCATGGAGAAAAGACAAGCCAGTCTTGATTAATACCAACCACATCAAAGCCTGGTTGGATTTTGAAGTAATCAAGAGAATAGAAGCCATGAAGAAGGACCTCTCTGATGAATGTCCTTATGGAAAGCCAGATGATGTGCACAGAATTCCCAACATTACTGGAACAGGCACAAGAGTAAGACTTGTTGTGGAACCCTATGAGTCTTTCTACATGACTGAAGATCAATACAAGGGTGACATCAGATATCTGAAGATCATATATGAATACTTCAAGCTATCAGATGTCAGAATTGAGCATGCCTGGAAATGGAGAAAGTATCTGTGGGTCAAACAATTTGCCAAGAAGAATCCCACCAAAACCTATAAGGAAGTTTGTGGATTTGCCAGAAACACTGAGATGATAGTCAGGACTTTGCTCTTTGACTACTCAGATGATATCAAAAGGTTTGGGGATAGGGAATTTGCAAATTGATCCACAGATCTGTTGATTGAAGACTTGAAGACTAGTTTATTAGGATGTCTACTTGGAGCTTGGTCACTCCTGTTGTCCTAATTTAACTAAGTGTTTTGTATCTTGCTGAATGTACTTTATTGTTCTATCATTGTAAAAGTTATCTGTAAACTTTCTTTGTAACATATCTGATAAACCTACTCTCAGATATCAATCTATAAAAAGATAACTTGTCAGCAAAGATCACACCTTGTGATTTGGTTGATGCTTCTTTCTGCACTTAATTAAAAGTTTAATTAAAAAAGATCATAAGAATTGATTAAGTGTTAGATTGTTCCCTCTTTCAAGTTGTAATAGGTTTTAAAGATAGTCATCGTTGACTGATCAAAAAGGGGGAAATTTGTTAGGAATATCTATTTAGATTTTGATAAGCAACCTAATGACTTATCTTAGCTCAGAAAGGTGCTTAGTACTCTTGGTTCACTTGAACACTGTAAAAGAGGAAAATCACTAAGTATGATAGTCTAGCGAATCTTGTATAGGTTGTTAGGTCTCTGAATGTAATTTTTATTTCCTTGAAGAAGACCAAGAAGAAGGCATCCAGCAGGAGAAGTTCAACTTTAAAATGAAGTTTTGAAGACTGCACAAGATTGCTGAAGACAAAGGTTATCAGATACCTATGTCCAGATATCTTTGACAAACAAGTGTTTCTCAATGAACCAGTTTTGCAAAAGATATCTGAGAACACAAGGTTTCTGAACGAGGAAAAGTGCCCACAGATATCTACACTCAGATACCTTGGATAAAACTATGTTTCTGGGAAACAATGTTCCAACAGATATCTGGAGATGAGAAGGTCTCTGGAAAGGGACAAGCAATTCTTCAGAAAGCGTGAATAGTTCCGTTGGCACTACAGGACAAAAATAGTACAATGCAATAAATGCGCAGACAGAGACATCTGAACAAAAGAGGAAATCTCTGAAAAGAGACAACGTCTTCTGCAATACTATTTTCAGATATCAATAGTTTGAATTTCATTAAGCCTAACGGATACTATTCAAACGGCATGATTTTCAACTATAAATATCAACACTTAGAATGCTTGAAACACACCTTGAACACACACAGAGAACTTACACACTGAACTCACTAAAAATACCAAGTCTCTCTGAGAATACAACTAGTGGTATTTTTCTCTCAAGCATACAAGTCTTCAACCTACTTATTCTTCAGCTTACAGTTGCGATTAAGCTCTTGAATTCTAAGTAGCACGAAAGTTCTAAGTGTCCTGATCCTTAACAAACATTGTTATCTGTGAAGGAGTTGAATCAAAAGATCAAGTATCTGAGATTCATTCTCTAGAACATTTATCATAGACTTGGGTCAGTAAAGAACATATCACCACACATTGTGAAGTGTGTTAAGTGACTCTTGTTCAAGAAGGTAGTATTACATAACTGTAGAAGTTATTAATCTATCAAAACCTGACAAACTACCTTAACCAACACCTTAAACGGCGTGGAGTACAGGAAGTACTTAGTTTGGGAAACTAAGGAATAACTCCAAGGTTACTGAGCATAGGAAGTACTTAGGTTGGGAAACTAAGGAATAGCTCAAAGGTTTCTGAGTATAGGAAGTACTTGGCTGAGAAAGCGGGGGAATAACTCGGGGGGAACACTTGGTTGGGAACCTAGTGTATTTAGGAATCGAGAGTAGATATTTGTAAGGTGAACTCAATTATCTGTCTTAGTGGATTCTAGGTCTGAGAAATTCGAAGTGGATTAGTTGAAGGATTACGCCACCTTCAGATACCACTATAAAGATCTATGTTATTTACTTTCTGCAATTTATTACTTGCTTTATTTACCTTGCTGAGTATTTACACATATCTTGCTGAGCACGTGCACTTATCACAGAAAAAGTCTTCCGCTCTCTGAAATAAAGTATCAGATATCTTCACAGATATCTGAGAAATTATGTTTATCGATAAAAGTTGTAAAAGACTATTCACGCCCCCCCCCCCAGTCTTTTCCCTTTGCCGTTATCTAGACCAACAGTCTACATGGTTTCTAATTTGGTTACTGTTTTTTCATTGTATGTTACTGTCTCATTTACCACATGTTGTAATTTATGTGAAGTCTTTAAATTTATATAATTCGATTGAACAAGTCCGCAAGCAGCTTAATCAGGAGGAGTTCGAGTTCTTTATTACATCATTCTGGAGTATCTAGTGGCATAGGAATAAAATCATTCATGAAGGTACCGACTATGATGCCAAAGACTATGTTCTATTTGTGCAGCGCTATATATTGCGGTATCGGGAAGCACAGACCGTGTTCACACAGCCACGTCCACCTGACAGTCAACAGTCGTGGCAGCCACCATGTATTGGAACCCTCAAGGTAAATTATGATGCATCGTTTAAATGCGCAAGTGCATAAGCCAATGTGGGAATTATTGTTAGGGACAACCATGGAAGTGTTTTGGCATGGAAAAGATGCTCTTTCAAGCATATCCCAACTGTTGAATTTGCTGAAGTTGTAGTTGCCAAAAACGCAATCATCTTTGCTTATGATCTGGATCTAACACATGTAGTCTTTGAGGGTGATAATTTGGGAGTTGTCACACAACTTCAACCGCCGTACCCGTCTCAAGAGGCAATAGGAACCATTATTGAATAATCAAATAATATGTCTATGTTTTCCAGTCAGTTACTTTCAATTTTACTAAACGATGTGGTAATAAGTTGGCATATGTTCTAGCCACAACTATTTTGTATGACAATTTTGGTTCTTCTAATCTTACTGTTGTGAATTCGGATGTAACTTGATACTTATTCAATTAATGAAATGATGGGTTATTATAAAAAAGGTATTTATTCAAAAATAAATTATGTTGTCTTCCCACGTGTTGTATACAAAACACCAATGTCTCACGAAACACAGTTCATGAACTTTTGCCTTAATGCCAAAAATCTAGAAGCTTATATCCGAATGTTGGTGGTGAGACAATATTTCACACAATATATTTTAAAAATTACTAATGGCACAACCTCGATTGTCAAACGGCACAACCTCGGTTGTCGGATAAAAAAATGCTAAACCAAAATTTCATGGATGTGAGACTGCCATATCACCATTGAGTGACAGCACAAATGGTAATTGACATTTCTATAATAATTTTTTATTTTTACAGATTCATGTGATTGTAAATGCATTTTGTAACATAATAATTGTATTATTGTTGGGAGCAGGACAATCGGGTCCAAATACGACAACGACAACAAATATGTAGGTTTAACTACACCAAATGTTGGCTTATCTACATTTATTGGCTCGGAAAGTAGTAGCCGGTTAGAAGTTACATAGTTGTGTTACAAATGGTATAATATATCACAAAGTCTCTAGATAACTTATTTAGAGACGGTCCTATGTTTTCAAGATAATTATCGATGCTGTCAATCAAACGTCTATGTTATTACCCAAATGTATTTTGTTGTACATACAAAAAAAATACCAATGTTGAAAACATAAACGTTTTGATTGATAACATCGATGATTTTCTTAAAAATATTGTTCGTCTCTAGATAATATTGTTCCCTCTCCCTCTCTCTCTCTCTCTCTCTCTCTCTCTCTCTCTCTCTCTCTCTCTCTCCCCGCAGAAAGCAATTAACTCTTGGCTGAGATGTTCTTCATCAAGTTACAAAGCAAATTTCCAAGGAAATTTTCGAACCTCAATTAGACCTTTCCTTAAGTAACCAACTCTATGTCCTTGATATTACCAGTTTATCTACATGCATTTGCTATATTGCTGACATGTTTTTATTTGGTTAAATTAATTGGAAATATTACTGAAGATTACAAAGTTGTGATTAGGTTCAATTAAATGAACAAGAGATTTACGCTAACAATGAGACGACATCTCAACTCACATCCATTTAATTATTTCATGTATCATGAAGATGCTCGAGGATATAGTAAGTTTATGTATAAATTTGCAACTTGTTTTATCACATTCATAGATTTATTATAAATAAATAAACACTCTTTAAAAAATAATAATCAATTTTCTTTTGTTTTCAATACAGGAATCCCGGTAACTTAAAATGTTGAAGAATCAATCCCATTTTCGGAAAAACGTATTGTGCAACTGGTGGATAAATATACCCTAGATTTGCGAACGGGTATTCCTGAAGAGCCATCACCTGCTGAGAAAATTAAGAATTCATGAAAAAGAGCAATGAAAAGCAGACATGGTTGCTTGCAGGAATAGTGGAATCTCAGTAGTAGGTAATATTTTATCATCATGATGAAGCAATTTGCCCACATAATTGTCATTATTCGTTAAATTAATCAATATCTATAATTATCAATATGTAGCTTATCAAGATCTAGGCGATCCTACATATGCATGTAAATTATGTGGTGCACTTATATGGTTCAACGAGTGGATAAAAAGTACTCCACTGAGTAATCCAAAATTTGGTTTGTGCTATAGCCGTGGAAAAATACAACTACCTATTCTCAGCCAACCTCCACGCCTCCTAGGTGATCTTTTGCATAATAGGCATCTTAAGAGTAGAAATTATATTGATCACATACGAGCTTACAACATGATGTATGCATTTACTTCGATTAGTGGGATCCAAGACAATTCAATCAACAAAGGACGTGGTACAAGGCTGTATCCGTAGTTGTACAAGGCTGCATCTGAGTACATGGTTCATGGTCCGTGCGGACCACTGAATCCAACTTCACCATGTATGCACGATGGGAATAAATGCTCTAAGAAGTTCCAAAAGTCTTTTAATGAGCGAACTATTTTTTATGGCAATGGATACCCAGTTTACAGGAAGCGTGATACAGGTGCAACTATTGAGAAGAATGGAGAACTCATTGATAATAGGTACATTTATATATCATTTTTAGTTAATCAAACACATTTATTATATATTTGTAATTAACAAATTAACCAGTGGCGATTCTATCAACATAACTAAATTCATTTAATATCCTTTTACAGGTTCATTGTTCCGCACAATCCATTTTTTATTGATGAAGTAACAGGCACACATTAACGCGGAATGGTATAATAAGACCAATTCAATTAAGTATCTATTCAAGTACGTCAACAAAGGGGTGGATAGGATAGGTGCAAAAATTACTGTGGATAATGAGTTGAAGGATTATGTTGATTGTCGGTATGTTTCTGCATGTGAAGCTTTCTGGCGTATTTTGGAATATGATACTCGTTATACAGATCCATCCGTCGAGCGTTTATCCTTTCATATGGAGGAGGAACAATCAGTCAAATTTGAGGATGGTGATTTGCATAGGGACTTATTAGAGAAACATATTGTTTCTGAGACAAAGTTCCTAAAGTGGATGGACTTCAACAAAAATCATCCTGAGGCACGCATGTATCTATATGCTGAGTTCCCTAATTATTACGTTTGCGATTCTAGATTGAAGGTATGGAGAGATAGGAAGCAGTTCAACAATAAAGTTGGAAGAATTTACCACGTCCCAATTATGACTGATACCCTTTATTACATGAGGATATTGTTAAATCACATTAGGGGTGCTACTTGCTTTGAGGATTTGCAGGCGGTGGATGGTGTCATTCATCCAACTTACCGGGACGCATGCTTTGCTCTTGGTTTGCTTGACAACGACAAGGAGTACATTCATGCTATAAAAGAAACCAGTTTTTGGGATCTGGACGTTTCCTTCGACATTTATTCTCTATTCTTCTTCATTCTGATTGCATGTCAAGGCCCCTGCATGTATGGGAGAGCTCATGGGAATATCTATCAGACGACATTCAATACATGATGCGAAGGAAAGTGAATAATCCTGGTATGAATTTGATTAATTTATTCATTTTAATATGTCTATAAGAAAGTTTTTTTACCATTTATACTTAAAGCTTATTTATCAATATTTCAATGTAGAGCTACATCATACTGAAGAACATTTGATTTTTTTTGCTCTTGTTGAGATAGAAGGTTTACTATCAAGGAATGGATTTAGCTTGAGTGGTATTGAAGGTTTGCCCCTGCCCGACATTGTAGTCATAAATAATGGTATGAATAATTTGATTGCTGAAAAATGTCTTATGAGGTTGATGAGATGATTGATTAACACAGTCATTTGTATACATGTCTCACTAATGAGCAACGATCTGTATACCATACTATTATGGATGTCTTCGATTCTGGTAATGGTGGAGTTTTCTTCCTCTACGGTTATTGTGGCACTGGAAAAACTTACTTATGGAATACATTATGTTCCGCATTACATGGCAGACGTGACATTGTTCTACCGGTTACATCGAGTGATATAGCTTCTCTTCTTCTTCCTGGCGGCCGCACAGCCCATTCAAGATTCAGTACTCTACTTCAGGTCGATGAGACTACCATAAGTAGTAGAATTACACATGGTAGCGATCTAATAGGATTTTTGAAGAACACAAAGTTAATCATTTGGGATGAAGTACCCATGACCAATATGTTTGCTTTGACGCCCTTGATCGCAGTGTAAACGATGTAATGAGAGGTCATGATGGCAAGGAATTGAACAACGCCACAGGTTAGTACTAGGTCATGATGGCAAGGAATTCCTATTAGATTCCAGCGGATACAATTTCCTATTTCAGTTTGCTATGTAATAACAAATAACAAGAATCAGGGACAATCACCAGCTCATGTTGGACTCTACCTCCCAAACCCTGTTTTCAGTCATGGCCAGCTATATGTGGCATTCTCGAGAGTCACAAGCAAGAAAGGCCTAAAGGTTTTAACACTCGATGGGGAAGGCAATCCAACTGATACAACAACCAATGTTGTTTACAAGGAGGTTTTCATCAATCTTTGAGGTATGATTTTTTATATCGAAAAACATTATATTTCAATTATTATTTATGTTCATTCATTATTTAATTTTTTTCTACAGACGATCACTCATCGCTATGAAGATCTGAATAAATAATTTTGCAATTTATGTTCACATCCCCACGATGTATTGAGCCTTGAATTGTTTCAATTTTATTTAGATTTAGTTTTATAAATATGTCATCGCACTCTTATATATACTGTATATGATAAAAGTAAATCATGTCATGGCAACGCCACGGGTTAGTACTAGAAACTCACAAAGAACATGCGCCTGCAGGTATTATTCTTCCCATCATATTAATAATATTCGTGTTTATTCTAATTTATGTAGTTTAAAATATATATTATTTATTTGTAGTATAGTGTATTGACTTCATGTTATTTGTAATCGGGATGGGAGATCACCTATTGAGAATGAAACAATAAGATATTTTGCTGAGTGGTTGTTGAAAGTTGGAGATGGGGAGGTTGGTGGTATGGTGAGGTGGAATTCAAATTACCCGAAGACATTTTGATACGTCCTACTTCTGAGCCAATTGACGCAATTGTTAAGAGTACATATCCGAGCTTATTATCCCATGTTGGTGATGGGAGGTACTTCCAGGATAGAGCTATTCTTGCTCCTTTTAATGTGATAGTACATGAGGTCAATGATTATATAATGCCCATTTTACCTAGAGATGCCACCGAGTTCAGGAGTTTAGATGCCATATGTCCTGATGAAGATGATATCGTAAATAGGGAAGATGTTTAATCCGTTGAATTTCTAAACACTATTAAGGTGTTTGGAATACCAAATACTCCCTCCATTTCAGATCAAGTGTTACATTTTGACTTTGACCGGTCAACTATCTTCGAGTTTGACCACAAATTACTCATAAACGATAATAGTAAATAATTTAATAAAATCATATAATAAAAATTTAATTAATAAATTTTCATTATATAATTTTAATAATTTATTTATTAATATCGTTTAAGAGTAAATTGTGATCAAACGCGGAGACAATTGACCGCAGAATAGTAAAATGTAACACTTTTTCTGAAATGGAGGGAGTAATATAATTCGATTGAATATTGGCACTCCTATTATGCTCCTCTGGAACATTGACCAGTCAGCCAAGCTGTGTAACTGAACTAGATTGATTGTCACCGCGATTGGCAAACATATTCTTGAGGCGAAGACTATACATGGAAAGAATGCCGGAAAGAAGGTTTTCCTACATCGGATGGTACTCACACCTTCCGATCTTACTAAGTTTCCTATTAGATTCCAACGAAGACAATTTTCTATTTCAGTTTGCTATGCAATGACAATAAACAAGAGTCAGGGACAATCACTATCTCATGTTGGACTCTATCTCCCAAATCCTGTTTTCAGTCATGGTCAGCTATATGTGGCATTCTCGAGAGTAACAAGCAAGAAAGGACTAAAGGTTTTAGCACTTGATGCGGAAGGTAATCCAACCGATACAACAACCAACGTAGTTTTCAAGGAGGTTTTTTAGCTCTCTTTGAGGTATATATAAATTATTTTTTTTGAGATAAATATTATATTTCAATTTGTTTGCTTTCATTTATTAACTAATTTTTCGTATATTGTTATGCAGTTGACGACTATTCTTCTCGATGGAGATTGTAATTAATAAATTTGAATAATTATTTGCATTATAGAGTATACTGAACCTTCATTGTTTCTTTTTTATTTGACTTTTGTTTTATAATTATTGCATCCTACCTTGATTTTTTTTAAAAGTAAACTATGTTGTGGCATCGCTACGGATTAGTACTAATATTCCTTCAATACAAGTGTTTGGTATGCCTATATGGTTTACACTAGTCTAATGTGGTCTTTCCTATTGTATAGGAAAATCATGCCTTTTACTAGACTTTTTCGTTTGAATTGTTTCGATTGCCCCCTCCAAAAAAAAAAAAAAAAAAAAAAAAAAAAATCCATTTGTGTAATTTGCACCTAAATTGTCAAATTGCAACTTTATGTCAAATGTAAACGACTATAAATTTTAGTAACAAACATGGAAGTCCCAAACGTAGTTTTATGTCAAATGTAGCTTTTTTCACTTTATGATCGCGAATGCAGTCCCAAACGTGGAAGCGTCAGCGTCAATCCACGAGGATTGAACTATAAATTTCAATCTTATGGTAACCATGCCAAATATGAAATTTAAGGGAAGTAGTGGAGAATATAAAATTATATACTCCCTCTGTTCTAAAGAAATCTTTCTATTTTGACTTTGACCGTGAATTACTGATAAACTATAATAGTAAATAATAGTAAAATGAAAAGATTTCTTTGGAACGGAGGGAGTAATATTTATTAAAATTAAAATGATAAATAAATGAAAGCGAAAATAAAACGGGACACCCAAAACGACAAAATTGACGTGGGACATAGAGAGTATATTTGTTATGGGACAGAGAGATAAAGACATTGGGGCATGTTAAACGCAGAACACATTTTATTAAACGCAGAACACTTTTTTATATATTGCAAAAGGCCCTTCAACTGATAAAAATATTGAATTAGTCTCATTTTCCGAAAAAATTATCAAATTATTACATCTTCGAAAATATATAAACATATATACACTACGGTATCATAACACAACAAAAATCAATATCGTACAATCATTAGCCATATTATATCAATAATTACAAATATAAAAATATTTTTATTATTTTAATTTGGTAGTTGTAGTTGTTAATTATTACTCAATTATATTAGTATATTTAAATTGATTAAAAAATCAAAAAATTCAAAAAATAACAAAAAGAAACGCAAAAACGGTTAAAAATGACAAAAACCGACCACACGAGTTGTTGGTCCAGATAATGGCAAAGTAAAAGACTAGAGGGGGGGGGGGGTGAATAGTCTTTTAAAACTTTTGTCGATAAGCACAGTTTCTCAAATATCTGTGTAGATATCTGATACTTAATTTCAGAGAGCGGAAGACTTTTATGTGATAAGTGCACGTGCTCAGCAAGATGTGTGTAAGTACTTTGCAAGATAAGTAATGCAAGTAATAAATTGCAGAAAGTAAATAACACAAGTATTTTTATAGTGGTATCTGAAGGTGGCGTAATCCTTCAACTAATCCACTTCGGCCTTTCTCAGACCTAGAATCCACTGAGACAAATAAATGAGTTAAGCTTACAGATATCTTCTCTTGATTCCTAAATACACTAGGTTCCCAACCAAGTGTTCCCCCTGAGTTATTCCCCAGCTTTCACAGCCAAGTACTTCCTATACTCAGAAACCTTTTTGAGCTATTCCTTAGCTTCCCAAGCTAAGTACTTCCTGTGCTCAGCAACCTTGGAGTTATTCCTTAGTTTCCCAAACTAAGTACTTCCTATACTCCACGCCGAATATGGTGTTAGTTTTAGGTTTGTTTGTCAGGTGAGTTTCTTAAATAACTTATTCAGTTATTCAGATAGCTCTATGAATCAAGTATACTTAATACACTTTTCAATGTATGGTATCTTATTCTCTACTGACCCAAGTCTATTGTAAGTGTTCTAGAGAATGAATCTTAGATATGAAATCTTAGTTCAACTCCTTCACAGATAACAATGCTTGTTAAGGATCAGGACACTTAGAACTTTTGTGCTACTTAGAATCAAGAGCTTTGGTCGCAACAAAAAGCTTGAAGGTAAGTAGTTTGCTTGAGAGAGCTTGTGTGTGAGTATTCAATGTAAGTTCAGTGTTATGTGTGTGTATTCTCAAGCAGTCTAAGTGTTGATATTTATACATGAATTTGAGTGTCGTTTGAATAGTATCCGTTAGGCTTAAATCAAATTCAAACTATTGATATCTGAATATAATCAGAGCAGTTTGTCTTCTTCTTCGGTTACCGCTTTTGTTCGTACATTTCGTCATGCATTTAATGCACTGTACTATATTTTGTCCAGTAGTGCCAACGGAACTATGCATGGTATCAGAGATCTTTATACAATCAGAGTTTTCTGAAACTTTGCATGTTCTTTGCCATCGATTATCACAACTCCAGATACCATTTGTTGAAACAACTTTGTTATAAAATATTTCTTTTTCAAAAACATAGTTTATATCCAAGGTATCTGAGTGTAGATATCTGTGGGCACTTTCCTCGTCTCAGAAACCTTTTATTCTCAGATATCTTTTGCAACACTTGTGTTTCGAAACACTTGTTTCTTCAAGAAATCTGGACATAGGTATCTGAAAAACCTTTGTCTTTAGCAATCTTGTGCAGTCTTCAAATCTTCAAATCCGTTGAACTTTTCCTGCTGGAAGTCTTCTTCTTGGTCTTCTTTAGAAAATAAAAATTACATTTCGAGACCTAACATCCTATACAAGATTTTCTAGACTATCATACTTAGTGAGTTTCCTCTTTTACAGTGTTCAAGTGAACCAAGAGTACTAACCACCTTTCTGAGCTAAGATAAGTCATTAGGTTGCTGATCAAAATCTAAACAGATATTCCTAACACGAGTCGTCTCGTCGGGTTTGAACCTGACGAGAACATGGTTCTTGTCAGCTTTGAAGCTGACCAGAACCATGTTCGAGTCAGCCTCCAAGCTGACCAAGAGCGTGCTTGACCCACAGATACTTTCCCCACTTCCAGGCATGCTCGATTCTGATATCTGATAGCTTGAAGTATTCATAAATGATCTTCAGATATCTGATGTCACCCTTGTATTGATCTTCAGTTAAGTAGAAGGTCTCATAGGGTTCCACAGCAAGTCTTGCTCTTGTGCCTGTTCCAGTAATGTTGGGAATTCTGTGCACATCATCTGGCTTTCCATAAGGACATTCATCAGAGAGGTCCTTTTTCATGGCTTCTCTTCTCTTGATTACTTCAAAATCCAACCATGCTTTGATGTGGTTGGTGTTAATCAAGATTAGCTTGTCTTTTCTCCATGCCATGAGCTGTTTATGGATTGGTTCTGGAAACCTTGAATTTAGCAGTAAATGCCTGAGTTCCAGAATCCAGTAGCCATTTTTCTGATTTATGCACACAGAGCAGAGGAGTTGTCATTCTTCACATACTCAATTTTGGCTTCTTCCGCCCGAGTGGAAGTTGACTTTGTCTTTGTTCACTCACTGTTCCTCCTTTGTCTTGAATTTTCCCTTGGGGTAATGCTTGAAGAACCACCCTGGATAGACTTGGTATTTCCAGAGGGTGTTTTAGCTGCCAAAGGCTTTGCAGCTATGGGCTCAGTTAGGCTTTCAATTTTCCTTTTTCTGTGAAGAGGAGCTTCATCTTCATCAGTCTCTTAATCATCATCATCAAGATCAATTCTTGTGAGACTTTTGCAGCCTTCTTCATTGCCCAAGGATTTGATTTGGCCTTCTCCTTCTTCTTCTTCTTCTTCTTCTTCTTCTTCTTCTTCTTCTTCTTCAGAAGATTCATCAATCCCTCTTACTTGTCTTCTCTTTGGAGCCTTGGTACTCCTTGGAGGTTTCGTATACCGCCCTTGTTGTCATTCCTTGTTCAAGAAGTTGAGTGGTGGCCACTATCTCAGAGAGCAATCGACCGAGGAGGGCTCATTTATTCTGAGAGGTGGTTGTTCAGATTTTCTTTTGTTTCTTCTTCCTCTTCCTCTCTGAGCCTCTTGATATGCTTCGCCCTTAGTCATTGTTGACTGACTAAGAATCACAAATGATTCTGAAAGGGAGTTAAAGTTCCCTTGCAGATAGTTGTAAGCAGCAACCAACTTTTCCAGATCAGCCTTGAGCTCTTGATTTTGTTTGATAAGACCAGTATCCTTATCAGTAAGCTCTGCCAGTGGGCCTTGAACAGCATCTGCTTTTCCAGAAGCATAGCACGCCTCTTCAAAAGCTTTTGCAGCCATGTTTTGGTCATCATCCCTAACCATGCCTAGATCTTTCTGAGAAATGACCAGACTGGTTGTTCTCTGAGTGATGAGCTCAGTGAATGACTTTAGTTCTGCAGGGACTGATGAAATGGCAGCTTTGTTTTGAGAAGATAACTCCTTTTTCAATTTAGCCAGTACTTGATATCTGTTCAAGTATTCATTGGAGTTGACATTTGGCAGCTTGCTGAATATGTCAGGAGCAGCTTCCTTTTCAAATGTGAAACCGCCAAGTGTTTATTGCGGTGTTCTGCCAAAGTCTTGTCTTCTTCATTATCTGAGTTATCAGCCCAGTGATCTTCATCCTCTTGGACATTTTCATCAATGTTCTCTAGTCCAGCAACCATCTCAGAGATGGGTTTCTTTCCTTTCAGTGAGGAGGATGGAACATCTTCTTGGAATGCAGCCTTAGCATCATGCTTGTCATTAGATACTTGTTCAGTATCTAATTCCTCAGCAATTGCCTGAACAATAAGCTGGAGTTCTTTCATTTCAGCATAAGCTTCCATTTCCTTGATTGTTTGATCTTCAATCTTCTGGAGCTTTGCTCTTGATTCAGCTATCTTTTCTTCCAGTTGAAGATGTAGCTGTTGTTCTTCTTCCAACAGTTGTTTGAGTTGAGCAACTCTGGCTTGTGCATCTGTTATTTTCTGAGTTGTTCCCTCAGAGTGCTCAACCACTTGTTCAGTAGTAACTTTGTGTTGGGAAGTTGGATGAGTAGATTTCTGAGGAGATGGATAAGGGGATTGCTGTGAAGTCCTCTCAGTGTGCTTTTCAGCAGCTGAGGCAATGTGTCCTTGTGAAATCCCTCCCGTCCACAGTGCGGCATCATCATCATCCTTATCATCATCATCCTTTTTGTGATGGTCAGAGGGAGGTTCATCAAAGTTATTCTCATCTATTTCTTCCTCCTCATCGTCTTCAGATACAAGATTAATCACTTCAGGAATAGTGATTTTCTGCCCATTAACTTCCTCTTGTTCAGAAGGAATAAATTGTAGAGTCTGGGGCAGGACTGGCTTGAATGCCATTTGTAGTCTTGTCTGACCATTAGCCTGATTGAAGGCTTGCACCAACTTGTGTGCCACTTCTCTGGAGAAATCCTTATGTAATAAGGTTGCAACTTGATACTGTTCCGTGGGGAACATTGCGTGGATATAGTTTTCCAGATCAAGAGCTCGGGGTCGTCTTGTTGGTTGATCTGTGATTCTCAGTATTTCAGAGAGATCAGAGCACCTTAATCTCTGCCATTTCTTGAAGCATTGAATATGCTTTGGCAAGGTATGAGTCTTGAAGAAGGGAAGAAGGTTCTCATAGTCATCATTTGACTCCTTCTTGGCACTATTTTGAGCCTGAAAGAGAGAGTTTTGAGTTAGTTTCAAAACTTGAGTAGATATCTGGGTTTTAGAGTAGTCAAGTATCTGTGTTACCTGTGCAACAACAACAGGCTCAGAAGGTTGGACTACTGAGGTTCCAGGTGCCTCAGATATCTTGGTGCGAGGAGGAGACTTGGTAGTTTGATCCTCAACATCCTCTCTTTCTTTTTGATCCTGAGAATAAAATACAACAAAACACTTAGAAATTTATCAGGAGAGAAACACTTAGACAAATTGATATCTGAGATGTCAATCACCTCCACAGTAGGAGGCTCAGATACTTGTCTCTCAGAAACTTGTACAGTCTCTGGTATTCTCTCGGGTAATGAAGGTTTGGTGGCCTCATCAATTTCCATTGGTTGAGGGGATTGAGTGGGCAATTCCCCATCAACTTCTACTTCTGTTTGAGCCTATGAGTAGAAAGTGTTAAGTATTTAGAAAAAACAATGATCAGAGTAATATCATAAAGAATATAGATATCTGAGATATATACCTTCTTAATAGAAGGCTCAGATATTTGTTCCTCAGAGACTTTGTGAGTCTCTGGTTGATTCTCTGATGAGTTAGGCTTCTCAGCCTCATCATTTTCCTTCTCAGTTGGAGCCTATTAGAAACAAAGAGTTAGTCGTGTGTATTAAAGATTTTTGAAAAGTCATGTCTTAAGAAACTATGTTTCACCTGGAATACAGGCTCAGGTTCCTTAAGTGGTGAGGCTATGGGAGCCTCCTTTTCAGTCTCTGAGGCAAGCTTTGCAGCTTCCTCTTGCTCTTTTGTTTCTAATTCAGCATGTAACAAAGAAATTTGTATAAGTAACAAGATTTATAAACATAAGATTTCATAAGTAGAGAGTTAAACAATTCAGCTACCTGAGCAGTGTCAGGCTGATTGGTCTCTGGAACTTTTGACTCTTCAATGTTTTGGTCTTGTTGTTCCATTTCAGCTTCTTTGTTTGAAGTTTCAGGTACTTCAGACCTTTCCTGAGTATGCAACTCAGTTGCCTCCCCTGGTTGATCATTCTGAGTGGATGTCTCAGTTTGATCCCTTTCTTTGAGTTGGGGAACCTGCTCTTTTGCAAGATTTTCTTCAGCAGTGAAAGATGCTGGTATCTGTAACTCAAGTACCATTTCAGCAATATCCATATCTGGCTGTTGTGGTTGTTGTGCTTGAGACAGACTGTTGAGTGTTGAGGCAATGGCAGTATCCTCCAACACTAAGCTATCACTCATTAGAGCATCTTCAATATGCTTTAGTCTTTCTTACTCTGATGGTATAATTTGTCCAGTGACCTTGGACTCTGTTGCTTCTTCAGCAACCTTTAAAACAGGTGCTTGTTCAGCAACTTGTGGTGTAAGTTCTTCTTCATATACCTCTACACCAGTTACTTTTTCAGTAACCTTAGCCCTGTTCGATTTTTCTAGGACTTGAGAGATGACTAGTTCAACATCTTCATCGTCAGAGCTCTCATCAGCATTAGGAACTGATTGGTCCATAATTCCTGCAGTTTCTGCAGATAGGGCTTGGCATCTATCACTATTTTCTTTAGCAGCATTGATAAGTTCATCAGCAAGGCTTTCGGCAATAGTCTTCACATTTCTCAAAGCACTTTCTCTTGCTGAGTCTACTTGTTCAGTAACCGATACCTCTTTTGCAGCATTTATGAGTTCATCGGCAGCTACGGCAGGTATCTGGGAATCGACAACCTCAATGGGTGTGCCTTCTGATTTGCCAGCAGACTTCTTTCGTGAAGTTCTGGGCTTCTTGGTCGCAACTTTTCCCTTAGATACCTCTTCAGTTTTTCGCTTCTTGGAACCTTTCTGAGATCCAGTAACCTTTTTCATCAAGTTCGTATACTCATATTTGTAGAGTAGGTTCTTTGTGCAATGTCGCCTTCTCCGAGCTCAATGCCAAGCTTCTCCAAGTAACATATCTTTAGACCATAGCTTCGTGGCCTTTGGCTCAAGAAGTCCCTTTAGCGATCAGGCTCAAAGCCTTGAATCTTCTTCACAAATTTCATAAAGGCGTACTTTCCCCAATTGAAAGGGTTTTCCAGCCTTTTGTCTTGCTGTTGCAATAAGAACATCATCATCCATCGTTCTTGGCTTATTTGGTCAGCATCTCCTTGTAGACCATCAAAGCATTTGTGAAGAATGCATGCCAACACATCCCAGTGAACCAACAGATGTCTAGTTCTGATGTCAGCAAGCTTGAAGTCAGTGGGTGTATCTGATTTTTCAAGATTACACACATTACTGTACAATTGCTTTACACCTTCAAGGAGATCATCATCCTTGGTGTCTATTTCAAAATCCTTTCCAAGATCTTGAAGGTTAAACAACTTGCAGAAAGTTGTTAAGTCCAGAAGGATTTCCTTTCCTTGGACCTTTGTTTTTATAGACACTATTGCAAAGGTTTTCAGAACGTGATATAATCCTGGAGTTGTTGTAAAATTCCAGTACATCCAGTGAAGAGATTCCACTGGGAACAGCAGATAGAAAACCCTTGATTTGTGCCTTTTCAAGCATGTCAAGGATTAACCTCCTGTCGGCTTGACTTTCAATAGCAGCCGTGAGGTATTCCTCAATCATGGCACCACCCCAAATCATTCTGTGATTTGAAGTCCAATGATCGGGATTAAAATTCCCTACCAATCGATTGTTAATAACTACCAACTCTGGTGTTTGATTTTAAGCAGTACCAGTAGTAGTAATTTGGGATTTCTGGGTAGTTGATCGTTTGGGGGCCATCTATTTATATATCGTAAGTTTTTCGAAGTTTGAAAGAGATTAAGGTGTAAGATTAGTGATTCTTTGCAGAAAAACTAATTTGGGAGCAGAGATTTGCAGAGAAAATAGAATGGTTTTTGCTATTCTTGTGCAAGTCGGAATGTTGGATTAGGCGAAAGTGATTTCTTTTGCCAAAATCCAAATTGGTTTTGTATATATGTATCTGTGAATTGCAGACAGGCGTGGGTAAAAGCTTGTTCGGCATTAAATGCATAGTGGGCCATGCTGGGAGTTCAACAGTCCACTATTTACCGAGAATTAATCTCCGCTGTAAAGATCAATCGCCCATTTCATCAAGGGTCACCATTGCTTCTTCAGCAATGATCACAATCAACAAATGTAATTGTGCCCATTAAATGAATGTTGACTGTTAGCAATCTGAGTCACAATTCTGTGTGAATGAGAACACTGTTTGTATCTGAGTTTATCTTATACTTGTTGTCTTTTCACAGTTTTACACAAAGATAGAAATAATACAAATTTCAAGAGAGTAGTTGACTGCAGACAGTTGTACTATTCTCTTTTGTTCTCATCGAGTGACCTAGATATCCGAAAATTCGCCTCGTAGATCTTCAAATAGTCATTTTACCCTTTAGCCTTTGGTTTCTGGATACCCGTTCCAAATACCTCTTCTCTTGTCTGGATACCCATTCCAGATTCCTTTTCTCTCTCCTTTGATATCTTCTTCAGATATCTGAACTTTTTCAGTTCTTTGGTAGCTCCATTAGTCCAAGACTGTATCTTAAGGCTAAGAATCTACTTTCTTGTAGTGGCTTAGTGAAGATATCTATAAGTTGGTCTTCAGTGCCAATCTTGAGTATCTCTATATTGCCTTTTTCAACGTGGTCTCTGATGAAGTGGTGTCTAACATCAATGTGCTTTGTTCTAGCATGAAACTTAGGATTCTGAGTTATGGCAATAGCACTTGTGTTGTCACAGAAAATGGGAGTTTTCTCATCATTGAGTCCATAGTCTCTTAGTTGTTGTTGTATCCACAATATTTGTGAAGCGCAACATCCCGCAGCAATATATTCAGCCTCTGTGGTAGATGTGGCAATTGAGTTATGTTTCTTGCTGAACCAAGATATCAATCTAGCACCAAGAAATTGACAAGTTCCTGAGGTGCTTTTTCTATCAAGCAATGATCCAGCATAGTCGGCATCTGAATAGCCAACCAAACTCAATCCACTATCTTTTGGATACCACAATCCAACTTCTACAGTACCCTTTACATACCTCAATATTTTCATGGCAATGTTGTAGTGTGATTGCATAGGATTTGTCTGAAATCTAGCACACACTCCAACTGCATATTGAATATCAGGTCTACTTGCAGTGAGGTACAGTAGAGACCCAATCAATTTCCTATACTTGTGTTCTTCAATACTCTTGTCAGATTCAGTATAGGTCATCTTGGTTCCAATGCTCATTGGTATCTTAGCATTCTTTTCAGAAGGTTTTAGATTAAACTTGTTGAGCATATCATTTGCATATTTTGTTTGACTAATGAATATTCCATCATTGAGTTGCTTAACTTGTAGCCCTAGGAAGTAATTCAATTCTCCCATCATGCTCATCTCAAATTTACATTTCATGAGTTCAGCAAAGTCTTCACAAAGTTGCTTGTCTTTAGATCCAAATATAATGTCATCAACGTATACTTGAACTAAAAGTAGTTTCCCATCATGGTTCAATGTGAAGAGTGTTTTATCAACATCTCCTTTCTTGAAACCACTTTCGAGTAGGTATCTGGCCAATGTATCATACCATGCTCTTGGAGCTTGTTTCAGCCCATACAGAGCTTTCTAAAGCTTATAGACCATCCTACTTTCTGAGGAAACTTCAAAACCGGTGGTTACTCAACATAGACTTCTTCAGCAAGTTCACCATTTAGGAATGCACTCTTGACATCCATCTGATAAACTGTAAAGTCATTATGAGCTGCAAAGGCTAGAAAAAGTCTTATTGCATCCAATCTTGCAACTGGTGCAGAAGATTCATCAAAATCTAGTCCTTCAGTCTGGGTGAATCCCTTGGCAACCAACCTAGCTTTGTTTCTGGTTATTTCACCAGACTCATTCATTTTGTTTATGAAAACCCACTTGGTTCCGATTACAAATATTCCGTCATCAAATGGAACCAGTTTCCAGACTTTGTTTCTCTCAAATTGATCCAACTCTTCTTGCATTGCAGAGATCCAATCTTGATCCTTTAATGCTTCTTCTATAGTCTTTGGTTCAATGTTTGAGATGAAACATCCATATAGAGACAATTTACTTTTTCAGCAATTGCTCTTCTAGTTCTAACTCCTTGGTCTATGTGACCAATCACATCCTTTGCAGGATGATTTCTTATCCATTTCATAATGGGTTTTGAACTAGTAGGATCAATATCATTTTGATTTGAATGTGAATCAATATGATCTTGATGAGATACTTGTGCAGTATCTAAGATATCTGACACATGGAAAATGCCATGGATATCTGACACTTTTTTAGTGTTAGAGATATCTGGGACTTGTATTTCAGCAATCTGATTTTCAGATACCTCTCCATGATGAAGGTTCTCAGTAACCTATTCCATTTCTGGAGTTCTCATAGGAAATTCTTCATCATGTCTTAGAGTCATCTGGTTGTTACTAAGCATAGGTTGCTTTTCATCGTCAGACTCATCCTCTATTTGAATGATAGAATTGTTTCCTTCTGAGGATCTTTTTTTCAGAATCTTTAATCATTAGTTCTTTGAACCTATCTGAGAGATCATCATTTAAGAGTACTTTCTTGTTTCCTTCATAGAACACTACATGAACAGATTCTTCGATCTTTTGCGTTCTTTTGTTGTAGATTTTGTAGGTTTTGCTATTCAGAGAATAACCAAGAAATACTCCTTCATCTGCCTTTGGTTGAAATGTTCTCAAGTATTCTTTTCCATTGTTGAGAGCGAAACATCTGCAACCAAACACCCTTAGATGCTTGATACTTGGGGGTCTACCAATGAAAAGCTCGTAAGGAGTTTTGTCATGGTGTTTGTTAATCAGACATATGTTTTGAGTGTAGCATGTTGTGTTTACAGCTTCAACCCAATAGATTTCACTTATTTCAGTGTCAGCAAGCATTGTTCTTGCTGCTTCTTTCAGGGTCCTATTCTTTCTTTCAGCAACACCATTTTGTTGTGGTGTCCTTATAGAAGATAGTTGATGTTGTATACCTTTGCAGGTATAAAACTCTTTGATGTACTGGTTCACAAACTCAGTACCATGGTCTGTTCTGATTGCAGATACCTTGTCATTTTTCATGACTTCGAGCTTATTCAGCAAGTTAGGTATCTCAACCCTTGCATCAGATTTGTGTTTGAGAAAGACAACCCAAGTAAATCTTGAGTAATCATCAACAACAACTGCATTCATACTTCTTTCCTGCATAACTAGTTACAGAGGATTCAAACAGATCCATATGTAACATTTGCAGTGGCCTTTCACTGGAATGTCTAGTTTTAGACTTGAAAGATGTTTTGGATTGTTTTCCCATTTGGCAAGCTGAGCATACACCTTCTTTTCTATATGACATTTTGGGTAAACCAACCACCAACTCTTTCTTGGCTAGCTTATTCAGAGTTTTGAAATTCAAGTGACTCATTCTTTTATGCCATAGCTAATTTTCTTCAGTGTGGCCAGATTGACTCACCATGAGACATTCTTCGGTTGCGGCGGATGCCCAATCAGCAACATAAAGATTTCCTTTACGCCTTGCAACCAAGACTGTCTGCTTTGACTCATTGTCAATCACTTTACATAGTTTTGACTTGATCTTGACAGTGTACCCTTTGTCCACTAGTTGACTCATATTAAGGAGATTATATTTCAATCCCTTTACATGAAGTACTTCAGAGATTGTAAGGGCTCCAAACTTCAAATTGACAAAACCTATGGTTGGATTTTCATTTCCTCCAGCAAACCTGATAATTGGTCCATCATTGCAATTTTTGTAGTCAATCAGATTTGCTTTGTCTCCTGTCATGTGCTTCCCACATCCACTATCAAAATGCCACTTTGAATTAGTCTTTAGAGTGTTCTCATTAGCCATTAGACAAGGTTCAATGTTGGAGATATCTGGAAATATTTCTTCAGCCATTCCACGCACTTCTTTCTTCTTTTGACCAAAGTCAATTACTTCATGAGAGACACCGCACATTTCTGGGGAAGGCAGTGTGGAATCATCTGAATCCTCATCCTCAGAATCAGATTCAATATCTAGAGCATCCAGTTGGATTTGAATCTTTTTCCTTTCTTCAGTGAGCATAGCTCTCTGACTTCTTTTGAAGATTCTTCTGTCTTTCTTGTCACCTGTCTTTAGTTTGTTGAGGACAGGGCAATCCTTCTTGAAATGACCAGGTTTCTGACAATAGAAACAGATATCGTTTCCGATTTCTGCTTCCTCAGTACTTGATGCTTTCTGAGCCGACTCTTGTTCAGCGAGCTTTGCATATTTTTGTACTGGTGGTAGTTTGAGCCTAGATGCTTTTTCAGCTTTTCTTTGGCTTTTCTTCACTCAATTTCTCGACTGACGTATTTTTCCATTTGCTTTACAGCAAGAGCATCCTCAGTCACTTCCTTGCCTTTCTTCTTTTCAGAAGTTCCTTGAGCAACTAAAGCAACATTCTGCAACTTCTCAGTTGTTTGTTCTCTTTGAGTTGTCTCATAGTCAACAGTGGCAAGATGAGAGAAAAGTTCTACAGGAGTGATATCTGGCATTCCTTGGTTAAAGTAGAAAACTTTGTGTGTTCCCAGTTATGATTTAGACTTCTCACAATAGTCTTAATCTTTGCTGACTGGGTATATCTATTACTTTCACCAAGTGCAGCCATGTCACTCATAAGTGTTGTAAACCGGAAATCTAGTTCTTCAAGAGTCTCTGTGGGACCTTGTTTAAAGTTTTGGAATTTGAGCTTCAAAACTTCGAACTTGTTTTCCTTTGTTTTCTCAGTGCCGGCACAAATTTCTTCAATCGCCCAGCCACTTTCACTGTTTTACCCCACGCCATAATGTGCTCTGGAGTAGAACGTATGATGATATTACGAGCCTGACCATCTAATCGATTTCTCTTGGCATCTTCCGATGTCCAGAGCTCTCTGGGCTTTGGATCGTAAATAACTTGACTGGTAGGTCTCCCACTGGTTGACGCATCTGTCTGTGAAGACCCATCGCTTTGTTCTCTGTCTCTACCATTAGAAACCTCCATGACTTGCTTGAGTTGTTGAATGACTATTGGGCCATTCTTTATTACTGATCATTTCACACCGATGGCTTCTAGGTGGAGCATCATGTTGTTCTTCCATTTTTCATAATTCTCTGGCTTGAGAATTGGGGCGTCACTTAAAGACATCCTGCAGCTAACACACTAAACAAACAAATCAAGTGTAGGTGAAAAGCAGTTAGTGAGCACTTATCTGGGATCTAGGTTCTGTGCTGAAGGCTTGGGAACCTCCTGCTCTGATACCACTTGTTGGTCCAGATAACGACAAAGTAAAAGACTAGAAGGAGGGGGGGGGGGGGGTGAATAGTCTTTTAAAACTTTTGTCGATATACGCTTCTCAAATATCCGTAGATATCTCGATACTTAATTTCGAGAGCGGAAGACTTTTATGTGATAAGTGCACGCTCAAAGAAGATGTGTAAGTACTTTGCAAGATAAGTAATGCAAGTAATAAACTGCAGAAAGTAAATAACACAAGTCTTTTTATAGTGGTATCTGAAGGTGGCGTAATCCTTCAACTAATCCACTTCGGCCTTTCTCAGACCTAGAATCCAGTGAGACAGATAAATGAGTTAACCTTACTGATATCTTCTCTTGATTCCTAAATACACTAGGTTCCCAACCAAGTGTTCCCCCTGAGTTATTCCCCGGCTTTCACAACCAAGTACTTCCTATACTCAGAAACCTTTTTGAGCTATTCCTTAGCTTCCCAAGCTAAGTACTTCCTGTGCTCAGCAACCTTGGAGTTATTCCTTAGTTTCCCAAACTAAGTACTTCCTATACTCCACGCCGAATATGGTGTTGGTTTTAGGTTTGTTTGTCAGGTGAGCTTCTTAAATAACTTATTCAGTTATTCAGATAGCTCTATGATTCAAGTATACTTAATACACTTTTCAATGTATGGTATCTTGTTCTCTACTGACCCAAGTCTATTGTAAGTGTTCCAGAGAATGAATCTCAGATATGAAATCTTAGTTCAACTCCTTCATATATAACAATGCTTGTTAAGGATCAGGACACTTAGAACTTTTGTGCTACTTAGAATCAAGAGCTTTGGTCGCAACATAAAGCTTGAAGGTAAGTAGTTTGCTTGAGAGAGCTTGTGTGTGAGTATTCAATGTAAGTTCAGTGTTATGTGTGTGTATTCTCAAGCAGTCTAAGTGTTGATATTTATAGATTAATTTGAGTGCCGTTTGAATAGTATCCGTTAGGCTTAAATCAAATTCAAACTATTGATATCTGAATATAATCTTATGTGAGTTTGTCTTCTTCTTGGTTACTGCTTTTGTTCGACATTTACGTCTGCATTTAATGCATCAGATTATATTTTGTCTGTAGTGCCAATGTAAATATGCATGGTATCGTAGATCTTTATACAATCGAGTTTTACAAACTTTGCATGTTCTTTTCCATCGATTATCACAACTCCAGATACCATTTGTTGAAACAACTTTGTTATAAAATATTTCTTTTTCAGAAACATAGTTTATATCCAAGGTATCTGAGTGTAGATATATGTGGGCACTTTCCTCGTCTCAGAAACCTTTTATTCTCAGATATCTTTTGCAACACTTGTGTTTCGAAACACTTGTTTCTTCAAGATATCTGGACATAGGTATCTGAAAAACCTTTGTCTTTAGCAATCTTGTGCAGTCTTCAAATCTTCAAATCCGTTGAACTTTTCCTGCTGGAAGTCTTCTTCTTGGTCTTCTTTAGAAAATAAAATTACATTTCGAGACCTAACATTCTATACAAGATTTGCTAGACTATCATACTTAGTGAGTTTCCTCTTTTACAATGTTCAAGTGAACCAAGAGTACTAACCACCTTTCTGAGCTAAAATAAGTCATTAGGTTGCTGATCAAAATCTAAACAGATATTCCTAACACGAGTTGTCTCGTCGGGTTTGAACCAGAACCATGTTCGAGTCAGCTTCAAAGCTAAGTCGATGTGTTCGACCTCAAAGCTCGACATCGAGCATGGTCATCTGACCGAGTACCAAGCTCCAGATCGCGAGTTTCAGACGGAGCATCTCCGATCTGGTCAAGTTTGCTCCAGCAAACTCCAAATCGGAGATGCTCCGGTCACCGGCGACGATTCTTCATGTTCTTCGTGGATCTTCGTGTTTTTCTTTTTAAGTATTTTCGATTTATTTATTCGGATGATAAAATTAATTCGAATAAACTTGTTTGATGTTTTTTTTAGGTAAAATAGTAATTTTTTCAAATTATTGAACCATTTTGTAAATTATAATAATAGTTGTATTATATGTAATATGTAAAAATTTATTTTACGTTTAGTAAAAAGTGTTGTGCGTTTAACATTCCTGTATACATTTTGTTTCTATATAGGTTATCTGAACTTTGGGAATTGGCGTATCCTATCCTAGGGGGTTTTCCTATATGAACTGTATAATTCCATTCCATTCCAAAACATAGCAAGCTCACATCTGTTAAGTCCAGGTGTATACGATACGACTCCATTGTCAAACACCATAAAACAGAATAATAATCCATGGAAGATACCATTTGAAGAAGATACAGATTACAAAAACAAACCAAATCATGTATGTATAAATACTAAAACTCTGAAACGAAGACAAAAAAGGCAACTCGAAACCGAAAACGAACCAAACTATGCTACAACATCTCTACAGATTGAGAATATCCCGCCACTACATTCTCCGCCGCACCTTCTCTTCCTCCACCGCCGAACCACCACCTCCTCCGCCCCTCCAAAATCCCCAACATGCCCCTCTCACCCCCCACCAAAATTACCAACCCACCCCTCTCCCATCATCCTCTCTCCCAAAAGCCTCCGCAATCGCCGCTCTCTCGACCTCGATCCTCCTGGCCTCCTGCTACACTCTCTACCCGGAGCAAACAAAGCAATCATCCACCTCGATTTACTCCGAATTGGAATCCGCCGTTCGCAAATCGAACGATTCCGTCAACAAAGTCGTGAACCGGATGAAGCAGACCGGAGCTGCCGCGTCGGTTCTGTGGCAGTCGTTGAGCTCGGTTATGTCGTCGGCTAATCATGAGGTGAGGGCGGGGTTTGAGCTGCGTGTGGCGGCCTTGCTGGCGGACATTGTGGCGGCTAGCGATCGGCGGAGGGCGGCGATTGTGGGAGCTGGTGGCGGAGCGGTGGTTGATTGGTTGTTGGAGACGGTGGCGGTGCCGAATGTAACGCAGGTGGAGTCGGCTAGGGCGTTGGCGTACTTGATTGCCGATCCGAATGTGTGTGCGGATGTGTTTGCTAGGCCGAGTGCGGTGCCGAATTTGTTGAGGTTTATTTTCTCTGCTCAGCCGAGGAGATTGAATAAGGTCAGCAATTGGTATTGTTTGCTCTAATTTGGAATTGATAGTTGATAGATAGCTAATAATTGAAATGGAATACTGCATTGATATACTGACTTAGATATATGGATTGACATTGAACAATTTCTATTGCTTTGCCTAAGTTTGATGTTTTGGTAATAGTTAAAGGGGAATGTGGCACATTTTTCATTTGATAAGTGATAGAAATGTTATGTTTGGAATGGAGGCGGCGCATTTTGATTTTATAGTGATGTTAGATGATAGTCGCACATTTTAATTTTCGTTGATGTTGATACATTACTGTTTTTATTTGGGAGCAGCAATCGGGACGTAGTTCATTCGATGTTTATGATTCTTTGAAAGGTAGGAGCATGCTTGTTGC
Organism: Plantago major; assembly: GCA_026545765.1. NCBI lineage: Eukaryota > Viridiplantae > Streptophyta > Magnoliopsida > Lamiales > Plantaginaceae > Plantago > Plantago major. The sequence goes on from CM048839.1 coordinate 32,995,310, forward strand.
AGCAATTATGGATGTTGTCACTTCCAATTGTGACAGTGTAGAGAAACTATCATTTAAGCCCTTGCTACCTAAAGATGCTGAGATGAGAGATATTGCGGCTGCTATTGAAGTGATTGAGGAGGGTGGGATGCATTGGGATGAGCAGCATGGGGAAGAGGATGATGATCATGATGATGGGGGAAAAGGAATGAAGGGTATTGGGATGAAGGTTCTGGGAGGTACAACTGTTTTGGGTCTCTCGAGAACTGGTGGGATGGCAGACATGGAGCACAGTGATGGTGTCTATAAGGTTGGGGCTGCCAAAAATGTGACGAGTAATCTATTGTTCAATAAAATTAGTGAAAGTTCGCCATCACAAGCAAAGTTTTCTTCTTCTGTCATTCCGGGTCTCTGGGATGACTTACATTCGGAACATGTTGCTGTTCCTTTCGCAGCATGGGCACTGGCAAATTGGGCCATGGCTTCTGAAGTTAATCGGTCTCATATTCAAGAATTGGATCGAGACGGGCAAGCAGTTATGAGTGCCTTGATGGCACCTGAGAGGTCAGTAAGATGGCATGGGAGTTTGGTTGCTCAGCTTCTTCTAGAGGATCGAAAGCTGCCTTTGAATGAATCTGTTTCTGATTGGAGTTCAAGTTTGCTTTCTACTATATCTCAAGCAAGCAAGACTCAGGACATACCACTGGCTCAAGTGGCATTGTCTGCATTATTGGTTTCTATTGATAGAAGCCCTGAATCTCGGGAAGTGGTGATGGATAAAGGCCTTCCTTTGATGAGGGAAGCTGCTAAACAAACGATGAAGCACAAATCTGTTCAAGAGTCACTTGCGAAAGCCTTAGAAATAATATTTTCTGGGGAACTTCATATGTCTCTTGAAGAGAGTCAGAAATGGTCTGCCATATTACTTAAATGGATATTTGGGAAAGTCTCCTCAGACGCAATTCGTTCATCTGCTATTAGCATTCTTTCACACATCCTAGAGGACTATGGTCCAACCTCTCTCCCAATTTCCCAAGGATGGCTGACTATCCTATTGACAAATGCTCTGAGCAGCAGGAAGGAATCCTTAGCTAAAGAAAGTGCCCAGCTGACAAGTGATAAAGTAAAGGTATGGTAAATCAACAGTAATATACCATCGCTTGATTTATATCTGGCTTTAGTTTCATACTAGAAAAGCTCTTTCTGATCATGTCATGAAATTTTCGTTGCAGACACAAATTGATCAGTCAAATATTGTATCAGCTTCGCAGACTGCAAATCAGTTGGCGACTGCTGTTGTTAATTTAGCCGTGGCAAAACGGGTTACAGCCACAGACATTGATGACAACTTTCCACTAACTGATCTTCTCTCGGTTGAACCCTTTGCAGCACCTCTTAAAAATCTTAAGGACAAACCAGTAAAGGTTACTGCTGCAGATTCTGCATTGGCTACTTTAAAAGGCATTAAAGCACTGACAGAAATATGCGCCGATGAAACTTCCTGTCAAGAGAAAATTGTTAACTTTGGAGTCCTGCGTCTACTCAAGCGTTTTTTGTTGGAAGATGATTATGAGCAACTTGCTGCAATTGAAGCGTATGACGCATCTCGTGCTCTTGAAGCCCAGGATAGGTCGTCATCTTCCCCTGGTGATTCTTCTGCCCTTGATGCATATGGCCCTTCCAAGCTACAAGTTCCAGCTACTGCGCACTTGAGGAGGCATGCAGCTCGACTGCTGACTGTTCTTTCGGTGCTTCCTCAAGTTCAGAAAATAATTGTAGCCGACAAATCTTGGTGCAATTGGCTCGATGATTGTGCTAATGGAAGGATTCCAGGTTGCAATGATCTTAAGACCCAGAGTTATGCAAAGGCAGCACTATTAAATGCATTTTGTAGTGATCCAGCTCGATGGAATTCTGAGAAAGATGGTGGTCCTGACGGTAGTTTTGTTGGGGAAAATAAGCAGTGCGCCCACTATGCTGACAATATATTTTTAATTAATCCTGAATTATCTCATTGGAAGTGTGTACAGAATTATATGCCTAAATCTGATGATAAATCACCTGGAGTTGATGTTTCTACTCAGAGCGAGGATAATCTGTCGACTAGGGATGTTGATGATTCTTCTGCTTCGACATCTGGATCTGAAAGTGTCTCGGAAATGGATATTCCTCCATTAGATGTTATTTTTGTCCATGGCCTCCGTGGAGGGCCGTTCAAAACGTGGCGGCTTTCTGAGGACAAATCTTCAAGCAAGTCTGGCCTCGTTGAGAAAATTGATGAAGAGGCTGGTAAACAAGGAACATTTTGGCCAGGGGAGTGGCTTGCAACTGACTTTCCATATGCTCGCTTGTTTAGCATCAAATACAAGGTTGCCTAGAAATTTCTGTTTGTATTTTCTTCTTAATGCTTGTCCGGAGATTCTTTTGACACACATGACACATGTAGTGATGTAGTGACCCCATTGGGGTTTGAACCCCCCGCATCATATCACTTAAATTGGTGGATTTAGTATTATTTGCATCATGGGGAAGCGATGTCCTTTCCTCTATCATATCACCATTTTAGTTTTTAAGTATCTGATTGATCCTTTGATATATTGCTTTGTGCAGTCAAATCTTACACAATGGTCTGGAGCAAGTCTACCACTTCAGGTTTGATTCCCCTCTAGTTTTAAGCTAATGTCATCTTGTGCATGTATCACTTACCTATCATTTTCAAACTGTTAGATTAACATGTTTGCCTTAGTGTAACTTACCTATTTCAGCTCAAGTCCTATTTATTCCTCAAATCTGAGCTTTGACAGAGGTAGTTTAGATATGAATGTAACATTTAATCTGAAAATGATACGTAATATGCTACTCCATCCATTCTTTTTTCAACTTTTCACATTGTCCTTGGCACAAGTTTAAGATGGAAAAACAAAAAATGATTTGTGGATTGATAAAGTTGTTGGTGGATGATAAAAAGTAGGAGAGAGAATGAATAAATTATGAGAAAGTGTGTGTAAATAATTAATAAGTGCAGAGAGTGAGTTTCCATAAAAGGACAGTGAAATGTTGTTAAAGAATGCCATATGTGGATTGTAAAATAATGGAGGGAGTACTGCTATAGTGCTATATTATACGCCATTGACTGAATTAGTTGCGGCTAGGTGGAACACATTTTGTTGGAACATTTTATGGGCTCTGGAAACAGCCTCTTTGCAGAAATGCAAGGATATGGCTGCGTACAATACACGCCCGCCCTGCCTCTACCTCGACATACATGGGGGTGCTTAGCAGTTAGCGGCTTAGCGCACGGGCTTGCCCTTCTCAGATGTGACTTAGCTATGATGTTTGATGACCTTTTTATATTCCTATAATTTGTTACTACTTTCACTGATTGAGATGTAGGAATCGTTCTTCATGTCCTTTCGTTTGATTCATAACTTGTCAGTACTGTATGCTCTAGTATTCCCTATCTTTAATTCGTTGCATTTGTTGCATTTGCAGGAAGTGAGCTCCATGCTGTTAGAGAAACTTATTGCTGCAGGCATTGGGGATCGACCTGTTGTATTTGTAACACACAGGCAAGTTTGCTATCGACTTTGGATTATTGGATGTATCATATTTTTATTGAATTTGGGTACTCTTACAGTTTCTTTTGTATTATCTCCTATCTCTGCAACCCACGTTTCCCGGGGGCAATTAAGAAAACATTCATTTTTTTTATGCTCACTTTTCTGTTGAGAAACACTAAAGCTAGCTTATTTTTGGGGTAGTGGCTTAAAAGGCCTAGTTTTCAGTGCACAATTTTTTGTATTATCTAGTCCTGTAGATTTTTGCTACAGTAGGATGATTTTTTATGTCTCAGTTGGTTATGCACCGTTTAGGAAAAATCTCACTGTTCCCAGGAAGAGAACTTCAGGTTTTTAAGGATAGTAGCTCTGTTGTAGTACAACAGCATATTCGTTGGAAAATTTTGAACAATGACATCCTAAAAGAAAGCTGCTTGTCACTTATCATCCCTGTGCATATGTATTAGCAACTTTACTAGCATAAGCTTAGATTTGATGTTTGTTCTACAGCATGGGAGGCCTGGTTGTGAAGCAAATGCTACATCAAGCATGGTCGGAGCACAAGGATAATTTTGTAAACAATACTATTGGAGTGGTAGGTTTTCTCCTTGCAATGAAATGAATCAAGCTTATCCAGCTATGTACTTGGTTTCATAAATTTTTCATATTAATGTTCTTCCTGATTTTGTCTTTTGGGGGTTCAAGGTTTTCTACAGTTGCCCACATTTTGGTAGCAAACTTGCAGACATGCCTTGGCGAATGGGTCTTGTTTTACGTCCTGCACCCACTGTTAGTGCCTAAATTCTGCCGTTTGGCTTAAACATTTACAGTGTGCATACTGCATACCATAGTTGTTATTCATGTTTTATTTTTCTCCTTTTTTTTGATTTGGCCAGATAGGAGAACTGAGAAGTGGATCACCCAGATTAGTGGAAACTAATGACTTCATTCGCCAGCTTTACAAAAAGAAATTGATAGATGTCCTTAGTTTTTGTGAGGTATAAAAATTCTATCTATATTTGATGGAATTGCCTCTGTCGATGAGTTTTTGACATCCTTGCTATTTTGGCAGACTAAGGTAACGCCTATAGTAGAAGGTTATGGAGGCTGGGCCTTTAGAATGGAGATTGTACCTCTGGAATCAGCATATCCTGGATATGGAGAACTCGTTGTAAGTTCTGAATTTTAGTGTTTCAGATTTTGTACCTCGACATCATAATCTCCGTATCTATTATCCCGAACATCTGATATTTAATGTGCATCCTTTCTAGTTTCTATTATTTTTAATCTAACATTTCTCCCAAAATATCTGATGGAAAAAATATGTGGCTCATTCTCAGCCGTAAGGTCAAGTATATTTTGTCTATGGAAGTATTTTCCTATGTGTAGCTGCACATGTGCATAACTGGCACTACTTCCAATAAGATGTCTTCTACTGGTAGGACAATGAACTTGATCAACTGAGAGCTAGTTTAGCATGTAGAAATGCATCTATAACATCGTTAGATGTTTTTCTTTGCATGTGTGTTTCAGTTGTGCTTACACCAGAAAGAAGTCTGTACTGGTGGAACAGTTTTATGTGTGTCAAAATAATGGACCTTTCTAGCGGAAACACTCTTAAAAATTTTAACCCATGATTTTAGCCAAGTGAAATAATGGCCTAAATGGTTATAGCTGATGGGGTGATGAACCCAGCGAGTGTATACATGTTGACTCGTTGTAATTTGCATAGTCTGGAATGGATTAGATTTATTGGACTTGTTTTTCATATAACAACTTGGGTGTTACTGTCTTTTAATGTTCGAAAGACAAAACGCATTTTTAACCCTGTTGTCTTGGCTTAGGTATTGGATTCCACGGACCATATAAATTCTTGCAAGCCTTTGAGCAGGGAGGATCCATCCTATAAAGATACTCTGGAGTTCCTACAGAAACTGAGAAAACATTATACTTCAGAAGATGCTGGACACAAGTAGATAAGTCAAAGTCTCCTCATCATGACTCCATTCGTATTGAGTTTCTCTGCTATCTTTCCTTCCCGTTTGGAGGAGAGAGTCCTATTTTACGTTTTATGGAGGGCAAATTTTATGGATGCAGCTCCAGAGACTCTGGACACTATTATGTACAGACATTATGCTTGTTTAAGTGTTAGTGTAGAGACTATCAGTCAGGTTTGGGGATTCGTTGTTCCCTGGATACCGGACAAAAATAGCACTAACGGTAGAGTTTCCTTGTAGTTCACGCACAGAAGATTTGTTGTGTAGTTGAGGATAGAGGATTAGTGAATGAACTGGACAGATTGGTCTACTTCACTTGTATTGTACAGTACATACATAATACAGATAAAAGGAGCAGTTTTTCTATACTCCAGGTAATAATAGCTGAAAACACGGAGCGCAGAAGTAGATCAATACAAACCAGTGACAGGGAAGACTAAAGATGCAAATTGTATATGGATACAGCTTCAGCTCCCTGTATTACGCTGGTACCCTTGCAAGGGAACTTGCTAGGACTACTCAACGATCCGAGTGAATATCCTCGTCTATGAATCGAGGAAGATTCAGTCTGTGATCTGTGGATTGAATTGTGAATTGATCAATTCACATATACAATTCAATCTGATCACAATATATCTTAAAGATCAATTCACATATACAATTCAATCTGATCACAATATATCTTAAATATGATGTACGTCGTGGATAAATTTGTGAATTGAATTCTAAGCCAAAAATGTCACTTCCCAAAATTGGGATAACAGAGATTGGAGAGCTTGCCAAAGCTTTCCCTCCCCGTTCCAATTATATTTTGCTATTAACAAATTCTTTTGTAATATCGGGATAAAAATGCTTGTACATCATGAAAGTTTTTTTTACTACTTCCTAATTCCTATAACCGAATAATATAGCAGTGCAAATTTGTTACTACTTCCTATATTCCTCCGTATTTATCTTTTTTTTATTAATAAAAATCGAGCTCCGGCTCTTAAAACAAGATGAGAGTAAAAATCCGCAAAGAGTGAAGAAGATGGATTTGTTTTGATCTTTGACATTCAAGAGATTAAAAAAAAAAAAAAAAAAAAAAGGAGGAAGAAAGTCCCGTATAGGGGTGGCCAACGAACCGAACATTTGGCAAAATTACTATTCGTTCGTTCGTTCAAAGGTATATTCGGTTCGTGTTCGACGAACATTACAAATTAGTGTTCAAGTTTAGTTCAACATTTTTTTTAATTGTTCGTGTTCGGTTTCGCATGTTCGGCTCGTTTGCATTCAACGGTTCGATTCGTTTGCGTTCGATTGTGTGTTCAAACGTTTTGTTCGTTTATGTTTAAAAAAGCTCTAAATTATAAATTTTACAATAAAATAAAATAAAATAATATACTACAACATCATAAACAACAATAATAAATTTCAAACTGAAACTATAAGCCTAAAATACCATAATTGCATTATGAATTTTCATTTAGACAAAATGTATGATAATAATATATATTTTGGTGTGTTCGCGAAAAGTAATAAAAGTGTTCGATGTTCAGTTCGAAAAAACTCGAACATGTTCCGGTCAAACCGAACACGAACCGAGCGCTGACCGAGCTTTTTCACGAACGTTCGGTTCGTTGGCGACCCCTAGTCCCGTATATCTATCCACCAAGTTTTCATCAATATAGCTCCCCTCGCGAACGCGAACGTTCGGTTCGTTGCCCACCCCTAGTCCCGTATATCTATCCACCAAGTTTTCATCAATATAGCTCCCCATCGACACTCGAGGTTCGCAATTGATGTACAACCAGAGCAGGGCTCGACGGCTCAACAATAAGCATGGGGAACCACCATGGGCTAGACCTTGGATGCCAAGCTCAGCCAAGATCGTACATAGCGGGCCAGCCACAGGAACTACGATCCTGTCCCCTTGAACTTATTCATTCCAGGTAACAGAGGTACGATACTTGTATTACGATCGTGTCATAGTGTCGCGTAATAATTGCCTCATGGTTAATATACATCACTTGCTTTTCTAATTCTAATGGTGTGGTACCTTTGATTAATGTAGTGAAGACAGTGAAAAGTTTTAAGAATTTGGCGGAAAGACCCTCTTATATATGAAGTGTTTTCCTACTCATTCGGAGACTTTTTTTACTATCTGATTTAGCATGCCAAGTGCTCGACATTGGGGGCATTACGCACATCTCGTGCTTTTGTTTGTGACGAATAGCGTCAGAGGTGGACCCAGGATTTTAACCTCGGAGGTGAAATTATATATATGAGGTTTTTCTGAGAGTTTGGAGGCCATGCAAAATTCAAAATTTTCAAAAATATTACCTATAAAAAAAAAAATCCCAAATTTTACGGGGGGCGAACGCCCCTCTAGGTCCGCCCCTGAATAGCGTGTCTTTTCTAGAGAAAATCTAATGTAAGATCCTAGCTGGTGTGTGGTTTATTCATTGAATTCATGTGATTCCGATGAACAAAAGACCAGTATCAGCTAATATCATGAACAAAGGTCGCTCTCATGTACAAAATTCTACGTGTTGAAGTTGTCCAAAGTCCTGTTTGTTCTGGTCCTCGGCAGAATACGCACTTCAATGTCCAGTTTTGCCTGGTGGATCGAAATTTCCTCAGTTTCCAACTCAGTATCAAATGTTGAGTTTCTGATGTGTGATCTCTTAAAACTTACGACAATTGTGAAAACTTTCGAATACCATCCAAGATTCTTTTTGGAATGTGATTACTTGTAACTAAACAGATTTTGTATCTCGAAAGTTTGCAAAGTTCAAACATCAGATAAGATAGAAGGGGAACGGCTGATCAGAAATATTGAAGCTTCTCTTTCTTCAAATACTGCCATAAAGTAAAGCTTTAAATCTCTGCAACTACTTAATTTCATCCACAATAACCTCATAATCTTCACTTAAGCTGGCAGGTTTCCCAACTTCACCATTTTAAGAATCACCGCTAATGCTTGTTGCCACTGTGCAGATCAAGGTTCAAAATGTTTTCAATATTTTCTTCCGGTACCTCAACTGAATTCGATATGGTCTAGTTATCTCGAACTCTCCCAGGATTTTCGACAGTGACATTTTTGGGGAGATATGACGGAACTAGTTAAAGAACGGAAATGCAGCCAAAAGGTGGTTGCAGAAAGTTGCCTTCAACAACCGGCTTACAGCATGTTTTTAAAGAGTGTATTGGACTAGGAAATGTATGAAACCAAAAGAATTTCACTTGGATGGGATTCATGTCTGTCCTCATCATGATCAGACAAGAGCTGGTTTGCGATCCTAAGGTATTGTCTGATTTAGATACAAAATATAAACCACCATGCAATTTAGGGGGGCTCCGATCAATTTCCCTGTCAAATTCGATGGTCAACTTGGATTTTGACAAAAAAAAAGAAAAGAAAAATACATTACTTTAAATTCAAGAAACTGAGTTCACAAACATATCAATATAGCTTTTCAAAAGTCATATACAGAAAGAGAGAAACCATCAAGTAAACTCAAACTAACGATTCTTAGTTTAGCTAGCGCAAATCATATATACATTCTGTACGCACCTAGTTATTCCTCGTCCATAACAACACCTTGTGAAAGTGCAATTTATATTGCACTTGTTTTGTTAATTCGGACTTTCTTCGTTTATTAACTGGTTCGACAATTGTAGTTGTTTTATGGATATTTTGTAGGAAATAACAAGTTGGGCTACAACATAAGTTAATGGACTGGACCTGGCAGATTTGGGCCTTAAGGAAAAGATCTGGAAAATCTGGAAAGCTTCCAGCAAGCAACGTGAAGAAAGAAGCTGGCGCTTGCAACCAGTACAAGGGAAGTTCTGTTTGATTTGGATTCTGAATAAAGAAGGAGTTTGGTTTGCTTGGGATTCAAGGGAAGAATCCAAACATAATCCGGAAGAGCTGAAAAAAATTCCAAACGCTATTTGAAAAGAATCAAGGCGCCGTAATAAAGGAAGAGTTTGTTGAGACATGGGCAGAAGCAAGAAGGAAATAAAGATCTTGAGATATCCAAATAAGGAATATTTCCTTCTGAATCTAAACGCTAAGAAGAAGCGTTCTTCTTCTTCTTCTATTATAGAACGCTAAGAAGAAGCGTTCTTCTTCTTCTTCTTCTGTTATAGAACGCAAAGAAGGAAAGGAGAAATCTGCGTTCTTCTCGTTCTGTTAGACTTGGCTGCCTAGTTCTCTTCGACTTGGCTGCACCTATATAAACAAGAAGAATGCTTGCAAGATAAAAGCTCTCGAGGGTATCAATTCACAACATATTGAGAGATAGTTTTTCTTGTGTTTACTAGACATTGTTATCGAATTCACTTGTGAGTAGTCTCTAAAGATTGAGATTTACTTTAGTGTCTTTGAACTAGAATATGTTTTTGTTTGTATGTTTTAGGTCTAGTCTTTGCAGTTTAATAATTCGTTTTGTGATTGATTAAACCTAGTTTTTGTAATTCTACTTTTCTTGATAGTAGAAATTTAGCCTAAGGAAAGGTCAGTATATTTTATATATACTGGCTAGAATTTATCTGTGGTGTTCAGTATTTTTATCCGCTGCAAACCGCCTGCTCGTTCACATTCATCGCTCATTGCCGACATCTTGTTGAAGATGTTGTTGACTCAACACCATAGTCAACATCGTCTGAACCTTGTCCAGAGTACCAATCCCGGTCCAAAAGTTCTAACAAGTGGCATCAGAGCCAGCCACCTAATTATTTGGTGTCTGGATTTGGTACTGCTACAATGGACTCTGTCAATCTTAATGCTAACAGGCCACCTGTGCTGGATGGGTCGAACTACAACTACTGGCAGATCAGACTCAGGACGCACATCAAATCAATTGAAGTCCGTTCTTGCAGGCTACAGGGCACCTGCACAGGTCCGGATGCTGATGGAGATGTCATTCCAAAATCGGAAAATCAATGGACATGTGAGGAATATGCTGAATGTTCCTATAATGAAAAAGCCTTAAATGCCATCTTTGCTCATGTTGATGCTCATATGTTCAAAATTATTCAGAATTGTACTACTGCTAAACAAGCTTGGGACTTACTTAAAAATCATTGTGAAGGTGATAGCAGTGTGAAGCAAACTAAACTTAGGATGCTTATGTCAAAGTTTGAAAATTTACGAATGGCCGAAGATGAATCCATTGACTCTTATTTTGATAAACTTCTTACTATTGCTAATGATTGTCAGACTTTAGGTGAACCTATTTCGAACAAACAACTTGTTAGCAAAGCCATTCATACTCTTTATTCAAAATTTGATACAAAACGCACTGTTTTAGAAGATTCAAAAAATCTTCCTACTATGGACTTTCACTCCTTGATGAACAACTTGAAAAACTATGAGCTCCAACTGAATGAGCGACAAGGTGTGAAAAGCCATAGTCTATCTCTTCACTCTAAAGAAAAAGTCTCCGAGCCTGATAGCAGTAGTGATGAATCTGATGAGATGACTAATGAGATGTTCTCTAAAGAGTACAACAAGCTTCTTAAAAAATTCAACAGAACCGATTTTAAGGTTAATCCAAGACGTAGCTCTCAAAGTACTCCTAAGACTGCTAATAAGTTTAAGAAATCCATTGAACTCCCTGCTTTTGATCCCAAAAAATTAGAAAAGGTTAGATGTTTTGAATGTCAAGGTTGGGGTCACTTTCAAAGTGAATGTGCTAACACACTTCGCAAGAAGGGTAAAACTTTTCTTGCTTGTCTTAGTGATGATTCAGGTGATGAACAAGAAACTGGAACTGCAGATAATCGAGTTGCTTCTCTGTCGATTGTTCTGGACGATGTTGGGAACCAATGTTTGGTCAACTGTGACAACTCAACATCATCGCAGATGATCTACTTTAATTATGATGACTCTCAGAACTGTGAAAGGATACTGGATGATGAATTTACAGACTCTGAAGAAACATGTTCTACTAACTATAATTGTTTGCATGGCTCAGTTGATGTGTGTGTAGATTATCCTTTTGAAGAAGAGTTCACTCCTGAACAAATGGTAGAGGAACTGAAGCTTATGTATGAAGCGCTCTTAAAGGAATGGAAGAAGATCAAGAAACAGTCAAAGCATCTTAAAAGAGAGAATGAAAGCCTAAAAGAAACCACAGTTAAACTTGAAGTGGCTTTGACTCGGAAAGACTCTGAGTTTGAAAAGGTAACCTCTGAACTAAATAGTGCTAAGAAACACATTGCTAAGTGGAACTCTGCTACTGCTATGCTTGATGAGGCTCTTAATATGGGTAATGAGGGAACTGCTGGTTTATGTTATTCTGGTTCTTATGACTCTTCTGCCTCTGATGTTTTTCTCTGTAAACCTGACACTGATTGCTCTAAGGTAACTATTAAACCTCTTTCTGAACTAATTGATGGACCAATTTTTGTAAAAGAAAAAGGTGTTTTGAATGAACATAAGAGGAAAACTTTTGTGTGTCAGTACTGTCTCAAAACTGGACACATTAAACCTTACTGCTTTCAGTATCAAAAAGTTTTGAGAAAGAACAAGAAAAGTGAAACAGCTAATGTTGATGTTAATGTTGCCTCAACATCGAAGTCAACAGTGTCAGTTTCTAAGACTCAAACATCAGTTGCACCAGTACAGAAAGCTAAACCTACTGGAATGGTGAAAAATCAGAAAGAAAAGTCTAAGAAATATTTGGGCACCCAGAGAAAAGATAGTATGCAATGTTGCTTTTTCTGTTGCTTCTTCACCTGACAATGCAGGAAAATGGTACCTTGATAGTGGCTGCTCAAGACACATGACTGGAGCTAAAGACCATCTTACTAGCTTTGTTCCTCAATGCACCGGCATGGTAACATATGGTGGAGGTCACAAAAGTAGTGTACTTGGAAAGGGTGTACTTAACCTTGATGGTTTTCCTCTCTTGAATAATGTACTCTTGGTAGAAGGTCTAACTGTTAATCTTATTAGTGTCAGTCATTTGTGTTTTGACGATTTGAAAGTCAAGTTTAATAAACATGCCTGTAAAGTGTATACTCGCAAAGAGAAAAATGTTGTTATGAAAGGTGTCAGGTCAACAGACAATTGTTATGTGGTGGCTGATCCCCACAAATGCAATTTGAAAAAAGAAGATGATGTTGTGATATGGCATAAGAAGTTTGGTCATGTGAGCTACAAGGAACATCTAGGGAAGTTTGATACAAAGAGTGACAAGGGTATCTTTGTTGGATATTCACTTAATAGTCATGCGTTTAGAGTTTACAATCCAAGGACACAAACTATTTAGGAATCTGTGAATGTTACTTTTGATGATTCTGTCCCTTTTGCTCACAAACAGGTTAGTGCAGGTACTGAACCAGAAGCTCCAGAGACTATCAGTGAAATACTTATCGATGTTGAGAATATTGTTGACTCAACACTGCCCCAAACAACACTGACTGACAGCTCCTCAGATGAATCTATATATGAAAAAGGAGAAGAACTCGAGCAGAGACAATCGAACATCGATCGAACCTCTGGACAACATCAGACGTGATCCTCCTCCTAGAATTCGAAGAAATCACCCTAGCACTCAAGTGATTGGAGATCTGAATGAAGGGATGAATCTAAGGAAGAACACTAGGCGAAACCACGAAGATATGATTTAGCAACAAAGGGATGGTCTCTTTTTGTCTCAAGAGAAATATGCCAGGAATCTGATCAAAAAGTTTGGCCTGGAGAACTCTGAACCGTGCAATACTCCTATGTCTACCTCTGTGAAGCTGAGCAGAATCGATGTTGGACAGGATGTTGACCCAACATTGTACAGATCAATGATCGACAGCCTTCTGTATCTTTCAGCTAGCCGCCTGACATCATGTCCTCTGTGTGTGTGTGTGCCAGGTATCAATCTAACCCTAAAATCCCACACCTGACTGCAGTTAAAAGAATACTCAGATATATATCAGGAACTGTTAATCTTGGATTATGGTATGCATGTGATACAAACACTAATCTAGTGGGATTTAGTGATTCTGATTGGGCTGGTGATCTAGATGATAGAAAATCCACTAGTGGAGGTTGCTTTTATCTTGGTTCTAATTTAATGTATTGGTATAGCAAAAAACAGAACTGTGTGTCACTCTCAACTACTGAATCTGAATATGTAGCAGCTAGGAGTTGGTGACTTAACTGGTATGGTTGAAAAATATGCTGCATGACTACGGTCTTCAAAGTGATACCATGTTGATGTTCTGTGATAACCTTAGTGCCATAAATATTACTAAGAACCCTGTTCAGCACTCACACACGAAACACATAGACATTAGGCATCATTTTCTTAGGGATTTGGTCAATAAGCAAGTAATTGACATAGAACACATAGATACAACCAATCAACTTGCAGATATTTTTACCAAGCCCTTAGATAGTGAGAGATTCTTCAGCCTTCGAAGATCTCTTGGTCTGTGCTCTCTGTGATTTTCGTTGTTCAGGCCAATGTTGACTCAACATCACGGTCGACATTGGAAAAATAGAAAAAGTGATGCTGTTTTTTTCTTCTGCCTTTTAGTTCTGTTTTGTGCTTCTTTGCTACTGTGCTTCTATACTGGTCTCTGGCTGTTCTTGTTTTGGAGCTCATAGTGGTGATGCTTAGGGTTTGAAAGGCTGTTCGAAACCAAGTTGAAAGGTATCGGGTCTCTTGTGTGTTTGCTTTATGTAAAACCCACTTTTGCTGATTTTGGTTTTGTTTACTCGTACCTTGACTCGCACTTGATGTTGCCTCATGTCCTTTATGCTTAATAAATCTAACGAATTCTGTTTAAAAGGTCTCGAAGTGTTTCCGTCGAGGATCGTGTTGGGCAGGTTCAAATACTATCCAGATACCGACGTGGCCAATGTGTCATATGTTGTGAGGGTTGATGGCCTGTACTGGAAACCGACACGCACAAAAGTAGTGATTCTCGTAATGCTGCTGGTTCACTTGTTGAGTACCAAATTGACCAATATGGACAAATGAGTGATCTTTATGCCATGAGACGTGTGTTTACCTAACTCCGCATAGGCTTCGGCTTTGGAGCGGATTCATACGTGTTCCAATTATTTGACATGGTTCACTGTCTCATGGTCACCCCCACTCAAAATTTTGCTAATTGTTTACTCTACATTTTGAGGCAATGTTAGGTGTGTTTCTTTGGTATTCCTTTCTCTTTCTGTTTTGCCTTCAGCATTAGTGGTGTTAATCAAATCTGCACATTTTGAGTCTTGATTTCCTGGCTGACTTACAATAAGAGTGGTCTGATATCCCGATGTTGCATAATTGTTGAGTCAACAATCTGGTCAACAGAGACTGTGCATGAAGTACTATTTGCTCTTTTGTTGTGCTCCAGTTTTTGTGCTAGTTTTGTGTGTTTTTGGGTTTGAGGGGGAGTAGGTCTAGGTGTTTCCTTAGGGTTTTTGGGTTTCTGCATTCCTGTTCTTGCATTTCAAGTCATTTTCTTTAAAATCAAGATTTTTGGTCAACCTCCTTAGGGTTTATCTGTTTACTTTGACTTGACGGATAACTGTTTTACTTGCAACTTTAATCTTTAATTAACATTTGTGCACAGTTTTTTCGTTGCTTTGATATATATATCTGCATGAATCTACCTTGAAGCAAACCCAACAACACCATCATGATTTATCTTGTAAGTTGTGTACATGACCATCCACTTTTATCCTAACACTGCCCTCCACTTGATCCAACCTCTATTCCTGATTACTGCCATCCAGCTGATCCGTCCTATAGTCCTGCTTCTGCTACTAGCTTTGTCAGGGCTTTGCCAGGGCTTTGCCAGTGTTGACGACAATGTTGAGTCAACATCGTGTCTCTACTTTGGTACTTTTCTACAGGTCCTCAACAGATTACCGAGATGGTGGAGTTTCTTCAAAGAACTTTGTTTTCTTTCTTTGCTCACAAAAAAGGGGGAGAATGTTTGTACTCTTAGTTTTTTTTTGTATTGGGGGGGGGGGGGGGTTCTTGGAGCAAGGGGGAGTTGCTTGATATTGTCTTGTATTTTCCTACTAACTGCTTTCAGGTTTTTGTGAAGAAAGGCAAGAATTAAGGGGGAGATCGAAAGTGCAATTTATATTGCACTTGTTTTGTTAATTCGGCCTTTCTTCGTTTATTAACTGGTTCGACAATTGTAGTTGTTTTTCTATGGATATTTTGTAGGAAATAACAAGTTGGGCTACAACATAAGTTAATGGACTGGACCTGGCAGATTTGGGCCTTAAGGAAAAGATCTGGAAAATCTGGATGGCTTCCAGCAAGCAACGTGAAGAAAGAAGCTGGCGCTTGCAACCAGTACAAGGGAAGTTCTGTTTGATTTGGATTCTGAATAAAGAAGGAGTTTGGTTTGCTTGGGACTCAAGGGAAGAATCCAAACATAATCTGGAAGAGCTGAAAAAATTCCAAACGCTATTCGGAAATAAGCAAGGCGCAGGAGACGTAATAAAGGAAGAGTTTGTTGAGACATGGGCACATTGGAAGCAAGAAGGAAATAAAGATCTTGAGATATCCAAATAAGGAATATTTCCTTCTGAATCTAAATGCTAAGAAGAAGCGTTCTTCTTCTTCTTCTTCTGTTATAGAACGCAAAGAAGGAAAGGAGAAATCTGCGTTCTTCTCGTTCTGTTAGACTTGGCTGCCTAGTTCTCTTCGACTTGGCTGCACCTATATAAACAAGAAGAATGCTTGCAAGATAAAGGCTCTCGAGGGTATCAATTCACAACATATTGAGAGATAGTTTTTCTTGTGTTTACTAGATATTGTTGTCGAATTCACTTGTGAGTAGTCTCTAAGGATTGAGATTTACTTTAGTGTCTTCGAACTATAATATGTTTTTATTTGTCTGTTTTAGGTCTAGTCTTTGCAGTTTAATCATTCGTTTTGTGATTGATTAAACCTAGTTTTTGTAATTTTACTTTTCTTGATAGTGGAAATTTAGCCTAAGGCATCGTCAGTATATTTTATATATACTGGCTAGAATTTATCTGTGGTGTTCAGTATTTTATCCGTTGCAAACTGCTCTGTTTTGTTTGTTACTGTTCACTGTTGTCGATTACTGTTGAAGACGTTGTTGACTCAACACGATAGTCAACATCGTCTGAAACTTGTCCAGAGTACCAATTCCGGTCCAAAAGTTCTAACAGCTTGAATGATCTCCCTCACTGCCTCTCGGAGAACCGCCTCATCGCCGATATATTCCCAGTTCAACGTATCTTCGAAGTCATGATCTTCACCAAGTACACCATCTACCAGGATATCCATGAACATGAAGCAACCTCTCTTCAATAAGTATCCAGTCTCTGGCAAATGCAACTCATTACACCATCCAATACCCATTTCCCCTGGATAGTACTCTCTTGAATGTTCGTTGTGACGTATCAGTTGCCTTCTCGACTCACCAATATGTTCTGCCTCAATCACAAACGCCCCGTGTCTGTGAGCATCTGTGCAAGTCATCCTCCGAAGCGAATCATGAGATTTCACAACCAAAAATACAAGGAAAAACCATTCGGTGCAAGATATGAGAGGATACAAGCTGTCATGTTGTGACGTATCTTGAGTGGAATTCGTTGTATGTTCTTCCTCCTCTTCGACATGTTCCTCTCCTTCAGCCATCTTGTGCATTGTAGTTGTTGGAATTGTAGCTCAAACATAGCAACTAACTGATGGACGGTCAGGATCAGATCAAGATTGATGGAGGGCCGAGATTCAAACATCGGTTATAGCTGTTATGGTGGTTATAAGAAGAGGGAAATACAGAAACAGAGCAGCTTGCGTGTTCTTCTTCTGTTTCTCATTCTGATTTCTTCATTTTTCAAAATTAAAGACGGTTATCATCATAAAAGATCAATTGATCGATTTCAGTTGTTTCTCAGTTTCTGTAACACAGTTTCATTTTGTTCCTATACGCAATTGTTCTCTTGATTCTTCTGTAAATTAGTTGAAGATAGAAGATTAGAGATAGTCGGTTGAGCTTGATTGTTTCATTGATTAAGAGCTTGTAATCGTACAATTGTGATCAATAAAATCCATGCTAGTTTTCCCGTGGATGTAGGCTTGTTTAAGCTGAACCACGTAATCGTTGTGTTGTTTCGATTTGTGTGATTTGTTATTGTTTGATCGATTGTTAGTTCAAAGAGATTGATTGTTGAAACTCAACAATTGGCGCCATCTGTGGGAAACTCTAATCTCTTCTTGTGCTCGATCAACAATGGGATCCTCTATGAGGTTTGATGTAGAGAAATTCACGGAGAAAACCGATTTCGGTTTGTGGAAAGCAAAGATAGAAGCATTACTCATTCATCAAGGTTTGGACGCAGCTCTCTTGGGTGATGAAGGATTTGAAACTGATGTTGATGCTAAGGAGAAAGCCACAATCATGGGGAGAGCTCGCACCACTATAATCTTGTCTCTTGATGATAAGATTCTCAGGGAGGTTGTAAAGATCAAAACAGCTAAAGAAGTATGGGAGAAGTTGGAGGAAATGTACAACTCAAAGACTTCTGCAAATAAGCTGCATTTGAGTAAGAAATTATTCAACTTCAGGATTAATCCTGATAGATCAATCTATGAACAACTGGATGATTTTAACAAGATGTGCCAAAATCTTGAGAGTGTGCAAATCTCTGTTACTGATGAAGATAAGGCTCTAGTAATCTTGGGAGCGTTACCTAAATTCTATGAGCATTTCATAGATGCATTGGTTATTCATAAGAGCACTAAGCTCACTTATGAAGATGTGGATGTAGCTCTCAGGAATTAGGAGCTGCACAGGAATCCATCTACCAGTAATGATCTATCAGCTGAAAGTCTGAATATAAGGGAAAAGTGGAGTAACAAGGTTCAAGGGAGAAACAAACAACCAGCTTATGCAGATGCAAGGAAAGCTGATAGAGAAAAACCTACAGATGGGAGTGTTACTAAAAAGAGAAAGTGTTTCTACTGCAAGAAACCTGGCCATCTCAAGAAACAATGTTTTCAATTCAAAAGAGACAAGAAATGTGGAAAGTTTCAAGCAAATGGAGCCAACAACAATGCAGATATAGCTGAATCATCTCAACCATATGGTGATGCAGAGGTACTAGTTGTTTCTGAAGCATGTTCTGTAGTAAATTCTAAATCTCATATGCGTTGGGTGTTGGATTCTGGTTGTTCCTTTCATATGAGCCCAAATGTAGATTGGTTTATGAATTACAAAGCTAGCAAATGTGGTTCTGTACTTTTGGGAAATGATTATGAGTGCGAGATTCAAGGAATTGGTGATATTAAGCTTAAAATTGCATGATGGAGTTGTAAGAATATTAACTGATGTCAGATATATTCCTAAGTTGAAGAGGCCAGGAATCTAATCTCTCTAGGTGTGTTGGATGGATCTGGACATAAGTATTCTTCTCAGAATGGTGTTTTAAGCATTATGAAATCTGGTATCACAGTTATGAAAGGTATAAAGGAGAATGGTCTATACTATCTGATTGGTTACACCATTACAGGAATCTTAGCTAGCATAATTTCTAAAGATAAAACTCAGCTGTGGCATGCTAGAATGGGACATCTCAGTGAGAAGGGCTTGAGAGAGTTAGCAAAGCAAAATTTTCTAGGAGGGGATCAAATCACTCACCTGCAGTTCTGTGAAAACAGTTTCATGGGAAAATCACACAAGGTTGGATTTGATACAGCTAAACATACTACTCAGGCTCCTCTAGATTATCTGCATTCAGATTTATGGGGGCCAACAAACACACAGACAATGAATGGTGGAAGATACTTCTTATCCATAATTGATGACTATTCCAGGAAAGTGTGGTTAATTGTGCTAAAGACTAACGATGAAACATTCAACAAGTTTAAGGAATGGTTAGTTGAGGTGGAGAATCTCACAGGAAGGAAGATTAAACATCTCAGGACATATAATGGTTTGGAGTTCCTCTCAGGGGAATTTAATGATTTCTGCAAAGAAAAAGGGATCATGAGACATAAAACTATCCCAGGAACTCCACAACAAAATGGAGTTGCAGAGAGGTTTAATAGGACAATACTGGAGAGGGTGAGGTGCATGTTGATTAGCTCAGGTTTGAGCAAGAATTTCTGGGGTGAAGCTGCATCCACAACATGCTATCTTATTAATAGAAGTCCTACAGCACCACTGAACAATAAAACTCCTGAAGAAATTTGGTCTGGTAAGCCTCCTTCCTACAATCATCTAAAAGTGTTTGGTTGTCTAGCTCTAGTTCACATAAGGCAGGGTAAATTGGACCCTAGAGCTATCAGATGCATCTTCTTGGGTTACCCTACTGTGTGAAAGGGTATAAGCTGTGGATTATTGATCAAAAGAGGTGCATTGTTAGCAGGGATGTCATATTCAATGAGAATGTTATGCCACTTAAGCCTAACATACATACTACTGAAATTTAGGTGGAGCATTGTAGTGAGACAGGTGAAACTACTACTGGAAAAGATCACTCAACTGACAATGATGATAGTCTACACAATAACATAGGTGGTACAACATCAGATAATACAAATGCAAGTATCACTACAGATGATACTAATGCTCTATCTTCATATCAGCTAGCCAAGGACAGGGAAAAGAGAACAAACAAGATTGCTCCTGATATGTTTGGTTATGGGAGAGTTGGTAAATCATACAGTGTTTCTTATGCTCTCTCAGTTGCAGAAGATATCAATTACTCAGAGCCATCTACATATCAAGAAGCAATAAGTTGTCCTGAAAGTGATCAGTGGATTTCTGCAATACATGAAGAGTTGGCATCTTTAGAGAAGAATGAAACATGGAACATTGTTTCACTACCTAAAAATCAGAAGCTAGTGGGATGTAAGTGGATATTTAAAAAGAAATCTGAGACTGGTGTGAAGAATTCAATCAGGTTTAAAGCAAGACTAGTAGCAAGGGGATTCACACAGAAGGAAGGTGTAGATTATATAGAATTATTCTCACCTGTGGTTAAACATGTGTCTATCAGAATTCTATTGGCTATGGTGACAAAATGGAACCTGCATCTTCAACAAATGGATGTGAAGACAGCATTTCTACATGGTATGCTAGAAGAAACTATATATATGAAGGTTCCAGATTGAGTGCATACAGAAGATAAGGAGAACAAAGCTTGTCTACTGAGAAGATCTCTGTATGGTTTAAAACAAAGTCCCCGCCAATGGTACAAGAGGTTTGATGAATTTATGAGCTCAATACAATTCATCAGAAGCAGGTATGATAGCTGCATTTACTACTCAGATGTTTCTCATGAAAACTGCATTTATCTGCTTCTGTATGTGGATGATATTCTAATAGCTGGGAGGTCTATTGTTGATATATGTGTTCTAAAGTCTAAATTGAGCTCAGAATTTGAAATGAAAGATCTGGGAGCTGCAAGTAGAATTCTGGGAATGGATATCAATAGACATGATCATGATGGAAGCTTGTTTCTTACTCAGTCATCATACTTGTCTAAGGTACTTGCTAAGTTTAATATGAACATGTCTACGCCTGCTACTGTGCCAATTAATCCTGGTATTAAGTTGTCTCTGAGCCAATGTCCTTCTACTCAGACTGAGATGTATGAAATGAGTAGAATACCTTATGCTAGTGTTGTGGGGAGCATAATGTACTCAATGATTTGCTGTAGACCTGATCTTGCATTTGCAATGAGTATGATAAGTAGGTTTATGAGCAATCCACGCATGGTACATTGGAATATAGTAAAAGGAGTTCTCAGATACATTAAAGGGACTACACATCATGGTCTTAAGTTCACAGTTGCTAAAGAAACAGATGTGCCACTGAGAGGTTTTGTTGATGCAGATTTTGCATCTAACATAGATACAAGAAAATCTGGTACTGGATTTGTTTTTACATTGTATGGCACAGCTATCAGCTGGAAGTGTTCTCAGCAATCAATTGTTGCATTATCTACAACTGAGGCTGAGTTTATTGCTGTCAATGAGGCAATTAAGGAAGCTATGTGGTTAAATGGATTGATCAAAGAATTAGGCATTCATCAGGAATGTGTTTCTGTACTGTGTGATAATCAAAGTGCTATTCAATTAGCTAAGCATCAGCATTTCCATGAAAGGACCAAGCATATAGATGCGATGTTGTACTTCATATAAGAGACATCATTGATGGAGGATTAATCAAAGTAGAAAAGGTTCATACTATAGAAATGCTGCAGACTCATTTACAAAACCATTGTCAGCTGCTAAGTTTCTTCACTGTGCAGAGCTGATTAATGTGAGGAATTCTGCATAGCTGTTGTGTTAACAGATGCAGTGTGGCATGCTCCAGTCCGAAGGGAGCTTGAATGGTTGTTTGTTCTACCGAGTAAAGAACAGTAAAGGGAGAGAAGAACCATGGAGTTTGAGCTAAGGTGGAGATTGTTGGAATTGTAGCTCAAACAGAGCAACTAACTGATGGACGGTCAGGATCAGATCAAGATTGATGGAGGGCTGAGATTCAAACAGCGGTTATAACTGTTATGGTGGTTATAAGAAGAGGGAAATACAGAAACAGAGCAGCTTGCGTGTTCTTCTTCTGTTTCTCATCATAAAAGATCAATTGATCGATTTCAGTTGTTTCTCAGTTTCTGTAACAAAGTTTCATTTTGTTCCTATACGCAATTGTTCTCTTGATTCTTCTGTAAATTAGTTGAAGATAGAAGATTAGAGATAGTCGGTTGAGCTTGATCGTTTCGTCGATTGAGAGCTTGTAATCGTACAATTGTGATCAATAAAATCCGTGCTAGTTTTTCCATGGATGTAGGCTTGTTTAAGTTGAACGTAATCGTTGCGTTGTTTCGATTTGTGTGATTTGTTATTGTTTGATCGATTGTTAGTTCGAAGAGATTGATTGTTGAAACTCAACAGTAATCGGATTTATTGCAACCAAGCCTGTAATGACAGGCTCATGACTATCCAGTTTTCCCTTCCACTTGAGAAATGGTGAAGCACATGGGCTTCTTGGACAGGGCGACTCTATATCAATAGATTCAAGTTCCCGAAAGATCCTGAGAAACGCTATTATCTTCACAATCTTTCGAGCTGATAATGGATTGATAGGCCAGATGGTTTCGTCATCATTGAAGTAGAGTACGGCTCTGTTCCTTTCAACTGAAATTTACTGAACTGAACTGAATTGAATTGTAGTATAAAATATAACTAAGCAGAACTAAACTGAATGGAACTGAACTGAACTGAACTTTAAGTTGAAAAGAACAGAGCCTACATCATGTGTATCTTGTTAAGAAATTGGAGTGTAGCTCAAACGAGTCGGCGTCAATTTCAGGGAGCCACAAAGAAACCGATTTGATCATATATATGGAGGCAAAGCACTTGCTAACAAGTCTGCAATTGCATAACATTTTTGCATCGTTTATTCTGCTCACTATGTTAAACACCACATCACCAGGCAAGTACTCCAAAAAATTAACACGATCGTTGATTCGCATGTTCGCCATTTCCACGCCTTTTAGTGCAATCAATATATGTGCTGCATCAAAGAACATACCAAATTAAAGCAGGCGATTTTAGTGCAATATATGTGCATCAAGGAACAAAACAAAAATAAGTTGTGCAATTCTTCAATTTTAGCGCAATATTTGGGGATACATCCGTTTTAGTGCAATTTAAGAGCAATAGTACATGTTATTAAAGAATGAACAAATGAAAGTTACATGTGGTATGGTATGGTACGATACCATGGTTTTAAATTTCACCGAAACGGAACGAGAAATATTAAAATGATATGATATTTCAAACAAACACACAAATTTGACAAAACTTAACTCGAGTTGAATAAACTCAACTCTAATCGATAAACAAACACATGGCATTTCAATTAAATCATAAGATCTTTAATTAATTCCAGATTAGTCGCATTGAATAAGAATTTCAAAATATACTACACATATGCTCTGGGTAGTTTATGTAGCACATAATACTCCACCCGTCGTGTGACTTTTTTATATTATGGTTGTCATGTAGTTTTAGATAGAAAGTTTAAATAAATAAAGAAAATTAAAAATGTGGGAAAAATGTACTTAATTTTGTGGTAAAATGTGTCATTTGCGTGTAAAAGGAAGATTATTTATTATTTGTTAGGTGTAGAATGATTTTATTTTTTAATAATGTATGAAGTTTTATGGGGTAAAATTACAAATTTATGGAGTTTTTCACGGAGCATGTAAAAAATAAGGGAAAAGGAAAAGAAACCAACAAATTACAGAGGAAAATAAGGCAATATAGTCACCTTTTCTAATTACTTCATCACTCTCTTTCCCACACTGAAAGTCATCATGAATCAAGTTAATACATAAAATTAGGGTTGCGCAACGGACGGATACGGATCGATCCGCATCCGTTTGATCGGATAGGAAAAGGTCCATCCGTTATTCGATCCGTTCAGAACGGATCGGATACGGATAAATCCGCCGGATAACAGATAAATCCGACGGATATCCGTTATCCGGAAATATAATTAAAAAAAAAAATTTCAACATTATTAGACTATAAAATGACGAAAAAACGAAGAACACCAAACAACATAGGTTCGAAATTTCGAATAATCGAATTACATATTAAAAGTTCAAAAACAAACCTACGCGATTCAAATATCCATATTCCATACTCCATAGTACCATAAATCCATAATACATTACACGTGATTCAAATGTCCAAATTAAATGCATACGAAAAGTAAATAAAGCAGGTGTGGGTGTCGACTGTCGACTGGAGCTGAGAACGGAGAGATGGCGATGTGGTGGCTGCCGGTGAGCTGAGACAGAGAGGAGAGGAACGAAGAGGAGATGACGATGTGGTGGCTGCCGGTGAGCTGAGACAGAGAGGAGAGGAACAGAGATGGAGATGGCGATCGATCAGATCTAGATCTGGTTAGTGGCGAATGAAATGAAAAAGAAAGGCTGAAAGGGTATATAACTATATAAGTAATAACCTAATAAAAAAAATTAAAAAACAAATGGATAAAACGGATATCCGGCGGATTTATCCATTTTATCCGTTTTTCACGGATAGAAAAAAATCGTATCCGTTATCCGATCCGTTAGCTAACGGATCGGATCGATCCGATTCGTAAAAGCGGATAAACGGACCGGATTTACGGATCCGGATCATATGAGCAGCCCTACATAAAATAACTATACAGGTAACACAAATCGATGGATCTGGTGAGGTCATAAACGTATTTAATACTAACGGATCGGATCGATCCGTTAGCTAACGGATCGGATCGATCCGATTCGTAAAAGCGGATAAACGGACCGGATTTACGGATCCGGATCATATGAGCAGCCCTACATAAAATAACTATACAGGTAACACAAATCGATGGATCTGGTGAGGTCATAAACGTATTTAATACTCCCTCCGTCCATTTATAAGGTTTATTTTTTGATTTTATGTGAATTTAAAGGAATATAGAATAAAATAGTAAATAAATGGTAAAAGGTAAGAGACAAAATATAAAAGTAGGAGAGAGAGTGATAAAAAAATTAATAAGTGGAGATAGTGGGTTTTCAAAAAAGGAAACGTTAAACCTTAAAAAAACTTCTGAAATGGGAAAAAGTAAACCTTTAAAAAGAAGGAGGGGAATGGAGTATAACACAAAATGTAGAAATTGACAAGAAGTATTGACCAATGTTTCTTCAACCATTAACATGCCAAATTGAGGCAACAACAAATTTAACCAGGGGAATCTAAAATGTCAATTTAACTCTGGCAAAAAATCTAAACATAAATGGATAACTCTAAACGAGGAGATGAAAGTAATAGATCTGGTGAAGCCATCACACATTTATAGTTTTATATGTAAATAAAATTGGAATGCACATGAAATTTCTTTACGAGTAATAAAAATCAATAGATCTAGCGAAACCATCAACAAATTGGAGTGTTATCAACTGGATAGTTAACTCTCCAAATTTATAAAGCTTTGCCCCTGAAATTCTGATCTCCTTCTACAACGACACACGTTTATGTACTTTTGAGTGTGAATAAAATGAAAATTGACGAAAAAACACTCGATTATGAAAAATCGAACCTCTTTTTTCTTAAACTGCAATCTGGAATGACAAACGTAGAGAGAACTTGATTTGTCGTATTAGACGATACTGGGAGAGAAACTTGTAGGCGACGATAGAATTGAATGTTGAGTGGTTTTTATAGTGCGCATTGGGTGTCTTTTTGCCAGTTTTCTTTTTTTCAAGCATGTTGTTTTCTATTGTTTTTGTCGTTATAATGGTAATATTGACTGTTTTGGTGCTTTTCAATAAACGTGATGTTCTAGAACATTACG
Organism: Plantago major; assembly: GCA_026545765.1. Classification (NCBI taxonomy): domain Eukaryota; kingdom Viridiplantae; phylum Streptophyta; class Magnoliopsida; order Lamiales; family Plantaginaceae; genus Plantago; species Plantago major. The sequence goes on from CM048839.1 coordinate 33,021,168, forward strand.
GGAATGTTCTTAGTGTGAATATAAAGCGGGGATCGCAATTAAGTGCACTTATCCAAAATGCACTTTTTATCGCAATCCTAAAATTTGGACAAGACCCCTCAGTTTAACAGGGGCTTAAGCTAAGGCCATCTGCTTCATTAGCCTTCGTTGATTTCATTTTAAAGTTAAGATAAGAAATGTCCTTAACCTCTTTCCCAGTTTAATTTCATCATGTTCAACACTCTATTGTCCTTATTCTCTCTCACTCACAAAGTCACACCGATCACTCCACAATAGAAATATGTTTTAACCCACCACTTCAAACACCTCAAAAACTGCTGTTCGACTAGTAAATTTCCTTGGAGAGCGTCTGGATTGATAATAATGATCTATTTATCTTCGTTGAACAGATACAACTGAAATCAATTTACTTCTAGTATAAAAAAAAACTAGGCTGAACTGAACTAAATGAATTTGAACTGAACTGAACTAAATTTAAATTAATGAGTTTTTTTTTTTTTAAACTGAAATTAAACTTTATTTACTTTCAACAAATAAGTACAAGCCGATCCAAAGATGAAGATAACATAGTCTATGTATACGTTTTCAATAATATCAGTAATGTTTTATGAGTCGACAGTTTATGTTTTTCTTTTATATAAGTATATGTATATCATCGATATTGTTAATAATTTTTTAAATATTTTGGGATAAAATACGGGACTGTTTGGCAAGCAATTATAATCGCATAAATCTGGTTAAAAACACCCATTTTAACATGATTTTCTTGACTTTAACCCATTTTATGATACTTAGGTTCTGTACTCTTCGTCTGAACTGAATTAAAATGAACTGAATTTATTTATAGTATAAAAAACAACTATAGATAACTGAATGGATCGAATTGAAATTAATAGTTTTTCATACTTGTACCAATTGCAAAATCAAAAAATTTTATGCAAACACCTGCTGTTCGTGGAGTTTTTGGCTTAAAAAAACACAACAGAACAGATTAGAAATTTCATTGCCCGCAAAATGGCGTCCTACTGCTCCAATCATGTACCACTACTACGAAGCTCATCATCATCATCATCATCATCTTCTTCTTCTTCTTCTTCTCTACCACTCCACTCAAATCCATCTCTCCAATTCTTCCTCAAACTCCCCATTACACCCCAATTCACCTACACCAAAAAGCCCCATTTCCGCAACTTAACGATTTCAATTAACCACCAGCTCCACAAAAGTACCAATTCGATTTACCAGGAAACAGAGACTAGTGAATACGAACCAGAACAGGAAGTAGAACATGATAGCTCCACAGACGAAAACGAAGAGCATTCCGCAGAAAATGGCCAGGCGAGTTTGCCGACGCTAGTGCGGCAGAGGCGGAGGTACCGGAAGCAGTATCCCGGTGAGAAGCAAGGTATTACTGAGGAGATGAGGTTTGTAGCTATGAAGCTTAGAAATGATAATACAATCACAAAAGTTTCGGAAGATGATGGGTTAAGTGATGATGATAAGAGTATGGAGACTTGGGAACCTAGCTTAGAGGGTTTTCTCAAGTATTTGGTGGATAGTCAATTGGTTTTCACTGCGATTGAGCGCATTGTTGATCAATCTACTGATGTTTCTTGTAAGCCCCTTTTTTCTCTCTGGCTTTGATTTTTCTTGTTGAGTGTTTAAGATTGTTACATTTTGTAGTTGTTTCATTGAGTATTGCATTTTGTTATGTTAGCTTAGCTCATTGCCTGTAATTTAGCTTTTTTCGATGTTACTTGCGGACTTGGAACACGTACTGTGTGGTTATGCAGGGGGTTCTGAAAAAGCTGGTTAATAGGAGAAGTTATTTTTGCAAATGCTTTGGTTACAAATGAGCAACAGTCAGTTTTGAGAAAGCTACATTGGAAAACATGGACTTATTGATATTGTGTACAATGTGAAGATTCACGTAGTGAATGTTGTTATGTCTGAGATGTTCTTTGCAGTTGGTACTTTATGGATTGAGTGGAAAGGGTGGGTGATTGAGTTGAGAACAAACTGGGAATTAACGAGGTGACGGTTTGAAGTCTATGTGTTAATGGGTGTAAAGGGGACTTGGGATGCACGTTTTTCAGTTGCAAATTTGATATATTTGGAGAAGTAGTTGAGTTGGATAGATTTTATTATTCTCCCAAAGTTGTTCAGCATTGCATTGTAAAGTACTCCCTCCATTTCGGAGAAAGTGTTACAATTTGGATTTGCACCAATTTTAAGAAAAAGTAGAAAGTACAAGTGAGCCCCATGATTATTAGAGATTAAATGAGTTGCATATTGTAATAAAAGTGAAAGGTAGGGAGTTTTATTATTTAATTAGTTTCCATAAATGGAAATTGTAACACTTTTAGTGAAACGCCGAAAACGGAAAGTTGTAACACTTTTTCTGAAATAGAGGGAGTATTTGACTGCTTAGTTGTTCCAATTCGATAACTTGGTAGAATTCAGAGTATTAGGATGGTTGTACTTATTATACTCTCAATGGCTTGCTGATGTTGGTGCAGTTGTGTACTTTAGAAAGACTGGATTAGAAAGGTCAGATGGCCTTTCCCAGGATCTGGAGTGGTTTAGGCAGCAGGGTAATGTGATTCCAGAACCGAGCAAGCCTGGGATTACGTATGTCCAATATTTGGAAGAACTTGTTGAGAAGAGTCCGAAGTCGTTTCTTTGTCACTTCTACAATATATATTTCTCACACATTGCCGGAGGACAAGTGATAGCCAAGCAGGTACTATTATTTCTCTATTCCACAGCGTGCTTATTTAGCCGGTGTAAAGTAAGAAGGTTGTTCTTTTCATTAAGGATGTAGTTACCCTGCAATGTTGTATGGGCAACCCGTTATTGCAAGGCTTCATTAACTAATCATGCTGACCGCCAAGAATTTGATACTTAGAGAGAAAGTAGGAAGTTAGTGCCAAGTCATGTCTGTTTGAATCAAACAAATTTAGAGCGGGACAGAAACCAAATAGAAGGTCAACATTAGAGTTAATAGTAAACTTGCAAACTGCAAAATTTTATTGAGTTTAAATTGAGGGCAATTAAAAGAAAAAAAAGGGGGGAAAACAGTAATTTTAAAAGTATGAAAAGCATTGGGTATGGGTCTCCTTCACATTAAAATGAATCCATAACCAATTCCTAACTTGAAAATGGCTTGAGAAAATACAAGGAAATCAACAGATTCTGACAAATTACTGATGTCACTCTTAGGCCGGTTCATTGCAAGTTTGAGCAAGAGGTTTGTTGTATCTCAGATTCTCAATGTTACTTAATTCAATTGGTTTCTGATAGTTAAAGTTCTTCAGCTTGAGGTACAATCCATCTCCTCCAGTTCACCACCTATCTTGTGTATTCCAGTGAGTGGGAGTGGCTAGTAGTTAACTTACTAATACATTTAAGTTAAACATCATGTCTTATGTCAGGTGGATGAGGATTCCCTTTAATGGTGATTACCATTGTTGCTTCATGTCTTAAAGTCGAGTTATTTTATACATCACCACTATTTAAAAAAAAAAATACTATACTACATCCCTTTTTGGTATGATAAGAATCATTATCACGGGAATCGGATCCTTGCTTCATTCATGTATATCTTCCTGTTGCACCAAGAAATTGTCTAGGATACTGTGAAATTGACCCTTGGGAAGTTTGTGAGTTGTGAACAATAGCACAGAATCCAAGCTGAGTACTCACCACTCACCAGAGTCCATTTTGCATATCTTCACATGTGCGGACATGCGTAGTTATCAGTTGCTCTTCTATTTTTTATTTTTTATTCAATTGCTGTTGTTAGGTCTCTGAAAAGATCTTAGAGGGAAGAGAGATGGAGTTCTACACGTGGGATGGAGATGCGGAAGATAAACTGAAGAGTGTTCGTGAGAATCTTAATGCACTCTCTGAGGTAAATCTGTTAATATTATTTTCTCTCTGAGTATCATTTTACGTTTCTTGCAACTGTGAATTGTGCATGATCCCTTTTTCTTCTCCGGTAATATGCTCGTGTTTTTTGTCTATGGCAGCATTGGTCTAGAGATGAGAAGAACAAATGTCTAAGAGAAGCAACCAAAGCATTCCGTTTTCTGGGGCAAATAGTGCGGCTTATAATTATCAAATCATAATCCAGTATCACTTCCCAGATCAGTCTGGGTTTCGGATGGTAAGTCACCAAGTTTCTACTAAAATTTCAGAACCGGATGATAATATACACAATGAAAAAGCTTTGGGCTAAAAACCTTCAAAATGATGGGAGGGGTGCACATCTGATAAACATCCAATGTGCGCATGTCTACAATTGTCTTGGTGTAAGTTACAAGGGAATCATATATAATTGTGAATTGTATATTTACGTACGGATGCGAAAAACGTAAGATGTAATACAATAGTATACGCAGTGGAATTTCGAAAATTTTAATCTTACTGATAACGATTATTCAACGTGAGTATGTATAGAGCTGTAATTGTACTTGTCTACTTCCTGCAGCAACAATTCCAGCTCAGGATCAGCAACATGAATTTCAACAAAATCCAATTGTTGATCCTCTGCTTCAGCTTCCAATCTTCGAATCTCTTTAAGTTCCTCAGGAGTGGTGATATCTTCAATTTGATCCAGCTCCTCCTGCTCAACTTGATCCAGCATCTCGTTATGATCCATCTTGACTTGTTGTTCCTCAACCTCGATATCCACATGAAATTATTCTACCAAGAACGTTAGGATGTTTTTCAAACTATTTAGTGAGTGTCGAATGCCAAGATTGAATTAAGAATTATGAAGACCAAATTGGTCTATATATAATGTTCAAGATTCACGTAGACACATGAACAATAGTTTTAGAGGAAATTTAAAGTAAGTGATAAAAAATAAAGAGAGTCGTTAAACGCAGCACCAATTTGGCTAAACGCAGCACCAATTATTTGCGTATTTATCCAAAATGCCCCTAACTTAAAAAAATCGTAATAACTCGTTTACGCGAACACAATAATATTAACATGCACGATTCATCACGAATTACAACAATTAAAAACATCGAAATTTTTGAACAAACTTTGCTTATTGGAAAAAATTATAAAATATCTAAATAAATTAAAATAAATAAATAAAATAAAAAATTAGTCGGATCAAGTCATAAAAGCAACCAGTTAGAATCGGGTTTTATACCCGGCAAGTTTACAAAATGGCCGGGTGTGTAACCATTTTATACCCGACAAGTTTACAAAATGGCAAGTTTTATACCCGGCAAGTTTCCATTTTATTTTTTTATTTTTATTATTTTTCTTTCTAAATATATATATATTCAAACCGGTATATATATTTCTCAATATTAACTTTTATTCAAACTTGAATCGAAATTCTTTCGAATAAAAGATTACAACTTGAACGTGGACGAACGAACTTGAATCGAAAATATTACATGCCATGACTAGGTAATGGAATAACATTTTTAAAGTGTTCACAAATTTCAACGAGAATGTCGAATACGTCATTTTGGCTCATACAACGCCTGTTCGGCTCAGTGATGCGTGTAAGTTTAGCTCCGAGCCATTGTATCCTCTACAAAATAAAAAAACATACATAATAAGAATTGAGAGATGAAATGCCAACGTCGTGAATGTATATGTATTGAATGTTTAGGAACCATACCACGGTAGGATTCATGTCGGATGGTCGGTAATGTTCTCTTATGTTTGTTGGCGTGTCACTTGCCTATGCGTCCTTGCGTGAAACCATTTGTTGTAGTTTGGAAAACTTTCATATCCGTAATGCACTCGAAGTGCTTGTTTATGGAAATTACATCGAACGTTTTGAAAGTTCTCGAAGGAGTCTTGAGTAGGATATGAACATTTGTAGAATGCCGGTTGTGGTGGCCTTGAGACAACTATTGGTTGTATGAGTGGTTGTGGAATTAGTTGGGGATATCTGAACTGGCGCATAACACGGTCTGGCATGTAAGCCTCTGTAATCTTTAAACAATGAATAATTCCTCTAAATTGAGAAATGGGGACTACTTCCTCTGCTGCACGTCCGAATGGTGTCCACATAACCTATTACATAAGAGGTAAGTAAGTAAATAATTTTAACAGAGTTTCAATCTTAATGATGACAAGCGTGATAAATGTGATGACATACTTCATTCGAAGCAATATTGTCTAAGGCACTTCTGTATGCAAGATGTAGAGCATCTTGATCTTGGTGGACGGTTCCCAAGTTCCATGATTCAAAAGAAGGAAAGTGTTTGTAGATCCACATCTGAAATCATATAAAGACTTCAACAAAAATGTATTCTCTTTTCAAGTTATGATAAAATGTAAAAATTATATAGAGCTAGCAAACCTGCACAAGTGAGAGACATCCATCTATTTGATTGCAGTCAATACGTGATGCAATTCCCAACTGTCTATACTGATTGGCAATTGCGTGACTCCCATCTTGACGTTTGAACCTCTTCCATTGATTTAGGAACGGTAGAAATCCAATTTGGTACTCGAGTACTACTCTTGTCGACAAACAACGATGTGCCTAACAACCACAACAGGTACATGACAGCATGTGAATGGGGTGGTAGAGTTTGTGCTTTTAAAGCATCCTCAATTGTGCTACGCTTGAACCCAACACTTTTGTAGTTGGCCCTCACCAATGCATCATTCATTTGCATATGAGTTGACAATAAATGCCTGATTTGTTCTGGGCTGTGAGTTACCACCTTCACCGCACGAACCTGCATAGGAATTCCTAATAGAAAATGGACATCATGCAGAGTTATAGTCATCTCACCGAATGGCAAGTGAAAGCTATTAGTTTCAGGATGCCACCGTTCAACAAATGCACTAATCAAAGGCATGTTGATCTTCGGTTGCATAACGGTGGGCAAGTGCGAGAGATGGCTGTTGTTGACAACATTGTTGACATTGTCGTTCAAATAATCTTTGAACTTGGTCAATTTTTTGTGTTGATGAAACCCCCCTAGAATATTGCGATCCTGCGACATTTTAAAGTAAACAATAAATAAGAATGAGTTAACTATAGTGAATATGAATCGTCGGATTTTAAAGATCAGGAATGGAATGGCTTACATTTCCAATCCATATAGAGTGAGCAATGTGGCCTAGAAATCCTTTGAGTAACTCCGGATCTGATGGGCCTCCATCAACAGCATGTGTTAGCTCTTCCCAGGGTTGATTGGTGGGATCATTAGGAGCTTCCTCTCCATGCTGGCTGCCAGAAGCATAGGAATTGATGTCCGGTACGAATTGGTCGGGGGTGACTCGGTACCCCCCTGTTCATTCAGTTGACGTCCAAGTTCTGCCCTTGTTTCATTGTCAATGGTCGGGGGTGACTCGGTTGAGTCCCTTATTAAGTTTTCAGTAGCATCCGAACTGAAATCAGGATTGGCCATGCGATTCGACCTTTGAGCTCTTGCTGAAGCAGCCACTGGCCCTCTTTCCCTTCCATCAATCTCTCTCAATTGTCCAGAATATTTGTCGACTGACACATGTGGGATATCCGGGGCGTTTCTTTTTGATGGACCGCCGCCATCTTTGGATGAACCGCCCTTAGTGAAGTGCTGAAACAATCAAATAAGAATGATCGGAGTGTTAGAATTCGACGAGAAACATGAACAATCAAATATCTTAAGATGAACGATCAAATATAATACAGTTTATTAATGTTTTATCATATCTTTACCTTCCAGATTCCTGCCATTTAGATGCTTAAGATTTTGGTGGTGTTTTATCAAATAAGAATAATATGTTTAAGTGAAGAAGAAAGAAGAGAGTGTTGTGGTGTAAATTTTTAGTTAAGGTGTAGAGTATTTATAGAAAAAATGACCCGACCCGACCCGTATCCAAGGGTCAAATCACCCTTGGATACCCTTCCAAGGGTCACTTGACCCTTGGGACAAAGCATGGAAAGGACAAAGCATGGGCATGCTTTGTCCTTAAGGACAAAGCATGCATGAATTGTCCCATCCTGGACAATTGCATGGCTTTGTCCATTTTAATGATAAATATATCCCATTTTTTCGATTCACGGTATGTCTCTATTAATACAACACTAACACAATCAACTGAGGTACATTTTATTTATACTATAAAATGGTCCCCTACCTAATCATATTCAATTCATTCACACTTCACCCTTCAAACAAATGGTCCCCTGCACTAATCATATTCTAAACACTTGAAACCCGAAACACTAATCATATTCTAAACACTTCAAAAACAAACACGTACACAATGAGCACGCCCCAAGTTCATATATTTCATCCGACGGTGAGCACAATTCGATTGCAGTTCATTTTTTCAAAATAATCAGACTTTTGATACTCGGGAAGCTGCAGAAACTTGGGTGCGAGATATTGGTGTACAAAACAATATATTTTTCATGATCTCACATTCGAAACCAAGACACGTTTACATGGGTTGTGAGCGAGGTGGTGAATACATAAACACGGCTTCAACTGATCCCGAAGTGAAATCCAGAAGTTCCGTTGGGTCAAAGAAACTCAAGTGTCCATTTGAGGTTATGCTGCACGAGAGGTATCCGGGGGGTGTGGAGAGTGTTTCTCAGAGAGGGCCACGAGAAACACAATCATGCACTCGGGAATTCCCCCCATGGGCACACGTCTGCCACCAAGCTAACTGACGAAAAGTACGCCCGGGTGATTGAGATGTTGCAGTGCGGAATGGCACCTAGACAAATTCTCGATCAACTTAATCAGGATTTTCCGGGCACATGTACTAACCTACGTCAAATATCTGATCTTGACCAGAAATATCAACGTTTGGAGATTGGATCCCTAGCCCCAATGGTGTATTTCGAGGAACTCTTGAGAAGAAACCATTATATATATACACATTCAGAAGTGGAGGGTACTAACATATTGGAGGGAATTTTCTTATCTCATCCTAATACAAGGGAGCTGATCCGTTTGTTCCCGCAATTTGTCGTCATGGATGCAACGTACAAGACGAATTTGTACGACATGCCTTTGGTGGAACTGATTGGCGTCTTACCCACTGAGCAAAACTATCACACAGCCTTCATTTTTCCTATCCAACGAAAGGACTTCAAGTTACGTTTGGGGGCTTAAACAATTACGGGTGTTGTTTGCTGAATGTGGTGTATCACCGGGGGTATTTGTTACCGACAGAGAGTTAGCGGAAATGAATGCGATTAAACTTGTCTTTCCGTATAAAGACACCCATCGTGTCGGAGACACATCTCAAAGGATGTCCAGGCTCACTTATCCAAGATGGTAGGTACTAAGTATCAACCCGTAATCAAATCCAGATGGGATCACATCGCATGCGAACCGAGGAACTCATGTACATTGCAGAAATGGCGGAGGCATGGCATAGGCATCCAGGTTGCATGGCCTATGTACGGAACCAATGGTTGGATCCATACCGTGACCGATTTGTCCATGCGTGGACAAAGAACATCCTACACTATGGAACTAACACGACCAACAGGTTATTCCTTCATTTATCGTCATAAATCCACCACTCATACCTTAGTTTAGTTTATTTCGTAATATACAACTACCCTATAATTACAGTTATGCCGAAACTGACATTCAACAATGTAAATTATTTGCAGAGTCGAAGGTTCTCACGCTAGGTACAAGTTGTGGTTGGCTCCTTCAAATCAGAAGTTCCACCGTCTATTCCCGAAGCTAAATGGCCTACTTGAAATGCATTTTGATGAAATCCGCACACAGTTTGAGAGATCTCTTAATATCGTCCCTCATTCCACATCAACAATGTCGATCTTCAAAAACCTCGGAGGTGTGCTTTCACATCTCGCCATCGAGAAAATGGTCAAAGAAATAGACAATGATCCAAGTGATTGCGATCACATACTGTTTACAACTTTTGGATTAATATGCACATGTCAATTGCATGTGAAGCTGAGAAACAGGAGGACCGTCGACCCGATTCACGATGTAAACGTGTTCTGGAGAACTCTTCACATGGGGGAACTGCCTGAGACTAGACAGCAGAGTATAAAGGATCAGTTTCTTCACTGGGCGGCGGACCGCAGCGAGACTGCCACGGAGGATGAAATGAGATCGTATTTCGACAATACAAATGCATCACAATCGTTCGTGGACGAGCCATTCGTAGCACAACGGAGAGGTAGGAAACCTAAAGCAATAGGGAAAAGGCTACCGAGTGGTTGGGAAAAAAAACCCTGAATCAGTCTCAAAAGAATTCCGCCCCAAGCAATGACGGTCCAGGTTCTCTAGCAAGTACTGGCAGAACATTCAAATATCAAAGTCAAATGCCACCCCAAACTCAATTATGGATTCGAGGCCATAATGATGTCATCGGCGACGGGAACTGCAGTTTTAGGGTCATAACTCAATACCAATACGGTCAACAAGAGCGTTGGGCAGACGTCAGGCAAGAACTCATTGATGAGTTGCACTACAACAAGCAGATGTATATCGACGAAATGACAGAAGCACGGGTAGATGAAATAAATATCCGCCTGAACTGGTTTCATGGCGCGTGTACACAGCCATGGTATTTCACATTACCAGATATGGGGTGTCTTGTAGCAACAAAGTACCAACGGGTCTTATGAGTTTATTCTCCGTTAGGGAGTATGACATACTTGCTATTGGAATGTCATTCTCAAATGGACTCACCGGCTCCGGACCCTCCATCAACAGCTGAAGAGTGGACAATGGGTCACATTGGTAACAATCACTGGATCAGGATCCACGTGGTAACAGAATGTCCAATTCCACCAATATGGTTGGCCTGGAGAGGTACTAGAGAGGCAAGAATAAGCCACTAGGAAGCACATTATGGCGTTCGCCTACGTCAATGGCATATGTTCTAGTTTATGTTTTCAATGTATGTTGTATTCCGATTTTCATGTTCTGTAATTCAAATAAATATGAAAAATTTAGAAAACCCCAATAAAACTTGCAAACCATTAAAAAATAATTAAAAAAAAAACTCATGTACTGGCCGGGTTTTATTTAAATGGTCGGGTTACACACCCGACCATTATGTGTACTGGCCGGGTATACATAATCTGGGCTGCAACCCAGATCCGGCCCGAATTTTTTTTTAAAATTTTCTTATGAATTTCAATTTATGTATATAGTGTTTAAATATTTATGTATTTTATAATTTTTTCCAATAAGCAAAGTTTGTTTAAAAATTTCGATGTTTTCAATTGTTGTAATTTGTGATGAATCGTGCATGTTAATGTTATTGTGTTCGCGTAAACGAGTTATTACGATTTTACGTTAATGTTATACGATTTTTTTAAGTTAGGAGCATTTTGGGTAAGTACTCAAATAATTGGTGCTGCGTTTAGCCGAATTGGTGCTGCGTTTAACATTTCTGAAAATAAAAGATGTGATAAAAGTACTTCCAATTGAAGAGTTTTAAGAGCTTTTTAAAGGACCTAAAAAACTCAAAAAGTGCTTCAAGAGGATGCTTTTTATGAGCTACTAAGTTATTAGCGCATTTATAAGCTTGGCTACTAAGATGTACTCCCTCCGTCCCAGACTCAATATTCTATTGGTCTAAGCACAAGATTTAAGAAAAATTGAATAGAGTATGAGAGATAGTAAATAAGTACGAACGATAATGAATAAACTATAAAATAGATTTAATAAAGTATGAGAGATAGTTAATAAAGTAGAAGATATGTGAATCTAGCAGGATAGAGATTTTCCATTTAATGAGGGGCAACTTGAGTTTTGAACAGACAAAAACGGAGAATGGAAAGTTGAGTTTTGGACGGAGGGAGTATTATTTATTATGTGTCTTTGTGGGGCCAACTTTGGGGTTTTTACCATTAAGAATGAGGATTCTATTGATTATTTACAAATAAAAAAAACTAAAAGGCTAGGTATCTAAAAGCCCAACTAGGGGTTGCGAACGAACCAAATGTTTGTGAAAAAACTCGGTTAACGCTCTATTCGAGTTCGAGATGTTCGATTGTTTTCGAACCAAATTTTGAATGCTTTAATTTTTAATCAAGTTTTTGCGGGCAATTCGCGAACATACACACATTTATATATTATAATTATACATTTTGTCCACATGAAATTCATTATGCAATTATGATATTTTAGGCTTAAATATTTCAGTTTGGAATTTATTCTTGTTGTTTATAGTGTTGTAGTAAATTATTTTATTTTATATTTTTAGTAAAATTTATAATCTAGAGCTTTTTTCGAACATAAACAAACAAAACGTTTGAACATACAATCGAATGCATAAGAACATAACAGTTGATGCAAATGAGCTAGTCGAACAAACGAACCGAACACGAACCATTAAAAAAATAAAAGTCGAACCGAACTCAAATATTAATTTGTAATGTTCGTCGAACACGAACCGAACATCCCTCCTAACTGACGAACAAACGGTCATTAAAGCCAAATGTTCGGTTCTTGTCCACCCCTAACCCCAACCATTGGTAATGGCCTAAAAAGTGTACTCTTAGTGGTAAAATGTTTAACTTTTATGTACAGTGATAAGATTGATTACTATTTATTCGGTGTAGCCGTATGCGGTAAATTCCTTAATAATATATGAAGTTTTATTAAACGGGTAAATGTGACATATGTATGAATTTCTGTGGCAAAGCGTTAATATGAACCTAAATCAATAAATATTTCTAATTATTGGAAGTATCAGATTCATTATCTAATGTATAGGCTAAAATTCGTATTTAATTAGCCCGCAAGGCTATGGCCCAATCCATGACCCAATAACAAGTCCAGCTCGATTTGACGAGCAAGTCGAATCTCAAAGGTCGAATGGCTAACCTAACTAAGCCAGTGGACCAAGCTACCTAGCTCAATACCCCTCGTAAACCATCCGACTTATTGACGAGCTAACTAGCTAGCTGGCTCACCTAGCCAAGCCAACTACGAAGACCATCCAACTGGTTCAAGCCAACCTACCTAGTTCGAGCGACCTTGCCAACCATCCAGCTAGTTGACAATCCAACACACATGGGTCACTCAACCAAGTCCACAAGTGAACACTCTTACTAGGCCGATGGAACTAGTCAACCCACGATGGATGGTTGGACTAGTTCACCTAACAGACTCCAATAAAGAGGTGCCTTCTAACCTACTGAGAAGGAGTCCAACTCCATTCAAATGAACTCCAACAAACTCATCGGAAATGATGGAGAGGTGGGTATGAGAGATTCCAACGGGTGGAAGGAAGAGTCTCTATATAGGAAGGAAAGGAAGAAGGTTAAGGGCATCGGATACTTATCGAACAAACCCTAGTGATCTCATTCGGACTGAAGAAACCCTAGCAATCATTCTCTCACGCCTCCAACTCTTAAGCTCTCTGATCAACACCTACGATCATCCATCATCGCCTACGATCAACCACCATCATCATCGATCTTCTCCATCTCCTTCCACCTTCAACCACCATCATCATCCACCTTCTGTCATCGTCAATCATCATCGTCATCCATCTTCCGACACGACTAACTGGCTCCCTCAGACGAGCTCAGCTAGCCATCTCACCGGTGCTCGCCCATTCATTACTGAACCGATCCACTCTACAGGATAAGTCGACTCTCATCATCATCATCTCTCTCTCTCTCTCTCTCTCTCTCTCTCTCTCTCTCTCTCTCTCTCTCTCTCTCTCTCTCTCTCTCTCTCTCTCTCTCTCTCTTTCATTTACTACATCTTCTTCCAGTTATCTCACTTGAGCGTCAGAGTCCCTTCGGTCGGCACCACACCGGTGTCACCTTGGAACCCCACGTCTCTAGGTTTTCTCTTGTTGCCTTGCAGGTCGCTGGTGCCCCCCGATTCATCAACCTAATTCGATTGTATATTTCTGAGCGTCTACAATTTGGCACCCACCGTGGGGCCCCGACTATCAATAAAGGCAATCTAGTAGCAACAACTGCGATACGCTAAGCAATCATCATGACGCACTCAGACGAATATGTTCTGGAAGAGGTAGAGGAGGTGGACATCGTCACTCAGATCAGAACCTTGGCGGCCCAGATGCAAGAGAACGCCCAGAAGATCAATCTCCTTGAGGATGAGAACCGTGCCGTCCGTCAGGAGAACTCTTCTTTGAAGGAGAAGGTGGAATCCTTTGTCCACCAGGAAACTCCAGCACCGGATGCGGCCACGTCTCGCCGACTGAATCATGTCACTGGGGGTGGAGTACCCACCATGCAACATGATTGAGGCTCGCCAGCTGATCTTTGAAGAGACGGAAGGGGTGATTCCCATAACTCCAGTCTCTCAGGTTGTGAGCGCTCCATCAAGAACAACCCTTGAGATCACTTTGGGCACTACCAGCAAAAGGGTCTCGTTTGAGGGTGTTAACCCAAGGGTGAACGACGAGTCACCACAGAAACGCAACCAAAGTGCAAGCCAGGTAGATCACTTGCTAACCCTCTCTGCAGGTCACGGAAGTAGCAACGAGGAGCTAGCCTCAAAACTGGTGAGCTTGGAAGAGATGATCCAAAGGATCCCTGGAGTGCCAGCACCGATCAAGAAGAGCTTACCCAACAGCTTTGCTGACTCTCCCTTCGTCGACGCTATAACATTGGTGGAGATGCCAACCAAGTTCACCTTCCCAAGCATGAAGCTCTATGATGGAACGACAGACCCAGACAACCATGTCTCACAGTACAAATAGAGGATGTTCACCATAGCCATCCCCAGGGATCTCCGTGAGGCTTGCATGTGCAAAGGGTTTGGTTCCAGTCTGATCGGACCAGCCCTACAATGGTATACCAATTTACCCAACAATTTCATTTCTTCTTTTGCCCAATTAGTCGACTGCTTTTCGGAACAATTCGCAGCGATGTAAAGCTGACCGGACGACTTGTATAGCGTCCGACAAAGACCTAACGAATCTCTCAGGGAGTACGTCGCAAGATTCAACAAGGAGAAGGTGTCAATTCCCAACTGCAACAAGGATACTGTTGTCAATGCCTTCCGCAAAGGGTTGCCACCCAACTCGGGGTTGTACAAGGAGCTGACCATGTACCCCTGCCTAACAATGGAAGACGTGCTCGCCAAAGCATGAGCTCAGATCAAATGGGAGGAGGATGATGCCAACAGACCTTACATATCAAGCCAAAGTGTTCGCAAGGATCCCAAGCCTGACAGACGAGTTGAACGAAGGGTTCCAGACTATCGTTCTAGGCCATACCCAACTGAGAGAAGACATGGACCTGTTGTGAATCCACCTCGCCCTCCAATCCAACAAAGGAGGACAGAAACTCGAGCACCACCTCAACATTGAACCAGAGGAGTGTGTAGCAGTCATGAAAAGCATGGGTGACAGAGTTAGATGGCCAGGAAAACTCAGAACACCTGCAGATCAAAGAAACTCCAACAAGTGGTGTGAGTTTCATGGAGACCATGGCCATACAACTACAGAGTGCATCTCCCTGCGATTGGAGGTAGCCGAGCTCTTGAAGAGAGGGAACTTGACGGATTACCTCTCTGACAAAGGTAAAAAGACCCTCGCCAGTCGGTAGGGCACTGATCTGCCTGAGCCCCCTCAGACCAACAAGGTGATCAACGTAATCTCTGGGGGGGTCGGAGATCAGTGGTGTCTCATACTCTGCGGCAAAGTGCCATAGTAGGCAAACGGTAAGGCCTGAGCTCAATGCTCGCAGAGCATCAGACACCTCTTCGTCTGACTTGACTATTAGCTTCTCAGACCAAGAGTCTAAGCAACTAATCAGTCCTCATGACGATGCTTTAGTTATTTCAATTCTTATTGCAAACTGTCTTACGAAGAGAGTTCTCATTGACAATGGGAGCTCTGCTAACATCATTTTTCTAGATGCTCTGACAGAAATGGGCATAGATGAGACTGCCATTCTTCGCCAGCCGACAACTCTATATGACTTCAGTGGAGAAAGGAAGTACATGGTTGGGAGTGTTACCCTTCCTGTCTATGCAGAAGGCGTCAACCTAACGACGAAGTTCTGATTGTGGACAGCCCATCAAGCTACAATGCCATCCTTGGTAGGCCATGGATTCATGAGATGAAAGCAGTGCCATCAACCTACCATCAGGTGATTCGCTTCCCAACCAAGTGGGGGTGAAGGAGATTTTTTGCAAGCAGCGTGATGCAAGGACATGTTACATGGAAGCCTTGAAGCCGAAGGCAGCCGAGTTATAGGAATTATAGCAACTCAACCCCCCAATCGACCCAGACCAACCTGGGATGGAAGAGCTCGATGAAGTTCAGATTCACCCAGACCATCCGGATCACAAAGTTCAGATTGGAGCAAGGTTGAGGCCAGAGCTAAGAGAGCAACTGATCACATTTCTCAAAGTTCACCATGACTGCTTTGCTTGGTCACATGCATATATGACAGGAATCGACCCAGAGGTTATCATCCACAGACTTGAGGTTGATCCAGATTACCCACCAGTCAGACAGAAACGAAGGAAGTTCGCTCCAGAGCGGAACAAAGTTATCAATGAAGAAGTCCAAAAGTTGCTCGATATCGGATCAGTCTGCGAAGTACATTACCCAGACTGGTTAGCCAACGTTGTGGTAGTAAAGAAGAAAAATGGCAAGTGGCGAGTGTGCATAGACTTCACTGACCTCAACAAAGCATGCCCGAATGATTCTTTTCCATTTCCGCACATAGCTATGCTAGTGGATGCTACAACAGGACATGAGCTTCTAAGCTTCATGGATGCCTTCTCAGGTTACAACCAGATATTGATGCACCCTGAAGATCAAGGTAAGAAAGCGTTCGTCACAGAGAGGGGGACATTCTGTTACAAGGTCATGCCCTTTGGACTCAAGAATGCAGGAGCCACTTACCAACGCCTAGTTAACCGCAAGTTCGCCAGCATGCTGGGGGACACCATGGAGGTGTACATTGACGACATATTAGTCAAGTCACTGGTCGCCGACCAACACCTGGACCATCTCCGCCAAGCCTTTTTAGTTCTCCGCAGGTACAACATGAAGTTGAATCCAGCCAAATGCTCCTTTGGAGTTTCATCTGGGAAATTCCTTGGATACTTAGTCACACAAAGAGGTATTGAGGCTAACCCTGATCAAATTCGTTCTATTGCTAACATCCCTTCCCCCAAGTGTGTTAAAGATGTGCGAGAATTGGTGGGATCTTTGGCGACCCTCGAGAGATTCATACCCAAGTCTTCCGAGAAGTGTCGTCCATTCTTTGACACTCTACGGAAGAGTAAAGATTTCCAGTGGACAGACGAGTATGAGGATGCCTTACAACAAATCAAGCGTTACCTTACCACGTCTCCAGTACTATCAAAGCCCAAGGCTGGAGAGACTCTGTTTATTTACCTTACAGTCTCCGACTCAGCACTAAGTGGCGTCCTAGTCAGGGAAGAAGATGAAAACTAACTCCCAGTCTACTACGTGAGCAAGTCCTTACTAGACGCAGAGACTCGATATAGCTGGAGAAGCTAGACCTTGCACTAGTCACTGTAGCGAGGAAGCTACGCCCTTACTTCCAATGCCACTCCATTATAGTCTTCACCAGCTTTCCACTACGCAGTATCTTACACAAGCCCGAAGTCTCTGGTAGGCTCTCAAAATGGCTGGTTGAGCTCAGCGAGTATGACGTCTCCTTCCAACCCCGCACAGCCATCAAATCTCAAGCACTTGCAGACTTCATAGCGGACTTCACCCCAACTGAATTAGGTCAAGCGGAGAAGGAATTGTTTTGTTTGCAGGAGAAGAACAATTTACAGTGGAAGCTCTTAGTCGGTGGTTCCAGTAACATCAAAGGAAGTGGACTTGGCATAGTCCTAACCTCACCAGAAGGGGACACAATCCAAAGAGCTATCAGATGTGGATTCAAAGCAACCAACAACGAGTCCGAGTATGAGGCGCTTATAGCTGGCCTCAACCTAGCTCGGGACATGGGCATAAAAAGCATTCAGGTACAGTCGGACTCACAGTTAGTAGTGAACTAATTGCAGGGCTCATACCAAACCAGAGACACCAAGATGACTGCCTATCTTCAGTTAGCCAAGGAGTTGCAATCCTCCTTCGAGGAGTTTTACATTTCGCGAGTGCGAGGGCGGACAACGATCCGCAGACGCCCTTGCCAACCTAGGAGCCGCCATCCAAACCACAGTACCAATGACTATTCCTGTGGTGTATGTACAATGGCCTACAACATGGAAGGGTGAGCCCGCCAACCAGACAGTAGCCGATATAACAACTGAGTCAAATTGGATGACTCCAATAGCATTGTACTTGTCAAACGGAGAACTTCCAGAAGACAAAAGTCAGGCAAGGAGGGTGAAGGCAAAGGCAGCCCGCTTCACGCTCCTCGACGGACAACCCTATAGGAGATCCTATTCAGGACCCCTACTCAGGTGCGTAACTAATAATGAAGCCAAACATGTTCTGACTGAGTTGCATGCAGGAGAATGTGGCAACCACTCTGGAGCCAGAAGTCTTGCCCACCGAGCACTAACAACCGGGTACTATTGGCCAACTATGAGGACTGATACTCTAAACTTTGTGAGAAGATGTGACTCATGCCAAAGACACTCACACATCAGCCATCTCCCACCAGAGAAGCTACACCCATCCATTTCTCCATGGCCTTTCATGAAATGGGGAATGGACATAGTAGGGAAACTACCTATTGCACCAGGCCAACGAATGTACATGCTAGCAGTAACCGATTACTTCAGCAAGTGGGTGGAAGCAGAAGCCTTCAAGAAAGTCCGTGACACAGAGGTAAAAAATTTCATTTGGAAACATGTGATTTGCAGGTACGGAGTCCCCTACGAAATCGTGACAGACAATGGCTCCCAGTTCATAAGCTATGAGTTTCAAGATTTCTGCAAAGAATGGGGAATCAAGCTTACATTCTCCACTCCACGCTATCCCCAAGCAAATGGACAAGCGGAATCGACCAACAAGACTATCATGAACAGTCTCAAAAAATGGCTAAAACAAGCAAAAGGAGCATGGGCAGATGAACTTCCAAGCGTCCTATGGTCTTACCGAACTACACCAGGGACCCCAACTGGAGAAACACCATTTAGCATGACATATGGAACTGAAGCAATCATACCCATAGAAGTGGGATTACCCACATCAAGATACAAAATGGCTAATGAACAGACCAACGATGCGACATTGGCACACGAGCTCGACTTGGTTGATGAACTCAGGGAAAGAGCCATGATTCGAAGTGCCGCCTATCAACAGAAGGCTGCACAACACTTCAACAAGAACATACGTGCACGAACCTTCAAGCAAGACGATTGGGTTCTATGTAAGGTGTTCCAGAACACCAAGGAGACAGGAGCTGGCAAGCTTGGACCAAATTGGGAAGGTCCTTACAAAATCACAAAGGTAGTAGGCAACGGAGCCTACAAGCTGGAAACCAAGGAAGGACGACAGATAGCCAACTGTTGGAATGCCATCCACTTGAAGAGGTATCACTTCTAATGCCCCACCTTCCAAATACTCGCATGTTGAGGTTAACTCCTTTTTAAAATCAACCGACCTGACCAGGGGCTAGCTGGTCACCTAACTTGACTAAGCGGTGTCAACCGCCCCACCCCCAAACCTTCCCAGGGGGTCCAAACGTCTTGCTGACAGCCGACCAAGCTACTAGTTATCCCATCGTGACACCCGACGGTTGAATCCATGTGAAATTGTCAGCCAACTGGAAGGGTCCAAACAATCACATCATCCAAGAAGTTGATAGTTGATCACCTACTTTGTCAGAGAAACTTCTCTCCACGAGCAGCATGTCACACACGGCTAAGATATGGTCCAACTTTGTCCGACGAGATTGATTTATCTTCCAAATAACCGATTTGACTAGGGGTAAGCCGGTTAGCTAACCCTGTTGGGCAGGTCGGTCTAACGCCCCCCTCCCCAAGGGGGTCCAACGTTCTTGCAGGCTAACCAATACAAGACCTGAACGAGTCAGAACATCTCGACAACAACGATCCATGAGAAGTCACCGGCTGACCAAAAAAGCCCTCGCCATTGCACAATCTAAACAATAAGATGGTTGGCCATCCACTTCGCCTGATATATACAAACAGCGTTCCACATGCGGCTTGCTACCGCCGTCAAGGTACCATTATTTTCATCTATGAGATTGAATTCTCACAACAATCAACCGACCTGACCAGGGGCTAGCTGGTCAACTAACCCAGCTAGGTAGGTCGGTCATCCGCCC
Source organism: Plantago major (assembly GCA_026545765.1). Taxonomy (NCBI): domain Eukaryota; kingdom Viridiplantae; phylum Streptophyta; class Magnoliopsida; order Lamiales; family Plantaginaceae; genus Plantago; species Plantago major. Next base: position 33,041,374 of record CM048839.1, read on the forward strand.
CACCCCCCCAAACCTCTCCAGGAGGATAGATTCCACTCATGTTGCAGGCTGACGCATCATGAGCACGATTGGAGTAATGCCCACGCGGCACATCCTACTTCCAAGTGATCATCCAAAACATACTGCTCAACAAAGCCAACCATCCATCAGGCTGAGTAACAAAACACATGGGCTCACATCTATTCTGATTAGCTTGCACTTGCTTAATCCATGAGATGCGCCAAAAACAGCTCCATGGTTTAGACAAGTCCAAGCCTTTCAAAATTGATGATCACTACCATACAAAGAATGTCAGCTCCATCCACCTGTTAGCATGTAAACTGTACAACAGATCAGGCAGACAAGAGCTCTCTGCCTATTCCAACAATCTCAATCGATTTATCGAGTCTAGTTGCCAGCAAAAATAAACAGACAAGCATGATATGCTACCACACCATTTGAATTCCAAGGCCAAGCGTAGCAACCAACTGCAAGATGACATACATAGATGTCTAACTGACCTGGCGTGGCACAAATTAGACGAAGTAGGCGGACGAACATGATAATAGTTCAAGCATTACTCCTATGGAATAGAGCTTAAACTGGGGGACAAACCCAGTAGACCAAGTCGAACCCTCTCGAGCAAGTTGCTCACAGGTCAATCAAGCTAGTAAGACCTGTATGAGCATGTTACAATTCATTGCTAGTTAGTCACTTACACGTCTGTATAAGTTGTGACCCCTTACTAGTCATCTCAAAGTATCTAGTCAGTAAGCTTTTTATGCAAGGTAGTGGACTCCCTAGCTCACTGAACCTTACGTGTTGCGACCATGCTTGTCGATGCTCAATTTACATAACTAGTACTTCATGAATAGATTTACCTTACGTTTACTTGTTATAAATTGTTTTGTACGATACATGTTGCGTTTGTGATTGTTTCAATACTTGATTTGTGTGAAATGCATAAGGCATACTCAAGCGACCTACAAGGTCACGCAACTCCAAGAAAAAACACGAAAGATAGTGCTCGAAAAATGAGCAAGAACACCTGAAGGTCACTGGAAGTCCTACTATAGTGCTTCCAAGGCTCCTTCCATAGTCTTTTGAAGACTTCTTCGAAGGCTTCTAAGACTCCTTCCAAGCCTTCCAGAAGCCATCCACCAAGGCTTCCAAGGCTCCTTCCATAGTCTTTTGAAGACATCTTCGAATGCTTCTAAGACTCCTTCCAAGCCTTCCACAAGCCATCCACCAAGGCTTCCAAGGCTCCCTCCATAGTCTTTTGAAGACATCTTCGAATGCTTCTAAGACTCCTTCCAAGCCATCCACCAAGGCTTCTAAGGCTCCTTCCATAGTCTTTTGAAGTCATCTTTGAATGCTTCTAAGACTCCTTCCAAGCCCTCAAGAAGCCATCCACCAAGTCTTCCAAGGCTCCTTCCATAGTCTTTTGAAGACATCTTCCAATGCTTCTAAGACTCCTTCCAAGCCTTCCAGAAGCCATCCACCAAGGCTTCCAAGGACTTCCATAGTCTTTTGAAGACACCTTCCAATGCTTCTAAGACTCCTTCCAAGCCCTCCAGAAGCCATCCACCAAGGCATCCAAGGCTCTTTCCATAGTCTTTTGAAGTCATCTTCGAATGCTTCTAAGACTCCTTCCAAGCCCTCAAGAAGCCATCCACCAAGGCTTCCAAGGCTCATTCCATAGTCCTTTGAAGTCATATTCGAATGCTTCTAAGACTCCTTCCAAGCCCTCCAAAAGCCATCCACTAAGGCTTCCAAGGCTCCTTCCATGCTCTTCCAAACTCTTCTCAAAGAGAAGTAAGAGCCAATTTTCAAAAGAGCAAGGACCTCTCCGGCTCCTCACAAGCTCTTCTCCAGCACTTCGGAAGCACTTCTTCAGTGCTTTTAGGTTTCCTTCCGATCTCCTCTCAAACTCTTCAAAAAGAGAAGCAAAAGCTAATTCTCAAAAAGAGCAAGGATCTCTCAAGCTCATTGCATGCCCTTCTCTAGCTCCTAGGAAGCCAACACGCTCCTAGTCAGCTACCAGACTCATAAGTCGTTACTAGGAAGCTACAAGACTCCTAGCAAGTTATCAAGCTCCTAGGAAACTACCAAACTCATAAGTCGCTGCTAGGAAGCTACAAGGCCCTCAGGAAGCTACCAAGCTCCTTGGGAGCTACCAGACTCATAAGTCGTCGCTAAAAACTATCACGCTCCTAGCAAGCCCCTAGGAAGCTGCCTCGCTCCTAGCAAGCTAGCTCCAAGGAAGCTACTCTCAATCTTTCCTAAAGCTTATCTCCAATGCCCCTAGAGTTCTTCTAAGGCTCTCGGGAAGCTACTCCCAAGCTCTCCTAAAGCTTATCTCCAATGCTCCTAGAGTTCTTCTAAGGCTCTCAGGAAGTTGCTCTCAAGCTCGTGGCAAGCTTTTTAAAAGCTACACTCGAGCTATCATCAAGTTATTTACATCGAACAAATTTCTAAGAGAAAATTTAACATCTCTTCATCAAACAAAATATTATCAAGCCCTACTATATACAACAATCACAAGCAGCAGGACCAACCATTCATATTATGACAAGGGAGATATCCTTAACTTCACAAGTGACCTCAATAACATGTTCATTTGCAAACAAAGCATCACGATATGAATATCATGAGAGACAAAATAACGATTGTGCTACTTCACAAATTCTCAAATCCACCAACCAAATTCAATGAATATCACCGAACACTGTTTGATTAAAAAAAAAATCATACATATGTTTGTTTTACATCACTACAAAGCAACGAGGCTCATACGCCCTTCAAAGGAAAAAACAACTTACAATCTGCCTAAGTAAGACTAGAATGATCTATCCAAACTCCGAGCAGAATGATAACACCACTCTTCCACTAGTAGAGCTACTCAAAAAAAAAAAAAAAAAGGGACGCTGAAAATTATACAACTTGTACTTAGCCACCGGAAAACAACGAGTTCCAGCCAGTCTCATCCACCGGAACCTTCAGCCACAATCATAGCACATCAGCTCGTTGAAAACCCTCTCACCGTCCTCTACTCTCCGGTCACCAGCGCGCCCACTCCGGTATGCCTCTCACCGGAAAATACCAACACACAAAGACCTGGCTCCCTCACTACCTCACTCCATGCGCACAACTCGCCCCCAATTCACCGGAAAAGAATCAATCCCGGCGAAACGCGCCTTGCTCCTTCTTCCTCTCCGGCCAGATCCAACACCCTCTTCTTCCTCTCAGTTCGCCGCAGACCGCCTCCAACTTACCACAAAACCTCCACCGGAAACACCCAACTCCGGTCATCATCGCAGCATATCGCTCCCAACCACGATCTCCATGCTCCTTTCTCCCTCATCTTGTGCATTTCGAACCTGCCTCAACTGGTTTGTGAGTAGAAAGGAAGGGGGCCGCAGATCTGATGAAGTGAGAAGGAGAGGAAGAGGATGTGAGTGATGGTAGGTATGTGTGGGTGAAAGTATTATATTGGGTTATTTTGAGGCAACTTAAAATTTCTAGAGTTTTTTATCCAAGTCAAATAGTACTAATTGAATTATACAAGTGAAAAGAGTTGCTAGTACTTCAATTTGGACAAGGCACCTTCCATTTCGATCAAGGGCCTTCTCCATGGCCTTCCTCTACGGCTTAGTCGACCAAGGGCCTTCCTCAATGATCGACCAAGGACCTTGCTTCTATGATCGACCAATGACCCTCCTCTACCAGTTTGGTCGTCCAAATGCATTTCAACTTACTCGACCAAGGGTGTTTGTCAGTCATCTCATCTAATTAAGTGTATCGGTAAGCTTCCACCTTCCTAGGCTGACTTCTTCAACTATAGTTGTCTGTCAGCTTCCATTTTACGACATTTCATCAGGCCGATAGCCCGTTCACTCCAAATGAAATACGCCCATCTGGTCAATCGTTCCATTTTCGCCAAAATAATGATTTATTGTCTCGGTGGATCCACATAATAATTTGTTAGATATTTTGTTAGAATATCTGTTTAGATTTTGTTCAGCAACATGATGACTTATCTTAGTCTCAGAAAGGTGATTAGTACTCTTGGTTCACTTGAACATTGTAAAAGAGGAAACCCACTAAGTATGATAGTCTAGCTAATCTTGTATAGGATGTTAGGTCTCAAAATGTAATTTTTATTTTATGAAGAAAACTGCACAAGATTACTGAATCTGTTATTCAGATATCTTAGCCAGATATCTTATAGACACGAACAGTTTCAAACAAACTGTGTCACAAGAGATATCTGAGAAATGAGATACATATCTGAAAACAAGGAAAGTGTCCACAGATATCTATTCTCAGATACCTTGAGCATTAACCACGTTTCTGAAAGAGAAACATATATTGCAAACAAAGTTGTTTCAATAAATACAAGTGGTATCTGAAGAATGAAGATAAGGATGTGCAAAGAATCAGACAACAAGTCTAGTCTCTGATACAAAGCATAGTTCCGTTGACACTACAGGACAAAAAGTATAGTACAAAGCATTTAATGCACGGACAGAGATCTCTGAGTAAAAGCAACGGCAACTTCTGAGAAGAAGACAAAACACATAAAGATTATACACAGATATCGATAGTTCGAATTTGAGCCTAACGGATACTATTCAAACGGTACTCAAATTCATCTATAAATATCAACACTTAGACAGCTTGAGAGACACACACATTGCATACGCTGAAACATAGAACTCTGAACATCCTACTATCTCAAAGCAACTTACTTATTATCAAAGCTTTCTGTTGCGACTAAAGCTTGTGATCTTGAGTAAACACTGAACTTCTAAGTGTCCTGATCCTAAACAAGCAAAGCTATCTGTGAAGGAGTTGAATCAAAAGATCAACTATCTGAGATTCATTCTCTTGAACAGATACCATAAGACTTGGGTCAGTAAACTCGAACTAGATACCATACGCTGTAAAGTGTATTAAGTAACTTAGTTCACAGAGCTATCTGAATAACTGAAAAGTTATTAAGACGCTCATCTGACAACTCAAATCGAAACCAACACCAAACCCGGCGTGGAGTACAGGAAGTACTTAGTTTGAAAAATCAGGGAATAATTCCAAGGTTACCGGAGTATAGGAAGTACTTGATTTGGGAAACTAAGGAATAACTCCAAAGTTTTTGAGTATAGGAAGTACTTAGCTTGGGAAGCTAGGGAACAACTCAAAGGTTTCTGAGTATAGGAAGTACTTGGCTGAAGAAGCTAGGGAACAACTTAGGGGGAACATTTGGTTGGGAACCAATTGTTCAGAATCTTAGAATAGGATTTTTGTAAGGCTATCTCAATTATCTGTTCTAGTGAATTCTAGGTCTCTGATAGACCGAAGTGGATTAGTTGGAGGATTACGCCACCTCCAGATACCACTATACTTGCTGTGTCATTTACATTTCTGTACTTATACTTGAATGCAGACACACTTGTTAACTGCTTTCTACACTTATCTTTATTAAGTCTTCCGACTTTCGATTCTAAGTATCAGATATCCATTCAGATATCTGAGAAACATTTGTTATCGACAAAAGTTTTAAAGACTATTCACCCCCTAGTCTTTTACTTTGCCGTTATCTGGACCAACAAGTGGTATCGAGGCGGGAGGTTCACCAAATTTCTTGATGAACCTAGATCCCCGATAGGTGAAGGAACTTTGTCCACTTTGAGGACTATTTAATTTGTGTGTTAAGTGTGCGGTATGTCTACGAGTGATGCACTGTTCTCAAACCAGAGAACTACGAAATGGAAAAATAACATGATGCTCCACCTTGAAGCCATAAGTGACGAGATGATCGAAGTAATAAAGAATGGCCCAATAGTCATTCAACAACTTAAGCAAGTCATGGAGGTTTCAAGTGGAAGAGACAGAGATCAAAGCGAAGGATCTTCACAAGCAGATCGTCAACTAGTGGAAGATCTCTCGGTCACGTTATTTACGAACCAAAGCCAGAGAACTCGGACATCGGAAGATGCCAAGAGGAATCGTCGGATGGTCAAGCTCGTAACATCATCATCGATTGACACGGAGCACATACGAAGGTAAACGTGGGGTGCTAAACGGCGAAAGTTGCTGGCAACTGATTGAAGAAATCTGCTTAACCGAAAAACCAAGGAAAACAAGTTGAAGTTCTAAAGTTGAAATTTCAAAATTTCAAGCAAGGTCCCATGAAACTCTGGAAGAACTTGATTTGATTTACCACTCTTATGAGTGATATGGCAAAGACTTGGGAAAGCAATAGATACTCTCGAGAAGATTAAGACTATTGTCAAGTCTTAACCACACGGGAGCATACTAAATTCTTTTATTTCAACCAAGGTATGCCAAATATCACTCGATGGAACTTTTCTCATCTTGCTCTCTGTTGACTATGAGACAACTCAGAGAGAACAAACAACTGAAAAGTTGCAGAATGTTGCTCTAGTTAATCAAGGAACTTCTGAAAAGAAGAAAAGCAAGGAGGAGACTGAGGATGCTCTTGCTGCAAAGCAAATGAGTAAATTTGTCAGTCGAGAAATTGAGAGAAGAAAAGCCAAAGAGAAGCTGAAAAAGCATCTAGGCTCAAACTATCACCAAGACAAAATATGCCGAGCTCATTGAACAAGCCCATTTCGAAAGCATCATGTCTTGAGGAAGCGAAATTGGAAGCGATATCTGCTTCTATTGTCAGAAACTGGCCACTTCAAGAAGGATTGTCCTGCCCTCAACAAACTAAGGACAGGCGACAAGAAAGATAGAAGAATCTTCAGAAGAAGCCAGAAAGCTTTGTTAACTGAAGAGAGAAAGAAAATCCAAATTCAACTGGATGCTCTAGACGTTGAAACAGATTCTGAAGATGACAATTCAGATGATTCAACCCTACCATCACCAGAATTATGTGGAGTTACTCATGATATAATCGACTTCGCCTCAAGAAGAATGAAATGTGTGGAGTTCTTTGAAATTGTGGACGGACATCTCCAACATAGAAAACTGTCTTATGGCTGATGAGGTAACACATACTTCTTGCTACACTTATGAAAGTGATGAAGAGGAAATAAAAAATCTAGAAAATCTCAGGAAAGAACTTGACATCTATGAAAGAGAATTTCTAATGATCCGAGCTAGAGCCGAAAACCTTGAAGAAGAAAAGAATTCTCTTGAAAAGGAAAATTCTCAATTAGTTAAAGATTCTGAGAGAAAGGATGCTGAAAACGCATTTCTCAAAGCTCAGATATCTGAGGCTAAAAAGTCACATGAAGAAGCAATTTGAAGTTACGAAAGAATTATGAAAATCTTCTTTCTGAAAACAAGGAACTCAAGAAGAAAGAACTATCTTTTCAATCTTATGCCAAAGCTAGTGACACTCTTACTGAAGTACAATCTTACTTAAGAGATCCTTCAGAAAAGAAAGGACTTGGGCTGAATACTCAGATAGATTGCTCTATTACTCTGAATAAGTGTAAGGAGAAGAGAACATTTGTAAGTACTCAGCAAGACGGTTCCCATGCAATCTATAGTATCGGTGAAAAGACAAAGATTGTTGACAAAGGAAAGGCAGTTGCGACTAAACCTTTGTGGGAAAAACAAGTCAAAAACAAAATTGTTGGGTACGTCTCTGAAAAGAAACACAACACTGAAAAGTGTAAACACCCACAGTGCTATGTCTCTCAAAAAGGTAGAATTGCAGGAGCTGGCAAATTCTCCCATGTCACTTTTTCTAGAAAGAAATTGGATCAACCAGAGACTAGCAAAGCTGCTGAGAATAGATCTCAGATAGCTTCAAGTGCTCGAAACGGTATTGGCTACAAAGGCATCGGAAAACAACTTGCTCATGAGTACAAGGGGAGCAAGAACGATGGTCGAAAGCTAGAATTGCTCAAAGCAATTATCAAGTGGAAGTTAAATCAAGCATCGAAAATCTGAATGCCAGGGCTAGAAGAAATCTGGCAAGGAAGGCTAAGTTTGCTGAAAAGCAAACTCAGAAACCTGACAGGTATCTGAAAGCATCATATGGAGCACCTAGGAACACACCAAGGAAGAAAATAATTCTTACTAATGATAACATTCATTCAAATAGAATTCCTCCTTACGTTCCTGTCAGACAAAAGCATATTTCAAAGAAATTCATTCAAAAATGGATTCCTACTGGAAGAACTTTTGATTCTGACGGTTCCATCAAAGATATGAGAACCTAATCTCCTGTTTCCTGTTGTGTGCAGAATGCCTCCTGGACCAAAGCACAATGGCTATTTGATAGTGGATGCGGAAAGCACATGACAGGAGACAAAGCAAATCTGGTTGACTACAAAGCTTGCAACACAGGACCAGATATCAGATTTGCTGGAGGAGAATTAAATCCCTCTGGGATTTGTAACGTCAAATTGGGAACTTTAACAATCAGCGACGTATTACATGTTAAGGATTTGAAATACAATCTATTTAGCATGAGCCGGTTTAGACAAGGGTTTTACTATAAAATTCAAAGCTAAATACTGCAAACTAATTGACAATGAGTCAAAGCAGACAGTCTTAGTTGGTCGGCGGAAAGGCAGTCTTTATGTTGCCGACTGGGCATCTGCCACAACTGAAGAATGTCTCATGGTGAGTCAATCTGGTCACACAGAAGAGCACTGGTTATGGCACAAAAGAATGAGTCACTTGAATTTCAAAACTCTGAATAGACTTGCCAAGAAAGAGTTAGTGGTTGGTCTTCCCAAAACATCTTTCAGAAAGGATGGTATCTGTTCTGCCTGTCAGATGGGGAAACAATCTAAGATCTCTTTCAAGTCCAAAATCAGACACTCTAGTGTTAGACCACTGCAACTTTTACATATGGATCTTTTTGAATCATCTGTAACTAGTTATCTTTGGAAAGAAATATGGTGCAGTTGTTGTAGATGACTTCTCAAGATTCACTTGGGTTGTCTTTCTAAAACACAATCGATGCGTGGTGGAGATACCAAACTTCTTTGAAAAAGCTTGAGATCATGAAAAATGAAAAGGTATCTGCAATCAGAACAGATCATGGTACTGAGTTTGTCAATCAGTACATAAAGGAGTTTTGTACCTGCAAAGGTATACAACACCAACTTTCCTCTGTAAGAACACCTCAACAAAATGGTGTTGCAGAAAGGAAAAACAGAACCCTTAAAGAAGCTGCAAGGACAATGCTAGCTGACACTGAGATAAGTGAAATATATTGGGTTGAAGCTGTAAACACAGCCTGCTACACTCAGAACAGATGCTTGATAAACAAACACCATGACAGGACCCCCTATGAAATTATGGTTGGAAGACCTCCTAATATCAAACATCTGAGAGTATTTGGTTGTAGATGTTTTGTTCTAAACAATGGGAAAGTTTTTCTGAGAACATTTCAACCAAAGGCAGATGAAGGTGTTTTTCTTGGCTATTCCACAAACAAAGAAAGCATCTGAGTTTACAACAAAAGAACAAAGAAAATTGAAGAATCAGTTCATGTTGTATTCTATGAAGGAAGTAAGAAAACACCTCCTACTGATGAACTCTCAGAAAAGTTCAAAGAACTATTACTGAGGGATACTAAAGAAGAATCCTCAGAAAGGAAAAACATCGTTATGGAAAGTGAGGATGACTCTGACGTAGAAAAGCTTGAAAAGCCTAGTAACAACAAGATGACTCACAAACATGATGACGAATTTCCTATGAGTTTTCCAGAAATGGAACAGGTTACTGAGAACCTTCATCATGGAGAGGTATCTGAAAATAAGAATGCTGAAATGCATGTCTCAGATATCTCTAACATCGAAAAGTGTCGATATCCATGACATTTCTCGGATGTCGATATCTTAGAATCTTGAAAAGTATCAAATCAAAATCTTAGTGATTCACATTCAGATCACCTGGATATTGATCCTACTAGCACTAAACCTTTGATGAAATGGATCAAAGATCATCCTACAAAGGATATAATTGGACCAATTAATCAGGGTGTTAGGACTAGGAGAGCAATAGCTGAAAATGCTGATTCTCTCTTTGGATGTTTCATCTCGAATATTGAACCTAAAAGTATAGAAGAAGCATTAGGAGACCAAGACTAGATCTCTGCAATGCAAGAAGAGTTGGATCAATTTGAGAGAAACAAAGTCTGGAAACTAGTTCCATTTATAGAAGGAATATCTGTGATTGGAACTAAGTGGGTTTTCAGAAATAAAATGAATGAAACTGGTGAAATAACCAGAAACAAAGCAAGATTGGTTGCCAAGGGATTCACTCAGACTGAAGGCTTAGATTTTGATGAGTCATATGCACCAGTTGCCAGATTGGATGCAATAAGACTCTTTCTAGCCTTTGCAGCTCATAAAAATTTCAAAGTTTATCAGATGGATGTCAAAAGCGCATTCCTAAACGGTGAACTTGCAGAAGAAGTTTATGTTGAGCAACCACCTAGCTTTGAAGTTTCCTCAGAAAGTAGAATGGTCTATAAACTACAGAAAGCTCTGTATGGACTGAAACAGGCTCCAAGAGCATGGTATGACACTTTGGCCAAATACCTTCTGGAAAGTGGTTTCAAGAAAGGTGAAGTTGATAAAACTTTATTTACCTTAAATCATGATGGGAAACTACTCTTAGTTCAAGTATATGTTGATGACATCATATTTGGATCTAAGGACAAGCAACTTTGTAATGACTTTGCAAATCTCATGAAAAACAAGTTTGAGATGAGCATGATGGGAGAAATGAATTATTTCCTAGAATTGCAAGTCAAGCAACTCAATGATGGAATATTCATTAGTCAAACAAAGTATGCAAAAGATATGCTCACAAAATTCAATCTTAAGCCTTCTGAAAAGAATGCTAAGATACCTATGAGCATTGGAACCAAAATGACCTATAATGAATCAGATAAGAGTGTTGAAGAACATAAGTATAGGAAATTGATAGGTTCACTACTTTACCTCACTGCAAGTAGACCTGATATTCAATATGTTGTTGGAGTATGTGCTAGATTTCAGACAAATCCAATGCAAACACACTACAACGTTGCTATGAAAATATTAAGGTATGTGAAGGGCAGATAGATGTAGGATCGTGGTATCCTAAAGAAAGTGAATTGAGTTTACTGGGTACTCGGATCTCGATTATCTTTGGATCATTGCTTGATAGGAAAAGCACCTCAGAACTTGGTTTACGGGCACTAGACTTATCTCATGGTTTAGCAAGAAGCAAAACTCAATTGCAACTTCTACCAGAGGCTGAATATATTCTTCTTTGGTTGTTGTGCAACACAAATTCTGTGGATACAACAACAACTTAAAGACTATGGACTCGATGAGAAGAAAACTCCCATTTTCTGTGACAACACAAGTGCTATTGCGATTACACAGAATCCTAAATTTCATGCCAGAACAAAGCACATTGATGTTAGACATCACTTCATCAGAGACCATGTTGAAAAAGGCAACATAGAGATACTCAAGATTGGGACTGAAGACCAACTTGCAGATATCTTCACTAAGCCACTACAAGAAAGTAGATTCTTAGCCTTAAGACATAGTCTTGGACTAATGGAACTACCAATGAACTGAATAAGTTCAGGTATCTGGAACGGGCATCCAGAGAAGAGGTATCTAGAACGGGTATCCAGAAAAGAGAAAAGAGGTATCTGGAACGGGCATCCAGAGAAGAGGTATCTGGAACGGGTATCCAGAAACGAGAGAAGAGGTATCTGGAACGGGAACCCAGAAGTCAAAAAGGCTAAAGAGCAAAAAGATAGCTTAAGATCTCTGAGACGGGAACTCGAGATCATTCTATGAACAGGGGGAACAAAAGAGAATAGTATAACTTTCGCGATAACTACTCTCTTGAATCTCGCACTATTTCTATCTTGATGAAAAACTTGGAAAAATCCTAAGTATAAGATGATTCAGATCTGAGCAGTGTCCTTGCTCAAACAGAATTGTGATTCAGATAGCTAATAGCCAAAATTCATTAAATGGGCACAATTACATTTGTTGATTGTGATCATTGCTGGAGAAGCAATGGTGACCCTTGATGAATTCAAGCGCTTGATCTGAACAGCAGAAATTAATTCACAGTAAATAGTGGACTGTAAAAATTCAGACATGGCCCACTAAGCATTTAATGCCGAAACTACTTTTGATCATGCCGGCTTGCAAATCACAGATACGTACACACAAAATCAATTTGTATGTATTTGTCTGTTGAGATTCACTTGCTATATATATAGGATTTTGGCAAATGAAATCACTTTTGCCTAATCCGAAATTTCAACTTGCATCAAAACAGCAAAAACCTTCTCCTAATCCTCTGCAACTTCTCTAAAATCTCTGCAAATCTTGATTAAGTTTTTCTGAAAAGAATCACTCAATCGAATCTCGTTCAAACACAAGCTTCAAATCCTTACTATATAAGGAGATGGCCTCCAAGAACACTTCTACACAGAAATCCCAATCCTCCTTGATGCTTTGAAAAAGCAAGCACGAGTTGGTTATTAACAATCGTTGGTAGGAGCTTTCAATCACGACCATTGGACTTCAAGTCACGAATGATTTGGGGTGGTGCCATGGTTGAGGAATACCTCACGTTTGGAATAGAGAACCAAGCCGACAGAAAGCTAATTCTTGACATGCTTGAAAAGGCACAAATCAAGGGCTTTGTATCTGCTCGCCCTAGTGTAATTTCATCACTTGATGTGTGGAATTTTACAACAACTCGAGATTATTTCACATGTCGAAAACCTTTGAAATAGTGTCTATCAAAACCTCGATCAAGGAAAGGAAATCATACGGACTTAACAACTTTCTGTAAGTTGTTTGAGGTTCAAAATCTTGGAAAGGATTTTGAAATAAACACCAAGGATGAGGAACTCCTTGAAGGTGTCAAAGAACTTTACAGTGATGTGTGTGATCTTGAGAAATCAGATACACCCACTGAGTTCAAACTTCGACATCCGAACCGGACATCTGTTGGTTCCTTTGGGATATCTTGGCTTGCATTCTTCAGATGCTTTGATGGTCTACAAGGAGGTGCTTGACGGATAAGCCAAGAACGATGGATCATGATGTTCTTCTTGAATCAACAAGACAAAAATTTGGAAAACCCTTTCAACCGGGAAAATACGCCTTCATGAAATTTGTGAAGAAGATTCAAGGCTTGAGCCTAAGATTGTTAAAGGACTAGCTGAGCCAAAGGCCACGATGGGATATGGTGCGAAGATATGCTACTTCTTTGGAAAAGCTTGGCATTGAGCTCGGAGAGCAATTTGAAATAATAGCGATAACTTACTACAAGTATGAGTATACAAATCGATGAAAAAGGTTCTTGGGTCTCGGAAAGGTCCTAAGAAGAGAAAATCGAAAAGATATCTGAAGAAAAGGTTGCGACCAAGAAGCCCAGAACTTCAAGAAAGAAGTCTGCTGGCAAATCAGAAGACACACCCAAAGAGGTTGTCAATTCTCAGATATCTACAAACATGGCAGATGAACTCATTAATACTGCAAAAGAGTTATCACCTACTGAACAAGTAGACTCAGCAAGAGAAAGTGCTTTCAGAAATGTTGCGACTAATGCAGAAAGCCTTGCTGATGAACTCATGAATCTTGCCAAAAGTGGTGAAAACACCAAGCCCCATCTGCGAAACCCGCAGGAATAATGGACCAATCGGTTCCCAATCTTGATGAGAGCTCGACGATGAAGATGATGAACTAGTCATCTCTCAAGTCCTAGAAAAATCAAAGAGGGCTAAGGTTCTTGAACAAATGGCGGTGATAAGGTATCTGAAGAAGAACTACACCACAAAGTTCTTGAACCTATAGCAAAGGTTGTTGGTGCAAACACATCATCGGGGAATGACTCTCTTGCACAACTTCACAAAGCCACGATGAGTGGTATCTTAGTATTAGCGATCTTGATGGGAATGCCACATCTAAGAATGCGGAAGAACATTCTCTTGATCAATCTTACGCTTCCGGACAACCACAACAACCACAAACACAACCACAACAGCCACAAGTGGTTGATGAAATGGTAAATGAACTCCATTTTGAAATACCAACAATACAAGATATCTTTGAAGAAAATCCTGTAATTGAGCGGGTTCCCCAACTCGATGAGAGGATCAAACGAGACATCTACTCGTAATGATCAACAAGGAGGCAAGCTGAGTTGCATACTCGGGAAGGTGTGAAGTACGAAACTTCAAACAAAGAAACTGGCGGGACAAGGCGACCAATGTATAGAAAGGTCACAAGTTCCAGAGACCAATCGATCAAAGCGCTCGGGTAAATGGTGGTTTAACTCTTACCTTGTGAAAAATTTTATACTTATAAATCTTGTTACCTTATAAGAATTTCTTTATTACAGTGAGTTAAAGCGGAAAAACAAGAGGAAGTGAAAAGCTTACCTCGAGATCTTGAAAAAGAGGTTCCTTCAACCTCAACTCTTGAGAAATCTGAGCCTGTGCCACAGGTAAATGATTCTTAAAGAGAACTAACTTTTCAGTAAAAATGTTCGTATGCTCATTAATGATAAATGTTTCTAACAGGCTCCAACTGAGATGGAAGAAGATAAGGCAGAAGTGCCAGAGACAAACCCAGAAACCAACAAGGTTTCTGAAGCACACATCACTGAGCTTTCAAACTTGAAGGTATATGAAAATCAGTGATAAGTACTCTTCATCCTGGGTTATCTTAAAACTTCTTCTAAATTATTCAATACTATCTACTTACAGGCTCAATCAGAAGTAGAAGTGCAAGGGGACAAAGTTGCGACATCCCCTGCACCTATGGAAATTGATGAGGCATCAAGGGCTTCATCACAAGAAAAGATTCCAAAGACTGCGCAAGTCTCTGAGAGACAAGTATCTGAGCCTCCCATGGAGGTAATTGACCTCTCAGATATCTGACTTGTCACTTAAAGTTCTTCTTGATAAAATTTCCTAAGTATTGTGATAATGTTAATTCGCAGGTTCAAGAAAGAAAGGTTGATGAGGACTAGACTTCCAAGTCTCCACCTCACCACAAGATATCTGAGACACCAATTGTCCCAGTAGAACAAGTATCTGAGCCTGATGTTCATACTCAGGTAACTCAGAAACTAAACTACACTTCTACTCAGATATCTACCAAAGTTTTGAAACTCACTCAAAACTCTTTCTTTCAGGCTCAAACAGATGCAACCCATTGAAGAAACAAGGGACCTACTTCACTTCTTCAAAGCTCACACTTTGCCAAAGCACATTCAATGCTTCAAGAAATGGCAGAAGTTAAGGTGCTCTGATCTCTCTGAAATATTGAGAATAACTGATCAACCAACCAGACGAGCATGAGCTCTTGACCTGGAAACATATGTCCAAGCAATGTTCTCTGAGACAACATACGATTCATCTACTACACAAGGACTTTTCCAGAGAAGTGGCGCATAGTTTGATACATGCCTTTGAACAGGCAGATGGTCAGACAAGATTACAGATGGCATTCAAGCCAGTTCTGCCCCAGACTCTGCAATTCATACCTTCTGAACAAGAAGAAGTTAATGGGCAGAAGATCACTATCCCGGAAGTGATCAATCTTGTATCTGAAGATGATGAGGAGGAAGAAATGAATGAAATTTTCTTTGATGAACCTCCCACTGATCATCACCAAAAGGATGATAATGACAAAAAGGATGATGATGATGCTCCTGCACCAGGGACCGGAGGAATTTCACAGAGAAACAACGCCTCAGTCGCTGAAAAGCAAACTGAGAAGACTTCACAGAAATCTCCGTCTCCATCTCCTCAGAAATCTACTCATCCATCTTCTCACCAACACGCAGTTCCTACTGAGCAAGTAGTTGAGTTCTCTGAGGTAACCAATCAGAAAATTTTGAATACTCAAAACATAAGTGCTCAACTCAGACAACTATTGGAACAAGAACAACAGCTCCATCTTCAACTGGAAGATCAAATAGCTCAATCCAGAGAAAGTCTTGATCAACTAGAAGATCAATACCTCAAAGAAATGAATGCTTACTCTGCGGTTAACGAGCTACGGGATGCTGTGCAAGAGATCGCCAAAGAACTCGATACTGAAGAAGTATCTGAAGTCAAGCATGATGCTAAGGCTGCATCATCTTCGAAAGAAGTACCATCCTCCTCCCAGAAAGGAAAGAAACCAATCTCTGAGATGGTTGCTGGACTTGATACGATTGATGAAAATGTCCAAGAGGATGAAGATCACTGGGCTAATCCCTCAGATGATGAAGAAGACAAGACTTTGGCAGAGCACCGCCATGAACATTTAGCGGTTTCTCACTTAAAAAGAAAGTTGATTGCTCCTACAATCTTCAACAAACTGCCAAACGTCCACTCCCATGAGTACATGAGCAGGTACCAAGTACTAGCTACTCTGAATAAGGAGATGTCTTCACAAAACAAGGAAGTAATTGCCTCAGTCCCCTCTGAAATGAGAAAGTTCACTGAGCTCATCACTCAGAGAACAACTAGCATGATCATTGCTCAGAAAGATCTGGGAATGACAAGGGACGATGATGTGTCTTTAGCTGAAAAAGCTTTTCAAGAGGCAAGTTACACTGCTGGAAAAGCAGATGCCATCCTAGGCCCATTGGCAGAGCTCACTGATAAGGACAATGGACTTATCAAGCAAAATCAGGAGCTCAAAGCTGAACTTCAGAAGTTGGTCACTGCCTACAACTATTTACAAGGGCATTTTGACTCTCTCTCAGATTCCTTTATGAGAGGTGCCAACACAATGACTAAGGGGAAAGAAAGTACAAATCTGGACCTCAAAGTCAGGGGGAATGGGAAGAAGGAGATGAAAACAAGAAGAAATCTGGTGCTGCTCAGAAAGGAAGAAGAAAAACTTCCCAGCCACCACTCAGAATCTATGAATCCTTCTCAAGCCAAGCTGCTTCCCAGAGACCTACTGAAGGAACCAAAATGGTAACAAGGGCCATGGCACAGAAACCTCCAAGGCTCCAAGGAGAAGACAAGTTAGAGGGAGTGATGAATCTTCTGAAGAAGAAGAAGAAGAAGAAGGTCAAATCAAGTCCCTGGGCAATGAAGAAGGCTGCAAAGATCTCACAAGAATTGATCTTGATGATGATGAAGAGACTGATGAAGATGAAGCTCCTCTTCACAGAAAAAGGAAAATTGAAAGCCTAACTGAGCCCATAGCTGCAAAGCCCCTAGCAGCTAAAACACCCTCTGGAAATACCAAGTCTATCCAGGGTGGTAGTTCTTCAACAACCCCAAAGAGAATTCAAGATGGAAAAGGAGCAGAGAGCTGAACAAAGACAAAGTCTTCCACTCGGGCGGAAGAAGCCAAAATTGAGTATGTGAAATATGACAATGATTCCTCTGTCTACAGGTGCATCAAACAGAAAAATGGCTATTGGATTCTGGAACTTAAGCATCTATTGGTAAATTCAAGATTTCCAGAACCAATCCTCAAACAGCTTATGGCATGGAGAAAGAATAAACCTACCTTGATCAACACCAATCACATCAAAGCATGGTTGGATTTTGAAGTTGTCAAGAGAACTGTATCCATGAAGAAGGACCTCTCTGATGATTGTCAATATGGAAAGACAGATTATGTGAACAAGATTATGAATATCACAGGAACAGTACAAGATCAAGACTTGTGGAACCCATGAGTCGTTCTATCTGACAGAAGATCAATACAAGGGTGACATCAGATATCTGAAGATTATCTATGAATACTTCAAGCTTTCAGATATCAGAATAGAGCATGCCTGGAAGTGGGGAAAGTACCTATGGGTCAAGCATTTTGCCAAGAAAAATCCTACCAAAACCTACAAAGAAGTCTGTGGATTTGCCAGAGACACAGAGATGCTTGTCAGAACTCTTCTTTATGATTACGATGACATAAAAAGGTTTGGAGATAGGAAATTTGCAGACTGATCCATAGAAATTTTGTTGAAGACTTGAAGATTGAAGACTTGAAGACTAGTTCTTTAGGATGTTTACTTGGAGCTTGGTTACTCCTGTTGTCCTAATTTACTATGTAGTGTTTGTATTTTCTTGTTGAGCTCAAGCGTATTACTAAAGTTATCTGTAATCTTAAGTTGCGACTTATCTGAAGAACTTACTCTCAGATAGTATTCTATAAAAGATAACTTGTCAGCAAAGATCACACCTTGTGATTTGGTTGATGTCTACTTTCTGCACTTAATTATATGATTTGAAAGATCTCAAGAAATGATTAAGTGGTGGATTGTTTCCTCATCCAGATTTGTAATAGGGAAGATAGTCATCGTTGACTGATCAAAATGGGGGAAATTTGTTAGATATTTTGTTAGAATATCTGTTTAGATTTTGTTCAGCAACATGATGACTTATCTTAGTCTCAGAAAGGTGATTAGTACTCTTGGTTCACTTGAACATTGTAAAAGAGGAAACCCACTAAGTATGATAGTCTAGCTAATCTTGTATAGGATGTTAGGTCTCAAAATGTAATTTTATTTTATGAAGAGAAGACCAAGAAGAAGACATCCAATGTAAAGCTCAACAACTTTTGAAGATTTGAAGAAAAGCGCACAAGATTCTCGAATCATTATTCAGATATCTTAGCCAGATATCTTGTAGACACGAACAGTTTCAAACAAACTGTGTCACAAGAGATATCTGAGAAATGAGATACATATCTGAAAACAAGGAAAGTGTCCACAGATATCTATTCTCAGATACCTTGAGCATTAACCACGTTTCTGAAAGAGAAACATATATTGCAAACAAAGTTGTTTCAATAAATACAAGTGGTATCTGAAGAATGAAGATAAGGATGTGCAAAGAATCGCATAACAAGTCTAGTCCGACATAAAAGCATAGTTCCGCTGACACTACAGGACAAAAGTATAGTACAAAGCATTTAATGCAGACAGAGATCTACGAGTAAAAGCAACGCAACTTCGAGAAGAAGACAAAACTCACAAGATTATACACAGATATCGATAGTTCGAATTTGAGCCTAACGGATACTATTCAAACGGTACTCAAATTCATCTATAAATATCAACACTTAGACAGCTTGAGAGACACACATTGCATAATACCAAACATAGAACTCGAACATCCTACTCTCTCAAAGCAACTTACTTATTATCAAAGCTTTACATTGCGACTAAAGCTTGTGATCTTGAGTAAACATCGAACTTCTAAGTGTCCCGATCCTAAACAAGCAAAGCTATTCGTGAAGGAGTTGAATCAAAAGATCAACTATCCGAGATTCATTCTCTTGAGCAGATACCATAAGACTGGGTCAAGAAACTCGAACTAGATACCATACTGTAAAGTGTATTAAGTAACTTAGTTCACAGAGCTATCTGAATAATGAAAAGTTATTAAGACGCTCATCCGACAACTCAAACCAAACCAACACCAAACCCGTGGAGTACAGAAGTACTTAGTTTGAAAATCGGGAATAACTCCAAGGTTACCGGAGTATAGGAAGTACTTGATTTGGGAAACTAAGGAATAACTCCAAAGTTTTTGAGTATAGGAAGTACTTAGCTTGGGAAGCTAGGGAACAACTCAAAGGTTTCTGAGTATAGGAAGTACTTGGCTGAAGAAGCTAGGGAACAACTTAGGGGGAACATTTGGTTGGGAACCAAATGTTCAGAATCTTAGAATAGGATTTTTGTAAGGCTATCTCAATTATCTGTTCTAGTGAATTCTAGGTCTCTGATAGACCGAAGTGGATTAGTTGGAGGATTACGCCACCAGATACCACTATACTTGCTGTGTCATTTACATTTCTGTACTTATACTTCAGCAACACACACACACACTTATTAACTGTTTCTACACTTATCTTTATTAAGTCTTCCGCACTCTGATTCTAAGTATCAGATATCCATCCAGATATCTGAGAAACATTTGTTATCGACAAAAGTTTTAAAAGACTATTCACCCCCCCCCCCCCTAGTCTTTTACTTTGCCGTTATCTGGACCAACATAATTTTTACATCTGAAAGAGCGAGATGCCATTTGCTTGAAATTCTAGTGAGCATCATTTTTTCTGGCATAGAACTTCTACTCTTCGACTCGAGACACTCAACTCGAAGAGTGGGGGACAAACTGTATTGGCTAAAATTCGTATTTAATTAGCCCGCAAGGCTATGGCCCAATCCACGACCCAATAACAAGTCCAGCTCGATCTGACGAGCAAGTCGAATCTCAAAGGTCGAATGGCTAACCTAACTAAGCCAGTGGACCAAGCTACCTAGCTCAATACCCCTCGTAAACCATCCGACTTATTGACGAGCTAACTAGCTAGCTGGCTCACCTGGCCAAGCCAACTACGAAGACCATCCAACTGGTTCAAGCCAACCTACCTAGTTCGAGCGACCTTGCCAACCATCCAGCTGGTTGACAATCCAACACACATGGGTCACTCAACCAAGTCCACAAGTGAACACTCTTACTAGGCCGATGGAACTAGTTAACCCATGATGGATGGTTGGACTAGTTCACCTAACAGACTCCAGTAAAGAGGTGCCTTCTAACCTACTGAGAAGGAGTCCAACTCCATTCAAATGAACTCCAACAAACTCATCGGAAATGATGGAGAGGTGGGTATGAGAGATTCCAACGGGTGGAAGGAAGAGTCTCTATATAGGAAGGAAAGGAAGAAGGTTAAGGGCATCGGATACTTATCGAACAAACCCTAGTGATCTCATTCGGACTGAAGAAACCCTAGCAATCATTCTCTCACGCCTCCAACTCTTAAGCTCTCTGATCAACACCTACAATCATCCACCATCGCCTACGATCAACAAATATCATCATCGATCTTCTCCATCTCCTTCCACCTTCAACCACCATCATCATCCACCTTCTGTCATCGTCAATCATCATCGTCATCCATCTTCCGACACGACTAACTGGCTCCCTCAGACGAGCTCAGCTAACCATCTCACCAGTGCTCGCCCATTCATTGCCGAACCGATCCACTCTACAGGATAAGTCGACTCTCATCATCATCTCTCTCTCTCTCTCTCTCTCTCTCTCTCTCTCTCTCTCTCTCTCTCTCTCTCTCTCCTCCCTCCCTCCCTCCCTCCCCTACATCTTCTTCCAGTTATCTCACTTGAGCGTCGGAGTCCCTTCGGTCGGCACCACACCGGTGTCACCTTGGAACCTCACGTCCCTAGGTTTGCTCTTGTTGCCTTGCAGGTCGCTGGTGCCCCCCAATTCATCAACCTAATTCGATTGTAGATTTCTGAGCGTCTACATCTAAAAGGATCTATTGAGGAAAAAAATGAAAACATTTGGGTTGTATTCCATGTGAAAAATATTTTCTAAAAACAAAACCCTTGAAATTTCATATTCTTGTAGCTATATCAATATGGAAAATTCTTAGGTACATAGTGGATCTAATCTACCGATAGCCCTAATCTACAATTGAATTGTAAATCATAAGATTCTAATTTATTTATTCACTTTCTAATTAGATTAGTCTTTTCTAAATAATACAATTAGCAAGTGAGTCCATGCACATAGTTTAATTTGTAGACTAGATTTTCCTAAGAATTTTCCATTATTAATGTGCCAGAATAAAGTATCGTATAAGTTGTTTTCAAGGTGACTTTGACTACAAATTACATCATGATTTTTTTAATAGAATTGATCATTTTGAAAAGGTCCAGGAAGTTACTTTTATAAAATATTTTTTTGATATAATTTCAGAGTAAACTTGCTTAAAGTCAATTAAAAATTCATTTAAAAGTAAAATGAGACATTTATTTTGTAAAGGAGTAGGTGAGGTTAAATATTGTTGGAAAGCTGCATGTGTCTCAAAGTAGAAAGCACCAATTGACAAGAACATCACAATAAAATGAATCATGCTCATAGCACAATCGACCACAAGAAGCAGTGGCACATGGTCATTCAAATAAGTTCTGTTAATATTTAAACTAATTTAAATGGAAATTTTAAATATGACAAAATTATATCATTCTATTTCATCCATGACCAACATCGAGATCTCCATTTTTGTTTTTTTAATAGCAAAAGAAAGAAGAAAAAAAATTATCAGAGGTATCCTGTCTCTATTACATATTTAGAAGTTGAATTTAAATCAAACAGAGTTAAAAAGTATTATAAGTCTCCAATGATACGGTCAGTACAAAATTTATTTAGAGACGAATCTATGTTTTCAATAAAATCATCGATATTATTAATCAAGCACAAAGTCTCTGGAAACACGGTAATTAGATAACATGCAGACGGATCTATATTATCAATAAAATTATCCATGTTATTTAATTAAAATGTCTATGTCGTTAACAAAATGTGTTTTTTTTTTAAATAATAAAAAACACTAATATTGATAATATAAACGTTTTGATTAATAACATCGATAATTTTTTTGACAAGATATGTTCGTCTCTAGATAAGTTATCCAGAGACCGTATTTTAGGAGACTTACTCTTAGTTAAGACGTATTTATTATCAATATTAATGTTCTTATATATATAATAAATATATTTTTTTAATAATATAGACGTTTTGATTGATAACATCCATATTTTATTTAATACTATAGGTCGATATACGTCTATAAACTTTGTGAAGTTATAACCCCTATTTCTATTACTTCTCCTATATATCCTTGGCAACCATCCCTACCAGTGAAACTCAAAAGCCTTTTAAACCCCTTTACGACTAGCTAGGCATGTGACCATGTCACATATTTCACATCAACAATAATACATAATCCTAAAGAACCAAAACAATAATGGTTGCTCAATTTGAAACTTGAAATATAAGCGTATTGGTAAAGATGTAAACGATTATTTAAGTCTTACTCTATAGTATAAATATTGTCTAGCAGGGAACTTCCCATATCTAATCATAAGCTGACGAATATCGAAAAACTAGGATGTTTCAACACTTATAAATCGTATGGATGTTATAAATAGTACGTAACTTACAATTTAATTTAAGAAGAAACTTGAATTTGAATGTTTGTCACGATTTAAAAGTTGTCATCTGTATTGTTAATAAAAACCGCATTGTATAGTAGTAGCATTTATCATAATGAAACTACAAATAAAAGATTTATATGGATTGACCACCATCTATAGAAAGATAACTTTTTCTTTCTTAGTTCCCTTGTCAAGTGAGCTGGATGTTCTCCTCTATCCCCACATTGATCGTGGTGGTCTGATCATTAACTCAACTGTGGTCATCATCTTATCGCCAATAACCCATCAATAAGCTTTGTCAACAACATACTTCACTATAGACTTCCTCATATAAGGACTTATTTGATCGCACCACACTACCGTGTTAAAAGTGTGTTTGTTTTAATTTGTTCAATACCACATAACAAAGGAAAGCTTTATCTGATTACTTCAAATTGCATATTTGACAAAACATGATTTTATAAAGTAATTTACTCCACATACATCCACTCAAATGAGTAGATTGTTCATATCTCGATTTCAACTGCCTCACCGGTCAATCGATCACCCACAAGTTAGCTCATCAACTCACATTACTTAGGAGGGCTTAATCGCATTGATATAGCTTTTTCCATAAACACTAATGCAAATTAGCTAGGTGTTATCAACATTTGTATCCATAACTTCTCACAAGTTTAGTCGATGAATTCCCTGTTTAGAAGAATAACAACCATGACTTTTTATAAAGTTGGGACATCATCCCCTTAAAATGCCTTATTAAGGGAAGAGGGTTATCCTCCTTATATGTTGTTTGGATGATCTATGTGAAATCATAATAGCCTTTTTGGGCAAGCCGGAATTATCATCGACTGGGACAACCATCATCAACTTATATTAATTTATCTAATACTCCCCCTCACTCGTGGGCTCATTTCAACCTCTTTGGGGAGCCCAACGAGTGGATAATTAATATGGGTGGAGATGTTAATTGAGATTGATCCTCGAACCTGAGGTTCATATGACGAAATTAATTCCATCTCATCTAAAAGCTCGAACTTGTAGAGATGTGTGGAATCTAATCATTTATATTAATACTCCAATACTCCCCGCACTCGTGGCCGATTTTAACCTCTTTGAAGAGTCCATTCGAGTGGAAATTTAATATGGGACGGAGATTGTCTCCGTGGAGATTCGAACCCAGGTTGGACGTGAGCAAGAGTCTCTAATACCATATAAAGTTGGGACATCATCCCCTTAAAAAGCCTTATTAAAGGGAGATGGTCATCCTCCTTATATGTTGTTTGGATGATCTACTCACAAGTGATTTGAGATATTCTAACACCTTTGCACGTGTCCATCTTTGTCAAATAATTAAAGACGGTCATAGCATGGTGTTGTGCAACATGGATCTAGTATCAAGCTCCTCCACAGACCCACCTCCTATGACGGAGCTTAGAGTTCCGCCTTCTATGTAGGGGCTCTATGCTCCGCCGAGAGCTCCAGATCGGACTGCAGTGATCTGATTTTTCTGATATGGAGCATTAGAGCTCCAGAACGGAGGTCTTGAACTCCGACAGAGAAGGCCGAGCTCTGAGTTCCGATATAGAAGGTGGAGCTACAGTACTGCCATGTTTTATTTTTCTATTAATTTATGATATGTTTATAATTTATTTATGATATAGTCATTTCATCTTTTACTTAACATTGACCACGTTCGATTTTTACGATGAGCCGGTTCTGAAAGTTATTTTCTCACGGAGTTCAGAATTATATGTGATTTACATATATCTAAGGTGTCTCTATGTAATTCTCCTCAAATAATAATTCTACGAGACATATACATACACCCTATGTTTTGAAACCGGTGGGTCGATCCGGTTCAACCGCGATTCGGTAGGTAAAACGGTTCGAATACCCTTAAACTCGGGAAAACCCGGAAAAAACTAGGTAAATCACCAGGCTGAACCGGGTTGAAATTGAAAAAAATTGGAAGAAAATATATTTGACCTAAAGTTGTAGCCGCCCCATTAATTCATTCTTTCTTCCGTCTTCTTCACACTTCCCGTACGCTCATCGCATCTCGATCCATTCCGGCCACTACAGCCTTTTGCTTGATTGGATCTGATCTGCGTTCTCTCGTTCTGTTTGCTGGACTCTTCTGTCGACGAGTTGGGGCTTCCAATTAGCTCTTTGCCGACAGAAATTGATCGAATCGGTATTCGGGATAAATAATTGAAGAAAATTGGTAAGCAAAAGAAGAAATAGGCGAGTTAGTAGAATTTAGAAGAAGATGACAAAAGATCAGAAGTAAGAAGACTGGTTCGAAGAATAATGGAGTACTGACGCAATTCTATGTTACTTATGTTTTAGAAAGTTGATAAAATATTAGTAACATTTTATAATTGAAGTGAAATGACCATGAATAACTAAATATTAGGTATATTTTATTTTTAAATATATATACTACACTATATAATTACACTTATAGTTGAAAATTGCATATGTTGAGTTTTTTATATGTATAATTATATATAGTTTTAAAAAGAATTATTAGTAAGTTGACCCGGATTAACTCGATTGAACCTCACTTAGTAGGTAGTCCGGGTCGATCGTCGGGTCCGGGTTTCAAAACATAGTATACACCATTATATTTCCTTCCTACCTGTATGGATCTTGTTAACATACCCTGCACAGAATTTGAAGTAGATTTCTATAGTGCACCGTATATATACCAACCAATAGAAAGCAACATTCCCACTCAATAGTTGATGCTTCATCCCAACAACTTGTGCTTTCATGAGGATCTCATTCAACGAACTTACAAGCATTTGCCCAACTTTATATCCTCTTCCCAATCCCTTCACAATACATTACACAAATCATTACTCTACTACTTTCCACAAACTCCTTCCTAACTTGTGCAAGTACCAAAGTTCATCATATAAGCACACTTATCCTTCCATTCTAAGCCTCACAACATTAAACCAAACACATCTTCTCCAAAAATGCCAACAATTTCTAGCAGCCTATTCCACCACAACCCAAAGAAGTCCCTTAGATCCCGAATACGCAACGGGGGCCTTTTCCGCATGTTCAAGCTTCTTCCAATGCTCACCACGGGCGGAAGAATCGTAGCATTACTCAGCGGCCACCACCGGAAGCCTCTCCTAACCGATAGTGCCAACATAGTCACACTATTCGGTTACCGTAAGGGCAGGCTCACTTTATCCATCCAGGAAGACCCCCACAGAATGCCGGTTTTCATTCTCGAACTTCCTATCCAGACGACAGCGTTTCATAAGGAAATGGAGTCGGATGTGTTGAGGATCATGCTTGAAAGTGAGACGAAGACTTCGAAAAAGAAGGTGTTGGAAGAGTTCGTGTGGGGAGTGTATTGTAATGGGAGGAAAATCGGGTACTCGATCAGGAGAAAGAACATGACTGATGATGAAGTGAACGTGATGAAGCTTCTGAAAGGCGTTTCGATGGGAGCAGGCGTGCTGCCGAGCCTGGAGGAGAAGCAAACAGGGGAGGCTTATGGAGAAATGGCCTATGTCAGGGCAAGGTTCGAGAGAGTTGTGGGATCGAAGGATTCGGAGTCGTTTTATATGATCAATCCTGATGGAGCTTCAGGACAGGAACTTAGTATTTTCGTTGTAAGATTACAATAGAAACTCTTCTTAAGGTATAGTATGCAATGTATTTTGGCCATGGAATTAACTTTCGCTTTTGTTATAACTATATGAAGCTACCTGAAAATAGAAACGTCCTAATTATATAGCGTTGTGAACCGGATTAAGATTGTGTTTTTTTCCTGAAACAATAGAAAGATCAGGATTTACAAGTTATGCTACATAGATCCGGTGATATTTGACAGGAACTTTGTACTAGTTTATCACTCATTTTTTGCTTTTTTTTTTTGTTTTGTTTTTGTAATTTTGTGATATATATACTACTAGTTTAAAATGGTGATTGGTCTACTTCACATTTTAAGGATCAGCTTTTCATTCATTCATCAAAAGTGGAATAGGAAAGCGACAACCCACGGAAACCCATGTGGAGTGTGGTCATGTTGTATATCAATCACGTTATCTACTACAAAATCCAAAATTAATACTTACTCCGTCCCGGATCAAGCTTTCCGCTTTGACTTTTTACGGTCAAATTTTTCCAACTTTAATTACGAATTAATCTTAAACCGCAAATGTAAAATGTTCGATTTTTTTATATAATGAAAATTTAGTCATAAAGTTTCATTATATAAAAAATTGAACATTTTACATTCATGATTAATTCAATTTAAATTCGATGGAAAAATTAAATGAAATTGATTCAATTCAAGTAATAGATTATTACTTCCTCCGTTCCATCACAATCTTTCCATTTTATCATTTTAGTCGTTTTACAAGAAACTTCCCATTTTCATTTTTTGTAAAACTTAACTCAACTAATATCCACATAAAACACAACTTTACCAACCCAATATCTCTACTTTATTCATTTTTCATTTAAATAATATTCAACTTTCTACTTTAACAACCCACTATCACTTTTTATTCATTCTTTATTATTTTTCTATTCAAGTCAATCACTTTCCTTATTTTGTTTACCAATAAAGCAAACGAAAAAGCTATTCTCGGGACGGATGAAGTAAGATTTAAGATTATGAATAATCCAGTAAGATAGACCTATGTGAGATTTCTTCTTAAATTTGGATTAATAACTATAATTAATTACTTTATTAAAGGTGAAAATATAAGTTTATTGTAATACACCAGATTTTTAATTATCAGATTTAAAAAGAATTAATATGTACTAACTGAATCGGATATATAAACAATTAAGTAACACTAGTACTAACCCGTGGCGTTGCCAAGACATGTTTAACTTTTAATTAGAATTAAATTTAGAAAAACAATAACATCAGATTATCGCAAATTCATATAAGGGAACAATGTATAACAATCGTGGGAGGTATATCAATAATCGCCAACTGCAAAAAAAATATATAAAAAAGTAGTTAGTGTTGAAATTAAGATAATAGAATTTTGATAATTTAAAGTTAGAGTTATTTAATATAATAAAACATACCTCAAAGCTTTATAAGCACCTCTTTGTACACGACGTCATATCTGTTGGATTGCCTACCTTGTCCAGTGCTAAAACCTTGAGACCTCTCCTGCTTGTGACTCTAGAAAAAAGCCACATATAGCTGACCATGATTGAAAAAAAGGCTTTGGAAAATATAGTCCAACATTTGATAACGATTGTCCCTGACTCTTGTTGATAGTCATCGCATAACAAACTGATATAGGAAATTGCCTTTGTTGAAATCTAATAGGAAACTTGGTAAGGTCAGAAGGTGTGAGTACCATCCTAGGTATAAAAACCTTCACTCCAGCGTTCTTCCCATGTATGGTCTTCGCCTCAATAATATGATTGCCAATTGCAGTAACAATCAACCGAGTTCCATTACAAAGCTCAGAGGACTGATCGATGTTCCTAAGAAGCATTATAGGATAACCCTCCTTAAGTCGGATTATGTTGGTATTCCAGAACTCCTAATAGTGTTTATGAGCTCGACATAATACACATCTTCTCTATTGACGATATCATCTTCATCAGGGCATATGTTGTCGGAACTCATAAACTCGGTGGTATCTCCAGGTAAAAGTGACATGATATAGTCATTGACTTATTGGACTATTTCATTGGCCGGAGCAATAATAGATCTATCCTGGAAGTACCGACCATCGCCAACATGGTCTAATATGCTAGGATATGTGCTCTCAACTATTGCATCAATTGGTTCATCAGTAAAACGAATCAAGATATCATCATGCAATTTAAATTCTACCTCACCATCATTATCACCACCAACTTCACTATCTCCAACCTTCAACAACCAATCAACAAACTCCCTAATACTCTCAATCTCAGCATGTGAGCGGCCAGACTGTAATTGAATAAAATAAAATAAACATACTTAATATAAAAAATATTTTACATGCATTTCAAATATATAAATTGTATATGAAAAATTATAATTAATGTTAAGAAAATACCTACAGGCGGATGTCCTTAGTGAGCTTCAACATACGACACGAACTCTAAAGTTTTTTTTATGAGCAGAGAGATGCATGGACTATGTCCTGCCTGCTACCCTTAGGTATGACTGGCAGTATCTGTCTAAAATCCCTAAAAAAATGACAACCAATCCACCAAATGGCTTGTTCGATTCTATACCATGTTGACCTCTCATTATGTCCCTTAAACTGCGATCAAGAGCCTCAAAACAAAACTTATTAATGCCTCATCCCAAATTATTAACTTTGTATTCTTCAAGAGTCCGGTAAGATCGTTGTCGGGGGTTATCCTACTGCACGTAGTAGTTTCATCGACCTGCAAAGGAAAACTTGAATCTGGAGTATACAGTACGGCCACCAGGAAGAAGTAGAGAAGCTATACCACTCGATTGAACTGGGAGAACAATATCACATACGTCTACCACGCCATGGAGAACACAATGTATTCCACAAACATGTCTTTCCAGTGCCATCGTAACAATAGAGAAAGAAAACTCCACCACTACCAGAATGGACTGCATCCATAATGGTATGGTACACAGTCCTCTGCTCATCGGTGAGATATGGATACAAATTAAACGGCTGTGCTGCTCAATCATATCATCAACATCGTACGACATTTCTTCAAGTATCAAATTATTCATGCCATTATCTATGACTACACTGCCGGGCATGGGCATACCTTCAATCTAACTCTCAAACTGAACCCATTCCTAAAAAGGAATTCTTCAATTTCAGCAAGAGCAAAATTCCTCAATTGTTCTTCATTTAGCTTGAGCCCTAAATTGAAATTTTGAGAATTAAAGTGACCATATTAAATAATATATAAATTTAATCGTAAAAACATAAATTCGAATACAATATTGAAATTTATACCAGGATTATTCAACTTCCTTCGCATGATGTACTGGATGTCGTCAGATAGATACTCCCATGTATTTTACCAAACATGAACATGCCTGGACATACTATCAGACTGGAGGAGTATGGAGAACAAATGTCGGAGGAAGCGACCGGAACTCCAAAAACTTGCTTCCCTAATAGCATGGATATATTCTTTGTCGTCATCGAGCAACCCCAAAGTGTGGCATGCATGGCAGTATGTTGGATGAACAACACCATCCACAGTCCGCAAATCCTCATAGCAAGTGGCACCCCCTATGTGATTCAACATTATTCGCATGAAATATAGGGGCCCGGTCTTAATTGGAACATGGTAAATTAAATTCTTCCTACTTTATTGTTGAAAACCTTCCTATCTCTCCACGTTTTCCCTGTAGGACCCCACACGTAATTTCTAGGAAACTTAGAATATAGATACTTACGTGCCTCGGGATGATGTATATTGAATTCCATCCATTTAAGGAACTATGTTTCTGCAACGGTATGCTTCTCCAATAAGTCCGTAATCAGATCACCATCGTTGAATGTAACTGACTGTTCACCTTTCAAATGAAGTGATAAACGCTCTATGGGTGGATCTCTGTAATGGATATCCTATCTCATTATACGTCATACTGCCTCACATGCAGAAGCGTACCGGTAGTCAACATAATCCTTCACCTCATTATCCACCGTTAATTTTGCACATATCCTATCCACACCCTTATCGACGTACTTGAACATATACTTGATTGAATTGGTCTTATTGCACCATTCAACATTTATGTTCGCGTGGTACTTCATCAACATGAACGAATTGTAGGGAACAATAAACTAATAAATTAGTGAAACAACTTATTTTTTTTAATTTTTTAATGCATGTGGCAATCATGTTTGATATCCATAGATGAAATATAATTTTATAATTCAAGATTGATAGGTAATTATAAATTGCACCTTTTTTAATGATATTGCCATTCTTCTCAATAGTGGCACCGATATCATGCCTCCTATACACAGGATAGCCACTACCATCGAATATAGTCCGCTCATCAAACGACTGGAAATTTCTTGGAGCATTTCTTGCCATCATGCATGCAAGGTGAGGTCGAATTCAATGGTCCGCATGGACCATATACTCGGAGACAGCTTTGTATAGCTCTAGATTGAGTTCCTTATCCGGTATCTCAACACTGATGAAATCATCTATAGAACTTGCTGACATATTTCTATCTGCTCGATCAACCCATAGTAGTATATGTGCATGGGAAAGCCTTCGTTTTTTAAATTCAGTAGTGTAGACAACTACAAAGTTAATAAAATAATAATCAATTAAGTTGACGTGATTAAAAATGGATTAATATATTAATATAAAGAAGAAAATATATTTATAGATATTTACCTCTGATTGCCTTGCCAAAAATGTTTTCTGTCTTCAAGTCTTTTATAAGTTGGCCCAACTTCATTTTGAAGATGCGACTCAAAACATCAGGCCTATCATCGGTCGTAGACCCTTCGACTCAACAAAACGTGTTATCTCAGGCCATTTGGGATTGCAAGTGAATGTGATGAATAGTTCAGGATATCCTATACTCTTGCATATGGCCATAGTATCTTGGAAGTTTTGTAGCATATATATAGGACCTCCGACAAAAGCAGATGGCAAGAGAAAGCATTACTAAGATTTCCATGTGGATCGGCGGGATCAATATCACCTGTTCGAATTGCATCATCAAGAGACTTATACTTATCAGACCTCAACAATTGTTGGTTCCTCATTATGAAAGAAAGCCTATGTGCTTCCATCATCATATAACCATCTACTATAAATTGCTGAAACAAATTTCTAATTAGCAATATGGTCTGAGCCTCATCAAAATGATCAAAAAGCCTAAATGCCAAGAACTCCTTAATTGTAAGTGTATGCCTTACACCATTGGACTTATCAGAGTGCAATATCTCAGCATGGAATACATCCTCACCATATGGGAAAAGTAGGGGATACTGCATTGGAAGGTAACATGGATGCAATTCTGAAATTCTATGTAAGTCACCATTTATTTGCTCAAGTACAATATCACGGGGACCCATGTCATACTCATCGTCTCCTGATCATTTATAAAAGAGATCTTTTCAAAATTAATAAAAGCACTAAAAAATATATAATATGTCTTGTTAAAAATAATTGAAATTCCAACATACCAACAATTAATGCAACAACTTCAATACATGTTGGTAGATTGTACATGCATCCACCACGTGACCTCCTTCCAAATAGACACAACTTAAAATTCATGTCGTTATTTTCCTTGAATCGTTCAGCATCCATAAGAAAATTCTTTGCAATTGGATTATCTGCATCTATCATTTTCCTTATATCATCTACAATAGATGGATCGATCAATTGCAAAAGCAGTTTTTGATCTGAAATTAAAAAAAAAAAATCTTATTATATAGAATTAAACATATATATGATATCTTTAAAAAAATTATTTTATTCCATAATATAAATAAAAACAGATAAAATACCTGACTACATCAATCCGATCCTGAGTTTCATCCTCCTCGCAATACATATACATTTGTGAAAACTTTGGCGATTCAGCTACTTTAAGTAGCAAACTACCCATCAGATGATGGTTATTTCCACCAAGCCTATACGAATAGGGACCATGACCATTGTTGACTGAATGGTCTTGGATTCCACCCATCGAAGTAAAGGCGTATATCATATTATAAGCACGTATGTGCTAAATAAAACTATGACAATTAATGTGCCTATTTTGCAGCAGATCAAGTAAAAGGCGTGGAGGTTGTTTGAGGAGAGGAAGTTGTATTTTATCACGACTACAACACAAACCAAACTCCGGATTACTCAATGAAGTATTTTTAATCCTCTCATCAAACCACATAAGCGAGCCGCAAAATCCACACGGGTATGTTGGATCACCCATATCCAGGTAAGCTAATTAAATAAATAAATATATATATATATATATATATATATATATATATATATATATATATATATATATATATATATATATAAACACACACATACACACATACACACACACAAAAACACACACACACATGTCACATTTCATATAATGGGGTAATATATTGGCTCATATGTGTAATCTATTAGGTATTTAAAATTACATACGACCGATATTGTTGAGGGTAAAGTCCCCCAAACACTTAAATGAATTTCCCTTGCTTTCCTTTCTCCCTGAGAGCCTGGCCCTCCTAGCCCGTAAGGATCTAAGAGTAGAAGCTTGTAAGAACCGTCGTACTGTTTAGAGGTGATACGTGAGGACCTACACAAGTAGCTTGGAGGGGGGGGGGGGGTTAGAACCTTATGCCCGGTTTGCGCAATGTCAAACCGGATGGAGACTTTATTTGCGAGAGAATGAGAATCTGCTCGGTATAAGAGTCAGGGTTCAGAAGTGATTATTGCTTACCGTTATCATGGGAGTATGTGCCATATGTATAGATTTCTCCCCAATTGGGAGGGTTCCACCAGATCGTGCCAAGTGTCAGGCTCAGATTGAGCCATCAATGCCTCAATAGGCCCATGGCCCATTAATGACTCCCTAACCCATTCCATTAATGTGAGAGTTTGGAGACCTTTTGCAGTCTGCCATGCATGAGATCCGAGGAGGTAGGTTCGGACCATAGGCCCGGACCGTACTAGGTTGGACTGGGGGTTTCCAGTCCACATACTGTCTGAAGGAGGCGGTCCGGGACGTGTGATTCGGACCTCGATGCTCTCAAGTGCCAGTTTACTTGGTTGCTTATGAGGTTGTTGTGCTAAGTCTGGACGGGTATCCAGGTCGGACTGTAAGGTTACTGACCTTCGTTCGGGTCGGATCCACTGTCCTTGGGCCCTCCTGTTGCTTTCCACCCGGGTAGGTCGGGTCTACAGAGGCTCCGGGTTGGACTATAAGATCCCGAACTCGTGGTCAACTTGGGATGCCTTAGGATTCGTTCCAAAAGCGTCTATGACAGATTGGACATATTTCTGTATTAACATATGTCCCCCTAGTTCCCAAGTATCTTAGTAGAAGATAGTTGTGGAACTATAGTTGAAAGTGGAGAAGACCGTTTGTTTCTCGGTCCAGTCTGTCCCTCGTAAGCTGAAAAAGGTGTAATCCGTCCTTCTTGTCGTCCTTAATCTTGATCTCTCTTCCCCCCCCCCCCCCACCCTTTTTTCTTTCTTTTGTTGCAGTCCGAGGAAGGAGGCTCGGAGTGCAACAAAATTAAAGAAAGAAGGGGTATTTGTAAGCGATATCAGGTGAAGACAGAGAACGTCGGAGTTGTACCTCTTGTCGGTGAAGGGATGATCCGAAGAGGGATATCCAAACGGACGAGGGTCCGTGTAAAAAGGATAGGATTTTTATCAACCTGGCTGGGATGGTTCGAAGAGGGACATCCGAACGGACGAGGGTCCGTGTGATGGTGAGGTAAGTCATCCTTCCTTGTAAGGATAGGGTTTTTATCAACCTGGCTGGGATGGTTCGAAGAGGGACATCCGAACGGACGAGGGTCCGTGTGATGGTGAGTTAAATCAACCTCCCTTGTTGAGAAGGATTTGGTGCCGAGGCCGAAGATGGGTTGGATATCTGAAGGTGGAATGGTGTCTTGTTCCCGAGAATGGTGGAGTTTGTTGTATG
The DNA here is from genome assembly GCA_026545765.1 of Plantago major. Taxonomy (NCBI): domain Eukaryota; kingdom Viridiplantae; phylum Streptophyta; class Magnoliopsida; order Lamiales; family Plantaginaceae; genus Plantago; species Plantago major. The sequence continues at coordinate 33,075,932 of CM048839.1, forward strand.
TGTTGTTGTCATTGCTAGGTAATTTATTTGTACCAATGCGTCATTTCGCCTAGTATTGTTGTACTATGTCGTTGGATGAACTTTGATCTACTATTGAGATTTAATCCCGAAAAATGGTGATGGTTGGGATTCCTGATTTAACCCTCTATAAATAGGGGTTTCACCGATGCCACTTTCACCTTTTTAGAGACAAGATTTTCGACTTTTTAGTACATCCGAAGCTAGTACAAGCAATCCGAAGTGAGTTAGACGAAGTCCATAGCGAACTATCCGAGCCAAGTTAGCTGCCTTCGATCCAATCATCCGAGTGCAAGTAAGTTGCTTCTTCTCTTTCGTTGCTTTCAAGTTCTTTGTGCATTTTTTGTTTATTGTCAATGTTGTATGTTCGGAGGTATGCACGTCGTTCATAGTCCGTAGTAAGCTTCAAATAGTCGTAATCGTAGTCTTCTTCGAATGTGCTGAGGAGCTAGGTTTAACATCGTACTGATTTTACACTAACTCTGAGCTAAGCTTATCCATTGGAATCGTTCCCTCTCCTCCAAACGTAGAATGTCTAATTTCAATCTACTTAAATGGCCTCTTGGACTGCAATCTTAAGACTCATGAAACTGCCTTTTTTCCCTAGGATGTCCGAGAGTGATAGTCAAAACCGATCCGAAGCTGAAGGATATGCTTCCGAGGCGTTGTCTCTACTAGAGAGCTCCGAGGAGATTGACGTAGGAAGTATGGAGGACTTACAAGAGCAAATCCAATCTGCTCATCCGAGCCGGGAAGAGCCCGAGGTAAGCTCTTTACTCCGGTTAGTTGTTCCGGGTTCAAGGTCCCCGAGGCGTCAGGATTACCCGGAAGTCTCTAATGTGCAGGGTGTTGTTGCTATGCAAGAGACTATCTCCCGGGCTGTAGGGGAAGTCCGTCCGCACCGCGCTGGGAAAGAGCCCGAACTCCCGGTAGAGATTCGATCTCTCATGCGCAACTTAGGTTATAGTTTTAGGATTAACCCTAACCGAGTGCCATTCATTCCGGATCCACAGGAGTCTAACATAGAGGAAGTGCACGACACCTCTGAGGCACCGCCCGAGCTGGGCATGTTTGAAGATTTTGTGGAAGACCGGGTTCAAATTGCTGCCCCGCTACGGACGGTAGTGGAATTAAGTTCGTCGTCCGTTGAGGAAAAAGAAGCGGAGAATGCCGAAGAGGTAAAGGGTCGGTATAAAAGTATGGGGTCGGAGGAGGACGAAGAATATGAAATGATCTCGCCTCATTTCTTTCGGAAGGAGTCGTTCGGTCAGGCTGGGCCGAGTCAGCGCAAGACTGAGGGAATCAAGAAGGGTGAGGACGTGTACCAGGTAAAGTTTCCTCGGCTAAGGGATGATGTAACTTATCCGGACCCGGAGGGCAAGTTGAATGAGGATTGCACTCTGCCGACTTGTCCGTCGATTGTGACGTCCGAGGAAGTGGATGAGCTTCGGAGGAAGTACGAGATCCCGGATTCTGTGGAGATCCTTGTTCCGGACGAGTCTCATACCTTTTATTATCCGCCTCCCGGATACATGTGTGCGCATGAGATAAGTCTGCACTGTGGGTGGCGTTTGCCCGTGTCGTCCGAGTTGATGGACATTTTGAACGATATGGGGTTGAGTCCGCACCAGATCATTCCCAACTCCCTCGGCAACTTGATGTGCTTCGGGGTGATGTGTAAATATAAGGGCATCCCGGTGACCTTTAATAATTTTCGCAAATTATTTAGTGTAAATTTGAGCAATAGGAACGGATTCTTTTATACGTTGGTCTGTCGCCAGGCGTATACTTTTTTTGTGGACCCCCTCTCTTCCTTGGGGATCAACTGGTGGAAAAGATACATCTTCGTCCGGCCCGCTCTTGAACAGGGTCAATCCGAGGCGGAGCGGGTCTAATGACGTTTCGAGAGGAAGTTTTTCCGAGGTAGGTTGCCGGACTGGATGCCTCCGGCTCGGAACATTCCATTGTGGATGCAAGCTCTCCACAAGAATCAAGACCCGGATAAGTATTTTTTCCGGGGCCTAATCTGCCAGCCTCTTCCGTATTTAGCTGGCTTTTCTGGGCCGAGTTTTTGTGATGGGAAGGAGGATTTGAGTAAGTCCTTATCCGGTCGTGTAGTTGTCTTTTCCGAGTCGGTTGCTTACTCCATTGTTTTGTTTCTTTTTAGTGTTGCACAAGGATATGTTGTTTCAACTTTTTATCCTTCGGATGTGCAGATTTCTGATGTGCAGATTTCCGAGTCATGTCGACCATGCGTGAATTGAAGAGGAAGCAGAATGCCGCTCAAAGGAAGGAGATGGAGGAGGGCACTCGGACCCAGTTTATAAAGACGTCCACTGTGCTCCCGATGGACGAGCCGAGTAATGCGGACGCCTTCCGGGTGGAAGAGACTCAGAGGGCTGCAGCGGGCAAGGAAGCTCAGGCAATGCCCACCCCGGATAAGGGCAAGGTGGCGGGTTCGAAGGGGGCAAAGAAACCTCCGAGGTCCGTGTCCCGGGAACCTCCTGTTAGTGGCTCGAGTGCAGCTGCCGGGCAGAAGCGTCCTTCTGAAGGTCCGATTCCTCCTGCCAAGAAAGGCAAAGGGAAGGCGAGTGGTGAGTCGGACTTGGAAGCGGAGGTAGCTCGGTTGGCTGCTGTTTCGGAGCTGGATCGGATTGCGGAATTGTCCGCAATTCACCAAAAGGTAAATGCTTATAACTTGTAAAATATATCTTTTTTCACTCGGAACCGATGCTAACTTTGTATTATTGTGTATCGTAGCTTACAGCCGCTATTCGGGCATGTTCCATGGTGGCGGGTCGGAGGGCCACGATGGAAGAGGATCTGGCCAAAGCTGAGGTTGCTCGAGCGACAGAAACGTCGAAGGTGAATTCCTTGCCCGAGAGGTTGAAAAAGTCCCTCGCGGCGAAGAAGGAATCCGAAGCGGAGGCTACAAAGCTGAAAAGTGCCATCCTGTCCCTGGAGAAGGACCTCAAAGCGCATCAGGAGGGTGTGGATGAGTATGTCAATGTCTCTCGGACCTTCAAGGATATGATGCTTAAGGAGATGTTGAAGGTCTGGACGCAAGCTGTCCAAGACTTCTTGGGGTCGGACGCTTGCAAGTTCATGCTCGAGTCCAAGTATTATGAGGCTCGGTAGGATGGCTTTGATGCGGCTATTGGGCAGCTCCGGCACAGGGGACAGATCCCGAGCGACCTTGACTTGGAGGCTGAAGGCATTACTGCTTTCAAAGAGGCAGATGGCTCGGACTTCGCTCTAGAAGGTGTCTCAGATGAGGACTTGCTCAAATGTGAGTTTGTAGAGCTTGTTTGTGACGAGACCGAGGACAAGAAGTACGATCATGGGGGTCCGTACCTTCCTTCCTTTGTACCACGGGTGTTGATGTCTATTGTTTTCGTCCCGTTGGAAGATCATGAGGAGCATAACCGGGACTGGCTGACTCTGCCCGGTCCTGTCAAGGGTTTCTCTCCTGATCTAGACCTGATGGAGCAGTGTCCTTCTTTCCTGAAGGAAGTAAGGGTCCGAAGGGAAAGAAGGTTGGCCCAGGAAGCAAAAGAAAGAATGGTGTCGGATCCACAAGAGTCCCCTGCAAAAGAGACCGCAGGCCCATCCGGTGCGCAAGCTGGCTCGTCCGGTCCTTAAGGGAAGTAAAGACGGGGTATGCCCCGGAGAATTTGTAATGCCGGTCTTCGGACCGTAAAACAATTGTTCTGTTTCTGTTGTTTGAATGTACTAATCATTCGGATAATCTTGTTTTGTCTCGGATAATTGCTTTGGCCAAGCACAAGTTGGTCCGGGTGCGTAAGTGCCCCGGGTTTCCGTATACCATATCGATGTGCTTGTTATGTATGTTATCTCATTTGATCTTTTTGTTAACTCCGGAATTAATGTTGCCTCGGATGTCAAACAATTAATCCAGGTCCACGAAATGACATATTATGTGCTCATCTAAACGGCTCTCAATCAATCCCTGCATTCGGTTCGTGCGTCGTCCCCTTCCGAACCAAAACCTTGGTTGATTGAGGAAAGTATAGGTGGGAACTTCTGACCAGTAAGATTAATTCGGAACTGAATGACCAGTGTCATTTTTAGGGACCAGCAGGAATCTTCCGAGTCTGTCGGATGCGGTTAGAATGTAAAGAATGTCTCAAAACCTCTTAATCGGATGAGTAATTTTTATTGCACACTTCAAGTTATACAATAAGCGTCGCTGGTTCGGACGTCGGCTAGAGAATCCGAGTCAACGAGACCAAATGCTTCCGGAATAAGACAACTCTTACTGAACCGGTTGACTAAATAGCTTCGAACGGGTAAAGAGCTTTTCCGGACGGATAATCAGAATAGAAAAGTTTAACCTGGTGTGGGTCATAGGTGTCGTGGGTGTTTTTTGTGACTAGCTCGGATTGACGGAACCGACGGATCCGATCGGGCTACCGTTGGAAATAATTCGCTCAATAAGGCGGGGAATGTGAAGGGTTTCCGAGTTGGCCCAATAGCGGCCCAATTGTTAGGACTAAGTCTAGGCCTAAGCCCATCGCCGGCGGTTACGGGCCACGTGGCGAGTGATGATTGGTTCTTCACTTCTATATATACCCCTGGATTGTACGGCTTTTTGCCAGATCATTCCATTCCTTTTTTAGTAGGACATGATTCGGATCCGGTCATCCTGACGAGTAGGTGGATTCCACCGTTCCTATGCGTGATCCGTATCTGAGGGTTTTTCTGAAGTCCGGAAGTTCCTTTGGGTCGGATCATGCTGGGGACGATGAAATCGAGTCACTCGGAATTACGCTTCTTCGGATCGCCATGCTAGTCTTCTCTATCCGGGGCTGTAGCGTGTTTTAACAACTTCAACCCCGAGGGAGCAGACTAGCTTGCTGGTTCCAGGAATTACACATGTTGCTTCGGAGAATCGAATCTTCGGGCTGCCTGCTCCTTCCACCATTTACCATTTTCTCGTGGTGCGGATGGACTAGAACGAGAAAAGTGGTTGTGGTGGAAGATGCAGAAGGCCCATTGACTACATCTCCATGCCAATGATATTGTCTCAGATTTAAACATATCCTCTGACCAGGGGTCAGGCTGTGCGATTCGGAAATCGCCACCGGAATCCTACAGCCACTGCATCCGGACCATCTTATGTTGATCCAATCGCATCAGTCATGTGTTGCCAGTAACTGGGGTGTCCGTGTGGGTTTCCTTGAGTTAGTGGGAAAAAGTGATTGATGTTGTTGTTTATCACGAGTTTGGTCCGGAGAGTTATCTTCCGTTTGCTGGCCACTTTGATTCGGAGCGCCCAGGATCGTTGTAAAGGATTCATGGTTCGGACGTCAGAGCTACTTCTGAAAAGGTCCCTCTATCATGAGTTTGCTCTAATATGATGATGTGCCCGTTCTACTCGGAAGTCTAGGCTCGGAATGAGGCCAATTGGTCCGTGGCGGACGGTGGATACTCCTCAAAGAACCACCTCCTGTTTTTTTGTAAAAAACAATGTAAATTTCCTTTTGTTTTATTTGGCTTGGACAGGCATGTCCGAACTTTGTAATTTGTACTTTTTTAGAAACACAAGATCCTTGTTGTAACGTGTCTTTGGCTTGTTATATCCCCTCATCCGAACCTGGCTGTGTATGTTTTTTCCTTTTCGAAAAGTTGGTTTTTTCAACCATTCGTTACACCATGTGGCTCGAATCTCCTTGAAGGGTCCGAGGCAGTATGTTTATTTAAATATAGCACTTCCTGTATTGGAAAACTAAATTGTATTGATTTGACGGAAATTCAAGTACAACTGGTGGGCTTCGAGGCCGGAAAAAGATAATGACAAAAACTTTGATAGCTGACGTAGCTTGTTTTCGGAGTGTAATACTAAGCATAAAACTTTTGTAGGTTCTTAGCATTCCTTGCTCTCTTCAAGGCTCCTCCTTGGTCATCTTCTAACTCGAAGCTTCCATTGGCTCTGGACCCGGTGACCTTGTAGGGTCCTTCCCACTTAGGTTTAAGTTTACCAATATTGCTTAGGATATCGGCTCTTCGGAGAACTAAGTCCCCGACTTGTATATCCTTGGGAAGAACATGTTTGTTGTAAGCTCGGGCAGACATAGCTTGATAGCGGAGGATGTTAGCTAGTGCCTTGCTTCTTTTGTCTTCGAGGAGCTCAAGGTCATAGATCCTTGCGGTTTCATTTCCTGCAGGTTGGTATTGTTGGATTCTTTGGGTTTCCACAGCGATTTTCGAGGGGATGACCGCTTCTGAGCCATAGACTAGCGCGAAGGGTGTCTCCTGAGTAGAAGTTCGAGCTGTCGTCCGATGTACCCAGAGGACTCCGTCGAGATCATCTACCCAGCTGTCCTGAGAGGTTCTCAGCCTCTTTTTCAAAATCTTCACAATGGTTTTGTTGGTAGCTTCAACTTGACCATTGGCTTGAGGGTAATCAATGGAAGTGAAGCGCTGTTCTATCTTGAAGGATTGGAACCATTCTTTCAATCTGGCCCCGAAAAATTGTGCTCCATTATCGGAGACAATGACCCTAGGAAGTCCAAACCGGCAGATGATATTCTTCCAAATGAAGGTCCTTACTCGACTCTCTGTGATGGTGGTCACAGCTTCGGCCTCAACCCATTTGGTGAAGTACTCTACCGCGACAATAAGGAACTTCTTTTGGTGCGTGCCACGTGGAAAAGGTCCAACTATGTCTATTCCCCATTGATCAAATGGACAGGCTATGATTGACCGAATCATAGGATTGGTCGGGCGATGCGGTATGTTGGCATAGTATTGGCAGTCTTCGCAAGCACGAGAGAAGTTGGCAGCATCCTTATCAATGGTAGGCCAATAGTATCCTTGCCTGATGACCTTCTGAGCCAAGGTTCTTCCCCCGGAGTGACTCCTGCAACTTCCTGCGTGGATTTCTTCCAAAACGGTCTTTGCCTCATGGGGTCCAAGGCATCTCATGTGAGTGCCTGTGAAAGATCTCTTATAGATATCCTCTCCTAGGATAAAGTACATGTTGGCTCTGCATAGGATCCTCCTTGCTTCTTTAGGGTTTGAAGGTAGAGAACCTTCTTTGAGATAGTGAAATATGTCGGTCATCCAGCTCCTTTCAGTGCCTAGGAGGAAGACTTGTCCATTAGAGTTTACCAGGGAAGAATTTGTGAAAGTCATCAGGATGACGCGCATTGTATCCAAAGCTCCTAATGCAGAGGCATATTTGGAAAGGGCGTCGGCCCTCTCGTTCCATTCCCTGTGGAATTGTTCAAGTGTGAATACTTCAAAGTGTTCAACCTCTTTCTTGAGAAGCTCCAAGTATTTGATCATGTTGGGTCCTTTAGCAGTGAAAGACCTTGATAACTGGGACTCTACGAGCTGGAAATCTGTATAGGCTTTGATTTTTTTGACTTGAAGAGACCTTGCCACTCTGAAGCCGGTAAGTAGTGCCTCGAACTCGGCCTCGTTGTTTGTTACCTTGAAGTTGAGGGTGATGGCATATTCCAGCCTGGCTCCTTCAGGGCTTTCAAGGAAAATTCCTATTCCTCCTAATCGTCCATTAGAGGATCCGTCCACTTGCAGTGTCCAACATTCCTTGCCTTCAAGTTTAGCTTCCGATGCGAGAGTAGGCACTTTCCCATCTTCCTGCTTCTTGACGGAAGATGCAAGTGTTGAAGTGTTGGTTGCTTCATCTAGGAGGAACATGTGTTTCACCCTCAGGGAGTCATCCATGGGTTCTTGATACTTAGCCCAGAGTTGGACATTGTTTTTGAACATCTCTTCAGGCTCATTTTCTTTGGTCCTTTCTTCTTCCGGGATAGCCTTCGCCTAAGTGAGCATGACGTAGCTCGCGTCCTCTTGTAGACTTTCGGTCTTTCCTTCCGCTTCTTCGGGGTAGTCCACTAAGAAGTCGGCAAGGACTTGAGCCTTCTTGGCTGACGGAGCTTGGTACCCAATATCATATTCACTTAATTTGATCGCCCACTTGGACAAATGCCCCGACTGATCTGGCTTGCCTAGGACATGTTTGAGTGGCTCATTGGTGAGGACAACGATTCGATGAGATTTGAAGTAAGGCTTCAGTCGCCGGGCAGTGTAGACCAACGCGAAGTCGAGCTTCTCAATCTTGACATATCTGGCCTTGGCACCCACAAGGGCCTTGCTCAAGTAATAGATTGGCGAGTGGTCGTTTCCTTGTATCCGCACCAATACAGAACTCATAGCCTCGTCAGTAGTCGCCAAGTAGAGGTAAAGAGGTTCCCCTTCTACCGGTTTGGACAAGAGGGGTGGTGAAAGGAGATAGCTCTTCAAGAGGCCTCTTCACATTCCTTTGTCCACTCGAACTTGTCTCCCTTCCTTAGAATTTTGAAGAAGGGTAGGTTTTTCTCGGCGGATTTGGAGATGAAGCGGCTCAGGGCCATCACCCTTCCAAGGAGCTTCTACACTTTATTGATTGTCTTTGGCTGCGGTAAGTCCAAGATTGCCTTTATTTTTTCTGGGTTGGCGCTGATACCTCTCTCCGTGACCATGTAACCGAGAAACTTTCCTCCATTTACACCAAACGTGCACTTCTCTGGGTTTAACTTCATTCCATATTTCCTAAGGATGGAAAAGCACCTATTTAGATGCTCTATGTGTTGCTCTTCAGTCTTGCTTTTTGCTAGCATGTCGTCCACGTAAACTTCCATGGTTTTGCCCAACTCTTCTTTGAACATCTTGTTCACCAACCGTTGGTATGTAGCGCCCGCATTCTTGAGGCCGAACGGCATGACTTTGAAATAGTAGACTCCTCCTGCTGCAAAGAAGGCCGTCTTTTTTACGTCCTCCTGAGCCATCCTGATCTGGTAGAAGCCCTGATAAGCGTCCATGAAACTTAGGAGTGCACATCCTGCGGTGGAGTCTACTAATTGGTCAATGCGGGGTAACGGATAAGGATCTTTTGGACAAAACTTGTTGCGCCTAGTGAAGTCATTGCACATTCTTCATTTTCCCGGAGCCTTCTCGACGAGGACCACGTTACAGACCCAATCAGAGTATCTGACTTCTTCGATATGTCCTGCCTTCATTAACTTGTCCACTTCTCCCGCTATGATAGCATCTTCAACAGGCCCAAAGTCCTTTCTCTTTTGTCGGATATGTTTCACCGTAGGATCCATGTTCAGACGGTGAACTGCGATCCTCGGGTCTATCCCCTTAAGGTCGTCAGTGCTCCAGGCGAAGATGTCGCGATTGTCTCGAAGGCATGTGATGAGCTTCATTTCTACCTCCGCGCTCATCTCCGTTCCTATCTGGGTTATCTTCTCTGGGTCTCCCTCAATCAATTGAACTTCTTCTAAGGCTTCATGAGGCTCCATCCTTATAGTCTTAGGGAACTTCTCCTTAAGCATCCCAGTCCCAATCTCTTCCCTCACTGGAGTAAGAGGCACAGGAGGAGGGCTCCTGGGTCTTTTGGTGACCGAGAGAACGAGTGCTGAGGCTCCTCTGGTTGACATGATGTAACATTCCCATGCTTCCCTAATATTTCCCACTTCTTCTCCCACACCATTTGGAGTAGGGAACTTCACCCTATTGTGTAGGGGAGAGGCGATTGCTCTGAATTGGTTGAGTCATGGGCGCCCCAGTATTACATTATAGTCGAACGTGCTGTCGACCACCACAAAGAGGATCGTCTCAGTCACTCTCGTCGGGAAGGTTCCCATAGAGACTTGTAAGGGTATACTTCCAATGGGGTGAACTATAGAGCCCCCGAATCCTACCAAGGAGGTGTATACGCGCCCGTATTGAATATTGCCCAAGTGCATCTATTCCACAGTTCTCTTGGAGATGACATTGGAGGAACTCCCCGTGTCAACAAGTACTTTGTTGACCTTATAAGTGGCGATGACTAGAGAGACAATCAAAGGAACATCAGGGTCTTTGAGATCTCCTCCACCAAACGTTGGTGGGGGAATTTCAATATCATCGAAAGTGATGGCATTTGTTCCTCTCAGAGCTGGCAGAGCATTGGTTCTATCATTGTTTCTTAGATGTTGTGTGGTCCTCTCCCTTGCGTTTCGGCTATCTCCTCCAGCTGGTCCTCCTGCTATGGCATTGATAACCCCGCTATAGGGGAGGTTTTCCATTTCCACAACTTCAGGGTACCCGCAGTTTCTTTGGGCATGGTGGGGTGGAATTTCTGCAGGAGGTGGTGGTAAGGATCCTGACGGAGGTTCCGATCCACGCTCCTCCCTTCTTCGTTCATTTCTCTGTTGCCTGGAGGGCTCTTCTTCATACACTGGTTCTTTCAACTTTCTGCTCCTTATCAACCCTTCTATTTCTATTTTCAACAGGACACAATCCTCAGTTGAATGGCCTTTGTGTTTGTGAAACCTACAGTATTCCCTCGAAGCTTTGTTCTTCTTACTGCTCCTTGTAGGTTTTGGCCATTGTATGTCTAAGTTTTTCTCAACAATAGAGGCCAAGATGTCCGATCTTGGTCTATTGAGGCGAGTATACTCGGCATATCTCCTCGGAGGGGTTCTCTCCCTGCGGAACTCCCTCCTGTCTCTAAATTCCTTCTTTTGTTCTAACTTTCCAGGCCGGGGAGGGGGTTCTTGTTTCACTGGCTCTTTCCCCTTTTGGCCCCGGCTCTTATTGGAACATTTCTTCGGTACTCCTCCCCATACAAGACTCCTTCGCAGATGTCTTCCAAGTATTTTTCGGTCGTAATTTCTTCATTTGAAAGCTTTCTTCTGAGATCTTCGTTGTAAGTGTTAGCATATAGGTGTCGGACCTGTTCTTTGATGTTGTGAGGCTCGATCTGGCGCACTTCAGCATTGAAGCGGTCAAGGAAGGTCCTAAGATCCTCGTGCTCTTTCTGGATTACTCCTGCCAGGTGCTCCACGGATCTCTTCCTCTTCTTTACTTTCTCGAACCTTTTGAGGAAGAGAGAAGCGATATCCGCATAGGACTTGATGGAACCATTGGGCAAGGAGGTCCACCAATCCATTGCTTCTCCAAAGAGAGTACTGGAGAAGTTAAGAGCCTTTATGTTGTCATTCAGGCCGTTGGTCTCCATCTTGCTTTCATACCTAGTAAGGTGCCCCACAGGACAAGTATCTCCATAATAGTGCTCAAGATTTGGGATAGTGGAGTCGGGGCGCTTCCTTTCCCTTCTTATCTCATCACATAAGGGATTGGGAGCTCTAAGAGTCACCTTCTCATGTGCCTTCACCATTCTGCTCAAAGTAGCAATTTGAGTCTCCAAGGCTTTCTGTTGGACATAGATCTGCTCGGCGTTTAGCCTCTCGCCCGTCCTTGGGTTGATTGCCACATCTGGAGGAAGATCATCAACGGGGACTATCAAGATGCTCTCTGCCACATGGTCTCTCGGTCCGTGCTGAAGAGCCCCACGTCGGCTAGTTCCAGCTTCATCTGCTTGTGGTCTTGTCGGGCTTCTTTCTCGGTGTTCATGAGAAGCAGCGGCTCTCCTATTGAGAAGGTTCCTTAGATCCTCTGGTTGGGCTGGTTCCCCTAACCTTTGCTGGATTGGACGATGCTCGTTCTTTGATTATGCGGGTTCAACTTGTCTCGGAATTGCCAAAGGAGGAGTGGGTTGAGTTGGCTGGAGGTTGTTTGATCCAAAGCACCCTTGGATAGTGGTGAGTGAGAGGCCAAACTGATTTTCACTCATTCCAAACTCACTGGGGCGAATAATCTGCCCGTTAGGGAGAGTGAAGTTTCTCCCTGAAGGAGGACCATGCGTTCCTGACGGAGGAACCTGTCCTTCAACCGCGAGTACTTGGGTCCTTATTGGTGGATCAACGGCTCTTTCCTCCCCTGAAGAGAGACTAGCGGTGTGACCATCACTTGGATAGTCCATTGTGTTTCTTGAAGTGGCTCTCGCCACTCTTCCCCTCCTAGTGGGAGGTCTGCCTCTTTTCCTCGGGGCGGGCATCCCGATTGCAGTAGCGTTGGTTCTCACGGACCTTCTTGTTCTTGCCATTGCTGAAGAAAACGGAACTTTTCGTAAAGATTCCCACAGACGGTGCCAAAATGTTGAGGGTAAAGTCTCCCAAATACTTAAATGAATTTCCCTTGCTTTCCTTTCTCCCTGACAGCCTGGCCCTCCTAGCCCGTAAGGATCTAAGAGTAGAAGCTTGTAAGAACCGTCGTACTGTTGAGAAGCGATACGTGAGGACCTGCACAAGTAGCTTTGAGGGGGGGGGGGTTAGAACCTTATACCCGGTTTGCGCGATGTCAAACCGGATGGAGACTTTACTTGCGAGAGAATGAGAATCTGCTCGGTATAAGAGTCAGGGTTCAGAAGTGATTATTGCTTACCGTTATCATGGGAGTATGTGCCATATATATAGATTTCTCCCCAATTGGGAGGGTTCCACCAGATCGTGCCAAGTGTCAGGCTCAGATTGAGCCAACAATACCTCAGTAGGCCCATGGCCCATTAATGACTCCCTAACCCATTCCCTTTTGGGCTTTCGGGGGTAGATTAGTCATTAATGTGAGAGGTTGGAGAACTTTTACAGTCTGCCATGCATGAGATCCGAGGAGGTAGGTCCGGACCGTACTAGGTTGGACTGGGGGTTTCCAGTCCATATACTGTCCGGAGGAGGCGGTCCGGGACGTGTGATTCGGACCTCGATGCTCTCAAGTGCCAGTTTACTTGGTTGCTTATGAGGTTGTTGTGCTGAGTCTGGACGGGTATCCGGGTCGGACTGTAAGGTTACGGACTTTCGTCCGGGTCGGACCCACTGTCCTTGGGCCCTCCTGTTGCTTTCCACCCGGGTAGGTCGGGTCTACAAAGGCTCCGGGTCGGACTATAAGATCCCGAACTCATGGTCAACTTGGGACGCCTTAGGATTCGTTCCAAAGGCGTCGATGACGGATTGGACATATTTCTGTATTAACAGATATCCCATTATTTCTCCGCGTAGCCATGTCCTTCTTGTCGTGGATCTTTTTCTATCTTTTGTGATTCTTTAAGTACCTCACTATGTGATGGTTCTCCAATGATATTCCTTCGCTGTTTGAGAGTATATTTATCTAGTAAATGCTCTATACGCTTTTCTGCAAGAGGCATGCACTCTTCAACGGAAGGAGGTACAGTTATTCCTACATCAAAGTAATAAATAAACACATAAATAAAGGTTAATTAATTGAAGGTTTTTTAATAAATTATAAGGAGTATGTAATACAAAATGTTTTGAAACTGTATAAGTGCATGTTTTCATGAATATACTCACGGTATCCTCTAGAATCTTCATGATACATAATAATCAAACAGATGAGGCTTGAGATGTCTTCTCACTGATATAGTGAATCCCCTGTTCATTTTGTTGAACCTTGTCACTGCTTTATAATCTTCATCCATATTCTCTTAATATGTATTTTTCATATGTAAATTCCGGAACATTTGATGTAAAATATAAATCTACAGATATGCTTGTATTTGAAAGTTATGAAAATCTTACTTGAGCAAAAATCCTTATAGGAATTAGTAATTTCAACGGAAATGTACTTCATAACTTGAAGTACAACATCACAGTTAATTGTTTGTTGGGTCTAACTGATATTGAGCTCCCAGGAATATCATATGCATTTGGTTGAGTCAATAAAGCGTTGCCATGAACTATAATACATACATGAATATATCATTACAAAAAAGAAAATTTAATGTTGTACTATATAACATATGAAAACAATTACCATCCATAACACAGCTAAAAGGAGAGTAGCTTGGAGTCAGGATATAGCTTTGCGGTTTGAGATTTTTAGCAATTCCAACTTTTGGTGTCATTGTATCGATTCGGCTGAATTGGCGATAACACTAATAAAAAATATCATAAGACATAAGTTTACATTTAATTATTCACATTGTAAATATTTCAAAATTATAACTTCGAAATACCATTAGTAATGTCTCTGAGTGGTGATAATGAAGCCCCACGTCCTTGAGTATTTCTTTTTCACATTATGAATTCGAGATCCAAGTACATTTTCTGGAAATTAAAATAAATACAAAAATCATTATATACTATATTTGAAGTATTAAAAATAAAATGATTTGATAATGTGTGTGTGTATGTATATATATATATATTAAACAAAATGTTACTATTAGTAAAATTCTTTGATGGCAATGATGCACTCGTATTATTGGAAAATCTAATCCTTTTTCCGTTTCGACTATTCCAGCCTTTAACAGTGTGGATTGGAATTATATATATTCCACAACAATTGTGTGTGCCTCCCGTTCCTCATTAATTAATGGAAATTAATCATTGCGATTTTCCTTAAAAAATCGATGTGATGGCTTTTAAACTGAATTGTTTAATTGAATTTTTTTACTGATTAAGTTGAAAGTATTAACTAAATGATTTTTATTTATAAGAGCCATGTAAATAGGATTTAGCTCTCCACGAATTATGATTTAACTAACCCTACAATTATGAATGACTAGAACTAACCCGTGGCGATGCCACGTTATAAATTACTTTAAATATTTAAAAAAAATTAAATACAATATTGAGTATAATTTGTAAAATAAAAATAACGTTGTCCCAAACATCGGTATGCACCTCATTTTATATCATATTAGTCATGGTGTTGGTGGGTGGACCTTCGAATGGAGTTCTTAAGTTGGAATTATAATGAATTTGAGTTTGCCCTCTCAATTGAATTCCAATGTTGCAATTATCACATTCTTAGAGTTGATTTCTCCTTCAGATTGAGTTCCAAAGTTAGAATTTTACTTTTCTTAGAGTATTTTCCCACAAAGTGTGGATTACTATTCAAATAAAAAATTTAAGTTGTAAATATACAATTTTTGAAAGTTTCTTTATAATTCACATTGAGTTGTCGAGTTGAAATTATGTACCCCATTCTTAAAGTATTTTTTAATATAGTGTGGTTTAACATTTAGATATAGTTCTCAAATTATAATTATATCATTATTAGAGTTGTTTTAAGTTTCAAAGATTGAACTATCCCACTCTTATAGTTCAGATTACCCATTGGGTTCTCTAGTTGAAACTATCTCGTTTCTATAGTTGAGTTTACCACGAATTGAGTTACCAAATTGGAATTATTTCTTTCTTAGAATTCATTTACCATTTGAATTTAGTTTCCAAGTTAGAATATCCTACTCTTTGAGTAGTTCATAAGTTAGAATTTAGTGAGATTTATACTATTCGGGTGGAGTGCTCAAGTTGTAATTATCTTATACTTACAGTTAGTTTGCACTTTGAAAATAGATATTAATATTGAATTATCTCATTCTTAGGTTTATCTTTCGAAGAATATTGTGACGTTTCACTTATCACATTCTTAGACTTGGTTTACAATCGAATTAGATCCCCAAGTTTGGGATTTCACGCCCTTATAATGGGTTTATCCTTCGAATATAGTGTATGCATTGGAACGATCCATTCTTGTATTACTTCCTCGAATAGTGGAGTTTCCACTTTTGGTTGAGTTCTCAAATTGAGATTACTCCATTTCTTGTGTTGTTTTCCTTTTATTGAACTCTCAAGTTGGAATCATACATTCTTAGATTATTCCAAATATTGTGATTTACCTTTTTAATAGAGTTTCAAGTTGTAGTTATCACACACTTATAGTTGGTTTTCTTTTCAAATTGAGTTCCCAAGTTGGAATCATCACATTTTAGAATTGAGTTGAGTTTTCCATTCAAATTGAGTTCCCAAGTTGGAATCATCACATTTTAGAATTGAGTTGAGTTTTTCATTCGAATTGAGTTCCCAAATTGGACTATCTAATTATTATAGTTGGTTTACCCTTCAAGTTCGTTGGTCCCTAAGTTGGAAGTATCTCTTTCTTAAAGTCTCTTTCCCTTATAGTGCAGTTTACTCTTCAAACATAGTTCCTCACAATTGTAATTACTCCAATTGTTGAATTTGTTTACCCTTCAAATTGAATTTTAAATGGAATTATCATATTCTTAGAGTATTTTGCTATATAGTTTGGTTAACATTTCTAATTGAGTTTTCAAATTTGAATTATCTCAATCATAGCAAATGTCTATCGTTCGATATGAGATCCTAATCCAGAATTATCTTATTTTTTAGACTATATTTCCCAATGACATGGTTCATTCTTCTAGTAGAGTTTCCATGCATTTTGGAATCATATCACTCTTAGAGTTGTTTTGCCCCTTTAAATAGGGTTCCAAAGTTAGAATCTTCCGTTCTTAAAGTTGAGTTTAACTATCAAATTGAATTTTCAAGTTGAATATGCCCCATTTGTAGAGTTAATATTAATTTACCCTTCTAACCGAGTTCCTAAGTTTAAAATATCCCTTTCCGAGTTCCTATGTAATGCTATGTCCCCTTTTGGGTCGAGGCCTGAACCTTTAGGCCGACGCGGTTACTCATGTCCTTTCCCGCGCACTTTGTACTCACCCGTGCGCACACTCGGAGACTTCACATAAGGTCATTCATTATAAGATTGCTTCAGAGCAAGCAAGCTTTACTTTGAAGTTTTTATGGATGGATTCTTGAAAAGAAACCTACGCCTCCTTGGTATGAGTAACGCTCACAATCCATTTAAGCTATCTGAAATTTATCAGAAACTTTGGGGTGTTACACTCACCTCCTCTTAAATTGTGCGACGTCTCCGTCGCACATTGCCGGACCAACCGTCCACCCCTTGTGTGTTTTGGGCTGGCTCAGCTGTGGTACCATTTCTAAAGACACATCCCTTTGTGGGTCGAGGCTTGGCCAATTGGGCCGCCACAGCTACTCATTGACTGCACTTTGAGTGATATGATGTCACAATGTACTAACACATGTCCTTTCCCGCGCACTTTGTACTCACTCATGCGCGCACCGGGAGACTTCACAACAGGTCACACATCATAAGATTGTTACAGAGTAAGCACGCTTAACTTTGGAGTTCATATGGATGGATTCTTGAAAAGAAAGCTGCACCTTCTAGATATGAGGAGCGTTAACGATCCCTTTAAGCTCTCTGAAATTTATCTGAAACTTTGGGCTATTACATCCACCCACTCTTGAATTGTGCAACGTTCCCGTCGCACCTTGACCGGACCAACCGTCAACCCATGATGGGTTTTGGGTTGGCTCGGCTCTGGTACCATTTCTAAAGCCACATCCCTTTGTGGGTCGAGGCCTGACCCATTGAGACGGCACGTTTACTCATGGACTGCTCTTTGTGTGGCCCACGGTACCAAAACATGCTCTTTCCCGCACACTTTTTCCTCACTCGTGCGCACACCGGGAACTTCCTTGTACGTCAACCATCATAAGATTGCTCCAGAGCAAGCACACTTAATTTTGTAGTTCTTAGATTTTCAAAAAAGAGTGCACCTTGTTGGTATAAGTAGTGTTCTCACTCTCTTTATTTTCGGGAAAAAATCATTTTTGGTACCTTAAGGTGTGACAATTATTGTTTTGGTACCTTATGTTTCGTATTTGTCCAACTTTGGTACTCCGTTAGTCAAATTTAATGGAACGGTTAATTTTGACCGAATTAGTAAGAATTAGTGTGAATTAGTCGATTTTTCCGTCAAGTTGACGCGTGAACTACACGCGCTCTAGATAAGCTATTAATAAAATTTAATTAAAAAAATACTAATATTAATATAATTTTTTTATTAACATTATTTGATTTTCCATTGATCGTGAATTAATTTTTTAATTAAAAGTTATAATATTTTTATTAATATTAATCAAATTTTCATGGATCATGAATTAATTTTTTATTAATGTTAGTCGATTTTCCGTTGATCATGAACTAATTTTTTTAATTAAAATTTATTAATATTTTATTAAGAGTGCGTGTAGTTCACTTGCCGACTTGACGGAAAATCGACTAATTCACGCTAATTTTACTAATTCGATAAAAATTAACGGTTCCATTAAGTTTGACTAACGGATGACCAAAATTGGACAATTACGAAACATAAGGTATCCAAATTGGACGGTCACAACTAAAGGTACCAAAATTGTAATTGTCACAACTTAAGGTACCAAAAATGAATTTTTCTCCTTTATTTTCTTTGAAACATATCTGAAACTTTGGGGCGTTATACATTTGTAATGCCCCAATTTCTAGCAGGCTGAGGCCCAACCATTTGGACCGGCGCGGTTACTTATGGGTTGCTTTCCGGGTAACATGCTTGCCCCGTTGTACCAAAACATGTTCTTACCCACATTCTTTGTCTTCATTCATGCGCGCAAGAACTTTCCAATTGGTTACCGATACTAAGATTGGTCCATAGTAAGCACACTTAACTCTCGAGTTCTTATGGTGGATTTCTATAAAAGAAAGGTTCACCTTGTTGGATGAGTAGCGTTATCAATCCCTTTGAGCTATCTGAAAAACATCTAAAACTTTTGGGGCGTTACATCCTATAAGTATTTTCTCATATAGTGTGGTTTATTCATTTAACATAGATCATAACTTTTAATTACCTCATTCTTAGATTTAATTTACCCTTCATATATATATTTCTTCAATATTTTCCCATATAGTGTATTTTACTGTTTAATATAATTATCAGGTTTGATTTATTTCGTTTTAGAGTTGGTTTGACATTCAAATTGAGTTTCCAAGTGGGAGTGATTCATTATAGATTTAGGTTTCAATTCACACTTAGTTTCCAAGTTAGAACTATCTCATTGTTAGAGTTGATTTTACCCTTTAAATTGATTTTCTTAGTTGGAATCATTTATTTATTAGAGTTCTTTTTCCCCATATATTGTGGTTTACTCTTCGAATAGAGTTCTCAGTTGAAATAATTACATTCATATAGTTAATTTGACCTTCGAATTTAGAATAATCTCATTTGAGTTAGAGCTAACCCTTAAAATTTAGTTCTCCTGTAACGACCCGACCACTAATCGATCGAGCCCCGACCCTTTGGGCCAGCACGATTACTCATGGACAGCTCTCCTGGTGATATGCTGGCCCCACTGTACCAACACTTGTCATTTCCCGCGCACTTTTGTCCTCACTCGTGCGCGAACCGGGAGACTTCCTAGTTGGTCACCCATTCTAAGAATGCTCCAGAGCAAGCACGCTTAACTCTGGAGTTCTTATAGATGGATTCCCGAAAAGATAGGTGCACCTTGTTGGTATCAAAGCGTTCTCAATCCCTTTAAGCTCTTTGGACTTGACTTGAAACTTTGGGGCGTTACATCTCCAGTTTGAATTATCCTATTCATTAGGTTCATTCACGCTTTGAATTGAGATTGTAAGGTGAAATTATCCCTTACTTGTAATATTTTCATATGTAATGTGGTTCACTCTTTGAATAAAATTATTATTCAGTTTGAATTATATCATTCCCAAAGTTAGTTTGACCTACGAATTGAGTTCTCGGTTTGAATTATCTCGCTCAGAGTAAATATTGACCTTCGAATTGATTTTTCAATTTAAAATTATCTTAATATTTTGAGTTGAGTCTACTCCTAAAATTAAGTTCACAACTTGAAATTATTCCATTCTTTATAGTTCCCCTTACGCTTCCAATTGAGTCATAAGTTGACATTGTCCCTTCGTATATTTTTTCATTTAGTATGGCTACTCTTCGATTATATTTCTCATTGTAATTATCACATTCTTAGATTTTACTACCCTCCGAATTGAGTTATAAACTTGGTAGTATCTCATTTGTAGAGTATTTTCTTATATAGTGTGTTTTACCCTTCTAATAGTGCCCCAAATTGTAATATCTCATTTATATAGTTGGTTCACCTTTCGAATTGAGTTCTCAATACGGGATTATCCCGTTCTTTGAGTTAGAGAATAATCTAAAAATTGTTTTGGATCATTTTATAAAGAAATTAAAGTTTGTAATAAAAATGCAAACTGTTTGACATATATATACGCCCATTATAAAATAGTTAATTAGTTGTAAATCATTTTTAAAAAATTAGAGAGCCCCAAATCTGCATGGTGGTTTGCCACATTAGCAAAACCACCGTCCAGGTCATAATTGAGTAGACCATTTAGATTTAAATGTAATTGTTGAAATATTTTTGGATATCGTTGTAATTTTTTAAACAACATGGACTAATGTGAGAAGAGGACATCTAGCAGGGGTGGTATATGATATTCAAAAAAAATAAGGCAAACTGTATTTTCTTTATTAATGCAAACTCCAGCATAAGATGCATGATGAGAAATGTGAATGTTTCGTATATATGTAGGTTTAATATTATAAACGAATAGTTGAAGTTATATTTTTTTGTATCGAATTTTTTTTAGGCCGTAAACGTTTGATTGTAAAAAAATATTTTAGCAGACTTTTGCCTATCAAACTTTATAATGCGTTTGGCCAATGTTGGTCGAAGTTCCTAATTGCACAGTTTATTAATCAAATTTAAACTTATCGAGCAACACCAATCTCGTCGCTCACCTAAACTGGCAGTGTCTCGGCCTAGAGTACCCTTTTGTTCTTCTTTTTTAGGCACATGTTTTGCTCTTTTAATATTTACCCAAATCATCATCAAATAGTCCTATTTTACTCAATAATGATTCCAAACTACAAAATGTTGCAGTTTGGGTCTTGTTACAATGGTATGGAACGGGTTCGAGTATATGCCCGATCCAGACCTGGACATCAATATTTTGAATGGATTTCGATTCCGGTTGTATAGAATCCAACCCGTTCAAGAATAAAACGGCAGAATACCAATATAGTAATATAGGCCGACATATGCTCAACAGTGTCCATGAAGCATTATAATTTTCTTTATGAAATATTAAAATTTATATTTTTAAGTATTTTTTAATTCCTAATAATTTTAATTTTTCTTCAAATTATCTTTTCAATCTAAATGAAAATGTAAACCAAAAGCGGTGGCTAAGACCATAAATATCCGTGACCACAATCTCAACCCAACCATAACCTTTCAAATAAATAATTAATTTCTATCTCATCCACATACCAAACCTTCCAACCAACCCAACCACAACAACAAAATGTAGTTTATCAATCACCACCCACCATCCAACCAATTTAACTAATATAATTATTCTTTTTACTATTATAATAATATAATTATAATACGATAATTAAATGTAATTAAAAAACTCTAAATCAAATTTAAAAATGAAAATACAAAATCAGGTAGTAAATTTGGTATCTATTATGGGTGGAAGAAGGTTTTCCAATTTGTGAAATACATAACAATGTTGGTTATTATTTATAGTATCTTATAAGATGATAGAAAGATAATGAGAAATAGAAAAAGTTCAAGGGGTCCAATAGGGAGGAGACCCTATGTAACCAATTTGAGCAACCAGGTTGCTCGTTGCTCAATGGGCGACCTGCACAGGTTGTCCATTTAAATTTCTATTTTTTTCCTTAAAATTATGGGTCCCACCCACAATATTTGAGCAACCAAGAACCGATATCTATCGTCTAAACATTTGAAATTCAAACCCAAACCTCTCTTGAAGTATGCACAGGCCCGGCCCAGAGCATGTGCGGGCAGCCCGCTCGCTCAGGGCCCCCTATTTTGAGGAGCCCAATTTTAAATTTGAGTTTATATATAAATCTGTTTCCATGTAATAATGAAGCATTAAAATCTCTTTTTTCAAGTGGTAAAGTTGATATTTAACTTACAAAAGGTCTCGTGTTCAATTCATGATGGTGTAAATTTTTTTATTTTTCATATCTTAAATATTTTTTCTTCTATTATAAACAATATTTTTTATTATTAGGGGTCCAAATTAAAATTTTTGCACAGGCCCCCCTAAATCTCTAGGCCGGCCCTGAGTATGCATGGCAAAGATGAGCATATACTCACTCCAAACCTCTTTTGTAGTATGCATGGCAAAGATGAGCATGTTTTTCGTGAACGTGAACCATTCCACTCATCAAATATCGACCAACTCATGTGAGTTTGTTATTATATTTAATCAAACTTTACCAATAATCAAGGACTCGCTGCAACATTTGCGACCATTTTGATGTTTTAATGTCAGATGTTGATCTAAACTCTAGAACCATGTCAACCTAACTAACATAATGAATCCAAAACTCAAGTATACTCTATTCATTGGTTAGAGACCAAAACAAATAACACTATTTAGATATTTAGACCAACCATATTATTAATTTTAAAGGAATTTGTGAGAATTCAAAAATCAAAAAAAAAGCACGCTGGTTGAGCCCCGGTTCCTAGTCTGAGCGTATGCGAGAGGAGACCCTTACTGGCGTTAACACCATAAAAATTGAAGAGATTTTATTTTGCACTAATACTTCTTTCTAAACTTTGAAATTACACCATTAACCTTTTTCATTTTAATGTTACACTAAAATCTTTACAAAAAAATTTACTTTGTCCAAATGTGGATGGTTTTAAGTTTTCCATTAACAAATAATCACGCGTCAACTCCACATTAATTATGGTGTACTTTTTTTCAAGAATGTTAGATTATTTATAAACTCATAAAAAAATTCGGTTAATATATTTATATGATGGAAACAGATTTATAAATTTCAAAATTTTTATTTTAAGAAAAAAATTAATTAAAAAAAATAATTAACATAAAATCTTGGAATTGAAGGACCAACTGTCTTAGTGAGGAATTGACCAATATTTTTAATTATAAGTATTATGTTTTAAAAATATTAATAATATTTTATATATTGGTAAACATTTATTATAAATTTTTTATGTTTATATATATCACCGATGTTCTTAATATAACAATGTTCAATTTATTCAATTTTTTTTTTTATCTATCCATGGAAGTAGTCTCCAAATCAGAGCTTCCGCATGCAGCTCAAGCTTTATGCAAGTAAATAATTAAATAAATAAAATTGAAAATTATGAAAATTTATATTAGAAAATACACAAAGTAACGGACCTGCATTAATGATGGACCTGAGAAATGGACTATTGTTTTGAAGAATAAGACAATGTTATACAATATCAATTATGTTTTTATGAGTGAACATTTTATGTCGTTTTTTATGCGTGTGCATAACGCCGATATTTTAACGAATGTCCATGACATATATATGATGATTTAGCCAATGTATACCTTATTTTTCTTATTTATCAATGCTAGTGTGCTTCAAACTTTGTCAACAGAACCGCTTTACATAAATCAACTATGCCATGGTGATCCTACTAACTTTAGATGGGCAAAATCTGAAGTAGTCTATTTTTACTTTTTGGTCTTGGCAACAACTCCAAAAATCAAAAGTATCACGAACAAACAATAATAAACAAAATAAGTAGTTAACCGCCATTTAAAATCAAAATTACAATTATACACATTAAATGTTTAAGAAGGTGAAGCCTACCATTGCATTTTTTGTGTGGAGAGGAAAGCAGAGATGAAGTGGATTTAGAAACGGGTGAGAAACCGAGATAAGTGATACTAATATATCGGAAGTTAGGAACATCATGTCTCAAAAAACAACGCAAGATTTTGACGGTGTACAATCCACATTCTTCAGCATCATGAAAAAATCTAAATTCATTTGAGACATTAACAAACTAATAACAAACAATTCTAAAGAGTAATAATGATTGGTGTAGACTTGTTGTATGTTCTTCCATCAATGTGCTTCCAAAGTTGATTGGCAGAAGTATGGATGAATAAGGTAAAATGGACACATGATCATCTATTACTTGCAAAGCATGATGGACAATCAAACGTTAATTAAACTAAATGGCTCCATATGTACACACTAGCCGAGTTGTACCACCAAGTTTCAGCAAAGCATGATAGCTACAGAGAAATAAAAACTATGCATTGGTCAATATATATATAGTAGGCTGTGCCTTGTGGTTAGACTTGATAAAAACACAGAATGAAACTTGGTGGTACAACTATTGGAAGGTCTTCTTGCTGGAAAACAAAACAAATGAGAAATAGCATTATCATATGCTTTGCATTAGAAATTTGAGTTAAGATTTGATATACAACAGGAAAACGAATAAAAAAAAACAACCTATCCAAATCTAGCCATGAATAAGAATCATACAAATCTTATAAGCCAATGGAAGGTTGTTCAAACTTTGGGATACAGGCGCAATTTCATACGCATCAATGCAGTGCTGTTAGTGAAGCCTCTGGGATGCTTCATCATGTTAACATTATATGATGACTGTGATCCCAATGGAGAGAAATAGAGAGAGAATTTTTGTGAGAAAACTTAGAGCCACCAACCCTAGGTTCCCGGCCGCCCACCGGCCACCATATGTGAAGCTCCATAGCCAAAAGCCTGCCCTAGGTTCTTCCCGTCCCTTAGTCCCCCCACCTAGGTCCCTTGGTAGCACAGGTTTAGGAGGTACAAAGGCAACTAGTAGAAAGGTTTCAACAGCTCATTCTCGATGGGTCAGTGAGGTAACCAAGAATTCGTCTTCCATTTACGTTTCAAATTTCCCGGAAGATTGGAATAGTATGCACTTGAAAGAAAGCCTGATGAAAGTTGGAAAGGTTAGAGACGTATTCATACCGAACAAGAGAAACATGGCTGGGAAAAGGTTTGCTTTTGCGAGGTTTGAGGAGAAGGAAAACATTGAGCAGATCCTGAAAGTTATTCAAGGGCTGGGAATTGGAAATGAACAGTTTATAGCAAACATTGCGAGATTTGACAGGTCGGAAGGTGGAAATATTCGAAAGGATAGAGTGGAGAGACATATTATTAGAGATCCACGTCGAAGATTGGATGGTTTAAGCTATCTTCAAGTCATGAAGAACAAACATGAGAAGCACTTGGTCACAGACAGAAGCAGCCACGATGCAGAGATGGGATCAGGTAAGGCTGCTGATCTCGATGCCAAAGGCGTACTTCCTATGCAAAGGAGCAATCGCAATACAGCAATCTTTACTCCGGATAAGAAAAATGTGGCTTGGGCGAAGCATGTTTTAATTGGAATCACTGTTAAAGATTTTACAAAAGAGGAGGTGTTGGAATTTCTATTATCAAGAGGATATGAGAAAATTAAAATTAGCAGATTATCTAATGATGCATGGGTTTTGGATTTAGATGTGCAAGAGGAGCGGAGTAAATTATTGAATGAAGATCGAAGTTGGTTGTCACTCTGTTTTTGTAGCATCCGGAGATGGAATGAGTCTGATGTCAATGGGAAAAGAAGCACCTGGTTATCTGTTTTTGGAGTTCCTCTGCACGCATGGAGCAATCAGTTTTTTCGAAGAGTTTGCAATTCGTTTGGAAAAGTTCTATCAATCGACCAAAATACGACTAATAGGGCTAATCTCCAGTTTAGCAGGGTGCTGATTGAGACTCTTATTATGGAGACGTTGCTGAAGTCAGTATCTTATCAAATTTGGGATAGAACTTACAACATTCGAATCAGGGACGAAGCAGTAGTTCAACATCAATATAATAGCTTATTTGATAATCATTCGGATTCGTCATCGGATGTGGAGGAGTAAGAGTCGGAGGAAGAACTTTCCGACGAGGAAGTCGATGAGTCAATCGACATTGAAGAAGAAAATCTTGAAGAGAAACAACTCATTAATGATGAGTTTGATGTTTTTGTGTTGGGTAAAGATAAGAATTGCATCTCAAGGGAGGAATCACTAGGGTTGCGGGTGAATACTGATGATTTGGGTAACATGAACGTTGGACAACGAAGTGTAATAAATGATAGAGTGAAACCAATTATCAAGGATCGACTGTTGGATTGTTTTGGGGATGATTCCATCGATGCTGAAGACGAAAAGAATCTGGAGAATAAAAATGGGCCCCCTTTGTATAAGGCTGCAGATGAGAGTATGATTGTTGGGCCTAAGTCAATTGTTGGCCCAAAAGAAGTGGAAGTGTTGGGTGGCTTGGATAGTGGGCTTGACAAAGAGCATCTGGACAAAATCGGCCCAGGTGCTGATGAAATTTCTACTCCTATTAAGTCAAGGGAAGATTCTGATCCTTTCAATATCTATCCATTAATAATTGACTTCGACAACCAAGCTATCAATCGCAGAAAACCAAAAACTGTAAACCTCAATGATGTCTCTCGTACTGCGGCAAAGAGGAGTTTGGTGATCAATCAGCAGGTGGTGAGGAGTAAACAGCCGAATCTGGCTAAGGAAGGAAGGATAGCAGCGGGTGATGAAGGAAACGGGATAAATGTAGGCATCGACAGGACATTGAAAAGGGGAAGAAAACCAAAGAAATCTGAAATGGCTATGCGTTGGACGGAGGAGCTGAATAAATTTGAAGGTCCATCAGATAGTGATATAGATGCGTGCAACATATTAATTTGGAAGAAACAAGCTGAAGAAGAGGCGCTAGCTTTGTGGGAGTTAGGAAACAATATGGGTCTATTGAGTAGTAAAGATAGAGAGCGAACTGTGGATCAATTTGTTTCTTGGGAATTGCAAGAGAAGGGTGATGATGGGGTGAGTGGTAGAGTTGAGAATAAGGAGACGACTTTGGTTATCGATGAGAGTAATTAGCTTCAATGTTCGAGGTTTGGGGGGAAGGGTGAAGAGAACCGCGGTTAGAGAGTTAGTGTCTAAAGAAAGGGCGGATTTGGTTTGTTTACAGGAGACTAAATTGGAGTCGATGGATGCAAGGTTAGCATCGATTTTATGGGGTGATTCAGATTGTGATTGGGTATTGAGTGATCGGAAGGAATGTCGGGTGGGTTATGTTGCGTGTGGGATAAATCAGTGTTTCATAAAACTAAACTGTGAGGTGAGAAGGGTCTTTTGTGTATCACTGGAGTTTGGAAAGGTAATTTAGTGAATATCTTGAAAGTGTATGTGCCCTGTAGCAGAGAAGGGGGAAAGGAGATTTGGAGAATTCTGTTGGAAAAAATGAGGGGCAAGGAAGGAGAATGTTGGTGTATTTGCGGGGATTTCAACGTGGTTCGGCTGGAAGAGGAAAGGAGAGGAAGTGGGGGAATCAATAGGGAGAAGGATATGCAGGATTTTAATGAGTTTATTGCGGATTCTGGTTTAGTGGATTTGTCGTTGGAACGACGGAAATTCACTTGGTATCGAGGTAATGGGAGTTGTGGCAGTAGGTTAGATAGATTCTTGTTGTCTGGTAAATGGCTAGAGATTTGGCCGAATCTAGTACAATATGGTTTGAAATGCAAAGTGTCGGATCATGTGGCAATCTTGCTTAAAGAGTCTGTTGAAGAGTGGGGACCAAAACCATTCAAGTTCCTGAATTTCTGGATAAAGGAGAAGGGTTTCAAAGAGCTAGTGGAGAAGGAATGGAGGGAGTGTAAGGTCAGTGGCTGGAGTGGTTTTGTGTTAAAGGAGAAACTGAAAAGCTTAAGGGATAAAATTAAGCTGTGGAATGGTGAGAATCTGGGTATTCTAGAGAAGAGGATTGAGGAAAAATCTGGAGCGGTCAGTCTACTTGACAGAACAATGGAGTCTACGCAATTGAGTGTTGATGAAAGGAATGAACAAAAAGTGCTTTGGGGAGAGCTGAACAGGTTGTTAGAAATTAAGGATCAGGTTCGATTTCAACAGTCAAGAAGCAGATGGTTGAAAGAAGGTGATACTAACTCCAGGTTCTTCCATATGAGTGTGGCGAAAAAGGGCAGACATAAAATGTTGAGGGGCTTACGGATACAAGGAATGTGGCGGAGTTGAAAGAAGGAGTAAAGAATTACTTTCAGCAATTGTTCAGCAAAGCTAGTCCTCATGGGAAAAGTTGGCCGATTGGGATAAGTGGAGATAAAATTAGTCAGGCCAGTTGTGAGTTCCTGGAACAACAATTTGAAGAGGATGAAATTAAAAGAGTTGTATGGGACTGTGGAGTGGATAAATGTCCAGGTCCAGATGGATTCAATTTTCACTTCTTCCGTGAATTCTGGGATTTACTGAAAGATGACTATGTGGCTCTGTTTAAAGACTTTTTCAATAATTCGAAGCTGGTGCGAGGGCTGAATGT
The DNA here is from genome assembly GCA_026545765.1 of Plantago major. Lineage (NCBI taxonomy): Eukaryota > Viridiplantae > Streptophyta > Magnoliopsida > Lamiales > Plantaginaceae > Plantago > Plantago major. Next base: position 33,103,821 of record CM048839.1, read on the forward strand.
ATCATTTATAACTCTGATTCCAAAAACAAAAAATCCTACGGCAATTGAAGAATTTCGACCCATTTCTTTGATAGGCAGTATCTACAAGGTGGTCTCAAAAGTTCTTGCCAACAGGTTATCGAAAGTTCTGGAGGAGGTGATTTTGAAATATCAGTCTGCATTCATAGGTGAAAGAAATATCCTGGACGGTGTGGTGGCAAATGAAGTGATTGATGAGGCAAAAAAAAGAAAGAAAAAATTATTCTTGTTGAAGATCGACTTTGCAAAGGCATACGACACAGTCAATTGGGATTTTCTCCTGGGAATGTTGGAAAATATGGGATTTGGTAAAAAATGGTGCTCATGGATTTCTGAGTGTATTTCGACTGCTGAGGTCTCTATCCTTGTGAATGGAAGTCCTACTAACAATTTTAAGTTGGAAAGAGGTTTAAGGCAAGGTGACCCTCTTTCACCTTTCCTTTACCTCATTGTTGCGGAGGGGCTCAGTCGTATGATGCTGAGAGCTTGTAGTAGTAGATTGTTCAAACCAGTTTTGGTAGGTCGGGACAAGGTGGAAATTTCCCACCTACAGTTCGCTGATGATACACTGTTCTTTGGAGAAGTTGTAGAAGAAAATCTGTTGACTCTAAAGAGTGTTCTTCGGTGTTTCGAGTGGCATTCGGGATTAAAGATTAATTTCCACAAGAGTTGTTTGTTCACTATAGGAGTAGAGGAGGTGAATGCTGTGAGATGGGTTGAGTTGCTTAATTGTCGTTGTGCGGAGCTACCCTTATCTTATCTGGGACTGCCGATTGGTGCTAAATCTTGTGACAGAAATATCTGGAAAAAAGTGAAAAATAGTTTGAGAAACAGACTGGCAGCGTGGGAGAATAAATATCTTTCTTTTGGTGGTCGGCTTGTTCTTCTGAATTTTGTGCTATCATCTCTGCCTTCCCACTTTCTTTCTTTTTTCAAATTACCCAACCTTGTTTTGAACCAACTGGTTAGCCTTCAGAGAATTTTTTTTTGGGGGGGAGGGCGAATTTGGAGGATAAGAGGAAAATAGCTTGGGTCAGTTGGGAGGTTGTGTGTAGGGGTAAAGAGGACGGTGGGCTGGGAGTTAAAAATCTGAAGTTGTATAATCTGTCTATGTTGGGAAAATGGGCCTGGAAATTGTTGTCGGGAGTTTGTGATGCTTTGTGGGTTAGAGTGTTAGAGTCTAAGTATGGGAGCTTCAATTTGTGTGTCGAGGAAATGATCAATGGGAAATTAAGGGACAAGTCTTGGTCGTCTTGGTGGAGGGATATTGTGTGTCTAGTGGGTAGAGAGAGTTGGTTTTGTAGTGGCTTGGTTAGGAAAATAGGTGATGGTCAGAATACTCGTTTCTGGAAAGATGAATGGGTGAGCTGTGGCGTAAGATTGTTGGATGTTTTCCCGCGCTTGTATAGTTTAGAGGTAGATATAGAGTGTTGTGTAGGGCAGCGTCTGTCTAGGTCGAGTGATTCTACTGTTTTTTAGGGCTCTTGGAGGCGTACTCTCTTTGTTTGGGAGGAAAGTTTACTTGAGGACCTAAAGTTGTTGATTCTTAAATCTAATTTGTTGTCACATGAACCTGACTATTGGCTGTGGAGATGGACACCTGACAATCAATACTCGGTGAAATCTGGTTACACAGAATTAGGGGTTATTACATATACCCCCTGTTAGATAGGGACATTGCATCTAAGCACCAGTTAGTTCAACAATTACATCTAAGTCCAAAAAGCTGATTTTTTGTTGACCAGAATTTCCTTAGTGGACAAACAAACAGGTCCTTAGTTTATTTTACCCCCTTTTCGATTTTAATACACAATAATGTCCAAAAAATAAATAAAAAATGGAAAAATAATTTAGGTTGAATAAAAAATTATGAACAATAAATAAAAAATAGAAAAAAATATTTTTAAAATATGTTTTTTGAAAAATAAATAAAAATTAGAAAAGTTATTTAAAAAATATGAAAATAAATAAATAATATAAAAATAATTTTTTTTGGATAAAAATGAAAAATAGAAAAATGATTTTAAGAAATAAAAAAGAAATTACTAAATAAAAATTGAAAAATAAATAATGACATAAAAATGTTTATAAAATAAAAAATTATGAAAAATAAAATAAAAATATAAACAAATGTGAAAAACAATATAACATTAATTAACACATGTTTCCTTTCACTTCCATGGAAGCTCCATCCATTACAGGAAGGTGAAAGTGATTTGTTAGAGATATGTGAGTGAAAAATAATAAATATAAACTAATTAATAATTTAAAATTTTTATCAATTATGAAAAATAAATAAAAAACTGAAAAATAATTTAAAAAATAAAAAATTACGAAAAATAAATAAATAACAGAAAAATTATTTAAAAAAAGGTATTGAAAAATAATTGATAACTGAAAAGGCATTGAAAAATTAAAAATTACAAAAAAAAAAATAAATTTGTCTAAAAAATAATAAAAAAATAAAATACAGTATCAATTAACCCAAATTTTCAATTTTAAATTTTTAAATTTTTTTTATCACTTTCACGTTCATGGAAGCTCCGACGGAGCTTCCGTGCTTCCTGCCATGGAAGTTCATCCATGGAGTTTCCAATAAAGTTAAATAAAAATTAATAAATTAATAAATATTACTCCCTCAATTTCAGAGAAATTGTTACAATTTGGATTTGCACCAATTTTAAGAAAAAGTAAAAAGTACAAGTGGTCCCCTGATTATTAGAGATTAACTGAGTGGCATATTGTAATAAAAGTGAAAGGTAGGGAGTTTTATTATTTAACTAATTTTCATAAATGGAAATTGTAACACTTTTAGTGAAACGCCGAAAACGGAAAGTTGTAACACTTTCTCTGAAATGGAGGGAGTATTATTTATAATAGGAAGAGCAATCATGATTGGACTGATCTCTCTCCATGCCCTCCTAATCGTGTAAGAATGATTTTATTTTGGAATTTTACAAAGTTTTTAAAAATTTTGGGATTTTACAGGGACTTAATTGAGGGTTTTAAAAAATTGAAAGAGCTATCCTTTAAGAATTAGATGAGCCCTGGGGATCACTACTGTAATTTAGAAGTTCTCATTTTTTAAATAGATGCCATTAAGTATTAAAAACAAGTATGAAGTTCTAGAAATTGTAAACTATCCTTCAACCTTTTTATATTTATATGTTTGATAGGTGAAAATTGAAATTAAACCTCCAAAATGTTTAAAAATCAAAATGGGACCCTCCTGAACATTTACATACAACCACTAATTAAGGTATCTTAATATACAAGTTAATTAATAATAGGTTTAAATATAAATTATATGTAAAAAAATCAATTACATCCAAGTCCACACATCATCAATAAGTTAAGCCTGTTTGGCTAAAACAAAAAGCTGATATTTAAGCAGGGGTAAAAATGACTTTTTCTGGTTTTAATTCGCAAAAAGTCAAATTCGTGGACCTACATGTAATTGATTTATATCGATCAGGACTTGCATGTTATTGTTGATCTAACTGGTACCCAGGTGTAATTAGAACATCTAAAAGGGGTACTGGATGAAATTCACCCCACAGAATTATGTTTGCAGCTTTCGCACTACTTGGGTGACAAACCAGACTGGACTGGGGTTGTGTGGAATAATTTGGTACCGTTGAAGATAAATGCATTTCTTTGGCGTGTAATTCTTGATCGGCCCGACTCTGATGAATTTAAGAAAAAGAAATGTAATTTGGCAGGATGATGATGCGCATTGCAGGCTGTGTCATGATAATGTGCTGGAAAATGCAGAACACTTGTTCTGTAGATGTAGTTTGGTTTTGCTGGTTTGGAGAGCTCTGGGAACTTGGTTGGAAACTGACATAAATTTGGAAGGTAACTTGGAAGAAAATCTGATCCATTTTGCATCTATGATTCCTGGGAAAAAGAGAGTCATCTGGCAAATTTTCTGGAATGCTACAGTTTGGTTCATTTGGGCTGCAAGGAACGAGAATTATTTTCAAGGTACTCGATTTTCACATTTGGCAGTGGTGGATAAGATTAAACGTCACTCTTGGTCTTGGATAAAAGGAAAAAACTTGGTGCTGGCTGGTTATTCTTTAGTTGACTAGGAAATTAGTCCTCGCGGTGTTTTGGATTTGATTGGTACAGGGAGTTAACTTTGACATGTACAGCTGGGTTCACCCCTCAATCCTGAGTTCGCCGTGAGGCCTTAATGAACATCACCACCCTTTTCTTTCTTCTTTTCCTGTGTGGTATTCTCTCATTTTGGCGCATGGTTTTGCCCCCTAACTCTTTGCACGGTGCTTCGGCGCTGTGACATATTAGACGATGGGGGCCGAGTGTGTTTGCACGGTTTGGTCCGGGGTGGAGGTTCTGGTTGAGTTTAGTTGTGTCCTGTCTTCGGCTTCTCTTTGGTTTCATCTTGTATATTGGGCTGTAGTTTTTCTGGATTGTCTGAGCTGTGTCTGTACTGTTGAGTGTTGTGGCCGTGCTTTGCTCCATTCTGTTTTCTTTGTATTGTTGGTTCTGACTATCTGTACTGCTATTGGTAGAAAATTCCTGATGTTCTATTCGTTTATGAATAAATTTTTACTTCTTAAAAAAAAAAAAAAAAAGCATTATATGATGACTGTTGATGCAAAGCTTCTGGCCACTATGGCTATTTATTATAGTGATGGTTTTGTGGACAATAATTAATCATTGACTGATATTTGTTTGTTGGCTCTAGTTACTATCATTCATGCAGGTGCGTTTCTTTGGAGTTCATGGAGAATCAATTGGCCTCAAAACCAGCACTTTCATATCCATTAATTCCGTGATCTCAACAACAAATTGCTGCTTAATTGTCCTTGACTGTGAGCATACTATGTAATATGAAACCTTCACTAACAATTTTTTTTTTTTTTTGAAAAGTTAAAATTTCATTCCATCACAGGGAATATCAGAGGTATTTAGAAGTACAGGAAAGAACAACCAAACTGAGTTACAAGAAAAAAAGAACCAGCTCTACCGACAGTCCACAAACAAGCTTCCAACAAAAATAAACCAAAGAAACACACTGGATATGTATTAATAAGATTAAATTATTTAGTAATAAAAATGAAACACACTGAAATAGAATGCAAAAAGAAGTAGCTTCACGAATTACATATTGAAAATGAAAATAACAAAATCCTAAGTAGAAAACAATGCATTTCAGTCATGAAACAAAATGGAACCTAATTTAAGCTTCAAATAAAGAAGATCTTCTGATAGTAAATTTAACATTCTTTCCTTCCACATAAAGTACCGGACGTCTTTACTTTAAATGTGGCAATTAAAATTTCAAATCATTTATTGAGTTTTTCATGTTTTTGTGTATTTAAAATGCAAAATAGATGGGAAAATCCACATAGGATTTTGAGAGCTCTAGTATATCTAAGAATGAGAATAGAAACTCATCTTTATAATATATATGGATGGATTAATAGGGCTTATAATGTTATTTAAATTATAAATGAAATTTGTTGAAAATATTAGAATTTGAATTACCCACGATAAATTCTATGTGGCATGCTTCTCCTTCCAATACCATCACCACTTTTAAAATATATATAGATTTGTACTCCAATCATTTCCTGAAGATCTAACCCAAGACAATTACGCTCACCTAAAATCAGGTGACGGGAAAAAGTGTTTACTCCTAGAAAAGAAAAATTAAGTTACTCCGAAAGTTACATGGAGCTTTCTACCGTCAGTCAAGGTGTCGCCCTGACTAACGTCAGTCACCTATTTTGATCCATTAGATTAAAATTTTAACGGTGGAGATCGAATAATCTGTTACCTTTCGCACTAAGTGTTGCCATGGGATGTCGCTCGTGTCGCACAAGGTGTTGCGCTACGTGTTGCTCCAACCGCATACGTCGCTATAAATTATTTAAATATATTTTAAAAAAAATATTTTTACTCTAACCGGAAGCCACCACGAAAGCTTGATCGGAGCTTCCGCCATGGACTGCCAGAGCTCCGGCCACGCCACTGCCGGATGGCGGAAGCCGAAGCTCTGATCTTTTTTTTTTTTTTCTCTCGGAGCTTCTACCATGGAAGCTCCGGAGCGGAAGCTCTGATCTGGAGCTTTGTGGAAGCTCCAGATCGGAGCTTCCGCCATGGAAGCCCGGAGCTTCCATGGCGGAGCTGGAAGCCCGGAGCTTCCATGGCGGAAGCTCCAAAATAAATAAATAAATAAATAAAAAATAATAAATAAATAAAATAATAATAGTGATCAGCTTTCTGCCATTGAAGCTCCGGCAGTGATTTTGGTGGTGGTGTGCGGTGTTGGTGGTGGGGAAGAAGATGGTGGGTGGTGTTGGTGGTGGGGGATTGGTGAAGGAGAGTTAAAATTTTAATAATTAAAATTTTTGGAAGAAGTTAATAGTTTTTAAAAACAAAATAATAACTGAAGGCGATTTGAAAGAATTCGATGGTTATCAGAAAGAATGGTTGAACACAGAAGAACAGCGGTTTAGGCGATACCGAAAGAATCTAACACGTGTCAGATGTCGATACATTGACTGACAACAGTCAGGGCGACCCACATGGCTACGAATCGGAATAGACGCCGTGAATGTCGATACTTTCTACCATGGGTACGGTGAAGGTGGAGTAGAATCGGCACATGATCCGAGTTCCGTGTGAAGAGATGATCGACTTTTGCATCAGGAAAAGCGTCGAGCCAATTATGTGTGGCAGTGGCTCTATTGAGTCGAATCTGGGTATGAGTATCATCACTGTGGTTATTGTTCCAAGTGTATTTGAATCCATAAATCTCTAAGTCAACTAACTCCCAGAATGAAAGTGTCTGCCTTATATCTCTAATTCGCCATTCAGGTACAGGAGGGCCCCCCTGCTTGAATTAATTTCATTGTAGTCCCCAATTACTAGCCATTCACGTTGTGATTGCTGAGCCAATTAATGTTTTAATAGCGCCAAGTATTCTTCCTCTTAGAAGCATCCGGCTCCCCATGAAAACCCATAAACTGCCAAATTAAATCTTGCCCTTGAAGTTACACATGAACATCGATATGATTTTTATAAAAACTCTGAATAACAACACTGGTTTCCCTGGTCCAAAGAAGAGCTAAACCACCTGATTGTCCAGTGGAAAGTACAACCAATCCAAAACGATTAAATCTCTATTTTATATTATCAATTGCAATAGTCCCTAAACGAGTTTCCATTAGAAAGATAATTTGGGGGTGATGAGTACAGAGAAACTCCCCAAGCGCACGAACTGTCAAAGATTCGTCTAAACGAATCTTTTTGGCTTGGGATAAAAGTGCTGAATTGTCTTGGGTTTGGTGTTTTTTGGTTCGGGTTTTGGAAGTATAGGATTTAGAAGGCTTCAAGGGATTTGCGGGTCTTCCCCTCTTTTTGGTCAACTGGGTTGAGGTGGAGCTGGATTCGTAATTGGAATTATGTGGTATGGATTTGAGAGAGGTAAAGATCATTGGACTTGAAGGGTCATGTGGTGGAAGAATACTTAAAGGCTTAGCAGCACTAGATGAGGAGATATGGGCTTCGAGGTTAATGGGGCCGGAATTACTGAGTGAGATCTGTTGGGTTTTGGAGTTTAGTGGGCTAGGAAAAAGGTTGGCCTCCAAGGAAAGCTTAATTGGTTGGCTACTTTTGGTCAGGTCAACATCCATCTGTGTATGGTTATGGTTAAGGAAAAAAGGTTTTGTTGTGTTATTACTGGAAGAAAAAGGAACGATCTGTTTTGAATTCAAAAAATTCTTTCCATGATAAGTTGACTCCTTCACAACCGTCTCCTTCCATCGCTTAAATTCCCAAACTTATCTCCAGAATCTATCACCACTCCGAAATTTACGGACTTTCCTTCAAACGCAGCAACTGAAACATGGGAAGGACTATGATGAAAATTAAACTGAGCTGGTGAAGTACCCAAAATACCCCTACTCCCATTACTGTAAATTGGTCGTGAAACTGCATGGTGTCCGCCGGAATTTGATCGGACTGGAATGGGTGGTTTCATACCACCATGCATAATTTTCGTATTTTGATTAGGAGTGGAAGCCCGCATCCAATCTCCATACCCCAGCTTCGGGGGATCGATAGTATCGGAGTCTTCGATCAAATCAAAACAAGCCGTGCAGTCCTTTACCAAATGACCCAGAATGCCACAATAATAGCAAAAGTTGGGCAGCTTTTCATACGTAATCTGTACCTGAATAGGTTGCTTGCGAAGACCTTCAATGTTTAAACAACGAACCAGAGGTTTTGTGATGTCTATACACACTCTAATCCTCATCATAGTTGCTAGACAGCCTTTGTTAAAGTTGAAATCATAAGCCACAAACTTACCTATGGCATCTCCAATCAATTTAGCCAGGCCTTCATTACTTCCACCTAGTGGCAACCCTTTCACTTGGATATAGAAATCGCACACAGTTAGTTCCACCTCCATTGGATCTTCATTATTTGCAATAGGTCGAAGGATAACCAAATCCCGGTCAAAAGCCCATGGTGATCTCCAAGAAGTCTTTTTCCGTACTGCAATATGACCAAATTCAAACAGTAGCCTATCTTCACCAATCTTGATGATCTTAACCCCTTTCGCAAGCCCCCATGCCTCAACCATTGCTTTCTCGAAGGATTCCAAATGAATCTGCTTCCGACTTAGAACACGACCAACTAGACAATACTCCATGTTCGCAGCCATTCCTTGCCAAATCTCATCAGGAATTTTCACAGTATTCTCTTCCGTAACCGACAAATTCATCAACCCCAATCCATTCACATTGAGATCCCCCATAGATATTCTCACCAAATTAGCAAAGGTTTTCAAAACTCACCATTTTTGGGGCTGTTGGAAAAGAAAACAGGGAAGGTAAAGAAACTCTCACCATAACAGGATCCAATCTCCAGCCAGAGGAATAAACTCTCATTCGAGAGGAAGAAAAGAAGGGAGAAGAACAGGAAGAAAAGCTCACGCCCATGGAAGAAAAGCAAGTGGGAGATACACTAGCTAGTGGGAAGAACGAACACTTCAAAGTCTAGTTGGACTTAATCTGATGTTATCTGATAAATGGATATTCAAAATTTTGTTTTTAATTTATGATATTTCAAAATTTATTTTTTATTTTAAGATTGATTTTGTAATATATTCACTTTAAAGAGGTTATATGACATTACAATCTGTTTGTATATTAAAATTTACACAAATTGCCATTGTAAAATTTATAAATCCAATAAATGGTCATGATTAATTACAACTGAAAATAATATTTGTCTGTTGGCCTGACCTAATTTGTCGATGAATATTTGAAATTGGTGTATTAAGTAATTCTGATTATAATGGACAGATACTTATTTCACAAAGGACAAAATGTCGTAAAACTTATATGTAGTTTACATGATAATCTCACAATCAATGAGGGGACTACTATGATACCATATTAAGTTGAATCATCAACCCTTTGTAATTTCCTTAAAGATAGTGTCATACTACAATTTATATGTAGTTTACATGATTATCTCCACAAGTCATGTGATATACTTACTTCGTTCCGAACTCAACTTCTCACTTTCCGTTTTAGTCCCTCTCAATCACCTGCAACTTCATAGTTTGAAAAATTTTACACCTTAATATCATTATTATAATACCTTCATAGTTTGGAATTTTTAAAAAAAAATTATTCACAATCTCTCGTACTTTATTCAAAATCTCTTACATTTTATTTATTCTACACTTATTAAAGATGTATCCGGACTCCAGGCCAACGACAAGTTAAGTCGGATGGGGTTTTATAATAATCAAAATATTCAAGTTGTTGTAATGGATAGACATCATATTTTAAAGCTACGTCAACAAGTAGTTGCATTTGAAAAATATAAGTTGCAAACGCGTTCAAGGTAGTGTAATTTGCAATAAATGTGATAGATAGACCTGGATAAAGAAAGTCAAAATATGATAAATGTGCCTAAAATACTTGGAGCGAGGAAAAATTGAGCGTTGAACACCGCCCAAAGAAAGATCCAATCCAAACCAATCAATCCAACGGTTCGATAGCAACACATGGTACTTAATGGAAATGTAACAAAATCCACCAAACCTTCTCAATCTCTGGTTCTCGATCCTCACATTCCAGAAGAGGAAATAAGAAAAAGTGTGTGGAAAAAACAGGAAACCTATTAACCCATCATCATCAATTAAATAATTATTTAATTAAAATGAGCCTAGCGTAGAGGAGAAAGACGAAAGTACAAAAGAATATGCCAATTAATGGGGAAAATGGTTCCTTGCAGACATTCTCAGACATATGCTGCTGAGTAGTTTCTCCCATTTCCCCTCTCTTATATAGACAACACAACACAACACAACACAACTCACACGCTTTATCATCCAGAACGCATATCTGCACTGTCCGAATTATCTCTGTCTCTCTCTTCTTTTTGCGTTGAATCGGGTACTTTTTTCTGGTTTTAATCGGTTCGATTCGTTATGGATTAAATTCGAATTGGTAATGTGATGTGGATAGAAGGGGATTTTAGATTCTGTTGCATGATTTTATCGTAAGATTCGGATATTTCTGTTTGTTCAAACCCTAACTTGTGCTGTTTTGATTGCGGATTCAATTGCAATGTGTGAGGTTTTTGATCGTTTGCTTCTAATTGCTGTTGTCTGATTTACTTGCTGTTATGTAATCTTGATCTTACTTTGTTTGAATCATGAGGTTATATATAGCTATTGCTCTCTTTCAGTTTTTCCTTTTTCTTTCTCTTTCCTTTCCTTTTTCTTTTATTCCCTTGCTATTATGGTACTACTGCCATTTAATTAAGCCTTTTGATTCTTTCTGTTGTTTTGGGAATTATGGGAGTTTTACTGGATGCTATTAATTAGGCTGCAAAATGCAAATGTTACGACGTAGTAGTTATTTACTTGATATTTTACCCTTTCACTTCTTTTTTCCTTCCTGGAAGTTAAATTGTGAGAAACATTCAGCTATGTTGCGATTACAGTAGCTGCATTTTGTGTTGAAAGTTCAGCTGGTTGTACCATTTCAGTAGTTTAAGAATATAAACATTATGAATATATGATGATGGATGGCTTTATTTCTGTTTGACATGCAGGATTCAAGTGCTGGAGTGTTCTTTTTGCTGCCTAGAAGCGATTTTCCTCATCATTTCTGACGTATGACCAGTGTTGCCAATATTTTAAGATCTTATAATGGGGTCTGACAAGCAGGCAGCTGGTTTACTAGACACTTTAAACATGGAGACAGTTAGGACTATATTCACTCATACGTACCCGTATCCCCACGAGCATTCGCGGCATGCAGTCATTGCTGTTTTTGTGGGTTGCCTATTTTTCATTTCATCAGATAACATGCATACCCTTATTCAGAAGTTAGACAGCAACATTAAATGGTGGTCGATGTATGCCTGTTTACTTGGATTCTTCTATTTCTTTTCTTCTCCGTTTATTGGGAAGACAATCAAACCAAGTTATTCTAACTTCAGCCGTTGGTAAGATGTTCTTCCTCTCCGTGTGTTATTTGTTACATTGCGAAGAAACAAGATTGAACTGGTCTCAGACTTAAATGGCTTTTCTGCGTTTCAGGTATATAGCCTGGATATTGGTGGCTGCATTATATCATCTTCCTAGTTTCCAATCAATGGGAGTTGACATGAGGATGAACCTTTCACTGTTTTTGACGATCTACATATCTTCCATTCTGTTTCTTCTTGTTTTCCATGTTATATTCATTGGCCTTTGGTATATTGGTCTTGTTGCTCGTGTGGCTGGTAGAAGACCTGCTATGTTGACGATTCTTCAAAATTGTGCTGTAAGTTCCAAAACTACGTCCAAAGTAAAAACAAATTATATCAATCCTTATGTTCTCGCATTATTCTTGTGTAGGTTATAAGCATAGCATGTTGTGTATTTTATAGTCACTGTGGAAATCTTGCTATCACGAGAGAGAAGACATTTGATAGAAAATATTCGGGTTGGTTTACACTTTGGAACAAGGAAGAACGTAATTCGTGGCTTGCGAAATTTGTTCGCATGAATGAGTTTAAGGAACAAGTTTGCAAATCCTGGTTTGCTCCTGTTGGTTCAGCCCGTGATTATCCATTTTTGTCCAAATGGGTCATTTATGGTGAGGTATGATTGCCGGCTGTTTTCAATGCTTCCTTTCATCATTGTGAGTGATCTTATACTGCTTTGGTATGTGTGTGCTTCTTCTTTGCAGTTGACTTGTAGTGGCGGTTCTTGTGGAGAATCTCCTGATGAGATTTCACCTATCTATTCTTTGTGGGCTACTTTCATTGGCCTGTACATTGCCAATTATGTTGTGGAAAGATCAACAGGGTGAGAGTTTATTGGACTTGAACTTTTTGCATTTAGTGCGTCATCTTGGATTACCTGCTAGATAACATAAAAGACAATGTGTATGTATTCTCGATACACCTCTTGCTGAAGAGGGCTGGAGTGTAGTTCAGTGCTCGATCAGCTAGCTATTAGATTATATATTCAAATCTTTATTGTTTTACATTTCCCTTACTAATAATATCTATTCCAAGTCTTCATAATTTTACACTATCCGTATTATTAAGTAATATCACTAGTTTATATAGCTTCAAACATATAGAAGCCGTATAGTTTGTCAAATATTGTCCTCTTTTCTGCACTCTTTTACTTTTTATGGTAGTCTTATTAAATAGTATGCTTTAGATATTAACAACTGATAAACAACAGATGGGCACTTACACATCCTGTCTCACAAAAAGAATTTGAGAAGTTCAAGAAAAAGCAAATGAAGCCTGAGTTTCTGGATATGGTTCCGTGGTACTCAGGGTATGTATCTGCATCTCTCCCCCTTCTCTCCTCATGCTTATTCCATGCAGCATTAGTCAGACGAAGATCTTGACTATTACTTTTCTTCTGATATGATGTAGGACCTCGGCTGATTTATTTAAGACAGTTTTTGACCTGTTGGTATCGGTCACTGTGTTTGTTGGGCGTTTTGACATGCGCATGATGCAGGTATCCACAATATCTTAGATTCTTAAATACTCGAATATATTTAAATACGTGACGGAGTAACTTTTCCTACATTGGAAAACTTGGATGTGGCTTCTTGAACGCCGCAAATTCTTGTCTCGTCTCTTTTTTAAGTTGTCACATAATAAGCTGGATTATGCTTTGCAAACTTTGCACCTTTGCCTCGATCTTTTATTATGGAACCCAAATATACGTATCTTGTTCTGGAACCTAGCGGTGGGCTGTCAGCAGTTTAGCTTGTTTTCCTAGTCATTCTGATATGTGTATATAATTTGTTTGTATTCTTGGACTTTAGGCGGCAATGAGTAAAGTTGAAGATTCAGCTAAGCAGGATGATCTTTTGTATGACCAATTTAGTGAACGAGATGAATTGTGGTTCGACTTTATGGCTGATACTGGTGACGGTGGAAATTCTTCATATTCAGTTGCCAAACTTCTCGCCCAACCTTCAATCATGGTTGAAAATAATGATTCTCTAATTTCACTGCCGCGCAGCAACCTTCTCCTTATTGGCGGTGATCTTGCGTAAGCTCTACATCTTCCCCTGTGGTCTCAATACTTTCGTTTAGTCCCAGCCACTTATCTATACTCAGACACCTGAAGTAACATAAAAATCAGAAGCATTGCCCATTCCATGATAATTTGGCTATTTGGTAAATCATCTTAGTTGATCTATCACAAATAACTCGGGTATACGCTAGATTAGTAAAAGTTCTATTTTTTTTAATCTCATCAGCATGCTATATTTGGAACGGACTGTTTGCCATGAATGCTGTGTCATATTTATTGAGCTTCTAGATCAATTCCTATATCGAGGGCCTTATGTTGAATATGATTTTATACAGGTATCCTAATCCATCTGCATTTACATATGAGAGCCGTCTTTTTCGACCCTTCGAATATGCTCTTCAGCCTCCGGACTGTTACAAGGAGGAGCATATAGCTGTAAATAAACCGGAACTGCCTGGCGGGGTTTCAACACTTGGGAAGTATGAAGGTCCTCAGTGTTTTGTCATACCTGGAAATCATGGTTAGTTTTCCGTACTTGTTTTGGGTCTGTGTTATTCCTTTTCTAAGCAGGGAGTTAGTTTCTGATACCTTGGCTGCTCTACTTTCAGTTACTAACGGTTTAAAACTTCCGTTTCTGAATGCCAATTAATCTTTTTTGGTCTTTCTGCTAGTACATATTTTCATGTGTTGTAACATCTTTGCTGATTACAGATTGGTTTGATGGGCTTCAGACCTTTATGCGCTACATTTGTCACAAAAGCTGGTTGGGTGGATGGTTGATGCCCCAAAAGAAAAGCTATTTTGCCCTTCAGCTACCAAAAGGATGGTGGATATTTGGTCTTGACCTTGCTTTGCATTGTGATATTGATGTCTACCAGTTTAAATTCTTTTCGGAGCTTATTAAAGAAAAGGTACCTTGCTTCTGAGTTAAGTTTTGGAGGAATTGAGTAATCTTGGTTTATTGTCTTGCTATATCCTTGACAAGTCTTGTTCATTAATACCTTTTCCCTGCATAACATTTTTGTTCATATTAATGCCCATGTAAGTGTGTTGTCAATCCCTTCGAGATCCCGCACGATCCCGCTATACTGGTGCGTTTTGGCACCTGGGCGGGATTGACATACCTATCCCAGGAGACATAGCATCCCAGGCGATCCCGGGCACGATCTCGGGAATCTCGGGCGGGATATTAATGTCGCATTTACCCTCAATTAAAACCTAGTAAATAACAAATTTCTAAAGTTCAAGCCGTTTTTTCTTTAGTTTCTGGCTTTCTGCGGGTTAATTGACTTTATATATATATATATATATATATATATATATATATATATATATATATATATATATATATATATATATATATACATACATACATACATATATAACGCGCGATTCCGCCATCCCAGTGTTTTTGGTCGGGCGCGAAGCAATCCAGGATTAACAATGCTAACCTTAAATGATCTGTAATAATTGCTAAAGTTGTGGTAACGAATTGGACGAGCTGTATGCTCTGTTTGCATGACTGGGGGTGGAATACTTGCATGTACTATTCAACTAAATTCATAGCAGGTACTAGGCAAATAGTGATAACTTGTAGGACTTGGTTAAGAGAGTCATAATGACTTGATGGTCCTTGAGGAATGATTGACTAACTGCATCTAGCAAGTTGGTGACCAACATTGAAGTAAAAAAAGTTCCTAAAAGGGGTTGTAATTTCGGGTGCCGGTTAGGATGTTGTAAGTGAAGTTGGACCAGTTATAGCCTTGTAGGTGCTTCCAAGATTCTGGATCTGTAACTGGATTTTCTTTGATTATATACAGTTAAAGGTAGTATCAATTAATAAGCATGGGTTGGATATATGTTGAATTTGCATGCATGCAAGTCTAGATTGAAGGTGTTTAACGACATGCGAGTAAATATTTTCTTGATATCTCATTTGCTAGGATAAAATCAATGCGCATTATGTCTCTGTCAATGGTTCTTACTCACACTCTGCTCTCCATGTTGCTTTTCTTTTATTTTTTTCTGGGTTAATGTTGTTTTAAGTGATTAATTTTATGTGGAAATCCAGGTAGGCGATCATGATTCTGTGATCATCATGACCCATGAACCCAATTGGCTTCTTGATTGGTACTGGAATGATATTTCAGGGAAGAATGTATCACATCTGATACGTGACCATCTAAAAGGAAGGTGCAAGCTCCGACTAGCTGGAGATTTACATCATTACATGCGTCATTCATATACTCCATCAGAGAAGCCTGCTCTGGTGCAGCACTTGCTTGTTAATGGTTGTGGTGGGGCATTTTTACATCCCACTCACGTCTTTAGTAATTTTGATAATTTATATGGGGCCTCCTATGAGTGCAAGGCATCTTATCCGTCTTTTGAAGACTCAAGCAGGGTATATAAACTGTTACATAATGCTGTAATGGTAAAATTGCATTAAAGCCCCAATGTTTTCCATTTGAGTGGTTTTCCCCTGGTATTTGATTTGCAACTAACTGCCCAAAATTCACTTTTTGTGCGATTTCCCCCTGATGTTCAAAATGGAGTAACTAACCACCTGACATGTCACTTATTGTGGGACTGTCTGTATGAGACCTCTATCTGTTCCATCAGAAGAATATCACTGCAAGTCTGCAACATCGGGGGCTAATTGCATAATTACTGAAAATTAGGGTGTTAGTCGTATTTTTTTTTAATGTTTGTGGGAAAATCGCTCAAAAGGCTAAGTTGAGGTGTTTAATGAAATTTTTTCGATACTAGTGCTCAGATTATCCTCTGCTGTCATTATCCTAATCGGCTATGGACAATTTTATGCAGATTGCTTTAGGTAATATATTGAAATTTCGGAAGAAAAATTGGCAGTTTGATTTCATTGGTGGCATTATTTATTTCCTCTTGACCTTTTCCATGTTTCCACAGGTAAAAGTTTTTCTTATATTACCATATACTCCTTTTCCATGTTTCCATGATTGATCAAGCAATGGACATGTTGACAGATGACTAATTGGTTCGCTCTCAATCTAGTGTAAGCTAGGTCATATCTTACAGGATAATACATTTACTGGTCACTTGAAGAGCTTCTTTAGCACAGCATGGGATGCTTTCATCTATATGCTTGGACAATCTTATGTGTCCTCAGCTGCTGCTTTCTTGCTGTTAGTTACTGCTGTAACTTTTGTGCCCTCAAAATTGTCTCGGAAGAGAAGAGTATTTATTGGTGTCCTCCACGTGTCTGCGCACCTGGCTGCCGCATTGATTCTAATGCTGCTAATGGAGTTGGGTATTGAGACGTGTATCAGGCATAAACTATTGGCAACCTCAGGTTGATACTTTGTTTGTTATAATATGGCATTCAGATTAAGTATGCATATTATTAGGCTTGTATATTTTCCATACTCTCTCTATTGATGCTTTGCTGTTGACATTCGTTGATTTGATCAATTGAACTCTCTTCGCAGGTTATCATACTTTATATGAATGGTATCGGTCAGTCGAGAGTGAGCATTTCCCTGATCCAACAGGCCTTCGGGCTCGTATTGAGCAATGGACATTTGGCCTTTATCCTGCATGCATTAAATATCTGATGTCCGCTTTTGATGTTCCTGAGGTACTGGTGTTCTTCAAATATACTTGGTCTAACCCCCCAAATATATCCTGTTTTACATTGGATTACTTGATTTTGCCTCCGAGAAAACCTAATACATAACTGGGGTGTATGTAAGATTTTTTACTTTATGAAGAATAGTAACTCTGTAAAATTATATACTAGTATAATGGGAAGTATGTGGAGATCATACTCGCTTTATGACTTTTACATCATTTTCTACCTTCTCAGCTTTCATAAATACCATGTTTCAGGTCATGGCTGTCACGAGGAACAATATATGCAAGAATGGAATGGAAGCCCTTTCCCGTGGAGGAGCTGTGATATATTATGCTTCCGTTTTTCTTTATTTCTGGGTTTTCTCAACTCCTATTGTATCATTGGTTTTCGGGAGCTACCTTTATATATGCATCAACTGGCTTCATTTACACTTTGACGAAGCTTTCTCATCACTCCGGATAGCGAACTATAAGTCATTCACACGCCTCCACATAACCCCCAAGGGTGATCTTGAAATTTTCACCCTGGCAGTAGATAAGGTAAAAATAAGTAATGCTAAATTTTGATCCTTTAACTACTGACTTTGAGTGTTCTAATATTTATATTTGTATTGTGATTCATAAGACTTCTGTTTGCTCAAGTATTTTCTAATTACTACTTGTGTTTCTATTTACCTTCTGTTTGTGCAGGTACCCAAGGAGTGGAAGGTGGATCCGAGGTGGGAGGGTGAGTCTAAACAGCCACCAAATCCTAGCTATGAAAGAAAATTTCCAAGCAAGTGGCGTTCAATCTCATCTAAACAAGATCCGGTGAATACAGTTAGGATTGTCGACCACTTTGTGATCGAACAAACTGTAAAACCTATTTCTGAATTGGCTAATGGATCAGTAACTCATTGATCAATGCCTGCCTTTCTTGATATTAGTATAAGTTAGTGCAAGGCTGTATCAGTATGCTAGCTATGAGAAGCAGCACTATTAGGGAAAGAAAAGTTAGGATAGAGTTGGGTAGGAAATTTGTAAGAAGTATATACGTGTAGAATCTAAGAAAATAGTGGAGATGAGGAGGAGAAAATCTCAGATCCAAATATCCATTATTCGATTTCATCTTCCTTTTTAACCGTGCAATATTCACATTAATTCAATAACGTATGAAGTTTGTGAAACGTTTAAAAATGACAAATTGATGAAGTTTTGTGGGAGGGAATTAGTATTTTCATTCCATCCGTTCCATTGATTTCTTCTCCTTCATGACTTTTTAAACATTTAAAAACCGTGCAAAAATCAAACACGAATAACTCATCTGGACGGAGGGGTATAATTGTTGCAAAAAAACAACAGTTGTATTCTCTGATTGCGATCATGGTCATGGGTTCCTCATTTGCAAATTGCAACGTTTGTAAGTTGCTGGAACAAGTTAATCTTTGGTAATACGGTACCATACATTTAAGCAGAGCATTATGAGAGTCAGCCTAGCAAAGAATAAATGAGTCAACGTAGCAAATAATAAAAGACATATGAACACCGGTATGTATCAAAAGCATATCAAGCAAAGATCTTTGCCGGATGAAACCTTTCAAGATGATTGAAAAATGAGGCTATGTACAAACTATCAAGGCCTTACAATTATAGTTTATTGTCTGATTTGATGTATTGTTCCTGTGGAGTTCCCTTGAGTATGGTCTGGACATAATCCCAATTCTCAATCTGTTCTGACAACTGACCACTATGAATCTTAACCTGAAGGCTTGTAAGATTTCTGTGTGGCAACTTCAGAAAATCTTGTACTTCTACCAATTTCTGCAACAAACTGAACATTATCAGCATTTTCACAGATGCTAAAAGTTTGGTTAGATTGAAGAAGGGAATTATTTTCTCACTGTTCGATTCGCAACTACATCTTCATAGTACAGAAGAATGTGTCTTGTGCTTTTGAAATATTCCAATGCCCGTTGAACCATTCGCTCTGCTGACCTCAAGTTGGATATAAGTACTGTTGTGTTAACTGTAGGCTTGTATCTTGCAAGTACTTTGGCCTGCTTAAACATATTCACAGGAAATGAAAACTGTAACTGTTCTCGATGTACCAGCCATCAGTGCAGTGCCAGATAATTTTGTGAAGAACTACCCTAAGATTGTAATCTAGGGAGAGGAGAAAGGATAGTACCTCGTGTGGTGAATGAACATGTGATTTGTGCGTTCCGTTCAAGAGTTTAACTTCCTTGTCATATTTGTTAGCAAGCAGGGAAACTATCCTCCGAAGATGGTTTCTTCTAAAGAGAAATATTAAAGAAACTCCTCGTCTTTGGAAGTAGTCTGCGATTTCTTCATGATACTTCATCAACCCCTGCAAACAGTGCCTAAGAATTACCAAAATTGCGAATAGTTGCCTAAATACTTGAATCGTAATCTTTGAATGAAACTTAAATGTATTACTCTCAGTTCTCAATTGATGTGAATGACTGTCATTCAGAGGATTTACAATTTACTCATAGACCGGAAAAATCTCCAGGCAAGTGGTTGTTACCTGATTCAACATCCATTTGAAACCCACAGCAGCTGAACACTCGTTCTTGGATGAACTGCTAAACCAATCAAGATCGTAAACTTTATCCAACGTGTCAAGAATCACTGAAGCATTACTTCTCCTGCCAGACCCTCCAATAATCTCCCCATTGGAGCTCAAGTTTGTATGACTGTTTAGCAACGTCTCGAACCATCCACTCCCTGATCTTTGCATCGATACAATGACAAAGAACCGTACAGGATTACAAACGCATTCCTGCCTGAATCGAAAATGAAGTCATCTCATTTCATCTATATATGAGATGTGGCACGTAAATATACATACAGAACAGGACGAAAGTTCTTAATAAAAGAACATACCTGCTAAATGTAACAGGATTGGGAAAGTGAACATAACGAAGGTCTTGTTCTTCTATATGAACATGTCTACATGACTTTCCGCGACGATCAATCACTTGGATTTTCAAAGGATTGGTCTCTCTGTATCTCCCTGTCTGCTTTATGCAGATTGAGAAGATGTATAATCCACATAGCGCGGCGAAAGCGACAACCACAGATCTCAGTATCAATGGAGACCTTTTAGGTGCTTTCACTTCCTAAACACAAGAAAATTATAAACCCTGAAACAAGTAAGCTTCAAGATGAAATTTTTAACGTTTCCTTTCTTTTTTCACAATGACACTAGTGAAAGAACATTACCTGTTGTGGTTTCCATTTGAGATCCTCCATGAAAATGGAGAAAAACAAGGAAGAAGAAGAAGAAGGAAAGGGAAAAATCAGAGCTTTTTCATTTGATGAGTTCTATTTATGTAGACCTAGAAAAATAAGGAGAAAGAAAGGATCTTGATTGAATATAAACCAAGTCAGAACATGATGATGAAGCATCCATGCATCATCATCAAAGAAAACACTTAAAAGTCAATTCATTACAAGAAATAAAAATTGTTTTGTCTTCAAGAAAATTGACCCATTCAAATGGAACATCAATTAGAACATGATGTTTAAGTTTTAAAAATATAATAATAATAATAAAAAAGAAGATAAATTTGGTTCACTAATTAAGCTACATTCCGTTTGGATGGGAAAACAGTGTCGGTTGAATTCCATATTTTCATAATTCATAGCAGATGTGTTAAGTTTATCTATTACTCCCTCCGGTCTTTGAATATTTTTTTTTCAAACTTTAATCGTAAATTACGCTCAAACTACACGATAAAAATAATAATAAAATTATATTATGAAAATAAATTAAGTATATTTTACTAATATAACTTTGTTTTATACTTTTTACGTGTAATTTATAAAAGTTCGAAAAAAAGTCTCCTTAGAAAGCTTTTAAAAGACCAGAGGTAGTATTCAAAAAGAAGAAGCTATTTAAAAAAATCAGCTAGTTAATTTATTAAACACCTTTATAAAAATTAACTAGCTTATTAACTAACCGGTTAAACTATCAGCTAGTTTTGTTACATAGAGTTATAGATTATGAGAAAAATGTTAAATTCTTTTAGAGTCGGAAATGAATAAATGGATAAATAAACACAAGTCGGGATTTATATTAATGAGGGAGTTAATGGACGGACTAATGTATTAAACAACATCAATAATATTTTATGAGTAGACATTTTACCACATTTTTATTGATGTTTTTGGTAAAATTTATACTGATTTTGGCTACGTCTATAATGTTCGTAGGCGCTTTAATCCTTTTATAGAATACAATCCTCAGATTTATGAAGGGGTCAATCAAATCTATTAAAAATGGTGCAAAATAGCATGAGAAAAGATTACAAAACATCTTGCATTTATTACTTATAGACAAAAATGCAGAGCATGTTAGTCAAAAATGGGTGGGAATAATGTTTATGAGAAATGTATTAACACTAAGTTTAGTCTTTTTAACTATAACGAGTGAAATATTACTTATACATTTGTTAACCAAAGTCAGTGGTGAGTAGATAGATTCTTAAACAAATTTGTAGCTATTCAATGCCCGCATATTAACATGTGATGTTAGCTTAATGTGACATTCTGACAAATGGATAGTTTTGGGTAGCTTCTCTTCTTTGCCGGTGAATAGTTTTATTGAAAGTACAATTCGATCGATGTGTTGTCGAGATTAGATTAGCAAAAGCGTGTGGGACATTTGATTAAAAGGGCTAACATCTGTCATATTTTAGGTAATTGCCATACTTTTGTAGAATAAAGCTCCTCAATCTTTTTTTCCTTTGCCAAACTTTTAGTTCCACTAGTAAACAAACTAGTGCAGCCGCGTGAGAAATGAATGAGTTATTATATCAAAATTATTTGTTTAGAACATAAAAAGTAAACTTTTAATTTAATTATAAATAAATGGTATTTGTTATATGAGTTATTAATAAAAATTAGTACTAACCCATGTCGTTGCCACTGCATGATTTACTTTTATTAGTAATAAAGTTGAAATAACATATATCCAAACAATAAATCATATCAAACAAATAAGTCAAGGTTCAATACATCAAAGAATCTGAAAACGAATGCAAAGTGGATGTATACAATCGTCGTATAAATATGTCACGTCACCAACTGCAAAACAAATATTATAAATGAATTAGCTAATATTTGAAATCAATTACTTGTAAACTACTTCCTCCGTCCCGGAAATAGCTTCCCACTTTGACTTTTTGTAATCAATTTTTTTCAACTTTGACTACAAATTAATCTTAAATTGCAAATGTCAAATGTTCAATTTTTTTTATATAATGAAACTTTAGGAACTAAATTTTCATTATATAATTTAATTGAATATTTTACATTTGCGGTTTAAGATTAATTCGTAGTCAAAGTTAGAAAAATTTGACTGCGAAAAGTCAAAATGGGAAGCTATTTCCGGGACGGAGAAAGTAATAGTTTAAATAAAAAATGCATTAATATAAGAATAAATTTTATTTTACACTATAACCTTTTTGGCCACTTTGAATTTACACCACAACCTTTTTTTTTTCTCACTCGACACTTAAACGTTAGTCAACACTTTGAGTCTACACAAAGGTTAAGTTTTTTTTCCAATCAACACCAAAACCTTGATGATAAATTACACCAACTACCAAAACCTTTTCAGTTCACCAGAAATAAATTATGTACAAAAGAAAAAGTATAAAAAAGATTGCTTGTATAAGAAGAAACATGTAATTAAATTATTTTGATGAGAACAAGTATAATCAGAAGAATTAATCGTATATAATATTGAAAGAGAGACATAATTGTGCGTGGCCATAGTTGCAAATTCTTAAGTGGCAGGATGTGATTTTTGATTGTTAAATATTTAATAGCCATTGTTATAAGAATAATACTAGAGAATCATAAAAATAGTTGTGGTTCCTTGAATTCTTGCAATATAGATGAGATGAGGGCATTAAATGAAAATATTTGGCACCTCCTTGATCTAATTGCAATATACATGATTTAAAAATGAAATTACATCTAATGTATGGCAAACAAAATACATATATGATATCTTCATTCTCTTTCTCTCTCACTCAGTTATGTCTCTCTTTCAACATTATGTACGATTAATTGTTCTGATTATACTTGTTCTCATCAAAATAATGTAATTACATATTTTTTCTTATACAAGCAATCTATTTCATAAATTTTCTTTTGTTTTTTTTATCAACAATGTTGTATATAATTTATTTCTAGTGAGCTGAAAAGGTTTTGGTAGTAGGTGTAATTTATCATCAAGGTTTTGGTGTTGATTGGAAAAAAAACTCAACATTTGTGTAGACTCAAAGTGTTGACTAACGTTTTAGTGTCGAGTGAGAGAAAAAAAAGGTTGTGGTGTAAATTCAAAGTGGCCAAAAAGGTTCTAGTGTAAAATAAAATTTATTCTTAATATAATGATAATATATACCTCAAAGATTCCTAAACACTTACTTGTAGACGACGTTGGTTGTTATGTCAGTTGAGTTTCCCTCCTCATCCAATGCTAAAACCTTGAGCCCCTTCTTGCCCGTAACTCTGAAAAATGCCACATATAGCTGACCATGGCTAAAAACAGGCTTGGGGAGGTAGAGTCCAACATGAGATAGCGATTGTCCCTGGCTTTTGTTTTTAGTCATGGCATAGTAGACGGATATAGGAAACTGCCTCCTCTGAAATCTAATAGGGAACTTGGTAACGTCGGATGGGGTGAGTATCATTCGAGGTATGAAAACCTTCATTCCAGGATTCTTTCCATGTATCGTCTTCGCCTCAATAACATGTTTTCCAATTGCAGTAACAATCAACCCGGTTCCATTACATACGTCACTGGACTGGTCTATGTTCCTAAGAAGCATAATGGGACAACCAACCTTAAGTCGAATGATATGATTTGGTATTCTAGAAGCCCTAATAGTGTTTAGGAACTCAATAGAATACACATCCTATCTATTGACGATATCATCTTCATTAGGACATATACTATCGGAACTCATGAACTCTGTGGCATCTCCAGGCAGGAGTGACATGATATAATCATTGACCTCCTGGACTATCTCATTAGTCGGAGCAAGAATAGCCCTATCTTGGAAGTATAGACCGTCACCGGAATGTTCCAATGTCCTCGGATATGTACTCTTAACTACAACATCAATGGTTCACCAGTCGAATGGATCAAAATATCCTCGGGCAGTTTGAATTTTGCCTCCCCACCATTATCACCACCAACTTCACCATCACCAACATTCAACAATCAATCCGCAAACTCCCTGATGCTCTCGATCTCAGCAAGTGTTCCGCCATACTACAATTAAATTACATGAAGTCGACATACATCATTTTGAAACTAAGCAATATAGAATTTAAATTGTCTAAACGATAATAAAATATAATAATCAATATATAATGCAATAAAAATACATGCATTCACATGTTCTTCGTTAGCTTTAACACGCGACACGAATTCCAAAGCTGCTTAGATGAGCAAAGAGAATGGTGGGCTATATCCTGCCTAATGCCCTTCGGTATGACGGGCAATATCTGTCTGAAATCACCACAAAAAACGACTACCAAACCACCAAACGGCTTGTTCGACTATTTACCACCAGAATCTCTCATAACATCCTCATGACTGCGATCAAGAGCCTCAAATCAAAACCGGTTAGAGAGCTGTCGGGGGTTATTCTACTGCACGTGGTAGTCTCGTCTACATTCAGTGGAATATTGAATCTTGAATGTGTAGTTCGACCCCCGGGAAGAAGTAGAGAAGCTATACCACTCGATGCGACTGGGAGAACAATGTTGCGTCTACCATGTAATGCAGAGCACAATGTCTTCCACAAAATGTCTTACCTGTCACACTGTAACCGTATAGAAAGAATACTCCACCATTTCTAGAATCAACAGCTTCCATGATAGTATGGTACACACACCTCTGCTCATCGGTGATAAATGGATACAATTGGATGTGCTACTCAATCATATCATCAACATCATACGACATTTCCTCGACAATCAAATTATTCATACCATTCTCTACGACTGCATTTTCGGGAACATGCATTCCTTCAATGTGACTCAGACTAAATCCATTCCGAGGGATGAAATCTTCTATCTCAGCCAGCTCAAAATTCTTCAATTGTTGATCATTGAGCTCCAGTCCTGTATTGGAAAATTGATAAATGATTTTAGAATATCAAATAATTGGCAGCATTCTTACAAAAAACAAAAGTGAAAAGGTAGGACGAAGAATTATACCGGAATTATTCAACTTTCTTCTCATATTGCACTGGATGTCATCCGACAGAAACTCTCATGTGCTCTCGCATGCACGGGCCTTGACATGACGTTATATTGGAGAAGCATGGAGAACAAATGTTAAAGGAAACGCCCTGATCCCCAAAAGCTGGCCTTCTTTATAGCATGGATATACTTTTTGTCGTCATCGAGCAAACCCAAAGCGTAGCATGCATCATTGTAGGTCGGGTGAACAACACCATTCACCGTCTAAACCCTCAAAGCATGTAGCACCCCTGATGTGATTCAACATTATCATCAGATAATATAGGGGGTCAGTCTTAATTGGGACATGGTAGATTCTTCCCACTTTGTTGTTGAACTGCTTCCTATCCCTCCACACTTTACCTCTAGGATCCCACACATAATATCTCGGGAACTCAACATATAGATACTTAAGTGTGCCGGGATTATTTTTTCTTGAATTCCATCCATTTAAGGAACTTAGTCTCTGCAACGGTATGCTTCTCCAGCAAGTCCGTAATCAAATCTCCATCCTTGAATGTGACTGGCTGCTCGCCCTCCATATGAAATAATAATTGTTCAACATGTGGATCTCTGTAATGTATATCATATCCCATAATACGCCATACAATCTCACATGCAGATATATAATGACAATCAACATAATCCTCCACCTCATTATCGACGATTAATTTTGCTCATATCCTATCGACACCCTTGTTGACGCACTTAAATAGATATTTGATTGAATTGGTCTTATTCCACCATTCAACATTTATGTGTGCCTGGTACTTCATCTGTAGAAAAGGGTTATACGGAATGATAAACTTATAAAAAATAATCCAGTCCATAAAATATAATCGCTTTTCTCTAGCAAATGCATGTTGTAGACGCTCAGAAATCTACAATCAAAATTAGGGTTAGAGATTGGGGGGCACCGACAACCTGGAAGGAAATAATAGCAAACAAAGATGTGAGATTCCGAGGTGACACCGGTGTGGTGCCGACCGAAGGGACTCCGACGCTCAAGTTAGATGACTGATAGAAGGAGTAATCAAATGACAGGAACAAAGAGGGAGAGATGGTGGCAAGCGTCGACTTATCCTGTTGGTTGAGTCGGTTCGGCTACGTGGTGGACGAACACCGACAGTGGGCTAGCTGACCTTACGGGAAGGAGCTAGCTGGCAGTTGTCTGACAGAGAAGGATGATGGCGGATGGTTGAAGGTTGATGATGGATGGTGATGAGCGATGGTGGATGATGATAGGTGACGGCTGATGTTGATCAGAGAGCTTGAGAGAGATGGAGGCGTGAGAGATTGATTGCTAGGGTTTGTTGCCCTCTACATCTCCTCAGCCTTCTCTATATAACCCACGTGTTTTGTTGCTCAGCCTGATGGATGGTTGGCTTTGTTGAGCAGTATGTTTTTGGATGATCACTTGGAAGTAAGATACGTCACGTGGAGTTTCTTTAATTGTAACCATGATATGCTGCGGAAAGAGTGGAATCGATCCTGCCGGAAAGGTTAGGGGTTAGGGGACCAGCTAGCCCCTTGTCAGGTCGGCGGATTGTAGTGAGAAAGCAATCTCATGGATATATGTAGTTGTACCTTCACCGAGGATGTGTATGCCCATCTTTCGTGGTGGTGAACATCAAGGAATGGAGACTAGTTGGGTGTCTCTCATGCTTCTGCAAGACGTTTATAGGGGGTGGGGGGTGGTGTGGGGCGTTTACCCGAACTGCCAGTCGGTTTAGATAACCGACTTGCCCCTAGTCAGTTCGGGGTGTTTTCAACAAAAGATCAACCTCGAAAGAACAAGTGTATCAAAAAAAGTACCTCTTTAGGTGGATGGCGTTCCAGCTGTTGGCTATCTGTCGTCCTTCCTTGGTTTCGAGCTTGTAGGCTCCGTTGCCTACTACCTTTGTGATTTTGTAAGGACCTTCCCAATTTGGTCCAAGCTTTCCAGCTCCTGTCTCCTTTGTGTTCTGGAATACCCTGCGTAAAACCCAATCGTCTTGCTTGAAAGTTCGTACGCGAATGTTCTTGTTGAAGTGTTGTGCAGCTTTCTGTTGGTAGGCGGCGCTCCGGATCATGGCTCTTTCTCTGAGCTCATCGACCAAGTCGAGCTCGTGTGCCAATTCTGCGTCGTTGGTCTGCTTGCTAGCCATTTTGTATCTTGCTGTGGGTAATCCCACTTCTATGGGTATGATTGCCTTGTCCATATGTCTCTTTGAATGGTGTTTCTCCAGTTGGAGTCCTTGGTGTGGTTCGGTACGACCATAGGACGCCTGGGAGTTCATCCGCCCATGCTCCTTTTGCTTGTTTCAGCCGTTTTTTGAGACTATTCATGATAGTCTTGTTGGTCGACTCCGCTTGTCCATTCGCTTGGGGATAGCGTGGAGTGGAAAATGTAAGCTTGATTCCCCATTCTTTGCAGAAGTCTTGAAACTCATAGCTTATGAACTGGGAGCCATTGTCTGTCACGATTTCGTAGGGGACTCCGTACCTGCAGATCACATGTTTCCAAATGAAATTTTTTACCTCTGTGTCACGGACTTGCTTGAAGGCTTCTGCTTCCACCCACTTGGTGAAGTAATCGGTTACTGCGAGCATGTACACTCGTTGGCCTGGTGCAGTAGGTAGTTTCCCTACTATGTCCATCCCCCATTTCATAAAAGGCCAGGGGGTGACGGATGGATGCAGCTTTTCTGGTGGAAGGTGGATGATTTGTGAGTGCCTTTGGCATGAGTCACATCTTCTCACAAAGTCTATGGCGCCCCTCATAGTTAATAGTACCTGCCGTGAGCGCGGTGTGCAAGGCTTGAGCTCCGTAATGGTTGCCACATTCCTCAAGATGCAATTCACCGTAACATGTCTGGCTTCATTATTAGTTACGCACCTGAGTAGGGGTCCTGAATAGGATCTCCTATAGAGTTGTCCGTCGAGGAGCGTGAAGCGGGCTGCCTTTGCCTTTATCCTCCTTGCCTCGCTTTTAACTTCTGGAAGTTCTCCATTGGACAAGTACAATATTAATGGAGTCATCCAATTTGACTCAGTTGTTATATCGGCCACTGTCTGGTTGGCGGACTCACCCTTCCATGTTGCAGGCCATTGTACATACACTACAGGAATAGTCATTGGTGATGTGGTTTGGATGGTCGCTCCCAAGTTGGCAAGGGCGTCTGCATGGTTGTTGTCCGTCCTTGGTACCTGTGAAATAGAGAATTCCTCGAAGGAGGACTGCAACTCTTTGACTAGCTGGAGATAGGCAGCCATCTTGGTGTCTCTGGTTTGGTAAGAGCCCTGCAATTGGTTAACTACTAACTGTGAGTCCGATTGTACCTGAATGATTTTTATGCCCATGTCCCGAGCTAAGTTGAGGCCAGCTATAAGTGCCTCATACTCGGACTCGTTGTTGGTTGCTTTGAATCCACATCGAATGGCCCTTTGGATTGTGTCACCGTCTGGCGAGGTAAGGACTATGCCGAGCCCACTTCCTTTGGTATTGCTGGAGCCATCGACTGAGAGCTTCCACTGCAAGTTGTCCTTCTCCTGTAAGCAAAATAACTCCTTTTCCGCTTGACCTAATTCGGTTGGGGTGAAGTCTGCTATGAAGTCTGCAAGTGCTTGAGATTTGATGGTCAAGGGTTGGAAGGAGACGTGATCACCGAGCTCGACCGCCCATTTGGAGAGCCTACTAGAGACTTGGGCTTGCAGGATGTTGCGAGTGGAAAGCGGTGAGGACTACGATTGGATGACATTGGAAGTAAGGGCGTAGCTTCCTCTTTGAGGTGACTAGTGCAAGGGCTAGCTTCCACCGGTTGTACCGAAGTCAGATCTAGTAAGGACTTGCTCACGTAGTAGACTGGGAGTTGGTTTCCATCCTCTTCCCTGACTAGGACGCCGCTTAGTGCTGAGTCGGAGACTGCGAGGTAAACAAACAGAGTCTCTCCGGCCTTGGGCTTTGATAGCACTGGAGGTGTGGTAAGGTAACGCTTGATTTGTTGTAGGGCGTCCTCACACTCGTCTGTCCACTGGAAGTCTTTGGCCTTCCGTAGGGTGTCAAAAAATGGTCGACACCTCTCGGAAGACTTGGGTATGAACCTGCTGAGGGCTGCTAGCCTCCCAGTCAATTTCTGCACATCTTTAACGCACTTGGGGGAGGGAATGTTATAAATTGAACGAATTTGATCAGGGTTAGCCTCAATACCTCTTCGCGTGACCAAATACCCAAGGAATTTCCCAGAGGAAACTCCAAACGAGCATTTGGCTGGGTTCAACTTCATATTATACCTGCGGAGGACTGAGAAGGCTTGGCGGAGGTGGTCGAGGTGCTGATCAGCAACCAAGGACTTGACCAGCATGTCATCGATGTACACCTCCATGGTGTCCCCCAGCATGCTAGCGAACATACGGTTGACCAGTCGCTGGTAAGTGGCTCCTGCATTCTTGAGTCCGAATGGCATGACTTTATAACAGAAGGTTCCTCTCTCTGTGACGAAGGCTGTCTTCTCTTGATCTTCGTGTGCATCGATTCTGGTTGTATCCTGAGAATGCGTCCATGAAGCTTAACAGCTCATGTCCTGCGGTGGCATCCACTAGCATGTCTATGTGGGGAAGTGGGAAGGAATCCTTCGGGCATGCTTTGTTGAGGTCGGTGAAGTCGATGCACACTCGCCATTTGCCATTCTTCTTCTTCACTACCACAACATTGGCTAACCAGTCCGGGTAATGTACTTCATGGATCGATATCAAGCAACTTTTGGACTTCTTCATTGATAACCTTGTTCCGCCTGGAGAACTTCCTCCGCTTCGTTCGATCATGGTAGTCTGGGTCGACTTCAAGTCTGTGGGTGATTACCTCTGGGTCAACTCCTGTCTGTCTGCATGTGACCAAGCAAAGCAGTCGTGGTGAACTTTGAGAAATGTGATAAGTTGCTCTCGTAGCTCTGGTCTCAACCTTGCCCCAATTTGAACTTTGTGATCTGGATGGTCTGGGTGAATCTGAACTTCATCGAGCTCTTCCATCCCTGGTTGGTCTGGGTCAATTGGGGGGTTGAGTTGCTGTAATTGCTATAATTCTGCTGCCTTGGGTTTCATGGCTTCCATGTAACACGTCCTCGCATCCCGCTGCTGCCCTAGAATCTCCTTCACCCCCCACTTGGTAGGGAAGCGAATCACCTGGTGGTAGGTTGACGGTACTGCTTTCATATCGTGAATCCACGGCCTACCAAGGATGGAATTATAGCTTGACGGACTGTCTACGATCAAGAACTTTGTTGGTAGGTTGATGCCTTCCGCATAGACAGGAAGGGTAACACTCCCAACCGTGTACTTCTTTTCTCCACTGAAGCCATACAAAGTTGTCGGCTGGCGGAGGATGGCGGTCTCATTTATTCCCATTTCTGTGAGAGCATCTAGAAAAATGATGTTAGCAGAGCTCCCATTATCAATGAGAACTCTCTTCGTAAGACAATTGGCAATAAGAATGGAAATTACTAAAGCGTCGTCATGAGGACTAATTAGTTGCTTAGACTCTTGGTCTGAGAAGCTAATAGTCAAGTCAGACGAAGAGGTGTCTGATGCTCTGCGAGCATCGAGCTCGGGCCTTACCGTTTGCCTACTGTGGCGCTTTGCCGCAGAGTATGAGACACCACTGATCTCTGATCCCCCAGAGATCACGTTGATTACCTTGTTGGTCTGAGGGGGCTCAGGTAGATCAGTGCCCTGCCGACTGGCGAGGGTCTTTTTACCTTTGTCAGAGAGGAACTCCGTCAAGTGTCCTCTCTTCAGAAGCTCAGCTACCTCCAATCGCAGTGAGATGCACTCTGCGGTTGTATGTCCGTGGTCTCCGTGGAACTCACACCACTTGTTGGAGTTTCTCTGATCTGGAGGTGTTCTAAGTTTTCCTGGCCACCTGACTCTGTCACCCATGCTCTTCATGATCGCTACACACTCCTCCGTTCAATCTTTGAGGAGTAACTCGGAGGCGGTGCTCGGGTTTCGTCCTCCTCTCTGTTGGATGGAGGGCGAGGTGGATTATAGCAGACCATGTCTTCTCTCGGTCACGGGCTAGCACGATAGTCTGAACCCTTCGCTCAACTCGTCTCAGCTTGGGCTCCTTGCGAACACTTTGGCTTGACACGTAAGGTCTGTTGGCATCATCCTCCTCCCATTTTATCTGAGCCCATGCTTTGGCGAGCACGTCTTCCATTGTTCGACAGGGGTACATGGTCAGCTCCTTGTACAACCCCGAGTTAGGTGGCAACCCCTTGCGGAAGGCGTTGACAGCAGTGTCCTTGTTGCAATTGGGGATTGACACCTTCTCCTTGTTGAATCTTGCAACGTACTCCCTGAGAGATTCGTTAGGTCTTTGCCGGACGCTATACAAGTCGTCCGACAGTTTTAAAAGCTTACGAATTGTTCCACAAAGCAGTCGACTAGTTGGGCAAAAGAGGAAATGAAATTGTTGGGTAAGTTGGTATACCATTGTAGGGCTGGTCCGATCGACGAACCAAACCCTTTGCACATGCATGCCATGGAGATCCACAGGGATGGCTATGGTGAACATCCTATGCTTGTATTATGAGACATGGTCGTCCGGGTCCGTCGTTCCATCATAGAGCTTCATGCTTGGGAAGGTGAACTTGGTTGGCATCTCCACCAAGGCTATAGCATCGGCGAAGGGAGAGTCAGCAAAGCTGTTGGGTAAGCTCTTCTTGATTGGTGCTGGCACTCCAGGGATTCTTTGGATCATCTCCTCCAGGCTCACCAGTTTGGAGGCTAGCTCCTCGTTGCTACTTCCGTGACCTGCAGAGAGGGTTAGCAAGTGATCTACCTGACTTGCGCTTTGGTTGCGTTGTTGTGGCGATTCGTCGTTCATCCTTGGGTTAGCACCTTCAAACGAAACCCTTCTGCTGGTGGTACCTTGAGTGATCTCAAGGGATGGCCTTGGCAGAGCGCTTACCACTTGAGAGACTGGAGTTACGGGAATCACCCCTTCCGTCTCTTCAAAGGTTAGCTGGCAAGCCTCAATCGTGTTGCGTGGCGGGTTCTCCACCCCAGTGCCATGAGTCAGTCGGCGAGACGAGGTCGCGTCCAACGTTGGAACCTCCTGGTGGACGACAGACTCAACCCTTTCCTTCAAGAGCGAGTTCTCCTGGCGACGGTAGCGGTTCTCGCCCTCAAGGAGCTTGATCTTCTTAGCATTCTCTTGCATCCGCCAAGGTTTTGATTCGAGTGACGCCCACCTCCTCTACCTCTTCCGTAGCGTTAAAAGTGCGTCATGATGGATTTCTTAGCGTGTCGCGGTTGCTACTGGATTACCTTTCTTGATAGCCGGGGCCCCACGGTGAGCGCCAAATTGTAGACGCTCAGAAATCTACAATCAAAATTAGGGTGAGAGATTGGGGGGCACCGACAACCTGTAAGGAAACAATAGCAAACAAAGACGTGAGATTCCGAGGTGACACCGGTGTGGTGCCGACCGAAGGGACTCCGACGCTCAAGTTAGATGACTGATAGAAGGAGTAATCAAATGACAGGAACAAAGAGGGAGAGATGGTGGCAAGCGTCGACTTATCCTGTTGGTTGAGTCGGTTCGGCTACGTGGTGGACGAACACGTGAAGGCTAGCCGACCTTACGGAAGGAGCTAGTGGCGCTTGTCGGCAGAGAAGGATGATGGCGGATGGTTGAAGGTTGATGATGGATGGTGATGAGCGATGGTGGATGATGATAGGTGACGGCTAATGTTGATCAGAGAGCTTGAGAGAGATGGAGGCGTGAGAGATTGATTGCTAGGGTTTGTTGCAGTTAGCATCTGATCATCTCTACATCTCCTCAGCCTTCTCTATATACCCACCCATCGTTGGAGTCTGCCCGCTAATTTCGGGGAGGTCGTTGGAACGGGTTGGACTGTGTCTCAAGTAGTTAGGAGAGTGATCGTAAGTCGGTTGCTTACTGACTGACCAAGTCCATCGAGCTACTGGAGTTGGTTAGTCTGTTAGTCAGGTGCTGACTGACAGAGTCAGTCATGCAAGGTCGGGCGGGCTAGGTGAGCTAGCTAGCTTGTCAACCAGCTGGAAGGTTGGCAAGGTCAAGTGAGCTAGTCAGGTAGCATGCAGACTGATTGGCTGGATGGATGACTCCGCTAGGTGGGCTTGCTAACCGGCCTTTGGAGTCTAACTCACGTATGAAGTCAAGACGGACTCATTAATGGATTGTGGGTTGGGCCGTAGCCTTGATGGGCCGATCCGTTAGTCTAGTTGACAAGAGCGAATTTTGGCCAATACACATGTGAATATGATGAGTGGAGTATAATCTCATACTTGTTATCAAGATTGCCACTTTTGTCATAGATGCACCAGTGTCACACCTCCTATACAGTGGATTGCCGTTCCCATCGAATATAGTACGCTCATTAAAAGACTTTGGGAATTTCTTAGAGCATTTCTTGACATAATGCATGCACGGTGAGGTCCGGTTGAGTGGTTTTGCACGGACCATGAAAAATGCGGATATAGCCTTGTACAACTCTGGATTGAGATCTTTATCCGGTATATCGGCACTGATGAAATCGTCTATAGAATCTGTAGACATAAACCCACAGTAGTATATGTGCATGTGGCAGTCCACACTTTTGGAATTCAATAGTGTACACGACTGCATAATTAACCGAGCAATAAACAAGTAATTAAAGTGAAATGATAAGAATACTTTTTAAATGAATATAGTGTAGGAGAAGTATGTATAGTATGTTACCTCCAATTGCCTTTCCAAACACATTTTCTGTCTTCAAGTCTCTTATAAGTTGGTCCTTTCATCTTGAAAACGCAACTCATAACGTCAGGCCTATCATCGGGTCGTAAACCATTTGACTCGACAAAACGTGTTATCTCTGGTCATTGGGATTGCATGTGAATGTGATGAATAGCTCTAGATATCCTATACTCTTGCATATGGCCATCATGTCTTGGAAATTATGTACCATATATCTTGGACCTCTAACAAAAGATGATGGCAATACAAATTGTTTTCCAACGTTTTCAGTTGGATCAATATCACCAGTTCTAATAGCATCGTCAAGCAATCTACACTTATCAGACCGCAATAATGGTTGGTTCCTCATGATGAAAGCAAGCTTTTGTGTTTCCATCATCATATAACCATCTACTATAAACTGTTTGAACAACTTTCTGCTGAGTAGTATGGTTTGAGCCTCATCAACACGATCTAAAATCCTAAATAATATAACTCCTTGATAGTAAGTGTGTGTCTGGCCCCCTTTGATTTATCATAGTGCAAAATATTCGTATGGTACCCATCTTCACCATATGGGAAAAGTAGGGGATACTGCATTGGAAGTTAGCTTGGATGCAGTTTTGAAATTCGCTTAAAATCACCATCTATTCGCTCCAAGATAATATCAAAGGGGTCCATATCGTATTCATCATTACCTGAGCATCGGTAAATAAAATATTGTTAGCATACATTATGGTAATGATGATATATATCATTATGAGGATTAAAAAAAAGTTGCCATTATTTAAACATACCAACAATTACTGCAGCAACTTCGGAACATGTTGGCAGATTATACATGCGCCCATTATGTGAACTCCTTCCAATGAGACATAACTTGACACCCTTATCAGAGCTCTCCTTAAAACGATCAACAACCATCCGAACATGCTTCGCAATTGGATTTTCGACATCTATCATATTCTTTAGATCTTCTACGATTGATGGATCAATCGCAAATGGACTTTTTGATATGCAAAGCAATATTGAATTTGAATCATATTATATAAATGATTACCTAGATTTTTTTAAAAAAATCCAATATCTGTAATAAAAATGACAGTTAAATAGTACCGGACAACAACAATTTTATTTTGATTATCCTCGCCACAATACATATAAAGCTGTGAAAACTTTGGAGATTTGACCTCAATTGGTAACAAACTACCAAGTCGATGATAATTATTACCACCAAGCCTAGCTATATATATAAGGACCATGACATTGTTGACTGAGTTGTCTTGGATGCCATCCATAGAAGTAAAAGAGTACATCATATTATAAGCACGTATGTGCTCAATATAATTATGACTCTTAATATGGCTATTTTGCAATAGATCATGTAGTAGTCGTGGAGGTTGTTTGAAGAAGGGTAGTTGTATTTTACCACGGCTACAATACAAACTAAATTCCGGACGACTCAATGGACTATTTTTAATCTTCTCGTCTAACCACATAAGTGCACTACAATACCCACACACATATGTGGGATCGTCCATGTCTTGGTAAGCTACACAACAACTAATATAAATTTCGATTAACTTAATAGTGTGGGGCAATTTTTTTTATTATAAGTGGAATTGAATGATAATAGAAAAGTTACCTATCACTGAAATGCCACTAATTCTCCGAGTAACCATGTCCTTTTTTTGTTGGCTCTTCTTCACTGCTATCTCTAGTGATTCCTTGTATTTCTCGGCAGGTGATTGCTCTACATGCATATCTCTCCGCACATTGAGAGTATATTTATCTAGCAACTGCTCAATACGTTTTTCAGCAAGATGTATGCACTCTTCAACCTCCGGAGGTACACTTATCCCTACATGAAGGAATAAGATATGAAGTATGTATTGTTAATCACTAAATTTTCTTACAATTAATTCTTCGAATTAAATTGATTCAAGAATAATTTTTTTAGTACGTAATTTAAATTTTAAAAAAACACTAATTAAATGTAGCCTCTTGGGTCTTCATGATACATAAAGTAATCAAATGGATGTGACTTGAGATGTCTTCTCATATTCAGCGTAAATCGTCTGTTCAATTTATTGAACCTTGTAACTGCTTTGTAATCTTCATCGATATTCCCTAATAATATTATAACAATTAATATATGAACCACACTTTCATATAGTGTGAAAGGTAATACCATCTAATTATATCTAATTATATAGAGTTGAAATTATAAAAGTCTTAATACCATCTAATTATATAGAGTTGAAATTATAAAAATCTTACTCGAGGAACGCTCTTTACTGGACGTATTAGCCTCGCTAGAGAAGTGCCTTCTAACTTCATGTAAAACATCTCGTCCTACACTTAAGTGTTTGCCTTTCCTAACTGATGTAGAGCCCTCTGGAATATCACGGACATTGATGGAGTCAAAAACTCGTTGCCATGGACTATAATAAATACATTAGTTTAACATTATCTATAAGAAATTCCAAGGTTGTATTAAATTGATTAGAGTTTGTAACTCGTGTAAAATTTTACCATTCATTACGCAACTGAATGGAGAGGACCTTGGAGTGAGCCAATTGCTCTAAGCATTCAGACATTTATGAATACCATCATATTTAATTGTTCTAACAGGATCCGTCTGACTTGGTGAAATAATTGAACATAAATATTGAAAGGGATTAATGTACAATTAGATAGTCATAATTTCAACGATCGATAATTATTCATATGTCATTTACCATTGGTAATGTCGCTAAAATGTGATATGACATTTTCACTTGCTTGAGCACTTATCTTCACATTTTGACTCGACAATGCTGATATGTTTTCTGGTGTAGTTGGAATAAAAAAGAAACGTTAATAATAGATAGCTACTAAAATGTCAATTGCGCGTTTTACTAGTAAACAATACATTGGAAAAATCATATTATTAGGCAGCGTTTGTTAAATCGATAACTCAAATACCTTTTTACTGAACACCCGTGTTGTACGTATCGAATCTAACCAAATTTGATTATGTATTTGTTGATAAGTCACTAACCCATTTGTGATATCACTGACAGATGGAACGTCTTGTTCAATCTAATTTAATTAATTTATATTTATTGTTATTATCCATTACATAAATCTAGATTCATATCTAAACTAAAATTGAACTAACTAATTTTGAATAATCATTCAAAAGTTATTTTGAAAATTTTGTCGAATAGCTAACCTAACACAATAACTATTTGTTTTACTAATTCATAGAGGAGAAGAAAGACACTGCAAATGAAGGAAAATATTCGGCTGACTACTGGAGTTTGCAGTGAGGACTGGTATTTGGGCCTGGGTCTCAACCTTTTGGTATTGCCTTTGTTTTTTGGTCTTGTTTCTATAGAACTGAATCAGAATTGGTTTTGTAAGAGAAAACTACTGGTGTTCGAATCCATTTGGTCATGAATACAATTTAATATTAAAAAAAATGAAGGGTCGAATAAATTAAGTATTTAGGTTAAATCTTTCAATACCTAATCAATCAGATTAGACATGGGTCCCTTATTAAGTATTGAATTCTACGCTGACTACAACTAATTAGATAAAATTGACAATTTTTATATGATATGACACAACCATTAACATCTCTAGCTGAGGTTAGTAATTCATTGTTTGAGCTTAAACTTGAAACTCTGCAGTATTAATTAATAGTTTAACTCTACTGTTTAATTCAATAGCAAAACAATACACTTTTTATTTTAACAGATTGATATAATCAAAAGCACACTATTTATTACAAAAGGAATTAATCAAATTAAGAGCAATTGGAAAATTACAATATTACTAAAAGAATTAATAAAATAACATATGCCTAATATGCATGTACGCCACCTTAAGGTCAGCGACACATCTGGGGCAATCCTTTTGGATAATTTGTCTGGCTTCGAAATGCAATATCCATTCTTCGCCGTTCAAGGCACAGAACATCGAAATCTCGAGGTAGTTAGGATTCTTCAATTTAAGTTTAGAAAGTCTAAATTTCAATTCACATCTGCAATTGCTGAGATATAATGCACCATCAGGCTGGGCTTTCAACTTAGAGAGTCTTTCTATCCCATCTTCTCGGATGTTATGATTTTCGCTAAATAATTTCATGTAATTCAAGTAGTAATGGCCTTCAGTATGCTTATATGTGATGGCTTGGGTATAAGTCCCCCAACCACTTAGAGATTGCTCCTTAAGTTGCTTCACACACAATGACTAGGATACCTTTAGGTAAGAACCACCACACTCTTAAGAGCCAACGTGTAAGAACCCGAGATCCTAAGCTTCTTCAAGATGTCTTCTTGGTAAGGACCTGAGGTCCTAAGCTTCTTCAAGGTGTCTTCTTGGAAAGGACCTGCACAAGTGACTTGGAGGGGGGGGGGGGGGGGGGTTAGGACCGTAGACCCGGTTTGCTAAGTGTCAAACCGGTCTGAGACTTTACTCGAGAGAGACTGAAGAGTCTGGGAAGAAGGCTTGACTTACTTCGCGTTATGAGGATATGTCCCATGTTTATAGGTTTCCCTTGAGAAAGGGAGGACTCACAAGATCACGCCAAGTGTAAGGCTCAGATTGCGACAACAATGCTCTATTAGGCCCATGCCCCATTAAGGAGACTTAACCCATTTCCCTTTTGGGCTTTCGAGGGTAGTTTTGTCTTTCCTCGAGAGATTAGAGACTTCTGATGTCCGCTTCGGACCTTCGTCCGAAAGGGTAGGTCCGGAGCAATGGTCCGAGGGTAGGTCTGGAGCAATGGTCTGAGCAGTACTCACTTGAAAGTAAGGTAACTTAAACAACCTCCTAAAGTACTGTGGTTCGGACCTTGCTAGCCTCGGACACTGCCTTCTCTCT
Organism: Plantago major; assembly: GCA_026545765.1. Lineage (NCBI taxonomy): Eukaryota > Viridiplantae > Streptophyta > Magnoliopsida > Lamiales > Plantaginaceae > Plantago > Plantago major. The sequence continues at coordinate 33,142,889 of CM048839.1, forward strand.
TGGTGCCAGTTCACCTGGTTCCTTATGAGGTCCGAGTCATACGTCCGAAGCAATGTCTCTGGGTTAGACCATCTTGTCTTGAAGGCCAAGGTTCTCATTGCTCATTCCGGGAAGGTCAAGGGTCGGACCTCTTGGTCGGACATTGAGCCTCTTGTCCATAGACAGTTTGATACGACTTGGACATAATTCTGTATCAACATATGCCTCCCTAGTTTCCAAGTATCTTAGTAGAAGATAGTTGTGGAACTATAGTGTCCGGGGAGCTTAGAATGCCTTTGACGCATTGGACATATTTATGTATCAACATATGTCCCCCTAGTTTCCACGTATCGTAGTAGAAGATAGTTGTGGAACTATAGTGTCCGGAGAGCTTAGAATGCCTTTGACGCCTTGGACATATTTCTGTATCAACATATGTCCCCCTAGTTTCCAAGTATCTTAGTAGAAGATAGTTGTGGAACTATAGTGTCCGGGGAGCTTCTTTGTGCAATCGATCTTGTGAGCTTTGAAAATTTTCCTTATCCGTGTCCTCTCTTGTCTTTCCCCTATCTCCCCCCTTTCTTACAGTCCGAGACGAGACGTCGCGGACTGTAGGAAAAGAGGTATTTATAAGCGAGATAGGGTTAAACGTGAAGGCTTAGGACTTTGGAAATTTTTGTTGCTCGGATGTGCATATCTGAGGTGCCATGTCGGCTAAAATTTATCGTTCGGATGTCGGATCCGAGGAATCATTTTTACGGGTAAAGAGCCATAATTAATATGCCAGACGCGGCTTGTCACTTCACCGGATGTTGTGATGATGGACGAATGGACTTTAGTAAAGAGCCATAAATTGACTTTAAGTAGCATCTTTCTTCTCTTCCATCTTTTTACTAATACTAGTAGCTATCTTCTCTTCCAACTTTTTACTATAAATAGTAAACTTCCATTCCCAATCACCACACCTCGCAGCTTCTCGTTCTTCTCATTAAAAGTCAGGCCATCGCGCTTTACAGCTCTCTGGTCCGGAACTCCTTTACTCGCTTTTTCTCCGAAGCTTCTTGTTTCGGTTTCGAGTTTCGTTCGAGGCGAGTGTCCGCAGATCCGGGTCTGCTACAGCCCGAGCTTTTTTGTCCAGAGTGCTCGGAGCTTTTTCGGGACATCAAGCTTAGAGCTTATGCTGCCCGGAGCAGCTCTGCCCGAGCCCATGATTTTTCGTTTAATCCGGCTCTCATGTCCAGATCCGGTTTAGTTGTGTTGTACTGGATCGGCTATTGTAGCTTCAAAGCTCTATGGTTGTTAAGTCCGTCTGGATCTGTCAGTTGTTGCCACCAGAGCTTTAGTTCAGTATCTCTGTTCTGTTACAGAGCTTAATGTTGGAGTGCTTGATGTTCCGAAATAGTGTTGTGCCGGATCCGTTCAGTCCGAAGCTATAGTTCAGTTGCTTCTTGTCTCGCGTTTTGCCATTGGCGATGTCGGTCCGAAGGTTATAGCTTTGTCACAGCCCGATCCGCTACTACAGTTCCGTTCGAGCTCTTGGTTTCGGATCTGCACCAGTCCGAAGTTCAGCTTTGTTCCGAGCTTTGCTGCTTCAGATCTTGTGGCGAGGGATTTTTTTTTTGCGTGATTTTGGCCCGGCTCGGATTCGCCATCTCAGTACGAAGTGGGTTGTTGCTTCGAGGTTGTGCTCTGAAACTGATATGGGTCTGATCTGAGTCTCAGATCTGGTCGGTCTCACGATTTTATTTTGACTCGTAGTTTGGTTCCATTGTTGTTCTGTCCGAAGCCGCGCTACAGTCCGAATCTAGTTTCAGGTCTGTTGCAGTGGTTCTTAGTGACTGCCTGTTCTGTTCAGTCCGAGGTAGCACTCCAGATCTGAGTTTTGCTTGCTCCATCCAACTCCTTTTCTCTGTTCCGTGACCTTAGCTCTGAAGCGCCACAGATTCAGATCTGTTCGCAGCACAGCTCTGTATGATAGGAGTTCACAGTCCGAGGCACTACCTTTGTTTCGATCCGTTGCTCTGTTTTGGTTCAGTTCGTCCAAGGTGCGGATCTGCTCCGGATTTGGTCAAAGTAATCTGTTTGCTTTTTTATCAGAATAAGCTGGATCTCTCTCTTCTTGTTCTTGTCCGAAGCGTGCAGTCTGGATCTGCTACAGTTCCGAAGCGTTTTGATGTTGCTCGAGTCCGTGAATTTCGAGGTGAGAGTCTACAAGTCCGGATCTGCTACAGTTCCGAAGCGTTGTTCTGTTCCGCTCCTACTGGTCCAGTCCGAATCTATCCCGAGCTTACTGTTGTGCTCCGAAACTGTTCCGAATTGGTGCTCCGAAACCGATAAGTCTGGATCTTGCTCAAGCTCACTGCGTCGTTCCGAGTTTAGTTAACTATTTTGCAATGAGAATAACTTTCTATTCAACATTTGTAATTCGCAAGAGTGATGTTGTTGTTCTGTCCTTTGGATGTGTAGAATTTAACATAGCTTCAATTACATCTCCTTTATTTCATACAAAAAGAGTGCAACTGTTGTCCGAAGCTTGTTTGAAAATGTCTTCTTCTTGTCTATTCAACACTTGGTGTTCGCGGAAATTGTCATCATCCATATATGATGTTTTTAGTGCAAGGAAGTGACGTACTACCTTGACTTTAACAGTTTGATAGGTTTATGCACTTATATCGAGCCACGTGAGCTAAAATAAGCCCATCTTACTTTTAATGGGTACGGACGTATCATTGCTAGGCTAGGGCATGTGCCGTCCTGAGTAGACTTTTAGCAATGGTGTAGTAGTGCTTCGGAAGAAGATCCGAGCCAAGACCAACTTGTATTAGCTACTTAGTGGGATTGACATAACCTCTTTCGTACATTCGAAGGTCTTCTGTTGTGAGGCGTCCGATCCGGAGTTTGTCCGGTTCTAGGCTAGCTTCGGATGTTAGGCTTCCATTTGTCTGTTTATTCAGTAAGAGTGATTGGACATGTGGTGAGGTCGGGTCGGACTGAGTAGATATGAAAGGACGTAGGATAGAGACGCTTTTCGTTAGTGGAAAGATCCGGAAGCGTACATCCGAATGGACGAGAGTCAGTGTGAGAGGATAACTCATCCATCCGTAAGAGGGATGGGGTGTTATCTCTTTACGACAACCGATTTTTCGGGATGGTCCGAAGGAGGACATCCGAACGGACAAGAGTCCATGTGAGAGGATAACTCATCCATTCGTAAGAGGGATGGGTTGTTATCTTTTTACACAACCGGTGTTGCGGGATGGTCCGAAGGAGGACATCCGAACGAACGAGAGTCCGTGTTATGCCGAGACGGTCGGGCTTATATTGAAGTACTTATGCCGAGACAGTCGGGCTTATATTGAATTACTTATGCCGAGGCGTTCGGGCTTATATTGAAGTACTTATGCCGAGGCAGTCGGGCTTATATTGAAGTACTTATGTCGAGGCATTCGGGCTTATATTGAAGTACTTATGTCGAGGCATTCGGGCTTATATTGAAGTACTTATGCCGAGACGGTCGGACTTATATAATTTCGTGGGTGTCCGACCCCCTTATCAATCGCAAACATGTCCTTGACGAATCATGTACGCTTGTAGTAAATGAAGTATTGATAAATAATGCGTGCGTGCATGATGAATGAATGAATGAATGATGCAATGGATGTGAATGTATGGTAAATGATGATTTCAAGTTAAGTCAGAATCCTTACTTTTTCATCGAAAAATGTAGAGCATTATTTTCGGTTCTCCGTTTTAAGAGAAGCCAATGAAATTGGAGATCGGGATTCGAAATAAATAAATCCCAACCTTTGAAAGTATCTCCTAGCTTTTAAGCTTATGGAATTGGCCTCACTTTTGCTTGTGAAGCTAAAGGTGTAAGATGCTTGTCCTAGCCACTCTGGTGGTAGGAGACTTGTCCTGGCCACTTTGGCGTTGGAGACGGTCCTAGCTACTTTGGAGGTAGGAGGCTCTCTTAGCCAAATTGGTAGCACGTGTTGGATGTTCGTAGAACGATGAGTGTCTTACTTAGTTGGTCCGGAGGACGCAGTCTGAGCTTAGGACGCGATCTCTAAGACATGGTCAAGGACCCGCTCCGAGGATATGGTGAGAACATGGTCCGAGGCCACGGTGAGGACCTGCTCCGAGGAGATGATAAGAACCGGGTCCGAGGACATGGTAAGAACATGGTCCGAGGCCACGGTGAGGACTGGGTCCGAGGAGATTGTGAGGACCGGGTCCGAGGACATGGTAAGAACCGGGTCCAAGGACATGGTAAGAACATGGTCCGAGGCCACGGTGAGAACCTGCTCCGAGGAGATGGTGAGGACCTGCTCCGAGGAGATGGTAAGAACCTGGTCCGAGGACATGGTGAGCACATGCTCCGAGGAGAAGGTGAGAACCTGCTTCGAGGAGATGGTGAAGACCTGGTCCGAGGAGATGGTGAGCACATGTCCGAGGCCATGGTGAGAACCTGGTTCGAGGACATGGTGAGCACATGCTCTGAGGAGATGATGAGGACCTCCGAAGAGATGGTAAGAACCAGGTCCAAGGACATGGTAAGAACATGGTCCGAGGCGATGGTGAGAACCGGCTCCGAGGAGATGGTGAGGACCTGCTCCGAGGAGATGGTGAGCACATGTCCGAGGCCATGGTGAGAACCTGGTCCGAGGACATGGTGAGCACTTTCTCCGAGGAGATGATGAGGACCTCCGAAGAGATGGTAAGAACCGGGTCCGAGGGCATGGTAAGAACATGGTTCGAGGCCACGGTGAGAACCTGCTCCGAGAAGACAGTGAGGACCTGGTCCGAGGCCATGGTAAGAACCTGCTCCGAGGAGATGGTGAGGACCTGCTCCGAGGAGATGGTAAGAACCGGGTCCGAGGACATGGTAAGAACCTGGTCCGAGGAGATGGTGAGGACCTGGTCCGAGGAGATGGTGAGGACCGGGTCCGAGGACATGCTGAGGACCTGCTCCGAGGAGATGGTGAGAACCTGGTCCGAGGCCACGGTGAGAACCTACTCCGAGGACATGGTCCGACCTTATCCGGCCTTAGGGAGGCTAGGATATGGTGCCTAGGACGAGGTCCGAGGATTGTCCCTAGGGCGTGGTCCTATCCTGCCTTCCTTGGATGATTTTTGCCAAGTGCTCCACTGACCTCATCTTCTTTTGCCTTCTCAAACCTTTTTAGGAAAAGCGTGATGATGTCCACCTAAGACTTGATGGAGTCATCGGGTAAGAGTGGTTGAGAAGGTAAGAGCCTTCATGTTATCATTCAGACCATTTGACTCCATCCGGCTCTCATACCTAGTTAGATGACCCACAGGACAAGTATCACTCGTCCTCTTCGCATGAGAGGTCTCCCTCGCGGCCTAGGAGCTGAACTTCTTACTGCTGCAGTAACGGTTCTCGCTGATCTTCTTGGTCTTTCCATTGCTGGAAGAGTACAGAGCTTCTTGTAACGCTTCCCACAGATGGCGCCAAAATGTTGAGGATATAAGTCCCCCAACCACTTAGAGATTGCTCCTTAAGTTGTTCCACACACAATGACTAGGATACCTTTAGGTAAGAACCACCACACTCTTAAGAGCCAACGTGTAAGAACCCGAGATCCTAAGCTTCTTCAAGATGTCTTCTTGGTAAGGACCTGAGGTCCTAAGCTTCTTCAAGGTGTCTTCTTTGAAAGGACCTGGACAAGTGACTTGGATGGGGGGTTAGGACCGTAGACCCGGTTTGCTAAGTGTCAAACCGGTCTAAGACTTTACTCAAGAGAGACTGAAGATATACTCTGTATAATAGTCGGGAAGGTAAGAGTCTGGGAAGAAGGCTTGACTTCGCGTTATGAGGATATGTCCCATATTTATAGGTTTCCCTTGAGAAAGGGAGGACTCACAAGATCACTCCAAGTGTAAGACTCAGATTGCGCCAATAATGCTCTATTAGCTAGGCCCATGGCCCATTAAGGAGACTTAACCCATTTTCCTTTTGCGCTTTCAAGGGTAGTTTAGTTTTTCCTCGAGAGATTAGAGACTTCTGATGTCCGCTTCGGACCTTCGTTCGAAAGGGTAGGTCTGAAGCAATGGTCCGAGGGTAGGTCTGGAGCAATGGTCCAAGCGGTACTCACTTGAAAGTAAGATAACTTAAACAACCTCCTAAAGAACTATGGTTCGGACCTTGCTAGCCTCGGACCCTGCCTTCTCTCTTAGTGCCAGTTCACCTGGTTCCTTATGAGGTTCGAGTCATACGTCCAAAGCAACATCTCTGGGTTGGACCATCTTGTCTTGAAGGCCAAGGTTCTCATTGCTCATTCCGGGAAGGTCAATGGTTGGACCTCTGGGTTGGACATTGAGCCTCTTGTCCTTAGACAGTTTGATACGACTTGGACATATTTCTGTATCAACAGCTTTATTCATCAGTTTGAATGCGTCTTCTTCATTTTCTTCAACGAAATATTCATCATGTATAATGAGTGGAAATTAGATAAATGTTGAATACTAAGAAATATTAAAGTTAATTATAATATTTCTAACCAAAGATTGTCGCAATATCGTTTCTAGATTGTTTGTTCTTAGGAGCTTGAAAAGAAATCGTTTAGGAATGTCAAACGATGCATCAATGCGTATCTTCTTTAACACATCCTTATGTTCTCCAAGCTGGTTAAGAATCGTACAACTGTCCAAATATTAATACGACATTTGAATAAATGTACTATGTTAACAAAAGTGATGAAACTAACAAAACATACCTCATTTTCGAGTGCCCATACCTTTGTCGATGTAGACGCAATGGTGGAGATTATAACAATTAGTATATCATGTGGTAGTTCAAATAAAGACATCATTTTCATCATTTTTGTTGGTTGAGCTCGAGTCATTATGCCACCTCAAATAAATACTGAACGCTTTTTTTATAAATTTCAGATGGAGCAACCTTTCAGAATAAAGGATGTAATGGCGCTACAAACGGCTTGAGTAATCACGCTACTGATAATGCAGTCGAACATATAGGAGAAAATGAATAAGAATAGGGATTTTAAGTTTATCATGAACATCTTAGGTTTTTTTTTTTTTTTTTTTTTTTTTTTTAAGATCTCAAGTCTGTCACTTTCTATGTTTTGAAACTGATTCGGACGTTGGCCTACCTCTCGTAGGAGTGCTCAACCGGCCAACTCGGCCAACCTATAAATCTCTGGATATAATTTTCCCGTTTTACTTCACCCTTTATATGGGCCTGCCCACACCCAAAGTCCAAACTAGATGGACCTGCCCAACTCCTTACATACAAGCCCATTCATCAAGCAAACAAAAGCCTTCCTCTGTACAAAATTAGGGTCCACTCACATCATCCATCTGTGGCTATTCACTCGATCATCTGCGCGTCTCAGCTGTATTAGCTTCCAGCCATGGTAAATTGCTCTCCCATATTCATCAATATTGTCAATCCACTTGAATGATTAACTAATTTTTCTTGCTTTTCAAATCATCTCCGAGAAGAACCGCAGAGAAATCTCCAAGTACCTCTTCCAAGGTAACTTCTCCTCTCCTGTTTTACACTTTAGTTTTTTTTTTTTTTTTTTTTTTTTTTTTTTTTTATATAAAAAACCCGGTTGGAACCGGTTTTTTACCGGTTTCGCCGGGTTTTTGCTGAAACCCGATTTTTTCCGGTTTTTGGGGGTTTTCGGCCCGGACCCCCTCCGGGTCGCGGTTAAACCGGGTCGACCCGCCGGGTTTCATAACATAGGTCACTTTATTCAAATCCTGAACATCTTAGTTGATAATCTGTTGGAGCTGTTTAGATTATTTGATATCATCTCCAATAAAATAGGACACCTAAAAGATTAGTTACTCACAAAATATCAAAATATTATGTTTTGGAGTTAACATAAATTTGTTTCACCAAAATCATTAACCTTCCGACTTTAGGATAAGAATCGAAAATCCAAATCCTAAGAAGAAAAAAAAAAAAGACATATCTGATCTTCTATAACACGTTAATTTAGTTGATCTCATTTAGTGAAGATAACTAAACTAAACTTGATTTTTGGATTGTTAGGAAAATTGAACAAATTAATTTCCATAAATAAGATTGATAAATAAATTCATTTTTTAATTTTTGAAATGCAGAATGGTGATATTTTTTTTCGAAATATACTATTTACTAACAATAGATTTTTCTTGTAGTAATTAAGACATGGAATAGTAAAAATAGTACTAATGTTTTTACTAAAATTATCAAATAGGCTTGGTTTTAAATACATTTTAATGAGGTTGAATTTGCCACACAGGATTTTGTGCTATGTGGCATATGTCTTCTTTGAATTAGCCTCCCACTTTTTATATATATATATATTGATTAAATTTTATTGATTATCTAAGAGGATAGTGGGGGTTAAAAATGAAATTCCATTGAATTGGACCATACCTTAATAAGCTACATTTGTCGGACTAGTAAGGTGCCAATTTTACATTATAGAGTAAGTCTCCTGAGGGACGGTCTCTAGATAATTTATCTAGAGACGGACCTATATTATCAACAAATTATCAATGTTATTAATCAAAACATCTATGTTCTCAACATTGATGTTTTTTTTTCCATATTACAACAAGACTTATTTTGTTAACAACATAGTCGTTTTGATTAATAACATGAATGATTTTAGACATTGTGTACATTATATTATACTTGGGTTTTTAGAACACTAATCTTTCCATGTGAACTAAGATTATTTAAGGGTTGATTACACTTTATTAGATTGTGAAATAAAGTTAAGTTCGCTACCTGAAATTAGTCAAGTAAGGATGAAGCTCTAGGAATTTTGCAGAATAATACGAGGATGAAGCTGTAGGACTAATTCTAAAAAATAAAAACCAAAACATAAACACAGTTCTATGAGAGATGGTCTCAATATAACTTATCTAGAGACATCCCAAGTAGCCCTGCAAATTTCATGGTCTAGTTTGTGTCCACATCCACTCATGTGGACTTGGATCAAGTCCAATTCATATCTCACTTTGTGGATCTAATGTGGACTGGATCTGGATCCAATCCAGATTAAACTGGACCAATGTTGGTCCAGATAACGGCAAAGTAAAAGACTAGAGGGGGGGGGGGTTGAATAGTCTTTTAAAACTTTTGTCGATAACAACTATTTCTCAGATATCTGAATAGATATCTGATACTTAGAATCAGAGTTCGGAAGACTTAATAAAGATAAGTGCAGAAACAGTTAATATGTGTGTGTGTTGCTGAAATGTAAATACAGAAAGGTAAATAACACAGCAAGTATAGTGGTATCTGGAGGTGGCGTAATCCTCCAACTAATCCACTTCGGTCTGTCAGAGACCTAGAATTCACTAGAACAGATAATTGAGTTCTCCTTACAATAATCCTATTCTAAGATTCTTAACAATTGGTTCCCAACCAAATGTTCCCCCTGAGTTGTTCCCCGGCTTTCACAGCCAAGTACTTCCTGTACTCAGAAACCTTTGAGTTATTCCCTAGCTTCCCAAGCTAAGTACTTCCTATACTTAATAACCTTGGAGTTATTCCTTAGTTTCCCAAATCAAGTACTTCCTATACTCCGGTAACCTTGGAGTTATTCCCTGATTTTTCAAACTAAGTACTTCATGTACTCCACGTCAGTTATGGTGTTGGTTTTTGGTTTGAGTTGTCAGATGAGCTTCTTAATAACTTTTCAGTTAATCAGATAGCTCTGTGAATCAAGTTACTTAATACAATTTACAGCGTATGGTATCTTGTTCGATTTTACTGACTCAAGTCTTATGATATCTGTTCAAGAGAATGAATCTCAGATAGTTGATCCTTTAATTCAACTCCTTCACAGATAGCTTTGCTTGTTTAGGATCAGGACACTTAGAACTTCAGTGTTACTCAAGATCAAAAGCTTTAGTCGCAACAGAAAGCTTTGTGAGTAAGTAAGTTGCTCTGAGAGAGTAAGACGTTCAGCGTTTGTATGCAGTTCAAGGTGTGTCTAAGGTGTCTGTGTGTCTTCTCAAGCAGTCTAAGTGTTGATATTTATAGATGAATTTGAGTGCCGTTTGAATAGTATCCGTTAGGCTCAAATTCAAACTATCGATATCTGTGTATAGTAATCAGAAAGGTTTTGTCTTCTTCTCGGAAGCCGCTGCTTTTATTCGACATCTCGTCCGTGCATTAAATGCATTGTACTATACTTTTGTCTGTAGTGTCAACGGAACTATGCTTTGTATCGTAGACTAGTGTTATCCGATTCTTTGCACGCCCTTATCTTCATTCTTCAGATACCACTTGTGTTTATTGAAACAACTTTGTTTGCAATATATATTTCTTTTTCAGAAATGTGGTTAAAGCTCAAGGTATCTGAGAATAGATATCTGTGGACACTTTCCTTGTTTTCAGATGTCTCTTATTTCTCAGATATTTCTTGTGACACAGTTTGTTTGAAACTATTCGTGTCTTTAAGATATCCGCTAAGATATCTGAACAATGATTCGATAATCTTTGCGCTTTCTTCAAGTCTTCAATGTCGTTGAGCTTTCTGCTTGGATATCTTCTTCTTGGTCTTCTCTTCATAAAATAAAAATTACATTTTGAGACCTAACATCCTATACAAGATTAGCTAGACTATCATACTTAGTGGGTTTCCTCTTTACAATGTTCAAGTGAACCAAGAGTACTAATCACCTTTACGAGACTAAGATAAGTCATCATGTTGTCGATCAAAACTAAATGATATTCTTTACAAAATATCTAACAAAATTCCTAACAAATTTCTCAAGAAATTTCCCAACAAATTTCCCCTTTTGATCGGTCAACGATGACTATCTTCCTATTACAACTGGATGAGGAAACAATCCACCACTTAATCATTTCTTATGATCTTTCAATTCATATAATTAAGTGCAGAAAGTAAACATCAACCAAATCACAAGGTGTGATCTTTGCTGACAAGTTATCTTTTATAGAATACATCTGAGAGTAAGTTATTCAGATAAGTTACAAATAAAGATTACAGATAACTTCAATACATGATACAATTAAGCTCAGTCAGCAAAAATACAAAAACTACATAGTAAATTAGGACAACAGGAGTAACCAAGCTCCAAGTAAACATCCTAATAGACTAGTCTTCAAGTCTTCAATCTTCAAGTCTTCAACAGTATTTCTATGGATCAGTCTGCAAATTTCCTATCTCCTAACCTTTTGATGTCATCAGAATAATCATAGAGAAGAGTTCTGACGAGCATCTCTGTGTCTCTCGCAAATCCACAGACCTCTTTGTAGGTTTTGGTAGGATTTTTCTTGACAAAATGCTTGACCCATAGCTTTCCCCACTTCCAGGCATGCTCTATTCTGATATCTGAAAGCTTGAAGTATTCATAGATAATCTTCAGATATCTGATGTCACCCTTGTATTGATCTTCTGTCAGATAGAACGACTCATAGGGTTCCACAGCAAGTCTTGGTCTTGTGCTCTGTGATATTCAGAATTTTGTGCACATCATCTGGCTTTCCATATGGACAATCATTAGAGAGGTCCTTCTTCATGGCTTCAGTTCTCTTGACAACTTCAAAATCCAACCATGCTTTGATGTGATTGGTGTTGATCAAGGTAGGTTTATCCTTTCTCCATGCCATGAGTTGTTTATGGATTGGTTCTGGAAATCTTGAATTTACCAGTAGATGCTTAAGTTCCAGAATCCAATAGCCATTCTTTTGATTGATGCACCTGTAGACAGAGGATCATTGTCATACTTCACATACTCTATTTCGCTTCTTCCGCCCGAGTGGAAGTTGACTTTGTCTTTGCTTTCGACTCACCGCTTCCTTCTCTGTCTTGAATTTTCTTTGGGGTTGTTGCTTGAAGAACCACCACCCTGGATAGACTTGGTATTTCCAGAGGGTGTTTTAGCTGCTAGTGGCTTTGCAGCTATGGGCTCAGTTAGGCTTTCAATTTTCCTTTTTCTGTGAAGAGGAGCTTCATCTTCATCAGTTTCCTCATCATCATCAAAACTAGATCTTGTGAGAGTTTTACAGCCTTCTTCATTGCCCTGGGACTTAATTTGACCTTCTTCTTCTTCTTCTTCTTCAGAAGATTCATCAATCCCTCTAACTTGTCTTCTCCTTGGAGCCTTGGTACTCCTTGGAGGTTTCTGTGCCATGGCCCTTGTTATCATTTTGGTTCCTTCAGTAGGTTTCTGGGAAGTAGCTACTGTTTGCAAAGCAGCTTGGCTTGAGGAGGGTTCATTGATTCTGAGTGGTGGCTGGGAAGTTTTTCTTCTTCCTTTCTGAGCCTTTGACTCAGATTTCTTCTTGTTTTCATCTCCTTCTTCCCATTCCCCCTGACTTTGAGGTCCAGATTTGTACTTTCTTTCCCCCTTAGTCATTGTTGGCTGACTCAGTCTCATAAAGGAATCTGAGAGAGAGTCAAAATGCCCTTGTAAATAGTTATAGGCAGTGACCAACTTCTGAAGTTCGGCTTTGAGCTCCTGATTTTGCTTGATAAGTCCATTGTCCTTATCGAGCTCTTGATGGGCCTAGGATGGCATCCGCTTTCAAAGCAGTAACTTGCCTCTTGAAGAGCTTTTTCAGCTAAAGATGCATCATTGTCCCTTATCATTCCCAGATCTTTCTGAGCAATGACTATGCTAGTTGTTCTCTGAGTGATGAGCTCAGTGAACTTTCTCATTTCAGAGGGGACGGAGGCAATTACTTCCTTGTTACGTGAAGACATCTCCTTGTTCGAGTAGCCAGATTGCGGTACTGTTCATGTATTCATGGAGTGGACATTTGCGGTTCTTTGAATATTGTAGCAATCGCCTTCCTTTTCAAGTGAGAAACCGCTAAATGTTCATTGCGGTGTTACGCCAAAGTCTTGTCTTCTTCATCATCCGAGTGATCACCAAAGGATCTTCATCCTCTTGGACATTTTCATCGATTGTATCGAGTCCAAAGAACCATCTCGTAGATTGGTTTCTTTCCTTTACGGGAGGAGGATGGTACTTCTTTTGAAGATGATGCGACTTTAGCATCATGCTTGACTTCGATACTTCTTGATGTCGAGTTCTTTGGTGATCTCTTGCACAAAGATCCCGTAGCTCTTTAACTTGAGTAAGCAATCATTTCTTCTAAGTATAGATCTTGTAGTTGATCAATCTTATCTCTGGATTTAGCTATTTGATCTTCCAGTTGAAGATGGAGCTGTTGTTCTTCTTCCAACAGTTGTCTGAGTTGAGCAGATCTAGTTTGAGTGTTTAGTATTTCCTGATTTGTTTCTTCAGAAAGCTCAACTACTTGTTCAGTAGTAACTGCGTGTTGGTTAGAAGATGGATGAATAGATTTCTGAGGTGATGAAGACGGAGATTTCTGTGAAGTCTTCTCATTTTGCTTTTCAGCAGCTGAGGCATTGTTTCTCTGTGAAATTCCTCCGGTCCACAGTGCAGGCATCATCATCATCCTTTTGTCATTATCATCCTTTTGGTGATGGTGGTGGAGGTTCATCAAAGTAATTTTCATTCATTTCTTCCTCCTCATCATCTTCAGATACAAGATTGATCACTTCCGGGATAGTGATCTTCTGCCCATTAACTTCTTCTTGTTCAGAAGGTATAAACTGCAGAGTCTGGGGCAGGACTGGCTTGTATGCCATCTGTAATCTTGTCTGACCATCTGTCTGTTCAAAGGCATGTATCAAACTATGCGCCACTTCTCTGGAAAAGTCCTTATGTAGTAGAGCGAATCAGATATTGTTCTCAGGAACATTGCTTGACATATGTTTCAGTCAAGAGCTCGTGCTCATTCTGGTTGGTTGATCGGTGATTCTCAATATTTTAGAGATCGAGCACCTTAACTTCTGCCATTTCTTGAAGCATTGAATATGCTTTGGCAGGGTGTGAGCTTTGAAGAAGTGAAGTAGGTCCCTTGTTTCTTTAATGGGAACCTGCTTTGCATCTGTTTGAGCCTGAAAGAAAGAGTTTTGAGTGAGCTTCAAAACTTTTGTAGATATCTGAGTATAAGTGTAGTTTAGTTTCTGAGTTACCTGAGTATGAACATCAGGCTCAGATACTTGTTCTACTGAGACAATTGGTGTCTCAGATATCTTGTTGTGAGGTTGAGACTTGGAAGTCTGGTCCTCATCAACCTTTCTTTCTTGAACCTGAGAGAAATACAATACTTAGGAAATAGTTTGAAAGAATCTATGCATAAATATGCTTTTAATGAATTCTGATTTGAGCTACTTACTTCCTCAACAGGAAGCTCAGATTCATTTTCTTAAACTTGTGCGCTTCGGTGTTCTTCGAGTGATGTCCTTGGGGCTTCATCAATTTCCATTGATCAGGGAAGTCGCAACTTTATCCCTTGCATTTCTACTTACGAAATAGCTTTGTAAGTAGAAAGTATTGAATATTAGAAGAGATAAGGGATAACCCAAGATGAAGAATACTTGTCACTTGATTGTCATATACCTTCATGTTTGAAGGCTCAGTGATGTATTCTTCAGAAACCTTGTTGGTCTCTGGATTTGTCTCTGGTATTTCTGCCTTATCTTCTTCCATCTCAGTTGGAGCCTTTTAGAAACATTTAACATGAATGAGCACATAAACATTTTTACTGAAAAAATAGTTCTCTTTAAGAATCATTTACCTGTGGCACGGGCTCAGATTTCTCAAGAGTTGAGGTTGAAGGGACCTCTTTTTTAGTAGTTGAGGCAAGCTTCTCAGCTTCCTCTTGTTTCTGCGTTTCTAACTCAGCCTGTAACAAAGAAATTCTTATGAGGTAACAAGATTTATAAGTATAAAATTTTTCACAAGGTAAGAGTTAAACCAGTCATTTACCCGAGCAGCCAGTCGATTGGTTTCTGGAACTTGTGACCTTTCTATACATTGGTCGTCTTGTCCCAGTGCAGTTTCTTTGTTTGAAGTTTCTGGTACTTCACACCTTTCCTGAGTATGCAACTCAGTTGCCTCCCCTGGTTGATCATTCTGAGTAGATGTCTCAGTTTGATCCCTCTCAGTGAGTTGGGGAACCTGCTCATTTGCAGGATTTTCTTCAGCATACTGTATTGATGGTAATTCGAAATGGAGTTCATTTACCATTTCATCAACCACTTGTGGCTGTTGTGGTTGTTGTGGTTATGCGAAGCGTAAGATTGATCGAGAATGTTCTTCCGCATTTTTAGATGTGGCGTTCCATCAAGATCCAAGACTAAAATACCACTCATCAGGGCTTTGTGAAGTTGTTCAAGAGAAGCATTCCCTGATGATGTGTTTGCACCAACAACCTTTGCTATAGTCTCAGCAACCTGTGGTGCAGGTTCTTCTTCAGATACCTTATCACCAGTTACTTTTTCAGTAACCTTAGGCCTCTTTGTTCTTTCTAGGACTTGAGAGATGACTAGTTCATCATCTTCATTGTCAGAGCTCTCATCAGCATTGGGAACTGATTGGTCCATTATTCCTGCGGTTTCTGCAGATGGGGCTTGGTGCTTTTCACCACTCTTGGCAGCATTTATAAGTTCATCAGCAAGGCTTTCTGCATTAGTTGCAACATTTCTGAAAGCACTTTCTCTTGCTGAGTCTACTTGTTCAGTAGTTGATAACTCTTTTGCAGCATTGATGAGTTCATCTGCCATTATCAGTTCATCGGCAATGCCTACAGATATCTGAGAATTGACAACCTCTTTGGGTGTGTCATCTGATTTGCCAGTAGACTTCTTTCTTGAAGTTCTGGGCTTCTTGGTCGCAACCTTTTCTTCAGATATCTTTTCAGATTTTCGCTTCTTAGGACCTTTCTAAGACCCAGTAACCTTTTTCATCAGATTTGTATACTCATATTTGTAGAGTAAGTTACTGTTGGCTATTTCAAATTGCCTCTCGAGCTCAATGCCAAGCTTTTCCAAGTAGCATATCTTGACCATAACCATCGTGGCCTTTGGCTCGGCTAGTCCTTTGACAATCTTAGGCTCAAGCCTTGAATCTTCTTCACGAATTTCATGAAGGCGTACTTTCCCGATTAAAAGGGTTTTCCAAATTTTGTCTTGTTGATTCGAAGAACATCATGATCCATCGTTCTTGGCTTATCCGGTCAAGACCTCCTTGTAGACCATCAAATCATCTGAAGAATGCAAGCGGTACATCCCGGTGAACCAACAGATGTCCGGTTTGGATGTCGAAGCTTGAACTCTGGGTGTATCGATTTTTCAAGATCACACACGCCATCGTAAAGTTCTTTAACACCTTCAAGGAGTTCCTCATCCTTGGTGTTTATTTCAAAATCCTTTCCAAGATTTTGAACCTCAAACAACTTCTGAAGGTTGTTAAGTCCGGAAGGATTTCCTTTCCTCGATCGAGGTTTTGATAGACACTATTTCAAGGTTTTCGGATACACAGAAATAATCTCGAGTTGTTGTAAAATTCCACCACATCGAGTGATGAAATTCCACTTGGAAGCGGATAGAAAACCCTCGATTTGTGCCTTTTCAAGCATGTCAAGAATCAATTTTCCGTCATTTGTTTTCTATTGCAAGATGAGGTATTCCTCAACCATGGCACCACCCCAAATCATTCGTGACTTGAAGTCCAATGGTGATTAAAACTCCTACCAATGATTGTTTACAATAACCAACTCGTGCTTGCTTTTCAGCATCAGTTGAGGATCGGGATTTACGTGTTGAAGTGTTCTTGGGGCCATCTCTTTATATAGTGTAGGATTTGAAATTGGTGTTTGAAAGAGATTTGATTCGTAATTCTTTGCGAAAAACTTAATCTTGATTTGCGAGATTGTAGAGGGTTTGCAGAGAATCAAGAGAAGGATTTGCTATTTTTGTGCAAGATGAAATTTGGATTAGGCAAAAGTGATTTCATTTGCCAAAATCCTATATATATATATAGATTGAATCCCAATGCATAAAATACATACAAATTGATTTTGTGTGTACGTATCGTGATTTGCAAACAAAGTGAGCAAAAGCTAGTTCGCATTAAATGCTTAGTGGGCCATGTCTCAATTTCAACGATCCACTATTTATCGTGAATTAATTTCCACCGCAGATCAATCGCTTAATTTCATCGAGGGTCACCATTGCTTCTTCAAAGAATGATCACAATCAACAAGTGTAATTGTGCCCATTTAATGAATTTTGGCGACTTGCTATCCGAATCACAATTTATATATGACCAAGGACCTGCTCAGATCAATCATCTTATACTTAGGATTTTTCCAAGTTTTTCATCAAGATATAAATAATGCGAGTTTCAAGAGAGTAGTTATCGCAGATAGTTATACTATTCTCTTTTGTGTTCCTGCTTATAGAGTGATTCAGATATCCGAGTTCCGCCTCGTAGATCTTAAGCTATATTTTTGCTCTTTAGCCTTTTGACTTCGGATACCTGTTCTGATTTCTCTTTATCTTTTCTCGGATACCTGCCGGATACCTCTTCTCTGGTTGCCCGTTCCAGATACCTCTTCTCTGGTTGCCCGTTCCAGATACCTGAACTCTTTCAGTTCATTGGTAGTTCCATTAGTCCAAGATTATGTCTTAAGGCTAAGAATCTACTTTCTTGTAGTGGCTTAGTGAAGATATCTGCAAGTTGGTCTTCAGTGCCAATCTTGAGTATCTCTATATTGCCCTTTCCAACATGGTCTCTAATGAAGTGATGTCTAACATCAATGTGCTTTGTTCTGGCATGAAATTTAGGATTCTGTGTAATCGCAATAGCACTTGTGTTGTCACAGAAAATGGGAGTTTTCTTCTCATCGAGTCCATAATCTTTAAGTTGTTGTTGTATCCACAGAATTTGTGTTGCACAACAACCAGCAACAATATATTCAGCCTCTGTGGTAGAAGTTGCAATTGAGTTTTGCTTCTTGCTAAACCATGAGATAAGTCTAGTACCCGTAAACCCACAAGTTCACGAGGTGCTTTTCCTATCAAGCAATGATCCAAAGATAATCGTTCCCGAGTACCAAATAAACTCAATCCACTTTCTTTAGGATACCACAATCCTACATCTACTGTACCTTTACATACCTTAATATTTTCATAGCAATGTTGTAGTGTGTTTGCATTGATTTGTCGAAATCTAGCACATACTCCAACGACATATTGAATATCGTGTCTACTTGCGGTGAGGTAAAGTAGTGAACCTATCAATTTCCTATACTTATGTTCTTCAACACTCTTATGCGATTCAAGATAGATCATTTTGGTTCCAATGCTCATAGGTATCTTAGCATTCTTTTCGAAGGCTTAAGATTGAATTTTGTGAGCATATCTTTGCATACTTTGTTTGACTAATGAATATTCCATCATTGACTTGCAATCCTAGGAAATAATTCATTTCTCCCATCATGCTCATCTCAAACTTGCTTTTCATGAGATTTGCAAAGTCATTACAAAGTTGCTTGTCCTTAGATCCAAATATGATGTCATCAACATATACTTGAACTAAGAGTAGTTTCCCATCATGATTTAAGGTAAATAAAATTTTATCAACTTCACCTTTCTTGAAACCACTTTCCAGAAGGTATTTGGCCAAAGTGTCATACCATGCTCTTGGAGCTGTTTGATCCATACTGAGCTTTCTGTAGTTTATAGACCATTCTACTTTCTGAGGAAACTTCAAAGCCAGGTGGTTGCTCAACATAAACTTCTTCTGCAAGTTCACCGTTTAAGAATGCACTTTTGACATCTATCTGATAAACTTTGAAATCTTTATGAGCTGCAAAGGCTAGAAAGAGTCTTATTGCATCCAATCCGGCAACTGGTGCATATGACTCGTCAAAATCTAAGCCTTCAGTCTGAGTAAATCCCTTGGCAACCAATCTTGCTTTGTTTCTGGTTATTTCACCAGATTCATTCATCTTGTTTCTGAAAACCTATTTAGTTCCAATCACAGATATGCCTTCTATAAATGGAACTAGTTTCCAGACTTTGTTTCTCTCAAATTGATCCAACTCTTCTTGCATTGCAGAGATCCAGTCTTGGTCTCCTAATGCTTCTTCTATATTTTTAGGTTCAATATTCGAGATGAAACATCCAAAGAGAGAGTTAGCGTTTTCAGCTATTGCTCTCCTAGTCCTAACACCCTGATTAATCGGTCCAATTATATCCTTTGTAGGATGATCTTTGATCCATTTCATCATAGGTTTAGTGCTAGTAGGATTAATATCCAAGTGATCTGAATGTGAATCACTAAGATTTTGATTTGATACTTTTTCAGTATCTGAGATGTCTGACATATGGGAAATGTCATGGATATCTGACACTTTTTCAGTGTTAGAGATATCTGAAACATGCATTTCAGCATTCTTATTTTCAGATACCTCTTCATGATGAAGGTTCTCAGTAACCTGTTCCATTTCTGGAAAACTCATAGGAAATTCCTCATCATGTTTGTGAGTCATCTTGTTGTTACTAGGCTTTTCAAGCTTTTCTACGTCAGAGTCATCCTCACTTTCCATAGTGATGTTTCTCCTTTCTGAGGATTCTTCTTTAAAATCCCTTAGTAATAATTCTTTGAACCTTTCTGAGAGTTCATCAATAGGAGGTGTTTTCTTACTTCCTTCATAGAATACAACATGAACTGATTCTTCAATTTTCTTTGTTCTTTTGTTGTAAACTCTGTAGGCTTTGCTGTTTGTGGAATAGCCAAGAAAAACACCTTCATCTGCCTTTGGTTGAAATGTTCTCAGGTAATCTTTCCCATTGTTTAGAACAAAACATCTACAACCAAATACTCTCAGATGTTTGATATTAGAGGGTCTACCAACCAAGATTTCATAGGGGGTCTTGTCATGGTGTTTGTTTATCAAACATCTGTTCTGAGTGTAGCAGGCTGTGTTTACAGCTTCAACCCAATAAATTTCACTTATTTCAGTGTCAGCTAGCATTGTCCTTGCAGCTTCTTTAAGGGTTCTATTTTTCCTTTCTGCAACACCATTTTGTTGAGGTGTTCTTACAGAGGAAAGTTGGTGTTGTATACCTTGCAGTACAAACTCCTTTATGTAATCGGGTTGACAAACTCAAGATTGTGTCTGCTCGATTGCAGATACCTTGTCATTTTCATGACTTCAAGCTTTTTCAAAGAAGTTTGGTATCTCCACCACGGCATCGATTTGTGTTCAGAAGACAACCCAAGTGAATCTTGAGAAGTCATCTACCACAACTGACCATACTTCTTTCCCGCATAACTAGTTACGATGATTAAAAAGATCCATGTGTAAAAGTTGCGTATTCTAACACTAGAGTGTCCGATTTTGGACTTGAAAGAGATTTTAGATTGTTTCCCATCCGACAAAGTGTAATAGATACCATCCTTTCCGAAAGATGTTCGGGAAGACCAACCACTAACTCTTTCTTGGCAAGTCTATTCGAGTTTTGAAGTTCAAGTGACTCATTCTTTTGTGCCATATAACCAAGGTTTTCTTCAGGTGACCAGATTGACTCACCATGAGACATTCTTGAACAGTGCAGATGCCCAATCGGCAACATAAAGACCTTTTCCGACCAACTAAGACATTCGCTTGACTTCATTGTCAATTAGTTTGCGTGATTTAGCTTTGAATTTTATAGTAAAACCCTTGTCGCAAACCTGCTCATGCTAAATAGATTATATTTCAAATCCTTAACATGTAATACGTCGGTGATTGTTAAAGTTCCCAATTTGACGTTGCAAATCCCGAGAGGGATTTAATTCTCCAAAGAAATCGATATCCGGTCCCGTGTTGCAAGCTTTGTAATCAACCAGATTTGCTTTGTCTCTGTCATGTGCTTTCCGATCCACTATCAAATAGCCATTGTGCTTTGGTCCAGAGGCATTACGCACACAACAGAAACAGGAGATTAGTTCTCATATCTTTGATGGAACCGTCAATTAAAAGTTCTTCCAAGAGGAATCCATTTTGAATGAATTTCTTTGAAATATGCTTTTCTGACAGAACGTAAGGAGGAATTCTTTTTAATGAATGCTATCATTAATAAGAATTATTTTCTTCCTTAGTGTGTTCCTAGGTGCTCCATATGATGCTTTCGATACTGTCAGTTTCAGGTTTGCTTTTCAAACTTAGCCTTCCTTGCTGATTTTTTCTAGTACGGCATTGATTTCGATGGCTTGATTTAACTTCCACCATCGCTTCTTGCTTTGCAATTCTGTACTCATGAGCAAGTTGTTTTCCGATGCCTTTGTAGCCAATACTGCCGAGCACTTGAAGCTATCTCGAGATCTTTTCTCAGCTTTGCTAGTCTCTGGTTGATCCAATTTCTTTCCGTAAAAGGTGACATGGGAGAATTTGCCACTCGCAATTCTACCTTTTGAGAGACATAGCATCGCTGGTGTTTACACTTTTCAGGTTGCGTTTCTTTTCGAGACGCATCTAACAGCTTTTGTTTTTGACTTGTTTTCCCACAAAGGTTTAGTCGAATCGCCTTTCCTTTGTCAACAATCTTTGTCTTTTCACCGATACTATAGATTGCATGGGAACCGTCTTCTTCGAGTACTTACAAATGTTCTTTTCTCCTTACTCTTATTCAGAGTGATAGAACAATCATTCTGTATTCAAATTGAAGTCCTTTCTTTTTCTGAAGGATCTCTTAAGTAAGATTGTACTTCAAGAAGAGTGTCACTAGCTTTGGCATAAGATTGAAAAATAGTTCTTTCTTCTTGAGTTCCTTGTTTTCGTAAAGAAGATTTTCATAATTCTTTCAGAATCTCGGCCATTGCTTTTCATGTGACTTTTCGGTCTCGGATATCCGAGCTTTGAGAAATGCATTTTCAAAGATCCTTTCTCTCGAGTCTTTAACTAATTGAGAATTTTCCTTTCAAGAGAATTCTTTTCTTCAAGGTTTTCATTTAGCTTCGGATCATTAGAAATTCTCTTTCATAGATGTCAAGTTCTTTCCCGAGATTTTCTAGATTTTTATTTCCTCTTCATCACTTTCATAAGTGTAGCAAGAAGTATGTGTTACCTCATCACCATAAGATGCTTTTCTATGTTGGAGATGTCTGGTCCGTCAATTTTAGCAACTCCACACATTTCATTCTTCTTGAGGCCGAAGTCGATTATATCATGAGTAATTCCACATAATTCTGGAGATGGTAAGGTTGAATCATCTGAATTGTCATCTTCAGAATCTGTCTCAACGTCTAGAGCATCCAGTTGAATTTGGATTTTCTTTCTTTCTTCAGTTAACAAAGCTTTACAGCTTCTTCGAAGATTCTTCTATCTTTCTTGTCGCTTTGTCCTTAGTTTGTTGAGGCGTGATAATCCTTCTTGAAGTGGCTGAGTTTCGACAATAGAAACAGATATCGTTTCCAATTTCTGCTTCCTCAGTACATGATGCTTTCTGAGCTAGCTTGTTCAGCGAGCTTTGCATATTTTTGTACTGGTGATAGTTTGAGCCTAGATGCTTTTTTAGCTTCTCTTTGGCTTTTCTTCTCTCAATTTCTCGACTGACAAATTTGCTCATTTGCTTTGCAAGAAGAGCATCCTCGCCTCCTCCTTGCTTTTCTTCTTTTGGAAGTTCCTTGAGTAACTAGAGCAACATTTTGCAACTTTTCATTGTTTGTTCTCTCCGAGTTGTCTCATAATCAACCGTAGCAAGATGAGAGAAAGTTCCATCGAGTGATATTTGGCATACCTTGGTTAAAATAAAAGAATTTAGTATGCTCCCAGTTGTGGTTAAGACTTCTGACAATAGTCTTAATCTTCTCAGACTGAGAGTATCTATTGCTTTCCCCAAGTGCTGCCATATCACTCATGAGAGTGGTAAACCTAAAATCAAGTTCTTCAACTTGTTGGTCCAGATAACGGCAAAGTAAAAGACTAGAGGGGGGGGGGGTTGAATAGTCTTTTAAAACTTTTGTCGATAACAACTATTTCTCAGATATCTGAATAGATATCTGATACTTAGAATCAGTCACGGAAGACTTAATAAAGATAAGTGCGTAAAGCAGTTAATATGTGTGTGTTTCTTTGAAATGTAAATACGTAAAGGTAAATAACACAAAGAAGTATAGTGGTATCTGGAGGTGGCGTAATCCTCCAACTAATCCACTTGATGTCAGAGACCTAGAATTCACTAGAACAGATAATTGAGTTCTCCTTACAATAATCCTATTCTAAGATTCTTAACAATTGGTTCAACCAAATGTTCCCCTGAGTTGTTCCGGCTTTCCACTACCAAGTACTTCCTATACTCGAAACCTTTGAATTATTCCTAGCTTCAAGCTAAGTACTTCCTATACTCAATAACCTTGAGTTATTCCTTAGTTTCCCAAATCAAGTACTTCCTATACTCGGTAACCTTGGAGTTATTCCCGATTTTTCAAACTAAGTACTTCTACTCCACGCTTGATTATGGTGTTGGTTTTTGGTTTGAGTTGTCAGATGAGCTTCTTAATAACTTTTCAGTTAATCAGATAGCTCTGTGAATCAAGTTACTTAATACACTTTACAGCGTATGGTATCTTGTTCGATTTTACTGACCCAAGTCTTATGATATCTGTTCAAGAGAATGAATCTCAGATAGTTGATCCTTTAATTCAACTCCTTCACAAATAGCTTTGCTTGTTTAGGATCAGGACACTTAGAACTTCAGTGTTACTCAAGATCAAAAGCTTTAGTCGCAACATAAAGCTTTGTGAGTAAGTAAGTTGCTCTGAGAGAGTAAGACGTTCAGCGTTTGTATGCAGTTCAAGGTGTGTCTAAGGTGTCTGTATGTCTTCTCAAGCAGTCTAAGTGTTGATATTTATAGATGAATTTGAGTGCCGTTTGAATAGTATCCGTTAGGCTCAAATTCAAACTATCGATATCTGTGTATAGTATAATCAGAGGTTTTGTCTTCTTCTCGAGCTGCGTTGCTTTTATTCAGACATCTCATCTGCATTAAATGCATTGTACTATACTTTTGTCCTGTAGTGTCAACGGAACTATGCTTTGTATCAGAGACTAGTGTTATCTGATTCTTTACACGTCCTTATCTTCATTCTTTAGATACCACTTGTGTTTATTGAAACAACTTTGTTTGCAATATATATTTCTTTTTCAGAAATGTGGTTAAAGCTCAAGGTATCTGAGAATAGATATCTGTGGACACTTTCCTTGTTTTCAGATGTCTCTTATTTCTCAGATATTTCTTGTGACACAGTTTGTTTGAAACTATTCGTGTCTTTAAGATATCTGGCTAAGATATCTGAACAACAGATTCAGTAATCTTGTGCAGTTTTCTTCAAGTCTTCAATGTCGTTGAGCTTTCTGCTTGGATGTCTTCTTCTTGGTCTTCTCTTCATAAAATAAAAATTACATTTTGAGACCTAACATCCTATACAAGATTAGTTAGACTATCATACTTAGTTGGTTTCCTCTTTTACAATGTTCAAGTGAACCAAGAGTACTAATCACCTTTCTGAGACTAAGATAAGTCATCATGTTGCTGATCAAAACTAAACAGATATTCTTTACAAAATATCTAACAAAAATTCCTAACAAATTTCTCAAGAAATTTCCCAACAAATTTCCCAACAACCAATCCATTTTTTCTGTAGCATATATATGGACCTAATCTAGACTGGATCAGGATCCAGTCTAGATTGATCCGGATATGATCCAAATCCGACACACATCTGAATCAATTTTATTTTTTTTGTATGCATCTAAACACGAATAAAATACTTGAATAGGTCGACAAGTTCATTATGCATAATGATCACAAGAATCTATATAATACATTAAGCAAAGAAGGTTTGGAGCCATTTAAGGCTATCCACATCATTTAATTATTTGGCAAAATAAAGGGTTCTGATTGGTCCGTTTCATTGATTAGTTGGCCAGTCCTTTTATTCTAATTGGTCCAGAGATTTAACTCCAATGATGTGTTATTAGCTTGAGAAACAAAAACAATTTTGCATTTATATTGTGTCATATCAATTATTTTTGCTAAGTTGTTAGTTTCTTCTTTTGCAATTCTTCTATCAGCCATGTAAAAGCTATCTATGGTAAATTGTGTCCACTGATTTCATGAAAATGATTATGCGGGGAGCTTTCCATGGGTGGGAATTAGATGTATTTATTTTAACTATGAAGTGAGGCTATTTTATAAACCACATTTCAATGCATAAAAAATATGATTTATTTCAAGTTGATGCCTATATAATTTTTATTGCTATAGGTAAGTTTAAAATGTGTTGATCAAAATTACTTAATAAAATTACAATAAACTTCAAGTGAAATTAGTATAAAAACATTATCAAAAATATATTTTTAATTCATAAAACTAACCACAAATAATTACAAATATATTCAATTTCAAAAACTTTCATGTAACTAATCGACAAACATTATTATTTTAATTTTAGTTTGTTATATACTATAGTTCTGATATATATTTAATTCATAAAATTAACCACAAATAATTACAAATATATTCAATTTCAAAAACTTTTATGTAACTAATCGACAAACATTATTATTATATTCAGAAACTAAGAATGAAGTTTTGTAAAAAATTAATGTTTTCTTTAAAATATTGATGTTCAATGTAAAATAGTTGATAATGTAAAATAATATTTAATTAGAAGACATAAAATATTCACTCATAAATTATTATTTATAATATTTAACACGTTAATATGTAAGAATATAAATTCATCCCTCAATTCCCTTACTAATACAGGTCCATCGAAAATTTGTGATTCATATTTTATCTAAATTCTTAAGATAAGTTCCCGACTTAAAATGAATTAAAATTAAAAGGAAAAGGGTTAAGTTGTTAGAATAAATTTTATTAATTTTTCACTTTTATTTTTTAAATTATTGTTTTTAGTAGGGAGTAGGTGGAAATAAAAGAAGCGGAAAAACAAAGAAAACTATGAAGGAGAAGAAAGGGGATGAAAAGGTTGAAGGGAAGAAGGATGAGGATGAAATTGTCACAATATATGAAAAAGAATGAAAAATTAAATGAAAGGTTGACGTGTGTTGATAATTATAAACCTTCCTACCATCTAAATATTATTGTTCGATATATAAATGTGTGTGCTATTTTGCAAGAATATTATCCAGCCATTCCGAAGAAACTTCGTACAATAGAATTGTCGTATAGTTTTATGCTAAAGTTAAAGTAATGAAAGATTAAAAATAAGGTGGGAAAATGTATTTATTAATTAGTGATAAAATGTGTAATTTGTGTGTAAAATTAAGATTGATTATTATTCGTTGAGTGTGTGCTGGTAATTTCTTCTTTTTTTTTTTTTTGTAATGTACAAAATTATGTGAAAAGGCTAAAAACTTGAAAAGTATGAAGTTCCGCGTGATGTAGGGAGTAATTTGTAATTTTCCATATTTTATGATATTTTCCATTTAATGTAAATTTAGGATGCATCACTAAAAGAGAAGAAATAAATTACACCAACGGTGTGAGGGTTATTTTGGATAAATCGAATGTAACTCATGAAGTCTATTATATAGATTAGGATGGTGAAATATTTAAATAAATGATAATCTATTACAAAGTGGTAAAAATGTATACTTTGGTGGAAATGTATGAAAAATTGGTAAAAAGATGTAACAATATGTTTTTTAATTATTTGGTTGTGGTACCTTCCTACCTCATGGTTTTTTTAATTTTAGTGGCAAAATGTTTAATTTGTGTTTAAAATTGAAATAGTTTATTATTTTTGTTGGGTGTGGGGTAGCTTCCTTTTTTAATTAATGTATGAAGTTCTGTGGACGATTAAAAATGTATGCAGGGGACGGAGGTAGTAATGTATGGAGTTCTATGATACGATTAAAAATGACAAATGTATGAAATTATACAGAACGCATGGAGTACGATATTAGTCGTGTTCAAGAATCGTAAACAAATAGAGATGCTCATACCCTTGCCAACCAACAACTCCAATTCCTGGTCCAAATAGGTCCTTATAGGTGGGTCTAAATATTGGTCCACCTAAGGATCCTTAAAAAGTTACAAGTCTAAATTGATCATGATTGGGTGAAACTTCCATGTTTTTAAATTCGTATATTTCTATCTAAACTTGGTGACATGTGTTGTATGTCATTCATTTTTTCAGTTATATACACCATCAAGTTTCAAAAGCGAGGTCTCTTACATGCCTACATATTAGTCTTTCTTAAAGTTGAGGATGATGATATAATTAAACGCCACATTAATGACTATATATGTGATGAGTGACCACAAAGACACCAAACCTGTGTTATACGAGGTTATTGCAAACAATGGTGCATGGTCCTAGCGGTCCGACAAAAGCTACTACTCCGTGCATGGAAAATAATGTATTCACAATGTTTTCCTAAAAATTTCATCATGCATTTATTTTCAAGAAATAAATTTGAAAAGATTCAACGGGATTCTTTCATGTGGTTTGGAATAATGATCGAGTTAAAAAGGACTATTTGATGATAATTTGGGTAAAGATGAAGAAAGAAAAAATGTGGTTAGAAAGAAGAAAAAGAAGTTCTCTAGACACTGCCAGTTTAGGTGAGTGGGATTGGTATTGTTCGATCAAATTCATACTTGACTAATCAACGTCTGATTATTGGAATTCACATTGTTGAGCTCATGCCGGCCTATATCTTACTAAATTGATATTCGTCATTTTACTTTAAAATCGGTCGGGTTCTATCCAACCCGCATCGAAACCCGTTCATAATAATAATGTTCACGTCCGAGTTAGGCATACAATTGAACCTGTTCCATACATCTGTAACAAGACTCAAACCGCAACATTTTAGTTATAGTTAAGTAAGTAAAAAAAAATACATTTATCCCTGGAGGTGCAAAAAAACCATTGTAACATACATGTAAAATTATGTTTGTAATTTAAAATTGGGGTGGGGGGGGGGGTCTGGGGTTGTTGGAAACCCACCCAATTAATTGCGTTATATACTTTTGTATTTTTATTTTGGTTCGGATTCGAGGATTAAAAAATATATAAGTACATGTTACTAACTAACAGGTTAGGTATGGGTAGAGTACCATATATAAAATATACTATGTTATCAACCCGTCGGGTCCTGAGTGGGCTCGGGTTGGGTTGGATCCTAAGTTCCTTACCCGTTAAAGGCATATCCGCCATTTGTAATTCGTATTTTACATTTTCTACTACCATGAAAAAAAGACTCAGTGATATGGTACTGAGTGAAGAAGGATTATCACTGACACCACGACCAACGCTAACATTGTTTACAAGGAAGTTAATTAGACAATCTTATTTTCTCGATTAATTTATTTTGTCATCCCTTTTATATTTATCTTTAGAAGTAAAGTATACAGTGACATTGTTAGATTCTATAGATCTATAGAATTCGAACAAGGATCACACGAGTAAGCTATCTCTGATGCATCAAAGCTTATATTGATTTACATAACTCGAACAAGAATGATTAGCCGAATTGTACCAAATATGACAAACATTGTCCGTCACTTTGTATTGTCACCAGACTTTTATCATTGTGGCATGCCTCATAATTAGAATAAAATGAAAAACAAAAATAAATTAAGAGACTATAGAAAAGGTAAACAACAAACAAATTGGTATAAACAAATTTGAAGATTTATAAAAAACCTTAACATACTAATCCCATGTAAGTGACCAAGGAACCAAAATCGGCATCGATCTGACGATAAGTTTCATCATCTAACAGTGGAAAGATTTGAATTACATTCCACCTCCAACACACAATAAGTTTTTTTTTATAGTTAGGGCATTTCTTAATCTTTCAGACAAATCTCTCCGCCTTGGACTAAAGGGTTAGGTTTAGTTTGACTTTTTTTTTTTTGTAAGAGCATATGTAATTCAAAGTACTAATCACATGTTCATATGGTGTTGAAAAAGAAAAGATTAATGAGTTTTCATGTTTAGTAGTATATTGGAAAAACAATTATTAACGGTTATTTAAGAGAACATTCTTTTTTTATCAAGAGAACATTTTAGTTTTATTAATTAACATGTTACGCTGAAATTTCTTTTTGATGGGTGAGTGTGCACCCTGCCCCAAAAATTAAATATTATTTCTCTACAAATTTTTTTACACTATCCCTGTATTTTTTTTTGTGGGGGGTTTTGGTTGGGCGAATTAGATGGGTGGCCTAAAAGATATTATTATATCACAAATTAACATACGTTTTCAAAATATGATTGATTGTATGGCTAAACTAAAATTGAGTTTAGTTGTATAACAAACGCTCCATTGCAAACTGGTAATGATATTATAGTAATTGTAGAGTTCCATATGCTTATTATCTTTTCACTATACCCGTCGAGTGACTCGACGGGCCATAAACTAGTGATACCAAATCTCAACACGAAATTGCAAACAAAATTGTAGCAAGTGAAACTATACAAAATTGTAGCTAGAAAGAAGTGGCGAGAGGGAAGACCTGTAGCATTCCTGTACGGAGTCAAGAAAAATTCAGCAATTGAGAAATGTGAGCTAAAATTGTGGAATGGATAATAAAGGGGAAGCTGAGAAATTCACACCTGGAAGGGCGAAGAAGAGGGTGGAGAGAGAAGAAGATGCCGGCTGTTGATGAGAGGCGTGAAGAGAGAAGAAGATGTCGGCTGTTGATGAGAGGCGCGAAGAGAAAAGAAGACGGCTTCCAATTTGGTACTCAGCGTGAAGGGAGAAGAACTGAAGAAGAAGAAGAAGCGCTTAAGATCGTGATCGATCTAAGATAAAACTAGATCTAACTAGTTTTGCCCTAGTCCAATTAAGTTGGTCAATCTATTCTATATAATATAATATATTAAACAAAAAAGATTTTGAGTCATTTAAGTCTATTCACATTATTTAATTATTTGGCAAAATAATGCTTTGTGATTGGTTGATTCTCATTCCATGTTGTCCTATTCTTTTATTCTGATTGGTCAGTTTCTATCTCATGATGATGTGTTTCGGTTATTTAGCTTACATATGCACCAATTTTTTTAAATCAATCAACCATTTTAATTTCTGATTTCTTTCCATTTTTGTAAATATTTTCCATTCTAAATGAAAGTCCAACATCTCGGTTACTCTTTATTTTCTAAATTCCATATGTTTATTGAATCTATAAAGTAATTGGTTGGTCACTATGTTTCTAAAAATCACCATATTCGAGATGTTAAAGTAATTAAACAACTTTTTTATGGTTTATTAACATAATTGGTTGGTTGATTCATGTTAACCATATATATATATATATATATATATATATATATATATATATATATATATATATATATATATATATATATATATATATATATATATATATATATATATATATATATATATATATATATATATATATATATTTTACAGTAATATCATTGGGACTGACAAAAAATATTCTTATAAAGAGTTTATTCTTAGAGTTTTCTTAAGCATTTATACATAAGTTGAGACCGTAAATTTTTATTATTATATAGAGTATTCTTTTAAAGGGTTTCTACTGTATATATAGACACACACACTAAAATGTGAGAACATTTCGAAGTTGAATTAGGGTTTTAAATTAGTGTGAATTGATTTGTTTCAATTTAATTGAATAACGTGGAGAAGAAAGATTCATTATGGTTGACTTTTTAATGATGAATTTTGTTATTGAATTAGGATTGAAATTTAATTTGACAAGATAGATTGAGTTTTCTATGATAAATTGATAATTTTGTTGTGGTTGAATTAGGACTTAAAATTAAATTGAGTGATACATGTTGATTTTTTGCAACAAAAGTTTAATTTACATATATATTACAAATTAGTCTAATTAGGGATCGGAGGTGATGAAAAATGTAACGGAGAGACACGCGCTATTTGTCTTCTTGTGAGAGTCTGGGCCTTCTCATCATTTTAGTGAGATTTGTACTATTTTTTACGAAATTGAGCAAAAATGGGCACAAATAATGACTTTCCCCACTCGCTTTTTATTGGGTTATATCATTACTTTGAAACAAAAATTACTATAGTATGTACGTGTGTGTGTGTATATATATATATATATATGTATATATGTATATATATGCAGGTCAGGTGATAAGAGATGGGGCGAATTAGTGGGTGAAATAGACCAAACTAAATGTGTAATTAATTAGACAAAAACGTTAAATACAAAACAAAATAAATGTTTAAATTCAAAAACTATCCATTTATTTATCAGTAAGTCTCCTGAGAGACGATCTCTAAATAATTTATCTAGAGACTGACCTATATTGTCAAGAAAATCATCGATGTTATTAATCAAAACGCCTATGTTATCAACATTGGTATTCTTTCATATTACAATAATTAAGACTTATTTCGTTAATAACATAGACGTTTTGATTAATAACATGTACGATTTATTAATAGCATAGGTCATCTTTAGATACGTTATCTATAGACCGTATCTCATGAGAGTTTGTGTTAATTTATAACTAGCGTCGATTCATGAACCAAGTCCAAAACTCAAATAAAATGGTACAAGATATATCGAAAGTCTTTTACCCATAATCCAAAGAAGTTTCAAATTAAACATGTAAAATATTAGTTCGTGACTTATTGTATATATGGCATTTAATGTACATGTGTAATTTATGATTACATACATATATTTACTCCTTTTCTTTCTACATATATATTGACGGGTTGGGTGACTGGCAGGTTGTACCCTCTCACTCGCCATCAGTTAAATTACAGGTTTACGTGAAAATTTACCTACAATTTTTTCTAAACTTAATAATAATAGGTGAGCGGGGGTAGTTTGCGCAGTCACATAGGGCAAGCGGCTTTTTTGAACATTTCTCATTTTAGGGTAGTAGGGTGTGAAAGCAGGTGCTCTAAAAAATTATCAATGAGTATAAAGTGGATGAACGAAATTTATAATCCTAACTTTGTTAGATTTGTTAAAGATTCAACTAGAAATCAATATTTACTGGAACCAAGTTTCATCAGAAACACATTCTACACCTACATATTTTTCAACCCCAATATAGCTTCAACTTTGATGATGGTTTGAAATGGAAAACGCCAGCAAATTAGTTATAGTTTCCCTAATAAATTTTATAATGACATTGTAGTCCGTAACTTTTGAACAATAACAAATTTCAACTTTTTTCATAAATCCATTACTTCCTCCGGTTGTTTAGAAGGTTTACATTTTGGTTTGGTGTGAATTTTAAGGAAATAGAATAAAATAGTAAGTAGATGGTAAAAAGTAAGAGAGAGTATAAAAAAAGTAAGAGAAATAATGGATAAAGTTTGAAAAAGAGTATTTAAAAAATTAATAAATGTAGATAGTGGGGTTTCCAAAAAATGAAACAATAAACTTTTAAAAAAATCCCCAGAATGACAAAATGTAAACCTATAAAAAGAACGGAGGGAGTATTGTATAGTCCAAACTCATATTGCAACCAAACACATCCTTACTTAAAATTTTATGTTTAATTTGATTTCTTTTTCTTTTTATTTTATTCATTTGCTTTAGGTTTTTTCTTAATTTCCACTATTTTCTTAGGTTAAATTAAAGTGGGACACGTGTCCACTCTCATATTTTCACGTTTTATTCTCTTCCAGATTAATCTGGATGTGACATGTGTCCTCTCAAGTAATTTTGAATCGTTTTATTTTAAAATTAATTTATGAAATTAAATGAGGAGCCAACACACGTCCAACGTCTAAACTAATCCCGACACATGAACATCAATCTCCAAACCTGAGGGGAAAAAAGGCAGAGTTTAATGTTTATATTGGAAGCCCTTGATATATACATAAAGTACGGAGCCATTAAGTGGAACCGTTGATGTATACATATAGTTGTGAATTTAATTTTAGGTTTTAAAATTTTTCTGGACTTATTTGCAAAGTCACAAACTATTTATTGGACAAATTGAAAGAAACTGGTTTTGCAATCCAAGTCCCTCATACAACTCTAATTCTGAAAAGGCAAAGTTTTCAAGTTCATAAAACATTGAATTATGTCCCTGGTTTTCAAAATCGAATCCCAGCATCAACGAAACTCTGTATCGAGTTCAATTCTTGAATCCAAATCTAATGCACACTGAATCGATACGGAATCCCTAATGACAACTCCACCAATCTACAAAAACTCCACCATCCCCAAATCAAAATAGTTTCTCCATATGCTACATACCCATTCACCAATATTCGAAATCCCTAACTACAACATAACTAATTGAAATATTATTGCAAGAAAGGGATTTTATCTGTTCGGTTATATTCCGGCAAGATCGTGACCGGGGAAGAAGCAGATAGTAGGGCAGTTTCCCTTCTTGCACGCACCTTCATTATAATTAGACTATTGTTGAGTTGTTGTAATACCCAAAATCCAACATCGGTTCAGAGTGAAAGGGGTGAAGGGTATATATATGTAGACCACCACTCTCATATTTTATGAAGCCTTTTGGGTGATTCAAAAAACAAATCCGTGCGGGTTCAGGCCCAAAGCAGACAATATCCTACCAACGAGACGTGTACGATACCATGAGTAACATCGATAAATTCAATGGACCGGGTCTCGGTCCTTAGTGGTCGGGTCGTTACAGGTGGTATCATAGCGGGGCTATCGGGATTGCCAGAAATAAGTGTCATACAGGGCAAAGTGCTACTGTATGGACCGTGGGAGCCACCTCTAGAATTATGCGCGAATGGTTGGTCCCGGGATATATTGTAAGTCTGTAACCACCTGAAGCTCGACAAGTTCAGTTTCAATTCAATAAAAACAGACCAAACCCTTTGTATTTTTAATCTATTTTGTTTAGAATTGAAATGGTACTCCAAATGAATTGGCTAAGGGCATGTCTGGTTTGTGAATAAGTTGATTCAGCTTATCAGTTAGACAACCCAAAAACAGATTAATGGACCTGCATGTAATTGTTCGACTAATGGTATCCAGATTAGTAGAGGGCATCTAATAGGGGAGGTATATGTAATTGTTCCGTACATATAATATGCAATATGCATACATTCCTCTAAAATTAGACTTTGACACTAGATTACCAGTTGTTACATATTAAATTTTTTCTCACTTTCAATCTTTTTACATATAATTGTTGTTACGGACATGTGTCCAATCCGTTAAGGGCGCCATAGAGCGTGTCCTAAAGCGCATCACGGCTTAATTAGCCAATTCGGTACTGGTCCGACCTCACATGGTCCGGCCAAAGTGAATCAACCAGTACGCTAAAGTCGCTACACCCTCATAGCTAGTCCGAGCTAGCTGGGAAAAGGACTTCTAATCCTGGCTACGTCAGTACAGAGATGCCAAACAGACCGGACGAGAGAACCTCAGACGCCACCATCACATCAAGATCAAGGGGAAGAATCCCCAAGTATTATCATAATCCCTCATTACTATTACATTGAGAGCTTCCAACTCTCTCTTGAGTAAAGTCTCTTACCGGATTGACTTAGGCAATCCGGGTAACCCATTCTACCCCCCCCCCCCCCCCACTTAGTCCTTTCAGGTACACAAGCTCGGTCTAGCGCTACGTCGGACCTCAAGTCGGAGGCGGGTCATAGACTAGGTTATTTGTAATAGTTTAGTTAGTTAGTGTTAGAGGTTTTAGCCCTCAACATTTTGGCGCCGTCTGTGGGAAACTTTACAAGAAGTTTTCGTGTTGAGAATTCAGCTGATGGCAAGAACAAGACAAACATCGCGGGCTGGTGCTGCAGGATTAGGGACTCCACCACCGCGCCCACGAGGACGTTCGCCCACCCGGGGACGCAGAGCCGCAGTAACTGGGAGGAGATATCCGAGTGAGGGACGCACGGCCAGTCCTTCCTCGGATGAAGGGGTCGTGCGAGCTTCACCGGTTGAAGCTCAAGGCCCTGCAGCAGGCCAACAGTTCACTATGCCCAATGGTCGCACTGTCCGCACTAGTGATCTCGGACTAAGCGAGACACAGTTCGATAGGTTGCTCACAGTCATTCAAGGCTGCCTGGGGTGTAACAATGCTCCTCCTCAACATGCCACTCCGCCAGTGGTCACTCCTCCTCAGGCGGAGCCTGCCTTATCGAGGAACAGGCAACGTCCGATCCAAGAGAGGTTGGGGAACCAGCCACCTCAAGATGATTTGCGGAACCTTCTCGACCGGCGGGCGTCAGCCTCTCACGCTCGAGGTGAAGGAAGCCCAAACGGAAGGAGAGAGTATCAAGAAGGAGATAATAGACACCCAGGAGCTCCACGACAAGCACCTCCTAGAAACAGAGATCAGGTGGTAGAAACTGTTCCAGCGGTCCGGATAGAAGAACTCCCTGCGGATGTAGCTGTGCATCCGAGGACAGGAGAAATCATGACTGCCAACGAAATCTATGCTCAACAGAAGGCTTTGGAGGCCAGATTCAGAATCTCGGACGCCTGGTAAAAGACCATGAGCAGGTAACCACTAGTGCACCAAATCCCTTATGTGATGAAATCATGAGAGAAAAGGAAAGAAACAGAAACTCGGATCAAGCAATCCCGAGCTTAGAGTACTATTACGGGGATGCTTGTCCTGTTGGACATCTGACAAGGTACAACAGCAAGATGGATTCCAAGGGAATGAGCGACAATACAAAAGCTCTCACGTTCTCATCTACTCTCTTCGGAACGGCTATGGATTGGTACAATCGCTTCACCGAAGTCGATAAAGTCATATGCAGACCTTTCTTCAAAGTTCTTGGCGCGATTTGGAAAAGCAAAGAGGAGAAAGCGAACCGTAGAGCACCTGGCAGAAGTTATACAGCGGGAGCAAGAGGATCTTAGGACCTTCTTAGATCGCTTTCACGCGGAAGTTCTTCGAGTTGAGCCGCACAGTATTAAGGAACGGGTCCGCCACCTGTACGCTAATACTTTCAACTCAGAGCTCCGCAGAAAACTATCTAGTCAGGAGGTGAGGAGTGAGAAGCATTTAGATGACATCTTTGAAGAAGTGATGTACGGAGAGGAGTATCGGAGGAATGTTCCAGTAAGAGTTGGTTCCAAGAAAGGAAAGGATCCGGTAAAGCAAGAGCAACGCCCGGGGAAGTTTGACTCAAAGAAGGACCACAGGGACAGAGGCTTCCACAGGGAGAGAAGTCCGCCGAGGAGATATGCGGATTATACCCGCCTCAACAGACCAAGATCCGACATCTTGGCGACTATCATCGAGAAAAAGTTGGACGTTCAATGGCCCAAGCCCTCTCACAACAACCGGAAGAATAGGGATGCAAAGGGGTATTGCAAGTTCCACAAGTGCCGTGGTCACGAGACTGATGACTGTATCCAACTAAAAATAGAGGTTGAACACTTGGTACGAGAAGGCAAGCTCAAGGAGCACATCTACACGGATGATCCCTCTAGGCACGATAGAGCGGAGCGAAGAAGGGAGGATAATGCTACAGAATTACCTCCCCGTCCGTTATCTTTGCCACCTCCGCCAGCTCACCGTCCGCCTCGCACGGATAGACATCCGTATAGACACTGCGACGGTATGGATATGGAGAACTCTCCCTACAGCGGAGTAATCAACACTATTGCGGGCGGGCCATCGGGAGGTGACAGTAGGAACGCAAGAGAGCGGACAGGACAAAATCTTCGGAACAACAATAGAGCGTACGCTGCTCCAGCGATTCAGGGTACAAACTCTATATGCTTCGATGATAGTGAGATTCCTCTTCCTACGGCAGGAGGAGAGGACATTGATGATCCAGATGTTCCGCTAGTGGTTTCCTTGACCATCGCAACTTATCGAGTGAACAAGATTTTGGTAGACACCGGGAGTTCCTCGAATATCATTTCCAAAAGAACACTGGACCAGATGGCCCTAGGGATAATCCAATATGAAAGGGTCCATACCTTTATTCTGGGATTTTGGGGAAGTGACCATTCGGAAGTGTTATGTTGCATGTTTCGCTTGGTACTTTCCCGGAAAGAGTTACTCAGTTGGTCCGATTTGTAGTGGTGGATCGTACTTTCGACTACAACGCCATCTTTGGGCGGCCGGGGCTTAATAAATTCCGAGCTATTCCCTCCACTCTCCATAACATAATGAAGTTTCCAACTCCCTTTGGAGTCGTAGAAGAGGTTGGAAACGTCCGCGAAGCCTGGGAATGTTACATAATGTCCACAAGAAGAGCGTCCGCCCACGTGCTGGCAACCACCCTGACCCCTGGTCCGTCAGCGGTTCTTCCAGCTAAAAAGGAGAACCCGCAGATCGGGGCGGGGAGTCAAAAGGAGAAGTACCCTAGAACATTGCGAATCGAGCCTCACGAGACTCTCAAGGAAATCGAGATTGTCGCTGGAAACCCGGATAAGAAAACAAGAATTGGGACCGAGATGACTGCAGAGGTAGAAATGAAGCTCATTGCTTATCTCCGCGAAAACAGCGATGTGTTTGCCTGGAGTACCGATGACTTGAAGGGGATTGACCCGAGGATCACTGTTCACCGTCTGAACATGGATCCCTCGATCAAGTACATCCGACAGAAAAGGAAAGATTTCGGTCCGGTCAAGGATGCCATCATATCCGCTGAAGTGGAGCGACTCCTGAAAGCAGGGCACATTGAAGAAGTACGTTATTCTAACTGGGTGTGCAACGTAGTCCTGGTAGAGAAGTCACCGGGCAAATGGCTGAAGGATCCGTACCCTTTACCGCGGATAGATCAGTTGGTTGACTCCACGTCCGGATGTGCATTGTTGAGTTTCATGGACGAATACCAAGGTTTTTACCAAATCCGGATGGCCAAAGAAGATATCAAGAAAACAGCTTTCTTCGCTGCCGGGGGTGTATATTACTTCAAGGTAATGCCCTTGATCGAAAACGGAGCCACTTACGGCGCCTTGTGAATCAAATGTTCAAGGAAGAGATTGGGAAAACCATGGAAGTGTATGTGGACATGCTCAAAAAGCAAAACTGAAGAACAACATGTGCACCATTTGAACAAGTGCTTCACTATCCTTAGGAAGTACGGAATGAAATTGAATCCCGAGAAATGTACGTTCGGAGTAAAAGGAGGGAAGTTCCTCGGGTACATCGTTACCGAGAGAGGGATAAGCGCGAACCCAGAAAAGATCAAGGCAGTCCTAGATCTGCCGCAACCAAAAACCCTTAATGAGGTACAACAACTCATAGGACGTCTGATGTCCTTAAGTCGTTTCATTTCACGATCCGCGGAGAAAAATCTCCTGTTCTTCAAAATCCTCCGGAAAGGAGAGGGCTTTGAGTGGATTGCGGAATGTTCTGAGGCTTTCGAGAAATTGAAAACGTACCTCCATTCCCCTCCACTGCTCTCCAAACCCGTCGAGGGAGAACCACTCTACCTCTACCTAGCTATCACGGAAGAGGCAATGAGTTTCGTATTATTACGGATTCAGGCTAATGATCACCTCCCAATCTACTATCTTAGCAAAGCCCTTGCTGGGGCGGAGATAAGATACGTGAAGATTGAGAAACTTGCCTATGCTTTGGTTTACACTGCAAGACGGTTAAAACCATACTTCAAGTCTCATAAAGTTGTGGTACTGACTGCGGAACCTTTGAAACAAGTCCTGGGAAAGCCCGACCAGTCTGGACGACTCTATAAGTGGGCGATCGAGCTGAGTGAATACGACATTTGCTATCAGGCTCCGTCAGCCAAGAAAGCTCAAGTCCTCGCCGATTTCCTAGCGGAATATCCTGAGACGGATTCAGAGAAGGGCCCTGACACACAGGCGTTCGAATGTTTACTCACCAAGCAGGTTGGCCGGAAGCCAGTCCCGCCGCAGTTCAACCCAACAGATCTCGAAGACGCACAATTTATCCATCAATCTCTATCTGCATCTCATGAGGAAACTCGAGTTAACCACATGTTCCTTCTTGACGGTATGGCAAGCGAGTCCGTGCCTAACGACTCCGGACCCAAAAGCAGGGAAACCGAAGCACAAAGGTGGAGACTTCGGGAGCCAACAGAAGATCTCCAAGCCGAAAAACACCCTTCTGATACCTGGATATTGGAAGTGGATGGTTCCTCCACTGGAAGAGTCAGAGGGATTGGAATCTTCTTTAAGAGCCCCGATGGCACGGAACTTGACTACGCGATATCCCTGAAGTTCAAAGTTACAAACAATGAGGCTGAATATGAAGCATTGATAGTTGGACTGCGACTGGCAAAATTCCTGCAAGTTCGGAAGCTCAAAGCTTTCACGGATTCTCATCTCGTGGAAGCTCAATTTTCGGGAACTTTTGCCACAAAAAGTCCTTCGATGATCAAGTATCTCGAGCTACTCAAACAGGAAGCCAAGCACTTTGAGGAATTCACCCTAGAAAAGTTTGACAGAGCTTGGAACGAAAGAGCGGATGCCCTGGCAAAATTCGCGTCCGCAACGGCAGCTTTGGACACAAGGAAAGTGATTTTACTCACTATTACTGACTCATCCGTCATGAGTCTCAATTCCGCCATCATGGTAACTGACACGGGCGGAAATTGGATGACTGACATCTGGAATTACCTCAAGGACGGATCTCTTCCAGTTGATCCGAAGGAATCAAGGAGCATCCAGTGTAGAGCAAACAGATACTAATACTGGGGGAAGATTTGTACAAGAGATCATTTGCAGGAACCCATTTGCGGTGCTTGAGCCCACAAGAATCAAAGACTGTGCTGGAGGAGATACAATGAGTATGGAAGTCATTCCGGGAAGGACTCTCGCCGTAAAATTATCGACAAGGCTACATCGCCTAGTATTAATAAAGATTCCGCCGACTACGCTCGGAAGTGCCCTGATTGCCAATACTATGCGAACATCCCACATCGTCCGACGCATCCCATGATTCCGTCAATCATGGCGTGTCCATTCGACCAATGGGGCATTGACATAGTCGGACCATTCCCGAGAGGCACCCAGCAGCAGAGGTTCCTGATTGTGGCTGTTGAATACTTTACCAAATGGGTAGAAGTCGAGGCTGTTGCAACCATTACAGAGAGTCGAGTGCGGACCTTTATCTGGAAGAATATCATCTGCCGCTTTGGCCTGCCCAGGATTCTCATCTCGGACAATGGTGCCCAGTTCTCAGGACATAGGCTCAAGGAATGGCTGGCGTCCTTCAAAATCGAGCAACGTTTTACATCTGTTGGATACCCGCAAGCCAATGGACAGGTTGAGTCCACAAACAAAACAATAGTCAAGATCCTCGAGAAGCGGTTAAGAATTTCACAAGAAAGCTGGGCGGACGACCTTGAAGGCGTGCTATGGGCTCATCGCACCACTGCACGGGTTGCGACCAAAGAAACTCCATTCTCCTTAGTATATTGTTCGGAGGCAGTCATACCGTCCGAGATTGCCATTGAGACTTTGAGGATCCAAGAGTTCGAAGGCAATGCAAACCGCAAAGCTCGGATATTCGACCTAGACATGCTCGAACAGAAAAGGTCTGAGG
Organism: Plantago major; assembly: GCA_026545765.1. Classification (NCBI taxonomy): domain Eukaryota; kingdom Viridiplantae; phylum Streptophyta; class Magnoliopsida; order Lamiales; family Plantaginaceae; genus Plantago; species Plantago major. Next base: position 33,183,230 of record CM048839.1, read on the forward strand.
CACTGGCGAATATCCATAGATATCAGGCAGCTGCTGCCCGAACCTACAAAAGGAACGTTCGAGCGACTAACTTGCAAATCGGAGACCTGGTGCTTCGACGAGCCGACATTTTGAACAACATTGGAAAACTCAAGCCCAAGTGGGAAGGACCCTACAAGATTGTCGCAGCAAGAGTGAATGGGAGTTATGAATTAGAAGATGGGAACGGACATCCCCTCAAGCGTCCATGGAATGCTAGAAACCTTCAAAAGTTCTATGCATAGTGATAACTGTGCGGATCTCCTTTAGAAAACGTCTCCGGATATATGTCATCTCCCAGCAAAGATCGTTCCCCCGTCGGGAAAAGCTTCTTCCATATCAAGCGGCAAGTCTGGTTTCCGCGGAGGCAAGGAACTCGATCTACCTGCATACAGGAAAATGGTTAAACGTGGTGGAATCCTTCATGATACCACCAAAACATGGCAATGCAAGTCCCGTATCCGGGGAAAACAAAGTGCATACAGGAAGAGATTTCCGCCTCACCGGCTTTAGAGACTCAAACTCTCTTGAAATTCGGAAACCATTTCCAATATAAGAGAGATTTGAACCACTAAAATGGGGTTGGAAGAAAGCAGAGGAGACGGACATATATACATCCAAACCGAAATAACAGAGATCTCTGCCCAACCGTCTTTAATACCTCCAACTCTCTCGAAGATAGGAATCCTTTGCCAATTCAAGAGAGATTAGGTCCATTAAAGTAGGATGGGAAGAAATAAGAAGAGATCCGGCTTTACAAGATTGACTGACAAAAGTAAAGAAGAAGAGTTTGGGATCAGTTTACACGGTTTTGGTACTATGGTCGTGTCTTTTTATAGAACACTCCAACCAATCAACGTCCGCCAGGCAAACAGATTGACGTCAGCAGTAGGCTTAAGCCACCCGTTCGAGTTGAACAGTGTTGGGTCAGTTGGTTTATCCAATCAAGCCTAAACAAGCCCATTAACCACGTCCGACTTTGTTGGTCATCTTACAAAGATATGTGCGTCAATAATCATATAATCCGACGAAGCTTGCACAAGAAAAAGATGGCGATCTCATCCGAGGAAAAATAGTTCGAATTTTATAGACAAAATTATCCGAACATTTACATAACAGAAGTACAATCTGAAAAGGTCCAAGGATAAGTACATACTTCCACGGGGCATACCCCGCCTTGTTCCTTCACCAGATTCCGGAAGTCGAGCCTTGGGACTCCGAGCCACCACCTCGGCCCTGACGAGCTTGCTGCTGCATTCGGATCCTCCTACGGATCAACTTCAGCGTCCGCTCAATCTCTTCCTCGGCTCGCCTCCTAGCTATTCCCGGACATCGAGGGGGATCGCCCTCAAAATCAAGGATGATTGGGTCATCCGCGGTCCTCGAACCCGGGTAAATTGGAGGATGCATGTGCCCACAAGCACAGTTTACCCAATGCTGATATTCCTCATCATCAGATTCCGACATCCTGGAGAACTCCGGCTTTTGTGGAAGGCTAGAGTGGATAAAACAAAACACAGAGCGAAGAAGGGTACTGCAGTGAAAAAGGGAGAATTACCACACCCTTATTTATAGTCGCGACGGGTCCTTAAGATCTCGCCACTTGTCGATCATCCGACGACTGGGGAGATGAAAAGACGTAGTCATAATGACTATTTCACTGTTTCACCTTCCTCCTTCTAGAAGAATTACGCATCCCAAGGGGCGAACGGTCCGAGGATCGGAAAGATGATGGTTTTATTTCTACAATCAGATGCCATCTACAGCGATCCGTGCTCTTAAGAGATGGGTAATTTTTAATAACTCAGCATAGGAACGACATATAAAAAGGGAACGAAGAAGAGAGCAGGTAATAATTCGGAAGCATAGGAGGTTTAACTCCTCGGATTAAATACGAATCATTGCAATAGTACATAATGACATTCCGAGTTATCTAAAGATACAAATCCAACAGAAAGATTCAGCAAGTACAGAATTTCAACGGGGCATACCCCGGACTTCTCACTGAGGCCCAGCTTGGCTCGGACCAGCTTCACCAGCTTCGGGCGGATCGACAGGGGGCGTGTTGGAGACGGCTTGCGCAGCAAGGGATTCAACAATATTGAACAAGTTGAAATCCGCGGGAAGGCCAACGACCCGGCAAGGCAGGTAGAACCACTTCTTTAGGAAAGCCCGGTAATTATCGAAAGGTACAAAGCATACCTTTCGGAGGGCATCCGGGACCCACCTCGGGAGGAAGGGCCTGTCGTTTCGAATCTCGATCTCACCTTCCTCGGTGACAAGTTCCGCAAACTCACACGCGGCCGACTGTTCATCTGAGACACTGTCGACAGGGACCTCCACACCATTAGCATCCGCAGAAGGTATTAACCCTTTCGCCTTCCAGTCGAAGTCTGGTGGAAGTAGTCCCTTGGACTGCCGCTGCCCGATAGCGGACACGAACCCATCCAGGCGGGAGGCATCGGATTTGTCCGCCGTCAAGAACTTGAAGGAGTCGGACTCCATGAAGTCACGACCATCCTGAAGACGGGCATATTGGAGACCTTCGAGCAGGATATCCTTAGAATCCAGAAAAGCCTTCATCGACTTGTCGATAAAGTTCTCCTGCTAGTCGAGGTCCGCCTTAATTTCTTCCCAGCTAGTCTTCAGCTTATGGAACTTCACTTCATGCTCTTTCAGCCGCATCTCTAACTGCTTCACCTTCTCCGCCTCATCCGCGGAAGTGGCCATAGCCTTGTGGAGGTCCTCCTCAATATTAGCGCGTTCGTCGGCGTTCCATTGCATGGCCCTGACGAAACATCCAAGCTGCAAGAAGTCCGTAAGAATGTAAGTTGCATTTTTATCATACTAAGAACAAGCCAAGGAGAGCATCGAAAGATTACTTACCCGCTGGTATAGCCCATCCTCCCGACCCTTTCAACCTCGTGGAGTCCATAAGCCATTTCGTACTCCTTATCAAGAGCGGCTTGGTCATGACAATGATACGGACAATTCTTTGTCTCTTTGATGCGGGGAGCCTCGAGGTTGCTCCACTCTTGCGTCCCGCAGTAATAGCGTCCTGCATCAACACCTCCCGTTGTGGTGCTGCGGCGTGAAGCTCGGGACTTAAGCGATGGCGCTCCGAGTGGCAGGGGCTTTGCCCTTGTCGGGCACCGCCAAGGCCTGAGAATCCTCTCCAGCCTTGTTCCGCCTTTCTTCCTCCGCGGCGAACACTGCGGCATTCTTCGGATCCGACATAGGAAGACCCGCGGAAGTGTTGATGATTTTGGTCCTCTGACCAGCGGCGACTTCCAAGGCTTGCTGCTCCCTCTGCAACCTTTTCTTTTCATGGAGCGTCGACATGATGTAGTCGAACCAGTGAGCTGCACAATAAACCAAAGGCGTCAGATACATATATGTTAAAGAAGATTTACCAAAATTTCGGAAATACGCAATCAGAACAGGGTATCGCGAAGAAGAAAGAACGCAAAGTTTCAAGTCAACGAATCCTTACTAAAGTCCGTCTTCCCTCCAACCTCCACTGCACCTGTTAGTCCACATAGGTAGGGAAGTGGCTGACAGATTAATCCATGGAACGGATAAATAGGTGGATCATGCTTTTTGTGGATCGCCGCCACCCACGGAGCCACGTTCTTCAGAAGGGGGCGCCAATCCGGGATGCTCTCCCTTAGGAACTTTGTTGGCAGTCCCCATTGTTCTCGCTGCCTCTCGGACGCCCAGTTTGAGCCATCCGCATAAAACGTACTTATCCCACCACTTGATCCTCATGAAAATGGAGTCCGAAATGAAGTTATAGGGTTTCCTATTCATAAAAGTATAGAAGAGGGGATTCCCCGGACTGAACGAAACGTGAAAGAGCTGCCTGAAGTTCTCAAAATTTACTGGCTGCCCTTTCTTCTTGCAAAAAACAACGAAGCAGATAAGATTACCCAAGGACTTTGGGATAACCTGACTCGGACCGATCCCAATGTGATTCAGAATGTGCTTCAACTCCGTTGTAATGGGGATCTTCCACCCACAAGCAAAAGTTACCTCGTGCACACACATATACCCGACGGGCGGGTTGTAAAATGTGTGTCCAGGCTCGGGAACCATGATTTCTACGGAGTCAGGGATCTCCCACTTCCGCCACCATTCTGGGATGTCCTCCGCCCTAACCCTTGATGGACATGTAGGAAGAAGTTCGACTGGTTTAGTTCTCCAAATTCGTCCGCTATTGTAACAGCGGACACAGGACGGGGGAACTTGATTCGGGCAGCTTTTGTGCCACGACCTTCAATTAATGGAAGACTGGACTGAACAGGCGCAGCAGGGTGTAATGCAATCCGCCAACCGGAGCGTCTAGGGGGACGAGCGACATGAGATCCTTCTCCTTCTTCCTCCTCGTCCTCGTCTTCCTCTTCCTCACCATCTTCCTCCTCCTCGTCGACACCTTCGGGTCTCCCAGATGTGCTTGGACGGACTGCTTCGCCACAACACGGTCTTCCACCCCCTCGAACATCTCGACTTCATCGCCTCCCGATCATTGCCTTTTCCCGCTCCGCACGCAGTTCGCTCGGATCCCCGGACGTCCCAACGCCACCTATAGTCCGAGATTGGACTAACGACCTAGTCCTAGCAAGGTCACCCTGGCCCGCTGTAACGTCGGCCTGCGCTTCTGCCGCACCACGGACTCCTTGCCCAGCATCAGAATCCCTGGACGACCCAAGATCCACAACTAGGAAATCTCTCACGGACAAGGTCAAATCCACGGACCCAGTCCCTAAATCTACTGCGTCATTGTAACCTGGGGCCTCGTGCTAGTTCTGACTATCGCTCCCGGACATCCTAGGGCAGAAGGAAACAAGTCAGAAACGATGGTGGTGATTGTCCGAGAGTTCGTTTAGGTAAATTTTTAAGTCAAAGAAATCCTACAGATTTCTACTTAATAAGATTTTTCTGCATGGAGCTTAGTCTCGGCACTAGTAGTACTAACCTTGGCACACCGAAACGCGCCATTGGCACTATCATCTACCTTACCCGGCACGCTAAGCGGGGCCAATTTACGGAAGAATGTGCGCCAATTGGCACCAACACATTACCAAATAAGCATGCATAATCAAATTTTGGTTACAGTGGGCATACACACGAGATGAACCAAGTTGGATATTGACAATAAATTGGCATGCAACAGTACAGAAGGGAATTGTTTCAACTAAGAACGTTGCTAAAGCCTATCACTCGCAACATCGGTAAATACGGACTCGACAATTTCATATCCGAGCAGGGCAAAAACATATGAGCAGGTAGTAAGCATATCACGAAAATGAGACAACTTAGGAGGAGTGAAGATGTACTTACTTGATAAAGTTGACTTGATAAGTTTAAACGGACGACTAAGCCTTGCTGCTTCTCCGAGGGTACGGATTTGAAGAAGAAATTTCAAAATTCTGCGAGTCTTGCTTGCTCGGATATGTCTTCAATTGCTCGGATTGCTTTGTGATTGCTCTGAGTTTCGATATTGCTAAAAGTGTGAAAGTGACTGATGAGCTGACTATTTATAAGGGCAATTTGGGGAAAGCCAAGAGTCACATCCCTTGGATTTGAATCCCAGCCGTTGGTCCTCTCCAATCCAAGGGTTGTGCCGCTTCGTGAGTGGATGGCTGTCAGTACGTCGCATTTAATGCTTGACAGACGCGTCACATCAATCGGGCTTAGAACCCCAACCGTTGATGTCGTCCCAATCCAACGGTCGCGTCACTTTACTCGGGATCTTTCCCCCGTGGGCCGGACGGACAACCTATTGGGCCTCTTTGGCTTACGGATCAGCGACCCAGGAGGACCAATTCAACAATCGGTCCAACGGATAGCTTCCAGAGGGCTACGTCAGATCCTAACCGTACTCGGATCTATATATCTCGGATACAAATACCTTTTCCATCTACAGTCCGGGCTATTACATAACTCGGACTATAGAAGGAAAGGGGGGGGGGAGATATATTGAATTCCTAAGAACACGGATGACAGATCTCAACAAAAAGGATTTTTTTTCTTTTTTCAGTTAACGATTCGGACACGCTCCACAACACACTTGTTCTTTTCATAGTTACCAACTATCTTCTACTAAGATACTTGGAAACTAGGGGGACATATGTTGTTATGGACATGTGTCCAATCCGTTAAGGGCGCCATAGAGCGTGTCCTAAAGCGCATCACGGCTTAATTAGCCAATTCAGTACTGGTCCGACTCACATGGTCCGGCCAAAGTGAATCAACTAGTACGCTAAAGTCGCTACACCCTCATAGCTAGTCCGAGCTAGCTGGGAAAAGGACTTCTAATCCTGGCTACGTCAGTACAGAGATGCCAAATGGACCGGACGAGAGAACCTCGGACGCCACCATCACATCAAGACCAAACGTATAACAGAACTACTAAGATACTTCCGTGAGACCCTTGGCTCGGACATCCAGAGTTACCCAAGGGCAGATCAACCAAGCAAACAGATCTGTCCGAGGGACCAACACGGACCCAACAGGAGGAACAGTACCCAAGTAGGGGAAAGGTCCAAACTACCCTCCCAGGTCCATTGATTAGTATTGGATTACTGTTCACTAATGGGCCATGGGCCAAAGGTAGCATTGGTGTCCAAATCTGAAATGTACACTTGGCATCATCTTGTGAGCCAACTCATAAGCATGTGATAACTATAAATAAAGTACAAGGTCCATGACCTTAAGGTAAGCAAGATCAAGGGGAAGAATCCCCAAGTATTATCATAATCCCTCATAACTATTACATTGAGAGCTTCCAACTCTCTCTTGAGTAAAGTCTCTTACCGGATTGACTTAGGCAATCCGGGTAACCCATTCTAACCCCCCCCCCCTCCCCCCACTTAGTCCTTTCAGGTACACAAGCTCGGTCCAGCGCTACGTCGGACCTCAAGTCGGAGGCGGGTCATAGACTAGGTTATTTGTAATAGTTTAGTTAGTTAGTGTTAGAGGTTTTAGCCCTCAACAATAATCCCTCCGTCCCGTTAAACGTGTCTCACTTATTTTCGACACTATTGTTAAGAAAGTCTATAGTTTGTTGTTTGTTGTGGAAGAGATAAATGATAAATAATGGAGAAAGTATAAGAGGTAAGAGACAGAAATGATAAAAATGGAAAAGTCTTGGAATGCAAAGTATTGCAATCCCATATCGTTTTATGGAGGGGCGTAAGTTGTTTTTACACAAGAACTAAACCGACCCAGTATTATAGGCTCTCGGCTATAATAACAACTGGGACAGGTATAATAGTTTTTCAACCCATGGCGGTCTGGTGATAACAAGGGGGCGGATAAACGGGTGAAAATAGACAAAATTAAATACATAATTAGTTAAAAACTTCAAATAAAAAAACAATATAAATATTTAAATAAAAAAAAACTAAGTAGTAAGTGATAAAACATTAAAATATGGTAAAAATGTGTAATTTTAGTGGGAAATGTGAGAGGTGGTAAAAAGTGCAAGAGTAGGATTTATTATTATTGGTTGGGTGTGGAGTACCTTCCTTTTTTAGTAATGTATGAAGTTTTGTAGTACGTCTAAAAATGACAAATATATGAAGTTCTGTGGGACGAATAAAGTATATATTAAATAAAACATGCAAATCATTAGTTGTTGAATTTATTGTATATGCCATTTAATATAGATATTTTTTTATTATTTTAATTTATGGATGTACACATATATTTACTCTCTTTCTTTTTCACATATTGACGAGGTCGGGTGACTGAAGAGTTGTACCAGCTCATATGTCGTCGGTTGAATAACAGGTTACAAAAAAATTAACCTGTAAATGTTTTAAAGAAAATAATTGGCGCTTTTTTTAATACCCCTAATTTTAGGGGAGTACGATCAGGTGAAGATGGTATTGTTAACAAATTAGACTCGCCCACTATAGATGTGTGGTTTAAATAAAATCAAGGTGGGTAGATTGCTTTACTAACCTGTGGCAGATTGACAAATGAGTTGGTGGGTAACATGGAACGGGTGAGGTATATACCCGATCCGTACGCCATTATTTTAAATAGATACCGTTAAGGTTCGCAACGGGTTGGATATACCTCGATCCATTTAAAAGACTTGATTGGAAAAGGTCTTCTCAGCTTATAATACTAATACGATTAATTACTCAGGTGCGACTTATCATAGATCATGATAAAGATTGGCCAAACTTTTGAGGAATATTGATTATGCATTAAAATTGTGCAATGGCACGATTGAGAGTCACTACTCTTATAATTATAATCGAGGTAAAAGTGATGTATGGAATAAACGCATGCAAAAAGTTTATCGTTCTTAATTAGTGTGATGATGAGTCCATCAGAGACAAACTAAAAATGTAACATCCCAAAGTTTAAGATAAATTTTCAGAGAGCTTAAAGGATCGAGAACGCTACTCATACCAACAATGTGCACCTTTCTTTTCGGAAATCCATCCATAAGAGCTTTAGACTTAAGCATGCATGCTCAGCAGTAATCTTAGGGTGGATGACTGGTAAGTCTATCGTTGCGTGCACGAGTGGGATAAAGTCGAGGAGAACATGTATTGATACAGTGGGCGACATATCACCCGGATCCATGACCATGGCTACGAGAGGGTCGGACATCGGCTCGCAAGGGTACGACGCGTTACAAAAATGTTGTTGTAAATATTGTAGGATTTCATATACTTAAATATTTTTTTACTATACCCGTCGAGTATCGACGGATTATAAACTAGTGTAGATATAATTAAATATGTGAACTTGACTGGACTAGTAGATAAAAAATGGACTTGGATAAAGTCCATATATATGGACCTAATTTGCAGGGCTAGTCCTAAGTTATCAATTAAACTATCCATGTTATTAATCAAAATGTCTATGTTGTTAACAAAATAAGTCTTGTTGTAATATGAAAAAACACCAATGTTTGAGAACATAGGTGTTTTGATTAATAACATCAATGATTTTCTTGATAATATATGCCCTTCTCTAGATAAATTATTTGGAGACCGTCTCTTTGGAGACTTGCTCAAACAGAGTAAGTCTCCTGAGAGACGGTATTATGGAGAGATTAAAAGAGACGTACAAAAATTATAGCTATAAAAAAAACATTACTAGAAGTTTTACTAAAAACATCGACGATATACATAAAAAAAATAGAGTAAGTCTCCTAAGAGACGGTCTCTAGATAATTTATCTAGAGACGGACCTATATTGTCAAGAAAAACATCGATGTTATTAATCAAAACATCTATGTTCTCAACATTGGTGTTGTTTCACATTACAACAAGACTTATTTTGTTAACAACATAGACGTTTTGATTAATAATATAAATGGTTTTATTGATAACATAGGTTGTCTCTATATAAGTTATCTAGAGACCGTCTCTTATGAGACTTTGTGTAAAAAAATAATATAAAATGTTTACTCATAAAACATTACAGATATTGTTTAAAACATTATACATATACTTAAAAACATCAATTTGTCCCCAATGTCTCTCACTAATACACGTCTCTTGCAAGACTTTTGAGAAAACATTAGGCTGTAAAATTTGTACAATTTATTATTACGCTATTTTGGTGTAAAATTTGATTCATTAAATCTTGTGTTAGACCATCTAAACTTATTTTAAGAAAAATGATAAATTGATGTTGTTAAGAATACATTAAACAATTGAGTAAGTATTCTGATAAATGGTTTTTAAATAACCTATCTAAAGAATAACTATGTTATTAAAAAAAAATTAATTCTCATTGAAAACTTCCCGCTGAGGAGGTTGATGATGAGCCAGATGTTGGGTACGTCGTTTGGACAGGCGGAAATATAGTAATGGCCTTATGGGTCAGGTTGTCGTTGAAGAACTTCCCCTTGAGGTGGTTGACGATGAGCCAGATGTTGAGTACGTCATTTGGACTGGCAGAAATGTAGGTCTGGTTGGTCCGTTTTTCATATATATAATAAAATACATTTTGATAAAAATATAAGTATTTTAATTAATATTATCGATGACTTTTTAGATCGTCTAAAGATAATTTATCTAGAAACCGTTTACATATAAATTTTGTGTTTATCTTTAGAGTTAAAATGGTACTTTGGCCCCTTGGGCCAATTGTATTTGGATGCAACGCAGTTAAGAAGACAATAAAGTTAAACATGGTAATTATATATTTGATGGAGTAAATAAGGCAAGAAAGCTAACATGGTAAGCATATACTCCCTCCGTCCCAATTTAGATTATCCATTTTGATTTTTCATGGTCAACATTTTCAAACTTCGTATGCAAATAACTCATAGATAATGTTGGTAAAAAAATTAAAAATTCATATTATTAAAGATCACATGTTAAATTTTCATTATATATTTTTCAAAAAACCATTAAAATATAATATGTGAGTAAATCAAGCTAAAAGTTTGAAAACGTTAATCATGAAAAGTCAAAATGGGTAATCCAATTTGGGACGGAGGGAGTATTTGAGTTCCAGAGTACTTGGAGAAAAACTCAAGAAGCTATGACATCATAGATCAGCGAGATGAGATGATAAAATCAATTATAACAATCAATTATAACAAATTTGTCGCGTGCTTCTACCCACCGCACTGAAACCTCACATGACCGGCTCAAACTTTTAGGCCTGTACAAATTTAATGTCTTTATAAACCATTGCCTCCCCTTCCCAAAATAAATGTTATATTATAGGCACACAATCACCTCCCGTCCCAAAATAAATGACATATTATGGGCAGGCAGTTTAAAGATAAATTATATAAAAATCATAATAAAACTTAATTTTGATTGGCTTATAATTATGTTTTGATTTGAGTCTTTAATTAGGTTAATTAGACAAACTAAGTAATGACATTTTATGTAAATAAAAGTAAGTTTGGGGATAATATTTTTCCAAACACAGAAATATTATAATTTTAGCGGGACAAATATAAAAGGAATACGATATATTTGGTCTGGTAAAGATGGAGTACATTTTATAACGGGAAATTAAGTTTAAGATAAAGTGATAGAAATTAAAACTTAAATTGGTTTTGTATAATCTCTCAAATATAGTGTTTCAATTAATGACTAATATTTCGTCTTAAATAAATACTATGAATGATTCAAGTTAATTTTATAATGTGTGACATTAAAAGTGTAGATATTTTTAAATGGTTTGTTTTAGTTAATTCAAAATCATTGTTTTCCAACGTTTATAAATCATTACATAGAAACTAATTGAATTTTATAAAATATTCTAATTATAAAAATTATTAAATAATATTTTTTTAAAGGGAAACAATACATAACCAGTATAACAACTTTGAATAAAACTAACAAATGAAAATATATCAATAAAGCTTAATATTTAACTTATTTAGTTTACGATTGCATTTTCAAAGTAGTATAATAATTCACAAAGTTTCACTAAATTTGTAATTCAATTTAAATCTCTTTCGTTGATCTTACTTATTCAATTTGAATATGGTACATACATATATCATTGTTTAAGTAGAAGATGCAGAGTACAAATCTCATTGACGTATGTTTCTCCATTTTATTTATTATTTTTAAATAATTTCTCTTTTTTCAATGACAGATTTATTGGTTTATATAAAAACTCTTAACACACGTAGTGTGTTACGTAAATGCTAGTGTTATATAAATGTTATGATTGGAGTGTTCAATTAGATTAATTAAACAAGGTAAGCGATGGCATTTTATGTAACTAATAGTTGTTTGTATTACACAAATTTGGGCTAAAATATGTTGGGGCCTCCTTGCATGGTTCAGATCCGGTCCTGAAACCGTGAGAAGATCTCAGCTGGCTCTTCCACTCGAATAGCAGAACCCCTAACGGCACAACCGGCCATAGGGCCGGCCCTGAGCCCATACAGGATGTTCATCCGCACAGGGCACTGAAATTTTTTAGGCCCCAATTTTTACATCCTGATACTAATAGGGTGTTAAAAGTATGAAAATAAATGATGTGATAAAGAATTTAATTTATAATTTTGCTTCAAAACAATTTTAAGTATTACATTTTTAAAGTGATATATTTTGTATGCGAGTTTATTAGGAAATTAATTCTATTATTATATATGAAAATTTTTATGTTTTTCTATATATACTGATATTTTGGGTCATTTAAAATTTTTCGCATGGGACCTCATTTTCTTCGGGCCAGCCCTGACCGGCCAGCAACACGATATCTTTTCCTGCACGATAAGCAGCTCCACGATGCAGCCCCGTGCTCCCTTGACCCTTATTATTGACTTGCATGCGTTCTTTTCTAGTCTACTATAATTACTCTGCGATGTTGCATTCGATGGCTTGAAATTTACTTTTCTTGTACTGAATCTTGAATACTTGATGAATTAGTTATTGCAAAACAACACTAGTATGTATTTTTCACTTTCATAGTGTTTTTTATTGCAACGTGAATTATGTACGCGAAAGCGATACAAATCAATCTAAAGTGATCAAATATGAGACGGGTTTAATAGTAACAAAAAAAAATTACGTCACGGCACATTGCATTTAAGAAATTCATGAGATTGATATGCCTCAAGGTTTTGCCCAAGTAGAATGCACAGGGCTGGGTCGGATTCAGTGCAGTAGATTCATTGAGCACGTACAAATAGTGTTGTTAAACGAACCGAGCCGAGCCGAGTATTGTAATACTCGACTCGAGCTCAAGCTCAACCGGCTCGGCTCTTTAACAGCAGCTCGAGTTCTAGTTCGAGTAACATGTAACGAGCTCGAGCTCGGCTCGAACTAGAAAAATTATGAGTATTAACGAGCCCTATTTATAAAAATATTAAAAATATGTATAAAAAATATAAATTTATTAAAATAATTACTCTTAACGAGCTTTATCAAGCCGAGCCGAGCTCGGCTCGATAACAAAACGATTATGAAGTCAGGCTCAGCTCGGCTCGAAATAGCTTATCGAACCGAGCCGAGTCGAGTTTTATCGAGCCGAACCGAGCCCTCAATAAGGCTCGACTTGTATAATAGCACTACGTACAAAGTTCTACGTAAGAGTTTTCCCCTCTAAACAGTGGAGTAAGTGTAACCTTGTTACCCTAACTTGTAGCTGATTTGTGTTGCACTGCAACTTCCTCGGCTTTCTGTTCTTGCATAAGAAATCAGGAACAAAATAAAATTGATGCACCTATCCATACGCATGCACCATTAGTATCGTTATTGAACATCACCATAGTCCATTGGAGGGGGAAGTTGCTTGGTCAACACCTGAATGTAAAGCTCGCGTGCCTGAAGAAACCTTCTCCTGGTTACATAAAATTTATGAAAGTATGTATATTATAGAGACAACCAATATTAGAATTAATATACTTGATCACATTTAGTTTATTTTTATTATATGAGACATATTATGTTTATTTGGCATTGCTATTGAATTAATTATCTGGTTATTTGAGTTATTCTATAAGATGTTCCCATGGACTTTATATTATCACTAAGTATGTGAGAACTTGAGTGAAGCATAAGTACTAAAATCGCCCCAATCGATGATCATTGAGATATGGGATATCAATGATGCATATTAAGATTGGCATGTAGTCTGCATCATATTCTTCGAGAATGTAGTAGTTCTCATGACCAAGAATAACTTGGTTATTCATGATGGACACGTGGACACTTTAGAGAGTGTTGGTATACCCAACCGAGAAACCATTTGATAAATTCTATTTAATGTGTCTATGGTAGTATCGGTGTGTAGGTGATGAAGTAGTCATTTGACTTGAGGTTAATACTTACTACATGTGCGGAGTGTTGTGCTTTGACCATGACCAATGCTTGCACTCCTTATAGGGGTATATACGGCATGTGTTGGGCATATCGCGAAGCACATGGGAGTAGTAGTTGAGCCAAGATAGGATTTATTCCTCCTAATAGATTTAGAGAGAATACTTTAAATATAATCATAAAAGAATGAGAGATAAATGAATAAGTTATTAAAACAGACACAATATCAAGTTCTAAACGTATTCGAGTATTCACGAATAAAAGGACCGTACCATCATGAACCCTACATAACAGGTGGTTTGTATATCCTCGCAAACGTTCCTTGTATATTGTTCTACCAATGAGTATTATAATAAATTATGTATTAATTGAATTAGTAATAATTTATTATGAGAATTATTAATTAGATTTAATAATATAATGTTTTGGGCCAATTAGAAATGAAGCCCATAAAGATCATAGAAGATATAAATGGGTTGGGCTTGTTGAGATTTGAACTAGAGACCTTTAGTAAATGGACTCTACATGTGACCAACTAGGCTAGGCTTCTTGTTTGTTGATACTGGATTTATCTCAATCAAAGACCACAGGCTGCATTTGATAAGATCAAATCGTCATAATTATGTTTCCTAATGATGACAGACTTTGAGTTGGTTTGGTACTAGGATTCATGTGTCTACGTGAATCTTGAACATTATATATATACCAAGTTGTCTTCATAATTCTTAATTTAATCTTGGCATTAAATAATTTGAAAAATATTCTAGCGTTATTTGTAGAATAATTTCATGTGGATATCGAGGTTGATGAACAACAAGTCAAGCTACATCATAACGAGGTGTTGAATCAAGTTGAGCAAGAGGATCAAATTGAAGATATCGAGGAAATTGAAGAGATTCGAAGATCGGAAGTTGAAGCAGAGAAGCAACAATTGGATTTTGCTGAAGTTCATGTTGCTGATCCTGAGCTGTAATTGCTGCTGCTGAAAGTAGACAAGTATGTACAATTGCAGCTCTATACATACTCACGTTATAATCGTTATCAGTAAAATTAAAATTTCCGAATACAATTGCAACTCTATACATATTGAATAATCGTTATCAGTAAGATTAAAATTTTCGAAATTCCATTGTGTATACTATTATATTACATCTTACGTTTTCCAACGGTGATATCAGAGCTAGGCCTGATTAAACGATTATTTACATGTTAGTAATGTAATATGTTTCCGTGAGTTAATGTTTGATTAAATAATTGTTATTTGTTAAACTGGGTTAGCTACGAACTGGGTTTGTTCAGTTCTTTCTTCTTCTACGTGTTCTTCATCGTTTCTTCCTCTGATCGAACTGGGTTTGCTGATCAATCGAACTGGGGTTCGCTGATTTCTTGATCACCCTCTTAATCGAGCTAGGTTCGTATTATTTCCGCCCGTTCGACCGGATTCTCAGTTCCAGAAAATATCGCCATGGACGAGAAGTTGCAGAACTCGTGAAGCTCTTGCCGCCATTAATGGCGGCTATACAAGCTTCACGGATTCTCCCTTGCTCCACCTCGATAGATTCGGACTATATTGTATACGGGAATTTGAGTCATTGGTGTGGAAAAGAGCCGGATCTTGAAATC
This sequence comes from Plantago major, assembly GCA_026545765.1. Taxonomy (NCBI): domain Eukaryota; kingdom Viridiplantae; phylum Streptophyta; class Magnoliopsida; order Lamiales; family Plantaginaceae; genus Plantago; species Plantago major. The sequence continues at coordinate 33,198,643 of CM048839.1, forward strand.
GCAATTGGAATCGAAACTGTCGATTCGTCGTCTTGGATGATGAATCGTAAAAACTTGATGTTTATCGATGTTAGGAACAAGGTTTCGAACCTATACATGCCTTAAGAAACTGAAAGATTGGTTGAGTACAGGGACTGAATGTATGAAGTTAAGAAATTCAAAGGACTGCCTTTTGAGAATTCGATTCTCTCCAGGGACTTGGGTTGTGAATAGGCAATTTGTTATATTTACAGTATTGCCATTAAAGTTGTTTTTTAAACTGTTTTCTAACCCCAGAAGTTTCGAACTTTTGTTTTCCAGCCCCAGAAGTTTCGAACCTTTGCTATTGGGCCTGTAAATTAGTTTCAAATTGCAGAATGATATATATTTTTGAATTAAAAGCATCTATCTTATCTTTAGAAGAGTTTTATTATTATTTATTGCAAACTTTGACTCACAACAATTTGATTTTGTACCCGTATGATTGTGTTATATGATTTATTTATATAGAATGATGTTTGGCTTGTGCATAATTATGCTTATTTGATATCTTATATGATTTATTGTAAATTTATATATCAATGTAGTCCGCTCATGTATGATTATGTTTGTTTTAAATGTATATATGATTTATTGTAAATTTGTGTATAGCATTCGAGTTCGTATTATGTATGGGTATGCGGCGCCCATTACTTGATGCATGTTTAGGATCTTGGTCAAGCTATTATATACCCTAATTAAATGTTCCCCGTTCAAATTTAAGTCTCGAACTTGGTTCGAAAGACGTCACCCTCACAATTGAGTAGTGTATCAAACCTTTTCGTTCGAAAGTATTTACACCCTAGTGTTTGCTCCGTTCTACGAGGCAAGAACCCACTCATAGGTCCATTGTGTGTTACCGTGTGATGGTTATGACTTACTTAGCTATGTCTAGTCGCCCTAGCATCAGAATAGTCTAGGGATGTCGATCAAACTTTGTTTGATCCACTGAGAGTTGCAAAAGCAATTGGTTTAAAGACCTCAGCCCTAGCTGGGGTGTAATAGTGGGAATGTAGATCTTGGCCACTATAACTATATTTAATATGAGTTCGTACTCTTCATATGGGGTCGTTGAGTATGTGAAAATAGTGGGAGCTAAATATGACAAAAGTTCATTCTTATTTAGTCGCTGATTGTGATCATAGAAATTGTCTTGTTATTAATTTCAGTTTTATATATTCTTCTTTTAGGTCGAATACTATGGCTCATTTATCTGTTAGAAGTATCTTGGAGAAATACACTCTGACTGGTCCAAACTTTCTGGATTGGATCCGCAACGTTCGTTTGGTTCTCAGACAAGAGAAAATTGAATATGTGTTGGACACTCCTATTCTAGTTGTACCTAAAGCTGCTGAAGAGCATGCCATATTTGATACGGTAGCTCACCAAAAGCATTTGGATGATGCTAAGAATGTGCAGTGTATAATGCTTGCTGCAATGAACGCGGAGCTGCAAAGGCAACATTATGAAATGATGCCTTATGAGATTTTGGAACGTCTCAAAAGTCTTTTTGACTCAGAGTTGAAAAGCCTCGAGTTTGATCTGCTTAGAGAGATCTTCAAATGCAGGCTCCAAGAGGGGGGAAATGTCAGTGAACATGTTCTCAACATGATTGGATTAATTGAAAAGCTAGCAACTGCCGGTATCAAGTTTGAGAACCGTGTTTCTGTCATCTTTGTCCTACAATCATTGCCGGATTCGTATTCAACGTTCATTGTGAACTACAATATGAATGCCAAAGAAGCTACACTGCCTGAACTCCACAATATGCTTAAGACTTATGGACAGTCCTTATCCAAGGGAAAGGCTATGCTCATGGTTGGGCAATATGTGAAAGCTAGCTTTAAGGGTAATAACCCTAAAGGTAGGTTCAAACAGAAGAAGAAAACCAAGGTTGGGCCAAAGTTTCACGCTCTTAAGGCTCAAAGTGGAATTCAAAAGAAAGACAAGGTACAAAAGGATGTTTGCCTCTACTATAAGCAGAAGGGGGCATTGGAAGAGAGATTGCGAGAAAGCAAAGGCTGATGGAGTCTTGACGCATGGTGCATCTGGCTCCAGCAAAGGTACGTATGTTATAGAAATTAACATGTCTACATATAACTCTAACTGATGGATATTGGATACAGCATGTGGCTTACACATTACAAATGATGTGCAGGGGCTAAGTGAAAGCAGGATGGTTAGACCAGGGGAAGTCGACCTACGCGTGGGAAATGGAGCAAGAGTTGCTGCTGAACATGTAGGAACTTATAGATTAGATTTACCCTCGGGTTATAGTTTAGAACTTAATAATTGTTATTTCGTTCCTTGCAATACTAGAAATATTATTTCCATTCCGGTGTTAGACATTGAAGGGTTTTCCTTCCATTTAGGTAATAGAAAGTTTTCCTTTTCTCTTACTAATTTTGATGATGGGATTGCTCATCTTGTGAATGGTTTATATTTGCTTGAATGTAGATAACATATATTTCATATGCAACATAAAAGGCCAAGATAAAGTAATACGAAAAACCCCACCTATTTATGGCATTGTAGACTTGGTCATATTAATGAAACTAGAATTGCGAGATTGAGTAAGTTAGACTACTTGACTCCTTCGATTTTGAATCTTATGAGATTACAAATCATGTCTCAAAGGAAAGATGACTAATAAACCTTTTTCAGTAAAAGGTGTCCGAGCTAAACAGGTGCTTGAGTTGATTCACACAGATGTATGTGGACCTTTTCCCACTTAAGCTAGAGAAGGTTTTTACTACTTTATAACCTTTACTGATGACTTCTCTAGGTATGGGCATGTGTATCTTATGAAACACAAGTTGGAAGCCTTCGAGAAATTCAAAGAGTATAAGGTTGAGGTAGAAAAACAACTTGAGAGAAATATTAAGACTCTTCGATCTGATCAAGGTGAAGAATACTTAAGCAAGGAGTTTATAGATTACTTAAAGTCCAATGAGATTCAGTCACAATGGACTCCTCCTAGAACGTCACAAATGAATGGAGTTTCCGAGAGGAGAAATCGAACCTTGTTAGACATGGTATGTAAAATCCCGAAAATTTTATTGGACCGTCGATTTGAATATAATTTGGAGAAGGGAAATTATTTGGACTTAAGTTGATTTACGAGATTTTATAGATAAATATTTTACAGATCAATAAAAGGAGACGGGGTACTATGATTTAATTGTACGTGGATTGGAGTAAAGATTCAGTTGTGTAAAGCCCAAGTTGGGCCCAGGATGAGCCCAACAAGCAGACCCTAAGTTAAAACCCTAGTCTTCTTCTTCCTCCTCTCTACACTTCCTTAGGCAGCCTCCAAATTCACCACCAAGCTCCGCCCGTTTATCCCCCTCCACGTCACCGACCTTCCTTTTTCCTTCCGATGCGAATGAATTCGAGTAGTGTTGTGATTATCGAAGTGAGATTGGTGTGTATCGCGACATCGAAACAAGAGGACGAATTCGCGATTCGATTTGGACTGATTCGTGTTGTTTTGGGACTGTTACACATCGATTTGAATGGAGGGATTGATGGTTATTCGATTGCTGTAACCTTGGCCTTGATTCGGAGTCGATTGGTCCGAATCAGGAAGTTTTGGATTCGCAGGGACCAGGTTCAGAATTTACAGAAACTATAAGGACCACCTTTGGAGAATTTGAGTACGAGCAGGGGGCTGTTTGTAAATAATTTGAACAAACAGTGCGTTCAACGTTTATATTAGTTGTCTGGGATTAGTTGTTATCGAAACTGCCTGTACCTGAGTGGCACCTGGTTGGGCATTGTTTATGAGAAGTCTGTGGTTCAAACCTCACTGGAGCCAGAATTTGTATTCTTTTTATTTCCAGCCCTATTTGTGTCCAGAAAATTACCGTTTTGCCCCTGAACGTTATAGAACCACAATTATGCCCTTCTACATTTTTATCCTATTTTTCCTAGCTCCAGAAAATTACCGTTTTGCCCTTGTTACCCTATTTCTTCAATATCGACCTATAAAACCGTAGTAAAGAGGAGATGGAGTTTGTAAGTGGTGCTTTGGAGAATTTAAGGTGCTAGGTGACTTTGGAGAATTCGAGTTGCAAGTAGGAGCTTTGGTGATTGGATATGTTAAGCTTGCATTCGTATCGACCTTGAGGTAAGAGGGTTTCCTTGACACTTTTGCTTCTATTTTATTGTTATCATATATATATATATATATATATATATATATATATATATATATATATACATATATATATATAAATATATATATATATAAATATATATATATATATATATATATATATGCTTTATGATTTGACAAAATACTTATGGTTATTATATCAAGTAATAGTCTATTCGAAAGGATCAAGTATGTGTACCCATAAATGTTTTACCGTGATTGCGAACGTGAAATTGTTTTGTCAAAAGCATGGATTGAAAATATGTTTTATGTTCACCGATATGGCTATGAATTGTTTGGGCCCTTTCGAGGGAATGTCGTGCTTTTAGAGATCTCCCATTGTTATGTTATCCCTTTGGTAGGGCATTGTTATTGTTATGTAAAAGCCGACCTGTGTGCCACCACGGTTCGTGTGGCCGTAGTGTATTGTCTGATTGAGCTAAATATGAATTGACATTGTTTTGATAAAGTGTTCCATGCAAATTATTTTGAATATATAAACGTATTGATATATATGTATGTTTGAAATACTCTGCTTGATCCGGTAAAAGTGTCATTGAGGCTCACCCTTACACCCCCTTTCAGATATTTAGTAAGTGAAGTGACACTGGATGGTACAGTAGAGTGGAACCCGGTAGACGGATGGTGGATCTTATGAAGACTTTCAGTAGTTGTAGCATACTCTGAGTTTGTATTGAATATGATGATTTGTACCGTAGAGGTGGTTGTTATGTACTGAAGACTTGTAATTATTATTGTAATTACTGTTTATGGGATTTTAGACGCTCTGTTGTACCACTCTGAGATTATTTTATGTATTTGAGGATTTAAGTAAGGCTTCGTCTTGGCGTGAGCCCATCTCACGATTGACGGCCGGTCACGCCAAATTGATTTGGTTTTGGGGCGTGACATGGTAAGATCCATGATGAGTTTCTCAACTCTTCCAACATTCTTATGGGGATATGCATTACAAAATTCGATTTATATTCTGAACAGGGTTCCATCTAAGTCAGTCGAAAGAACACCATATGAGTTATGGCATGACAAGAAGCCCACTCTATCACACATGCGAACCTGGGGTTGTCCTGCATATGTGAAGAAGATGCTCACTGGCAAGTTGGATACTAAAAGTGAAAAATGTTACTTTATTGGTTATCCTAGGGAAACCAGAGGCTATTATTTCTATTTTCCTGAAAAACACAAAATTGTTATGTCTAGACAGGCGTTCTTTCTAGAAGATGGTTATGTCTTCAATGAACATGATAGTAAAATAATAGAATTTGAAGAGACTCAAGAACCACAAAGTAACATTGAGGTTGAAAAGTTGTCAATTAGAAGTGACAACAATTCAGTGTGAGCTTTAGAAGAATCATATGGTGGAAGTACGTCACTGGGTGGACGTCTTCCAACCAATGGGAGCATTTTAGAAAATACTTCGCAATTGCAAAGTACTGCTACTCAATCTGCAGAGACGAGTATGGATACCGTCTTGCCTTTCCACCGGGACACAATCATGGATGATGTTCCTGAACAGTCTCAAGATGTCGAACAATCCGACATACGAGAACCTCATCACAATCAGAATACACAGCCTGAACAAACACAAGAAATCGTACTCCGTAAGTCAACGAGGTTACACAAACCTCAAGTAAGGATGAATCTACTCTTAGAGAATCGTGAGGATGATGATGTAGACATTCCAGATAGGGATGATCCTAAGACTTACACCAAGGGTGTATGACATTGACTCGGAGAGGTGGCAAGAGGCCATGAAATCCGAAATAGAATCGATGTATCACAACCAAGTATGGAACTTAGTTGACCTGCCAAATGGGGTTAGACCTATTGGATGCAAATGGGTTTTCAAGAGGAAAACCAATGTCGATGGCAAGGTGCAAACCTACAATGCTAGGTTAGTGGCAAAAGGTTATAGTCAAAGATAAGGTATTGACTACGATGAGACCTTTTCGCCAGTTGCAAAGATCAGGTCTATTCGAATTTTACTTGCAATAGTTGCATACCATGATTATGAGATTTGACAAATGGATGGTAAGACCGCTTTCCTTAATGGAAACCTTGAGGAGGGGATGTATATGATACAACCTGAAGGCTTCACATCTAAGTCAAATCCCAAATCAGTCTGCAAGCTGCAGAGGTCCATATATGGACTCAAGTAAGCCTCTAGAAGTTGGAATATCCGCTTTGACGAAGCTGTCAAATCGTTTGACTTCGTCAGAATTATGGAAGATCCATGCGTTTACATGAAACGCAGCGATAAAGGAATTGTCCTTATGGTTATTTATGTCGATGATATATTGATCATGGGAAATAATATTCCTTACTAACGGTCCGTGAAAGATTGGTTATCCAAAACCTTTTTTTATGAAGGATTTGGGTGAAACCTGCTACATCCTTGGCATTAAAATCCACAAGGATAGAGCCAACAGGATGTTGGGGTTATCAAAGTCCACCTACATCGACAAAGTGATGAAACGCTTTAGAATGGAGGGATCAAAGAAAGGATTCTTGCCAACAAGACATGGGGTTACTTTATCAGTAAAGGATTGTCCTTCTATGATAGAGGAGATCAAAGACATGAAGAAGATACCGTATGCATCGGCAATCGGATCTATCAAGTATGCCATGAATTTCACAAGGCCAGATGTGGCCTTTGCGCTAAGCGTTACTTGTCGACACCAACATAATCCAGGTCTCAAGCATTGGATAGTTGTGAAAGCAATTCTTAAGTATCTTAGAAGAACTAAAGATTGTTTTCTAGTGTATGGTGGCCAACCAGAGCTAATGGCGTCTGGATACGTCGATGCTGGTTTCCAGTCTGATCCAGATGACTATAAGTCACAAACTGGATATGTGTTTGTACTTAACGGAGGAGCGGTGAGTTGGAAAAGTTCCAAACAAGCCACCACTGCTGATTCAACGACCGAATCCGAATACATTGCTGCATCAGAAGCCTCGAAGGAGGCTGTCTGGATTTCTGAGTTCCTGAAGGAACTAGGGGTAGTTCCAAGTGCTAATATTCCAATAAAAGTTTATTGCGATAACAATGGTGCGGTTGCACAAGCAAGGGAGCCAAGATCGACAAACAGGAACAATCATGTACCTAGGAAGTACCATGTAATTAGAGAAATGGTAGCTAGAGGAGAAGTATCTATAGAACGCGTAACCACTGAGGAGAATGTGGCTGATCCTTTCACCAAAGCTTTGAGTTCGGATAAACATGTTAGACATTATGAGAATCTGGGTGTTAGACATATGGGTGATTGGCTCTAGGCCAAGTGGGAGATTGAAAGTATGTATGTCCTAGAGACAACCATTATTAGGATTAATATGTACTTGATCATATTCAGTTTATTTTTATTATATGAGACATATGATGTTTATTTGGCATTGCATTTGTTGAATTAATTATCTGGTTGTTTGAGTAATTCTATAAGATGTTCCCATGGACTTTATATTATCACTAAGTATGTGAGAACTTAAGTGACTAAGCATAAGTCCTAAAATCGCCCCAATCGATGATCATTGAGATATGAGATATCAATGATGCATATTAAGATTGGCATGTAGTCTGCATCATATTCTTCGAGAATGTAGTAGTTCTCACGACTACAAATAACTTGGTTATTCATGATGGACACATGGACACTTTAGAGAGTGTTGGTATACCCAACCGAGAAACCATTTGATAAATTCTATTTAATGTGTCTATGGGAGTATCGGTGTGTAGGGTGATGAAATAGTCATTTGACTTGAGGTCAATACTTACTACGTACATGTGCGGAGTGTTGTGCTTTGACCATGACCAATGCTTACACTCCTTATAGGGGTATATATGGCATGTATTGGGCATATCGCGAAGCACATGGGAGTAGTATTTGAGCCAAGATATGATTCATTCCTCCTAATAGATTTAGAGAGAATACCTTTAGTTCTCATATTTAGTGTGATCGTTAGTCATCGGCCAATGCAAGAGATGTATTCAAAAAATAGTGTTTGAATATAATCATAAAAGAATGAGAGATAAATGAATAAGTTATTAGAACAGACACAATATCAAGTTCTAGACTTATTCGAGTATTCGCGAATGAAAGGACCGTACCATTATGAACCCTACATTATAGGTGGTTTGTATATCCTCGCAAATGTTCCTTGTATAATAATAATGTCTAGTAATTCGTCTAGGAATTTCACCAAAACCTTGATTTGATTAGTGCTTAATATATAAGGTCATATGGGTCACACTTTATGGTGATTGTTCTACCAATGAGTATTATGATAAATTATGTATTAATTGGATTAGTAATAATTTATTATGAGAATTATTAATTAGATTTAATAATATAATGTTTTGGGCCAATTAGAAATGAAGTCCATAAATATCATAGAAGATATAAATGGGTTGGGCTTGTTGAGATTTGAACTAGAGACCTCTAGTAAATAGACTCTACAAGTGACCAACTAGGCTAGGCTTCTTGTTTGCTGATATTGGATTTATCTCAATCAAAGACCACAGGCTGCATTTGAAAGATCAAATCGTCATAATTATGTTTCCTAATGATGACAGACTTTGAGTTGGTTTGGTACTATGATTCAAGTATAATGAATGAAGTAATTTGGGACGGAAGGAGTAATTTTTTAAAAATTTCAGAATATGTATTTAGATACTTTCAGTCCCTCGAGATAGAGAGCGGAGGGAATAGACAACAGATAAAAGCCACGAATAATTATTAAAAAAACAGCTAGAGTTTTTAAACATGACAAAATTCGTGCAAAATGCACAAGTCCAAAATATTGAAACATGACAAGAAAGAGGGATAATGCCAGAGCAAAAATGATAATGCCATTTAAGAGAGATGGGTAGATCCCACTATAGAAGAAGGGGAAAATTCGTGCCAGAGACATTTTGGCACAAACATTTCACTTGGGTACTTTGCATTTCAAAAAACGACATGGCCAGTTGACCCAACTAAAAAAATGACGTGAAAGCCCCATTTTACCCCATCACTCTTTCTGGCCCATTATGTCCACTTGTACTTTCTCTCTTTATGTCTTTTTAGTTTATATTCTTCATAATTAATAAAATAAAGAATATAAAATATAAAAGTTATACCGATTTTCATGTTTTTTCATACTCTACAAATAGAGACCACTCTTGACTATATTTCGACCATTATAAATTTTACGATTTTTAAACTCTTAACTAAAATGAGATGTTAATAGACTCGATGAGTTACAACACCATATTTAACTCATGACTTGGTGACCCTCTGAGTCACAACACTATAAAAACATGAGTTAATATGGTGTTATAACTCAGAGAGTCACCAATTTATGAGTTAATATGGTGTTGTAACTCACCGAGTCTATTAATATCTAATTTTAGTTAAGAGTTTAAAAATCGTAATTATATCGGGTTAAATATAATCAAGAGTTTTTATTTAAAACATGAAAATCAGTATAACTTTTATATTTTTATATTCTATATTTTATTAATTATGAAAAAGATAAACTAAAAAGGACATAAAGAGAGAAATTACAAAAGATATAAATGAGATGTGACAAGAGAAAAAGTATTGTCTAGCCATGTGACAAAGGCAGGGGCATTTTGGTCACTCCCCACTCAAATATAGGGGCATTTTTTACATTTCACGAAGCGAAAGTCAAGGCAAAAATAAAGTGTATCTAACTGAAATGTACCAAGTTCTTCCGGGAGTGGCCTGTAATGTGCCCTAGAAGAAGACTCACAGTTTGTTGGATAGAGATTGGACTGGCCCATTTAAGAGAGATGGGCAGCACAAAGGCATTAGACCATACCCGAAGGAAAAGCCCATTACACAAGATGTAGAAAAATATTACTCCATTGATGTGAAAGTTTTTGAAACAAACTTAGAACATAGAACAAACAATATGTAGATCCCATTGATGAACTTGAAGAATTGAATGCATTTCAACAGAGTTACAAGTTGTATTTGTGAACTCGAGTGATAAAGAAAATAGGTGAAATAGATCAAATCATACATAAGTAACTAACTATCAAATCGAATAACTAACTGCTAAGTTGAAAGGTTATTCACGCTAACTAATTTGGACCCGTTTTGTTACAAATCTATTATGCATATTTTGTTCTTCATATTATCATCTTCAGCAACTCGCAAGTGGAAAGTATATTCTAATCATGCTCAATTTGGATAGATGCGCATTAAAATGAGGATCTTTAAAATGACTTTGTTAATATACAATCAAAATCAGAAGTTTTAACTTGAAACAATTTTGACCAAGTCATTTTGGCTTGAGCTTTATCAATATAGACACTTCTCCATTCTTAAGGACCCACCTTAAACGAATTCATACGTTATCAAACATTTTTAAAAAAAAGAGTTCTATATATACAACAAAATTGAGATAGGCTAACAGAAACTATGAATAGAATGGCATTGAATAATCCCTCTTATAATATGAGCCATTCATCCAAATCCACATGACACAATTTGATATTCTAAATTCTAGTAACATAGTATGGGTAATAGTACTTTAGATCGATCAAAGTCAAATTCATGACAACCCTATCCACTAACAACCCACCGTGCGAATCTCTCTGCTCATGTTCCAAATCAAACTACACTACAAACAAGAACCCCATCTGTCGGTGGTGTACTCCACCTCACTTTCTGAACTGAAACCATAACTACCCGGAGTTTTAAAAGAATTTAAAAATGCACCTCAGACCAATACTTGAGCCCTATAGAGCGTTCGCGAGACTTTTTCACTTCCGTGACCAATACTTGAGCCCCTGTGCAGCGTTCACGGGGCGATCACAACCAAATGGAAATTTTACAATGTCCCCAGCCCGGGCCGGGACAAGTCTCCCGACCTTATTAGTCCGGACACTTTTTTTAAAGTGATACTTTTATTCAAGCTATAAAACTCAAGCAAGTTAATGGTTTCGTCGTCCCTCTCTTCTCTTTATATATGTATAAAATCTAAATAAAAGTACATAACCAAGCCACTTTACATGGTGGGCTTACATATAAGGCCTGCTCAATAAAAATCTTACAAAAAAGGCAATTCTAATTTTGTGAGCCCTAATTCCGTTTGTGGCTTCCGAAAATACCCCTCGCTACTGTCTTATCCTCCAAGCCACAGTATCGTACGTACGGACATTGAAATTGAGCAGCTCGTTCCTTGGTTTCTGTAAGATAATAATCTTGTGCATTGATTCAATAATGAGTACATGTATTTATACAATGTGATTGCTTGATAGCCAAGTATTCTAATCTAATTAGGAATCCAAGTATTCTAATCTAATTAGGAATCTACTTTAAATATATACATATTCTAACACGCCCCCGCAGTCAAAACGGGAGGCTGGCGAATGTTTAGACTGTCACGAAAATCATCAAAGAGAATCTTCGGAAGGCCTTTAGTGAAAATGTCAGCAATCTGATAACGAGTGGGTACATGTAAGACTCGAACTTCATCCCTTGCAACCTTTTCGCGGACGAAGTGTATATCCATCTCTATGTGCCCGATGCGTTGATCTTTGGATTAATCGGACAAGTAAATGGCACTAACATTGTCACATAAACTAGCGTTACTTTATGAACCGGAAAGTGCGATTCGAAAGCAAGTAGCCAACAAGATTCGAAACAACATTAGCAACACCGATATTGACTTCAAAGACCTTTGAGCGAAGAAAGAGGGGTGTCGCTAGCCCCACCAAGAGATGAGATTATCGAGAAAAAAACACAATAACGAGATGTAGACCGTCGGTATCGTGACAACCACCCCGACAAGGTGTAGGAAGTCAATGTGTCCACGCGAGTTATCGATTCTTGCAAGCCAAGGTCCTTAGTTCCTTGAATGTAGCGTATAATACGCTTGAGAGCATTCATATGATCAACCCGAGGATCGTGCATGTGAAGACATACCTGTTGAACCGCATAAGAGATGTCCGGACGAGTGAATGTGAGATATTGAAGAGCACCAGAAAGGCGATAAGCGTGGGATCCAAAAGGAAGCGGCGAGGCTCCTCCCAATTTCGGTTTGGTATCGACCGGCGTTTGGGAAGGAGAGCAGGAGGACATGTTGGCTCGTTCGATAATCTCATCGGCATATTGTCTCTGTGTGAGAAATAAACCGTCTTTGTTCCTAGTCACTGCGATGCCCAAGAAGTAGCTGAGAGGACCAAGATCTTTCATAGCAAATTCGGCACTTAAGAAGGCCATAATGGATTTGCGAAGAGTGTCGGTAGATGCAGTGAGAATAATATCGTCAACATAGAGAAGAATATAAGCAATGTCAGAACCACGGCGGTAGATAAACAGAGAGTGATCAACTGTGCTGTGAGAGAAACCAACTATCGCAAGATGATCAAGAATCGCCGATAGTGCCCTCGATCTGTTTCAACCAGAGGGATTTCTTCAAGAAATGTATGGTCGATGTTGAGATTCTACGAACCTTAATGGTGATGCATGTATACGGTTTGAAGGTTACCGTGAAGGAATGCATTCTTGACATCAAGTTGGTGAATTGGCCAGGAACGAGAGACTGCAATACTAAGCACAGTGCGAATAGTAGCCGGTTTGACAACAGGACTGAATGTTTCATCACAATCAACACCTTTTTACTAGGATCGACCATCACCTACAAGACGAGCCTTGTGTCGCTCAAAAGAACCGTCAGATTTCTTTTTGTGACGAAAAATCCACATAGATCGAATAATATTTGCATTGGATGGCTTAGGAACTAACTCCCAAGTCTTATTATCAATAAGAGCATTATATTCATCGAGCATGGCGGATTTCCAATTGGGGTCGGCTAAAGCATGTACTGGATTTCGAGGAAGAGGAGAGATGGCAACGGATGTAGCAAGATTGACATAATCCGGACCATAGTATTTAGGGTTCCGCGTACGCGACCGGGTGATAGGTGCGGTTGGAGCAAAACCGGGAGGGAATGTGGGCCGATTAGCGGCCCTGGGGGCGAACTGGTTGTGAAGCGGTTTGCCAGTAAAGGTAACCAAAGGGATATCGGTTAGCTCGATTGAGGCGTAACCGCCCAGAGGTGGGCCTTTCGGATGGGCGAGATGGAGTCACGAGTGAGCAAGTGATGAAGAAAAGATGGATCAATATCCAAATCCAAGTACTCATAGGTGGGGTCGGTGTGTGGTGCTTGGAGAAAGGAAAACTTCGATTCGAAACCACATGTCTAGATACAATGATTTTGCGACTAGAGATTTCATAGCATTTGTACCCGATGATCGACGGATACCCAAGAAAACACAAGGGTGGAACGAGCTTGGAGTTTGTTTATAGTAGAAGAAGGAAAGAGGGGAAAACAAAGACAACCAAAAACACGAAGATGGTCATATCGTGGAAGTCGATGGTATAGATATTGAGTGGGGGAGGAAAACTCAAGTCGCTGTGGCTAGTGCATGATGCCAAAAGGATGGCGGGATCGATGCATGAGCAAGAAGAGTCCGAACAATATTATTTAGGGAACGAATATGCCTTTCGGCTTTGCCGTTTTGGGAAGAAGTGTGAGGGCAAGAAAAACGGAAGTGAATACCGTTGGTTTGTGCAAAAGAGTGAAATAGACTATTGTCGAATTCCTTGCCATTGTCGCATTGGATGTTTTTAATAGACGTATTGAATTGTGTGCGAACAAATGCATGAAACATAACGAATATAGCAAATACTTGAGATTTCTTAGAGATAGGGAAGGTCCATAAGAACTTGGAAAATCCAAGAAAGCAAGCAGATAATAGCGGTGACCGCTAGAGCTAGCTATAGGGGAAGTCCAGAGATCACTATGCACAATATCAAAGGGAGAAGTAGTAGTGGATAATGAATTATGAAAAGGCAATTCTATTTGTTTCCCTAAAGAACAAGAGGGACAAAAAGAATGTTTTAGAGCATTACAACGAATAAAATTCTTGCGAGAGAGAGAACTAAGTATAGCTTCTCCCGGATGCCCTAAACGACTATGCCATAAAGTAGAAGGAAAAACTGAAAAAGCTGTTTGAAGGGGGGTGGCCGATTTTATTGAGTGGATTGGATATAGGTCTCCGATGCTATCACATCTCATGATTCGTTTCCTGGTCTGGAAATCCTTAACAGAAAAACCAAAAGGATCAAATTCAATGGAAACAGAGTTATCTATGGTAAACTTGCGAACAGAGACAAGATTTTTAGCAAGGTTAGGAGCATGTAACACGTTTTTCAGGAGAAGAGGAGGATGGGGAGGAGATAGGTAAGTGTTACCATAACCTTGAATCGGAAGCATATGACCATTGCCAACAATAACTCGATGATTATAAGTACCCGAATCGAAATAAGGGGAGAGAGTACCTTTGTCGGGTGTCATATGAGACGAAGCACCCGTGTCCATGTACCAGTTACCATCCGGAGGAGTGAGTCCCAAGGTATGCATAGCTGCCTCGACATCGGTGGGTGAAGCACCGGAATAGAATGCCTGCTGATGAGGCGGACGAGGGCCAAGGAGACCCTGCTGAGTTGGTGGACGAGGCGCGGGCTGCCATGGGGCCGTGGGGAACGTGCATGGCGGAGCCCATTGCTGCCAGGGCTAGCCGTACGGCTGCCATTGAGGAGTGGGCTGCCGTGGCTGCCACTGGTGAGGAGGAGCTCCAGGAGGTTGCCCGTATGTGGTGTTGCCTTTGCGGTTTGGACCGCCTCTGTTGTTGTTCTTCTTCTTGTTCTTGGTGTTGGTGTTGTTGTACGCGGAAGAAGAGGATGGGATGTGAGTCGAGGTATCTCGAGTTATGGCCACGGAAGAAGCTAAGAGGCGAACCACGGCCTCTTTGTGTGCACGATGCTTGAGTGTTCGCTCATGAGCTTTATCTGAGCGAACACTCTCAAAAGAAGGTAGAGGATCCTGATTTTGAACATAGTCAACAGTTCCGGAATAAGCTTCAGTTAAACCACTGAGAAGACGTAGAACTAGACGGCTTTCAGAAACCTCAATACCAACGTCGGCAAGTCGATCGGCAAGGGACTTGACGTGATTGCAATAGGCCTCGGCAGAAGAGAAGTTGTCAAGGCGGACGTCTGCGAGCTCTTCCTCTAGATGAGTAGCTCGAGAACCTTTGTTATCCATGAAGATTTGTTCAAGACGGGACCAAGCGGCGGCCGTGTCATTCTTGACAAGAATGGCATGAAGGAGGTCGGAAGAGCGGTCGCATAGATCCACCGTAAAGCAGCGGCATCAAGTCGATTGTAGAGATCGACGGCTTCCTTGAGAGCCTTGATTTTGGCGATGTCGGCCTCTTCCGTCGGTGGTAGGATGTGATGCATAAGATTATGCACCCGTGCTTGAACCTGGAATAACGTCACCCAAGAATGATAGAGGCCTGTCTCAGTATCCAACGTGATAGGGATTAGTGATCGAACGTTGGTGATAGAGAGAGCCGGATGAAACTTGGATGATTCAGACATGGTGGAGACGAGGAATTCGGGAAAGAAGGTGGCGTGGTAGGAAGAATAGAGGTAGGGGAGGTTGTTTCAGCGTGGTGGCCAAGCAGGAAGGAAGCGTAGAAGAAGAGGCGAGCAGGAGCGACTAGCAGCGGAGGGGACCGAATTTAGGTCTTGATACCATGTAAGATAATAATCTTGTGCATTGATTCAATAATGAGTACATGTATTTATACAATGTGATTGCTTGATAGCCAAGTATTCTAATCTAATTAGGAATCCAAGTATTCTAATCTAATTAGGAATCTATTTTAAATATATACATATTCTAACAGTTTCCTCTCGCTTTCTCCTCCATTTCTCTCTCTAGGTTTTTTTTTCACCTTTTTCTACATGGATTTCATGGTTTCCTTGACCTGTAATGGTCTAAGCCATGCTTTTGGGATTGAAAGTGGTTTCAAGCTTTCTAAATTGTTGGAGATTGTGATTGAGAAATTTCGATTGAAGGATTTGGACTCTACTAGGTTTTTTTATGTTCTTGATAACAAAAGGTTCCTTGTGTATACTGACGATGATTTGAATAACATGGTTTCCTTATGTACTGTTCATGGTATGAAATATGTTAAGATGGAGATTGTTGTTGGATCTGAGGAGTTTTTTTGATGTTGATCCTGTTGCTTTTCGTGTTCCTCGTGGTGGTAGGAAAATGTATGTTGGTGAGGGTAGTGGTAGTGGATCTGGTTTGAAGCATTATCCGCCTGAAACTAGGTTTGGTGGTTCTGAAACTAACTCTGCTGTGGTTTGTAGGATTGAATGTGTGGGGCCAAGTAGGTTGCTGGTTGATGGTGGTGGTACATTGGTTTCAGGTCGGGTTTCAAGTGAGAATTCCCTAGTTTCAGGGCAGAGTGCACTAGTTTCCCGAATGGAGTATTCAAATACAGTTGATTGGGTTCACCATTTTCCCCTAGGGTTTTAGAATTATGAGTTCATCTGAAACTAACTTTGGTGAACATGAAACTAATAGAAAGGATCTTGAAACTAATATAAAGACACCTGAAACTAACACAAAAGATCTTGAAACTAAAATAAGGCACCTGAAACTAACATAAAAGATCTTAGTATAAGTTTTACATTCTTGAAACTAGAATAAAGGCACCTAAAATTTACATACTACACCATTGTACATGTTTTACACTCCTAAATTCTTATCACTTTGCTTTTTTTGTGATTTCTAGAGATCTCTGATCTTGTTTTGCTTGTCCGTCTTCTTGGTCCAGATCTTCCTTTCTTGCGTTGTGACGTTGCCCCATCCATAGAAATGTTTTAACTGTCTGTGCTCGCTACTCACCACATTCTTGGAAACTGAAATCATCACTTGGTTTTATATCCCATATTTGTGCACCATTTAATCTCTTATCAAGTATCATGAGACACATAATCCCACAGTCAACATCGACTTGGACTGGGTAGGTTTTATGATCACATTCGGTGAATGTTGTTTCAACAAATTTCTCAAAAAAAGTGTCATTTTCTCGCCCCTGTGGGTTTCTTGATCTTTCCCTTAGAACTTTTTTGACGAACTTCCGCTATCAAAATAGAAAAAAAAAACTTTAATGAAACCAGCAGAATTTTCTGAAACTAGCTTTAATGAACCTGAAACATGAAACTTACTTTTTGAGCTCCTGAAACTAATACTAATGATGCTGAAACTAATACTAACTTTAATGAAACCCTCAGAACTTTTTGAAACTAATATAGGCTCATGAAACTAACAGAAAAGATCTTAATGAACCTTAAACGAATACAAATGATGCTGAAACTAATACATACCACTTTTTCAGTTCTCTTGAAGTGTGCATCAGTCTTGTCGGTGTTATGCGGCATTGTGTTGTACGAAGTCCAGTGGCACAATTCAATGTCAAATTTTAGTAGCACCCAATGTCCCGCCGAGTTGATAGGGAAGAATAGTGTCTTTTCACTCGAGAAATATTATTGCTAGTTTTTACCAGTTCAACTGTTGCTAAATCATCAAACATAGATGAGAGGAGTTCCTGCAGTTTTTTATAGTTGTCATGTTATTTTCTCATTTTATTTATACTTATATATATGTATATATGTATGTATGTATGTATGTATGTATGTATGTATGTATGTATATATAAATATATATATATATATACATATATATATATATATATACATATATATATACATATATATACATATATATATACATATATATATATATATATATATATATATATATATATATATACACACATATATATATACATACATACACACACACACACACACACACACACACGTATGAAAATGTTAACAAATACAAATACATTGATAGTAAACTTACATAAACGAAGGATTCGAAGTATACAAATTGTTTATAGCCTGACTTAAGATTTGCTTTAAAGAGGAGATGATCACCCCAAAGATCCATTGTCTGTTTCGAAAATGAAATTATTAGTCCTGAAACTAACATAATAGCTTCTGAAACTAATACAAAGGCTCCTGAAACTAATTGAAACTAAGAGAAAAGTTCCTGAAACTAATTGAAACTAAGATAAATGCTCCTGAAACTAAGAGAAAAGCCCATGAAACCAACATGCACAGTCCTAATACACAACAAAAATAATAGGAGTACACGTACCACACTACTGATCTCTCTTTCATCAATTATGTGGGCCACTTCCTTTATCGAGAGCTTCTCTCCAGTCTCTTGGTGTTTGTAAATCTAACAACTGTTTTTGAAAATGAAAATTGGAATTAGAATAATTTTACGATATATTTATTGAATAGCATATATATATATATATATATATATATATATATATATATATATATATATATATACCGACCTTTTCTCGTTGTAACTGTTTATCTTCAGAATCATTTCCTTCTCGATTTCGGTTAGGTATGTTGTGGCCTTGTACCTGTCTTTCAAAGTGTAACCAGGAACCTTGTACCCGACCTTGTTGTAGTATGTTGCCAAATCCGACATACTCAGAGTTGGATCGTTGATTTTGATTTTAGTGATCTCACAAGAGATCTGTGATGGTGTAAGCTTTTGCGATTCTGAAACCAACTCCTTTTGCTGCGAAACCAACAACTCCTCTTCCTGTGATGACAGAACAATTGGTTGTTCTGAAACCTTCACCCTTTTGGCAGGATTTTCATATTGAAAATCGTCGTCCCGCTTGACTGGTTGTCGTTCCTTGTTCTTTATTCTTTGCACATATGATGATGGTGTTTTGAGTGTTGATGTTTCAGTCGCTCTTCCTCTTCCTTTTTCCCTTTCCTTGTCTTCCTCCTCTTGTTGTCGTATCCTCTTCAATCAACATCTCTTGGTATTTACTGGCCTTGTACTCAAGAGATTTGTTTTCATTCTGCAACGTTATGTTGTCTTGACTTAATTCGTCCATTTCTACTATCATTCGGACATTTTCAGTTCTCAATTTGTCCACTTCTTTCTCAATCTCGGAGTTTCTAGCCCTTAAATCCAACATCTCATTTTGCATCTTGGCATTTTCAGTTCTTAGATTCTCCACTTCTTTCTGAAGCTCGTAGTTTCTAGTTTTAAGGACGGCATTTGACTTGCCTGCAGCCGCAAGACGGCTCTCCTTGACTGAGACACTAGCCCTCAATTGAGTTGTTTCCCTGTTTGCTTCTTCCCAACTAAACTTCCATTTTTCTACTAGTTTCATGTGCTTCTCAGATTCTAGCTTTTCCAATCTGTACAGTTCGACATAATCATCACCTTTAGATTCGGGAGCATCGTCATAATCATCACCT
Source organism: Plantago major (assembly GCA_026545765.1). Classification (NCBI taxonomy): domain Eukaryota; kingdom Viridiplantae; phylum Streptophyta; class Magnoliopsida; order Lamiales; family Plantaginaceae; genus Plantago; species Plantago major. The sequence goes on from CM048839.1 coordinate 33,218,077, forward strand.
TTAGATTCGGGAGCATCGTCATAATCATCACCTTTAGATTCAGGAACATCGTCATAATCATCTTGAAGACATCCTATTATTCCTTGATCCTTTAGATCATTGATCACATCAGGAGGCGACACGTCATAATTTTAAACTGAAACTCGGAGCTTGTGTGTTTCTTCTTCTTTTTTTCTTGCACATCTTTTTTCTCCTCTTTTTTCTTCTCTTCTTCCTCTTTCTTTTCATTTTTAGCCTCTTCCTCTTTCTTTTCTTCCTCTTTGCAAAGTCATCTAAATTGACCTTTTTTTGCTTTTTTTTTTTTTTTTTGGTGCATTTAGCCTTGATTGAATCATTGCCTTCGTCAACTTGGTAGCCGATTTCGACTGGTGCTCTAGATATTTTCGTGTTGTGAAACTTGTATTAAGAACTTTCATACCCGCCCTGAGTTCAATCTTAACAGTTCCATCTGTTATTCCAAAAAATTCTCTTATATGTTGTTCCGTCAACACAATTGATCTTGACCCCAGTTTCAATGTGCTAGTTTTGTTGTCGTATTCTGACAAGACTAGTTTCAGATCGGTCATGTGCTTTGTGAAGAACTGCGGGTTGACCTCTTTGTCAATGATTTTTTGGAAAAACACCTTGAATGGTGTTTTATTCAAGCTTTATCTATGATTTTCGAGAGGTAGAGTTTGTAGAAACTCTATGCAGCCTTTTAACTTGCCACTGTTGAACGTAGTTGCAGTGGCTTTTTGTTTTCCTGGAATCAACACAAACAGGCAAACCTCAGACAATGAAACTAAGTCAAATGGATTGAAACTAACTAAAATAGCCCTGAAACTAACTCATTTTAACTCATTTTGCACTGAAACTAACTAAAATAACCCTGAAACTAACTCATTTTGCTCTGAGACTAACTAGAATAGCTCTGAAACTGACTCATTTTGCTCTGAAACTAACTCATTTTGCTCTGAAACTGACTAGAATAGCCCTGAAACTAACTCACTATGCTCTGAAACTAACTATAATAGATCTGAAACTAACTCACTCATTTTGCTCTTAAACTGACTCACATGCACTGGAACTAACTCACATGCACTGAAACTGATTCATTTTTGCACTGAAACTAACTCAAATGAACCGAAACTAACTAATTATGCACGGAAACTAAATAACCATTAGTAAATGAAGAAAAATTTGGGGTTTTCGTACCTTTCTTAATTTTCGGCATGATATTTTCATTTTTGTTGTTGGATCCAGTCGTTTTCTTCATATCTGACATTTTCGACTTTTTTTGAATGGAAAGAGCGAATTCCAGAGAATTTGAGAGGGCGAATTGAAGAGAATTTCAGAGAGCGAGATGATTATGGTAGCTTATGGAAGAAGACACCTGCCATTTATTTTGAAAGAGCAAGGGGTAGTTTCGTCCAGTCACGGTTGATTTAAATTAGAATGTCCTTATGTTTAACAGTTTTACCGAATGGGTCTAATATGACATAGTTGTTGTTAGTTGGTTTATATAGGTAATTTTCCCTAAAATCTATTTACCTTCAGAATTCTTAATCAAAGAAAACTCTCATTTAGTTCGATTATACTAGAAGATTGAAACACCTTTCTTTGCCTAAATAAATTATCCAATAGTAAAAAAGAAAATGATAAATACATTCCCAAAAGAATGCTAAGAGGTAAACAATATAATCCCGACCAAGGATAATATTCAGGAATCTACCGACACGTTATCTTGGATTAGTCATTGTAGCTGGTGGAGGGAATAACTTTAGTATCGTGAAAACCTTTTCAACTATTGAAGTTGAAAGGCCAGCTACTGCTTCTACAGTCTCACTCCCTTTTAGCCCGTTCCATGCTGATGCTAGCTCATTTTGGCCTCCTACAAACCGCACCTTCAACAGACAGTCAATCGAACAAGCGAACAGATCAGTAATGCACGAGTATAACTTGTATTAGACGGTCTAAAAAGATAGTTGAACCGCTAACGTGTTAAACAGCCAAACTACACAACAGGCAGAAAATTGAGCAACATTAGACATGCATGCTACTATATTCAACCACCTAAAGAGTTAGACGTCATACAAGTTTCTATTTTCGGGGCGATAAGGTTAGATAACCGTGTTCTCAACTAACAAAAACTTTGTGTCATATACCTCTTGCATCAGAGCGGCAACCCTTTGCAACTTCTCTTGAATGTCAGGCTCAACGAAAGCCTGCGAAAGAATATGTTCAGCCTGCAGCCAGTAAGCAAGATTTCTGATAAATGAGGCTTTTTAATCAAACAGTGCACCTGTAGAAAGAATTCTGGATCATTTCCCTTGAGGTGTGACTTGTTTCACTTTCAAATTCTTGAAATGTTTCTTGTTTTCGCAAGATTTCGCACTTGACTGGTTCTCTTTCCCATTCCTCTCATCTGATATGACAATACAGATGATCATGTAAGGACTCAATCACACAAAATAACAAGTTTTTATTAAACAAGAACTAATCCTAATCACTTTAGTAGATTACCCCCAGGTAAGGTTGAAGGTTTACTAGTGGTGGAAGAAATCAAAGATGGCTTTGGTTTTCGATCTTTGATCAGACTGGAGTAACATAAATCAACTGAATTGTCCACAATCTTGGACGACAGAATGCAGGTGGCTTCCTGATATAGTCCTTGTCTGAAATGTACGACCTTTTCCTCTAGCCGTACAACTTCTTCCTCCAGAACAGCAACTTCAGCAAGAAGCTCAAGTGTCTATACACATCACAGAAGCATAATGTTTTTCAGCAACAATATCGAATTCCAGAAAGTTACCATAAACGTAGTACCAACATCTAAAAACTTAAACAGATGCATATAGTACAAATATCAAGCAAATATTAGATTAGGAAGTTTGGTTTAACACTGACATCGGATGGAAGATAGGGCGGGAGGCGAGGAAGAGCCCCCAGCGGTCTGGTAAACGCTCTCGAGAGAGCCCTGTGAACATTTTCCTCATGTCTGAGCCTCTTCTTGAGTTTCTCAACCTGATAATTTAAGACTTATTAGAAACCTTTCACAACAAGAATAAGAAGAACTAGAATAAATCAAGAAATTGATACAAATCAGAAGCTCACATCTTGCTGCAATGCCATTTTCCTCTCCCTGATCAACCCCCTACGACTCGTAGTTCGTTTTTCGGCATCCATCATCATTCTGCTACTCTTCTCTTCTACTTTTTCCTTCAGAGAAATCATCAAAGGGTAGATACAAATTAGCTCCCTCAAGAAATGAACAATAATACAATGCACAAGGATAAATTAAACCATCTACTTTGACCAACTTGCACAATATGATCTTTCAAGAAAGACAGCTCTAAACATACAAAATTGAAAACTAGCCTATTCAAAAATTGAATTAATAATGTCTCTGCTGGCCAAACTAGGCCCCTTCCTCGTACCTAAATTAAGAAAAAACAAAAAAACAAGATCCCAATAAAGCTAAAGAAACAAGTGAGTACTCAATAATTGGCAAGATTAAAATTCTTCATTGTCACTTTCTCATGTCAATTTCAATTTACAATCCAAAAACCAGCTGGGAATCATTTACTTGACAAGATATTCCATGCTGAAACTCACTTTCTCTCATGTCAATTTCAATTTCCAACAATCACCAAGTTCTAGTTCAATAATGGAAATTGGTCTAGACAGAGTAGTTTTTTTATTAATGGCATAGCAAAATTGTATAAAATTTCATGTTTTTGTGACAAATTTATTAGTTTTTGCTATGCCGAACAAAAAACCACTATTCCTATCTCAATTCTCATATCATAAAATTGGCCAAAAACAGAAAACAACAAAAGAAAGAAAGAAAGAAAAGAAGGTTGATTAAAGACTCTGCCTTTACTTTCTGATAACTGGAAGGACCCTTGTTCATAGTCTGCTGCAAATTGGACCTCCTGGCTCTGCTATTCATCTTTTTCTTCTTGAAAAACAAAAAACAGAGTGAGAAACAGGCTGATTAAAGACTCTGCCTTTACTTTCTGTATGTCACTGCATCAACATTTAAAACAAATGAATCAAGATTAGCCTGAAAACAGTGATTGAGAAATGAAGGAAACTCAATTTATGATGTGGAACTGGAATGAGAATTGAATTGAGTAAAAGCAGAGCAGACCTTAAAAGACAAAGCTGACAATCAACTTTTGAGCAGTTTCTTGAAAAATTCAACAGGACAGACAGAGCTCTGCAAAATTAAATTGATCTGGTGTCACATCAACTTAAATGCGAGTATCTCAACATTCATTGGGGAAGGAAGGACATGCTCTGTTTTTTGTCTCAAATTGTGGTTATAAATAAAAATTGCAACGGTGTACAGTCTTCTTCTGTGTATACAATAAGGCTAAATGTGGAGTCTGCAAGTAAATAAATCTGAGATGTGTAGTATCATAACAGGACAGACCAAGTGGGGTGAGGTGGTGGGGATATATACAACTGTATGTATATATCTATCTAGCTATCTATAGTTTTTTTATGATAAATTCCATTAAATTTTTATTTACATTTTTTTCATGGAAGAAAATAGTAATTAATGTTATTTCTTTTGAGTAAGTATTCGGATAGACTGTCTTTAGATAACAAAGATTAGTTGTCTAAGTGGGACAAGCAGCGATCTAATTATGTAATTCGTGAGTTCTCAAGTGGAATTTTGGTTGACGGTACCTAAATTAGAACTTTTAGAAAGTTGCATTATAAAAACTGAAAGTGAAAAAGTTATGATTACCAAAAGTAGATAGTATACTTAGGTTTGTTAGACCATTGCATTACCCCCACACTGAAGCACTAGTGCACACAATGAGAGGGTGAAACTAATGAGGTAAGAGTAAGATCATGAATCTAATTCTTAAGAACTCAACGGGGACCTTTTCCCTCGAAACATATAAAGAAGGGAATCTCGTCAAGTTCCTATACTTTCATGTCTACAACTCGATTATGATCTTACCCTCAGTGGTACCACCTCTCACTGAAGCAGTGGGTCCACAATATGGGTCTCTGCCTCAGGTACCTAAAGATGGAATTCTTACATTTATTCACAAACACAACAGGATATGAACTGAAGCCTACAGTGACAAAGCCAGCTTACAAACTTCACATGCCAGTCTGAATGTAATCTTGCGAGAGATATATTGACACCAAGTATAGTGAATATTACTAGTACAAGATAATATACATAACATTGATTCATCATCTGTTTTAGAAGCTCAGTAGAAGTACGAAGCTTTTCCCAATTTACATAGCCTAGTACACATCGAAGATTTGACTGAAATATTTACGTTTTCAGTTTACAGTTGTTATCTCTATAAGTTGACAAGGTGAGGAACTGTATGTTCGGGCAACCGGCTTTAACATCGGGAAGATATGCCCCTGTGTTCCACTCAATACAAACAACTAGAAACTGCACGTAAGTGTGGTGGCTCTATTCCACAAAAGAAGCATATGCTGAAAGTTGAATGCTTACAACACTGTGACTGGCAATATTCATCTGTCAGACCTTCTGGAACTGGTTGTGAACTCGCAAGGCCTCGAGTATACAAGCAACCCACCTGAAAATGTCAAGTCTCAGTTATTCATGTAACATAAATTCTGGTCACCGTATACACCTTATTATCCATATTTATTCTTGTGTGACATAGACTATGGAAATTCCCTCTATGAACATTAAAATCTCATTACTTAAAATTTTATAAGAATATAATCTTCCCTTTAGAAATTTTAACCCTCACCATATTGCACCAAGTTCTTAAGGACTCAATTAAAAAAAAAAAAAAGTCTGCTGATACTTGCATGGTATCTTCCCCCCATATGTCGTAAGATGGTTTGCAGACATCTTCAGAGTGGAGATTATAATGTTATGATTACAACTTAACAGGAACATTACTCCCCTAATAAATATAAAAGTATAAAACTATTCAGAGAAAGTATAGCAGAATTACTCTCCCAAAAGATATTGAAGAGCAGATAATATACCCTTCAAGGCCAGGACTCTCGGGGAAGTAAACATGCCTCAACCCAAGTTTTTTAGCAGCTACAGCAGTTGTTTCACCAATACATGCAATAGCATTATCCCGTGGTGATTCCGGTGTTATACTGATCCAGGCACTGACGGAGAACAAATATAGAATGTGAGCAAATGTAAATTCCCACAATGATAAACATGAAATAACTTTTTGTTTTGGTTTGGGGTAATGGATGGAGTGGGGTTGATGTATCTCCCCAGAGCAAATGGAGTATATTATTTTGTTTCTGGTAATGGTTCAAGAAAGTCACTCAAACCGGTCAATAATGAGACCGGAAAATCTAACATGACTCATACATAAGAAAGCCAATACATGTTAACTAAAAAAGTATACCGAACTGCAGATGGGGATGCTACAGCAATAACAGGAGCAAAGAGTGCCTGTTCCAAGAGCATTTGATCGACATGACTAACAGGTGACTGCATTAAAATGTTAGTGCCTCAGAAAAATAAAACAAATGTGTCATAATAAAGAATATCAACTCATATCTAATTAACAGACAGGAGTTCAGTCTGTAACACGAAAATCCATGAATGATAAGAGAACTAACATACAAAATATTGCTGACGAAAAATTTAAAACAGAGGAACCTCTGTACAATGGAAAATCCCTGGACTATACCAAATTCATGCAAAAGGCATATCTATCATACCGTGGTATATGTATTCAGTCTAGTCACCTCAAATCCACGATTTGCTAGGTCCTCCTCTGTTAAAAAAGACAAATATTAAAAGGCAGGTACAATTTGAGGAAAATGTAATAAGATAAGAATTAAGAAAATAAAAAGGGAAAGAAAGAAGAGTGAGGTAGACGGTGAGTTTGCCACCTTAGAAGGTGAAAATCCTTGCCCAGTCTCAGTAGATGCAAGTGTCCAAAACCTCCTGTTATAGTGTTGGGTGGTTCGTGGAACATTCTTAATAATTTAAAGGCTGCCTCAGTGCACATTTTCAATAACAGGAGGCGGTTGGTTGCATATCATCAATAACCGTACGGGGTTTTACAACCTCTAACTTCCAGGCCAAAGTCAAAACATATCGACCCAGCCATATTCTCTCCTATTACTAGGGATGCTTTCTTGAAACAATGTGCCATAGCTAATGCAATAACATAAATTCAGATTAATTCACTAACGTACCAATGTCATGACTAGCTTTTTCTGAGGCAGGATATAAGACAGTGCCTTTTGTGCTATACTTTGGAAGCTCAGCAGCCAAAACCTTGCCGGTGGCTGCAAATTCAAAATAAATGAATAAGTTCGACTGAGATTAAATGGAGATGAATCTTTGTTCTTGGAATGCAAACCAGTAGAAGCAAAAAAATTTCATGCATGCTTCTACAGGTCAATATTTTTAGAAGGCATTCATATCATAAGAAACTGAGTGCTCAATGACCTTTGGATGGGGTAAAATCCACATTGAGGCTTTCCTTCCATGATGGCAGAACATTCTCAAATACACTTGCTGTTCCACTTCCGACAACTCCAATCCTAACAGTAGGGGTTCCAGCAGCTCTGAGACCAAAAAATAGAACAATTCAGCTAACAGATAGTAGGGGTAATACTCCAATGAATTCTTTACAAGGATGCAGATAGATTTTCTGTGTACATTCTTCATCATTCCATCATAAGTGGCAACTCTTTTGAAAGAGACCTCAGTTTGCCAAAGCACGCTAGATAAGCAGCATATACTACACTGTACATTTTCATGATTTATTTGTTAGGGGACTGTATCTTACAATATTTACCTTTTCAATGAATATTTAGAAGCTTGTTGTATCATAGTCAGTTAAATTTCAGCTTATATGTCTTTTTTTAATCAATCATGTATAAGACCAAACTACAACATATTTCCCAATGCGAAAAGCAGACAGAACATTGATTTGCAAGTCCCAAACACCGAGATGTAAGGAACCTAGAAGAGATACTTACCCTTTTAATGAGGATCAAGTTATCAATATAGCAAGAAAGTAATACGCAAAGCTTGCAATCCTAGATTAGCTTATGTGAATAATAATACAAACCAATATATCATGAAAGTTAACATGAATAATATCAATTCAGAGGGCTCACGACCACAAGTGACATAGAAGACCCTAAATCATACAGTACAGGATTCAGTTTTGGAGAATGTACTAGCCAAGTTTAAAACTAACCTTCACGTTCTAGCTACTAAGCAAAACTTGGAGAAATAAGGACTTTTTTCTAGCTGTTAGTCGAAACTGAACTGAGAAGCATGCATGAAAGATGGTAAGGAAATTCAGTGAAACCATAGCCTTACAGAGAACAGTAAGACTAGATACGAAGAAAACCATGACAGATTTTGGACCTTGTGTATGAAAGTATACATGCATCAAGAAAATGAGAATATCCAAATAAGTTGACGGTCAAATATGATGGACTAAACTGGTTAATGGAAATGACTCTGATCATGAGAACATCGAGAAGAATCAAAGTCTTGCAGATTACATTTTGCAATTGATGGATCCTATAAGCCATCTGATTTTTATGTACCACTACTACACAACAAATAGGAAAATGTAACAACAGTAACACACTTTACAATTTTTCATCACCCTTCATGTTGCTCAGTAAATTAGCGTCAGAACATACTCATAATTCAATTTCCACTGCACAGAAAATTATGTGAATTCTAGCAGTGAACCTTACTTCCACCCTTCTAGGAAAACTCGGGCTGCTTCTGGAGAAGTTATGACAACCCAGTCGAACGATGTGGCTGCAAAAAAGCAAATAAATTTGCACGCACATGTAAGCTCTTTCATCATTATAATTTTTATTTTTTTCTACTTTTGACCATGAACAAATAAATATGTCTTTATAAAATAAAGAGCAGAATTGATTGTAAGCATACACTGAAATAAATGTGTGTAATTGCTAACCTTGATGGATAATCAGTCATCTAAAGAGAGCTTAGAGCATCAAAGTGGGCAGTTTAACTACCAAAACTTAATGCACAATCTCATGAACACAGCACACAACTAATTCATCTTAAGCTAAAAGCCAATTTTGTGCAAATACCCATTGGCTGCATGAAACCTAACGTGATAATAATTGGAGCTACCACTGTTGAATACCAAAATAAGCGAGAGGGCCATTTTCAGTTTCCATGAACAATTCTCACAAAATAAACCAACAAGGCCATTTTCAGTTCCCATCGACAATTCTCACAAAACAAACTATATAACGAAACAGCTGATTTAAGAAACTGGCAGGAAACTTTCAATGAGAAGACTAGCAAAAATTAGTAGGTACTTTTTGACATAACTATACCACATTAATTGCACAACATATTTTCCATGTCAGCTAATACTGTACACAAGACTGCAAGAGAGTTGAAAGCCTAGGCCAAGAAGGTATGAACTAAGTGATTTCCAGATGAAATTCTTTCAAGTTTCAATCGACTTTATCAACACACCTTACAATTAGAACCAGTAAGGTTTTTCTCTAAAACATGCCCATAAAGCACAGTATCAACATGGAAGCAGTTCCATAAATGCCAAATATTTATCAATGGCTCAAAATCACACTGACAATTGCATACCAACATAAACTGAAGCACTGAAAGGACAGGGGGAATTGAAAACGTATCTGCATCTTACAATTATAATGTAAGATTAAGTCATCTTGAACTTACTTCTTAATAGAGAAGATAGCCTGTCTAAATCTGGCAACTGAGTGTGCTGAATAAGAGGGAGCTCTAGACAGTCGACCCCATGATTTTCCTGGAGAGAAAAACGATTAAAACAAAAACAAAATGAAAGGGAGAAATGCATCAACCACCATACAAACTACTACTACTACTACTACTACTACTACAAAACACCAGACACCCGCTAGAATGTGTGATGATGCAACTTCAGTATGCGATAGAACACAATGTTGCAACAATTAAAGCTATAAAACTACCAAATCAAGGCAAACAGGCAACTGTGACAAACTTTTCAGATACTCCGGTCGAAGGGAAAGGCCAGATTCAAGAAAACTTTCAATAGGATGTCTTGGGAAAACACGAAAATATATCTTGAGTTACTCTAAAATCAGTCGATTCAGGAATTTGCCTCGTATACCATAACCAGAGGTAAAAACCTTATTACATCCTCATGTGGCATCTAAAATATCGCAACTAAAAAAAAATTCTAGTTAAAGCGTACTAATTTATCTTCCTCCAAATCATCATTCATAGACAACTAAGATATAACAGGATAGATTCTTCTCAAATTGAGCAATCGACGAGAATATCAAAATTGAACAATCCCTAACCCTACAAATGATCCACACACAAAAATGCGATAGCATTACTATGAAGGCGAAAACTAGAATTTACCAGAGCACCAATAAGCTTCCTATTTTTGCCCCGTTCTCGAGTAACAACGACTTGAGGACTCGAAATTGATTTATGAGAAGCTGAAGAAGCCAAAACCAGGAATTTTCCGGTTGAAATCTGCCGAGGTGAAGAGGAAGAAGAAGAAGAAGAAGAAATGCAGCGAATTGTAGGATAAAGAACCGGAGAAAATGTAGAGAGAATGGATAAACACATTATTATTATTAATTTCAGTGAGTTTGATTCTCAGGCGAAAACTTGTGGCAAGTTCTGGTTGATTTAAGCTCAGGCAGCTCCTATTTACCAGAACTAGCTTCAATGTTGCAATTTCCCAAGTTTGATGAAAAGGCTATCTTCAATTCTTCATAAGAGGAGGACCTTGCTACCTAAAATGTTATAATTACGGTTCAATTACCATAATGAAATACATTACTTTTAAAGAATAATTTTAAATTCATTTTTAAATGTTATTTTTTTGTGAATCACAAGATATACAACTTACTTATATATCTAGTCTATATAAGAATCTCTCGCTTTTCTTCTTCTTAGCTTCTTTCCTTCCCTTGCAATTTTTTGTTTGTAATTAAACGCTTATCTGCACATTCAAATTGTCTCGTCACTCGGATTTCTATATAATGTTCTAGAACATCACTTTATTGGAAAGCACTAAAACAACCAACATTACCATTATAATGACAAAAACAGTAGAAAACATACTTAAAACAAACGAAAACTGACAAAAAGTAAAAAGGCATCAAATGCGCACTATAAAAACCACTTAACATTCAATTCCATCGTCGTCCACAAGCTTTTCTTCTCGGTGTCATCTGATACAACAAATTAAGTTCTCTCCACATTTGTAATCCAGGTTGCAATTCAAGAAAAAAGAGGTGCAACTTCTCATAATCGATTATTTCTTCGTAGATTTTCATTTCCTTTACACTTAGAAGTACATAAACGTGTGCCATTGTAGAAGGAGATCAGATTTTCAGGGGCAAAGCTTCGTAAATTTGTAAGTTAACTATCTGGTTGATAACACTTCAAAGTTGATGACTTCGCTAGATGTGTTGATTTTTATTACGCGCAAGAACTTTTATGTGCATTCCAACTTGATTCACATATAAAACTAAATTGACGGCTTCATCAGATCTATTGTTTTCAACTACTCCTTTAGAGTTATCCATTTTTGTTTAGATTTGTTGTCAGACTCAAATTGACATTTTAGTTTTCTCTATTTTGTGGTTAGATTTGTTGTTGGCTCAAAATTTCATGTTAATGGTAAATTTGGTCTTTTCTTTTGTTAATTTCTACACTGTGTTACATTGAACATGCTTATTGCCTTACCAGACGTCCAGACCCATCAATTTGTGTTACCGGTTTATTTTTACGACTTTCAGAGAGAAAAAAAGGTGACGCGGTACTTTATTTTCTAATTTGTTGGGTTTTTTCTTTGTAATTTGTTGATTTCTTTTCCTTTTCCATTATTTTTTACACTCTTTGTTCTGAAAAACTCCATACCTTTATTATTTTACCGCCCCATAGAATTTCATACATTACTAAAAAAATAAGTTATCATACAACCAGCAATTAACAAACACTCTTACTTTTACACGCAAATTACACATTTTACAACTAAAATTACACTTTTTGCTACATTAATTTTTAGTATTCTTCACTGATTTGAACTTTTCATCTAAAACTACGTAACAACCATAATGTATGAAGCTCTCTTGACAGATGGAGTATTATGTGCTACATAAAACTATAACATATGTGTAGTGTATTTTGAAAAAAATCTTAGTATAACTTATACAATTTTACGACTAAATTAGAATTAATTATAAGATTTTATGATTTCATTGAAATGCCATGTGTTTGGTTATTTATTCGAGTTGAGTTTTCTCAAGCCAAATTAAATTTTATCAAATTTGTGTGTTTGTTTTTTCAATTTACAATATATTATTCGAATTTGTTTACTATTGATCATTTTTAAAATTTAAATATACTTCTAAACCCTATTAAAATTAGAATTTAACTGTACACAAACTTTAAAAATCAATATTAATTAAAATTATTATTTATCAAGTACAAATTTCTAACTCGAGTTGAGTTTGAATGAGATTATAAACAATCAACATTTATCCTTTTGTCATTTTGATATACTATAAAGGAACCGATTGAATTTGTCATATCATATGGCACAAGAAGATAGTACAATGATCCCTTATGGAGCATGTTGTAGTACATTTATTTTGATAATAATCATTAAGTTTATCAGAATTTGCGTACTTTACATGTATCAAGATCTCAATTTCAAAATATGACTTCTATTTTTTTTTTTTAAATTGATACTTTTCGTGAATATCTTCATAACTTCTTATAATTTATAAAATAAAATAAAAATTTATGAAATAGACAGTGTTCAAAACAGTTTCAGATTTCAAAATCCATATCATTTAGTCATAGGTTAGACGTTTTGATATTTCTTGTTACCTTTTCAGTGAGATGTAAAACCATAGTTACCACACCATATGTAACTTTGTTTTGCTCATTCATTAAGTACAACATGTACTCTTGCTTTTAAATTGCACTAAAACTTGTGTATGCACAAATATTAAGCTAAAAATTGAAGTATTACTTATTTTTGTTCTGTTCTTTGATGCACATATATTGCACTAAAATCGCGCTACTTTAATTTGTTATGTTCTTTGATGCAGCACATATATTGATTGCACTAAAAGGCGTGGAAATGGCGAACATGCGAATCAACGATGGTGTTAATTTTTTGGAGTACTTGCCTGGTGATTTGGTGCTTAACATAGTGAGCAAAATAAATGATGCAAAAATGTTATGCAACTGCACACTTGTAAGCAAGCGTTTTGCCTCCTTCATGTATATGATCAAATCGGTTTCTCTGAGGCTCCCTGAAATTGACGCCGACTCGTTTGAGCTATACTCAAATTTCCTTCAAGATACACATGATGTACTCTACTTCAATGATGACGAGACCACCTGGCCTATCAATCCATCATCAGCTCGAAAGATTGTGAAGATAATAGCGTTTCTCAGGAACTTTCGGGAACTTGAATATATTGATATAGAGTCTCCATGTCCAAGAAGCCCATGCACTTCCCCATTTCTCAAGTGGAAGGGAAAACTGGATAGTCGTGAGCCTGTCATTACAGGCTTGGTTGCAATAAATCCAACTATAATGCACAAGCTGGCTGAAGGAGAGGAACATGTCGGAGAGGAGGAAGAACAGACGACGAATTCCACTCAAGATACGTCACAAGATGATAGCTTGTATCCTCTCATATCTTGCACCGAATGGTTTTTCCTTGTATTTTCGATCGTGAAATCTCATGATTCACTTCAGAGGGTGACTTGTGCAGATGCTCACAAACACGGGACGTTTGTGATTGAGGCAGAACAGATTGGTGAGTGGAGAAGGCAACTGATTCGTCAGGACGAACATTCAAGAGAGTACTATCCAGGGGAAATGGGTAGTGGATGGTGTAATGAGTTGCATTTGCCAGAGACAGGATACCTATTGAAGAGAGTTTGCTTCATGTTCATGGATATCCCTGTGGACGGAGTACTTGGTGAAGATGATGATTTTGAAGATACCTTGAACTGGGAATATAGCGACGATGAGGCGGTTCTCCGGGAGACAGTGAAGGAGATCATACAAGGCGTTTTTATGGACGATGAGTAGCTAGGTGCGCACAGAATGTATATGTGATTTGCGCTAGCTAAACTAAAAAACTGTTGGTTTGCGCTTAAACTGCACAATAGTTTGCAATTACAATGGTTTCTCTCCTTTTCTTATGACTTTTGAAAAGCTATATTGATCTGTTTGTCAACTTAGTTTTCTTGAATTTAATGTATTTTTATTTTCTTTTTTTTTTTTGTCAAAATCCGAGTCGACCATCGAATTTGACAGGAAAATTTATTGGAGCACCTATATTTAAGTACCTAAACTGGACATCGAAGTGTAATGCACGCGTATTCTGTCGAGGACCAAAACAATAGGATTTTCAACAACTCTTAACACGTAGAATTTTGAACATTGTTCATGATATTAGCTAATACTGGTCTTTTATGCATCAGAATCACATGAATTCAATGAGTAAACCACACACTAGCAAAAGTCTTGCATTTGATTTTTCTAGAAAAGACACGCCATTCATCACAAACAAAAGCACAAGATGCACGCAGGCACCCCCAATGTCAAGCACATAGCATGTCTAAATCGGATAATGAAAAAGGCTGCAAATGAGAGGTCTTTCCGCGAAATTCTTAAAACTTTTCACTGTCTTCGAAACTGCCACTTTGCAATGCTTGCAGTTTATGACTACAGTGCAAGTCTGATATTCTTCACAGAACATGAACCTACACGTAGTGCATAACGAAAAACTGAACACGTAAACAATAGCCTGGCCTAATAAATCAGGGAGATTGCAACCGTACAGAGTAATATTGGAAGATTAATTTATTCCAATTTAGAAGTTTCATGTCAAGTGCAGACTTCTAAACAAATGTTTGCTGAAATTTCTAGCTAAAGAAACTACCTTACCTAATTGGGTCAAAATTCAGTTCCGGTCCATTTTAGACCGGATCATTAGATTGTTACATACCCAAAGCAGTCACACAACAAACGTGAACTACCCATACCATACCATCGTGGTACTTCCTTTTAGTTCACTTGCTGTTGGTGGGTTCCATACATGGGATAAGCCCCATAGGCTGCAGCTGCAGCATACATGTTCGGGTCATGAGGATGGGGTGGCATGGCATATCCATAGTCAAAGAAAGGCCCTCCATAGTATGGTCCGGTCCATTGATTTCCAAAATCAGCTCTCGACTGCAAAATTAACACAGCATTCAATCAATTAACACAGTAATTTTTTTCTGCTGATGTGAAGGTAAATCTGGACTTGGATTACAATAGCACAAGAAGTTCACTTAGTCTGTTTGCAAAAACTGATTATTGGTTGTAGAATAAGGAAAACAGAAGTGTATGCAAAAAATAGATTTTGCTATTAATCAGCTTACAGGACCTAAAGAAGCCAAGAAATTGTTCTAAGGTAGTACTGTACTAGGCACTTTTAATAATCAGAAACATTTGCAAACAAGCAGTTTAAGAAGGCTTGGTGAACTACATAACCTCTGCAATAACAGGAAGTTTTTCAACAAAATACTCAGTATAGACAAAGCAAAATCGGTTTTCTTTTTATGAGTATTTATTCTCGGCTGTGGGGGTTTATCAGAGATTCTGTCAAATGTTTGCAAAACACAGCTGCATATAAGAAAACGATAGAGATGTAGAGATTCAAGATATGAAAATATAATCAAGAAGAGTAGCTTGAAGCTGGGTTCGCAAATAAAATAAAAGTAAAATCATTCTTTCACTAGAGTCTAGAGATATGTTGGAAACTGTTACGGAGGAGTGGCTTCAGACGCTCTCTATGAGCATTCTTCATAGTAATCCAAAAACATGGGCACGAATTTTCACAAAAGATTTGAACACTTCAACCATGAATCCATGATGAATGTCTAATCAAGTCAAGTACGTATAAGATATAGCAAAACAGACTAGATATCAAGTTGTATTCCAATATTGATGCAAAATATTCATATCCACCGAACATACATGGAAGAGATTTAGACACTTGAAATTCCAAATCTAATATAATTAGCAGAGAGCAGGAAGATATGCGCGAACAAACTAAAATTGATAAATTACCTGCTTATTTGCTGGATTACGTCCCCAAGAAAGACGCACAGTTTGCTTTCCAATAGTTGTACCCGTCAACTTTTTCAATGCTTCCTCAGCATCATTTCTGTCAATGTGTTTGCACTCAACATTTAGCTGTGCAAAAATATGATAAACATCTGTGGTCCAAATGAGGAACAAATGTTACTAATCAAGTTACCGGTTAGCGAATTGTACAAAGCCACATCCTTTTCCAACTGGTATTTTGACAGATACTATCTCACCATATTGTGAGAATGGTTGCTTCAGATCTTCCTCACTGACACCAGGGTCAAGTCCTCCAACAAAAATCTATCAGAATGAAAACGTTATTCGAAGATCTGAGAAAGGTAAAGAGAAAGAGAAGGGAATAGATAACCAACTGTTGTGTTCACAGATTCTCCATCAGGTTGCGAGCTGTGGGGCGAGGCACCACCATTTGAGTAACCACCTACAAGAAAAATCACTCGGTGGGTGTTAGGTGAGATATTTATACACAAACCGTACATACTGTTCAGTCAATTCTAATAGTATAACAAGTTCTGGTTATTTACCAACATCAGATTTTCAGCGATTAACCAAATAAATATTGTAGTACCATAACATTATATGCAATAAATAAGTAGGTTCAGAAACAAAGTTCTTGTAAAATCAGAACACTATCACCTTGCGACATGTATTGCTGCTGATAACCCGATGACTTTCTTGGAGTTGCAGCACCAATACGCATTTGCCTACTTGAACAATAGACACCATTCATTTCAGTCATGGCCTGTGCTCTTTCGCCATCATCTCCAAACCTAACAAAACCATAGCCTTTCGAACGGCCAGTATTGGCATCAATGACAACTTTTGCTGCCTTAACAGAGGGGTATTTGCCAGAGAACGTTTCATACAGTAAATTATCAGAAACATCTGCAGCTAAATCTCCTACGAAGATCGAGAGATCAGAACCATTATTTGCGCGTTTATCACCAACGCTAAATGTAGCCCAATTAAGACGGAAAAATTGGTCAGTGTTGGGCATAGCCATGGATACATATGAGTTCAAAACTTTCTCAGCAGTAGCGTGCGTAATGAATTCCACAAAGCCGTATCCTTCAGAGAGCCCTGTCTGCTTATTGCGGATAACTTTTATGGAAACAACCTGTGAAGCAACAGTATTCAGTGAACAAACTTACAGAACTAAAATCATTATATACGACACTTCAATCACCAAAAATTCTTAGCATGTTAATGGCTTAAATGGCACAAACACACAAAATATTTTTTTGTTTCCCTATCAGAAACAAAAAAAGGCATATCAAATTATAAGTCTGCAATTTCATATAACTCTTTCCTTTCTAACAAAACACTAAGACACAATTCCATTCTTGTTTGTAATCATGAATACAATCAACAGTTGAAAATTCACAAGATATGCTGCTGTTGCAGGCCTACAATCTGAACAATATTGGCTTCATCTTTCTTTAAGAACAGTAAGGTACATTGAACTCATGTTAGACACCTGCTAATTAATCGAAAACTAATATTACCATTTACACCTAAAGACAAATTAAAGTCCAGAGAAGAACATATGGTAAATTCTTCATTGAGTAAAGAATATGCAGCACACTTGGGCAACAATGTGGTACAATGATACACTCAACAAGCAAACTCCAGAGTTCATAAGTAGGAAAAAAACACTTTCTTCCAGCACAAGATGCAAAACTTCCATAACCATGAAAATTCACAGTTTAAAATCCCGGAGAAACTGACCTAACAAACAACTCGATTCTTCAGCTAACCGAGATGAAATCAAAATCAAACGTCGATACCAATCGAAAACTTTCCCTTATATAAAAAACAAACTGAAATGTCAAGACTAGTCGAAAATTCTCCTCTTTTTCTTAAAATTTCTCTTTTTTATTTCAGAAATATTACAATACTTTGAAAACATCCCAATCTTTTATAAATCCTAAATACACCCTCCATGTGAAAATCCAACCGATCCAATACTCAATAAATAAAAAACAAGTCTTGATTACTCTCCAATCATGTGAAATCATTACCAACATTAATTAACCAAGAACCAATACAAAAACCAAGATTGAACACAACCATTAATTAAAACAAGAAAACTAGTCTATCCAGCCATCAATTAATTAATCGACACAAGATTTTAATTTTAAACACAAAAAAGAAGGCAAGTATAAATCAATTAATTAGTACTACTACTACTACTACTACTACTACTACTACCTCTCCACCATTAGGAGCAAAGCATCCTCTAAGATAATCCTCATCCATCCAAGAGTGCAAGTCACCCACCCAGATAGTCCTGTTCTCCCCATTCCCACTCCCATTGTGGTGTCCGTGGTGCGGAGACGGTGGCGCGTGGTGGTGGAACGGCATGTAGTGCGGCGGCGGAGCAACATAATGCGGCGGAGGAGGAATCATCCCATGTGGCATTACCACCGGTGGATACTGCATCGCCATCCACGGCACATGTGGGCCCACCACCATCACCTTATTTGCTCCACCACCATTACCACCAGAACCATTACCATTACCACCACTCTCACTATTATTACTACTACTCCCAGTAGCCTCTTTACCACTCATCCCCTGCTGTAAAGACTCCGGCTTTTCGGCCCGAGATTCGGATACACACCCGTTTTCTCCTTTCTCTCCTTCCATCACTATTCTTCTTCTTCGACTAATGCCGATGATAATTATTTATCTGAAATCTAATACTACTCTGGAGAAAGAAAGATTATGAGAACTGTATGAAGAAGAATATGGTTTTGTTTGTTGGTGTATGCAATTGCAGGGTAAATCTGAGAAGGAAGGGTATGGTGTTGTATGTTATGTGTTGTGGAGGCTGCTGATAGAAAGAGTTATGAGGTTTTCATGGGAAGCCCTGAGATTACGCCATAACATCTATCGACCGTTGATCTAGGCCTTAGTTCTTGATCTGGGCCGTTGAATATAATATTGGCTTTTAATGTATTTATTATCTGGTATTTTACTATTTTAAGGCTTTTTGAGTGTTTGTATCCCACTGGATTTGGTCTGACTCTGGCCGCCAGTTTTTGTTAGAAAGAGGAGGAGCTGGGATTAGGATTGATGGGAATCTGCTGCAATCTTTTTTTTCCTTTTACTACCCCTTTTTTTCATTTATTACTTTTACCTTTGTAGGTAATGCAAAGGAAAAGGTTTTATTTTGTCTGACCAAAATTTTGCCGGTCTAACAAAATTTTGGGTTTCTGTGCTTAGATTTATCTACATGACAAGAAGTTTTGATGAAACCTAGGATTCATATTCTGGTACAGATGAATGATGATAGAACCCCCAGTACTTGGTACAATGGTACTCTACTAACATTAGAGGTGTGACTCTATCAGAGTCCTTAATAGGATGTTTGTGTAGTGGCTAAAACCAATTTTAATCGAATTATAATTTTTATTCTGTTTGTCAGTCGGTTTTAATCGCATTAAACAGTAACCGTTTTTAATCACCAACTATTCATAATTCAATTAAATTTTATCTTTATACCTACTATTTTTCTCACTTTATTTTTTCATTTATTATAACAACCTTAAACCAATCAAATAATTTTAAAAACTCTTACACACATCAATTCACTCTTATACACCCTATATAATAACCCTCAAAAACCTATAAAACTTTAATTTAATCACAAACACAATTTTTCAAAACCCAATTATAATTCATTTACTATTCACGGTTAAAACCAAATTAAAACCCTGTACATTTTAATCGATTCCCAAACCGCCACAGATTTTGAGTTTTGGCAAAGATTCTACTCTCATCTAATTTTACTTTTACTGTTTCAGAGTCCTCCTTTTGCTGGTTTTTCATTTTGTTCATTTCTTAAAAATTGCGTTGATAGTTATTTTCTTTTCTTTTTGTTTTCTCCTTTTCTATTTGATATCCTCTTTTTTATTTTCTCCAGGTGTGTTTTCTTTTATTCTCGACTATCTTATAGAGCTTATTTATTTTAAATATAATAATAATATTTAATACAGTTTTTTTAAAATAATATTTAAAATAATCAAACACATATGTATATATATAAAACACCACTGATGAAATTTAAAATAAAAAATATTAGAAATCAAAATCACAATTACAAAAGTAAATTTGTACAAATCCTTTAACAACGCGCTTGAAAAATAAAAACTAAGTTGGACATGATTAACATTTACCTAAGAAGGACACATGTGATGTATTGGTATAAAAGGAATAAATTTCACATGCATTACCATTTTAAAGTTTTCGAGTGATATTATTTTAATTAATTAACACATTTAAAATAAAATGAACTAGAGTTTAGAAAGAGAAATGAAAATGAAAAGTGAATTATGAATAAATTTCAACTAATAGAGTACAAAATTTGAAATGATTGAAGTGCTAACGTGAAAGGGAGTTTAAAATGATTTGATCGGCTAGAGAGTCTTAATGTTATACTGCACGAGTTACAAGCCTTATTTGACGGTATCTCCCAAAAGCTTATCTAATCATTCAGCATAGGGCCGGGCACGGGTCGAGTATTTCTGGTATGGAATATTTTGGGCACGAATAATTCGGGTTTGGGTATTTAAGGTTCGGGTATTTCGGGTTTTATATTTAAACGGATTCCCACTTTCAGGTATTTGGGTACCCGAAATTTATACTTTTTTTTTTTCGTCATTTTAATTCATATTAGATACACATTTTTTAGTTACCAATCAAGTACCAAAACTGGTGTTGATCCATTGAGTTTAAATTAAGTAAACCACTAAAATTCTTCAAAATTGTATATTTAGGATTGTACATGTTAACTCTATTTAGTCATTTTACCATAAATCATGTATAGTCATATTGTTAGAAAAGTGCAAAGTATACTAAGTTAGAGAATGCAATTGGAAATCACAACTTTCATTATTTTTCATGTTTACCCAACGAGTACCTGATACCCAATCGGGTAGTAAAACGGATACCCGAAAAATTTTAAATACTCAAACCAATCTACCCGAACCCAAACGGGTCGGGTACCCAAATACCCAACCCAAACGCCCAGCCCTAATTCAGCCTATTCAGACAAATGCAAATTTAGATCACCAATTATTTTTGTTGGGCTAATTGCTCATATTTTGGCCAGACCTTTGACGCGGACCGAACTTAATTAGGATAGTAAATCAGAACAGTAACTAGGACATACACCAAGGCCGTGAATTCTGGTTCACAGCGTTGCCAAAGTGTGACAAAATGGCAGACTGGTGCCACCATCTCTTCCAGATATAAATGTTCAGGATACACAACACAATTTCAACTTAGAACAGCTTTAACCACAGGATCCGCATCCACAACATATACAGCCACGAGCATGAAAAACTAAAAACCCAGCCAATGAAGACTAATCGTTTCTGCAGGTACATTTATAAACCAAGTTCTACATAAAATATTAAGCCACCTTCACAAAAAGGTGAGAGATATCTGCTGGGCACGCTCACTAGAATTTTTCCTAACTAGAAGAATTTTTCCTTGCAGCATAGACACGGTAAGCATACAAACCAGCAACAGTCACGGCAGCACCAACTATAAGACGGAGAAAGTTAGTATTCGGCATTCTCAAAGGTGAACAAAAAGCATAAAGTATCAATTTTACTGATATGAACTATTTATGTGTATGAGTGGCCATAAAATTTCTAATCCTAAATTGTTTGGAAACTCAAAAATCAACAAACCAACAGATACACTTCCGGGAAAGGCTAATAAAAGTATTAATTATCGGAATGCCTGTGTTTACTTCGAACTAAGGCCTAGCATCTAAACATAGTACTACAATAAAAAACCAAAAGACAAGAATAATACTGATTCCAAGATTTAAGATGCAACAAGCTTTTATAAGAACAGAACTTTGTATTAGGGGTGAAGGTACCTGATACAAACATGAGGGAGCGATTAATAAGCCTGTGATAATGTTTACGAGTTTTCCCAGCTGATGTCTCCGGAATGCTTAAATGTGGGTGCTCTGCTGCTCTCACTATCCTGTGAAATATGTTGCTAAACTCTCCCAGCTTTGTGCTCAGAGGTATAGGTGCCTCAATTCCCATATCCTGGCTTACCTGTAAAATGACACAGCACTATCAGCAACTGAGAGAAGAAAATATCACAAAAAGTTATGCTGAAACTAATGATTTATGCACATAACATGTAATGCAATTCAATGTCTAAGACATTCAAGCTAAGCATGAGCTTTCAAACCAAGGTTGGGTTTGTAGCCGACCATTGATGAATAAAAATTTGAGAAACTCGGGGCCAAGTTTCAATCTTCTAAATGAGTTGGGAACAAAGAAAGGATGAAGCCACTCAGTGTTCCTGGATAATGCAGGCTGTGCATATTCCAAGCACATAATACAGGCAGATATCATAATTAAAGCTCATTTGGCAGGAAATATACCCGTGTTGAATCTTGAATCTCAGTCAAATAAGGGTCAAGATCCTCCTTGGCAGCAACAATGAGACAAGGCACCTCATAACCAGTAGCTTCGCCTTGACTGGCAACATCCACAAGCATCTCCGTGGCTTTTACCCAGGAAGGTTCACTAGAACTGAATTGTCAAATACAATAACTAATTAAATGAAAACCTCATGTCTAACTTCCAGAAGGTTGGAGATTCGACAAACTCCAGAAGGTTGGGATACAGAGATGTCATGCATCATACAACAATGCAAGCAGAAGAGCTGGAAGGCTCAAGTACTAAAGTTGGCTGTCACAGAGACTATATATGAGGTATGACGATACAGGAATGAGCATTGTTTTGGGCATACTGTAAGTAATACTAGTGTAAGCTCAAGGGTCATTGATACTATAGTATACAGGTCATGGATAGTACCAAAGCTGCGCAAACATGTTGCCAGTTTGATGGTCTGATAGCTTAGTTTTTTATTCAATTTTGATATTTTGTTCCTTGGTTGATTTGGGTTGGATCACCCTTTGTACGTACTTTGTTTTTTGGAAGTAATGAAAGTATTCGAGTTCCAAAAAAGAACTTCCAGAATTTGGCATATACTTGTACAATAGAAGAATACAACAAAATTGATGGCTCATTTTGCATATATTACCCCGAAGCCATTTTCCATATCTAATTGATCCATTAAATATTGTCATTGCTTTTTCCTTATATTCCCTCGGTTTGTTTATTTTTGGCAAAAATATAATCATTTAATAGGGGTGACTTGGGGAACAAAAACTTATCTTACTTTGTAAAAATCCTGAAGGACAAAGAGAAAGGGAGGGCATAATAATATGAGTATACCTGTCATGAACAAACACTGCAACATCACAGACAGCCAAAGCATCCTTCTTAGAGAGCAGCTTCTTCACCTCATCCTCTGGAATTTCTCGTAAGACAAGAGTCTTCTTGACCCCCTATATACATGATACAATAGTTTAGGATAATTAAAAGTCCATAATATAGGAAGTTACTTCTAAGAGTAATTAGGATCGAAGCGCCCAAGAGGGTACAGCAAGTTACGCCCATAATATAGCAAGTCAGCATATACTTATACAATAGCAAGTTACGCTTGATCTGAGATGAAGAGCAAATCAGCACAACATATAACAGTACTTCCCCATTTCGCCATGGTATTGGAGAAATGAAGGTGCCCCTTTAAGTTCCCGTCAACAATAATTACTAAGTCAGTCCACAAATTCAGATACTCTACTAGATTCCAGAAGTATAATGAAGAAACGACTATTATTCAAATATAATCAACACCACTCCTCCCCCCAACCACAACAACCCAAACAGCTCCCTGAAACAAGCCATGTAGTGACTTCTCAGTTCTTTCATTTTTCATCTCCAGTTCCATGGTTACTTAGTGTGCTTCTACGAGCAATCATTGATTCTATGTTGGCAGAATTCTCAAATGTTTTTCAAGAGAAATCTCCCTCAAACTACTGGTATCAGATAGACTTTTCCCCATAGCACTTGCTTAAAATACCATTATTGATTTATTTAACTTGCTTGCCTCATCTGTTATCCAGTTGGCATATTTTAAAGAGTGTAAACTTGAGAAGTAATGTAGTAATTGCACAACAAACATATAATCATCACTACTGATCTAGCATTTCCTAGCCACCAAGCTGCTACACTGACCCAAAACCTTATTAGGCATCTATCTTTTTAGTGGTCAGTGTATGAACAGACCTCAGTTTGATAGATTACTACCATTACTAGAAAATAACTACGATTAACTAGCTAAGACACGCCAATCCACATTACCATCCCCAACTTAAAATATTCAATAATACCATATTTCTACACCATACATGCACATCCATCACTGATGTGACCTTATCACTACCGTGTTTTACTCTTTCAGTCTCTTAAAGAACCAATATGCTGTACTTACAGTGGGTCGCTCAACAACATTAACAGCATATCTGTCGCCAATTGTGGGAACATGTTCTTCAGGAAAGCGCCTGGGGAAATTATGCACATGTTTATAAGAATCAAACTACTAGCAATGCAGATCTCATAAAAAACAAATGATGACGAGTCGAAAGATACCTTCCAATAAATGAATTCAGTAAAGCAGATTTCCCAGCCTGTTTGGGTCCAAAAACAAAGCACTGATACACGTTCCTCTCTGTCTGTTGCTTCTTACGGTCTAATCGTCTTCGCCGAGTTACGCGTGTAGCAGAGGAAGCTTCACCGCCATATCCAATGTATATAAGTGTCTCAACGCTACGAACAGGGTCCAGAAGTGTCATAAGAGCCCACTGCAATACATATCTCAACCCGATAAAGCAACGGCAAAACAATGGGCACACTTAGTAATTAGAGAAATAAAGAAAAGACACAGGAAAAAAGATTGGGCTCATAGCTCTGTATTAGGGCAAAGTATCCAAGATAGTAACCATATTTTGAACTTTCCAGTAATTTAGAGAGAACCTGAAACTGCAAGGTCTGATGCTTATTCTATGGACTTAAAGGAACATGGTAGCGCACATGTGTAGTGGTAGTCATTGATATGTGCAACTCCTAGGAGATTAGGGGTCATGCCACAGTTTAGATGTTAATGGACCTTTATCAAGATATTTTAGCAGATTTTTTATTAGAACTCACACTATCTCTAGAGATTGATTCTCACTCCCACACGTAAGCAGGTCATATATAGTGAAGAACAGCCAAAAAAAACAAAGGGAACCATATTTAAACTGAAATTCATATCCATCGTCAAAGAAATGACATAGTACATACCAGTGATAAGAACCCATCAATTGACAATCCTCCAAGAGCCGTCATCTCTGCTGCATCTTGATATGGAGCTTCACTCCAAGGGCTAAATCCCAAAGAAAAAAACACAGATCAACATCTTGACAAAGATGACAAAAAGGCAGCACAATTCAGAAACTGCAAAAGTATCAACGAACTTCCAATTTGAGTAATACTTAGCCTACAAAGTAGCATATGTATAGATAGTTGACACCTGGAGATGAACTACTATCACAAGACCGGCTGCGGGATGATCTCAATTAAATGAGTTATTGAAATCTCAAGAGCATTCACATCCTACTGCAACAGAATCTTACATGTACTGGCGTAATGGAAATTAAGTAACCAAGCAACAAACTTTTCAGATGCATATTAAGACCACAGTATATTACGTGGATGTTACTTGGTAATAAATTGCTTATGTGTTATAATTGGACCCATTCCTCTTCTCGGTCCTGATGATGTTTCAAAAGAAACCATCATATAAAATATCAGACAAGCACATGTGTTTTAGCGCACAAACAAATAGGAAATGGGGGGTCCCTGTGTGCAAAAAGATAATCAAGCAGCATGTTCTGCTTAGATACGCATACAAATAATAAAGGAACTATTAAGTTGGACCATCATCCCCTTAAAAGGCCTTATTAAGGGGGAGAGGGTTATCCTCCTTATATGCTGTTTGGATGATCTACTCACAAGTGATGTGGGATATTCTAACACGCCCCCTCACGGGTAGACCGCGGTTAGTCGGCTCTACACGTGGAATCATAATAGCCTCTTTGGAAAGCCGGAATTATCATCGGCTGGGGCAACCATCATCAACTTGGGCCAGCTCTGATACCATATTAAATTGGACCATCATCCCCTTAAAAGGCCTTATTAAGGGGAGAGGGTTATCCTCCTTATATGTTGTTTGGATGATATACTCACAAGTAATGTGGGATATTCTAACAGGAACCCGTTAAGCATATTTATGCAGTTAACTAAAAATACCTGACCATAAGAGATTACTTTAATAACAGAAGATAATTATATATAAACTTGCGGGTTGATCTTTTCATACTATATACAAGACGACATCGATATTTTGGAACAATCAAATGAGTAACCAAGACATACTTCTCAGGTGCCGTAGAGAACAAATCATCAACCTCAGCAGGTCTAAGAGCTCCATCCTGAAGGGCATGAGAATGAAAAATCAATAGCTTGCAGTTTTATCGAACAAGAGCTCAATAAGGAAATCAGCACCAGATCACTTGTTTTAAACTGAAAGCAGAAGGAAAAAAGAAAGTCACAGAGCTCAAGTATCTGCATTATATAACTATAATCAACTATTTACCCAATGAATTGTGAATAAATTAGATTTCACAGGAAACTAGATAAGTTATAATTATGGCTCCGTAAACATGACAGAATCGAAATGGAAGACTCCAGATCCAAAATGTATACCTAAACTGATAGCGAATGGCTATAAACTCCAAAGAAGACGCAAGGAACTAAGCATGACTTGGACAAAAAATTCTACTCAATAAAAATCTATCATCTATCATATAATGATAATCAAGAGATATCTAGATCTCAACTTTTAGCCATTCTTTTAGGCATTGTTAAAGTATCGCCTATGACACATTGCCACATCAACTTAGACACACCACACTGGAAGTAATTATAACAGCTAGAGGAACCTTTAAAATTTCAGGTAATCAAGATTAGGCTTGGATGATGGAACGACCAAAGGAGTCCAGAGTCAGCAATATAAGCAGAAAAAAATCAACCAAGTACATCGAGTGATGAGCCATGCAAATATATATACCCAAAAAAAACCAAGTCCACTTACACCATCAACATCATATGTGTGGAATATTTTTTTGAGAAACTCCAATGCTTCATTGGTGAGTTCTACGCTCTGCAAACATGAGAACTTGATTAGAACTTCGAATTACAAACAAACCAAACAATCTACCCTAAACCAAAGAATATTTTTTACAAAGAACATGAGAGCCTTGATGCAACATGGAAATACTAACAGCAGTCGGTCGAACATGCAGTCAGACGAAAGTCATCAGAGAGTCAACTATAGAAACTTTAGTTTGTATATCCTAGTTATGGTAGAAAGGGTCCCCTGAAAATTCAAATCAGATACTATTTCATAAGTAACCACAAGTCAGTGTTTTATAAAGTGGTGAAAGCAATGCTAGCAAATACAATCAGAAAATGCATAGAGTGAGATGAAAGGGTTTCTCTGGGTATATTTACTTCATAACTTACATCTCCCTCCACCCCAAAGAAAATCTCAAAATCTATTCCTCGTACAGATAAAAACAAACTAAGCAAAGACTAATTCTAAAACCTGAACCAAAAGGAGAGTTGGAACTTGGACATATCATTCTCAAAAGGCGAACATCAATAACTCAAAGACACGCGAGTTAAGACTACTTTTATTACTTGCACTAATCAATTTTATAAAAGAGGAAACCAGAAACAATTAGTGGCAATAATTAACAATACTTCAAAGATGAAGTAAAAAATTATATTCCAAACATCAATCTTCCTGGACTGTCCTTCGCACGTGTTTATCAAAGGAGTATGTTACCTGGTCAGGATATTTCTTCAGTGGAGCAGGCAGCATCTCATCACAAAGTCTGATTTCATTGTTATATCCAAATTTTCTTAGGACGGTCCATGTTGTCTCTAAGCGCCCTTTCTCGATAAAAAGTGCATGAAGAAATAGAAAACCTGTCAATGTAAGACCCCGATCATCAACTCCTTCCCGTAGTTTATCTTGCACAACCCTCTTAACACCCACTATTTCAGATGGTTGTAATGGGGCATTGAAACACTTGACCTGAAGAGGTAATCAGATTATATTAAGTATAGGGTAAAGCAAACAAGTTAGATCCCTTGTGTATCCATATATGAAGACAGAGGCAGATATTCAAAAAAGTTGACCTGAAAGTTGTTCAACTCTGCATCACTGAGAGCCCCATCTCTGTCCTCATCACAAAGAATAAAAATTCTCTTTAGAGCCCTGACACAACGTGGCTTCAAAACTTGTTGTTCCTGATCAAACAATGGACCAGTGGGATGAAGCACAGCCTTTTGTGCATAGTAAAATACCTCTGGGATCTGGAGGGAGAAAAAGAGAAGAAAACATTAACCACTAAAACAGCTTGTCTGTTGCCCAAAGCATGGATATGAAGAATGAATATATGTTCCACACACACACAACTGCAGAGCAGTAGAAGAAAATTTGCAGCTATGAACACAAAAACATTATACCACTTATTGCAAAGACCAAAGAAGCTCTAAAATGAAAAGCAAAATTGTGGAATCATGTATATAAATGACAAAGATGCAGCAAGCTATGTTGCCCCATAAAGAATAAGACCGGTACCACAATGGACACATGAAAGCTACTGCGCATCAAAAGTTTTCCAAGCTTATACAGATTACATGCTACACAAACGATAGTGGACTTAACCTGAATATGATTTACTGCTGAACATTCGATACAGGTTTCTATCTCTCGGAACTGCTGCATTAATGGTGACATGACCTCCTCCAAACTAACAGGCTGCAGATCTCGTCTCTTATCCAGCATACAACCCACCACAATAACAGGCACTCTAACCTGCACAAACGCACACGAGCGTATTCAAGCTGAAATTTATCTTAAGAAAAGTAAAAACTAGCATCCCCACAACTAAAAACAGTATCATAACTCAAACTCCACAAACCAGCATCAATTTGAATAGCTGAATAAACAATCGAAGGTTGCACGTAAATACCTCTAACCGTCGAAGTTCAGGAAGCCAGTAAGTACTTAATCTCTCGAGAGTCTCAGGTCTATCGCACGCATAGGTAAGAATAACAGCATCAGCTCTTTTCAGCTCTTCAACAAGCCTTCCCCTATTCTCAGGACTTGCACTATACAATTAAAAATACACGAATTCAAACTCAATAGGTCTATTCAAGTTCTCAATAAGCATAAACACATCTATCCCTAACATACTACAGCTAATTTCCCCAAATTGAAATTACCAAATGGAGCCACATTACAGTAAGCAAGCATAGGGTTTATTTATTTATACCTAGAAGAAGTGTCGATAATGGTGACCGGAACACGATCAGGGTAGAGGTCCTCGGGAAGCCTGGTCGGCGGCAAGACCGGAGGAATATTGGTCGGGAAATTATCGGCGGCGGCGGTAACTATCAAGCTGGATTTCCCGGTCTTAGCGTCTCCTGCAACCACGATTCTGACCACATTGTTTCCGGCAGCTGAACCACCTCCCGCCATGAACTAGCAGCAGATTCGATTAGGGTTCAGAGAAATTTGTGAGAAGCAGTTTGGTAGCTGAACAAAATCCAATGGAGAAGTATGAATGAAAACCACAGAAAAAAGACGTACAGGAAAGTTGCTGAGGTGGACGAGGGTTTAAGTAGAGACGGCGACGTAGAGCACAAGTTCTCCAAGATTTCTAGGCTTGGCGGTCACACCAGGAGTACTCAATCACTATGTCAATTAGCCCATTTTGCGATATGTTTTTAACTTTTTAAGTATAAGTATAAATTATTAAACAATATCCGTTTAATGATTGAGTTTTTATTTTTAAAAAAAAAAAAATAATGTTTCTTAATATAACTGTAATATTTGTCGGTCTTTAATAGAATAGTTAATAAATTAAAATAAACAATTTTAAGAAATAAATAAGTGTGCCAATGATGACCCACTTTATCGCCAGCTTAACCCCGCTAATGTATTTATGTCGTAGAGCGATAGAAATGCGGACCCATCGGTCGTCATTAGTGGGCAACCAACAAGACTCAGTGGGACGGTCCTATGACTTTTGGGGATAGTCTTAATTGGTTTTAGTATGGGTGCGTGTCCAAAAGCGTTTCGTAGTCGGATACATCCATCCATCCATCCATATATTATTATTTTATTATGTAAAGTATAATGGTCTAAACCTCACCAGGTTAATTGGAATTTTATGAAATTAGTTATATTTTAGACAGTATATATTTTATTGTTATTTTTTGTATGTTGACTACATATATAGTTTTTATTCAATCTCATATAACTTTATCTACAAAAATCCGAAAAATATTTTGAACATATATTTGAATTCGTCATGACAAGACGAATCCGTAAACACCAATCTTGAATAGTATTAATTAAATAAATTGTTTTATTCATTAAAATACAATATAAATTTATTTAATAAGATAAAATGAAATGATGAAAATTTAAAAATAGAGTATTTATTAAAGTAATTCAATCCTATTTGCAATTTTGTGGAATTAGTTGCATTTTAAACCAATATATCTTTCGCTGTTTATTTTTGGTATGTTGGTTGCGTATATAGTTTTTATTAAATGTCATATAAATTTATCTACAAAACTCCAAAAAATACTTTGAACATATATTTAAATTCACCGTGACAAGAAGAATCTATAGACACCAATCTAGATTATTATTATTAATTAAATCAATCATTTTATTCACTAAAATGAAAAATATAAATTTATTAAACAATATAATACAAAGCTGATGGGATAAATCCTTCCAGATTTATTCAAATTCCAGCCATCGTACGTGAAATTTTGATACAGTTGAGCATAGGCCGAATAGGGGAGCGTATTAGTGTTGTTGTTAGGGATCATGAGGGCAATGTTATTATTGGTGACAAAATTTTATGTCTAGGTTGTTGAAAATGCGGAAGATTGGCCAGCCAAATTTGAAACTAAATTTGTTCAAGATTTTGAGTGGCAACATGTAGTAATTGAAAGTGATTGTTCTTTGTGATTAAATATCTTAAATTGACAAATTTTAGCTTTGCCCTTTGTTTCACTTTTCAAAGAAATTCAGGTATTTGATGGAGAATTAAATTTTGTCAGCTGGTTAAACGGGAGGCTAACGTTTTAGCACATAAATTATCAATTGGATCTTCTTATGATGATGTTGGTTTGGTAGATTTGTATTATCCACACCAAGATCATTATGTGGGGGGCACATACCACCCCAAGGGTTGCCTCGATTAATTTATTTTGTCCTCCCATTTCTATCTATTATTTAACGTAAACTATATCGTGCATCGCCACGAAAATTTTGTGGAGTTAGTTTCATTTCCAACCAATATATCTTTCACTGTTTATTTTTTGTATATTGGCTGCATATGTATTTTTATTAAATCTCATATAAATTTATATACAAAAATTCGAAAAATTTTGTAAACATATATTTAAATTCGTCATGCCAAGACGAATTCATCTAAATCTTTTCGACTTTATCACTCGCATGTTTTCATAAAGTCGGCTGACAACAATACTATCTACTATCATGGTGCACTTAAATATAACTCTACGCATATTCTTCTCGAGTTGTTATTTTTTATTTGATATGGATCAAGATAAATTTGATGCTTCTATTTTTTACAATAGGCTCCATCATATGAGGTTGGAGTGGTTGAACAATATTATTCGGGACATATTTGACTTGGATACGGGAGGAATACCCTTTATTTGTGATTCTTAAATGACTTGATGCGGAAAAATGCGGAGTCAAAGTTTACACTGCACGAGTGGGATAAGTAAGAGTAACCTTGAGCACGTGTTCGTTCTTCACCATCACGTAGATTAGCCAAGTAATTGTTATCATTGACGAAATATGGCTAAAGTACCTTGCGAATTAGTAGTAGTATAATACAGGTGAGTAAGTTGATGATGTATATGAGCTTTAATAATTATTTAAATCTTTCTAGAGATCTCTCACTATTAAAAAGAAAATATGGCAGCACTATATACTACTACATTATTCCATAACGATTTTTTTATATATTAAAAAGAAGGAAAATTAAAAATTCTTTCTTGATTAATCAACCGTACAATTAGCTAGGAACTTCGATTCAACCACTGGACAAACGAATTTATAAAGTTTGATTGGCACAAGTCTACTAAAATGCTTTTTATAATCAAATGTTTACGACCTAAAATGTAAATTTTGATTACTAATAAACATAACAACAATTCTCCATTTACAATATTAAACCTACCTATATACAAATCATCTACTCATTTTATCTCCATCTTCATGGCCGATATTGATTATCTGTTTGTATTAATAAAGAAAATTCAGTTTGCAATATTTTTTTTTCTGATTTATTTTTTTACGTTTCAATTGGTGTTTCTCCAAATGAGGAGGATGATCCAAGCATAAAAGAAGTAGAAAAATACTAAATAATATGCTTATTCAAGTCATAGTTACATGAGAATAAGTTTGAATGTACATCTCCTACAAAATTAATAATAGATAAATGTTGATGAAGTGGATTATATATACTCTAAGGACAATACTAAGCTAATCCAAACTTACAAGAATTAAACTCATACATTATTATATAGTTTAACTTCAGCGAACGTTTAAAATTGTGTTAGTTTGTATTATATGGGTGAACTTTGATTTAAGGGATTTGCACTTTGCATTTTGAAAATAGTGTATCATTGTGAAATGTCACCAATACAATTCTACCATGACAATTCAAATGGTTGGTAAATGTTCAAAATATGAATCTTTAAAGTGCCACCAATTGATGGAAAGTAACACTTTCAAGTGTAATGATATTGAGATGCAGTGACATTTATAAATGAAATGAATACTATATGCAGTGACACTCTCAATGGTAATTAATAACTATTATAGTGACACTTGAAAGTGTTGGTTAAAATAGCTAATGTGACATTGAATAATATATCATTGTACAATAGATAAGTGACATTATAGAATTAGCCACCCCTCTTGAAGTGACACTTCATAGAAAATATCATTGAAGTTTAATATAACTCAAAATAATAATTAGTAACACTTACGATGGTCATTAAATGCCACGTTTGTTGTAGTGCGTGTGACAATACCTGAACTGGAACATTTTATGGTTAAGTTAGTAAAAAGTCCGGGGGATTTGGGGGGGGGGGGGGATATGTTGGGGGTGGTTGCCTAAAAAACCACCGCAATAATTGAAATTATGTTTGTAGAATAATTTTTGTGTGTGTGGTGTGGGAGGAGCACATACCACTCCAAGGGTTGTTGGGAACCAACCCTTTTAACAACATTATATACTTTTGTATTTTATTTTGGTTCAAATTGGAGTATAGGTTATTAATTAACGCGTTAGGTACGTGTAGAGGATCCGATATAATATACTACTTATGTTGTCAACCCTTCGGGTCCTGAACGGGTTAGGGTTGAGTTCTACCATTTCAAAACATATACGTCATGATGAGTCGTATTTTACATTTATTTATCCTCACATTTCTAATTATTATTAAAAGTAAACTATACCGTGGCATCGCCAACCCGGGTTGGTAGTAGTTGTAAATTTAAAATGTGTTGGTTCGTGTGATCGAGCTGAATAGTCGAGACTATGCCCGTATGGGATTGGTGTTAGAAGTGACTAGCAGTCATTGACATGTGTAATGCTCTTGTGGGTCGAGGCACACCATTATGCTAGACTCAAATAGAATTTTATTTGATTTTAATGTACTTCTGAATTACTCCACTTCAATGATGTTGGTTATGTGGCAAAGAAAGTCGTTTTCTCTTAGGAATATCCTCAGAGCAAACAAGGATTTGAAGTTCAAGACCAAATCATATGGAATTTAGGGAGGCGAAGGCGAACTATATATTAAATTATCAAAAATATTACAGGTAAATATTATAAACGTTTAATATGTACATCGGATATAATACAAATTTCATCATGTACACAACTACCTCAAGTCTTGGATGATAATTTGTTCTATCAAAGTCATGTGGTAGAGCTATTCTATTTGTTGCTGTACGCAGCTGTGATTGTGCCTGTCAACTACTTTAGGCATTTGCTGGATGGAATTTCCCTTGCATGATGAGAAGGCGTAAATATTGCCGTCTGCAGCTCTTGCAAACAAGTTATTCGGAACACTTGAAGGACTAATACAGATCTTGTGGCGATTAATCCCACAAAGAAGCTCTTCTAGTGTAGACTGATGAGAGTTTTGAGACGCTGCTCTGAAGTCGAGAGGCTCTGGAGAAGGTTGTTGGCTCGTTTCACTACAATTAGAAAGGAGGAGCATAAAGGATAGCATATTAGTAGTTGTCTGTATGTATGAAGCCTTATATTCCGTAAGGGGAAACTGCAAAATGAGAAGTGGTGAATTGGAGGAACATACTTGTCAAGGGGCACTCTTGGATGATGGACTCTTGTGACAGGCAATAGTGGTTTGGTATCCCTGTTGTTTCGAGTCCATTCGCCTGGATCCAGTACATTCTGTAAGGCAACAAAATATGTAAATGTTCATGTTGAGACAATAAGGACATATAATTTGGATTCATGAGTGATGAGACACAATGTGACTTACTGGTGGGTTTATTCCATGAAGTTCATGCCCGAAACCTCCAAAACTTTGATCATGTGAGCTGCGTAGGAAAGGATGATCCAGCAGCTTACTAGCTGAAGGTCGATCTTCAGGTCGTCTCTGAAAACACAACTGTAGAAAATCTTTCCCTTCAGCTGACAATGACTGCGGTAAAGGTGGTGCTCCGTTCAATATTCTGAACATTGCTTGAACCTATCAGCATAATCATAGTCATGATTCAGTTACTTCCATGGTGCAGGGAATCATAGTAAATCAGCTGCCAAGACATTGATGATACTTAAATTTGGCAAGAAAATATATGATAAAATAAATCATAGTACAATATAATCTGGTTTCTCAAGAACCTAAGGACAACACGAAAACAAAACAAAATGCAAAAATAGAGGCAGGTTAAACAAAACAGTAGCAGAACCGCATTACTTGCTGCCTTTTCTCTGAATCTCTTTATTCTCTGAGTTTATGGTGGTATAAAAATTATCGCAGAACCTTACCCCATCACAGTTGCTCCACGGGGGTTTTCCTGTCAACATTTCTATGACTGTACAACCCACGCTCCATATGTCCACACCGTATGCCAGCGCTGGATTAGCATCTTTTCGCATTACAGCTTGCAGTACCTGCAAAATTCATAAGAGTTAGACGAATGTTCATTCTTCAAAGGTTACCAGTACAAGAATGAATTTCAGTTTATTAGACCTGTCATACCTCTGGACTCATCCAATGTGGAGTACCTTTCAAGGAAAGACTTATATCTTGTCCAGCAAGCTGGAGTCACAAAATATTGTAAAAGGTCAGTGCTAGAAAAAAACTTATAATTGGCTGCAAAAGATCAGTGCAAATTACTCCTAAGGAATCAAAATCTAAAACCGATAGTCAGGTAAGAAAGATAAGAATCTTGTAGCAGAGGCTAACACAAGTTTTTGCATTGTGCTATTCAACTTCTTGATGAAGTAAGCAAAGATTATGTTATCCTGTATACACTCAGCCAATAACTCACTTACTCACCCCATGAAAAGGCAGCTGTGAAGAACACATTTTCGACCTCCACAAGTTTTTATGGTAAGCTAACTTAAAGTATGAAGGTAGCATCTCAGAAGCAAGGATGATTTCTAACCAATACATGATTCTAATGGGGTTCCAATAAATTACATGATTACGGAAAGAAGAAATATTTTCTTGCCAAGTGCATTCCAGACATATGAAGAGCCTGAAGTAAAACAGGAACAAGGTCTCGATTTCAAAAGGGCTCCACAAGAATTCTGATACAAGTCATAAACTTTTTCTGATCTTTGAAACTTACGTGTTTTGCCAATCCAAAGTCAGCAAGCTTCACGACACCAGAAGCATTGACAAGTAAGTTTGCCCCTTTAATGTCCCTGTTTAATCACAACGCATTAATATGTAACCTAAGCGAAAACTTCAAGAACTATAGAAGCATGTATAAACACATTGCCAACTTGTGAAGTCTTTCCTTCTTCAACAATCGAGTAGTAATTTCAAAGAACCACATTTACTTCAACTAAATTAACTTTATACCTGTGTATTGTCTTTTTACTGTGCAAGTAAGCCAAGCCCAAGAGAATGTGACGAGTAAAATTGCGAACTATACTTTCTGTCATGGCCCCACAATTTTCTTGAATGTACTTATGGAGTGATCCGGGATGCACATACTCCAAATATATACAAAAGCGATCCCCTATCTATAGAAGAAAAAAACGACATTCCTAACTTCAAGTCTTCAATTGATTTTGAAACATAAATAACTTAGACTGATATTTAAATGAATGATGGTTGCTTACAGTTTCACAGCCGTAGTATTCCACAATATTTGAATGCTTCAGCTCTGAAAGAAATTTCATCTCCTGAACCAGAAGAACAAATAACAGATGCACAAATAATTCAATATGAGTTTTCAGTCCCCAAAATATATTCTTATTTGTAATAAGTTGCACGTACATTTAATCAACACTCCATAAGACGGAACATATGCTCAAACATTGAGTAGGAACGAGGATGGATATATAGAGTTTCTTATCGTAAGACCAGCAACTGAAATTTCAAACTAGCAAGGAACTATGAGGGCTTTAACAAGAAGTTTCTTGATCAAATGAACATGAATGAAATGCTAGACTCCAATGCAAGTTGCAGCAACAGTGGTCTATACTCAGGATCAATCAAACTACTATGCCTCAGAAAAAGCTATATCTGAGACCATTAACGTAGAAAAACACAAGTTTTCTTATTAGAGTAATAGGGATAATGCAAATACTACATGAAATCCTTGATGTAAGATGCACAGAAGTATGTAAAGACGAAATACCTGCTCCAACTGCCCTATACATTCTGCACTCTTGGGGTCATCAGGAATGATCTCAACTTCTTTAACAGCACAGGTAGCTCCAGTTTCACTAACAAAATAACAACCTAGAGTAAGGCTTTTGCACCACAATAATTGCAAAATTTCCAAGAAAACTACATGATCACATTCACACCTTTATGTTATATCATATAGGGAAATCATTGCTTAATTCTTCTGTCATTATTCTCTCAATTTCAACAAACTTGGGCTCCAGAAGGACCACAACCCCTCCACTCCAAATTTAGAACGTTTTGGGGCAAAAGATATTTCAAATTTTGAATCTGGTAAAGAGTTTTATATTACAAAGGGTTCAGTTTCACTATGAAATATTGACACGGTATCAAGATTTGGTACAAGTAACAAGTTATATATAATACTGTAGGCTCATATGTTAGAAGACAGGACCCAAAGTATACATACCTGTGAGTCGCGATATAAACAGTTCCATATGTACCCCGTCCTATTGGTTTCCCTCTTCGCCATTGGCCTTTAACGCAACAAACATCTGTTCTATCAAGGTTTTGACGGGAACATGGTATCAGCCATGAACCTGTTGGTGGTCGTGGTAAAGGATGAACACAGGCATTACCATTATCAGGCTTCACTGCACAATTATCCAAACGAGACTTATTTGGCGAGCTAAAAAAAGAACCATTGCAGGTAGTCATGTTCCCACAAGCGGGTGAGCTTCTTAATGCTGGACTATGAACCGGAGAATGATCAGGCGTTGGCATCAACGATTCATGGTTAGTTATGGGTAATCTATCTGACGTAGATCCCTTAAAAGCTGATGGCTCTCGAAACGAAGGATGGAAAAGATCTACTGTACTGTATCTTTGTGGGCTGAGCATTGGACTTGAATAAGTACTGCTTGGAGCACTCCTAGCAGGAACTTGCAGCCGTAGAACACTTCTTGTACAATCAACATTTCGTTCTTCAGGCAATCCTCTGTTCCCGTATGCTCGTACTATTGATCTCTCCACAACATTAGCAGTGGCCTTCCCAGTCCCCGGTACTTGATGTAAAATATTCCTGAAAAATGAGAGCAGATACAATATTACTTAAATGTATCCGTTTGACTACATGAAAACTTTTAGGACAATCAACAATTACACTTATATAGTATGCAATTACCAGGAAGCAAAGACCGGCCATACCATTATCAAGAAAATTAAAAAAGAAAGGCTCTATAACAATCAAGGTGGGACATGTAGCCTGTTTGTAAAGACTGAGCATGTATGACTGATTCCAACATGATCCCTCATGGGACATATTCTATTTTCTGTAACCATAAGTCAATTTACTGCCGTGTAACGTGGAAAAAGGGAGTAATCTATTAATTTCTATAGAAGCCTACAAAAGACTCTCCGCAGAGAGGACCACCCGTGCAGAATTCTATAGAGGTGGCTTATACGGGTCCTAAAGCTGCTCCAAAGACCACAAAGCGTATACCTGCCTCCGAGTTGTTTTCTACAATTCTGATTCTGGATTGTTCCTCATCTCGTTTAATACCATTCGAAACCGCCCTTCATGGCCAGAGATAGTTAGAAGCACTACAAAACGATCATGTAGTAGGTCCAATGCCAAATGGCCCTCCTGGTCCGGGCTGGTTACTAGACTTGCAAACCAACACATCCATGACCATAAACAGAACAGTATCCTCACTGGCACCTTGGAAAACCATCCTAGCTAGTACTAATTTTAATCTGCCTTAACTATGGTGTTTCTATTCTTATAATTGACCCCAAAAGAAAGGCCCACCATAGCAGTAAATTAACACCACACACTTAACCATCCCTTTACTTTTAATAGTCAACAATAAAAAGAAAACATGGAAACGAAAACCATAATCCTTCCATACCTTGAATAGGCTTAATTACGAAACATATATCCCAAAGAAACTATAGATTCCACGATCAAGAAACGGTTTTTTCTACCCTCCACCATGCCATAGAGATTCATAATTCAGTATTGTACCGTGCAAATATTTAAAGCACCGTGAATCGCTACATCATGTTCTACAAGAGACACTACATCATCATGCTGTGGGGTAGATGACACTTCAAAGAAACCCAACCAAAAGCACTAAAATTAGGCAAATAACAACCCCTGAAATCCAGCTAGCTATAATCAATCATGTAACCATATTCAACATAATTTCGATTATTAAGTATCAATAAAATCATTTATGTTTATCAAAACGTCTATAACGTCTATGTTGTTAATGAAATTGGTTCTTTTTCTAATATGAAAAAAAACCCATAACATATCGACTAATAACATCAAAGATTTTATCGATTGATAGCCTAGGTACGTCTCTAAATAATTTATTTTATGTAGACTCACTCAATTTGAATACACAATTTCGCAAAAATGAATGATTTGACTAACCTTTGAGTGGATTTATAGGGATTAGAATTGAGCTGAGGCAAGGGAAGAGGCTGAGGAACAGCAGATTTAGACCAATGAGGGGTCTGTGCCCCTGAACCGGAAGCCGGAGAAACCGGCAAAGACTGTGACTTTGGAAGAACATTAACATCACCAACATCATCATCACTGAGGTGCCTCAGTTTACTCTGCCTGGTCAGTTTCTTTTTCTGCTTATCATCAGTTACAGAAACTGGCAAAGATTGTGACTTTGAAATGTCATTTGGGTTCTTGCTATTACCCTTTACTGGCGATTTCTTGCCAGAATTAGAAATTGCACTCCAAATAGAAGGCATCTAGCTAGCTATAAGTCTATAACTAGCTATTTCTATGCTAATCAAGTGGGATCAAGTTGGAAGAAGAATCTGATCGCTTAGCTAAGGAAGCTACTAATAGAAGTAGGAGTGACTAGTAAGTAATTTAATTTACGCGTTGGAGAGCAGGAAGTAGGGTGGGTGCCTTGGTGTTTGGTTTTGATCGGGCATTGAAGTGAT
The DNA here is from genome assembly GCA_026545765.1 of Plantago major. Taxonomy (NCBI): domain Eukaryota; kingdom Viridiplantae; phylum Streptophyta; class Magnoliopsida; order Lamiales; family Plantaginaceae; genus Plantago; species Plantago major. Next base: position 33,258,164 of record CM048839.1, read on the forward strand.
CAAAGAGAAGAAAACAACGTTTGTAGTTTGGAATTTTGGGTTTGAGTGTTTGTCTTTTTTCCATGCACAAGGGGGGAGACCTTTGGAGTCAAAGACACGTACATAATTTGTCTAACTAAAGTCAATTTCAAGAAAAATAATCTCATAACATATTGTTTTCTTACAATTCATTTTCTTTATTGATTCCTCCCTTCCTAATGTGCCGGCCAAAAGTCGAGGTCCGGCCATTTGAAACGGCACGGTGATCTATCGGTGATTTGTTAACCTCACAAGCCAACACAACATGTGTTAATTTTCATGTACTTCATCATTGTTTACGTATCGAAAAACTTTATATTAGGTCAGAATCACCACTCATAGAGTTGATGCAAACCATTCATGTTTAATTCAGTGGTTCTTACGAACAAATGTGCACCTTGTGCTATTAATATCGTTATAATCCCTTCGAACTATTTGAAATTTTGGAGTATTACAATCTTATAATCAAATTTCTTTTTCTTTCATAAATTAGTCCAAAATGACTTAGTGGATGTTTGGCTAAGGATTAAAACCCGGCTTTAATCCAGTTATTTTCTCATCATGTTTGCATAGAGACTTTCTATCCATTTTTCTCCCAATTTACTTTTTCATCCTGTATAACAACCCTACAAAAACCTATAAAAAATTAACTATATTCCAAAAATAATTTTTCACGATTTAATTAAAATTTAATTACTATTTATTTGTTAAAACTCAATTAAAATCTTGTGATGTTTAATCCTTAGCCAAACACCTAATTATAAACTTTGTTATTGAAAATTTTTACTTCCAACAATGCTCAGATCTAGGTGTAGTGTAACCCATTATTATTATAAGTATAAATAAATAAGTTCAAGAATAGGACATGGTCAAATGTGAAGGGAAAAAACTTCATTTGGTCCATAACTATTACCATCTCCATTTTTCATCAAATGTTTTTCCCTTTCAATTTTGTTAGGGGCATGTTAAAAGCATGACAGTTTTTATTAAACGCAGGACGTTTTTAATATATTGCAAAAGGTCCTTCAAATAATATAAATATAACACAAAGTCTCATGAGAGACAGTCTCTAGATAATCTTTTGCAATTTACCAACTAACTAAGCAAATCAGGGTGGTTTTTTGCGGATCTGGTTCAACCAACTGACCCGGTTGAGTATATAAGACTAAAAATCCATCAACTTCATTTTTGTTCTTTCTTTCTCTCATTATTCTCCCTTTCTCACTTCCTCTTTCCAGTTCACTAAATTGGTCTCTATCAAGCTCGATTTCCAGCTGAAATCTCGAGATTCAACCTCAAATTCAACCAATTTGGTCGCTAGGAGCTGCTATATCATCTCCAATGTAACCAAGAAGGTATTGATTTCATATGAAAAGCCTCATTTCAATGGTTTCTTTTGTTTTTTTGCTTGGAATCGGTAATATTCTCTAAAAATTGACTTAGATCATTGGATTGTTGTTGTGTTTAGCTCATTAATTATTTGTTTGATTTAGGGTTTGATTGAAAAACGAGGTTTAAAAATTCACTTACGGCTGAAAATCAGATATGAAATTGATCAAAATCAACTTATAAACATCGATCTGCAACTATCGTTGTTGATGTTGTTTCTGTTTTTATGCATTTACTAGGTCTAATCGTGCTTTCATATGAATTGAACAATGTTTCCATTCAAAATATGACCTCAATCATCAACTCAGATCTGAAAAATCAAGGTATACAACGTTTCTATGTTCTTTCGTATATGTGCTATGTTCTCAACAATATTACCCATGTTCTCTGGAATATGTCTCATGTTTTCATTCAAAACCTGACAATCGTTTTGTGCTCTATTTTTTGACAATATTATCTTGAGTTCTGTTCTTGACTGTGTTTTCATATGTTCTCACGTATATGTACTATCTTTTTACCGATATACTCTATGTTCTCAACAATATCCACTATGTTTACATATATGAAGATCTTTTTTTTTTTTTATTCTCTACCACTACGCATATATGACTGAGAACATATAATTATTTTTGTTAACATCTAATTTTTCTATGTGTCATGTTCGGATAATATTTTGATGAGAACATATATAAATTGCCTGGTACCACGGGATATATGACTGACAAACATAGAATAATATGCTTGGTAACCTAGGGTTTTTTTTTTTTTTTTTTGTTTATGCATATAGGTGCTGGTTTAGAGAAGAAGTATATGACAAATATTGGCAAGATATACAATTCTGATTATGTGAGTTTGAGAGTGTGGCCTACAAGAGGGGCAGGACATATTGTGTCTATGAAGGTTAAAGAGGATGAAGATGAGGGGGAGCAAGATGTTCTTAAAAATATGACTATCATGTGTCAACTTAAGAAAATTATATGGTTTGATTTCTGAACTGAGTTCAATTGCAAACATATGAACAGATGAGGATGGTGATGGAAAGAAGAGACATAAGAAATGCCGCAGCTTATATTTTTATTTGTAGATGTATGAATAAAAGTACTTTTTTGTTGTTTAATATGCATGTATGGGCAGTTGTTGAATATGGATCTCATTAAATGGTCTAGATTTTGTGTCAATATAATATTGTTTTTCTGGTATCATGGATTAGTACTTTGAAAACATGGTTGTAATAGTTGGGAACATAGTTGAGTATCTGAGCAACATAGAACATGGATGAATTTGCTGATATCCTGGATTAATAAATAAGATTGAAATAAAATGCATTCGAAATATTCAAACTCCAGATAGTTGATAATATGGAAAACATATATGAAAATCCTGAGAACATAGTTGAAAATACTGTGAACATACTCCAACTAATCTGGGCCGACCCGGATCTGGATACGGGTCGACTGCCCGACCCCGATACAGGTCCGGGCCGATCCGGATCTGAGTTAAGATCATAGACGATTTTCTTGGGAACATGGGTGATATCATTAAGAACATGGTATGTTTTTTTCTAAGAACATGGACAATATTGCTGGAAACATAGAAGGTATTGTTGAGAACATGAAGTAATAATATGTTGAGAACAAGGATTAATATGGTGAGAACATGGTGTAATATGTTGAGAACGTGGATTAATTAATATGGTGAGAACATGGATGAAAATGTAGATAGAATGGTGTTTAATCTATAAGTAAATAACAAGCTTTCAAAATATTCAATTCTATCAAATGTTGAAAGTATTGAGAACATGGGTGAAAATATAAAGATGATGGGCAAAACTAATGAGAACATAGATTTTTGTGCTGAACTAAGTTTTTATACTCAAAGAAGATGGAAACACTCATATCAAGTGCATGTTTGGATCTTTGTCTCTAAACCCAGTTGTGATTGGCTTCTACCTCTCAGGTTTTCCCTTGACTCTTTGTTTTTTCCTTCCTTTTATTTTGGTAAAGCCTGGATCTTTTACTCCTGTTGAAGCGCAACTTATTGATGATGTTGGGCAGGATTTTTTAGTTGGGAATTTTGTAAATGCCCTCTCCCAACCTCCTTCCCCAGCTTAAACCTAGCCGCAATATTCTTCGAATACCCAAAGCTCTTATCTAGCTGACTCTCCCCTCCTTCTCCACTCATCTCCATGATCCTCTAAGGAGATGGCTTTGCTGGCTCCCACTTCATAAACGCAGACATGATCATATGACAGAGAACATGTAATATACTGCAAATAAGTTTCTACGGTGACAAAGCAACTACTACATGGGAATCATGGGGAAAATTGCAGAGAACATGGATCATATGACAGAGAACATGGAACATACTGCAAATAAATACCTCATGGTGACAGAGCAACTACTAGATGGAATCGTGCATCACATTGCAGAGAACATGGAGCATATGACATGGAACATCTAATATACTGCACATAAGTCCCTCATGGTTACCAAGAGAAACTACTAAACGGAATCATGGGGTACATTGCAGAGAACATGGAGCATATAACAGAGGACATGAAATATACTGCAAATAAGTCCCTCATATTGACAGAGCAACTACTACATGGAATGATGGGACACATTGCAAAGAACATGGAGCATATGACAAAGAAAATGGAATTTACTGCAGATAAGTCACTCATGGTGACACAACAACAACTATATGGAATCATGGGGCACATTGTAGAGAACATGAGACATATGCCACGAACATGTAAAATACTACAAATAAATCACTCATAGTGACATGGCAATTACTTCATGGAATCAGGGGCACATTGCATAGAACATGGAGTATACTGAAAATAAGTCCTTGATGGTGGCATGACAACTACTACATCGAATCATGGAACACATTGCAGAGAACGTGGAGCATATGACAGAGAACATGTAATGTGCTGCAAATAAGATTTTCATGTCGGCAGAGTAACTACTACAAGAATATTGTTGAGAACATTGAATATATTGGTGAGAAGATAGTACATATACGTAAGAACATAATACAGTAAAAAATAGAATTCAAAAATAATATTGTCAAAAAAACAGAGCGCAAACCGACTGTCAGGTTTTGATTGAAAACATAGGATATATTCCAGAGAACATAGGTAATATTGGTGAGAACATAGCACATATACGAAAAAATATAGAAACGTTGCATACTTTATGTTTTCAGATCTAAATTGATGATTGAGGTCAGATTTTGGATGAAAACATCGTCCGATCATTTATTTCAGCTCCGATCATCAACTATAACATGGATCGATCGATGTACATCAATGATTAGCATAATTAACATAAAAACACAACTATTCATCAAAATTCAATGAAATCGAAGGTATACCTTATTTAATCTTTTTTTTTTTTTTTTACAGTTTCACGATGTTGGATCTTGAATCTCGAGTGATATATTAGTTTCTGATGATCGATTCGGTCAGATTTGAAGCTTGAATCTCGAGTTTTGAGTTAAATCGAGTAGAATCTAGATCGTTCGAAGGTTTTGGAGCTAGAGAATTTCGAGATCTCTGTGCGTAGAAGGAAAACATACAAAATTCGTTCGATCATAAACCTAACCTTCTTCCGGTTGTTGTTTTCTGTATATTCTGATAGTGTGGCAGCTCAGCTTGGATTTTTCGATCTGGTTGTAGCCTGGAGATTTCTTCTTCTGAACGAAACATGCTAGCAGCTCTAGGGTTTTCTCAGAGAGATTCTGCAGAGAGAGAATGTTTGTGATTTGCGTTCTGAATGAATGAGCGTGTTTCATGTGCTTTTTTCGGGGTTATATCTATATATATTTGATCCGTTTTTCTCGACCCAGTTGCTGGCCCTTGGTTGGGTGGATTTATGAACTTGTTTTTATTTGGGGTTAATATGTAATATTTAGAAAGTATGTTTCTAGATCTCTATCTCGAGCATGTCTCCTAGGAGACTTACTCTAAATAGAAACACACTACAATACCATACGAGAACAAAAAATCATGTCGTACAAGTATTGGTCGGACTATGTCAATGATGGAAAATCTGAAGAGGTATAAATTATTTTAATTTGATATTTTTAGTTGTTTATAATTATTTTATTGCGTTCGTATATTTAAATTAGCTAAGATTTCACCAAAATTTCGCAAAAAAAAACCCAAAAAACAACTAAAACATGTTTGGTAGCCATAATGGTGACCAACAAATGCATGGAAGGTCGCCAGATCAGTAGCGCTGGTAGCCCTCAAGGTCGCCAGTGCACTATCGTTCTGGTAGCCCTGAGGGCTACCAGAATATCTTTGGTCTTTTTTTTTTTTTTTTTTTTTTTTTAAGTAATTAGTTCTTTTGTTTTATCGTGTATGGTTTGATTAAATTTGTTTTTATTTGTTTCTAACATTGCTCTTATGTTTTAATTTGTCAATGTAATCCATTTATTGATCAGGATAGATATCCAACGGATTCAGACGAATAACAACCCGTCAATGATGAAGATCATAACCACTTGTTCTTCAATTTTGTTTGTTTGAAGATTCAAAGAGGAAGATGTATGTAAGGGAGTTGAAATGCATAATTTGAAGTGATTTTGGGTAAAATTGTATTATTTTGAAGTTAATGGGCTGCTTTATAAATTAATATAATTTTGGGTTGATTTGCAAAATGTTAGAAAAGTGTCATGCGTTTAGTAAAAAGCGTCTTGCATTTAACATTCCTGTTTTGTTAGTATGAATTTTTTTAAATATAATTTTGGTACCTCAAACAAAATTAATCCCACTGGAAAGATCTTTGAGTTGCACATGATGCGCGGCAGTTAGAGACTCATGGTAATTCGACACCTAATTCATCATCGTTCACGTTATATTTAATCGACGACATAATTCGAACTAGAACGATGACAAATGTCGAGTTAGGCTCAGTTCAGTTCAGATCCATTCAGTTCAGTACTATTTCTGCTTAGTTATATTTTATACTACAATTCATTCGATTAATTCCATTCGCCTGCTCGCTCGCATTGACGAAGAGTTTTATTTCTTCTAATTCTTTAGAATTAGGCGCATATTAAACTCATATTTTCAACACTCGTATATCACGTGACGAACACTTAACTTTTATAAGTGCAATTCTTCATAAAAAAAAAAAAGTACCAAAATTAGACACTATTTTAAACCTATGGCACCGGAACTGGAAGGGTAACGTATCAAAGTGAATAGGGTAATAATTATGGGATTTTAAATGGATAATATTATTGCAAAGTGTATAGATTTTAATAGATAAACGTACAAATATCTCCGACAAAACATATCATACACTCACGTCCTGTTCGTAATTTGGGTGAATTCACGACCCCAAATTTCCAATCAAGAAATGAAATCGAGCGCGTATGGCGTAATGCTCAAGGTTTGTCGGTGTAATTTAGGCTCGTTCCAATGAAAGTAGAGGACACAATACATCACTGCACACATGTGAATGTGTGATCATAGATTTTGATTCATTAGTTGACACTTGAGAGTCTCATGAATCATGACCGTACCAAGGAAGCTGTACTATTATTATTCATCATATTATGTACTGGCAATATTATTCATGAATCGTTGTGTAATGTACATATTATTATACCACAAAGTTTTAAATGTATGATCTTTAGATAATTTATAAAAATTAATTTTGATAATCACTATCTAATGCAACTTTAAGTGTTCAAGCGAGTAGTTAGTGTATCATGCCACATGTTTTACAGTAACAAATGAAGCAATTGATACGATCATGACATAACACATTAAAATATCATGAAGCACTATAACGTGGTGTAACATAAACAAAATTGTAGTCCAAGTATAGAGTTGGAGCATTGTTTAAATCACATTACTATCAGTCTTCAAAGTTCAAACTCGCGTTGTTTTCTTCTACCGTTCTATTTTTCTTCTAATTTTGATTGGCTTTCTTCTCTTTTCGATTCCAGAGCTCTAGCCTTCAATATCTTCCTCTTCTGCTAATTCATGTGTTTGCAAAACCAACTTCTGCTAAACAACTTTTGATTGACAAGTTTGCCACTATCTATAGAAAAGGAATTATAAAAGTAGTCGACCGTCAAATGAGTATAGAAGAATGAAAACAGTTTATATGCATGGGCATGGCAGTTTTGAGTTTATGTAACAGTTTCTTATATAAATTTGGCTGGCCAGATTTTTTAATGGTTGTTATGGATCGGGCCAGACTTACGTCGGGTAGTCGGCTCAGGTCAGGCCTGGACCGTCTGGTATTGCTTATCGTGTATGGAACGCAGGAACGGGACTAGACTACGGGTCCATATCCAACTCGAACCCGAACCAGGGCCGGCCCTGAGCCCATGCGGGATGTTCATCCGCACAGGGTCTCGAAATTTTTTGAGCCCCAATTTTTATATTCTGATACTAATAGGGTGTTAAAAGTATGAAAATAAATGATGTGATAAAGAATTTAATCTATAATTTTGCTTCAAAACAATTTCAAGTGTTACATTTTTAAAGTGATTGTTAGGAATATCTGTTTAGATTTTGATCAGCAACTTAATAACTTATCTTAGCTCAGAAAGGTGAATAGTACTCTTAGTTCACTTGAACACTGTAAAAGAGGAAACTCACTAAGTATGATAGTCTAGCAAATCTTGTATAGGATGTTAGGTCTCGAAATATAATTTTTATTTTCTGAATAAGACCAAGAAGAAGGCATCCAGCAGGAAAAATTCAACGGAGTTGAAGATTTGAAGACTGCACAAGATTGCTGAAGACAAGGGTTTTTCAGATACCTGTGTCCAGATATCTTGGAGAAACAAGTGTTTTGAAACACACGAGTTGCAAAAGATATCTGAGAATAAAAGGTTTCTGAGACGAGGAAAGTGCCCACAGATATCTACACTCAGATACCTTGGACATAAAATATGCTTCTGAAAAAGAAACATATTATAACAAGTTGTTTAAACAAGTGGTATCTGGACCTATGATGATCTCTGGAAAAGAACATGCAAAGTTTCAGAAAGCTCTGATTGTATAAAGATCTCTGATACCATGCATAGTTCCGTTGGCACTACAGGACAAAATATAGTACAGTGCATTAAATGCACAGACAAAAATGTCTGAACAAAAACGGTAGCTTCTGAAGAAGAAGACAAACCTGCTACAGTACTATATTCAGATATCAATAGTTTGAATTTTATTTAAGTCTAACGGATACTATTCAAACGGCACTCAAATTCATTTATAAATATCAACACTTAGACTGCTTGAGAATACACACAGAACTTAGACCTCAGAACACATTGAATACTCACACAAGCGTTCTCAAGCAAACTACTTACCTTCAAGCTTTCTGTTGCGACCAAAGCTCTTGATTCTAAGTAGCACAAAAGTTCTAAGTGTCCTGATCCTTAACGAGCATTGTTATCTGTGAAAGAGTTGAACTAAGATTTCATATCTAAGTTTCATTCTCTTGAACACTTACCATAGACTTGGGTCAGTAGAGAACAAGATACTATACATTGCAAAGTGTATTAAGTATAATTGATTCACAGAGCTATCTGAATAACTGAACAAGTTATTAAAGGAGCTCACCTGACAAACAAACCTAAAACCAACACCACATACGGCGTGGAGTACAGGAAGTACTTAGTTTGAGAAACTAAGGAATAACTCCAAGGTTGTTGAGCACAGGAAGTACTTAGCTTGGGAAGCTAAGGAATAGCTCAAAAAGGTTTCGAGCAGGAAGTACTTGGAAGCCGGGGAATACTCAGGGGGAACACTTGGTTGGGAACCTAGTGCTTTTAGGAATCTAAGAAAAGATATCTGTAAGGTTACCTCATTTATCTTAGTGGATTCTAGGTCTGAGAAAGACCGAAGTGGATTAGTTGAAGGATTACGCCACCTTCAGATACCACTATAAAAAGACGTGTGTTATTTACTTTCTGCAGTTTATTACTTGTTTTACTTATATTGCAAAGTACTTACACTTATCTTGCTGAACACGTGCACTTATCTCAGAAGTCTTCCGCTCTCTGAAATTAAGTATCAGATATCTTTACAGATATCTGAGAAACTGTGCTTATCGACAAAAGTTTTAAAAAGACTATTCACCCCCCCTCTAGTCTTTTACTTTGCCGTTATCTGGACCAACAAGTGGTATCAGAGCAGGAGGTTCCCAAGCCTTCTGCACTTAACCTAGATCCTAGATAAGTGCCCACTAACTGCTTTTCACCTACACTTGATTCGTTTGTTTAGTATGTTTGCTGCAGGATGTCTTTAAGTGACGCCCCAATTCTCAAGCCAGAGAATTATGAGAAATGGAAGAACAACATGATGCTCCACCTAGAAGCCATCAGTGACGAAATGATTGAAGTAATAAAGAATGGCCCAATAGTCATTCAACAACTCAAGCAAGTCATAGAGGTTTCTAATGGTAGAGACAGAGAACAAAGTGATAGGTCTTCACAGACAGATGCATCAACCAGTGGGAGACCTGCCAGTCAAGTTATTTATGAACCAAAGCCCAGAGAACTCTGGACATCGGAAGATGCCAAGAGAAATAGATTGGATGGACAGGCTCGTAATATCATCATACGTTCTACTCCAGAGCACATACAGTGTAAACTGTGGGGTGCAAAAACGGCGAAAGTGGCCTGGCAACTGATTGAAGAAATCTGTGCTGGCACTGAAAAAACAAAGGAAAATAAGTTCGAAGTTTTGAAGCTAAAATTCTAAAATTTCAAACAAGGTCCCACAGAGACTCTTGAAGAACTAGATTTCCGGTTTACAACACTCATGAGTGACATGGCTGCACTTGGTGAAAGTAATAGATATACCCAGTCAGAAAAGATTAAAACCATTATGAGAAGTCTAAATCATAACTAGGAACACACAAAGTTTTTCTACTTTAACCAAGGAATGCCAGATATCACTCCTGTGGAACTTTTCTCTCACCTTGCCACTGTTGACTATGAGACAACTCAAAGGGAACAAACAACTGAGAAGTTGCAGAGTGTTGCTCTAGTTGCTCAAGGAACTTCTGAAAAGAAGAAAGGGAAGGATGTGACTGAGGATGCTCTTGCTGTAAAGCAAATGGGAAAATATGTCAGTCGAGAAATTGAGAGAAGAAAAGCCAAAGAGAAGCTGAAAAAGCATCTAGGCTCAAACTATCACCAGTACAAAAATATGCAAAGCTCGCTGAACAATCCGGCTCAGAAAGCATCAAGTACTTAGGAAGCAGAAATTGGAAATGATATCTGTTTCTATTGTCAAAAACCTGGTCATTTCAAGAAGGATTGTCCTGCCTTCAACAAATTTAAGACAGGTGACAAGAAAGATAAAAGAATCTTCAAAAGAAGTCAAAGAGCTATGCTCACTGAAGAAAGGAAAAAGATTCAACTCCAACTGGATGCTCTAGATATTGAGTCCGATTCTGAGGATGAGGATTCAGATGATTCCACACTGCCTTCTCCAGAAATATGCGGTGTTTCTCATGAAGTAATTGACTTTGGTCAAAAGAAGAAAGAAGTGTGTGGAATGGCTGAAGAAATCTTCCCAGATATCTCAAACATTGAACCTTGTCTAATGGCTGATGAAGTAACACATACTTCCTGTTATACTTATGAAAGTGATGATGAAGGAATCAAAGAACTGGAAAATCTCAGAAAAGAAATTGATCTTTACAAAAGAGAATTGCTAACGTTCCGAGCTAGAGCCGAAAATTGCGAAGAAGAAAAGAATTCTCTTGCAAAGGAAAATTCTAAATTAATCAAGTTATCTGAGAAAAAGGATGCTGAAAATGCATTTCTCAAGGCTCAGATATCTGAGACCGAAAAGTCACATAAAGAAGTAATGGCAAATCTTCAAAAGAAATGTGAAGGTCTTCTTTCTGAAAATAAGGAACTCAAAAAGAAAGAACTATCCTTTCAATCTTATGCCAAAGCTAGTGACACTCTTACTGAAGTGCAATCTTATTTAAGAGATCCTTCAGAAAAGAGAGGACTCAATTGGACACACACAGATAGTTCCACCACTCTAAATAAGAGTAATGAAGGACTAACATTCGTCAGTGCTCAGCGAGGTGACTCCCAAACAATCTACAGTATCGGTCAGAAAGCTAAGATTGTTGACAAAGGAAAGGCGATTCACCAAGCCTTTGTGGGAAAAACAAGTCCAAAAGAAAACTGTGGGAAATGTCTCTGAAAAGAAACATAACACTGAGAAGTGCAATCACCCACAGTGCTATGTCTCTCAAAAAGGAAAAATTGCAGGAGCTGGCAAATTTTCTTATGTCACGTTTTCTGGAAAGAAAATTGATCATCCAGAGATAGCAAAGCTGTTGAGAAGAGATCTCAGACAACATCAGGTGCTCGGAATGGTATTGGCTATAAACTCATCGGGAAACAACTTGCTCGCGAATACAAACAAGAGCAAGAACGATGGTTAAAAGCTAGAATTGCTCACAGCAATTATCAGAAGTGGAAGATAAATCAAGCCACTGAAAATCTGAGTGCCAGGGCTAGAAGAAATCTGGCTAGGAAAACTAAGTTTCTTTGAAAAGCGGACTCGTAAAAGCGACAGGTATCTGAAAGCACCAAATGGAGCACCTAGGAACACACCAAGGAAGAAAATATTTCTTAACAACAATGATACTAATCATTTAACTAAGATTCCTCCTTATGTTCCTATTAGACAAAAGAATGTTCCTAGGAAATTCATTCAAAAATGGATTCCTACTGGAAGATTCTTTAATCCAGATGGTTCCATTGTTGGTATGAGAACCTAATCTCCTCTTTCCTGTTTTGTGCAGAACACTCTAAAGACTAACTCAAAGTGGCATTTTGATAGTGGATGTGGGAAGCACATGACAGGAGACAAAGCAAATCTGATTAATTACAAAAATTGCAATGATGGACCAATTATCAGGTTTGCTGGAGGAGATGAAAATCCAACCATAGATTTTGGCAATTTGAAGTTCGGCGCCCTCACAATCTCTGAAGTACTTCATGTAAAGGGATTGAAATATAATCTCCTAAGCATGAGTCAACTAGTAGACAAAGGGTACTTATCAAGATCAAGTCAAAACTATGTAAAGTGATTGACAATGAGTCAAAGCAGACAGTCTTGGTTGCAAGGCGTAAAGGAAATCTTTATGTTGCTGATTGGGCATCCGCCACAACCGAAGAATGTCTCATGGTGAGTCAATCTGGCCACACTGAAGAAAATTGGCTATGGCATAAAAGAATGAGTCACTTGAATTTCAAAACTCTGAATAAACTAGCCAAGAAAGAGTTGGTGGTTGGTTTACCCAAAATGGCATATAGAAAAGAAGGTGTATGCTCAGCTTGCCAAATGGGAAAACAATCCAAAACATCTTTCAAGTCTAAAACTAGACATTCCAGTGAAAGGCCACTGCAAATGTTACATATGGATCTTTTGAATCCTCGGTAACTAGTTATGCAGAAAGAAGTATGGTGCAGTTGTTGTTGATGATTACTCAAGATTCACTTGGGTTGTCTTTTCAAACACAAATCGATGCAAGGGTTGAGATACCTAACTTGTCGAATAAGTTCAAGTCATGAAAAATGACAAGGTATCAGAATCGTAATGCAGACCATGGTACTGAGTTTGTGAACCAGTACATCAAAGAGTTTTGTACCTGCAAAGGTATACAACATCAACTATCTTCTGTACGGACACCACAACAAAATGGTGTTGCTGAAAGAAAGAATAGGACCCTGAAAGAAGCAGCAAGAACAATGCTTGCTGACACTGAAATAAGTGAAATCTATTGGGTTGAAGCTGTAAACACAGCATGCTACACTCAAAATAGATGTCTGGTTAACAAACACCATGACAAAACTCTGTACGAGCTTTTCATTGGTAGGCCCCCTAGTATCAAACATCTAAGAGTGTTTGGTTGCAAATGTTTCGTTCTTAACAATGGAAAAGAATACTTGAGAACATTTCAACCAAAGGCAGATGAAGGAGTATTTCTTGGTTATTCTCTGAATAGCAAAGCCTACAGAATCTATAACAAAAGAACGCAAAGGATCGAAGAATCTATTCATGTAGTATTCTATGAAGGAAACAAGAAAGTACTCTTGAATGGTGATCTCTCAGATAGGTTCAAAGAACTAATGTTTAAAGATTCTGAAAAAGGATCCTCAGAAGGAAACAATTCTATCATTCAAATAGAGGATAAGTCTGACGATGAAAAGCAACCTATGCTTAGTAACAACCAGATGACTCTAAGACATGATGAAGAATTTCCTATGAGAATTCCAGAAATGGAACAAAGCACGAGAACCTTCATCATGAAAAGGTATCTGAGAATGAGATTGCTGAAATGCAAGATCCAGATATCTCTAACACTGAAAAAGTGTCAGATATCCATGACATTACCCATGCGTCAGATATCCCAGATACTGCACAAGTATCTCATCAAGATCATATTGATTCACATTCAAATCTAATTGATATTGATCCTACTAGTTCAAAACCCATTATGAAATGGATAAGAAATCATCCTTCAAAAGATGTGATTGGTCCCATAGACCAAGGAGTTAGAACTAGAAGAGCAATCGCTGAAAATGCAAGTTGTCTCTATGGATGTTTCATCTAAAAAATTAAACCAAAGACTATAGAAGAAGCATTACAAGATCAAGACTGGATCTCTGCAATGCAAGAAGAGTTGGATCAATTTGAGAGAAACAAAGTCTGGAAACTGGTTCCATTTGCTGACGGAATATCTGTAATAGGAACCAAGTGGGTTTTCAGAAACAAAATGAATGAGTCTGGTGAAATAACTAGAAACAAAGCTAGGTTGGTTGCCAAGGGATTTACCCAGACTGAAGGACTAGACTTTGATGAATCTTATGCACCAGTTGCAAGATTGGATGCAATAAGACTCTTTCTAGCCTTTGCAACTCATAATGACTTTACAGTTTATCAGATGGATGTCAAGAGTGCATTTCTAAATGGTGAACTGGCTGAGGAAGTCTATGTTGAGCAACCACCAGGTTTTGAAGTTTCCTCAGAAAGTAGGATGGTCTATAAGCTTCAGAAAGCTCTGTATGGGCTGAAACAAGCTCCAAGAGCATGGTATGATACATTGGCCAAATACCTACTCGAAAGTGGTTTCAAGAAAGGAGATGTTGATAAAACACTCTTCACATTGAACCATGATGGGAAACTACTTTTAGTTCAAGTATATGTTGATGACATTATATTTGGATCTAAAGACAAGCAACTTTGTGAAGATTTTGCTGAACTCATGAAATGTAAATTTGAGATGAGCATGATGGGAGAATTGAATTACTTCCTAGGGCTGCAAGTCAAGCAACTCAATGATGGAATATTCATTAGTCAAACAAAGTATGCAAATGATATGCTCAATAAGTTCAATCTAAAGCCTTCTGAAAAGAATGCTAAGATACCAATGAGCATTGGAACCAAAATGACCTATACTGAATCTGACAAGAGTGTTGATGAACACAAGTATAGGAAATTGATTGGGTCTCTACTATACCTCACTGCAAGTAGACCTGATATTCAATATGCAGTTGGAGTGTGTGCTAGATTTCAGACAAATCCAATGCAGTCACACTACAACATAGCTATGAAAATATTAAGGTATGTAAAAGGTACTGTAGAAGTTGGATTGTGGTATCCAAAAGAGAGTGGATTGAGTTTGGTTGGCTATTCAGATGCCGACTATGCTGGATCATTGCTTGATAGAAAAAGCACCTCAGGAACTTGTCAATTTCTTAGTGCTAGATTAATATCATGGTTCTGCAAGAAACAAAATTCAATTACCACATCTACCACAGAGGCTGAATATATTGCTGCTGGATGTTGTGCTTCGCAGATATTGTGGATACAACAACAACTCAAAGACTATGGACTCAATGAAGAGAAAACTCCCATTTTCTGTGACAACACAAGTGACATTGCTATAATTCAGAATCCTAAGTTTCATGCAAGAACAAAGCACATTTATGTTAGACACCACTTCATCAGAGACCATGTTGAAAAAGGCAATATAGAGATACTCAAGATTGGCACTGAAGACCAACTTGCAGATATCTTCACTAAGCCACTACAAGAAAGTAGATTCTTAGCCTTAAGACATAGTCTTGGACTAATGGAGCTACCAAAGAACTGAAAAATTTCAGAAAAGAGATATCAGAAGATATCAAAGAAGAGAAAAGAGGTATCTGGAACGGGTATCCAGAAAAGAGGTATCCGGGACGGGTATCCAGAAAAGAGGTATCTGGAATGGGTATCCAGAAAAGAGGTATCTCGAACGGGTATCCAGAGAAGAGGAATCTGGAACGGGTATCCAGAAACTAAAGGCTAAAGGGTAAAACGGCTGTTCAAAGATTTCTGAGACGGGTACTCAGATATCTGGATCACTCAGTGAGGGGGAACACAAAAGAGAATAGTACAACTGTCTGCAGTCAACTACTCTCTTGAAATTTGTATTATTTCTATCTCTGTGTAAAACCTGGACAAATACCAAATGTGAGATAAATTCAGATGCAAACAGTGTTCTTGGTCATACAGAAACGTGATTCAGAAAGCTAATAGCCAAAATTCATTAAATGGACACAATTACATTTGTTGATTGTGATCATTGCTGAAGAAGCAATGGTGACCCTTGATGAATTGGGCGATTGATCTTTACGGCAGAGATTAACTCTCAGTAAATAGTGGACTGTTAAAATTCCGACAGGGCCCACTATGCATTTAATGCCGAACAAGCTTTTACTCACGCCTGCCTGCAATTCACAGATACTTACACACAAAATTAATTTGTATGTATATGTTTGTGGAGATTACATTGCTATATATATGGGATTTTGGCAAAAGAAATTACTTTCGCCTAATCCAACATACAGACTTGCACAAAAATAGCAAAAACTCTTCTTCAACCTCTGCAAATCTCTGTTAGTTTTTCTGCAAAGAATTACTAATCTCTCACCCTAATCTCTTTCTCGTTTTTCAAAGACCTCACTATTTAAAGAGATGGCTCCCAAACGTGCTTCTACTCAGAAATCCCAAGCTACTACTATTGGTACTGCTGAAAAGAAAGTACTAGTGCTAGTTATTACTAACAATCGGTTGATCGGAGAATTCGACCCTGATCATTGGACTTCAAATCACAGGATGATTTGGGGTGGTGCCATGATTGAGGATTACCTGGTAGCCGCAATAGAAAACCAAATTGACAGGAAGTTAGTACTTGATATGCTTGAAAAGGCAAAAATCAAGGGTTTTCTATCTGCTCTTCCCAGTGGAGTTTTTTCACTGGATGTTCTGGAGTTTTACAACAACTCCACAATTATTTCCAAGATCTCTGAAGGCACTGAGATAGTGTCTATCAAGACCAAAGTCCAAGGACAAGAAATCTTGTTGGACGAAACAGCTTTCTGTGAGCTGTTTGAACTTCAAAATCTTGGAAAGGATTTTGAGATTGACACCAAGGATGAAGATCTCCTTGAAGGTGTGAAGCAACTGTACAGTAATATGTGTGATCTTGACAAACCAGACACACCCATCGACTTTAAGCTTGCTGACATAAGGACCAGACATCTTTTGGTCCACTGGGATGTGTTGGCATCTATCCTTCACAGAGGCTTTGATGGTCTACAAGGAGGTGCTGACCAGATAAGCCAAGAACGCTGGATGATGATGTTCTTGTTGAGCCAACAAGACAAAAGGCTGGAAAACCCTTTTAATTGGGGGAAGTACGCCTTCATGAAATTTGTGAAGAAGATACAAGGCTTTGAGCCTAAAATCGTTAAGGGCTTTGCTGAGCCAAAAGCCACAGTAAGCTATGGACTGAAAATTTGCTACTTACTAGAATGTCTTGGCATTGAGCTCAGAGAGACGGCAGATATTGCCAACAGTAACCTACTCTACAAATATGAGTATACAAACTTGATGAAAAAGTTTACTGGATCTCAGAAAGGTTCCAAGAAGCGAAAGACCGAAGAGGTATTTGAGGGAAAAGTTGCGACCAAGAAGCCCAGAACTTCAAGGAAGAAGTCTGCTGGCAAATCAGAAGGCACACCCTTTGAGGTTGTCGATTCCCAGATACCTGACGTCGCTGTAGATGAACTCATCAAAGAATATGAACTCATCAATGCTGCAAAAGAGGCATCAGCTACTGAACAAGTAGACTCAACAAGCGAAAGTGCTTTCAGAAATGTCAAGACTATTGCCGAAAGCCTTGCTGATGAACTCATAAATGCTGAAAAACTTCTAACTCTTTCTGCAGAAGCAGCAGGGATTGTTGATAACTCTGTTCCAGATTTCGATGACGAATCGAACGAGGAGAAGATCCCATCCCCCAAGGTTGCTGAAAAAGTAACCAAGGCAAAGGGGAAGAACAAAAGGTCCAAGGTTGCTGAGAAAGCAACCAGCTCACAGGTTGCTGAACAAGCACCTATAGCAAAGGTTGTTGGTGCCAACACACCATCAGGGAAAGTCACATATAAACAACTTCAAGAAGCCCTAATGAGTGGTGACCTAGTGTTGGTAGACACTGATGTCAACACCACACTTAAAAATCTGGAAGAACTCTCAACTACTCAAACTTCTGCTTCCAGACAACCACAACAACCACAACCACAACAGCCACACGTGGTTGATGAAATGGTAAATGAACTCCATTTCGACATGCCAGCAATGCAACATGCTGAAGAAAATCCTGCAAATGAGCAGGTTCCCCAACTCCAAGAGAGGGATCAAACTGAGACACTTACTCAGAATGATCAACCAGGGGAGGCAACTGAGTTAGCCACTCAGGAAAAGGTTGAAGTACCTCAAACTTCCAACAAAGAAGCAACACTGGAACAACGAGATCAACTCATGAAAGGGTCACAAGTTCTAGAGACCACTCAGCCTGACATTGCTCAGGTAGCTGAATGGTTTGCACTTGTGAATTTCTTTGTGTTTTCTGTCTTGTTAACTAATAAAAATCTTTGTTATAGGCTGAATTAGAAACAAAAGAACAAGAGGAAGCTGCAAAGCTTGCCTCAGAATCTGAGAAGGAGGCTTCCATAGCCTCACCACTTAAGGAACAGGAGCCTGTCTCACAGGTAGAAGACAGTTCCTTAAGATATAACATCTCAGATATGTGCTTTATACACTTGACTAATACTATTAAGTGTTTGTTTCTAATAGGCTCCAACTGAGAAGAAAAATGAAGAGACTGAAAAGTCTATCTCTTCAGAGAAGAATCCAGAGACTTCCAAGGTCTCTGAGGAAATATCTGAATCCAACCTTCTGCAGAGAAGGTATTTCATTCAGATATCTATAATCTTCAAAGACAAATCTTTGATCATTTTTCTCAAACTAACACTTTCTACTTAAACAGGTTCAAAAAGAAGTAGAAGTTGCTGGGGAATTGCCCGCTCAATCCCCACAACAAATGGAAATTGATGAGGCATCAAAACCTTCATCACAAGAAAAATTTCCAGAGACTGCACAAGTCTCTGAGCAACAAGTATCTGAGCCTCCAATAGTGGAGGTAATTGACCTCTCAGATATCTGATTCTGAAAATAGAAATTTTTCTTGATAAAATTTCCTAAGTGTTATGTTTCTAATCTCAGGTTCAAAAAGAAAGAGAGGATGCTGAGAATCAGACTTCCAAGTCTCCTCCTCACACCAAGATATCTGAGGCACCTGGAACCTCAGTAGTCCAACCCTCTGAGCACATTCTTTGCTGCACGGTAACAGATACTTGACTACTCTAAAACTCAGATATCTACACAAGTTTTGAAACTAATTCAAAACTCTCTCTTTCAGGTTCAGAGTAGTGCCAAGAAGGAGTCGAATGATGACTATGAAAACCTTCTTCCCTTCTTCAAGCCTCATACCTTGCCAAAGCATATTCAATGCTTCAAGAAATGGCAAAGGTTAAGGTGCTCTGATCTCTCTGAAATACTGAGAATCACAGATCAACCAACAAGACGAGCACGAGCTCTTGACCTGGAAAACTACATCCACGCAATGTTCCCTATTGAACAATACAAAGTTGCGACCTTAATGCGTAAGGATTTTTCCAAGGAAGTGGCACACACATTGGTGCAAGCCTTCAAACAGGCAGATGGTCAGAACAGATTGCAGATGGCATTCAAGCCAGTCCTGCCCCAGACACTACAATTTATTCCTTCTGGACAAGAAGAAGTAAATGGGCAAATGATCACTATTCCAGAAGTGATCAATCTGGTCTCTGAAGATGAAGAAGAGAAGGAAACTGATGAAAATGACTATGAAGATTTTCCTTCTGACCATCACAAGGATGAGGATGACAAAAAGGATGATGATGATGCCCCTGCACCAGGGACGTGAGGAATTCCACAAGGACACATTGCCTCACCTGCTGAAAAGCACACTGAGATGACATCACATCAATCCCCTCCTCCATCACCTCAGAAATCTACCCATCCATCTTCCAAACAACAAAAAGACACTACTGAACAAGTAGTTGAGCACTCTGAGGAAACAACTCAGAAGATATTAAATACTCAAGCCAGAACTGCTCAACTCAAACAACTGTTGGAAGAAGTAGGGGTGTACGCGGGTGGGTGCGGGCGGTTTTTTACCAAATATTCAACCGACCCACCTATAGCGGATGGACAAAATATTGAACCATGGCGGGTGAACAATTTACCAAACCACGGCGGGTGGGTTGATATTTAAGCGGGTGGATGGCGGGCGGGTTCAACGTATAAAATAAAATGCTATAATATGTTTGAACAAGATAAATATAAGTTCCAATACGAAATAAAACACTCCATAAGCAAGTACAATCACCATACATATGTATAGTTCTCTGTTGTGTGAAATTTGAATGAGGTCATATACTCATATTAATTCTTATTTCTTATATTTACAATATAACTATATAATAAAAAATAAAAAAAATATATATAATTTACATGGGCGGGTGGGTCGGGTGGGTGGCGGGTGACTTCGTTTGCACCCGCCACCCACCCGCTCGAAGCGGGTGATTAAATTTTCGACCCACGGCGAATATTTTTAAAATTTCAACCGGCGGGTGCGGTTTGCGGCGGGCGGATTGGCGGGCGGGTTTTTTTTTTATGTACAGCCCTAGGAAGAAGAGCAACAGCTCCATCTTCAACTTGAAGAAGAGCTAGTTAAATCCAGAGATATGATTAATCAACTACAAGATCAATACTTACAAGAGACAGTAGCTTACTCTGAGGTTAAAGAGCTCCAGGATGCTGTAAATGCTATTGCTAAGGAGCTAGATACTGAAGAAGTATCTAAAGAAAAGCATGATGCTAAGGCCGCATCATCAGCAAAAGACATACCATCCTCTTCTCAGAAAGGAAAGAAGCCCATCTCTGAGATGGTTGCTAGACTGGAAAATCTTGAAAATGTCCAAGAGGATGAAGATCACTGGGCTGATGACTCAGATGATGAAGAAGACAAGACTTTGGCAGAACACCGCAATGAACACTTAGCGGTTTCTCATTTGAAAAGGAAGCTAATTACTCCTGAAGTTTTCAACAAACTGCCAAATGTCCACTCCCATGAATATATGAATAGATATCAAGTTTTGGCACATCTTAAAAGGGAGATGTCTTCACAAAACAAAGAAGTAATTTCCTCTGTCCCCTCAGATATGCAAAAATTCACTGATGAGAACAACCAGTATGATCATTGCTCAGAAGGATCTGGGAATGGTAAGGGACGATGATGTTTTATTAGCTGAAAAAGCTTTTCATGAGGCAAGTTACACTGCTGGAAAAGCAGATGCCATACTAGGCCCATTGGCAGAGCTCACTGATAAGGAAAAGGGACTTATCAAACAAAATCAGGAGCTCAAGGCTGAACTTCAGAATTTGGTCACTGCCTACAACTACTTACAAAAGAATTTTGAGTCCATCTCAGATTCTTTTGTGGTACTTAGTCAGTTAACAATGACTAAGGGGGAAGAATGTGGATCTGATCAAGGAAGAGGAAAGAAGAAATCTAGAGTTGGTGCCGCTCAGAAAGGAAGAGGAAACAAGAGAACTTCCCAGCCACCACTCAGAATAAATGAATCCTCACCAAATCAAGCTGCTTTGCAAATAGTAGCTACTTCCCAGCAGCCAACTGAAGAAACTACAATGGTAACAAGGGCCATGGCAAAAAGACTTCCAAGGAGTACCAAGGCTCCAAGGAGAAGACAAGTAAGAGGGATTGATGAATCTTCTTCTGAAGAAGAAGAAGGTCAAATCAAATCCCAGGGCAATGAAGAAGGCTGCAAAAGTCTCACAAGAATTAATCTTGATGATGATGAAGAAACTGATGAAGATGAAGCTCCTCTTCACAGAAAAAGGAAAATTGATAGCCTAACTGAGTCCACAGCTGCAAAGCCTTTAGCAGCTAAAACACCCTCTGGAAATACCAAGTCAATCCAGGGTGGTTCTTCAAGTAATCCCCCAAAGGAGAATTCTAGACAAAGAAGGAACATGCTGAGAGCTGAACAAAGAAAAAGTCTACTTCCACTCAGGCCAGAAGAAGCCAAAATTGAGTTTGTGAAGAATGACAACAATTCCTCTGTCTACAGGTGCATTAATCAGAAGAATGGCTACTGGATTCTGGAACTCAAACACTTACTGGTAAATTCAAGGTTTCCAGAACCAATCCATGAACAGCTCATGGCATGGAGAAAAGATAAGCCAATCTTGATTAACACCAACCACATCAAAGCATGGTTGTATTTTGAAGTAATCAAGAGAACTGAAGCCATGAAGAAGGACCTCTCTGATGAATGTCCTTATGGAAAGCCAGATGATGTGCACAGAATTTCCAACCTTGCTGGAACAGGCACAAGAGCAAGACTTGCTGTGGAACCCTATGAGTCCTTCTACTTAACTGAAGATCAATACAAAGGTGACATCAGATATCTGAAGATCATTTATGAATACTTCAAGCTATCAGATATCAGAATCGAGCATGCCTGGAAGTGGGGAAAGTATCTGTGGGTCAAGCATTTTGTCAAGAGAAATCCCACCAAAATCTACAAGGAAGTCTGTGGATTTGCCAGAGACACAGAGATGATTATCAGAACTCTTCTCTATGACTACTCTGATGACATAAAAAGGTTTGGTGATAGAAAATTTGCTGACTGATCCATGGAACTGTTTTGAAGACTTGAAGACTTGTCATTTAGAATGTTCACTTGGAGCTTGGTAACTCCTGTTGTTCTATTTGACTAAGTAGTTTTCTGAGATTTTGCTGATTGTTCTTATCTGTTAAAACTTGAAAAAGTTATCTGTAAGCTTTCTCTGTATCATATCTGATGAACTTACTCTCAGATATCATTCTTATATAAAAGATAACTTGTCAGCAAAGATTACACCTTGCGATTTGGTTGATGTTAATTTCTGCACTTAATTATATGAATTAAAAGATCATAAGAAATGATTAAGTGGTGGATTGTTTCCTCATCCAGATTTGTAATAGGTCAGATAGTCATCGTTGACTGATCAAAATGGGAGAAATTTGTTAGGAATATCTGTTTAGATTTTGATCAGCAACCTAATGACTTATCTTAGCTCAGAAAGGTGAATAGTATTCTTAGTTCACTTGAACACTGTAAAAGAGGAAACTCACTAAGTATGATAGTCTAGCAAATCTTGTATAGGATGTTAGGTCTCGAAATGTAATTTTTATTTTCTGAAGAAGACCAAGAAGAAGGCATCCAGCAGGAAAAATTCAACGGAGTTGAAGATTTGAAATCGCACAAGATTCTTTGACAAGGTTTTCAGATATTCGTGTCCAGATATCTTGGAGAAACAAGTGTTTTGAAACACACGAGTTGCAAAAGATATCCGAGAATAAAAGGTTTCGAGACGAGAAAGTGCTTACAGATATCTACACTCAGATACCTTGGACATAAAATATGCTTCTGAAAAAGAAACATATTATAACAAGTTGTTTAAACAAGTGGTATCTGGAGCTATGATGATCTCTGGAAAAGAACATGCAAAGTTTCAGAAAGCTCTGATTGTATAAAGATCTCTGATACCATGCATAGTTAGATTGGTACTACAGACAAAATATAAGATAACATTAAATGCATGTACGTAAATGTCTGAACATTAATATCAAATATCTTTCCAAATATCTGAGAAACTGTGCTTATCGACAAAAGTTTTTAAAAGACTATTCACCCCCCCTCTAGTCTTTTACTTTGTCGTTATCTGGACCAACAGTGATATAATTCGTATGTGATATATTTCGTATGCGAATTTATTATGAAATTAATTCTATTATTATATATGAAAACTTTTATGTTTTTTCGTATATACCATTATTTGGGACCATTTTAAAAAATTTCGTATGGGGCCTCAGTTTTTTCGGTCCGGCCCTGACCCAAACACTATCATTTTTAACGGATCTTGTTCGGTTCGGTCTGGTAGGTATACCAAGTCGCTGAGGAAGCCGTACAGTTAACAGCTGTACTTTATTTCCCGTTGTTTCCATTAAATTCCAGTTCCCCACTTCCCACACAGGCACAGCTAGCTAGCTGAGATTTGGTCAACCTTGACTGGCTTCTCAATTTTTTATTTCCTTTAATTTAACACACATCTCGTAGTACTTTTAATGTTGGACCATGTCTATGAGTCCCGTGGGTGCGATCATCAATTCTTTAGAGTTTAATTTTTCAATTTCTCTAACTATATTCCTAATCTGTAAACACAAACAAACTCTGTTTAGCGGTGTTAGAATATATATATATATCTACAACTGTAATACTAGGTAGATTAGACTTAGATTAGATACTTGGTGATCAAGTTATCACATTGTATAAATACATGTACTCATCATTGAATCAAGAAGCCCATTTTGACAAGATCATGACCACCGGAATTGAGATATGTCGGACTCCAACTCGAAAAATTTCACAACTATCTTTTTACTAAGATACCTGGAAACTGGGGGGACTTATGATATGTACCTTTAAGTCTCTTTCTAACCAAGAAAACTTAATCATATCGGGACAACGCTATATCGGAATTGACCTCACCAAAGTTAAAGGTTCGACTACACCAAAATCAAGAGCCTCTCTAATACTTCGAATTTAATTCTGATCCAAGCCTCATCTACTTAAATGGGCCAAGTCCATTAAGGGCCCATGAGCCCAACTTCTAGCATGGACGAATCCGGACCGTACACTTGGCACTCATCAAAGAGAGGATGATGACAAACATTTGCCTATAAATACAAGGCATCTACTCCTCATAAACGGTAAGTAACGACTTCCGAAAATCTACTATCAAAGTTTTTAAGTCCTAGATTAAAAAGTCGACCGACTTATTAACTAGTTGAATCTAGGTACCGGGTTGTCCTAGGCAAACCGGCCCAAAAGGATCTAACCCCTTATTTTCTTGTCACAGATCAACGACGGACACCACCGAGGACCGACAGACGCAACGGATGACCGACGGACTCAACCTCGGACCACAAACGTGTCTAGGTCTACTTTTTCGTCCGCACACTTTCCGACCTTCTCGAAGTCATGAATTTAATCAAAGTAAAGGCGACTTGAACCAAGGACTATTCGACTTCCGCTAACTAATATCATCGTTCGAGCAAGAACTACATCCATCTAGGGCGTTGACGAACTAACTAACAACTTATCCATTTTTACCCCACATCATATTGGCGCCGTCTGTGGGAATCACTTAGTACAAAAAGCCATGGCTCCAGCTAGAAGACGTACTAGAAGGACAGCTCCAGTAATCCTTAGATCAACAACTTCTGATGTTGGGCCCCGAAGTCAAGTCCGCAACCGCACCCCACGGGAAGTCAATCCTTTCACAAGAAATCAACGGATCAATGAACATGATGATTGGGATGGCCTCGAAGCTTCTCTTTCCACCACGGAACGACGAATGGGATAGCAACACCCTCCCAATCCACCAACTCCGGCACCCGTAGATGCAATGACTGTTATACCTCAGGTCACTGTCGACGGTCTACTGGCCGGATACAATGAAGCTCAAATTCAACTTTTGCAAGCCGCCCTGTTACTAAGGACCCAACCTCAATTAGGGCAGCGTGAACCTCCTGCATAACTCTAACCACGCACCACGAAGAAGCGCTCCCGTATTGCCAATCCAGAATCAACCCCAAGTAACAACAGATCATGTGGTAGAATCCAGAGGACCCCCGAACTCTCGAAATACCGATCGGTCCGAAAGTCTCAGAGCCTCAAGCCATAGAGCCCCGGGAGACTTACGAAACATGCTAAATCGCCGGGCTCGGAGTAATTTGCACTCGAGAAACAATCGGAGGACAGGTAGAGAGGAGAACATGGGAGTCGACGAGAGAACACGTCGTGACCCAACTCCTTCTCGAACCACCGCGCGAAATTGGCAACGTCAAGATGACGGGAGAAGGGACCACGGGGAGCAATACGACGAGGAGAACGAAACTCTCAACGGGTACCGGGGCGACACTCCACCCCAAAACCATCCCCGCCATGGACGATTCCGTAATGAAAGAATACAGTCGCCAACCAGGATGACTAGGAATGATGATTATCGAGACCACAGGAGGGGAAGCCGAGATAGGGGAAGGGAACATCATCGAAACCGAACCAGGTCAAGGTCTGCCAGGACTCATAGGGGGGACAGGCACATGGATGAAACCGAACAAATTAAAGAACAAGTTAGGATCCATGAAGCTGCCCTAGAATTGGAACGGTCAAAGCTAGAAACACTTACCCATGCAAGAGATATCATGAAATATATATGGAAGGAGCCTGAATCCTCTTTGCCAAGCTATGAGGGACACCGAACTCCCTCCGGGGAGGAGTGCCCCGAGTTCTAAGGAAATGTATGAGGGAATCACATGCCCAATAGATCACCGAATTCGTTTTGAGGCATCCCTGGGAGGCATGGGAGTACCGGACAATGTAAAGGCACAGTTATTTCCCAACACCCTCTAAGGACCCGCCATGACTTGGTGGAAGCACCTCCGGCCCAACACTATAACATCCTGGGACCAGATGATCGCCAAATTCACTCTGCGATTCGAGAACTTCCTCGAAATAGCTCGTCCAGTCAGCTACCTGGCAGAAATTGTGCAAAAGGAACATGAAACCTTGAGATCGTTTGTCAACAGGTTTGAACAAGCAGTTTTCCTCGTTGAGTCACACCCCATCAAAGATCGAGTATTCCACATGGGCGAGAACACCAACACCGCTTCATTCCGCTACACGATTGTTGATGCAGGAATAACCACCGAACGAGAGTTGAATGAAGTAATCAAAAAATTCTTGAGCACACACGAAACCCTCGACAAAATGGTAGTGAGAGCCGAGGTCAAGAAGGCAAAACCAGTACCAGATAACACAAGGTTGGGAAACCAACATTCCGAGCAAAAGCGAAAAGGTGATAGAAGAGGAAGGGTTGAGGAAAGAAGAAGATCTCCCCGAAAAGTTTACATAAACTACGCTGACCTAAAAGCCCCCAAGGAACAAATCTTGAACATCATGCAAAGTCAAGGCTTCCCAATCCAGTGGCCCCCCAAGCACAGGGAAACCAGTTTCACCAGGAACTCGAACGAGTACTGTCACTTCCACCAACAGACGGGACACTCCACCGGAAAATGCACGCACCTCAGGCAGGAAATCCAGAGGTTGATCGAAATGGGATATTTGCAAGAATACATCATGAGGAAGCCCGAGGGCACCGACCAACGCGAAGCCGGACGAAGGTACCAGTCCAATGAGCCGCGTGGTGCAAGGGACCGGAGAAATGCATCTCCCCGTCGTTCTCCTCCAAGAGGGTCTAGCCCTAGGCATAACAGAGGTGAAAGGCCCGCTCCGATCAAGAGACACTCATTTAGCCCAAGAAGACAATCAGTGTTACCCGGACCACCGAGCCCGAGAGGACACCGAGAGGCTAGGAGATCCCCAAGTCCGGCACGAGAGAACGGGAGGGTAGCATACGTCGAAACTCAACCAGCTTACGTAGATGATAACCCGGTCCGTTTTGGGAGAATACTTAGCATTGCCGGAGGACCTACTGGAGGAGACAGTAGGAATGCTCGAGAAGCCATGGCAAGATCACTGAGAAATTCGGATGAGAAATCCGTCAATATGGTGGCTCCCGGCACCAACGTGATCACCTTTGACGAATCTGAAGCACCCCCTCGATGCAAGGGAGAAGGATTGGTCTATGACCCGGATGTCCCCTTGGTGGTGGAAATGGACATAGCAGGTTATGAGATCACAAAGGTATTAATCGATCCCGGTGCCTCCTCTAACATCCTCTTCATGAGCACTGTCCGAAAAATGGAAATGAGTTTAAGAGGATTGTTACCGGTGACAACGGACCTCGTTGGCTTTGGAGGAAACCGGATCAGGCCAAGAGGAATCCTGTATCTCTCGGTTTCCATGGGAAAAGCTCCACTCAGGGTTACTCACCAAGTCCCTTTTGTTGTCACCGAGGCAGGTTGCGAATACAACATAATTATGGGGAGACCGGCTCTAAATCAATTCAAAGTAGTGGTGTCAACCTTCCACCTAAGGATGAAGTTTTCCACCGCAACAGGCATCGGATCCCTTAGTGGAGATCGGAGAAGAGCATGGGAATGCTACACTCTCTCTACTAGAAGGGCGTCGCGACCTTTTAGGAGTGAACATGATATAAGGAGAGAAGAAGATGACCGGAGAACAAAGAAACAGTGCCTCTTTATCCAATAAGAAAGCCGAATGAAGAGGCGAGAAAGACCTCCCGGGAAAGGAATTAACTGGTTGAAAATGGGCGTAGAGAAAAAGAAAATGGCTGCAACGGCCAAGGAGTGCGAGGATAGAATCAATGAATATCAAGTCATTCCCCCTGAACCACATGGTGAAACGCCGACCAAAAGCTTCTTTCATGAGCATCGGATGGCTCCCCATGAAGACGTCTTAGAAATCCCAATTGAAGAAGGATATCCCCAAAAAACAGTGAAAATCGGCTCGGAAATGGACGCAGAAACAACCATCAAAATGATTGCCTTCTTAAGAAAGAATGCCGATGTTTTTGCCTGGGGAACTGAAGATCTGAGCGGTATAGATCCTCGATTCATGGTACATGAACTCCACGTTGATCCAAATGTCCGACCCATTCGACAGAAGAAGAGAGACCATGGTCCCGTCCACAACAAGATCATCGCAGATGAGGTAGAACGACTACTCAAGGCAGGACACATTGAGGAGGTTCATTACTCCGATTGGATATGCAATGTGGTCCTAGTAGAGAAAAGTCCGAGAAAATGGAGGATTTGCAATGACTTCACCAGTCTCAACCGTTTCTGCCCAAAGGATCCCTATCCCCTGCCAAGAATTGATCAATTGGTAGACTCAACTGCCGGGTGTGCACATGGATGCTTTTCAAGGCTTCTATCAGATCAAGATGGCTGAGCATGATATCGAAAAGACCGCTTTTATCACCGCAGGAGGACTATACTATTTCAAGGTCATGCCGTTCGGCCTATGAAACGTTGGCGCCACCTACCAAAGATTGGTGAACCAAATGTTCAAAGAAGAGATTGGCAGATCAATGGAGGTTTGTGTAGATGACATGCTAGTGAAAAGCAAGGAGACATCTGATCACATCCCCCATCTGGAAAGATGTTTTGCCATAGTAAGAAAATACGGAATGAAACTCAATCCAGCCAAATGCACATTTGGAGTAACTTGAGGAAAATTCTTGGGGGTACATGGTGACACAGAGAGGGATCGAGGCAAACCCAGAAAAGATAAAAGCCATATTGGAGCTTCCACATCCGGAGAAACTCAGGGACATTCAGAGACTCATAGGGAAGATTATTTCCCTTAGCCACTTCATTTCCAGATCAGCTGAAAAGAACCTCCCTTCAAAATCCTAAGGAAAACGGACAAGTTTGAATGGAACAATGAGTGCAAGGAGGCATTTGAGAACTTGAAGCTCTATTTATCCTCCTCGCCTCTACTTTCCAAACCAGAAGAAGGAGAGCTATTATACATCTATCTCGCCATCACTCCTGAAGTGGTGAGTTTAGATCTGCGCTTGTCTGAAGAACGAACACCTTCCGTGTACTACCCGAGTAAAGTAATCTGAGGGCAATGAGAAAAACTACAAGGAAATAGAGAAGTATGCCTATTGTCTAGTAGAGGACTCCAGGAAGCTCAAGCCATACTTCCGTTCCCACAAGATAGTGGTCCTCACGAACCAGCCGCTAAAACAGGTCTTAGGTGATGCCTCAAAGTCAGGAAGGTTGGCTAAATGGACAATTGAGTTAGGAGATCATACGATCGAGTATCAAGCTCCATCTGCCAAAAAAGCCCAGGTCCTGGCTGATTTCCTAGCCGAATATCCGGGGAACACGGAACCTCAAAAAGATAAAGATGAGCAAGCCTCCAGTGAAGCCCCGAAAGACATTTCACCAACAAGCCAGGTTTTGATATTAACAACGGAAGTGGCTGGATTGGATATTCAAAAAAGTCGGGAAATTGATCCCGTGGCAGAATGGATTATCGCTGAAAAAGAAAGTCCTAGCTTACCACCCCCACCAGAAGGAGAGCCGCCCGTGACCGCCCTAAAACATAAACCGACCCTCTGAGTGGCTTTTATCCCAAAAGAACTCGGTCCAGAAGAAAAAGACATATGGGAAATTTATGTGGACGGTTCATTGGCCGCTCATGCGGGTGGAACGGGGTTATTACTGATCAGCCCAGAACGAGCCCAGATGGAATATGCTATCCGCTTAAACTTTCCAGTAACAAACAATGAAGCTGAGTATGAGGCTCTGATAGCAGGAATGAAGATGGCCAAGTCAGTCATGGCCAAAAAACTCAAAGCTTACTCCGACTCTCAGCTAGTCACGGAACAGTACTCGGGCAAATTTACGACAAAAAGTGCTTCAATAATCAAATATCTAAAGGTATTTAAAGAGTTAGAAAAATCGTTCGACATGTTTAATCTGATCAAGATCAACCGAGCAAAAAACACCATTGCCGACGGATTATCAAAATGGGCTACGGCCTCCGGAGCTGTTGACACCCGTACGGTGGTCCTCATGACTGCCAATGAATCAGCCCTCACTGCCAACGAGGTCATAATGAACATGGGCATCATATCTGACGACAACACTTGGATGAGCGACATCGTGAACTATCTACAGACCGGGATTCTACCCCGTGATTCAACTGAATCTAGAAGAGTCCAACGAAGATCCCAACGCTACTTCCTCTCTGGTACAGACCTATATAGAAAGTCCTATGATGGAACTCACCTCCGTTGCCTGGGTCCGTCTGAGGCCAGTACAGTGTTGAAGGAGATCCATTTAGGAAGTTGCGGAAACCATTCAGGAGGAAGAGCCTTGGCCCAGAAAATTCAGAGAAATGGCTATTATTGGCCGGCAATGCAAAAGGAAGCTAGAAGATTCTCACGATCATGCTCGGAATGTCAAAGGTTCGCAAGGATCCCCCATCGGCCTACCATACCAATGATACCATCAACTATCCCATGTCCATTCGATCTGTGGGGCATGGACATCAGAGACCTTTCCTGAGGACCCGTGGAAAAAATTCTCATTGTGGCTGTAGAATACTTCTCTAAATGGGTAGAAGCCGAGGCAATGGCCTCCATTTCAGAGAATAAGGTCATGGACTTCCATTGGAAATTATCGTGTCGATTTGGCCTACCACGAATACTAGTTGCGGACAATGGTCGACATTTCTCCGGGTACAAGCTCAAAGATTGGTGCGAAGAAATGGGGATCGAATAGCGTTTCACTTCCGTTGGGTATCCTCAAGCCAACGGACAAACTGAGGTAACCAATCGTACCATCGTCGACAATCTTCAGAAGAGACTGGGAGACGCAAAGAAAGATTGGGTCAATGAATTGGAAGGAGTACTATGGGCTTATCGTACCACGACAAGAACGGCCACACAGGAAACTCCGTTCAGTTTGGTGTATGGATCCGAAGCTGTAATCCCGTCCGAAATCTCAATCAACACCTTCCGGATCCAAGGGTACGTTCCCTCGGACAACCACGACAAAAGAGTGTACGACCTAAACATGCTCGAGACCAAAAGAAGTACGGCCCTAGCTCGAACCTTAGGATACCAAGCTATCATGGCAAGGGCCTACAACAAACATGTGAAAAGTAGGGACCTCCAGATTGAAGACTTGGTGCTACGAAAGGCTGATATACTAAACCAACCGCAAAACTCGAACCCAACTGGGAAGGTCCCTACAGAGTCACAAGGGCAAGTATCAATGGGAGCTACGCTTTGGAAAGCATGGACGGAAAACCGCTCAAGCGTACTTGGAACGCCAAGAATCTGCAGAAGTACTACGCCTAGATCAATTGTAATAGGATCTTTTGAAATATATCATCTTTTGGCTACCATGTAATCCTACCGTTCGAATATAATGAAGCATTTATTTTTCTGTCAACTATTTGCAAGAAGAACCGTACGCGCCACTAAGGTCAGACATTATCTTAAAGTTCCTCGGACCCAAAGTGTCAGAGAGAAACTCCCTAAGAAACAAAGATTGAGGTGCGGATTGTCTCGGACCCAAAGTGTCCTAGGTATACCGACGCTCGACTAAAAAATTATCTTAAAGTTTCTCGGACCCAAAGTGTCAGAAAGAAACTCCCTAAGAAACAAAGATTGAGGTGCGGATTGTCTCGGACCCAAAGTGTCCAAGTTATACCGACGATCAACTTAAAAATTATCTTAAAAATCCTCGAACCAAAAGCATCCAAGACCAAGCATTGGAAGAACCCAACATTGACGAATTTTGCACGAAAAATGCAACTCCCGGAGTCTAGGACCCAAAGAGTCTAAGAACAATCAAGGACCAACACCACGAGACCGAATCTCGACCCAATCTAAGCCTCGGACCAATATTCAATTTGTTTGATTTTCGAGCCATTAGTTCAACGTTTGAATAGAAGCTATAAAACCATGAAGTTTGAATATCACGATAACGCAAGATATGGATCCGAAGATCAACAAGATAACAAGAATAAAGACATGCGTACAAACATTCAAGATGGACGAAAATAAAACCCAAGTCTATTGCATTAAAATCGGTCACTCCTGGATCAACAGAAGTTACAGTTAAAACCCAAAAGTACGAGGGATGATCCAGGCATGACCGATGAGAGGTGTCAAATGTCGGTACGAGTTTAACCCTCACAAGCCAAGGGGATAGCTAGTCAAAATATCACCAAAGTCATAATAAGTGTTCAAATAAGTCAGACACTCTACAAAAATACACAAGGGCATACCCTTGGATCGAATCAAGTCTAGACCTCGGACCTCTTCCAGAAGCGGCGAGTAACTTTCTTGCCTTCAACCTCCTCCAAAAACGTAGCCGGCTCATGATCAAGAATGGGACCCGGGAGATCCATCCACTTAGCATTGCAGTTGGAGGATTGACGCCACCAATCTTAGAGGCGTAAAAGACATCGGGTAACCAAGAGGGGTAGACCGGAGATTCATCTACAGTAAAATTCGCCAAAGGAGCAACCACGGACCAAAACTCATCCGAAGCAAGAGCGTCGGGCGACTTCAATTTGGGATCAAAGACTGCCTCCCCATCACAATTCCCCATTATCTTGAGGTTCGCGTCTTGGCTCGTAATGGAGTCATTCAAAAATCCGGCATCCTTCAACTGGCTCACACAATCAAAGAAGGCATCCCCCCTAACGTCGCCCTCTCGCATCTTACTAAGAAAATAGTAGGAGTCAGACTTAAGGAAATCTTTCACGGCATCAGTACGAGTGGTCTTCGCTTTGGAGAGAAGTGCCTCGGCCATCTTAGCCCGAGCGAACGTGATCAGGGACCATGCTTTCTCGGTCTTGCCATGAGCAATCTTCTCCTTTTTGAGCTTTTTGTCCGACAAAACTCTCTCGGACTTGAGTTTGGCAATCTCGGCCTCACGAGCAACCAACTTCGCATTTGAAGCCTCAATCTCCTCCTTCAGTCGGATAGTATCGGACTCTTCTAAGTCCAAAAAGGCTGCGACATGATCGGTGACCTAAGAAAGAAAGTAAGAAGTTAATTACAAATCAAGGATGGTCATTAAGATAGAAAGATGAGAAATGAAGCGCGACAAGTGAGAAAAATGCAATATATACAAGAAGTTACTTACAGCATCGGCATGATTCTTGATAAATCCCGACAAAGAATTGAGGCTCCCCACAAGGTCGACCCTAGACATACCACGAAGCGTGGTGGTATCATTCACATTGGCGTCATTGGATCCCATCACCACTCGGATCCTCTTAGAAGGAGCCATCTCCTTATCCGCCGGTGCATTCCCTTTTCTCTTGTCCGCATCAGCTTCACTTCGAGCCACAATGCTCACTTGCTCCTGAAAAATGAACTTTCGTTAGGTAAAACAAATTGAGAAAAAGAAGGCACAAAAAGCAAGAATTTAGACCGAGGTACCTGCGGATTAGGGATCGATCCGTTTCAGCTTCTTTGTTTGAAGTTTCAGGTACTTCAGACCTTTCCTGAGTGTGCGACTCAGTTGCCTCCCCTGGTTGATCATTCTGAGCAAATGCCTCAGTTTGATCCCTCTCATTGAGTTGGGGAACCTGCTCTTTTGCAGGATTTTCTTCAGCAAAGAAAGATGCTGGTATCTCATGCTGTAACTCAAGTATCATTTCAGCAGCATCCACTACTGGTTGTTGTGGTTGATGTGATGGTTCTGATCTGGATGAAGAAGGTGATGCTATATGAGGCCTATCCAGATCTGCTTGAGATAAATTTTTAAGTGTTGAGGCAATGGCAGTATCCTCCAACACTAAGTTATGGGACTGAGGAACCACCTGGGACCGAGGAACCACTTGAGGCCGGCGGCTGGAGCACAGAAGCATGATTCGTCGGCTCGGTCGTAGGGATCTTTTGCGGACCCGGAGAGTACTTCTTCTTCTTGCTGGCCCTCATCTTCTCTCGGGCTTCCAACTTCTCGGCATTACGTTGCTCAAACAATTTCGTGGCAGACTCCATGATCCAGTAACCTGCGAGGAAATAACATCAGAACGAAACTGAGAATAAAAAGACATTCTACCAAGTATATGATCTACTCACGCAAATTGGGCATGTCGTTACAATAAACCGGCATACTAGTCAATCCGGCCAACCACAAGTGAGGTTGCACAACCAAACCGTACGGATAATAAAGTGTCGGATCTTTCCCAACAACCCCAAAAACGGCGGCCTTGTCTAAAATAAGTCCGGGATCGGTATCATGATATAAAGTGATGCACCCCCCCCCCCCCGGTCCCTATGAGCGGAACGTAGGTCTTCCCCTCCTCGGACTCCGCAATAATCGGCCTAAGTGATTCTAACCAAACAGGCACTCTCCTAAGTTTGGTGGTCGGAAACTTCTTTCTACGGAAGTAGCTAGGTAATTTCCAATCACCATAAGGATGTTTGACATAAAAATACTTCAGCCACCACTTGGAAGAATGGGATGACTCATACCCATCTAGGAATTTATAACCTCGTCGAGCCGTGAAGTAAAAGAATGCCGTCCCGGGACTAAGGGCTATGTTGAAAGCCGCTAGAAACTTTTGATACGAGAAAGCCTCCCCCTTCAAAGCCAAGATCACTCCGAAACACATAATGGTGCCTAAAGCATTAGGAAGAATCTGTGTAGGACATAAACCCGTCTCTCTAAACAACTCCTCTATCTCGGGTATCATCGGGAGCCTCCACCCACACTTGAAAGCTCGAACGTGAAATGCAATATAACCCGCGGGTGGGTTGTACATAGTCTGAGTCGACGAAGGGATCATAATCTCATAATCATCCGGGATCTCAAAACGACGACAGAAAGTAGGAATGATTTGATCCTCATTGGCCATGGCATCAGCCCTCAAATCGCCAATGGGATCAACACGGGTCGTCTTATACTCAATTGCCGTCTTAATGGGCTTCCTTTTATTCCTACGACCTTTGGACCTCGAAGCATCAAGAGCAACAACAATGGTGCGCTCGGAATTCTCGAACACCGGAACCTCACTCCCTCGGTCTAAATCCTCACCCTCGGAACCCGTGATGTCAACATCCTCCTCCGACTCACCTCTGTCACCACCACTCGCCCCCTCACTCGAACCCGCCCAATCATTCGGAGCACTCCCATCCTCACCAGAATCTCCCTTAGACGAACTTCCATCACTATCACTATCACTATCTCCGGACGAAGAAGACGAAGAGCCAGAACTAGAAGGATCACTCACCGCGACGTCCTCGGGCTCGGGGGATGATAAAACCGTCTGAGTTCCATAAATCAAGCTCGGATTCCTAGGGGGCGGATTCGAGTCAAAAGACAAAGGAGACTCGGGCTCTCCTATCGGGACGGCCTCACCATGATCATCTATCTCTAGGACTCTATTACAAGGAAGAGTCCCGAAAGACCCGACAACCTCGGGTTCCGCCATTGGAAAGGATGATAAAGGCATCGGCTCAAAAACAGGAACCCTATAACCATAACTCAAAGATGCAGCATACATAAGCGGAAGTTCCACCTGACGAGGAGGCAAGACCTCGGACCTAACAACACGGGAATGAGATAGACGGACCAAATGCCTAGTACCCACTTGACGAGGAGACCTACGGGTTACCAACTGTACTTCGGACTCATCCATATCAGACGATTGGTCGAAATCCGTCAGAACTACCATATTGTCACGAGGCGGCCGAACCTCTTCCCCGTCACCCAAGTAAACCTCACCAAGATCGTTACTCACCCCAGACATGTTTTTCTTTTAATTTTTGGATCCGAGCCGGGAAATCTACATACATCAAAGACAAAGGAATTCACCCAAGTTAAAAAAGTTTTTACCCCCGACTCGGATACCAATTAAAGTAGAAAAAGTGGAGAACATTTTTTCGACCAAGCAAATTCCAAGAAATGCAAAGTTCGGAACAACGAGGCAAAATAGACCGATCCACCAAGCAAGTTCAAGATAGATAAAATCATCAACAAAAGACCGATCAACCAAACAAGTTCAAGATAGATAAATATCAATAAAAGACCGATCAACCACAAAGACCGAGCAACCATGAAGCATGCCGATGGAATAAATGAAAAGGCAGAACAAGAAGCTTACTTCCACAATCTGCCTTCCTTCTTGAATCTAGAAAACGATCGAAATCACAGGACCTCGGCCTCCAATCTGGGTCTCTCTCAAACCTCGGTCTCTCCCAATGTCGGTCCCATCCTGGAATCACCCAGCGACAGCCGCCTTCAAAACTCGGTCTACCTCGAATCTCGGAACGGATCAACTCTCGGTTTTCTCCTCCTATCCTCCTCGAATTCGCAATGGTGGCAGCCTTGAATCTCGAAAGTCTAAAGTCGAACAACAGCCTCCAATAATCAAACCTTGGTCCAAATCCGGCTAAAACCTGAAAGTGAATCAGGCGCACATAAGAATGGCAAGTGACAGCATAACAATATTTTGCTATTGGAACAGAAAGATCGATTCATCTTCTCAAGGCATTGTGCATGAGGTGCGTTTATTGTTGTAAAAAGAAAAAAAAAAGTTCTCAGTTGCCGGAAGAAAATATGGTTCATGAGAAAGACGATGATAATATGAAATCGAATTTAAAGAGCAAGATGGAGCATACAGAGTGCGTCTAATGTTGTAAAAAGAAAAAAAAATTAGTTCTCAGTTGGCAAAAGAAAATATGGTTCAAGATAAAGACGATGATAATATATAGTCGGTTTTAAAGAGCAAGATGGAGCATACAGAGTAGTTCTCATTTGCCAGAAGAGAAGATGGTTCAAGATAAAGACAATAATAATATAAAGTCGGGTTTAAAGAGCAAGATGGAGCATAGATGGAACATACATGGAGCATACATTGTAAAAAAAAATAAAAAATAAAAAAAATTGATGAACAGTAAAGTCGGAATAGTACCGATCTTCAGCTCGTGCTCCAATGTCGGTCTCCAATGTTGGCCTCCAATGTCGGTCTGCTTCTCTTCTCTTTTTCGGCCTCCAATGTCGGTCTCCAATGTTGGCCTCCAATGTCGGTCTCCAATGTCGTCCGCCCTCTTTTCTTCACGTCGGTCTGCTCTCTTTTTCTTCCGCCGGTCCGCTGCTCTCTCCTTCTGCCGGTCCGCTCTCTCCTTCTGCCGGTCCGCTCTCTCTTCTTCCGCCGGTCTACTCTCTCTTCTTCTCCGTCGGTCTCTTCTTCTCCGTCTGCTTCTTCTCGCTATGCCGGTCTATTTCTTCTCGATATGTCGGTCTGCTCTCTTTTCTTTCTCGGTCTGTCTGCGTATGACTTATTCTCGGTCTCTTCTTTCAATCTCGGTCCTTGTTCTTTTCTACTTTTCAATGGCTGGGTAAAAAAAAAAAAGAAAATGATGAGGTAAATGAAAGGTGAAAAATTCATTTATATAGAAGTAAAATGGGTCGGTTCGACCGGGCCCATGGGCCGAAAGATCTAGCCCATACATCAAGACTTGAGCGACCGGTATAAATGACGAATCGAGAATATGGTTCAATCACAAAATTTCACAATTATCTTTTTACTAAGATATTTGAAAACTCGGAGGACGAGGAAGATGTATGAATAAACGAGAGCGTCGAAATTATTTTGTGTCGGTACAAAAAGTTTGACACAAAAATCGGATCGAAAAAGTTTGACACAAATAAATTATCTCGAACCTCACTTTGCCGAGACGAGAACGTCAAATTTATTTTGTGTCGGTACAGACGAGGAAGACGGATGAATAAACGAGAGCGTCGAAATTATTTTGTGTCGGTACAAGATGTTTGATACAAAAATCGGATCGAAAAAGTTTGACACAAACAAATTATCTCAAACCTCACTTTGCCGAGTCTCGGTCTCGTCTAAGGCGTGCCCATATCTCCGAAGGAACCAAGAAACAAAGAAATAAGAGAACTAAGAGACGAAGAAGATGTACGTATGTATAGTCCACAAGAACCAATCAGATGGTGCCACGTAAGCGGAGCGACAACACCCATTTATGGGCTTGGACTCGGGCCTGAGAACAAAAATGGGGGACATGAAATAGGCCGAGAACAAGAAGCCATTTTGACAAGATCATGACCACCGGAATTGAGATATGTCGGACTCCAACTCGAAAAATTTCACAACTATCTTTTTACTAAGATACCTGGAAACTGGGGGGACTTATGATATGTACCTTTAAGTCCTACTCCCGAACTAAGAAGACTTAATCATATCGGGACAATGCTATCAAGGGAATTCGACCTCACCAAAGTTAAAGGTCCGACTACACCAAAATCAAGAGGCCGACCCTCTAATACTTCGACCCTTGGACTACAATCCAAGCCTCATCTACTTAAATGGGCCAAGTCCATTAAGGGCCCATGAGCCCAACTTCTAGCATGGATGAATCCGGACCGTACACTTGGCACTCATCCAAGAGAGAGGATGATGACAAACATTTGCCTATAAATACAAGGTCTCTACTCCTCATAAACGGTAAGTAACGACTTCCGAAAATCTACTATCGAAGTTTTTAAGTCCTAGATTAAAAAGTCGACCGACTTATTAACTAGTTGAATCTAAGTACCGGGTTGTCCTAGACAAACCGGCCCAAAAGGATCTAACCCCTTATTTTCTTGTCACAGATCAACGACGGACACCACCGAGGACCGACAGACGCAACGGACGATCGACGGACTCAACCTCGGACCACAAACGTGTCTAGGTCCACTTTTTCGTCCGCACACTTTCCGACCTTCGCGAAGTCACGAATTTAATCAAAGTAAAGGCGACTTGAACCAAGGACTATTCGACTTCCGCTAACTAATATCATCGTTCGAGCAAGAACTACATCCATCTAGGGCGTCGACGAACTAACTAGCGACTTATCCATTTTTACCCCACATCATATCTAAATTCGCACTAATTAATCCTGCAGTCTATAATATAGAATTCCTAAATTCTCTACTAGCAAAGCCAGGTCCAAAAGTGACTCACCACCGGCTTGTTCGGGATAGAATTTTAATTGAGACCATTTTAATTGAGATTAACTGATGAATAGTAATTAAATTTTAATCTAGTTGTGAAAATTTGTGTTTGGTAGAATATGTAATTTGTAGGGTTATCCGTACAATCTTATAGGGTTAAAATTGTGGAGGAAGTTTAATTGAGTTTCACTCCATTAATCTTAGAAATTATTTTAGTTCATTATAATTGCAAACCAAATACTATGGTAAGCCACACTTAATTAAAATTGAGGGTTAGACGGCCTGCAATCATCAGCCCCAACATCTATAAATATACACTATTCTTGACTATGTTTGGATCATCGCATCTTCAACTCCTATTTCTCTCTTAATTAAACTTTAAAAAAAACAAAAAAATTAATTCCATGACGACGTGACGACGCGTTACTAATGCAACAGAATCTCGTCACGGATGGCCTATCATCGCGCCGTCACCAATGCTCATGGTCTTAATGCTATGCCAATGAAGCTACGCATCATTTCTTCATACGTTCCACTCTTATTTCTTGACCACGCACAACGACCCCACCCTTTGAGCTTGAGCGATTACATATAGCTTGGGCCACACACGTCACGCTAGAATGATATTGTTCACTTTGGGCCAGAGGCCGCACGAATTTACTTTTGGAATCATCCAAATGACTTTTACTAGGTGAGAGTGGTGGTTTGTTTATACCCCCTTTATCCCTCTCATTTTTGATCGATGTGGGCTGTTGCATTTTACCCCTAAATTGCTAGTCATCGTTTAGCCTTGGTTGGGGTAGCCATGTCCCATAGACAACTGAAATTAGCCGAATTCTGTTGGATCACTAGTTACCCAAAGAAGGACGAGGCCCAATGTCAAGTCCATGATAGCCCGAAGGCCCCAATATTAGGAATACTAAATTAGTAGCATGTCATATTAGATCCCTTTTGGGGCATGCACTATGCACCTCTGAAATATGCCAAGTTTTAGCTCCGGAAGAATTACCTGCATAATGCACCCAAAGTTGGAATCTCAAAATCACGAATTGATTTTTGCCTCATAAAATTTGCATGTGTTCAATCTTCTCCATAAATTATACAATTTTACCATAACATCACGGCTGTGCCTGGCCCTATGCGGTCTATTCAACTGCATAGGGCTTTCGATTTTCCGGGACCCAGATCAAGATAGCATCCCATATAGTGTGTAACATGCATATTGGAAAAAAATAATTATGAATAGTTGATAGATAATTTTGGTTCAAAGAGTCTCATAAGATTTACACATTTCAACTGTTTTTCTTATTTGTAATGAGTTATTTGAAACATAATTTCAATATTTCTGTTGTCGTGTACATTTTTTATTTGGTATGAAATGTATCTTCTCTATTTTTTATTCTAATATTGTTCGAGTTCCATTTTTAAAAATTTGCATAGGATCTTAATATTTTAAGCACGACCCTTCATACATATAAGGATAATATTAAATTTGAAGATGTAAGGAAAATTGTAATCATGCCAATTTTAGCGGGCAAATCTTGCCAAATGTCAAACACTAGGGGACATACACATACGAAGTTTATGTAGGAAATGTAGTATGTAATCAGCAGGTGAGGAAGTAGAGAAGAGGAACAACAGGGTCGAGAATAGTCGATAGTTTGACTATCTCTCTTTATTGCCCCACTACGGTGCACACGGGTTGGTTGCAACGTCTTCCAGGATAAAACTTCTCTTAAACTACTAGGTTGCACTCCGATAGCCGAGTCTATCTAACCTTAGTTTGAGTGTATAAGGATGCACAAAAGAGCAAGAGGGGAAGAAAGTATGGCTTGTGTTGTGTGTTCTTGTGAAGAACCTTTTCACGTATTTATACTTTTCTGGTAATCTTTTCCAAGAGTTATATATCATTCCACTAAAGGTGTTAACTCTTTATTCAATAGACACAAGTTAAAAGGGACACAATTATTCAACTCAAGGAAAGTGTCTATTCATGAAAAGACAGGGCAAAAAATCGAAATTAAGAGAAAATTGCAACTTTTTAGTCGCCAACAAGGGCTCACCGCGGTCGGTTGTCAGAAATAAACTTTCTGCCAAACTCGACCGCGGTGAGCTCATTTTGCATTGGGGCTCACCGTGGTGAGCTCCCAGCTTTTCTCCCAGAATCGAATTTTCTTCGTTCTTTTCGATTACTTTGTTCTTTAAACCGAATTTTATCACATAAGATTACAAATCCTCATGTGTAAACTTAACCCATTCATGTATTGATCAAACACACTTAAAGCATTAATCACATTTTCACCACTTGGCGATTTTAGTGACTTACTACACGAAGTGCAATTCGTTTTTTAACAACGAGATACACGCTTACACCAAATGATTGTTTCCGACGGGTTGGGTCCATTGACCAATTCAACGAATGAATTGAAAGTTCAATTATTCACTAAAATTCCAACAATTTATATGTACAAATAATATTAAACTTCTCAGTTAAAATGATATTTTTACAAAATGATAATTTACAATTCGTCTTTATTACATGCCTAGTTTATAGTTCATGCCTATCTCATGAAACCCAGATTTATGGTTGAAACCCAGATCTACATGTCAGTATTCAATAAAACAAAAACACATTTTCATTTTCATTACAAGTACACGTGCCCTTATGGTTGAGGACTAAACCTTTGAACGGACGAGGTTACTTAAGTGTTGCTTTTCGGGTGATATGTCAATTCTATCATCAAAGACACGTTGCCATCACTTCACTTTGTCACCTGCATTTAACCTAGGTAGTTACCCATCCTTATATTGTTTCACAACACATTTAACTCTAAAGTTTTTATAAATGAATTATGCACACTTTGTTGATACGAATAATGTTCCAAATACCTTTAAACGACTGAAACTTAAGGGTTAAGGGCGTACATTCATTTTGAGATTAGAAAAGTATTTACGCATGATAATTCAGATCTAGACAAACTAAATAAAGTCTGGTTAACATCTTAATTGCAGGATTTAGATAAGCCCACCGATAATTGTACAATACCTAAGCACTGAAGGAAACATCGTTAATTATTGTCCGGACAAAGCATAAAATCCGAATGAAAACCCCTTCCAATGATTAAACCCTGAATCTAGACGATAGTACCAGTACTAACAGACAAGCCTATCTCATTAACTCCCAGTTCAATGGATCGGCGCCATTTTGCACAATCGTACGTACTGTACACTGTTTTCCTTGACATGTACTTTAATACTAATTAACTCTGTAGGATAACAAATGTTTTGTATTACATTTATCATTTATGTACGTGTCACTATAAATGTGATATTTTGTCTTTCGAAAATTTTATCCCTCAAAATTACTTTTATGTACAAATGTATGTAACGTCCCGAGTTTCAAAAAAACTTAAATGGATTGGAAACGATACTTATATCAACAAGATGAACCTTTATTTTTGCAAATTTATCAATAAGAACTC
Organism: Plantago major; assembly: GCA_026545765.1. Taxonomy (NCBI): domain Eukaryota; kingdom Viridiplantae; phylum Streptophyta; class Magnoliopsida; order Lamiales; family Plantaginaceae; genus Plantago; species Plantago major. Next base: position 33,301,065 of record CM048839.1, read on the forward strand.
AAAATTAAAGAAGGGTGCGGGAAGTGTAAATACAAATCAAGTTTTCTCGATTCTACTTCATATTCTCGTCAGGAACGAAACATGACATTTGTTTTAGCACGGAATGAGTAAGGCTCTGTTCTCTTCATCTGAAAACTCATTCAGTTCAGTTAAGTTCAGATCCATTCAATTCAATTTAGTTCAGTTCAATTCTGTTCAGTTCTACTTAATTATATTTTATACTACTATTCAGTTCAGTTTAGACGAAGCGAACATAGCCTAATTAGTTAATCTACGTTAGGACAAAATAGAGCCAGTTATGACAAAATCTGTTGGCAGGAATAAAATCCCGAGCTTTTTTAATTAGGTAAATACCGATTTGGTGCCGCATTTTGCACAGTAATTTGTGATTCTTGTTCAAATCAAACCCCCCAACAGCTGAACACTAGGTGGTTTCCAAGAACCAACCCCTTTTGCCTTCACCTTTTTCCCAAACAAACCTTACCCCCACCAATACAAACCTAAATTATTTTAGTCCACTTCTCTTCGTACACCTCAATAAGTACCTTCCTTGTCCTCTAGTGATCTCTTTCCATTTAAGTGCAATTTACATGTGCTTCCCATATCTTTTATGGACTATACAATAATGACACCCATTTCCATAGATGATATTTATGCTCGAATTACCCACATGTTATGCATACGTAAAGTTTATATATATAACCCGAGCCATTTCAGTAAAAGATTTACTATTGAAATTGGCAAAATTAAATTAGATAGATGATACTAATAGATAAAGTAAGAAAGGTGTAGTTTTAAAGAAATGTATTTTTTATAAATAAACGTCCAAATAATAAATTGTAAAGATTGTAGTGAAATGAAGGGAGTAACATGTAAAAAAATAAACATTTAAAAATCTAATTTGACATTTTGTAAAAATGAGATATACATTTTTATGTGTGATGTATTTGTGGAGTTTCAAACTTGTTATGATTGTCCCATGAAATTCCTTGCAAATGGTCTCTTCTATTCCACATTAAAATCAAAACTTCAACCTCATGAGTGAACTTCCACCGATACTTAAGTTTTAAAGGAAAAAAAATATAACATATAAGTTAAAACGTAACATTATGGAAAAATTGAACACATGTTCATCTTTTACAAGCTAAATCACACATAAAAATGTTTATGGCTCTTTTCCCACAAAATCCGAATTTTAAATATGGCAAAATGATTTATAACAAAAACACAATGACCTGTTATTCGAACTCACATTGTAATGTCATAACATTAATGTCCATACCTTTTCAATTTATCCTGAAATCTAACCTTTTATGTATAAACCTGAGACCTTGCAGACGAGGTTGATCATAGATACTCGATTTTCATCATAAATAAGCTATGTAAAAACCTATTATGTACTTCCGACACATTATATCTCCAGTCACGACCGCCTATTCATTGTCATAATGTTCCAAACCTAATAAAAGGTTGCAAATGAATAATTATACCAAGTCCCAGTAGTAATTAGAAAGTGAAAAAACCTTAAAGTATGACATTGATGTTTGGAGTGAAAGTTCATGGAACCTAGCTACCAGGCTGTAAATGTTTAGTAAATCCGCGTTTAGCATCTCAACTACCCTCCACTCCAGTCCAAACCAAACTACACTCCCATAGTCCCATGTTTATTTCATTCATTTTTTACATTTTTATTACTCACTTAATTTCTAAAAAAGTGTTACATTTTGATTTTGACCGGTCAACTGTATTCAAGTTTGACCACAAATTACTCATAAGCGATAATAGTAAATAATTTAATAAAATCATATAATAAAATTTTAATTACTAAATTTTCATTATATAATTTTAATAATTTTTGTTTTTTTTTTTTGGTAAACTTTTAATAATTTATTTATTAATATCGTTTAAGATTAAATTGTGGTCAAACGCGGAGACAGTTGACTGTAGAATAGTAAAATGTAACAATTTTTATGAAATGGAAAGAGTATTAATTTCTACCTATAAATACTTCCCGTATCTCACTAAACAGTATCATCACCATCATCCTCACTTCTCCAGACCAAACTAAACAAACAGAACTTCACCAAACTGAGCAAGAATAACAGACAAGCACTGCAATAACAACAAATGGACATTTTCAATCCAACCTCTTCAGCAAGCTCCTCTTCCTCAGACACATCCTCCGACTTCTCCCCGAAATCGGAGCGAATCAAGGGCCCGTGGAGCGCGGAGGAAGACCGGATCCTGACCCGATTAGTCGATCGATTCGGGGCTCGAAACTGGTCTCTAATAAGTAAATACATAAAAGGCAGGTCGGGGAAATCGTGTAGGCTCCGTTGGTGCAACCAGCTCTGTCCCACGGTGGAGCACCGGCCGTTCTCCGCCGCAGAGGATGATAAGATTCTGGCGGCGCATGAGAAGTACGGGAACCGGTGGGCCACCATTGCGAAGCTTCTGCCTGGAAGGACGGATAATGCGGTGAAGAATCATTGGAATTCGACGCTTAAGAGAAGGTACTATCAGTTGCAGAAGCAGAAGAGTGAGGTGGAGAATGTTGGTTCTGGGAGGTGTGAGTTTGATGAAGATTGTGATCCGATGACGGAGCTGACGCTTGCGCCGCCGGGGATGGGCGGCGGAGAGGAGGCGTTTTGGGGTGTGAAGGAGTATGTTGCGACGTCGTATTGTGGAGATTCCTCGGGCTTTCATTTGTGATGATAATAGACTAATGGTGGTGTGGTGATGATTAATTGTGATTATGTTCGTTTTGTTGATGTTACTAGTAGTAATCCCTCTTTAATGACGGTGATTAATTGGCCAAATTTTATTATGTCATGATCAACGCGTATATTTTTATCTCTAGAAAGAAAGATGTGGTTGTGGTTTCATTTCCTTATTTGTGAGTTGGGTAACGATTCCACTGTGAATTGAAGTGCAAAGTTAAACATAACTAACCACACTTACCAGACAATCCGACACATCTAAGCTAAAGTTTCTATTAGAAATTAGTGACTAATTATATATACTTTCTCTAATTGAACTACATGTATGGATTTCAGAGACTATATTAGAGGTTGTACGGGGTTGTACCAGTTGTTTCCGCTTAACATCTAAAATGTTTTAGTTGGATATGACCCACCCCATTAAAACCTCTTCCTAGCTATATGATGAGCTCTAGATTCAGAAAAGGTTGAATGCCAATAAGATTTGATAGCATAAGAATTATAGGACCAGTGAGGCAAAGACAATTGAGATTATTTTATCATTCAAATACAACAAGTACAAACATGGTGTCATGCAAACATTTGTAAAACCTTGTTGAAGGCTTTCCGAGCATCTAAAATATAACTCCCTCTACTAGAATAACCAGACCATGTGATTTGGATTTAAAAAAAAAAAACTGAAAGAGGAGAATAGTTCGAAGATTATTGTAATCATCGATATGTAGACCCCACGATGTTACTAAAATCATCATTTAGAGATTTAACATATATATTTCATATCTGGACATGTATAATTATTTAGAAGGGAACTACAATTAATTAATCATGCATTGATTAAAAATGAAAACCAAAATTCGTATCTATCTTAAATCTCGGTTCTTATCGATCAAATTAGGGTTGTTCAAAATACCGAAAAAACCGAAAAGCCGAACCGGAAACAAACCGGGAAAAAAGGGTTCGGTTTTCGGAACGATATATTTTACGATTTTAGTTTTCGGTATATTTCGGTACAATACTGATTTTTTTCGGTAATGTACCGAAAACTGAAATTTTCTAAAACTAGTAATACTTATGCAATAAGATAAGGTACTAGGGGTTAATTTGCAATTTTCCTAAATCTTATTATAACCCTAAATATATATTATGAGACTTTTCAATCCCTCACTCCCACTCTCAGATTCACACACACCTTCCCTTCCTCTTTTCTTCCTTCACAATCGCACGCCTTCCGCTTTGTCGATCTTCTCCCGTTCTCCGACCGTCGATCCCCAGGTATTCTAGCTTTACAATCATGCTTCTACTTCTCTTATTCTTTAATTATTCGTCTCTACAGTATATTACAATACCTGGTTTGTTTGAGAGGTATCCATAATTGGAGTATTGGGCTTCAAGTTAAAATTAGGGATTATAAACTACAAAGAAAGCAAGATACTAGGATGAAAAGGTTGTTAATGACTTTCTAAATGTTAGTATGGATTTTGGAGCAGGTTGTGATTGCTACCATGAAACATGAATGTTGAAAATTTGAAATTTATCATCTTTTTTGGTTTTTTCGGTAAAAGCCGAACCGTTACCAAAATTCTTCGGTACACTACCGAACCGAAAAAATTTTTCGGTTCGGTTTTCGGTTCACTAAAATATTGTTACCGAAAATTTCGGTTTTCGGTACGGTTTGATATACCGTTACCGAAATGAATACCCCTAGATCAAATAACTCAACATGTAAATATTCAATGACCGAACTGTTTGGTATAAGGTTTAATCCAACCACGTATATTGTTTAGTCTCTTTTGAGTCTAGATCCGATAGAACGTTTAAGGTAGGCCTGGCCAAGGGACACGACTAAGACTAGAAACGTGAGCTCCTTCGTGGCAATGATTTGGAACTAAAATTGTGCTACCAACTATTACGGTTTCAATTTTTCCAAATTTATGAAACCGAGAAGGAACAAGTGATAGACAAACTGCCGCTGTTACTAACGTTTCCAGTCGAATTAAGAACGACCGAACGTTGCTAAACCGGGTGGTGGGGTGGGATCTAATTTATGGTGACTCCGGTTCTCCAGGTATGACTTGGGACCATTGAGATCCAATAGCTTGGCCCAACCCAGATAGGCCTAACTGATCTGGCCCATCCTGGGCAGTCTCCGGTCAGCCCAGCCCAGACTTACCATCCGTACCACTGAAGAGAAATTAGACGGGGTAAAATTGTGAAATTGAGACTCTTCAATGGAGAACTAAAGGAGAAAGATGGCTTCTTCTTCTTCCTCAGCACCAAAGCACTCCCTTTTCTGCTTGAAATGGCCATGGGACACCAATCAAAACCAAAACAATCCCCAAAATACTTGTAGCAGTACCTGCACTTTGGAAGCTCCATGGGTTTTCAAGTCAATTAAGACTCTCAGCACTCTAGCCTTCACTCTGTTAAACCCTTCCATGCCACCAAATTCCCAAGCAAACCCTCTTCAGTCTAATGCCAAAATCAGCGAAAACCACCGAAAGATTTTGAGCCCTGAAGAGCAAGGAGAAGCGGAGCAGAGGGCTTTTGCTGCAGCTCTAGCGAGTGGGAAAGAGGCTACAGTTCTCGAATTTTACTCGCCAAAGTGTAGGCTTTGCAATTCTTTGCTGGGTTTTGTGTTGGAGATTGAGAAGAGGAATTCTGATTGGCTCAACATTACCATGGCTGATGCCGAGAATGACATGTGGTTGCCTGAGGTAATTTGTTCTTCATTTTGTTACTACTATTATTATGCCATTGCTTTTCATTTTTAAAGCTTACTTCTATATTTATTTGCTCAATTTCAACCTAAGTCTAGTTTGGTAAACTAATCATGGAAGTGAGGTTCTTGGTTTGTTATCCTTTAAAGCCATAACTAGATTTAAGATCATTTCTTGATTTAATTTTGTTTGCTGTTGGTAGACGTGTTTGCGCCAGTAATATCATGGACTTTGTAGATAGCTGACATTTTTTAATACTTGGGTTCTTGGTTCCTCCATCTGTGCTAGTGGCACTGAATTATGTAGCATTTGTGTCTTGTTACCCGGACCAAGACACTGGATGCATACGCAGGAGTTGGACTTTGCTATTTGTTTTTTTTTCAAAATCACTTTTTTGCCCAGCTGCCATTCCCTTGTCTGATTGTCAACTATTGGACTCAAGTATGCGAGGGGAATTCCATAGTTTGTTTGTACAGTTGCACTGACAAGGAAGAAACAGATGATCAATGTAGTCATGTCCTCCCCAAAATGTCAAATTTTATAACCGTGTTTTGAGTGGCTACTATCCTCCACAATGCCAGCCATTATACAAGTCTAGCCCTAGGTGTTGCATCATAACCTAGAACCACACCTCCATTTCACATTCTGCAACTCTACATCAAGTATGAGGTATATTTAATCTTCTTGTGCTTGTATAGTTTTTTGGAATAATGAAGAAGGGATGTGAAGAAAGCACGGTTTTTTTTCCATTCTCTGTGATATTCAAATAGTGATATTCTTTGCTACTTTAATTTGAACAATTGGGTGATTATTTTGGACTGAAGATGTAGTATAAATAATGGGTTTTTCCCCCATTCTATGTGTTGCTCGACTATTGTTAAATATTCAATGATTTCCGATATTTACGTCTAGTAGTTAGTTGCGTCTAATAGTGCAATTAGCTGGAGGGCCATATATCTCAAACTGTTTGTGGGAAATCAGCTAAATTTTTTCCTTTAATTACATGTTCACATTAAAAGCAGATTTCAAACAAATTAATTGACCTTTAATATGCCATTTAGCAGTCTCCTATACTTTCCCTCTGCACCAGGGCCCTTGCTAAGGCACTATAATGTCTTCAGCTATGCTCCTGACTTTTCAACAGCCTCTGGGTTTTTGAAAGCCTTTGTACTTGTTCCCCAGTAAAAAATGACTGTAGATTTAGCACCTGTTCAGCCAACCTCCTATATTTAGCTTCTCAATTATGTAAACATTTTACAGGAACACCCGGTGTAAAATGATGCTCACAACTCAGAAGGTTGAAGCCTTGAACCACCTTTATTTACAGTTTTACGGCATTGTATTGTGAAGTTCTTTGAAATATAAGTTGAACATTAACCCATCAAGTTATCTCTAGTTAAAGGTTGTACCCTTAACTCCTTTGGTTATTTAGTGATTTGTTTCTATCTTCGATATCCTCATTATATTTGCTTCTCTCTGCCCAATGTGTTCCTTTCTATTTCGCTTTTCCTATTATAGGTTTCTCGGTTGTCACACAATATCTGATACAGTTCGCACTCCTGTTGCAGCTACTCCACTATGACATCAAGTATGTCCCATGCTTCGTGCTCCTAGACAAGCATGGCAACGCACTTGCAAAAACTGGCGTTCCGAACAGTAGACATCATGTGATAGCTGGCGTTTCCCATCTTCTCCAAGTGAAAAATCCTCGTAAAAATAAAAAGTAGCTGTAGGAGCATTTATGCTACAATCTGACTTGTACAGGTAACACCTCTGTCCTCTACTACATTTCCATGTTCCTGGAGATCTGGAAAGTTTGTTTTCCATTAGACTTTTACTTCGTCGATGGTTGCCCTCATCTGTGAAATTATAAATTATGTAGATGTATTCTAAGCTTCATGTAAGTCGATTCATTAGCCCAATCTTCTTAAATGGAAACTGCAACTTACATATTGCAAATGTAACAAGGAGTTAAATGTGTAGTTCGTAAAAGATGAGACTGGATCACTTTTTATTCATAACCCACAAATACTAACACATAGTACTTCATATAGGAGCATACTTTACTAAATTTTCTAGCTTGACTTATTCATGACATACTTTTTTATCATTGGCAGAAAATTAACAGAAACAAGACCAAACATTTATTAAAATGATGAAAGTGACCCATAATATCTCAAACCACGAAGCTCATTATCCCCTGAATGCGCCCACATTCACCTTGACAGGCTCTTCCTTCTTGACAGTAGAAGTCACATTAGCCACAGACCGGATGATTGCTTCATTCTGCACTGCCTGCGGCTTGGGGGTTGGAACAGCAGTTTGCACGGGAACAACTGTTGACCTTCTGATGGGGTTTGAACAGGAGTAGACGTTATTAACTCCAGCACATCCTGTGCAGCAATCTCTAGATGCCATCTTCTCAGGTTTCAGATAACTTTTTTTATGCTTTGCTGTATTGTATGGAAGGAGAGAATATGATCCATGGTTTGAGACTCAGATATATATAGTTGGGAATTTGACCTTTGGGATCTTTCATTCATTGCAAGGGGAAATATATGCATGCATGAAGGATGAATATATATCTGGACTAGTTTTGGTTCCATGAATTTACTAATCCACCGAACCTTTTCGAATTACAGATTTATCTTCATGAACCTGGGGGTGTAAATGAGAAACTATTTGATATAATCTATATACGTGTCTGTGTAAGTACTATGTTGTGTGGCGATATAGTCGCCTTTCCACTTGAGATTATTAGGCATTTCGGGTAGGCATGATTTAAACATGACCAACGTGTAATTGAAACATGTGTTGAGCATGTAACGAAGCACAAGTGAATGGTAGTTGAGCCAAACATATGATTCGTCACTTGTAGTTTGTTTTCCACTGTATCCTCGAAGAAGCGGAAGTTTCATCCCTGAAACTTTGATCTTAATCATTGTAATAAGAAATAAACACAATTTAACTCTGCTAACTCTAAAATTCCACTTGTCTCCAACAAGTACCTTAGATTTATTATTCATATGCCGCATAATTCATGCTACTTTTCTCTATTGAAGCAATAATAGATGGTATATACAATAAAACCTAGCTACATTGGTTCTGAGGAAGTGTAGCGTTTGAAACTAACACGTCTAAAAGGCGCTTAAGCCTCTCGGCACCAGGGCCTGGTTTAAGCTCGGTACTATTACCAATCTCCGAGCAAGGAGGCTGGCCTGTGCACCAGCCACCTGGGGTGAATGCCCCGTTCGTTCTGTTGAGGAGCTCTTTGTCGATGTAGTCCAAGACATCCGAGTCCTTTTTGAATTTACGCGCAAAGGCAGCATCACTGGCCATCATTTGCTCTTTGTCCTTGAATGTTATTGTGTGAGGATGTTGTTGTGGGGGCTCATCCCACGAAATGTAGTGCATGTCATGGTTGAGGACTGTGGGGATGAATTCTGGAGTATTGCAGATAATAGTCTGGAAATAGCCTTCCGGAGAGGATATGAAGTTCGAGTAATACATGAGGAGCGTTCTAGGAAGATTGTCCCAGCCCCATATTATGTACTCCACAAAATTACGCGATAAGATCATCCACGCTGAACCTGCAATTGAAGGTGGCGTTTGGGTATGGTTAGACGATTTTCACCATGTGTATATCGGACACAATACCTACAAAGTAACGCCATTTTTGGTCGACTGAGTTGCCAATTAAGACAGTGATCTTTACAGTGAAACAGTAATCTAGTGTACTAGATCAAACATGAAACAGGCAAGTTCAGAACATTTTGATGTTCAAACTAGTCCACAATCACTTCTGATAAATTGAATTTGTCAATGATAAAGTGAACATTTTTAGTGTTAATGAATCAAGATAAGACACTTTACGTATCATCAAACCAAGTCATAATATCAGTGGAATTATCCAAGGGATGGACAGAATGACTGTCAAGGACAGAAAGAATAATTGTACAAGGGCGGACCCAGAATTTCTTTTACCCGAACTAATTTGAAAGTATACATAATACGTGAACTAAATCGAAAATGTTCCCTCAGAAAATATGTATCGGATGACTTTATCCAGGTTAAGCGCACATGAACTTACCAGTAAACAATTTGAATGCCGTTGGCAAGTTTCTGTTCGGTGTAACCCAGAATACGTCCGATTTGTTATTCTGATAGAGTCCAGGATCTACAATCAATGGCATTGCTCTCACTTGTCTGAATAACACACCAAGTAAGATCAATCAGCAAGATCATTTCAATACACTGATAATACTTGCTGTAATAAAGAGGGAGCTTACTCTTTCCAGTCTAATTGGCTAGTGTGCTCAATAAAATTGTAATCCCTATTCAAACTGGTAAATGTTTCAAGAAGATCTGCAAGAACAAAAACTAGTCAGCTGAAGATTCTACCAGAAATGAAGAACATGATTGATATCACTCACCATCCTGAGTGACCAACGGATAATCGGAAGCGCTAAGATTGATAAACCAATCCCAATCCTTAAATCTCCTGAGAAGAATAGCACAGGCATGAAGAGTATTTGAAACCATGGTAGGCCCTCTGTAAGTGACCATATTGGCTTTGGTATTAACAACCACATTGCCAATCTTGGCGAAAAGAGGGTGCTTCTCCACACGAGACGCGAGCTCCCACCTCTCATCAACCGGGGACTCCAGGTCCAGATGAAGAATGTAGTAGTTCCACGGATGGTAAAGCGATAAGAGAGTCCTCCATAGTTTGTCCAATTCACCAACCGTTCCAGATATCAAATATGCAAACTTAGGAATGGAGTGGTCCGGGAGAGAGGCTGTTTGATCGGCAACAACCAAGCTGGTTTGGTTGGTTGCATGACGAAACGATGAAGAAAGTATGGGGACGATGGAATCAATCTTGTATAAGGATGACACAGGTCCCCTGTTTGATGAGGCTGCAACAAGGAAAATGCATACTAGTGAGGCTATTAGAACTACAGGGAAGAAGAACACCCACTTCTTATTCTCCATGTTCATCATTGATAAACCTTACAATTAACTAGTTATATGTGTATTACTTTTCAGCTTTTCTCTGATCTGATTTCAACCAAAAAAGGAAAAGAAAATGTCTGGGCCAATGGAAATACAATGCCATAATATAATCCATTTACTTTTACGTAGTGGTTGAATATTTTGTACAAGAAATATTATAATAGTTGAATATTTTGTACGGAGTTTATATAATTATATAGCACATGGAAGTCCCCTCTTGTCCGACAATAAGAAATTAAGAAATTCAGCTTCAAAAGAATCGGAACGGCCAACATCAAAACTAGGGTCTGTTAGACCATGGTCGAATTTTCTCAAAACTAGGGGTCATCATCAATACTATAAATCTAAACATGTTTAAGGTATTCTCCTCCACTGATGTAAATTTTATCGGATAATTAATATAAATGAATATATTATACACATTTACAAGTTCAAGTTTTGACGCCAGAGCTTTTGATTGAGAGTTCAATCGGTTGCGTTAGTACTTTTTATAAGCTTATGTACGTAGTATAGTATGAGGGAAGTGTGGGAGTCGGTACTTTTTACCGGGTTGTGCCTTGGACAAGTCGAAATATATTCGAAGTGATTATAGATCTACATCACCACGGCACCCCCCCCTCTAACTCTAAAAGAATATATAATACTATGTTCTAGATACTTTACACCTATTAATTTCAATTTTTTACAATTTTCATATAATTAATCATCATGGGTAACTTTCAAGAAATTTTTTCTTAGTTATGATATATGTGCACTAACATAAAATGTAGTATATGTTTAAAACAAGAGAGTATTATATCACCCTATTATCTCAGTTAATATGAATTCATTTTGGGAGAACCTAAAAAGCAAAATCATATACTGTATAGTGGTTGCTAGCTCTGCACTGAGGTTGCAGCTAATAAATGGTTTACATAAGGCGGTCTTTGGGGGGGGGGGGTGCGAAACTTAAAACTATCGATGAAATTATCTATAAAAAATTTATTTTTTAAAATTTAAGAGGTCAAGCGTCCCACTATGCTACCTCTTGGCTCCGTCGCTGGCTCAATGTTCATCCCTTGCCATGCAAAAGGTGGTGAGCACTTGGAGGGTCGATGGTAATTTGTTTGCATGAATAATTGTTCTAACTGCAGCTGTCAAACATCGCTAACATATGAAAACAAAATTGACATGTGTGACAATTTATACAAGGTCTTCTGAAATAACCCAATTACATACAAACTATTGGAACCTGGGCTAAGTTCATAGTGGATAATATTGAATCAATGGGTGAGATAGTATATGACTCACTCTCCACACGGGTTTTGAGTTAACAGTTTTACAAACAAGCGATTATTAATTATTCTATATTATAGTTTTAACTTTTTTGAAGTATTTACATACTTTAAAAGTTATAATTTAAATATGCTTTTCTTATATATTTTTTTTGCCCGTTTTCTATCTAATACTAAAGACTTTCATGCTTTACATTCACTTTACATCAAGTAAAATCCCGGATATATATATGGTAGCTTAAGAAGAATGTAATTATTAGCCGTTGAAATACTGTGAAGGCTTAAACTACCTTTACGACAGAAATACTCATCCTCTTTACTTGTCTACTCTCGTAATTAAAGGGATTTTGGAGTTGCAGATATGGGTAAGTTGATAGTTGTAGTATAATTCAATTGTCAAGAAAACAACTAATTTACTATTTGACCTTCAATTAATCTTTGAACCAAATTATTTTGAGTAAGTATTTGTGTATTTATAAATGTAACTACTAAAATAGAAGTTTTTAACCAGGTTTTTTCGATTATACCGTTTGTCAAAAAAGCACTTATTTTTGCTAAAACATCCGTGTTATATTATGCATACACATAAAAAATTGTTCACCCATAAAGCATTATTGGCATTGTTATACTTACACTTAAAAACATTATTAGATGGAAAAGTATTTCATAAAATTACGTTATGAAAGTTGAAATGTAATCGTAAACTATCACTAACTGTAATTACTTGTACACGAAATCTTGGAAGGGACGTTGGAGAACATGTGAGACCAACTCGTGTACTTAAATATAAGCATATGAGTGAGGGTTTTATGTCATTTTATATGTGTTTATATAATACTGATATTCTTAATAAATACTACGTGTCTAGCTGTTTGGCGTGGAGTTAGATAAGACTATTCATTCTTTAAAATTGGTATTTGGCATGCAATTTTAACAATAATCATTTAGTTCACTTCCAACTTCACTAACCATCTATCTTTCTCTTTCTACCCTACTCTTTCCCTCTCTCTTTACTTTTACAATTAAACGAACAAATTTAAACCGATCAAACAACATTAAAACCAATCTAAGAATCTTTTTTAAAAAATCAAACCCATCACTTCTCTCTTACACACTTCACTTCTTTCTACCCATCATATATAACAACCCTATACCATATAAAATTTTAACTATCCCAAAGACCATTTTTTATAACTCACATTTTATGCAGTTACTACTTCTCAGTAAGTTTTTTCCTTAACTCAAATTTTCAAGTATATGCTCCTTCCGGTCTTTTAGAAGCTTCCTAAGGAGACTTTTTTTTTCCGAACTTTGACCGTAAATTACTCGCAAACTACACGACAAAAAAACATAATAAAATTATATTATGAAAATAAATCAAGTATATTTTACTAACAAAACTTTATTTTATATTTTTGACGTGTAATTTGCGAGTAATTTACGGTCAAAATTAGAAAAAAAATAAATCTCCTTAGAAAGTTTGTAAAAGACCGGAGGTAGTACTAAACATGCACTGTAATTTTTATGGCGACACCTAGAATGTTCGTCGGTTCATTTTAATTTTACTATCCACCCAGTTCACATGAAAAAGTTACTCTTACTTAAAAATTAATGTTCGTCGGTTCATTTTAATTTTACTATCCACCCCGTTCACATGAAAAAGTTATTCTTACTTAAAAGTTAATATAAGGATGGAGTGAGGGAGTAGTACTAATAAATTAAAGTTTAGCAAATTGATTAAAAGAGTACTTCACATTTTTGCTTCTACACCTTTCCGTCAAACCCACCACTAATTCAACGTTATCATTTCCTTGGTCCATACTTGATACTTGTCTACTACCCTAAGTCACATATAGAAAACGCCTTTTGAGAGTTAAAAACGTTATTAATTTAATACTTGTAGAATTCTTAATGAACTCTATAAGATGAACTAATTCACACAGTGTGAAATTAACATTTTATTTAAAAATTACAACCAGCACTCTAAAAATAAGTTTCCGTTGAAAATCAAACTATATACCAAATTAAACGGATAATTAATTAATTAATCACATATGGCTTGCCTGCTCGTGGTCTATGGCGCTTGATCTGTTTTGCATTACCATTTAACTAAGTTAATTCAAAAGATAAGTAAGATTAATGTATCTTGAAACTAAATCCAAGACTCCTTAGTGTAGGGATTTTAAAAGATACACAGACTGAAAAATCGGGTCGATTCGGAGTGCTAATGCGAAATCATACATGAGGGTGTCGGTCGCGCAAAACACACACAATTCCAGCCGTGCTAAAGACACATAAATTCGGGATCTAACATGTCATAAGTTCAAAATTCTCCTTTTCCATTTTCTTTTTTGGAAATCTGTCCAAATATCACCCAATAGTCACATCTCCGACCAACACCATCTATTTACTATGGAAGTCCTCCAGGAAAGCTTGAGTGAAGCTCCCATGAAACCGATCAGATCTAATTAATTGGAACATGGATTTGATTTTTCTGAAAACTGAAATATCGGTATCACTTATTAGTTATTGCGCCAAACATTTGAGTATGAGTATGTTGTTAATTTTTCTCATATCCAGAAACTCATTATTTTTAGAAATTCCCAATATTTTGCTTGAAGACCTGGGCATGTGCGGTTTTTTCAATGTAAGATGACATGCAACTAATATATAAGTAATATAAACAATACTCCATTTTGTAGAAATTTGCCCACTTTCTACGAGATTCAAGTACCCCTATATACCTCCTTCTTCCTTCCATGATTCCCTATGAAAATTTGATATTTTGTAATTTTTTTAAAATCCAAAAATCAATTCATTCAAATTGAAATAGCATAAGAAATAATCGAATACGATACGTTGATTTAAATTAAGCTCAAGCCAGTCCACAACTCCATAATTTTTGCCTAATTTTCCAAAACTATTAATCCAAATCCAAACTTGCGCATGGGTATAGCGCATGTCTGAGTTTATATATTTTTATAACAGAATCAATTGGAGCAAAATTGAAGATTAGGCGAGGATCAGAGATGTTGTCCCTTGTTTGTTTCCCTTGTGGAATATTTATATAGGCTACTTTATGGCCATTTGGAAAATTAGTAGTGATTAGGTAGCTGAAAATCTAGCTGGTTTTACATGTAGGTGTTTAGCAAATTAGCTGAAAAGCTAGCTGGTATTTTGTAAAATGACATAAAAGGGCAATACTCTTATTTTTCTTGTCTTTAACCTTTCTTATCGTATTATTAGTCTATAGTTTTTTAAATAATAATATGTCATATTTTGTCCAATAATTATTATATATATTTAATGTACTTTACATCGCCACTTTAATAACATCATCAAAATTATCAGAAGTTGAAAGAAATAACCGTTGAGCATTTTAACTTAGTAATGAAAAAAATCAGTATTCGATGTGTACTACATGTGCATTTTAAAGAGGTGCGGATACATTAATCCTTATGCTAGTTGCAAAAAAGTACACAAAATGTATAACAAAGGATCCAACAATATAAAATATAAGTTGAGAATTCTAATGACATTCCGGTTTACAAAAAGAAAACGTAACTAAGCTAGATCATCACTTCCCCATATCAAAGCTGCAATGCTGTCACGGATTATATTCATCTCAATAGATGTTTCTCTTGAATTTCCATGGTTGGTAGCACTAGCAGTGTCAGGGAGTTTTTCAAAGGGTATATAATCTGGATGACTCTCAAGTACATTAAATATTAGATATAGGTTAGTATAGGTTAGGGATATTTTCTTTATTCTATTTTAGGTTAATATAGGTTAGGGATATTTTCGGAATGAAAAAGATAAGAAGCTCCTTCTTTTTTAAAAAAAAAGCTACATTGACTAGCTTCTTTTTCCAGCTAGCTGGTTAAAGAAGCTGCGCGTTCACGTAACGAGCTTTTTATTAGTCAATGGTAAAAAAAAGCTCATGGAGCTGGAAAGCTAGTGGTAAACAGAGCCATAGTCTCTAACTTTGAGGAATTGACTAATTAACTTATTCCATGGAATAGAGAAGAGTATGCCACATGTTCGAATTCCATACTAATTTTTTTTTTTAAATACTACTACATTATATTAAACTAGGCAAAATAGTTACAACGGTTTTGGTCCTGTTTAGGAACTAAACGAGGACTCAAGGTTTTCCGATCATTGTTTAAGTGCATATTTAACCAAACTGGACTTATGTCCCAAATTAACATACTAGGTCTAAAAGGGAGTTCAACATTCAAAACATGATCTTTGTTTCCACTTCCAACTTTCGACAAAAGATCCGCTATGCTATTGCATTCACGGTAGACAAAAGAGATTCGAGCATTCACTTGTTGTAGGCCCTTCCTAATGTTCTTCACGAGATGTCGATGCTGCCATGAAGGATCCTTCTTCCTACAAACACAATTGTAGACATAGGACGAATCAGTTTGAAAATCAACAAAACTTAAATCTAGGCTAATAGCAAAGTTAACCACATGATAAAGAGCTTTGAGTTCAGCTACATTATTGTCCGTAATTCCAATATAACTAGTAGCAGCTCTGACAAACTCAGCCTTATTGTTTCTTATTACTATTCCCACCCCAGCATGTCCAGGATTTTCTAAAGCAGAGCCATCCACATTAATGGTGTAATTAAACTTTTCATCCATGGACCATTTAAACCAAATGATCTTCTTTTCTAGTTTGCAAACTGGAAAATCAATATACTAAGTCCTTCCTGAAGCTATTCAACTGAAGTCTCATAGATATATTATCAACACTTTCATTTTTAAAAATAAAAGCATTTCTTCTCTGCCAAATGATCCAAGCCATCAGAACAAGATTAATTTGCCCAGGAGAGTTCATATATATTAAGTCTAAACAAAGCATCATTTAGCCCACCAAAACAGTTATTCCAAGATGCAGGTTTACAAATCATTCTTAGATCATCAAAAACTCTGCATCTTTGAAATAAATGATCAAAATTTTCATCTTCCATATTACAAAGCCTACAAATTGAACTACTGATTATACCATGCTTAAATAATCTATCAGTGGTAGGCAGTTTACAATGAGTAGCATTCCATAAGAAAATTTTAATTCTTGGGAAAACATTTATATTCCAAATCCTATTCCATGGCCAGTTAGGATGATTATTATTTCTATCAATTAACACATTGTAGGCAGACTTTATACTAAACAAACTAGAACTGTTATAAGGCCAAATCATCACATCTTCAGTTTGCTCACTATCAATATGGTTAGCAACAATTCTCATGACTAACTCAGGAGATAGAACTTCATTTAGTTTACTCAAGTTCCAACTATCTCCACTAATATAATCACTAACAGTTTCATTAGTGTCCACTTGATGATCAACAAAATCAATTAATCTTATTCCTTGAAGCCAGGCATCTTTCCAGAAATTTATTTTAGTGCCATTCCCAACCTTCCAAGCAATCAAATGATAAAACAGATCTTTTAACTTAATCAAAATTTTTCAAAGTATACTATCAGTTGGTTTAGCATAAGCATTCCATAAATTAGTGTTAGGATAATACTTAAGCTTGTAGGTTTGAGCCCAAAGTGAATGAGAATTAAACTCCAGTTTCCATAAAAGCTTTAAGAGATAAACATCATTAAGAATTCTCAAATTACTTACTCCTAGACCACCACTTCTCTTAGGTAAACAAACAGTAGACCAAGCAATTAATTCTAGACTTTCTTTTTCCATCTTAAAAATGGTTCCACAAGAAGTTTTTATTGATTCTATCCACATGCTCAATGCAACTTAAAGGTATCTTAGTAAAAGACATAGCATAAGCTGGGATAGAATTAGAAATAGACTGAATAAGAACAGATCTTCCAGCATAAGTAAGAAACTTACTATACCAAACATTTATCTTTTTATTAATTCTGTCAATAATATGATTAAAAAAAAAAAGATCAGCTTTTTTGTTTCCTAACAGAAAGGACATTCCTAAATATTTATCTTTCCTATTATTTGGAATAACCCCTAAAGAGCCAGTAATACTTTGCTTAAGTTTCACAAGAGAGTTAGGAGAAAATAAAATCCTGGATTTATTCCAACAAACATTCTGTCCGGCAGCTGAAATACTGTGAAGGCTTAAACTACCTTTACGACAGAAATACTCATCCTCTTTACTTGTCTACTCTCGTAATTAAAGGGATTTTGGAGTTGCAGATATGGGTAAGTTGATAGTTGTAGTATAATTCAATTGTCAAGAAAACAACTAATTTACTATTTGACCTTCAATTAATCTTTGAACCAAATTATTTTGAGTAAGTTTTTGTGTATTTATAAAGGTAACTACTAAAATAGAAGTTTTTAACCAGGTTTTTTCGATTATACCGTTTGTCAAAAAAGCACTTATTTTTGCTAAAACATCCGTGTTATATTATGCATACACATAAAAAATTGTTCACCCATAAAAGCATTATTGGCATTGTTATACTTACACTTAAAAACATTATTAGATGGAAAAGTATTTCATAAAATTACGTTATGAAAGTTGAAATGTAATCGTAAACTATCACTAACTGTAATTACTTGTACACGAAATCTTGGAAGGGACGTTGGAGAACATGTGAGACCAACTCGTGTACTTAAATATAAGCATATGAGTGAGGGTTTTATGTCATTTTATATGTGTTTATATAATACTGATATTCTTAATAAATACTACGTGTCTAGCTGTTTGGCGTGGAGTTAGATAAGACTATTCATTCTTTAAAATTGGTATTTGGCATGCAATTTTAACAATAATCATTTAGTTCACTTCCAACTTCACTAACCATCTATCTTTCTCTTTCTACCCTACTCTTTCCCTCTCTCTTTACTTTTACAATTAAACGAACAAATTTAAACCGATCAAACAACATTAAAACCAATCTAAGAATCTTTTTTAAAAAATCAAACCCATCACTTCTCTCTTACACACTTCACTTCTTTCTACCCATCATATATAACAACCCTATACCATATAAAATTTTAACTATCCTAAAGACCATTTTTTATAACTCACATTTTATGCAGTTACTACTTCTCAGTAAGTTTTTTCCTTAACTCAATTTTTCAAGTATATGCTCCTTCCGGTCTTTTAGAAGCTTCCTAAGGAGACTTTTTTTCCCGAACTTTGACCGTAAATTACTCGCAAACTACACGACAAAAAAACATAATAAAATTATATTATGAAAATAAATCAAGTATATTTTACTAACAAAACTTTATTTTATATTTTTGACGTGTAATTTGCGAGTAATTTACGGTCAAAATTAGAAAAAAAATAAATCTCCTTAGAAAGTTTGTAAAAGACCGGAGGTAGTACTAAACATGCACTGTAATTTTTATGGCAACACCTAGAATGTTCGTCGGTTCATTTTAATTTTACTATCCACCCAGTTCACATGAAAAAGTTACTCTTACTTAAAAATTAATGTTCGTCGGTTCATTTTAATTTTACTATCCACCCCGTTCACATGAAAAAGTTATTCTTACTTAAAAGTTAATATAAGGATGGAGTGAGGGAGTAGTACTAATAAATTAAAGTTTAGCAAATTGATTAAAAGAGTACTTCACATTTTTGCTTCTACACCTTTCCGTCAAACCCACCACTAATTCAACGTTATCATTTCCTTGGTCCATACTTGATACTTGTCTACCCTAAGTCACATATAGAAAACGCCTTTTGAGAGTTAAAAACGTTATTAATTTAATACTTGTAAAATTCTTAATGAACTCTATAAGATGAACTAATTCACACAGTGTGAAATTAACATTTTATTTAAAAATTACAACCAGCACTCTAAAAATAAGTTTCCGTTGAAAATCAAACTATATACCAAATTAAACGGATAATTAATTAATTAATCACATATGGCTTGCCTGCTCGTGGTCTATGGCGCTTGATCTGTTTTGCATTACCATTTAACTAAGTTAATTCAAAAGATAAGTAAGATTAATGTATCTTGAAACTAAATCCAAGACTCCTTAGTGTAGGGATTTTAAAAGATACACAGACTGAAAAATCGGGTCGATTCGGAGTGCTAATGCGAAATCATACATGAGGGTGTCGGTCGCGCAAAACACACACAATTCCAGCCGTGCTAAAGACACATAAATTCGGGATCTAACATGTCATAAGTTCAAAATTCTCCTTTTCCATTTTCTTTTTTGGAAATCTGTCCAAATATCACCCAATAGTCACATCTCCGACCAACACCATCTATTTACTATGGAAGTCCTCCAGGAAAGCTTGAGTGAAGCTCCCATGAAACCGATCAGATCTAATTAATTGGAACATGGATTTGATTTTTCTGAAAACTGAAATATCGGTATCACTTATTAGTTATTGCGCCAAACATTTGAGTATGAGTATGTTGTTAATTTTTCTCATATCCAGAAACTCATTATTTTTAGAAATTCCCAATATTTTGCTTGAAGACCTGGGCATGTGCGGTTTTTTCAATGTAAGATGACATGCAACTAATATATAAGTAATATAAACAATACTCCATTTTGTAGAAATTTGCCCACTTTCTACGAGATTCAAGTACCCCTATATACCTCCTTCTTCCTTCCATGATTCCCTATGAAAATTTGATATTTTGTAATTTTTTTAAAATCCAAAAATCAATTCATTCAAATTGAAATAGCATAAGAAATAATCGAATACGATACGTTGATTTAAATTAAGCTCAAGCCAGTCCACAACTCCATAATTTTTGCCTAATTTTCCAAAACTATTAATCCAAATCCAAACTTGCGCATGGGTATAGCGCATGTCTGAGTTTATATATTTTTATAACAGAATCAATTGGAGCAAAATTGAAGATTAGGCGAGGATCAGAGATGTTGTCCCTTGTTTGTTTCCCTTGTGGAATATTTATATAGGCTGCATTTTAAGCCCATTTGGAAAATTTAGTAGTTAGGTAGTGAAAATCTGGTTTTACATGTAGGTGTTTAGCAAATTAAATTTGAAAAATTGGGTATTTTAAAAATGACATAAAAGGGCAATACTCTTATTTTTCTTGTCTTTAACCTTTCTTATCGTATTATTAGTCTATAGTTTTTTAAATAATAATATGTCATATTTTGTCCAATAATTATTATATATATTTAATGTACTTTACATCGCCACTTTAATAACATCATCAAAATTATCAGAAGTTGAAAGAAATAACCGTTGAGCATTTTAACTTAGTAATGAAAAAAATCAGTATTCGATGTGTACTACATGTGCATTTTAAAGAGGTGCGGATACATTAATCCTTATGCTAGTTGCAAAAAAGTACACAAAATGTATAACAAAGGATCCAACAATATAAAATATAAGTTGAGAATTCTAATGACATTCCGGTTTACAAAAAGAAAACGTAACTAAGCTAGATCATCACTTCCCCATATCAAAGCTGCAATGCTGTCACGGATTATATTCATCTCAATAGATGTTTCTCTTGAATTTCCATGGTTGGTAGCACTAGCGATTGTGGGGAGTTTTTCAAAGGGTATATAATCTGGATGACTCTCAAGTACATTAAATATTAGATATAGGTTAGTATAGGTTAGGGATATTTTCTTTATTCTATTTTAGGTTAATATAGGTTAGGGATATTTTCGGAATGAAAAAGATAAAAAGCTACTCCTTTAAAAAAAGCTACATTGACTAGCTTCTTTTTCCAGCTAGCTGGTTAAAGAAGCTGCGCGTTCATGTAACGAGCTTTTTATTAGTTAATGGTAAAAAAAAGCTCATAGAGCTGGAAAGCTAGTGGTAAACAGAGCCATAGTCTCTAACTTTGAGGAATTGACTAATTAACTTATTCCATGGAATAGAGAAGAGTATGCCACATGTTCGAATTCCATACTAATTTTTTTTTTTAAATACTACTACATTATATTAAACTAGGCAAAATAGTTACAACGGTTTTGGTCCTGTTTAGGAACTAAACGAGGACTCAAGGTTTTCCGATCATTGTTTAAGTGCATATTTAACCAAACTGGACTTATGTCCCAAATTAACATACTAGGTCTAAAAGGGAGTTCAACATTCAAAACATGATCTTTGTTTCCACTTCCAACTTTCGACAAAAGATCCGCTATGCTATTGCATTCACGGTAGACAAAAGAGATTCGAGCATTCACTTGTTGTAGGCCCTTCCTAATGTTCTTCACGAGATGTCGATGCTGCCATGAAGGATCCTTCTTCCTACAAACACAATTGTAGACATAGGACGAATCAGTTTGAAAATCAACAAAACTTAAATCTAGGCTAATAGCAAAGTTAACCACATGATAAAGAGCTTTGAGTTCAGCTACATTATTGTCCGTAATTCCAATATAACTAGTAGCAGCTCTGACAAACTCAGCCTTATTGTTTCTTATTACTATTCCCACCCCAGCATGTCCAGGATTTTCTAAAGCAGAGCCATCCACATTAATGGTGTAATTAAACTTTTCATCCATGGACCATTTAAACCAAATGATCTTCTTTTCTAGTTTGCAAACTGGAAAATCAATATACTAAGTCCTTCCTGAAGCTATTCAACTGAAGTCTCATAGATATATTATCAACACTTTCATTTTTAAAAATAAAAGCATTTCTTCTCTGCCAAATGATCCAAGCCATCAGAACAAGATTAATTTGCCCAGGAGAGTTCATATATATTAAGTCTAAACAAAGCATCATTTAGCCCACCAAAACAGTTATTCCAAGATGCAGGTTTACAAATCATTCTTAGATCATCAAAAACTCTGCATCTTTGAAATAAATGATCAAAATTTTCATCTTCCATATTACAAAGCCTACAAATTGAACTACTGATTATACCATGCTTAAATAATCTATCAGTGGTAGGCAGTTTACAATGAGTAGCATTCCATAAGAAAATTTTAATTCTTGGGAAAACATTTATATTCCAAATCCTATTCCATGGCCAGTTAGGATGATTATTATTTCTATCAATTAACACATTGTAGGCAGACTTTATACTAAACAAACTAGAAGCATTATAAGGCCAAATCATCACATCTTGATTTGCTCACTATCAATATGGTTAGCAACAATTCTCATGACTAACTCAGAGATAGAACTTCATTTAGTTTACTCAAGTTCCAACTATCTCCACTAATATAATCACTAACGATTTCATTAGTGTCCACTTGATGATCAACAAAATCAATTAATCTTATTCCTTGAAGCCAGGCATCTTTCCAGAAATTTATTTTAGTGCCATTCCCAACCTTCCAAGCAATCAAATGATAAAACAGATCTTTTAACTTAATCAAAATTTTCCAAAGTATACTATCAGTTGGTTTAGCATAAGCATTCCATAAATTAGTGTTAGGATAATACTTAAGCTTGTAGGTTTGAGCCCAAAGTGAATGAGAATTAAACTCCAGTTTCCATAAAAGCTTTAAGAGATAAACATCATTAAGA
Organism: Plantago major; assembly: GCA_026545765.1. Taxonomy (NCBI): domain Eukaryota; kingdom Viridiplantae; phylum Streptophyta; class Magnoliopsida; order Lamiales; family Plantaginaceae; genus Plantago; species Plantago major. Next base: position 33,324,230 of record CM048839.1, read on the forward strand.
ATTCTCAAATTACTTACTCCTAGACCACCACTTCTCTTAGGTAAACAAACAGTAGACCAAGCAATTAATTCTAGACTTTCTTTTTCCATCTTAAAAATGGTTCCACAAGAAGTTTTTATTGATTCTATCCACATGCTCAATGCAACTTAAAGGTATCTTAGTAAAAGACATAGCATAAGCTGGGATAGAATTAGAAATAGACTGAATAAGAACAGATCTTCCAGCATAAGTAAGAAACTTACTATACCAAACATTTATCTTTTTATTAATTCTGTCAATAATATGATAAAAAAAAAAGATCAGCTTTTTTGTGACCTAACAGAAAGGGCATTCCTAAATATTTATCCTTCCTATTATTTGGAATAACCCCTAAAGAGCCAGTAATACTTTGCTTAAGATTCACAAGAGAGTTAGGAGAAAATAAAATCCTGGATTTATTCCAACAAACATTCTGTCCAGCAGCTTTGGAATACCAACTAAAATATTTCTTTAAGTTATTCACGGACATAACATTAGCTTTATAGAAAGTAATACAATCATCAGCAAAGCACAATATGAGAACAGGAGGATTATTAAATCCAGGCTTCAAAAGATTAAAATTTCCCAGACTAGCTTCTTTAATCAAAAGGTAAACAAATAAATCATGACAGAGAATAAAAAGAAAAGGGGATAAAGGATCCCCTTGTCTTAATCCTTTAGTAGGAAACCAATTTTTAGAAATCTCATCATTAACCTTGACTCTAAAGGAAGTTGAAGATAAGCAACTATAAATAATCTTAATGAGCCAAGGATTGAAGTTATACTTTTTAAGAGCAAGGGGGAGAAAATCCCATTCAATACGATCATAAGCTTTCTCTATATCTACTTTTAAAGCAAGGTAATATTGTTTAGATTTTCTTTTTCTATTCATAGTATGTAACATTTCATGAGCAAGCATAAAGCTATCAGAGATTTGCCTTCCAGGAACAAAGCCATTTTGATAAGGGGAAACTAATTTATCCATGAAAGGTCTTAGTCTAGAAGTAATTATTTTTGAAATTATCTTATAACTCACATTGCAAAGGCTTATAGGCCTGTAATTAGCAGTTTTCTAAGGTTTATCAATTTTAGGAATCAGCACAATAAGAGTAGAATTAATTCCCTCAGGCATAATTCCAGTAGCAAAAAAATCCTTAACCATTTGACAGATTTGGGGACCAACCATATCCCAATAAGAGTGGTAAAAACTTGCATTTAGGCCATCAGGTCCTAGAGCTTTATCTACTCCAATGGACTTGACAGCTTGCCAAATTTCCTCATCTAAGACAGGTTGCATCAAAATATCATTATCATGTAAAGTAAGCTCATGAGTCATGATATCATTAAACTTACTAATGTCAGGACAAATACTTTGACTCTGGTTTTTGAAAAAATTGAAGAAAGTATTACACATTTCTTTAGAGGCAGTAGTCCATCTCCTACTAGGATCTTTAATCCCATGTATAAAATTATTGCACTTTTGATGTGAAGCCATATATTGCATGAAAAAATCTAGAATTAGAATCACCATACTTAACATAATTTCTCTTGGTTCTTTGAGCCCAAAATAAAGATTTTTGTAACATAATATCATTAATTTTCTTCCTTAAATCCATTTCAATAGGACCAAAAACAGAGGGATTAGATGGAACAAGATTTTCAATCTTTCTTAAATCCAAATTTAAAGCACGCAGTTCCTTGTTAAGATCATGAAAATGTTGAATAGGCTAGGTTTTTTAATATTTCCTTCTAAATCAATTTTTCGCACTAAAGTTTTGATTTTTCCAGAAAACCAATAAATTTTCCCTGAAAATAGCATTAGCTCCCCAGTAGTTTTCATACCTAAACAAAGTTTTCTTAACTCTATACTCATCACAAGTATCAATCAATAAAGTCCTATGATCAGAAGTATAATAAGGTAAATTTCTTACAACAGTTTTAGGAAAATTGTTAATCCAATCAAGGTTCCCACATGCACGATCTAACCTAACAGTCATTTAATTACCAGTAAAAGAGTGATTACACCAAGTATAATTAGGACCACAATATCCTAAATCAAACACACCACAGTCAGACAAGCAGGACGCAAAATCATGCATACGGCGAATTTTAGGTAATCTACCCCCCAATTTTTCATTAGGAGATAAAACCGCATTAAAATCCCCTGCAATTAACCAAGGTCCAACAACTTTACTACTAAAATTCCTCAAATTAGACCATACCTGATTTTGGAGACTGGGGTTTGGGTAATTATAAACAGCACTTAGAGTGATTGGAAGATCGCCTGCCTTGGAGTCACCAATCTCATGTGCACAATACGGTCCGTTGCCTCATGGATCATCACATCTACATTTGCTGCATCCCACATAATCTACATCTCACCCACCTGAGGAGCATGGATTGTTAGAGTATAGATAATCCGATTGGGATATCCTAGTGTAGGAACCACACGCGATGCTCGAGCATAACACATCCTAGTGTCCACTATAATAGTGACAAGTGGCCTATGTTGTTGTATGATAGCTCTCAGAGCTGCATGAAGCTGAGGCCTACCGCCCCCTGACATTCCATATAAGTATCCTCGTCATCATCGGATTTATAATTTGATCCCAAACTACTTGTGCTTCTTCTTCCAGTGGACCCCCGTTGGCATTTCCCACAGGTATCGGCATCACTGATGGAAGATCTTCGTTTGCCCATGGTTGTACTGACAGAAGATGGCGCAACTCCCATCCAGTCGATAGATGAGTCGTCGAACTGTAGTACCTCACTGAGACGGCATCCAAACTGCTCTGTAGCTGAAAGATTGTGGGTAGAAGGTAGAACGGCTGAATTCGAAACAGGTTCGTTTCCATATTCAGAAGACTGTTGTTCGCTTGCCTGTCGTTTTGTGTTGCTATCCTCATCGCATCCGTCATTACCCCTTCCTGAAACCTGGCTTGATTCCTTTGCTGATTCCTTAATCCCTGAGCTGAAGATGAATTCTCTGTCCTGTTCACAGGACGCCACTGCATGTGTCCATTCGCCTGAGAACCTCTTCCTCCAGTCTGTCTCCTTATCATAACTCCATTCGCTCTGCTCCGATTTCCCCCATTCTGGCCATTCTGACTGATTTGCTGATCAATTGTCTCTGTCACAACCTGATTCATTTCTGCAGTCTGATTCTGTGAGCTTTCCCCCGTGTAATATGTCCTCCTCTGATTCAGTGTCTCAACTCTTGCCCTTCTGAAGAGAATTTCCCGATTCAATCTGGTTGGAGGTAGAGGAACTAATCTTGGACTTTCCCTTGCTTTGTTCCTCTAATTTTCCACTGCTTCTCTTATCACAGCCCTTGAAAAGTTCTCCCAAGTGTTGATCGGAACTGGCATGGTCCCTATCTGGATAAACTCCTCTACATGCATTGTTTGTCCATAGTTTTGTGATTGAAACGGCACTGGAGGAGATGGTGGTGGTGAAAGAACTGGCTCCAGATTGATTTGTGTTGTCAGATCCAAAGTCACTCGGTTTTGAGACTGGCTTGCTAACTCCATCTGAGTTTGTGTTGAGGTTACCATCTGCGTGCTCTGAACTGGAATTTGTGTTTCTGGCTGCATTTCCTGGAATTGTTCTAGCACAATTCTCTGACTCTCCATTGATGAAATTGGAACTCCTGGCATTCTGAGATTTTTGGTTGAGTGTTGAAGGATTTTTCATACAAAGTTAGTTTATGAGATTTGTACGTACGTATTAATTTTAAGTTGCGTGTGAACCTGTCACTATAGCAGCGTTTGACGACATATATATGTGGTTAGTAGGCTATTACGTAATCTGAAATGTACATTGTGTATTTGAACGTAATTAGAACCTTAGTGTAATCCAACTTAAATTTATGTGTAGAAACCATAATATTTAAAATGTACACGATGGAAAAGCTGAAAGCCTGAAACCAATGCAAAACGACACTAACTATCATGTCCTAATTATGGAAGATCATAGAACAAAGTGTAAGAACATGTTAATTAAGCCATATATATTCATCCTTCAAACTTAACAATAGGCTTTGAACTTTTACTTGGAGCTATAGTGACTTGGACTTTGAACTTGACTTTAACTCGACACTAGCTCACTTGACCACATAGTGGCTCCTATCGCAGTCCATTGTATCCTTTCAAATCTTTCCTCACAAGGTCACTAACTGCATGCATCCCTAGCTAGTCATTTGTAAGGTTAAAGAATCACCAACTTCAAGTCTAACCATTCATGGCACCCTTAGACTGGGACATTACTTGCAAAGTCTAAACCATTATCACACTACTTAAGGTAGTTGCCCGACGATCCCATATGATCGTTTAAGTTTTCTTATCATGGCGTCTGAAGAATGATATATATGTGAGTCATGCAAGGTGACGATTTTCGGGACAATCTCATTCATCAATCTCATATATATACAAGTGTGTATAGCTAGCTACCAATAAGAAATCCTAATCAAAATATACTTCTAATTACCAAAAGAACCCTAAACATATTCTAACTAATATTTACGTAATCTAACACTCCCCTAAGTCGAAACGAGAGGTTGACGAACGCTGAGGCTGTCCCGAAAATCGTCAAACAGGACTTGTAGAAGTCCTTTGGTGAAAATATATGCAATGTGATAACGAGATGGAACATGAAGCACACGAACTTGTCATGTCACAACCTTCTCACGAACAAAATGTATATCCATTTCAATATGCTTGGTGCATAGATGTTGTACCGGAATTCCCGACAGATAAATGGCACTCACATTGTCACAATAAACTAGTGTAGCCTTATGAATAGGACAATGTAATTCCATGAGCAAATTTCAAATCCCAAGACTCAGAGACAACATTAGCAAAGCCCATATACTCCGCATCAGCACTCGAACAAAATAGTGTAGGTAGGCGTTTTGAAGACCAAGAGATCAAACTATCTCCAAGAAACATGCAAGTTAGAGAGAGAGAGAGAGAGAGGGAGGAAGGGAGGGAGAGAGGCAGAGAGAGATCAACACGAGAAGTTTGATGGTCCTTGGACATATCCCATAGCCGATTCCAAGCCTCTGTGGTTGTTGCATCCGGTTCGATGATGTTGTTTAATAGATCCATCGATATAGTCGAATAGATCCATTGAGTACAGTTGCCTCCATCGGTGGTAGGAGTCAGTTGTTCCTTACCTTTGGGGGAGCAAGGATGTGATAGAGTACCTTGGGAGAACGAGCGTGAATCTTAAATAGCTCGCCCCACGTTCCAAATTGTGCATTCTCCATCTCAAGAACAATATATAGGGATGTTGTTTCGGGTATTTGAGACTACAAGAGCTTGGTAGAACGAGGTCTTAACCTCAGCTGAGGTACCAGAAGTCATGGTGACAAAATCTCTGAGAGGAGAACGATATGGGAAATCTGGGAGAGGGGGATAACGAGACATGACAGAGAAGACGAGAGATGACAACGGAAGAAGAAAGAATTTAGGCACCCAGAGCAGGCATAGAGAGAGACACCCAGAACATGTAGAGATGAGATAAGACTACATAGAGTAATACCCAGAACAGGTAGAGAGGAGATCAAGCCACGTAGAGGAAGACGAAGAGTGGTCAACAAGTGATCACATAGAGATAGACCTAAAGCAGGCAGATAGGGATCAACAGGTGACCGGATAGAGTTAGGCCTATAGTAGGCAGAGAGAGATCAATAGCGTGATCATATAGAGAAAGGCCTGAAGAAAGTAAAAAGGGACTAGAGAAGTCCAAGACGAAGAAACCCTAAAGAAAAATAGTAAGCCCCGAACATGCAAAAAGGGACCAAAGCAGTCCAAGATCAACTTTAGCCGTTGGTATAGATTTGATCAAGTAGGTGATCCGGAAAAAAATTGAGAGAAATTTGAGACATTAATGAATGGAAAGAGATGACATGGAGATTGCGCAGGTTATACGAGAACAATGATAGTAAAAGAACAAAACAAGATATTGAGAGCTAAGTAATATAGATAAAGTGAGAAGCAAGGGAGAGGAAATAGAAGGGAAACAAAATCATGTCCGTGTGATCCAATTCCATTATTCCCGGAATCCCGGTCACGGCATGATTATCCAAAAGAGGATCTTGAGGAGGAGGAAGAAAGAGATGCGAAGCAGAATTAAGAGATCAGCAAAACACCAGACATGTGTTGTTGTATAGGTGCAATAGAGTGAAAAATTTATAGAGTGAAAAGAGAAGAAAGAGAGAATGGCACGTGCAATCAGATTGATTGCATTGAGCGGAAAAAATCAGAGAAATTTATGGGCGGAAGAAAGAAAAAATGGATCGTTGCAAGGTAGATTATGCACGAGTTCATGATACCATGAAAGAATTATTTTTTTATGCTGATTCTCATTCATCAGTCTCATATATAAACAAGCGTGTATAGCTAGCGAACAATAAAGAATCCTAATCAAACTATACTTCTAATTACCAACAGAATACTAAACATATTGTAAATGTAATATTTACATAATCTAACACAAGGATTCATATAACGTCAATACAAAGCTAGCTAATTTGGAAATTAAGGGGATTTAAGATGCATGTGCATCGTGCAAAACTCATGAACGTGATAAAAAAAATTACGACGGTGGTCGCTAGTTTTTCGTAGCATTAATTAGTGACCCAAATAAACAGGAGCGGACCCAGGATTTCAATCTTGGGGACGAAATTACTTATATGAGGTTTTTCGATGATTTGGAGGGGGGGGGGAATACAATTTTTTTTAAAATATTACCTATAAAATAAACAATTTCCAAATTTTAGGGGGAACACCCCCCGCCCCTACAAACAAAACCACATCCATGATCATGCACATTCATTTCATGGCCCCGATCATGATCGTGAATTATTAGTCATCGGGTTTTATGGGATGATTTTATCAAAAGTTTGGGACCTGTCCATGAATTTAAGGCAAGCTCCTGCAAGGGATGGCCCGTCACAGGTGGGCCTGTCCATGACCATTTTTTGTCTGCAAAAGCTGTTGCCTTTTTTATGAATAAAAGTGCGGAGGGAGAGACCGGCTTGTGTCTCTCCCCATATTAACTTCGGTTTTACAATCTTTAAAGCAATTCAATTTTTGGTGAAATGAAAAATGGACACCCATTAAATAGTATAAAAATTTTCAATCATGGAATTGGGAAAGGTTGAGAGTTACTATATTTGCAGATCATAATCATAATTGGAGGTGAGTTTGGACAAAAATGAAAAGGATTAGTAGGATGAATTAATTTATTTTCAAGCATTTTCAAAATTAGACAAGAATATCTTGACTGGTGCTTAACAATTTAAAGTTGTAGCTGTAATATTAGTTAATCAATCCAATTAGTTCTACTCAGTATTAATAAAATTCCATTTTCATTATCATACAGTGGATTTTCTTTTGGAGTATCATTAAAATATTTCATATTACATGTATATACCAAACCATTTTGCACTGATATGCTTTTATGGCAAAATCTGGACCTAAAATTCAAGTAAAAGCTACCCTATTTATTACAAGAGTTTAGTTTCAGTACTCATAGATCTCTTATTTTCTCATTTCCATTCTCCATTGTTAGCAAATTTTTTTCCTTGAATTTTTGTGAAGATTTTTGCACTCACAGTATATTCGGATTTTGGCCTGTTTTCATACGGGTGATTTTTTTGTTGCAAATCTAAATTTGGGTAAGAGTCTACCTTGAATCCTTATCCTATTTTGTTTTTTCTCTGCAGTTTGTTGTCTGATGTTGCTTTAGTAATATATATATATATATATATATATATATATATATATATATATATATATATATGCAATTTCCTTGATTAGTTTAATTTGTGTTCATGAGACCTTTTGCCTTTTGATTTGTCCATTTTATTTTTCATTATTTTTATGTTCTTAATTAAATGGTTATTTTCTAGGTCTTAATGAATTTAACTTGTTCAAAAAAAACGTTGGAGTTAATATGCATGTTGATGTAGCTAACTATTAGGTAAAATCATGACAAGAACATACATAAAAGAATTATTGCCTTGAATTGTGATAACATGGTTTTTAAACCGTACCGATCCTACGAATTAACACTCATGCCATTAGCATATTCTCTCTTCTTTCATGACTTCCAGTGATGATGAATGGATCTGAGTTCCTTGCTTTGCCATGGTCGATCAGATTGTTTAGCACGCCTATATATTATTGCTTGAATAATTTTTTGATCGACAAATCATTAATTAAAGTTCTGAATTGAAACTTCCATAGTCTGGAGGCTAGAGAGTTGTTGATCCTAGCTCTAAGATTCAGTATATGTAGAATTTGTAGATATCTGAATTTTTATTTATTCATTTCCTACTTTAATATACAGGAGTACTCATTTTCTATGTAGAAAAGTAGCTAGAAAAAGATGTCTTGGTTTAAGACTTAAAATGTAGAAGATTGTAACCAGCTAACCTAATTTTTAAATGTTTTGCAGACGTTAGAGTAAGATTTGTTCTTCTTATGGCATACCACTTTCCCTTTCTGGTAAGTACCTGAGGATATATACCGAAACATGTTGTATCAACGAATTACCCCTGGTCCTGTACATACTTTATGAAAGCCTAGTTTAGAATCTTTTTTCTGAAAAAAAAATTGACTGCACCTTAAGGTTTTTATGTGTGCTCTTGCGTGTATAGCTTCTTGGTCACACCCTTGAAGAAGTACTAAGTAGAACGAATGAAGTTCCCGAAGGGAGAGGCTGGATTTTCCAACAAAAGCCCGATGTAATCTTGACTGGAGCAGCGGAGGAAGACAGGCTAGGGAAAGGTGACCCTGTACTAATTGATGGTCATGCCTTCGCATACTATTTTCAAGTTAACCTTCCTTGTGTCGCGAATGATCTACGTAAGTGTAGCTTTATAGCATGCACGCTTTAACATTATGAACATAGTTATTTTCAAACATAAGTGGTGTTAGATTTTTGCGCAAAGGTTCTCATTAAGGTCTTAAATTATTATATAATGTTTTACATAGCGTGCATGTTGGTCAACGAAAGATGAGACTGACATATCGAAGATGAAAATAACTAATTATGGTTATATTATTCTCGCAGATGAGTTCGAATGTGATGTCAAGTCTGATGGAAATGTACATGTAAAGGGAGTAATAGATAATGATAGTAGAGAAATACGACGAATGTCGTCACCATTAACCGGTACCAAGAGACATCGTCGCATTTCTCCACCAACACCATTCACGATCTCTTTTAGGTTGCCTGATCACGTGAACTCTCCCCATTGTTGTAAGGGTTCAATCAGAACTGATGGTTTATTTAGCTGCTATGTATTAAGAGCAGGATTACCTCCAGTGTGCAATATTTATTTCGAACAGAGTCTCTTGTTCCCTCGATGATTCATGTAAGAGCTATGTTTGCTAGATTGTGATTGAGCTTCATCGGTCAACATACAGTGTACTTCCCTCAGACTGAATTTATATTATCAAGTTTGGCAACTAATGAATTTGTAAAATTATTGGAACTACTTGCATTATATATTTATATTACTAATAATATGTCATAATACAATTCTAAAAATTGAACAAAACAAAATTGTAGTTTTGCTTCTCTATTCTAATTATTATTGTGGCTTTTATTTGTTGTTAATTGGTGTAGCTATGGAATGGTGTTGAGGTAAATATATTGGAGAGATGTACTTGAATTCTCAATATATATGCGCATTAATTTAGTAAGATGCAGCATTTGCGCGAGATGGTGCGATGTTTGGAGGCTTTGGGTAATTAGATACATACCTTAGTTTACAAGAAACCAGGATCAACGTCCTCCTTGCCTACTCATCATAACACACAAATATCCTTATTTCATTTGTTATATGTGTTGCCCTTTCAAAACCGCTTAGGTATCATCATATATACGCATAACGCATGCATGCTTGGACAATATGTATATAGCTATTAAAATGTAATCCCTCCGTCCCACGTCAATTGTTCAATTTTAACTTTTTCGCAGTCAACAAATTTTTCAATAGATAGTTTAATTGAGAATTTTACAATTAACATTTGAGAGTAATTCGTGGTCGAACTTCAATTTTGTTAACTGCAAAAAAGTCAAAACTGAACAACTGACGTGAGACGGAGGGAGTAAGTGACAGTAAATTTTTGTACAGAGGTTCTCGAGGTTTTTATTAAAGCAAGCCCAATGTTTACGTAAATTACATAAATGTGCATTTCAAGTAGAAACTTCTTTCTTACTCAAAGTTTTGGAATTTTTTTTTTTTTTTTTTTTTTTTTTTTTTACAATTTCACAATCATTTCCATGTTAAAGCCACGGATTAAAATTTTGGTATCGGAGTCTGTTTCGGATACTAGATTTAGTGAGACGTCTCAAGATGTTTCGAGACATTTTAAAAATGCATAAATCTAAGTAACGAAATTCAGTGATCAATCTAAGGAGACTTCATCAAACACATGACACATTTTACTGAACGATTTTTTTTTTTTTTTTTTTTTTTTTTTTTTTTTGACATTTTACAAAGAAGGTAGTGCATCTAACATAATTCATTTTAAATTAGGTTAGATTGGGTAGCTTGGCTTGATAGTTTGCAATCTAGTGCACATACCCGAAAATTCACCAAATGTAGACCCTATAAATAGAGGATGCATGCTACTCCCTATCACATTTACTTTCGGCACGGAGATTAACGTGCAATGTAAATGATAGTAAGAACAAATGCATATGAATTGTAAATGTTATCGGAAAAAAAAATGTAACATTTATATTGGGACATATATAAATGAAATATGTGTCATTTGTTCTGGGACGGATTTGTTCTGAGACGGAGAGAGTATATTACAATACCAGCAAGTGAAAGCATTCTTATTTCCCACTTTGAAGGATATAAGGCACCATAAATTTACAAGGAAAGGCGTATGTGATCCTGTTATGAGGAAACAAATACAAGGAGCATGTATCAGGTAAGAAATTGTTACAATCTGCACACGAAGCATCTACACTGTAAATCTATACTTGGCGATACAAAACTTAAAACAGGCATTGACATGTTTATGTTTGAACTTGTCATACAGGGACACAGGTGGCTTGTCTGCTAAATCCCGGTTGCCTCTTGGCATTTTGAACTCTATTTTTTCATAGACTGGCCTGACTGGGAACAAAAACAGAACCATTTGTAGATCATGATGCAGAGAGATGAGTACTCCTACCATTTGACATCAAGAGTAAGAGACTCGGACTGTACAAGGGCAGACGAAAACTTCGTGAAGGAAATATTAGACAACAAGCCACCCCAAGCAAATGAATCTACATCGACAAAAGGTCTGCTCTTCTTAAGACTTAGGGGTTTCAGAATCCCACCTTCGAGCCTCGCTGCAACTTCAAACCATATGCGTTCAACAATAGGCTTAGTTCTCCACTCAGCTACTGTACTCCAATAATCATCATTGCTTTGAATATTTTTTTCAACTTCCAAGAGAAACCGAAATACAGTCGAGGCTCTGATACTTAACCTCAGAAATCCCGAGCCAGTAATTTGGTAGAGTTTATCACTTGAGAGAGTTGTCACGACTCTTTCCACAAATGCAACAGAACTGAAAAGATGCCTTGGGTTCTGGTAGTTTTGTGAGCCATAACACTTGTCAGGCAGTAATTCAATTGAGTCTTGGGAGGAGAACCATGACTTGATATATGCGGCAGGTCTTTTACTTCGGTATGCCACTACCTGTGCAGACCCTGTAACACGTATAGGTAGAAATGCAGTGCATACTGGAGGCAATATATATATCACATTTTGCAAAATGCCATATGGCATTTGCTGCCGATTAGCAGTGTGAACTATAGATATTGCTTCAGCTCCCTTCACTTCTACTGTGATGCCTTTGCCAACTGAGATTCGCCTCAAACCGGAGTGTGAAACATTTGACTGGCATATCATGCCAAGGAGAAAAAAAGGAGCACACTCAGGAACAAGCATTGTGATGATGTTACATGTAAATAGATTACACAAATCTAAAAACATTACGTTTCTCAGACTTTAAAAATTCTGTAGTCCTTTAAGATAGTTGAGAAAGCTCTGATCTCAGAGCATGATATTGGATCCTGAATCAAAATGATTTTTTGCATGAATGTAATTGTAACTCATTCAGCATCTGAGCCACAACTGTTGACGGTATCAGCACAGCACTCCTATTACACTGTCCAATTAAATTCTTCTGATATAATGTACACAATATCTCACTATCCAAATTGTATAATCAGGTCTAGGGGGAACTCACACAACAAAATTTCAGTTGACAAAAAGTGTCAGGACCTGCCGCATTCTACTGGTAGTTACCACATTTAACATGAGTACACACAACCTCATGATGAACAACCTTTTACTTTTGTCACGAGGATCATCCAAACATTAAGTACCATATACAGAGTATGAGTAATCGATAAAAAAGTGCCAAGTATCTCATAACATGTTGCACACACCATGCCCCAACAAACACCCATGGACAATGGGCGGGTGAGAGATGTGTTCATGTTTTAGACTCCTTTTACTTGAACCAACTCAAAGCCAATGCAATTGAGTTTACAATAATCATCTAAATTAAGTCTGGATCTTCATCAGCTTTGCATAAAAAGCTATAGATGAACATTCCACAAGACTTCATTTCAGGCAGCAGCTATTAGAATTTTGGATTATGTTGATCTCCTGCCTAACTTCATGCTCACCTTTAATCTCTATATATAAGGCATAAACTCGGTAATATTAGCTATCCATCTTGTATAGAACATCCAGCTTAACGTTGATCTGCAGTTTTTTTTTTTTTTGTCTACTATACTCCTCTAGCTAGGTTCTCCAAAGGGCCAAAACTATTAATAATTTGTGAATTTGGTCTGCTGAAAATCTATTTTGTATACCGCTGTTCTTATATGTACAACTATTGCACAACTTTGGTGCACTCTCTAACTGACAGTGCTGTGGGATCGTTACATCTCTCAATTTTCTGAGTTCCCATGAAATCTGTTTTCTTCTATCTCACCATGTGTGTCCGAAGAGGGTGCTAGCAAAACATGGTGTGTCACAAAAACAAAAAAGAGAGAGAGAGAGAGTAGAAAATCTATATATGTTCAGCTTTACCAAAGACACTTGTGTTATGCAAAACCCACATGTCACTCACTTTTGAACAATCCATCTTCGCCTTCACCAAAGAAGCACTCATTTTCCACCTCGTATCATTAATATAAAAAAAGTATAATTGTGAACCAATGATAAGCCTACAAGAGAAACTTAGATACATGAACTATCCTCGTCAAAACTATTATATGTACTTGCAACTTGAAGGAACAAAACTCAGCCCGTCTACAATAGGTTGAACAAATTGGTTGAACAAAAGGAATAACCTCCTTTTAGTCGCACAATTTAAGGGCATTTTTAAAAAAAATTAACCAATTAGGGTTTTGGTCCCCATCACAACATCCATAGTTCTGCTTGCCCAATTCAAGATTTTAACTGTCTCACTAAGACTAATACATATCCAGTAAAGATACCTAGTTCCTTATGACACCCTCGTTCAAAATCTAAATTGTTTCACCACCACCTAAACCTGCTCTCCTAGTATATCCTACTTTTAACACAAGAGCATAGCATTCTGCGTGAAATTTTGTAGACTAGTGAGTAGATTGCAAATGAACATACTAGAACATAAGAACCTTCTAACCAGTACACGCGAAAACAAATCATAGCAAGTAAGATGCAGGAAAAAACATACCGGCAACATCAGTGACAGCCGATCATCACTTCCAACAGATTGCAACTCAAAAGGGCCTTCAATTTTGAAACTTCCAATTACAGCCTTCGAACCTACTTCCCTAACTAAAGTCTCAAAATCTGGTAACCCGTCGCTTGCCAGTGCTCCCAACTTCATCCATTCTGTTGCTTTCTCATACATTTTTAGCACAATTTCGCTCTTTCCCACTTGAATACCAAGCTCATACCTTTGCACTGTGGCATATTTAGCCTTCTTTACATCCAATTCCGATACTCGAAAATCCTCCAATACCCACTTCTCCTTTTTAGCTACAGCATCCAAAACACCCTAATGCATCCAGAAATAATAAAACTATCAAGCCCCAACCTTAATTTGAAATAAACTCGCAAACCAGATTAATCAGGCTTATGATATCCATTTTCCCAATTACTCCTCCCCTATAATAAAGCCAATAAGAACAGAATGACACAGACCACTGCACTAGAATAACTAGATACTTCACTATAAAATCTAAAACTCCAAATACCGTAACGCTTTCTTACTGAATTCAAATACAACATGACTAATAAAGTAACATCTAACAGAAAATAAAGCAATACCCAGTAAAACTAAAACCCATCAAGTGTAGATTAAGAATTGGAGACATCCCAAATTCCAAATAGTGATTCTACAAGAAAGTACCTGTAAAAAATGAGGGGGTTGAGGAGAATTAGTGGATTCAGTGAAGGTGGTGACTTTGGGGAAGAGAAAGTGAGAAAGATTGAAGGCAGGTGGTGGAGGAATTATTGAAGAGTGAATCAATACAAGGTTTTGGAAGACTACTAATAATAAGGGAGAAATTATCAGTGCAAGAATTTGGTTCAACATTGCAACGATCTGCCTGGTTCTGTGTTCACTGTTGTGTATTCGATCTGGAGGAATGAATGATTTCACGTTCTAGGCTTCTAGCTGGGAAGGAATTTGACGGAAAATGGTTTTGGAGGTAAATTGCAAAAATACCACCGTTATTTGGAAGTAAAAGATCAGTAACCTGCCTGCCTGCCTGCCTAAATTATACTCCCAGACTCTATTTTTTACTGTTTCTTTTTTTAGGAAGAAGTGATTTCATTTTAATATCAGAACGATATGATCTGAGAACTACAAAGGGGACGATTCGACATAACCATGTCTAGAAAACCAAGCATCCTTGGCTAGTCCATGAGCTAAAGAATTACGAGTTTTCGGAATGAAAGTAAAAGAACAAGAAACAAAGGTACTGGAAATGAAACGAATATAAAAAAGAATTATACAAAGATCATAAAAGTCATCAACAGATTGATTGAGCTTATCAATAATCACCTTGCAATCAGACTCAATCAAGATGGAAGTCTAGGCATTAATTTCAGCAAAAAGAATAGCATGGCGAATAGACAGCGCCTCCGCTACCATTATCATCTCGTATTACGACGCCTAATCCAACAAGCCGGACTTCATCTAGGAAAGTTGCATATGTATTGATCTTCACAAAACCAGCCGGTGGAGGACTCCAGTAAACAGCAGCAGGAGCTTCCCGTTCAAAACATCAAAACACTCAGCACCATACTTCATAGCAAACTGGATGACTTCCAGCGGAGTTATCAGGCCATCGTCATGCACCATCTTGTTACGCGCAAACCACATGTACCACAAAAGAACTAGAACAAAATCCCACGAGGAGCTCGAAAGATTATTATATAAATGTTGCAAGAAATGATCGCGAACCTTTGCACATGAACGTACCAAGCAGAAGAGAAGAAGGCAAATCACTAAGTGCCCAAACTTAACGTGTGAAAGAACAAGACTGAAATCGATGTAGAATCGTTTCACAATCAACACAACAAACTGGGCAACGCGTTGAATCCACAACGCGTCGTTGCAATAAATACTCCCTTCGTCCCGAATTCAACTTTATCATTTCAGTTTGAGACGTCCCAATTACGACTAATCATCATTTGAATGGAAAATATCTCTTCTACTGTATTCACTCCATTATACTTTATTCACTATATCTCATACTTTATTTAATTTTTTCCTACTTTATTACAATCTGTCTTACTGTATTCACTTTTCTCTTTTTGTCCGGGCCCGCGAGAAGTTGTATTCTGGTTCTGTGGCTTATCATTTCATGGAGTTGAGTCTTTTTTTATTAAATAAGTCTCGTACATAATAGATTAAGGAATGCATATTTTCCAAGGGCTTGAAGGTTTGATAAATAATCAAAAATGTGTAATCTGCTCTCAAACATGAACTTTTTGGGATATGGCGACAAACACGTATTTTAATTAAGAATAAACTAAAAACATTTTTTTTACTGATCCATTACTGAATAAATGTAACGCTCTGTCGCCGGTGAAATTTGACGCTATTGTAGATTTAAAGATGATATGATGCCCATCAGACAAAGACTGAGTCTCACCCATGTGCACCCAGAGACTTCCCTGCCGGTCAATAACTGGACATGATATTCGAGACTAAACTATATAAAAATGAGAATAATTTAGAAAATTTATGTACTGTCTGGCATACGACTTTAGCAGTCCATAATTTAACAGATGAATAGTAATTCAACTTTAAATGAGTTGAAAATTTGTGTTTTTTATAGAGTTAAAATTTTATAGGGTTGTTATATGGGTATGTAGGAGTGAAATCTATATAATAATACATTAAGTAAAAAAGGTTTTGAGCACTTTTAAACTATCGACATCATTGAATTATTTGGCAATTTCTCATTCTCTGATTGGTCCATATTTGATCCATCCAATGACTTGATTGTGATTGGTGGATTTCAAAACTAATATTGCTGTGTTAAATTCATGGCAGTAAAAACATTTCCATTCTTATGATGTTGCCATCATTGTCACTTAATTAGTAATTAGATATTAGTAACCTAATTTAGAATATTTGGATTGCAAAAGATACAATGAAATTTGATCAATCCTTTCGAATTTGCACAATGTCAAATGTGTCTCTTATCATTTTCCATACAATGAAATTGGATAGAGCAAAATAAAATAAATTAACAAGGCTCTATTTCCATACAATGAAATTGGATAGAGCAAAATAAACTAAATTAACAAGGGTCTATATTACATATCACAAAGTCTCATGAGAGGCGGTGTCTAGATAATTCATTTAGAGATGGCCTATGTTTTTAGAAAAATCATCCATGTTATTAATTAAAATGTCTATGTTGATAAGGAAATCATTTCTTTTGGAATATGAAAAAACATCAATGCTGATAACATAGACATTTTGATTAATAACATGCATTAAATGATTTTATTGACAATATACGTCCGTCTCTAGATAAATTATCAAGAACGTCTCTAATGAGACTTGCTCATTACATATATATATATACCCCATGTTAGGCTATGTTCTCTTTATCTGAAAACTCATTAATTTTAGTTCAGATTCATTCAGTTCTGTTTAGTTGTTTTTTATACTACAAATAAATTCAATTCAGTTTAGTTCAATTCCATTTAGTTTAGTTCAGTTTAGTTATGTTCAGTTTAGACAAAGAGAATAGAGCTTAGTTAGGGTCATCTCATCCAAGCCATAATTAGATAATAAATAATTACATTCAAAGTCTAAAAACTTGAATTTTTGTTGACCAACTTATAAGCTTAATCAATTTATGCGCAAAACAACCATGTCATTAGTTCATTTTTTATATTTTATGATTTTAATAAACCATTTGTCCAGAAAAATAAATAAATAACAAATTACTGATTTAAAAAAATAACATTATAAAAAATAAATAAGAACAAAAAAGGAATTGATGGTCGATTGAGACAAAATTGATGAAGAAACCTACGAAAAAGAAACCGACAAAACAAGAATGTGACGCGTGTGAGTGGATTGAAGTCCACGGTATCTTTAAAACGATCAATTTTTCATGTATATGTTTTGGTGTCTAATATTCACATGCTTGCGAATGGCGCAGCCCAACTCCTAAATGAAGTTAGTACCTTAATTGTAAATAGTTATCGATAATTAGTACTTTAATTCGACGCCACCACTCTGAAGATCAAAACTAGAGATGTCTCACACTAGAGTACCAAAAATAAAATTTTCCCTTTTTCTTCATTAATTGTTATGTGTGGGATTGTTTCTATAAATTCAAATTGAAATTCCTCCAAATTGTAATTAAGAAATTTATGTTGGCAAGAGTGCAGACTAAGTAGTATACTCCTACTTATTTTTTTTTAAATGGATACCATCCATAACATTTAATCATTTATCATATACAAGTATTTGTAGTATGATCTTCTATTACTATATAGTGAAGTTCCTATTAGATCACAGTGCATAGTTTTCTTTACATGTTTACTAAGTTATGACAATTAACAAGAGCCAGGGATAGTATAGAGCTCATGTCCACCTAAATCCTACTACATTGGTATTCCGTCATTCCAATTTTAAATGGGTTGGGCTTTATCCAATCCGAATCGAACCCGTGAAAAATAATGACGTTGAGATTCGGGTCGGGCATATACACGAACCTGTTCAAACCTGTGTAACAAGATCTGAACCAGACCCGAACCAACATTTTATGGTTAAGTTAGTAATTTTTGGGGATATGGAGAGGCCCGGGAGGGGGATTAAAAAACACTGTAACATGTGAAAATTATGTTTGTGAAATGCTAATTCCGCCCGGAGTGAACTTCTTGCGGGTTGTGTCACAAATTTTAATCGAATGGTGAATAAAGTAGGAGAAATAGTGAATAAGGAACGAAAGAACTAAATAAAATATGAGAGATGGTGAATAAAATAGAAGAGATAATGAATACATTAGGATAAAAAAAAATTCATTTAAAAGATGAGAAGTTGAAATTGAGACGTTCCAAAATGGAATGCGGGAGGTTGAAATCTGGACGAGGGAGTAAAAATTTATGTGTGTGATGGGGGGAAGGGGGGCATACCATCTCAGAGAGGGAACATTGGGAACCTACCATTTTAATTTCGTTATGCACTTTTAGTATTTTATTTTGGTTTGAGGGATTCAATTTTTTTTTTTTTAAACCTATATCGGTTAAATTAATGGGTCGGGTAAGGGTTGAAGACTCGATATAAAATATTTGTTCTAAGCCGCAAGGTCCTGAAACGGGTTCACATTGGGTTGAATTCCACCCCTTTAAGTACATATCAGTCATTGTCAGTAGTATTTTTTACATTTTCTATAATAACCATAACAAAAAGACTCACTGACATCACAATGATGTTTAATTACAATGAAGTTTGACTTTTATTAATTTATTATGTTCTCCTTTCCTATTTACTATTAAAAGTAAACTATACCGTGGCATCGTCACGGGTTAGTACTAGTTATATATATACGATTTCTTAAGTTTGTTTAATTGATTTTAATGTTGTTCTAATAAATGAAAAATTAAAGTAAGATCAGAAAAAAAATTAATTGGTTTGTTAATAGTAGTTGAATTGAAAATTGGTATTGTCCCGACTCAGTTAAAATCGTTAGTCAAGCATGATTACATGGCTAACTCGATTAAAATTGGTAATATTGAATAATTGCTAGTTGGGCTAAAATAGTTTATGGGCCATTCAATTGAGCCCAAAATATTTTATTTTTCCTTAATTACTTCTGAATATAAGAATTTAATTTAAGTTTTCTTTTAAGGAGAGATAAATAAAAAGCCACATGAAGAGGGAGAAAGATGATTCGGCAAGATGATCAACGTGAAATGTGATTTCGGGGCTATCTATAATTATCTCAGTAGAACGGGGAAATTTCTGCCCAAATTTAAGGGTAGCGAAAGAAATCAGCCCTAGAAAGGTGTGAAGTTGATATTAGAACAGATGAGGGTAATAATAATTTTTCAATATGTAGCGGGTTGGGTGATAACAATGAGGGCGGATTGATGGATGAATATAGACAAAACGAAATGCGCAATTAGTCAAAAATTAGGAATACAAAACGAAATAATTTGTAAATCGAAGCACAAGGTATTCATATGTAGCCATTGATTTATTTATGAAATAAGATTTAAAATTCCAATTCAATAGGAATACATGATAAATAAATAAAAAATACTAAACCAAATCAAAAGAAGTACTAATTAACATAACATTTTATATACGAGATTTTTTTATAAAGCAGTAATGTAATGCTCCAAAGTTTCAGAGTTAAAAGGACTGATAATGGTTACTCATACCAACAAGGTGCAACTTTCTTTTCGAAAATCCATCCATAAAAAGTTAAACGTGATTCAGGGGCGGAGACATGATTTGAAAGTGGGGATGGCGGAGAATTATAGCACGGGCACTATATGTAATTTGGTTAGGTCGGACTAGGCCGGGCCGGGTCTAATCAATATTTGAGACACTAAATTCATCATAAATATTAAAATATTAATATCCAAGTAAAATGAAAGGAAATAAAGAACCACATCATGATAAAGGAAAATAAAAAATGAATAAACGATTTAAATTTCAAAAATTATCTCATAAATCAAGATCCACTTCTATGAAAATCGTACTCTACGTCTCTTTATATTCTCAAAATCATCAGTGATTGAATCAATGTCAAAACCCTCGACAATTTCTTTTTCAATATGCATTATCAAATTGCTAGACAAGAAGTCATTTTCCATTGAAATCCGCATTTCTGTCTTTACAATTTTAATGGCGGAAAATGCATGCTCAGAACTTGCTTTTAAAAACGGGAAGAGTCAATATTAGTTGAATCAGCTTATCAACAAGAAAGTAAGAAGATGACTTACGTGTTCTAGTCAACACCGTGCACAACTCGGAAAGTGTAGAGATATGAAGCTTTGTATTTTTTTGAATATAACTTTAAAAAAGTCCCAGCTGAAACCTAAGGCGTGTTTTCTCTTCACTAGTAAAATCTTCAAGGTAGAATTTTTCCACTAGCTTGCAGATGTCGTCAACCACAAATAACTTATAATCACCTCTAGGATCAAGAGAGGAACTCAACTTCAACAACTCCATTGCATCTTCATTAAACCGAAAGTTCATCTCTTGTAACATGCATTCTATTGTTCAATTGAACAGTTTAACTCAATGATAATTGTGAGACCCCTCGAAAAGAAAAGAAAATCCTTGGGAATTTATTTAGAAGAGTAAGTTAAACGTTTAAATAAAGAGACCGGCCATCTTCTATTAATCTATAAACTAGTCGTTTCTGGACATTTAATGGAATTACGTCTAACACAATGGCATGCCCGAACGAGAGCACCACGAAGAGTCGAAATAACCTCGGGTCGAGATAATACAAATACGCCCCCTTCTCAACTATCTTATGTTTAACCGAGGGATTCCAAAACTAAGTAACGATTTAAAGGAATCAAAATGACTAAATCGAAAATCTAAAAACGTAAAGAAACAAAAAAAATCCATTTAAAATAAGTTTTCAAATCAACACTCGAATCGAACATTATAATGGTCAAATGCATAATGATATTAGACCACAAGCCACAACAAAATAATTAAGTAGTAGATGGTTATGTAACACATGAAAATTTGACTATAGTCAACCCAAAAATTTGGTCAATCTCTATCTACAAATACTATAAACATACTTGTATACATACTAGTATGTACCACCACCTACTCCATTATACACCATAAACAGGGGGACACCATCTTCTTCCTCCTTCACTCTCTCCTTCTTCAACCTCCATTAACAAACTTCCATAGCCAAACTCCTTCAAGCTTCACATCTCTACATATTCTTCACCATTGCTCACATGCAACTACATATTCCTTATCCTCTCAACATGAGAAAGCTAATGATACATCTCAATTCATGATCAAGCTACAACAAAGAAGTTAGAAGGTAATGAAATCATACCCATTCATTTTCCTTATTCTTCTATGTCATCCTTTTCACTCTTTTCACTCTATAACACATCTTAGTCCATTCAAAACTTGCTAGAAACTCAATTTGTCAAGAAAATTTCGAAGTGGAGAAGGAATTGATCCAAAACTCTAAGAAGAAAAGTGTTAATGTGGGTTAAAAGTTGTTCTTCTCAAACTAGTTTTTAAATCTTGATGCATGCATGTTTTCTTGATGAAATCTTGATGATTTTCACTTACAAACTAAAGTAAATGAGTAATATGGCCTCACTATCAATTGGGTAAGTCAATTAATGAATTGCATGTTGATTTTGAAGTAGTAGAAACTCAAATCTTGAAAATTTCCAAATCCCGTAAGCAATCTGCCCTGTTTTTGTAAAATAAAACTTAAATACTTTCCTTCACTTGTTGATATTGATAATTTAATTATACATGTAAACCATTATCATTCATCTCTAAGATTTTGAATTTGGTTAAAAGGAATTTTAATAAATTAACTAAAATTCGCGAAAGTTTTAACATTTGCAATGTTGACAGAATAGGGTACTGTTAGTAAAACCACAATCATGCTTCTTAAAAATGATAAAATTGTCTTTAATCTATGAAAACTGAAAGATCCATGAGATTTTGATATTTCCCAGCAAGAATTATGATATTTGGAGTTGTATAAAATATTTGGTGAATATTTCTCCATCATTGCTCACTGCATGAGCAGTCTAGGTAGAAAATTCCTAGGTGATAGTATATAAAGGTTTTTTATAATGAAAAGTATGTTTTGAATAGAAAACACGGTTATCTAGCATAAAAAAATTAGAAACAGGAGAATTGAGAAAGTTTGACCACTGAAATGTATTTTACAATGAAGGACTAGCAAACTGCCAGAATCGGGATTTTATAAACCGAACTTAAATCCGGAGTTCATCATAGGAATAACTTGAAGGACTTAACTAAACATTTATGACTCACTTATGACGGATAAATAAATTAGTTTGGAAGCGATTTGACCCTAGGGGTTAACCTTCCACAAATGGAAAATGAAATTATACGAGGAGGCGATTTGGATTGTCATACCTCTAGAACACATTCCACTAAATTTAAGTGTCGTCAATAAAAGTAAAATGTGACAAATGAAAGAACGATTATAATAATAAACGAGGGTGGCAACCTCGTTAAAAAGAGTACAAACGAGGGTGGCAACATCGCGTAAAAAGAGAACCAAACGAGGGTGGCAACCTCGAGTAAAAAGAGATCCAAACGAGGGTGGAAACCTCGAGTAAAAAGAGTCCATGTTGAACTTTAGGACGGTTGTAAGTGCCATGCGAAATGAAGTGCTACATCGCGGTGGGAGCCACCTCTCGAGTTTGTAGGGGCCACCTCTAGAGGACCGTTCCTACATAATTAAGCCACCATTGGACAGTTGTAAGTGCCATGCGGAACAAAGTGCTACATCGCTATATCGCGATGGGAGCCACCTCTCGAGTTCGTAGGGGCCACCTCTAGAGGACTGATCCATTCCAAACGGGGGCAGTTGTAAGTGCCATGCGGAACGAAGTGCTACATCGCATATCGCGGTGGGAGCCCTCTCGAGTCCGTAGGGGCCACCTCTAGAGGACTGACCCACAACGCGTGTAATGATTTAATGAATGATTAAGTTAATGAGATCACACCAAAAAGGGAAACTAAATCGAGATGAAAGAGATTCTTTTATACGATAAAAACCTAAAGTCGCTAAGTGCCATGCGGAACAAAGTGCTACACCGACAATGCGGTGGGAGCCACCTCTTGAGTCTGTAGGAGCTATCTCTGAATGATGATTATTGGAATAGTCGCTAAGTGCCATGCGGAACAAAGTGCTACGCCACAAAATTTGGTGGGAGCCACCTTTTGAGTCCGTAGGGACCACCTCTAGAGGACTAATTTCGTCGATAATTAATAATCGAATAATTTGCAAGGACAGCAACCATGATAATCAATCACTTCTATTATTTTGGAAATTGTAGAATTTAAATTCGGGTTTTGGATTGATAACTGATAAGCATGATACAACATATATATAATAATAATAAGTTTGACCAACCTCGTGGTTTACAGGTAATACTGTATCAATTAACATTCACTTTAAACCGACAAATTCTTTAAATATCATATTTTTCCAAAAACAAATGAAAATATATTTTCTTAAAATGAAACCCCACCCCGTACCCACTGGGCTCGTTTAGCTCACCCCATTTTCCTAAAATATTTCAGACGAACTGGTTTGCGGTGGAATTGGTGGTGTGCCATCAAGTGAGGATCAGTGAACGCAAGAAGCTTCCGCTGATGAATCAAGAAGTCTACCTTATCGTAATTATTGGTGCAATGGGTTTATCGTATCATACGTCGAGATGTATTGTATGTTAACTTCTTCAAATCACTACAAGAAATTCCGAGTTTAGCGACGGGGGCTAGCGACGGATTGAGCGAATTCGCTCAATCCGTCGCTAATCCGTCGCCAAATTAGCGACGGATATTTTCCCGTCGCTAAATAACGACGGATAAAAATATCCGTCGTTATTTAGCGACGGATATTATATCCGTCCCTAAATTAGTTGACCAGAATAAAAAAAAAGGAAAAAATAAAGAAAATCGATTTAGCGATGGGTAGGCTATCCGTCGCTACATAGCGACGGATAGCGATCCATCGCTAAAATCTGTATACTATCGGGCATAAGCCCTTTTCTTCTCCATTTCCGTTTCAGCAGCTTCTTTTCTTCCTTCTTTCTTCTTCATTTCGCCATTTCCAATTTCCGACCAAAACTCGACCGTTCCGACCAATTTTGGAGTCTTCTCGAAGCTCGTGGGACAAGGAGCTCGTGTGGTCAACCAATTTCATCTTTTTTAAGCTTAATCAAAGGTATTTTGGCTAAAACCCTAACTTTGCCAAATTTGAGAATTTTGTTAATTTCGACTAATTTGAGCAATTGCATGTTTATTGTAAGTATGTAGTAGTTAGTTTAGCTTATATTACGTAGTGTGTTAACTTTGAGATGTTCAATTGATATATTGATTGTGAATTTGGATTTTTAGTATAATGTTAGGATGTTTGGAAGTATGTAGGGTTGTTAATTTAATATTTTCGTATATGTAGTAGGATTAGGAAGATTTAGTTGAGTGTTTTGGAACCCTTACTTGTTGACAAATTTGGGAATTTTGTTAATTTCGACTAATTAGATCAATTATATGTTTATGGGAGCTATAGTATACTAGCAAGTTAACTTTGTGCAATTGATATATTGATTGTGAATTTGTATTGCTAATTAGTATAATGTTAGGATGTTTGTAAGTACGTAGTAATTTTGATTCGATAAATTCGTATATATACACTAGATTATGAAGATTTAATTAAGTGTTTTGAGACTATTTGGTGATTATATTAACGTAAAATGCATGTTATAAATCTAATAATTGTAGACGTGTCAGGCTAATCATATAATTATGAATCCCGATCGTTCATGGATGTACCGTCGCATAGTTAATGGTAGAATTCAGTCTAGTTTTGTGGAAGGGGTCGAATCCTTCATCACTTTTGCGCTTACACAAACTACTTATTTGAGTTGGGGGGGGGGGGGGGGGGGAAGATGAAGTGCCCTTGCAATGCGAACAAATGTAGATGCAATTTCTTATATGCTCTTGCTGATGTCGCGCCAAAGGAAGTCGACATACCTTCCTCCCGGGTGTAGGGGTACTAGGGGGAGTCCATCGGGTTCTAGTAGTACACCAGTGAGTCATGCTACTAGTCCTCTCGTTGGATACGACATTGGTGGGAGCAGCAGCCAGTCTCAGGTTCCATAAACTCCACCGGCCTACACGGCACATGCTCCTGGTGACTACCCCTCTGACGGGTGTCCCTATCTTACGTTGACTGACGGTGCTACATTCCAGGGGAAGCCAGTGTTGTTCCCCAACGGCAGGAACAAGTAAGTATTATGCATTTGTAGAACATACACTTAAGATAAATATATGTTACATGATTTTACTAATGAATATTCATTTCTTGTTTGTCTCATTGATAACAGGTTTTGGCCACCGGATGCCTCGGACAATCGGACAAACTAGGCAAAATCTTTGGGGGGGGGGGGGGGGAGATGCCGGGACAGGGAGGCGAGAAGTGGACAAGCGTCCCGGACCGGATGAAGCACTTTTACTTCGACGAGCTGCGGGTAAGCTTAAATGTTACAATGAATGCTTTATTTGTTCTTTTAATCATTGTGTTAATGTGTGTGGTATGTTAGCCACTATATCTGTGAGTGGTATTTTAGCCACTGAACTTAGGTGATATGTTAGTCACCATTGTGTTAGTCAATTTTAGGATAATTTGAGTGGTATGTTACCACTAAGCTTGTTTTGATGTGTTAGTCACCATTCATGAACTTGTTGTGTCATTTGAGTGGTATGTTAGCCACTGAACTTGGGTGATATGTTAGTCACCATTGTGTTAGTCAATTTTAGGAGAATTTGAGTGGTATGTTACCACTAAGCTTGTTTTGATGTGTTAGTCACCATTCATGAACTTGTTGTATCATTCGAGTGGTATGTTAGCCACTAAACTTGGGTGATATGTTGGTATTTATTCATGAACTTATTGCACACAATTTGAGTGGTATGTTAGCCACTAAACTTGGTGTTATATTTAAATTGTTATCTTTCTTTAAACTTGTGTAATTTTTACTTTGAATGGAATTGTTGTAGAAGGACTACTACATTCCCAATGCTCTGGTGTTCCAGTTGTACTCTGTTTTCGAGACTTTAGGGTCAGACATCTATAGGAAAATGGTTTACAAAATGAAGGAGACACGCAGACAATTAACTTGGGTGGGGGATGACGAGTGGGCACTTTGGGAGGCGTACTGGAATGATCCCTTTGTCCAGGATCAAGCTTACAAGAACAGACAAAACCGTTTGTCTGAGCCGCGAGATGGTACGGGCACTGCTAGACATCACTATGGGTCGCGAGCTGTTGTTACAGATCACGTGATGGAGGTTAGTAAATATGTTGTTTATGACTTGGAATATGATACATAACAGTTTTTTACTTTCATTTCAATCAACTAACTACTTGTTTGCACATATGTTTTTTTAGGCCAATAGAGGACAGCCGAATAGTGCTCTATACCACTTCAAGAAGGCTAAGCTGAAGAACGGCATCTGGACTAACGTGAGGGCCGAGCATATTGCGGTATGTTTCTTTCTTAAGGTTAACATTTGTATTTGAGTATTTTAAAGTGATTCCTAAAATTACATCTCATTTCATATGCAATTTACAATTGCAGAGTGAGGTGGAGAGGAGGATGGATGAGAGGATGATCGACGGTCATGAGCTGTCAATTGAAGAGCAAGACCAGATCTTCTTCGAGGTCAACCCAATGGACAGCAAGGGTCGAACATATGGATTGGGAAGTTTGGGCCCTTCCATGAGTTCTGGTAGCTTCTCAGTGTCCCAGGGATCAGGATCGCGATCTAATCTCTTCACACAGGACCAGGTTCAAGAGATGATGACTCCTCTCCACCAGGAAATAGCTGCGACCAAGGTAGCTTACGAGCAAGTGCTTGAGGAACAGGCTCGTATGGCTTAGCGGATGGACGCTTTGACCCAGTTGTTTAGCACTTCTTCCCAGTCTCACCCACCGCCTCCTCCCGATTCTTAGTTACATCAGACTTATATTGTTTATGCTACATATATACTTTGACACTATTTCACCTTCTTGTGCTTGCATACTTTGGACTTGTTATGGATAATTTATATTGTTTCGGGTATAGTAATGCAATTTAATTGTTTCGGGTATATTATCTATGATTATATTATGTGAAAAAACAGGTGAAATGTGAAACAGAAATATAAAAAAACAAATTTTTTTTTTTTTTTTGTGAAACAGTGAATTTAGCGACGGAAAAAAATCCGTCGCTAAATTCACGAACTAAGGGCGAATTAGCCCATTGAATTTAGCGACGGATTAAAATCCGTCGCTAAATGTCAAGCGAACTAAGGGCGGATTAGTGGTGGGATTTAGCGACAGAAAAAATCCGTCGCTAATTGGCGACGGATAAGTAATCCGCCATGATTGACAGATCGTCAACGGATTAATCCGTCGCCAGTTCGTCGTTATTTAGCGACGGAATACTTATCCGTCGCCAAAAAAAATAGTGACGCGTTGTTTGGGGACGGGGGATACTCAATATTATGTATATTATCAGTTGTAATGTTTGTACGTCTCTTTTAGTATCTCCATAAGCCCGTCTTCCAGGAAACTTATGTTAAATTTATCAAATTTTATAAAATTTCTCAACTTATTTAAATATAAAGTCGACTAAGTAAATGTACTAACTAAAATATATAGGGGTGGCAAAACTTAAATTTTTAAAATATGCATATAATAATAAAGAGAAGGAATTTTTTGGGCCCTAGATGTGATTATTCTCGAGCAATTTTAGAACAAGTAACCAACTAGAATTCCCCTGGTTCGCGCACGAGGGGGGACAAAGTATGCGAGAAAGTATTTGTGTTGGTACAGTGGAGACTTCACATCAACCGGAGAGTTGTCCATGAATAACCTCGTCGACCCAAATCGATTAGTGATCGGATTGTTACATGTTAGAAAGTAACATGGTAGGTAAATAATGAAAATTTTACTATCATTGTACTTCTATCATGTGGCAATTATTGGGTCAAATTTGGTAGCTCATGCGATCACGCCCGGTTGATCGGAAACCAGTAAATAAAAGTTCGTACACGTAAGTGCGTACGAATTAGGATGACGCAACAATTAAATACTGACAACAGACCCCACACACAAAGAGACTAGTCAGTCGCCTACCAAGGCACGAGCTGCCAAAACAGCAAAACCCCTCTCTCTCTCTCTCTCTAGAAGTCGTTGCCTCTCCAACTTTCCAGCGACTTCTCCAGGTAAGCTCCGCCTAATCCAGGTTTCTCCTCTCCAATTCCCCTCCCCTTCCTCCGATCTGCCACCGATTTCAATTTCTCCGATGTCTCAGTTTACCTGTTAGCTCTCTCCTTCACCCCCCAGTCCACACCTAACCTAGAAATTTACCTCTTCTACCTCGTCACTTTCTTACAATTTGCGATTATGGCTGTCCGTACTACCACCTGCTACGCCATCAACATGGCTTCCAACCTGGCCGCCGCTTCCTCCGGGAAGTGCGCGGGAGCGAGATTCATTCATGAGTTTGCAATCAGTTCGAGGGTGTTTTTCCAGCATCCGCCGCCCGACCCCGATTTCCACAGATCTCGATCCGATCGGGCCAACACCTCTTCGTGCTACTCGACGGTAGCTGCGGGGATGCTCTCCGGTGGATCTCAATCACCAGTCGTTGACGGGATTATTTCTCTGGTGAAACATTCGGTTGGTGCTCCTTCTGTGGCTAGATCTACTAGTCGCGGTGTGAGTTCCGTTTTAGGCATTTCGCCGATTAGGGCTTCGGTGATCACTCAAATTTTCCAGGGCTCGAAGTGGTTGCCTTGTAACCAGCCGGCTAGCTCGGATGTGGATAGAGGTGGAACGGTGGTTGCTAATAGTAATAGTGATTCAAGCAAAACGAACAGAACTGCTGAAATTCAGGGCACTGCAGAAGCCTTTGCCATGGCAAAGAGCGGTGTTGATGGTACTAGTGTGAAATTTTTCACACAGAATAGTGTGAGGAGTAGTAATAGTAGCTGGTTGTTGAAATTGATGAACATGTGTTTTACCTCTGAGGATGCTAAGGCTGCTTTTACTGCTTTCAGTGTTGGTATCCTTTTTAAATCCACCTTAGCCGAGCCTAGGTCCATTCCGTCTACTTCTATGTACCCTACCCTTGACGTGGGTGACCGAATTCTGGCCGAGAAGGTATTGTTGCTTTCTGCTCAACTTAATTGTTATGTAGAACTGTTATGTTGTTATGCATTGATAGTTATTTGACTTGAGGTAGTTCACATATCACTTAATCAATATTCAATAGTATGTATATTCAGGATGCTAATTGGTTCTTGTTGCTGGTCATATGTATGGAACTAATTTCAAAATGGGCACGTTACCAATGATCTTTTAGATGCACACATTCGAGTAATTTTCCATTTCACAATCAGCAAACTGATTTATTATTTGGATCCTGAATTCTGACAAAAAGTATCAACTCAAACTACAATAATGGGAAAATGAATAAATATACTCCTGAAAACAAGTGGATATAGAATGCCTGCTGTCGAGATCTCTCTAACTGTAAATAATATCAGGGTCTGCTTTCTCTTGCTTTATTGAACCTTGCACATATACGAATTCCGAATAGAATCCCTTTAGAGTGAAGATCTTTCATTGCGGGGTAGCCTGCTCCAGTCCCCTTTGATATTGTCAACCTTAGAGCATACATTCACATAAATTTCTTTTTAGAATGTTTCAATTCTTACAATTCATTTGATAAGCTTTTTTGTTGATGAAATTGTAAAACTGTATGATTCATCTGAAAGGGGCATGATAATGACTTTTGTTTGCAACCGTTGCACCTCTTGAAAAAGTTGGGACTAAGTGACTAACAGACCTAGTTACTTTCATATTTATTATGAAAATATTAGATGCTGATCATACAGACACCATGTCTATCAAGAGATTTGGACCCAAAAAACTAAATCATTTTTTTAACTGCTTTGGAGTGATTATTTTACATGTCAGCTTTGGTTCTCGTCTCCTGATAGTTTTCCGACGCTGCCTTGTTGATACTTTAATTGTTGTTGGCATAAAAGATTTGCATAGTACTTCTTCACTTGCAGTCATAATTTGGTGTTTGCGATGTGATGGGAATGTCTGAATGAGATCCAGATGCTGACTCGATTCTTTCCTTTTCTCTTTGCAGGTCTCTTACATTTTCAAGAAGCCTGAAGTCTCAGATATTGTAATTTTCAGAGCTCCTTCAATTCTTCAGGTATCTTTTAGGTTTATTTCATTTACACATCACACGCGGATTATATTTGCTTTGTCTTATTTATGTATTGTTTGATTTGCTCACGCAGGAAGTAGGTTTTAAGTCTTCTGACGTGTTTATCAAACGAGTCGTAGCGAAGGCTGGTGACTGTGTTGAAGTAAGTGCTGCTAGCTGGTTGTAATCTATTTGCATGCCTGTTTTCTTCACCCTCATAAGCTTGTTTCTAATTTCTATTTTTGCACTGGGTAGGTCCGTGATGGAAAGTTGTTGGTCAATGGCATTGCTCAAGATGAGGATTTCATCCTGGAGCCACTAAAATATGATATGGAACCAATGGTAATATATTAGGCTTGTTCTTTTGTGTTGTGCCTTGTCATCATACTTTTCCCGGTAAATACTAACTCGCTTGTTTTCTTGTTCATTATAGGTTGTACCAGAGGGCTATGTATTTGTTTTGGGAGACAACCGTAATAATAGCTTCGACTCTCATAACTGGTATGGAGTGATCTTTCTCCGTGAATGTATCAATTACTTTGAAAATACCTACTATTCTACCCGGTCTCCCGTTCCTCCCCTGGATAATTCTTTTATGGACTGTGTCAACTTCTCTCATTTTTCTGCACAAAATTCCCAGCTCTAAGGGATATAATTTTGCATAAAACAAGTACTAGATTTGTTGGCAACTGATAGCCACAGGATCCATGTAGTATCGAGTTCAGTTCAGTGGACTCGTTCTCTTTAAATGATGCGGATCTCGTTATAGAAGTTCGATTGGCCATGCACTACTAGAGTTTCTCTTTTAAGTTTTGTGCCCTTGGGTACTGACATTAAATCTGTCTTTTTCAGGGGTCCGCTGCCTATTAAAGACATTGTTGGCAGGTCAGTCTTCCGATACTGGCCTCCATCAAAAGTATCTGACACTCTTTATGATGCTTCGCTAAGGAGCGCCGTTTCATTTTAGTGACACGCCGCCTGGTGTGTATTGATGGATTCAGATGTGTTTGTTCGGTTGTGTCTACCCCTGATTATTTTCCGTGGCATCTGTTAAGTTAGTTGGACTTGTGAATATATAATTGACTACAATGTATTCTTATTGTGTTCTTTTTGTGCCAGGGCCTAATGTTAGTTGGCCATGAATCTTTGTATTATTATAATCATTTCATCATCAATGGAGCAAAAAAAAATGTTATACTAAGGCTTAAGCCTGTGCGTTTGAATAAGCCATGAAACCCTCCCTCCATTAATCGGAGTTGTGATGTGTGATGGCAACTCAATAGTTAGTGTTGTTGAATGTTGTAAAGCTGCTATTTTTTAGAAGTTGCAGAAATATTCAGCTCTGTTCTGAGTTCTGACTGATTTTTTGTTTCCATTGCTGAGTATTTGTAAAAGTTTTGGAAAACACTCATCTGATAATATTGAATGTTGATCATTCTGACACGATTTCTGGTTTTTTTAAAACTCTATCTGACTGCTAAAAGAAGTCTTCCGAGATTGACCTTGCAATTCCTGATTCTAAAGGTGCTGGTGCACTATTCTGTACGTATAACTTGGTTTGTGTTATACTGTGAGAAAGATTACTCGTACCCTTATGCAGTGCTTCATTTTGTTCATTTCCTTGACAGAGTTAGGGTGCGGTTCAGCCATTCTCTTATGCATCTGTTTTCACTGTGGAGAAAATTGCATACTTTTGAATTTACGACTAATCATTCATTTTTAACTTCTCGAAGAGGATTTATTGAATGGCATTTTATTATTACGACGTTGGGGTACATAATGGATATGTTCAGGTGTGTAACGACTACCTGGCAAACCACACGGTCTTACATAATACCGGACAATTTAAATATATGAAGAGTCCACGATAACAGACGATTGTTGACAATTTTGACTACCGCGTCTTTGTAGTCTCACGATCTTTAAATGTTATACCATAATTATCTTATACGCAGATATATCAGACCGCATAACACACCAAGCACTAAGAGTCGTTACATAATCTGGCACGGTAGATGAAATCCAATTTACCAATTCGAATTCGAGTCCTAATCTGTTTATCTTATCCCCAATTAGAAGAACACGTGGTGCTCACACACTTACCCCACTCAAGCGAATAGTAAAACAATTCTGCGGAACATTTTGTTATCTTCACAAAATCCTCACCCTTTTCTGAGTGAGAGAGAAGCTAACCAAACCAAGCGAAAGGCGATAAAATGTTGAAAATTGGTGCAGCCGGAGGAGTCGGACAGCTCCTCGCCGCGGTGGCGGCGGCAGTATTGCTCCGCCTATTCTCCGGTCCAGGCCCGGCCCTACTTCCTGAGCCCGATGATGATGACGATACCAACAATGACGACGTTCCGGTGAACGGAAAAGTTCCTCCGGTTACAATCAAGTGGACTAACATAACTTGCTCTCTCTCTGATAAATCCAACAAATCTGTTAGTCTCTCTCTGTTCTTATGTACTCGAATTTCTGTTTAATTTCATTAGTAATTGGTATATGTATATCTGCACGGACCACATTCAATTTTATTCTTTCAAGAGTGATCTGTGATTATAATGGAGTGGTTTGTAACTGTTGAGAGAAAATGACCATTTCTATATTCGTAGAGGTTAAATAGAAGTTGGAGTAATGATTATGGTGGAGTGGCTTAACTTGACCAGATATAAGTTGGTCGATTGTCCTCTTTGCTGGTTAGACTTTCCTTTTTGTTCTTTTATGTATAACCATAATTCTTTAAACCTTCATCATTTCATATAAAATAATATACTATATATCAAATGGACTTGCCTCCTGCTCCTGCTAAGTTTTGAGTTGTTCCATAGCAAAAAAACCCCGAGGCGACTTAAGCTTTGAATATGATACACACACGCGATGAAAACTAGTAAGGAGGTATTTATGGATTCAACCTAATTATACACGAGATGATATTGTTCTTGGAGTAAACATTCGAGAATGCTGTATTCATAAATGTCAATATTAACAAACTTGAGAGCCTCAACCCCAAAACTGAAGCCCTGCAATGGCTCCATAACAGTATATTTTGAAGATCAATTTCTTGATAATAGATTATAAGTTCTTTCCTTTGCATTTTAGTGTTTGAAAACAGTCCAGAATCACTTCTAAATTAAAAAAAAAAAAAAAAAAAAAAGAAGAGTTGAGAGTCTATTATCTAAAACACTAACTAAGAGTTGAATGTATTATAAGCTGTTAATACTTTATTTGACGAGTGATTTTATGAGTGGATTTTGTGTGTGTGTGTGTTTGTGGTAAGATGCTTAGTTGAACATTTGGGCCATTGTGATTGTGGTAGGTTCGATTTTTGCTGAAAAACGTTAGTGGCGAAGCAAAGCCTGGTAGATTACTTGCTATAATGGGTCCATCTGGATCAGGGAAGACAACCCTGCTCAATGTTTTGGCAGGTCAGACAGTAGCGTCACCCAGACTACATCTGTCTGGCATTTTGGAGGTCAATGGACGCCCACTCTCTAACAAATTGTACAAGTACGTTCATATCTTCTGATTTGAAAATGCCAGAGGTTTTTAATTGTTTTATTACGAGGAAGGATAATTCAAAATATAAAATGTAGGACAATGCGAAAGATGAGACAGCTGGAGATATAAAAAACAGGAAATCCGTGTTCAATGCATTGTATTTGACTACTTGGCCTTATATTATCTTACACATTGGGGGTAATATATTATAGAGTTTCTCTCTCATGTTATATTGAAATCACCTTTCATAATATCTAAATCATAATCATCTCCATAGACGGTGTTAAGTTCTCATTTCTAAGCTTTCTAATTTCTTTTAGCTTTTGAATAGTCATGTTATTTTGTCTCTCTTGTCAGAGATGCCCATAGGGAACTTAATTTGTTTGCTTAATGCTATTACAGGTTAGCATTTGTGAGGCAGGAGGATCTTTTTTTCTCCCAGTTAACAGTTAGAGAAACATTGTCTCTTGCTGCCGAACTCCAGCTGCAAGAATTCTCTTCAGTGGAAGAGAGGAATGAATATGTAAATGATCTCCTGTTCAAGCTTGGCCTGGTAAGATCTGTATGTATTTGCTAGCTATAGTCTTGAAAAGGCATTTTATATGAAGTGTGAGACCTTACTACAATACTTTTCTAATGCAAAGTGTGGACGGTTTTCTATTTTATGCCCAACCAAAAGTCCGAAACTGAAATATAAGCTCTCCAGCGTACTCCCAATTTTCTCCAGAAACTTACTCTGCTACATGAAACTGTCTTCTCTTGTCCAAATTTTCGGACAAAAACATTTTTCTCATGGTTTGTGGTTATTAAGATGCCTGTCATCAAATTTTAATGGGTAATTCAGTAATTTATGGAAAAAAAACCAGTTAAGAAATTAGAAAAGGCCAGGATTTTAACACTTTGGTAGGTGGTGAATGTTTTTTTTCTTAATGTCAAGGATAAACAGCCAAACAGGTTCTTTATAATTTTTGTATATGTACATGTACATGTGTTTACATATTTTAACACATTACTGTTAAATCCCACATTCACTCTGGTTTAGCTTAAAGAATCAACTTCTATGCTTACTTATTATTGATACATATTTACTAGTTGGTGTTACACTGTGCATATTAATATTCCAAGTTCCCAGAAAATAAATTATATGTTCGAGTTAGACATGCATTTGTTGTAATCATATACACCTGCTTGGCCTTTATCCATATATTTTCTTCATTTATCATGATTCTTTTGTATGGTCATTCAATTCACGTTTTCCATAATGTTTCTGTGATAACAAATATTTTCTTTAGTGTAAATGTAGGAATCAGTCAAGGATTACTCTGTACTGTTTCTTATTACTATTGCAGTATTCATCTAAAAAATACAGATGTAGACAAGTGGTAAGACTGTAGTAAAAGTAAGTCACGGAAGGATATCTACTAATTAATGCATGTAGTATTCAACTGTTCATTAGCAGTGTGCATCGTGTTAATTCACATTTCATGATATATAAATGTCAAGTTTTCCAATAAGGTATGGGGTATATAGCATGTTAAAGTGCACTTGCGTAATGCTGGTTGATTGTGACTGAGTAGTTGCTACAGGCTCATAAGCATGATCTGCTATATAATTTTAACCATATCTATAATGGTGATTTCATTCCAATATAATTTTGTTTATTGCACGGCAACCATTAGCTAATATTACTAAATCTTGAAGGTCACTTGTGCTGATTCACGTGTTGGTGATGCAAAAGTCCGTGGTATCAGTGGTGGAGAAAAGAAAAGATTGTCTCTGGCATGTGAACTGATAGCTAGTCCATCTGTCATTTTTGCCGATGAACCTACGACAGGCAAGATAATTTTGTAGAGCAAAAGATCTTCAGCTCTTTAAAATAACCCATACCCCCCTCCCCCCCAACACACACACAAACAACGAAAAACACTCATGATCATAGGTGCACATGAGCCTCATGTGATGATTTGATAACTGAATATTCATTTCATGCGCCCACGAATATGAAGTGTGGAGCTTTATGTATGACCTGTCAAAGGGTTTTGTTTGTGTGTGTGTGTTTATGGGTTTAAGCCTTTTTTCTTTTCTTTTTACTATAATAGACCCATGATCTTGAATCTTGATTGAGAATTTAACATTTTGCCTTTAGCAGGCCAAGGTATTAATTTAGAGGTTCATGTTGTAAACAGTCCAAACTATTGTGGTCCATGTGGACCTCTGGATGATGAACTTCACACTCAATAGTGCTCAGACACCAATTATTTGATTTTACTTGAACCCACTTCTCAGAGGATAGCATACTTTCTTTTGCTCGTTATGTCTTCTTTTCATACTTTAATATAATTTAATCAAGAATATAGCCTTAACCTTTTGGGTCAGAGGATAGCATACATTCAATGTAAACCTTAGGGCCTCAAAGCGGTAGCCTTTGGCTTGATCTTTAATTTCTCATACTCCCTTATCCTCTTGTATTAACTTTACACAGTGACGATGGATCCCATATCATTTTTTTCCTGTCTCTCTTCACTTGTCACTTTACATAGCTTTTTGGCTTTATGTAATCAAGATTGCTATTTATCTGCACAGGTATTAATTACTGGAAATGATGCTTTCAGGGCTTGACGCATTTCAGGCTGAGAAAGTAATGGAAACACTGAGGCAACTTGCACAGGATGGACATACTGTTATTTGCTCAATACACCAGCCGAGAAGTTCAGTTTATGCCAAATTTGATGACATTGTGTTGCTGACAGAAGGTTCACTTATTTATGCTGGTCCTGCGGGTGATCAACCACTTGTTTACTTCTCAAATTTTGGGTTAGTTATCTATTTTTCTCAGTATATAAAATGGAATTGCTGGTAATAATTAGATTTTCTCCTATCGATTTGTTAATCAGAAAAGTGTCTGAAATTCATTGTTTATTAGGGGACTGCCTCAGCATCTAGTTTATGTTGAATATTTTGGTCTAAAATAGTTTACCTAATTATTAATTACTTCTTTACACACATGCGGAGATAAGATACTTTCAACAATATCTTGATATATGGTTATTTTATTTTATTTTATTTATTTATTGGTGTGTGTGCCTGTGTGGGTAAAGTAATGTCATCCATGATTAGGATATATTTTGATACAAGGTTGTAAAGAACTTGCTGGTTAGTTATGAATTGTCATCTTGACAATGACATTCTGAAGTTCGACTCTTCATGTTTTAGCAATCACAGAACATTTTCTGCAATAAATTTAATGGTCCATTCAAATGCAATTTGTTTATGCCCAGATTGGTAAAATATAATTATGTTAGTGTTTCCCCACCCAAGAAAAAAAAATTGACCAAAAGTTAAAAATATATGAACTCAATACATGCAATATTACTAGAAAAATCAGAGTTCAGACTTCAGCACGGATATTTCAGTCTTTGGGTCAGTATAAGATAATGTTTATTTTAGGTGTTGATTCTGTAAATTTATATACCCAAGGGAACGTTATTCTTTTAATATTAGTTTTTGCTTTAGCTCCGTAGGAGTTGTTATTATATTTCATCTTTCTTTCTGGTAATGCCTTTTCTATAGGGGCATACCAAAGTTCCCAGATGTATGAACCACCGGTAGAAAGTTCAGCTTGTGTCAGTGCTGAAACTCAGCAGTAAATTCAACTCTTTGTCATGCTTTTTGATAGACAAAGTTCAAAGATAGTCCAAATTAGTGCCCACCTATTTCTGGAATGTACTATATTATCTGACTTGCCAGGGACACTGATTTTTGTAATTGAGAATCACAGTAGAATACATGCTACATCCTTGACAATGTTTGTTATTTCTTCACTAGTCTTCAAGCAGCTAGTGTGTGTTAATATGTGGTACTTTCTCAGATGCCATTGGTTTTGGTTTATCATGGCTTGATCTGCACATAGATGTTGCTAGTGTTGAAGGTTTAAGGGATGCTAAATGCTACTACTGAATCCCCGGTTGTATTGGTATTGTCAGGTATATATGTCCAGATCATGTTAATCCAGCAGAATTTTTTGCTGATCTCATTTCCGTGGATTATAGTTCTGCTGAGAGTGGCTATGGTTCTCAGAAAAGAATTGATGGTCTGATCGACTCTTTTGCGGAGCAGATGTCATCAGTTCTGTATACCACTTCACTTACCAAACCTGAGACTAAGACTATCACAAATATAAGGAAAAAGACTGTTGCCAAAAACAAAGGTGGTTGGTTCAGACAATTCTTCTTGCTACTCAAACGTGCATGGATGCAGGTATTCAACTATTCAATGATAGGTTTTCTGCCTAGTTCTGCGGTTAACACTTGGCGTTCAGTATTTGTGCTGTAAAATTGGATTCTTTTCAGTGATGCAAGGTGAAACTCCTGTCATGAATCACAAAGCTGTCATCAGTTATTTGCACTCCTTCCTGTTTTTAGAAGTGATACGCGTCCAGTTGCAGAAACCCACTATTTCCTTATATTACTACTTTATCCAAAAGCAAGTATATCACTTGTTAAAAAAAGACGGAGGGAGTATGTCGGTAGAAGTGTAGAACATAACTTGGCGCATAGGGTGCACATATGAGCAGGTGGAATGTTTCGTTAGTTGGCTGACAGAGAGTAATTTGCAATATAAATTAGGAACGTGAAGAACCTATGGGACTTGTAGAATTTGAAAGCCTGATACTTCCTTTTCCTGTCACTGTACTGATAAGTGGTGTCGTCTACACTTATTTGTAAGATGAAATAACTTTGCACTCGAACAGTAGCTCAAAGGTCTAAATAGCCTAAAAAAAGTACTGGGAGTTGCTGATAAGCGACTTGGAGGCTAGGGAGTTTTTTTTTTCCAGAATTTGTTCCTCCACTCTGAACCTGGTTTTAATTCCTCATCCGGCTCACCGACTGTCACCTGAAAATTTCTATTTTTATTTCGTATTGTTATCCAATCATGTGATCTATGAATTTCACAAGTGTCCCTTGTGTGCCCCAGTTTACTGCTATCAATTGCAAAAGCAGTCCCTTCTGTTTATTTTTAATCCTGATCCATGCTCAGATCTGTTGGGATTTAGGTCTGGCATATTAGACTTGCGTCCTGAACTACTTAAAATACCACTCTGATTATTCAGAGCACTTTGTTTCTTCTGCATTTCTAGCAGCAAGAGCAGAGATTTCAGACAACTTCTCACATCCGATTTCATCATTACTAAACGACAACTTTCTTCTCTCCTTGCTTCTGCAAATGCATCTTGCAACCCCAAATTCTGCCTCTGACATGGTAAAGATCAATGTTGAGCCTCACAAGAATTTAGAAAGTTTCTTACAATTTTTAACTCTGTTGGCTGAGCAGTAACCCTGCACCTACTTAGAAATCAGATGGAGTTCTCGCCAAAGCGCATGACATTTCCATGCATTGCCCCTGGATTAACTGTCAGATGTGGGTTTTGATTTAGTAAGAATGGGAATGTTCTCCAGATGGTGTTTATTATGCAATTCATCAGTCATAACATCACCATGGAGTTTTCTGCCTTCATCATAGCTGCAGCATCTACTGTGGTTGGGTATATCATTAAGATAGCAATCTTTCCTTTGCCTCGTTAGTCAGGTTCATTCTTTGTTCCCAGAAGTTTTCAATGCTAAACTTCTCTACATTTGAGTTGGAATGTCAACATGTGTCCATTAGAACCGATGGCAGAGATTACTGAGACCTCACCGTTCGTAGTTTCTCCAGATATCGACTGTCTTTGAATTGTCTGATTCAGACATGGGAGATTTGTACATCACTTCCACTGGCGCCCTGAGAAAACTGGCATAAAAAGGATATAGTGCTTTGCTGAATGTTAAATTTTCTGTGTTTACGAGTTGTACCACCCTATATATACACCAAGAAAGAAATGGCTTTTATATAATTCATTCAAACAATCAGCTGATTAATTACTAGCCCGTACTAATTCATAATTTTCCTTTTTAAATCTATCTGATTCTGACAAGATCATCCACTCACAATAGGCTTCTCGTGATGGCCCAACAAATAAAGTTCGAGCCAGGATGTCTGTTGCATCAGCTCTCATATTTGGTTCTGTATTTTGGAGAATGGGACGATCACAGACATCAATACAAGATAGGATGGGATTACTTCAGGTATCCTGGGAACTACCATGTGTGTCCATACATAATACATTTAATTCACAGTAAAATCATTTCCGTTTGCATAGGCTATCGTATAGTATTTGGTCGGGGAACTAGGCCTGTTGGTCCTGCCTTTTCAATTTGTGATCTTGTACAGGTTGCAGCTATTAACACTGCAATGGCTGCATTGACAAAAACGGTGGGTGTCTTTCCTAAGGAACGTGCAATCGTTGACAGAGAGAGGGCCAAAGGGTCTTATTTACTGGGTCCATATTTACTGTCAAAACTGGTAGCCGAGATCCCTATTGGTGCTTTGTTTCCACTGCTCTTTGGTTCAGTTTTGTATCCAATGACACGTCTTCATCCTACAATGT
The DNA here is from genome assembly GCA_026545765.1 of Plantago major. Taxonomy (NCBI): domain Eukaryota; kingdom Viridiplantae; phylum Streptophyta; class Magnoliopsida; order Lamiales; family Plantaginaceae; genus Plantago; species Plantago major. The sequence goes on from CM048839.1 coordinate 33,364,787, forward strand.
CTAGGTGAGTTGTGAAACTGATAAACATAGTCTGTTATAACTGCTACGAACTGTGTTATTTCTTATTATAAGATGGATGAGAGTCTGAAAAATCGCAAAAATCAAATCCAGACTATTTTGTAAACTGTGTTACTGATAGATCCAAACATTATACACACTCGTTACATTTCTGACAATGCGATGCGTACTTTGTTTTCCTATGATGATGTCGAACAGATTTAGTGTTATCTTGTTAGTTTTTTTCACTTCAATCATGAAAAAATTAACTCAACAAGAGTGTGATGCCTTGAAACATATTACCAATTGCCTAGTTCTCCATTTCCCCTGATTATGCTGAAAGATAGCTTTTAGGCTTTTGGGATTCTCCATTTTGAGCTTCTACCGTGATCTTTGCATGTGCAATGTGATTGGCGATCTCAAATTTTACAAAAGTCCTTGGCAATTTCAAGATTCTGTTGCATAGCCAGTACTGGTGATACTTGCACCTATTTTTATTCTGGTTTTTATCCAAGGCGGGGTTATTTAATAATTCTTCTTTCTTATAAATGCATTGAATAACAAGTAACAGAGATATTTTGGAGACTTAATCAGATATTTCTTATCAGATTTGTGAAGTTCTGTGGCATAGTAACAACAGAGTCCTTTGCTGCATCTGCGATGGGCCTTACAGTGGGGGCTATGGTTCCAACCACTGAAGCTGCTCTTGCTGTGGGACCTTCACTGATGACAGTTTTCATTGTATTTGGTGGCTACTATGTCAATGCGGATAATACACCAATAATTTTTCGCTGGATTCCTAGTGTTTCTCTCATCAGATGGTAAATTATCGTAACTTTTTTGGCTGACTTTTTGGAGAGATCATTCTCTCACTTAAATCGTCAGAGGTTCTTATCACAATGCCTTTTACTTCCAGGGCATTTCAAGGTCTTTGTATCAACGAATTTAGTGGCCTCCAATTTGATCATAAGAACACAATTGACGTTCAGTCCGGAGAGCAAGTAAGTGACGAAATTTGATCAAACTTTGAACTGCTATGTTCTCTACGTTCTCTATGTATTGGTGATAAATAATCCTCAAAATTTGATTTTAGTTGGAGGTGTCAAAGGATCAAATTTTCTGTTACTTGATCCAAGAAATTTCTCTCTGTCCTATTTGTATATCCTGCAGTTGAAATTCATCTATTTCTATCTTAGTCAGCTTAAGTATTGACCTTTCCTGCTTCGTATGTCTTATGGTCATGTTCCAGTTTCTACGCCTCACGTGTTGAAGTATTCTCTTCAGGCACCTAGAATTCACACTTCCTCTTCCAGTCTTACATGTGTCACGACTCACGATCTCTTTAGACTGAGATACTTAAGGTGAGGAATGATGGTCACAGTGCACAAATGAAGCTCAAAGAGCACATATATAGGAATCTAGATTTACCTTCTCAATTAACCTGGTTTCCTAGATACAGAGCCTGTCATGCCCCACTTGTCCAATCCTAAGGTTCTCCTTCACCATGGTCGGCCTATATCTTTCATTATACTGCAACCTTTACCCACATGCTCAAGTATGGGGAAGACATTCAGTCATGATCAATTTCATTTGCTTGTTCCATGATCATCTTCTTGCATGATTGTTCCAACTTCCAAGTCCATGTAGATATAATTTCAAGTAATGAAAGGCTGAACAAAGTGAATATAGTCATATGGATCCTTGTTTTGTTAGGTACTCAGTACCTAACAGTGGAGTAGGGGACGGAAGGACAGTGCTTACTCCGTAACACCTATTGATAGTTCTACTGCAGCTTTGTTGACCAAAATTACCAATTAAATTGCTCATTAAATATCTGGGGGATGTTATCCCGTTCTTTTATAAAAATGGTAGACGACTACAATATTATAACCGTGATACTATAATTTAGATGATCGGCTCCAATGGTCTCAGGATCTTATAATTGTGTTTCCGCTTATACTTAATATGCCTGCCTGATTCCCCTTGTTTCAGGCCTTGGAGCGTCTTTCTTTCGGAGGTAGTAGAATCAGCGACACAGTGGTAGCTCAAAGTAGGATTCTTCTATTCTGGTATTGTGCTACTTATCTTCTCCTGGAGAAAAACAAACCAAAATACCAACAGCTCGAGCTGCTACCTCTTGATCAAACACAAACAACAGCCAAGATCGAGTCTCCTGTAAGTGATCCAGAAGAACCATATCAGCTAATTGAGGCTCCGGATACTGACCAAGGTAATCCCGACCAGCCACTTAAGTCTGCTCCATCTGATCCACTTAATCTGTTTGGCCTAGAAGGTTTCTAATTGCTTGGAAGGTGTACCACTTGCAAATTCATCTCATACAGGTCTCAGTTGAAGGCATTGAGGACCTGTCATCCACATAATGGAGCTAGCAGAAATAAAATCGGTGGATCGGATGTTCTTTACACTAAGATCTCGTCAAGCTTGATGTGCGGAGGCTCGCTTCTTTTTTTTAAGCCTCCTTTTGTTAAATGATGATGAAATATTGAGGGCTTGAAATCAAAGCCTCAGAAGTTAGAACTGTAAAAATCATTGTATATTGGTATTATGGTGAATTGGTGATGCTCGTAGGAAACCATATACATGTATTGGTACGGAGGGATTATTATTCGTTTAAAAAGAAAATAAAAATAACAAGATCGCATTCTCAAACCTCGAGGCAATTACGATACATATAATTGTTTAAGTACGAATTAGGCCAATTTGGGTACATATCCCGAACTAATAAACCTAGCCTGCGTGGCTGATCTAATAGCGGGGAGGGAATCGTATACAGGTTCATAGTATAACATGAGTGCTAAATTAAAAACACACCAGAAACAACTTAAGGACAAACGTATGATTCTATGAAATGAAGGATATTTAGGATTAAGGAAAATCTAATCGATCGATCAAATCTTGAATGGATCCATGAACATGGCAACGATGTAAGGTTTGAGAACTAGCCATCCTCCTTGTTCATGTAAGCAACTTCTAATGCTCAATCAAGGTTGACGATGCGCATCAGAACATGTCTCGCACAGTAGTTACCGCTACTTGTTGGTGATTTTGGCATTAGGCATTCCTCATTGGTGTCCTTCCGTCTATCTGTAACAATTTCCATGAATTTTTTGAGTGCCTCTTCCTCTGTTACCCCCTGCTCTTTCATGTAGATATCAATACCAGTTGCCTTTTGACGTGGGTAGATATGCCATCAATTGCTCGACATTTAATTGAGCTGGCGAATTGTAGTTTAGATTTTCGACTTAGCCGTTGAAAATCTTCCAGTACTGCAGTTTCCATCCCGAGTAAAGCTGTTGTTGCGTGGTAGAAGTAAGTCGAATTGATGACACCATTGCCCATGTATTCTGAAAACGTTGGTAGATCATGAGCTCCTTCAGTGAACCATATAGCCTCAGTGTAGTAGCTCCTCACCAAATCCTTAAGCTACAATGCCTCTGTTTAGCAAAACTAAGCTAAAAAAATTTCAGAAGTTGATTAACTAATGTAAGAATCTACAGAATGGTGATAAAATTGGTGATTAACTAATTGAGTTTCATTTAATTTTAAATGTAGGTGTTTAGCAAATTAGCTCATAAGCTAGATGGTATTTTATAAAATGACATAAAAGGGCATTACTCTTATTTTTATTTTCTTTAACATTTCTCATCGTATTATTAGTCTATAGTTTTTTAAATAATAGTACATCACATTTTGTCCAATTATTTTAATATATATTCAATGTACTTTACATCGCCACTTTAATAACATCATCAAAATTATCAGGAGTTGAAAGAAATATTCGTTGAGCATTTTAACTTAGTAATGAAAAAAATCAGTAATTGATGTGTAGTACGTGTATGCATTTTAAAAAGATACGGATGCATTAATCCTTATGCTAGTTGCAAATAAGTACACAAAATGTATACAAATGGTCCAACAATATAAAATATAAGTCAAGAATAATAAATAATAAAAACGGATAGTTTTTCCTTCTTTTTTTTTCTTCCTAATTTAAGTCAGAGATATTTTCGAAATGAAAAGGATAAGGAGCTTTTTTAAAAAAAAAAGGTAACTTGGGTAGCTTCTTAACCAGCTAGCTGATATAAGAAGTTGTGCATTCATGTAACAAGTTTTTTATTAGTCAATGGTAAAAAAAAGCTCATGTAGCTGAAAAGCTAGCTGAATATATGCGAGAAATTTAATTAGTAGTAATAGATATATTAACATGACACACACATTTATTGCAGAAAAAATTGCATATATACTTCTTTTGCATAGCTCAGTGCATCAGACTTCCAAGCATTTGTTAATTCTTCTTCAAACTGCTCATAGAGTACCAAAACGGCTTTATAGAGTGGCCGCATGTACTCTGGAAGACCATCAATCTCGCGGATATCCCACTTATTAAAAAATGCATGATTGTTTTTACAAAATACGGACAAATGTTACTGCATTTGCTATGCTACAACATGTCGTAGTGTATTATAATGCTTGAATGTATTGTACAGTGCAACATATAATGTACCTGGTATAACCTGGTAGAGGAAATCAAATGTTGCATTATATTGAATGTTCAATGACTAATATAGGTTGTACCTGTCAATCGCATCAGTAAAAAGACGTAGTTCATCAATCGTACCATATGCATCATATGTGTCATCTAAGACAGACGTCATAATAATTGTCTTTGCGAGCATAACACGGGCACGAGAATAGTGAGGTTCATAGTATACAGATATGGCCCAATAGTAGCATTCAACCAATCTATCTCTTGCATATGGCAGTTTAGATACAAGGTCCAACTCTCTCCACCACCTGAACTCATGTCCGAATGCCAGACTAGTAAATTAGTACCACTTCAGCAGGATCATTATAAATTTTTTCTACCCATAATTTTAGTCCATCAAACAAGAAAAATGGCAAAATTTTCTAAATCTTTACTATGTTCTGATTATTCATCCGGTAAAGTACTTCCAGTTTTGCAAATTTTAGTCCATTTTCTAGTTTTTCAGTCCTTGCTTGTTCCTTTGTATGTGTGAGATGTGACAGAAAGTCAGTTCGAAAATATGATCTTACTTTCTCTGATTGATTATTACTAAACCAAAAGTAAATTTCTGCCAAACTTACGCACCTCGATAGTTGGCTGAGTTCTTGTCTGTGAAGCATCTGGAGTGAATTAAAGTCCATTATGGCTAACTTGAGAAGGAGCTCATTATTAGAATCATGGTCTTCCTCATACAGGGAGATAAAAATAACAAATTTCAATTCTTGGCGCCAAAGTGCAGGGGTAAACAGAGAGCATGCTCAACTTCTTTTCGAAGAACTGAGTCGAGGCTTGGTGCCAGAGCCTTGAGACCGGTAGTCACGAAGACGAGTGCATCTTCTAGTATGACTTCTTCATGCACTCTCAAATATGCTGCTTGGTACAAGTTGAGCAAACCCCTGGCATCACCTTTGAGCACTTCTTCAAAACTTCCACTCTTATCTGTGAATTTTCTAAACACATCTGCCAAATTTTGTCCATACAACATCAAATTTTGTTGCAAAATTGAGCAAATAGAACCATAAACATTGGGTGTAAATTGCATCTTTTATCACTGTCCTAACATATAAGGTACACAACTTCTATACTTAGAATTTTGAATAGAAGATATAGTTTACCCTTTATGGTGTGTGTGGAGGAATCAAGATATCAACAAAAGTTGTAACCCGCAAGTTATCAAATAAAAATTCCATGTTCCATGTTTTTCTTTGCCTATTTTATGTTTATTTGCAGGTTATGAAAATCCATGGCAAACAAATTGGCACGCCCAGTGGGACGATTTTCAATCTTCATCTCCACTCTCTAAAGATCCATGTTCGTAGAATTTCATGGGGCATGCTAAATCACCTTCGGGGGCATGTCAAACCAAGCTTCAAGTTATCCATCAAATTTTCGAGACCAAGTTGCAACAGTCATCAAGTCTCTACAACTGGTCTCGAGGGGGCATTTGTAGACACCGAAAATTCGCAAATTTGTGGTGTTTTTAGATTAGATATTTTTATATTTAAAGATAATTATCACAAAAATATGTTATAATATTTAGAAGATATGAAGAATATAAATCTTACCCATTTAGAGTCCATCTAATTTTGGGATAAAGATTATGATAAGATTGCTATCTTACTCCCTAAGTCATAAAATCTCTTATAAATATGAGATCTCGGTTAGGGTTTCATAGTTAGATGGATTAAGTCACAAACGACTCCATCAAACTCCCTACTACCAAATTGTAGGTTAAACTAAAATCCAGATCAAACTGTTGAGACCCCGATACTTAGAGAGAGGAATCAAGAGATCAACGAAAGTTGTAACCTCCAAACTATCAATAACATGTTCCATGTTTTTCTTTGCCTCTTTTATGTTTATTTGCAGGTTATGAAAATCCATGGCAAACAGTGTGATTAAATGTAATTTTTTTACTGCGTGTACATTCCTATAATGATGATGTTTCGGCACATTTAGTCCCCAATTTTCCGCCAATTCAATTTTGGGTGTGGTTTTTCGCTAACGTGGTGTGCGGTGCGTACATGGCGAACTATGGTGTGTTAATTCGTGTTAACAATTATATTGTCGACAAAAAAGGGGAAAAAACCCTAAGTAATCCCTCACTTCTCCAAATTCTACAACATTAATAAGAACCCTATACCCTAACTCTCAAATCGGGAACCCTAAACCCCAAATTGATAACAAACGACGGATAAGATTCGATACAAAAACCAGCTTGGATTCCCAATTTGGCAGGCCGATTCAGAGCTCAGTTAAATAGCTCATTTAGCTATGTAACAGAGCTCAATCGAGCTTTGATCAGCTCTGTGACAGAACTCTAAAACATAGCTAGAACGAGCTCTGTAACAAAACGAATTGGTGTCCACTCCCATACAAAAATCGTTCGATAAGTTATGAGCTAATAATTTATTTTATGGATTGATAAAGAAGTATTATAAGTACATTAAATGTATTACAGTAGTGTTCAATTTCATTACTAATGCTTATTTCAATCACAAAGCTTCATGAGAGACGGTCTCTAAATAAATTATCTAGAGACGACTTATGTTATCAACAAAATCATCAGTGTTAACAATCAAAACGTTTATGTTGTTAACGAAATAAGTAATTTTGTAATATGAAAAAATATCAATGTTGAGAACATAGACGTTTTGATTAATAACATCGATAATTTAATTGACAATGATTAGTCTCTACATAAATTATCTAGAGACCGTCTCTTAGGACACTCTATTTCAATATTTGTAGGCATGAGATGAATTTTTATGAACTGGTCAAGCGTTTGACCCATGAATATTAGAGATTGTAAAATTTATATGTTTGTGAACTCAATACATTATTGTAAAAGTTATACATCGCTTATGAGTATTAAATTTTGGATACATTCCCCATCGAGTATCAACGGGTCATTGACTAGTATATTTCAATCTCTTCCATTTTTTATATAGGATGTTTTATCTTATGTCTATTTGTATTTAAAGTAATGATAACCAAACTTGAGGAGCGTGGAGAGAGAGCGATTTTCTCTCAATTTCATGAATCTGTTTGTTAAAATCATGGTTTTCTAAGACAAGCTCAGTCTCACAATTAATGTGCGTGAATCTGACGACGGATCTTTCTTTGTCCTTTACTTCTTTCTTTTACACAAAAACAAGCCCAATATATTTATGTCCTTTTCTCATCAGATCTCTCACCTGTTCACTCTTCTTCTTCCTCCCATAGCTACTTCAATCTCTGTCTGATCTATGTCATCTGTTTCTACTGCCACTAAATTTATGCTTTTTCTCCAAAACCTCCTAGCACCATCGAAGCTTCCTAAAGATAATGAAATAAATAACATAATTGCATTTCCGATGAGTGATGACACGTTCGATTTCTCGAAAAACAGAGAACGAAGGGTACTTTTGTTGTTGATGAGTTAAACACAAGTGAAAGTAAATTGACATAGATAATCTATCAGATATGGTAATTGTGATTAGTGGAAACTGATTTGACAGATGAAGAGAACGATCCATGAAGAACTGATTGAAGATGATCGACGAAATGATGAGAGATACATAGATAACCAATGCTTGATATAATAGAAGAAATAGAACCCAGGTTCATAGTCCTGGAACGACTCCATAGGACAAACACTTTGGATTGGATTTGGTCACACTGGGTTTTGGTTTGAGAAAGGTTTAAATCCAAACGAATTTGGAATGAAGTGAATAAAAGATGTAAATAAAAATGAAGTCAAAGTTAAAGTGTTTTGTGTGATTGTGTGTGTGCCTAACATAATCATGGAAAACACGAGAATCAGGACAATTTTCCACACCTGTATTTCTTGCATGATTGACACATACATCTTTCATCTTTGGTAATTAAAGCTCAAATAAATCGATACACTAAATACGACGGCGACTAATAATAATAATAATAATCTAGCATGTGATCAGTTAAATTTAGAAAAATGTTTCAGAAGCATGCACAAGTACTAAATTTTCATATATAACATTTTATTACATTTTTAACTCGGTGAGTAACATTGATTTTCGTAGTAAAAACAAGCAAGGTCGATTTTAACAAAAAATATAATTAAATCTAGACTTTGATCCACACGCATAGCGTGTATCATTATTCTTAAAGTATATTACAAAGTATTGGGAGAGACGTGTATTAGTGAGAGACTTTAAAGACGAATTGATGTTCTTAATTATATGCATAATGTTTCAAACAATATCAATGATGTTTTATAAGTAGACATTTTATATCATTTTTGTATATACGACATATTACGTAAAGAAACTTTAATGTTTTTGGATATAACTGTAATGTTTATCTGTCTCTTTTAGTCTTTCTATAAGACCGTATCTCATAATACTTACTCAAAGTATATATATATACTCTTAAACTCTTAAAGCTTAAAGAAAATAGAAAAAGTACGCCATTACTTCCACGTATGATAGTAAGTAGTCGTTGTGTATTTTGGAATTCAAAAATACACACCTGTCTTTAGTAGAATTTAAATATTGTCCTATAAAATCCTAAACAAACCAAAGGTATAGTAGAGCTCATGGGCCCTTTTTCAAGAAACCAAAAACAACTGGCTAATCCTTACCACAGCTTTTATTTCACTTCTTTATTCTGGCTTTTCATCTCCTCCGTCTCTATCTACATCTCTCAACATTATCTTTCACTCTCATCCATTATCAAGAAACAAGCTCACGTTGTTGAATTTTGCTAATGCCCTCTTCTCGCTTTCTTCTTTGGAGAAGAAAAAGGGCCAATTTCGGTCTCTTCTCGAAAGCAATCGGAAAGCCCTCTTCTTTTGTTCTTCTTTGGAGAAGAGAAAGGGCCAATCTCAATCGGAATGATATGCCTTGTTCCTGTAGTGAAAATTCAATGTCAGATCTGACGCCTCTGAAAACGTCTGGAATATATTTGCTAAGTTCGTCAATGGAGTTTAGGTAGTTGATTTTAAGTTCGTCAATGGAGTTTAGGTAGTCTGGAATATATTTGCTAAGTTCGCTGGATGCGGTGTTCGTGCGAGGTTCCAGAAGATACAATCATGTTTACTTCTTTTTTAGATGAAGAAACAAACAAGATAATAGACAGGAGTTTAACATGGTCTGGTCTCTCCACGCGCCTGGCCACGCGCTCAGTTGTGGGTTATATAAAAGTAATGTTATTACTTATTTGCATTGTATTAGCAATACCAATAAAAAATATGTACATCTCTAAAATCGTCATCCACTCGCTAGTGGCGGGTTAACATCTTTTCAAACCATGACGGGTTTGGTAAAAAGGTTAACCGGCGGTTGCGGTTATGTGGCGGACGATTTGACAGGCGGTGCGGGTGTTTTTTTTTTTTTTAATGTACACCCCTAACCTGTAACTTGAAAGGCTGATTATCATGCATTCATGCTAGATTGCTAGGTACATGTATCATATCAGACATGTGTCTCTTATATATACTCCCTCTGTCCCAACTTTCACGACAGTTATCCAGTTTTAACATTTTTGCAGTCAATAAAATTGAATGTTGACTATGAATTAATCTAAAACGGTAATGGTACAATCTTCAATTGAATTATATAATAAAAAATTTAGGATCTCGTCATGTGCTTGGTAACTTATAATGACAATTTAGGATCTCAATATATGCCAAATCATCTCGTCATGTGAGTGTTAATCAAAAGTTAAACTTAGACTAAGACTCTATTATTTTCGTCTGAACAGAACATAACTGATTTGAACTGAACTTATTTGTATTATAAAAAACAACTTGGCGAATCTGAACTGAACTAAAATTAATGAATTTCAAATTAAGAGAACAGAGCCTAATACCTACTAAACTTTGAACAATAAAATATAACGATTCAACACATTCTAATAACATAATTTAACAAATCTTTCTAAGATGGTCATCTAATTAATTTATTAAACATAAGATAAGAATCATTTAGGCTCTGTTTTTTTCAACTGCAATTTTCTGAACTGAAGAATATAACTGAACTGAATTTATAATATAAAATATAACTGAGCAAAACTGAACTGAACTGAATGAAACAATGAGTTTTCGTTGAAGATAACAAATTCTTATTTCATAGTATTAATTTAGTAACTAGTGACTTGTTCTCAATAACATTAAGAAGTTGCAACCGCTTCCCCCGAAACGCCTCGACCGTTATTGCCGTTTCCTCTCCATTCTCTCATCAAACACAAGAATTATAAAAATTACTATAATAAAATAGAAATAAATAATCAGTATTACATATATTCAGCTGATTTGGTACGAATAGATCCAATCTCAGTTCTCTCGGTAGTTGAGTTGGTGCAAAAATGGCGACAATGGAGAGCTTGATCGGTTTGGTTAACAGAATACAGAGAGCTTGTACTGTTCTCGGCGATCATGGCGGCGAAGGCATGTCTCTTTGGGAAGCTCTACCCTCCGTCGCCGTTGTTGGTGGCCAGGTCATTTTCATCCTCTCATTTTCTCCTTCCTTCATTTTCACACATTTGATTTGTTGTGATGATTATAATAATGTTGAGATCGATGATTTTTACAGAGTTCGGGTAAATCGTCAGTGTTGGAAAGCGTAGTTGGCAGAGATTTTCTTCCTCGAGGATCTGGTATGCAGTCTACATTGTCGATTTATATCCATTTCTGTTTGTGTTTTATTCGGAGAATCGAAATGTTGTTAGTATGGATTGCAATTAGCTGAATTTGGCTGTTGAGTCATAGTGATGATAATTAGTCGAATGCATTTGGATCTAGATAGATGGTTTCTTATTCAGGTTTAGAGTAATGAATTAGCGTTTCCACTTCCGGTGAAGGGGCATTGGTCCCATCTTATGTGTGATCCAGTTCAGAATTATGAAATTTTGGAATAGTAGATGGACGATCAGAGATGACAGTAAGGCCCTGACTAATCCGCAAAGGTTAGGTCTTAAAGAAGCATTTTACAGAAGGTTTTGTGTTGGATATATCTCTATTTCGAGACGTATTCTCTAGATTTAGTTATATTTGGTAGTTAGCTTATCATTGACGGTGTATTATAAATTGATTTAATAGTTTATACCTCCTGTTACGCCTAAGGAATTTCAGGGAGGTCAGAGATTATGTTCCAGTGTTGATCAACTTGCTCAGTGAAATCTATTTAGAACTTTGTTAATAAATGTTTCAACTTAGTGGATGGACATAAGAACATTTTTACATGATGACATGATAATAATGGGTGGAACGTTCTTGCTTCAGAGTTCAGATGTTCTCTGCTCAGGAGTATCTAGTATGTCATAGGCAATAGGTGCATGTTGTAATGAATATCATTTGAGTCTTGGTATATGTTCCAAATCTTTTGTGTTGGGTGCTGAAGAAAGAATCGGACAGCTCAAGATTTACCATGTTTTCTTCTTCAAGTAGTAGTGTTTGACATTCTCTGACGATATGACACTGGTGCATGATAATCTTGGTGTTGATGGCACTAGAGCATAGAAAGGATTGTTATTCTGCAATATTTTTGTTGGTCTTATTGTCAGTTGTGTCTAATCTTGACATTGTATGCGTATGTGTTTCTCCAACACCGTTAAGAAATCAACAGTTTTCATACTTATGCACAAAAAGATTATTAGTACCTCAGAGAGTATGTGAAATTTCACTTGCATGAACGAAAATCTAGTGTACTGATATACTATCTGTTTTTTGTCGCTATGCAATAGATTATATATTGTTTCTCTCTTGCATATAAGCATCTTATGCATGGGATTTTTCTATCTTTTTAAGCTTTCTTTGGCAAGGTCCTTTCTGGAGGCTTGCTACAGGGGCTTGTGCTTCTACTTGGCTCCAACAGAAAATATTTAAGAAGCACAAGTCCAACAAGTGTGCCATGCCATTCTTATCCACTCCAGTGCATCTTAGTAATTTTATGTGCAAAACAGCTCAATTTGTACATACTACTGTAGCTGCTCTGTTTAAAGGTGTAATTTATAAACAAGTCTTGTTAAGGATTTGAGGAAAGAGTGCATTTCCATGAGATAAACACTCCTCAAGTAATTCATATCCTTACAAAATCTTCTATTGGGCCATATATATTTTAAGGTATTATCCAAAAAAGAAACAACAATATTATACATATATTACTTGATATAATTATTATAATGCCCTCAATGCTTTTTATCTTGTTAAAGCGGTATTGCGTCGAAGTGTATGAGCTAGGAAAAATATCATCATCAAAATCCACTTGACCAATTTAAAAAGGGATGGTTTGAGGATTAACTGCTCTAGTTGCCTAAGGTTTTACTGATTCTCTCATGCAGGTATTGTGACCAGGAGGCCATTGGTCTTGCAACTCCATAAGATCGAGGGAGGCTCAGAGTACGCAGAGTTTCTACATGCACCAAAAAGGAAATTTGGAGACTTTGGTATGTTTGATTTTTGACTCCTATTCCTTGTTCATATTTACTTGCGCCACAGAGGTATGATTCACTGATGACACGGATAGTTCGGTGTTCTGCTTATCTGCTCTAGTTCTGTCCCTCACAATGTTTTATCGACCTTCAAGTTGGGAGTCCTTTGATAAATTTCTCCATAGGAGAACTATGCTATATGAATGTTATTTTATTTGGTTAGTGGAGAGAAAAATAGCTTTTATGCAACTAGACTTATATTCCACCAATTATTTTAATAATGTATCTACCATTTTACATATATGCCATTTCTTGCTTCGATGCACAAGGCAAATCAAACAACATTTCTACTGCATGTTATAATTTAGAAAAATCATATCACCCCACATCCCCCAAATGTTTGCTATACAAGCTTCTGAAATATTTATTCCACTCCAACATCTGAAATTTCACCACAGGCACCCATAATGTTCATGAAAACCGCATGAAATGTGTGGGACTTGCCAATTTGTCACAAAGAAATACTACAAATTGTAATACATGCACTTATTTGATAAAATGGATTGTAGAGAAATTTTGCTACGGATAGGCAAACTGCAAAATCCATAGATTAGGGGCCAATGGCACAAAGTGCAAACATGGAGGGTTTGCCACAAATTTTATTTACTATTTTACCAAATTACGTTTGGAAGTAAATTCTAGTGTTACCTCTGGATTTTACCTGGGCAAACTCTTATCTGCTCCAACTCTTATCCAGTTGGTACAGTTTTCTACCAAGCAAAAGTTGAAATTTGCTTTAGGAGACAGTTGTCTATGTTTCCAAAGCCGATGTTTTCAACCTTACATGTGAATAAATAATGTAGTCAGCACTTAGTGTTGGTATTACTGAATTTTCATCGGCACTGCAGCGGCTGTACGTAAGGAAATAGCAGATGAGACGGACCGCATAACTGGGAAGAGTAAAGCAATATCCAATATTCCTATTCATCTTAGCATTTATTCACCCAATGGTTTGTCAACACTCATTCCTAATTCTCAAGTCTTGTTATGATTACATAAAATTACATCCGTTAAGAAGTTGAAATATTGTTTGGTATTGTTTTGCTTGGTCTTCTTAACGTCAGTGAGTTGTTATTTGCCTGAGCTTACATCTCTTAAATTTTGTGGTATCTGGAGAGTATAGCAACATATGACATTTAGCAATAGTTTGTTCAATGCCCAATGGATAAGCAATGGTGTTTAATGTGTTAGAAAGAAGTGAATGTCAGAAGAATTCTAGGTCAAGATTAAGTATCTCACACGTCTAGTTTGCTGCTGTGGATAGTTTCTATCTAGAGTTTGTAACTAAGAAATAATGCTAACTTACAACTTTGCATGAAAATATAGGCCCTGTTTGAATCGAGTCCATCTTAGTCTCATCCACCTTTTTCACTGACTTTTCCTTCAAATTCAATCCGAAACACACACCTACTTATCAATCTTCAAACCTGTATATCTCATTCACTATTAATGTTGTTTCTAGTTTTATACCCTATGCCATATTTGATCTCTTTCACAATTTCAACTCAAATAACAGCTCAAGACAACTCATAATACTGAGCAAACAAATCTTAGTTACTCACAGTAATTTTGAACTCATTTTTCTCTCTTTCCGGAGCAGCTCACTTAACGGAAAAAATGATACTTTGAAAAAGGGTAGTTGAAGTTCTGGATATATTATTCTAAGTAAACCGAATAACTTAATGGTCGCTTTAATCAATGTTGTTATTTAAAACACTATCAAACTAATAATCATCATTTTGTTTCGATTTGTCTTCAATATCCATATCACTCTATCTCTTACTCTCACCTTCTTGATCCGTATTCTTCTTTCTGTTGTAAGCTTATTACTTTTATTTTTCCATTTTTTTCCTCCTTGCAGTTGTAAACTTAACACTCATCGATCTTCCCGGTTTAACAAAGGTTGCTGTAGGTGAGTAGGTATAATACAGGACATAATACTAATTTAAATGGCCGTTTCTATTTAAGTAGCTACTAAAGCACCATGAGGGCCTTCTTTCTTTTATTTTTTCCCAGAGGGGCAGCCGGAGAGCATTGTTGAAGATATTGAAATGATGGTTCGATCTTATGTTGAAAAGGTAGATATGCTAATCTTCTCGTGACCAACATTGCAAATTACTAGTTATATTAGTTGGATTCTTTCCATTTAGCTATATGTATGATTCTCTAGGTACCCCCATAGTAATCAGCCATAACACTTGTTTTACTCTCTGGTGGGTCAATTAAGATTTGCAATGCAATATTGTTGACTAAAAAACCAATTGAAGGATTCAATAAAGGAAATGAAGATTTCTGTGCAGACCGATTGCCAGCTGTAGCGAAAGTAGATCAACTATTCGAAGCTGTTTGTGAATGAGAGTATGAGACACAGAGATGCCCAAATAGGAAATAAGAAAGGGATGCGACAACTATCTAAATAGAAAATCTAGAGGGGTTAGAAAAAAGGTTTTTTTTTTTTTTTTTTTAGTTCAAGATTCCATGTTTTGGTTAATCTGCAGCAAAGAGGAGCTCTTTTGCAGTTCATTTTACCTTTTTCTCATATAAACATTTTTTTCTTTCTGTGAAGTAATAATCTTACTGCATGTATTTTTAAGATTTAGGCACAGAGAAACATATCCCATTAACAATTTCCTTTCTCCATTCTGCTTTACATGCGTATCAAGATTTCCTTTCTTTTCTCTTAAAAGGAAAAAGAAAACGGATAATGAAAAACTTGGTTCTGGTATATAAAGAAATGAAATGAGTACAAACTCCTCTATGGTATAATTTTTGAATTTCTCTTTCCTGACGCACAAGAAGCTTTATTATTGATGCATGTTTTACCTCATGCTTCTCTTTTCTTTCCTGAAATTTCTCTGTGCAGCCAAATTGCATTATCTTGGCTATCTCACCTGCTAATCAAGATATAGCAACTTCTGATGCTATAAAGCTTGCAAGAGAAGTCGATCCATCAGGTAGCGATTTTGATAGTGGTCTTTTCTCTTTGTGTGTCTTCACAAGAGTCCATCAACTGGACTATAACTAATATCTTGTTTTCTCTTTTCAGGTGAAAGGACATTTGGTGTTTTAACTAAACTTGATCTGATGGACAAAGGAACCAATGCCCTTGATGTAAGAAATCGTTTGCAACTGTAATTCTTCAATGGATGCAAAACTCAACTCAGAAATAATGCAATGAGAATTTAAAATAAATATACCAGTACCCGTATCATTTTCTCAAGGAGCTAGGGCTCCGTTCATGCTTTATGGATCCCACTTGACTTTATTTCTCACTCCTTCAGGTCCTTGAGGGTAGGGCCTACAGGCTCCAGCATCCTTGGGTTGGGATTGTGAACCGTTCACAAGCTGATATCAACAAGAATGTAAACATGTCTTCTGCCCGTGACAAAGAAAGAGAATATTTTGAAACAAGCCCAGAGTACGGACACCTAGCTCCAAAAATGGGTTCAGAATATTTGGCAAAACTACTGTCACAGGTGTGTCAACCCACCATCCGGATATCTTTTATTGTCCTTTTCCAGTTTAGCCTCAGAATTAGATCTGAAGATGTTTAACATGCAATTCTTTTTTCTTATCTTTTTCTTTATTTTTTTCTAAATATATGTTGCCTTCCTTTGGCATGTATATTAGCATTTGGAGGTAGTCATCCGGCAGAAAATTCCCAGCATTGTTGCCTTGATAAATAAGACCATTGATGAGCTGAACGCCGAGTTGGACCGCATTGGCCGTCCCATCGGTGTAGATGGAGGGGTAATGGCATAAAAGAAATAAACTCAGATTCATATCGATGTTGTCTGTTTGTTACTAAAAGCTGGATATTTTACCATATCTGCAGGCTCAACTCTACACAATTCTGGAAATGTGTCGTGCATTTGATCGCATATTTAAGGAACATCTCGATGGAGGGTAATGCTACATGCTCAATATTACTGTCTGTGTATCACATTTATGTAGATGTGTGTAATTCAAATACTTCAAGTTTCAATCATTGAGTATCACAAAATTGCATGTGTGTTATACGGAAGTGAATAATAATATGTGGATATTATAACCATTTCAGATTTGTATTTATAATTTCTTTTATGGCCATCATATCTTCTGACTATGACCTTGATGGTACTGTCAAAATAAACTTGATGGAAATTTTCTCTCTGCTGAAACAATCTTACTTACGACTCTATATAAATGTTCCTGTGCTCTTTTGGAATGTGTGAGCTAAATAGTAAATTCCACAGGAGACCAGGTGGAAACAGGATATATGGCGTCTTTGATCATCAACTACCAGCTGCTCTTAAAAAGCTTCCCCTAGATCGCCATCTATCACAGAATAATGTCAGGAAGGTTATTTCAGAAGCTGATGGTTATCAACCCCACTTGATAGCTCCTGAACAAGGATATAGAAGATTAATTGATGGATCACTCGGCTTTTTCAAGGGACCTGCTGAAGCTTCAGTTGATGCGGTATGATCTTTCAGCATTTAAGCGCCTGCTGCAATTTTCGCTGTAGATGAAAATCATCTTGCTGCTGACTCATTGATGCCTCTTACCTGCCATATTTTGATATTTTGTGTCTCTGCAATAAAGTTTTCCCCCTTCTGATGTTATTATGTTTGTGAGTAATGTCTTTTTAATTAATCATTATAGTCTTTTGATGTAATGTAGATAGTTTGTGTTTTTCATTGTGAATCTCTTTTCTTAATTCAAATTCACTTTTTCATTTCTTTTTGGGTGGTGAAAGGTTGGTGAATGATCTTTATCATCAATAATAAAGGTTGTACTTGACTGAACTTGATGGTACTGTAAAAAATGAGTGAACTAGATGAACTTAGCAGTCTATAGCTTTGATCTTAAGTACCTTGTCTATTCTACTGTACGTTCTTTGCTGCCCGAAGTTAGTTATCGCATTAGCTTTCCTGTTCAATAGAGCTTAAGAAGAAAGGTTATACAGTCCAGTTTCATATTATTTCCCTATTCTGGTTCAGTTCGTAACCAAAAGTTGAAGGCTAGGTTCAATACTATACTGATAGTTATTATTGATATTGAACATTGGGATAGTTTCTGCCAGTTTGTTTATGAGTTATCTCGAATTTATAGCCATTAGCTTCCACTGAACAGTCCTTTTTTTCACTGTGTTTTGTAGGTTCATTTCATTCTCAAAGAACTTGTCCGGAAATCTATTGCCGCAACCGAGGTATGATACCCATTTCAAAGCCTACTATTATGAAGTCTTTTGCCAGTATGTTTCGATTTTATTCTCATAGTTTTTGAATTTGACATTGTGTGAAATTGACTAGCTACATTTGAGCTAGTCTTCATTTCGTTCAGGTTCCTATCAGTAAATATATCACATTTTGGTCAGTAAGACAGATCTTAAGCTATTGTATTTCGTTTTACTTTACATCCAAAATCACATTTCTGAACCCTCAAGGTGACATGTCATGTACAGTCCAAAGGCTGCAACTTTTATTGTTTTTGTATTCTTTGAAGCTTTACTATCATGGACTATTTGAACGTTTCATTGTAACACAAGTGTGCTTAAGTGCTAACAGAATCCATTAGCTTGTACTTTACCTTTAAAGTATTGATTAGACTCCGCTTGATTACTGTTTGGAATTAAGTCTGAGGACTCTTCTCTGTCGTGATTTCTGTCTTGCAAAAAAGGTTAAGAAACATTAATTTATGTCCCTATCAAAATTTACATGAATATTATACAAGGTATATTAGTTTGGCCGAACTATGTTCTGCAGCTTACCCATCTTCAGACGTCGAGATCAATATCTGAGTCTTAGTATTTTAATTTGATATGGTGATTCCTCATTTTAAATGATTGGGCATGCAGGAATTGAAAAGATTCCCAACACTGCAATCTGATATAGCAGCAGCTGCAAATGATTCCTTGGAGAAATTTCGTGATGAAAGTCGTAAGACGGTTTTGCGGCTAGTGGAAATGGAGTCTTCATACCTTACTGTAGAGTTTTTCAGGAAACTCCAAACAGAGCCAGAAAAGTCCGACAACCAATCAGCTCAAAATGCAGATCGCTACACTGATAATCATTTTAGGAGGATAGGTAAGCAACTAAGCATACTCTTGCTTTCTGGGAATACAAAGGTTATTTGCTTTATATGAAACTGGAATCTTGTCAGGGTGTAACATGATTTTTCCTGTAACAGGCACAAATGTTACTTCTTATATCAATATGGTATGTGAAACTTTTAAGAGGACTATTCCAAAGGCTGTTGTTTATTGTCAAGTAAGAGAGGCCAAAAGAGCATTATTGAATCAATTTTATGCTCAAGTTGGAAGGAGGGAGGTATATCTTCTTGACGTTATTTCCATTTTTTTTTTTTTTTGGCATGCATTTATTTATTTTTTATTGTAAGAGCGTGCATGTTTATGTTGTCCTGGCTGTGATGAATATATGAGCTTCTATGAGAGGAATGATTAAAACATGAGGAAATGTCACTTTGCAGTAGGGTGTTGATCTGATATGTTAGTTAAAAATAAATGTTTTTTCAGTGGATCTTTTTGTATTAAGCGGTAAATGAGAGTTCTTTACAAACAAGAGTTCAATGTAGAAATTGTTAGCGATCTCTTCATTTTCTACGATACATTGAAAAGCAACTATCATTTCCCCATGTTAGAATTTATGATGTAGCCACCACCCACCAGGCAAAATACAAATCCGCTGGATTTCCCATCTCCTTGAGAGCTCATTTGAAAGTTTTATGTGGTGAAATTTCACAAGGATGGATTTTCCCCACAAACTTTACCATGTTCAATTCTTTCAGAAATGTGACATTATAAGTTATGTCTTATGTTTTATATGCTGCTATAGTATAACTGTACAAGGCTATGGAAGCAAGTTATGGTAGTCACGTTTTCCTTTTGTGCTCACTGAAAACTGACAATAAAATGGCTTGAGAAAGGGTATTAACTCTTGCCTTCCCTATTATATGTTCAGAAGGAGCAACTTGGCAAGATGTTGGATGAGGATCCATCACTAATGGCAAAGAGGGAGTCTATAGCCAAGAGGCTCGAACTGTACAAGTCTGCACGTGATGAAATCGACTCAGTTGCGTGGAAGTAATTTTGAGGACATGCATTCTTTGGTAAATCATTTTTGTGGTTCATTCATTTATTACATATATGCTTCAATCTTAGGCTGGTTTTTCAACCTTAAGATGGAAGATCGGGGATCAGCTTTTAGCCTGCATTATCCTGTTCTTCATATATTGCTCCTGTTGCTGCAAAAATCATTATACTGCATCATGACATCCTGTGATAAAAAGAAATCAATTATTTTATTATTTTAAAGTTGTTCTTTTGTTACACAACATTTTCCCTGGCAGCAAGTTCATCGTTCTCCTCTTAATTGTTGGTAGAACCTGAGTCCTGACTAGTTGTAAGAGTTTCGATGGGCCGGACTGGCCCGAGCCCAGCTGCAAAAGCCTACTTGGTCAGTACTCAGTACGGACATGAATGATATGTTGGGCTGAAGGACTCAAAGTATGGCGAGTACAAAACTTCAAATTCTTGAACTAGTATACGATTGAATTTAAAACAATGTATCACAAGACTGGTAATGTAGAAAGAAAGGGAAATGACATGTCGAGAGATGGCTAGAGAGGGACTGAAGGAGTAATGAAAATGAAAGCGAAGGCGTGTCAACCAACTAGCTAACTCAATGTCGATGGACCAACCAACGTTACCAAAGGTTTTAACATAGAAACTTTTTAATACTTTTTTGCATATGACTTTAACATACTTTATGTGAGTAACTCGATTTTATGTGAATGCAATATAGAATTAAATAGCGGTTTTTTAATATATGTCGAACACAATTTACTTTACAGTTCGACATTGACCTTAAATTGTATGTCAAACTATTTATTAATTTTTCATGAAACGTCATACTTTTAAGTTTTAACCTACAAATGTTAGTATATTCATGTTTACGAACCAGGACTAATCAAATTTATCACATTCATATTTTAATTCGTAAAAGTGTACCATTGTGAAATGTGTATATCATTTATTAATTATACAACCTTACTCTGAAATACAGTGTATACAGGTAAAATTGGGTACACCAACACCTTGTGCATAAATTACTATATTTATAATGATCGGTTTAATAAAATTAACTTCATTTATTTTTTAAATCAATTGGACAATTTCGATTTTAAGTGAATAACTTAATTACAAATTAGAAATTACACAACTAAGTGAATTTCCTGCAGTATAATTTGATTGAAGATCATGGATTCATCTTATGGGTAGATATTTATCTTATTTTAGAGGTTAAAATCAACTGTGTTGAATTAAATACAATTATTTTGTGTGATAACTACGAGTGAATAGTTATATTTTAAAAGTAAAGGAATACGTTCCAAATCTATTATTCCACCCGTCAGCCTGCTAATGTCTCTCTTCTTTTTATGGGTTATTTTAAAAAATATGAATAACTGATTATAAAAAAATAGATAACAAAGCAAGAAGATGAATAATGAGTAATGGAGTTTAATTTAATGCTATTTTGGGCATGTGCCATTATTAAACTAACATTTATAAAATGAAAGCTAGACATTACCAACAAGTTGGTTTCCTCTTACCTACCGTATGTTGCACTACCTACTACTCCCTCCGGTCCATTAAGAGCTTCTTAAGCTCTCACTTTCTCTTCAATTAAGAAAATTGTAATAAAAAAATAGTTTGTAAAATGTATTATATTGGTAAAATTGTAAGTGGATGATAAAGTAGAGTTAGGAAGTTATTAATGGAACAGATGAAGTATTGCTTTAATATGTTGTATAATATAACATTTAATGCATATGCATGTTGTAGTGTAGAAAAAAATCTAGTCGGATAGAATACCAAATTCTCTCCTTTACAATTCAGCCCTTGGGAATTTACTTACCTTGATTTTCAAAGGCAACCATCCACTAACTAAATATCCGAGCGTATGGTGCAAAAAGGTAAAAAGAATTGAGGAAAGTTTGAAAGTGCACACAGAGACATGCTCTCTTGGGTCCGGGGAAGAAATATCTGCGTAATGGTTGGCCACATACAAATCACAATTTGACCGCGAAGCCCAAAATATCTACGTTTGTTTGTTTGCTGTGTTGTAATGCAATGTATCTTGATTTCGACCTCACGATGTCACGTGGAAGCTCTTGACTGGCTAGTCCCGCCCAAGATATTTTCGTATCAAACTAGTATCCTTCAATGCTACTTCACGTAGTTTACTTTATCTTTAGCCTCTTGTCTTTTGACTTTAGACTTGCACTTAACTACCAAAATAACACTTCTCCAAATGCTGGTGTTAAAGCCGTTTTTATTATTTATTGACTTAACCGATAGGTTAGTTGTTAGTTAATTAATTTTATGAATTTGTTTAGTAAATTAATTAATTGATTTTTTCGTGTGTATAGTTCGTCTCGAGATAAATGTCGCGTTTCGTTTTGTACGCGGTTACAAAGATTAAGGAGAAATGAGAAATATAATGATAGAAGTTTGATTTAGGGCTTATTTAATTTACCATTGCAATTGTTATGTTACTGTTATGATTTGGATGTTTATCTAAGTTAACTAAACTAAACATTTTATGTAGATAAAAGTAAATTTGTGGGATAAAATTTTGCTAATAAAGGAAACATGACATGTGCAATTAGACATATAAATGTAATACAAAACATATGTTTTGATACGATAGAGTATATAAGAACAAATAAGCTTTAAATAAGTTGCATGAACAAGTATATCAAATCAGCTAACTTTTAAGTTTTAATCTACTAGATTTTTTTTCATTAAGCCAAAAAATGAGAAGAGGTAAGAACCCACCGGAAATATATGTCAGTTTGACCTATACATAAAACTATACTCTCTAAGCTTACAACTCCAGATCAGGTTCGTGACTGCATATGCTAAGAAGATACACAAACTCTCAAAAAATTTATCCACAAAGCGTGATATGACTCCATAACTTATAGCCAGCTCACGTTTATAATCCGCCAGTTAAACGTTAAAGTAACAAGTTTATTTCAAATATAAACTAGTAGATAAGTTAGCATTAAAGATGGTCGAACTATAAGGATAACTCTATTGAGTAGAGAGAATTAATGTTGAAGTTTTTGAAGATATATCATACGAGAAATTATGTTGCTTTTTAATAAGGTAAGGTTTGATATGTTCTTTGGAATATCTCAAGATGAACCAGACTTTTTTTACGTGCCTAAAACGTCAGAATTCATTGTTCATATGATTAGATCGATACGTTACTGAAGAACATTTGAGTGCACATGCACATTAGTACATTACTATGCTATCTTAATTGTTATTTGTATTACAATTTCGAAGGCCTAACGTCGTGACATTAGAAATTGAACAAGGAAAGGAAAAAAATCTAAACTTTGTACTGCATGTTAACTTGATTCATTCAATACATATTACCATGGTAATTTAAAGATGAATATCTTTGCAGAGTGTAAAGGAAATTGAAGTGTTAATTTATTTTAGTCATTCGATATCGTTTGTAAGTGTTGCAATCAAATCTAAGTACCATACATTCAATTGAACTTGACGATTCTTAAATTTTAATTTACTGAAGGCTGAAGCAGATTTAAAATAGAATATTAATCGATATTAACTTGCAGTACAAATTAAGAAATTCGATCACCCATGATCCATCTAACCCGAATGATGATGTTCAAGTCAACTCTATATCTTATCAAACCTACAAAGTACAACCTTGTTTGAATTACAAACACACATTAACAACTGATCTTGCTAAACCAGTAGCAGTAGTATTATTTAAGTTCATACATTTTCACACAAATGCAAAGTAATTATAGTGTTTTATTGATAGATTTGTAATTATCCTAGAGTTAATGGATATAACATGATGTTCAATTGTGATTGGTCGATGTAAAATATGTATCCTCAAACAATGAATCAGTCTTTGAGGTTGTTAAGTATAATTATTATTAGAACTTTAATATAAATTAATTAACTGGACCTCCCCCAACCTCCTCCAAGCTCATCATGCCATCACCTACTTATTCTTAAAAACTTTAGTAATTACTCCTTAGTCATTTTCACCACTCACAAATCACATTCAATTATATTGCAGATCACCAATTGTAGTATGGTGTAAGAGTAGCATTCACGCATTTTTATATAATACAATATCATACATAATTGAACTATATGACATGAAAAAATTACATTAATCGAACAACCTATATTTAAAAAGTTAAACATGTAAATACCAATTTTTAACGAGTAAGATGTACAGGTAAGATTAAATTATTCTGAAAATTTAATTACAATTCTCGTCTTGTCGTCATTATTATTAAGGCTCGTTTTTCAAATTTGAAATTCTTGAATCGAATGGCCGAATCGAATCGAACTAAATCGAAGCAATGAAACTAAAACGAACTGAAGAAATTACATTTGTCCCATTTTTTAATAATAACGAATACTACATCCGGTCCATTAATAAATTCGTAAGGAGACTTTTTTCTGGACGTTGATCAGATCTTCATAAATTACACGACAAAAGAATATAATAAAATTATATTATAAAAATAAATTAAGTATATTTGACTAACATAACTTTGTTTTATACTTTTTTGTGCGTAATTTGTAGAGTTTGATTTGACTTTAATTTGGTATAACTTGTTTTTTATTTATTAAGTTTGAGAAAAAACTCAACGTATGCTTCTGAGTTTACTTCTATTGTTCTAATATCTTCCAATAAAACAACATGTCGATTCTTTGTTAGAGATGTACGTACAAAGTATGTGAACTAGTTTGAATGGTACTCTCAGGTTCCTGTAGTTTCTTATCTTAACTCAACTTTTACGGTAGAAAATAAGGGTAATTTAAATCGTAACTATACTTTTTATTTGATCTACTAAAAGTCGTGTTAAAAAGAAAGAAAGAAAAAGGTTGAAAATATCTCAATTGGATAAATTTTCTTATTTTCCTCGTACAAAAGATGGGTTGTGTAAATAAATGATAAAATATTAATAATAATAATAATAATAATAATATGAATTTAATGAACTTAAGAAATTTGAATCGAAGAAATGAATCGAAGGCGAAATTTGAATCGAAACGAGTTTAGGTTGAAAATAACATTGAATAAATCTATAACATTGAATAAATCTATGTTTTATCTTAAAAATGTAATGTCCCATGGTGTGTGTGATCACGTAATTAGACTGAGACAGCAGAATGGCGTTTGAGTAATTAACTCGACCTTCCAAACCTAATATCGGCACACAATCAAACAAATCCAACCGACCCAAGTACATTAAATTAGTTATTTATACACAAGATATTATTCATATACTGTACATACTACCACAACTCATTTCATCATCGTCACTCACCCATGTATCAGCAGAGAGAAGAAAAGACACAAAAACTCGAAAATATCCATCACTTGTAAAACAGAAAATGGGCATGGAATTCAAACCGAATGAAGAAGACGACACATACCACAGAACCTGCGCGAAACGGCTCAAGCGAGCCGATAGTGTGGACACCATGGACGATGAAAGCGAGGTGGACGAAGAAGACGAGGTGGAGCTGGTTCGGTCACGACTATTGTACTCTCCGGCCGATTTTCCGACCTCGATTGTGGTTTCCGATGCCATGGAAGCCGATTACCCTGTCATATACGTCAACACCGTATTCGAACGAGCCACCGGATTTCGTGCAGATGAAGTCCTCGGCCGTAATTGGTAATCGTAATAATCCTGCCCTTACCTTTTTTGCTTTCCGTTTCATTTCGTCGATTGTGGAATTTTTTTCCGGAAAGTTGCCGAAATGAAGCAATTGTGTGTTGTATCTGAAATTGTGCTTCTTCTGTAGAAAGAACAATTGATTTTCTGTAGAAATAAATGTGTTTGGATTGTTAGCAATGGAGCATTGTTTAAATATGGATCTGGATTATCTGGTATCGAATGATAAAATTGGGGTAGGACTTGCGTGTCTAACATGTTACAGATCTGACGGAAATTGAATTGCAATTTTCGCGGGTACCACCCAGCCCATTTTTGTTGACATGTTGTGCGGTTAACACTTAAATGGCCGTCCAGGTTGAGCTGAGTGTATCTGTGATAATTGCAATTGGAACTCCGTACTCAAGAGTCTACAATTTTGGTGCAATTAGTGTCAGTCACCATGAAAATAAAATGCAATGTGTTTTAGCAAAGTAGGCCATTCCAAAAAGCTCCATTGTTTACATGCCTAATACTCACCAAAACCAAGTGTTACATACCGTAGCATAGAAGATACCCATGGATGGCATAAATCAGAAGGTACTAGTATAAAGTTTTAATTGAACAAAAGGACCTCAAATGGTAATGGCGGGTTTTTTTTTTTAATGTACTCGTTTTCGCTGGTGGATCACAGCTGAAGAAGCCACATTTCTCTTTTGAATTGGAAATTAAATTTATGCGACTAATATTTACATGAATAGAGGGTGAAACAATTTAAAAATTAGAACTAGCATGAAGATCACAGGGAACTAGATTTTCTTTTACATATAAGTAAACATTTACTTTCGAAATTCCTGTATGCATCTAATGCCGGAAATGTATGGGTTTTTTTTAATAATATCTGGATGTGATATTTTTAAGTCGTTCGAACCTTATTAGACACATGTAATCTTTGTCAAGCAAATCTTTATAACTAACATGTGCTTTATTCAATTCTCCAGCCGGTTCCTGCAATTCAGAGACCCACTTGCGAAGAGAAGGCACCCTTTGGTGGATCCAGTGGTTGTTTCTGAGATGAGAAGGTGTCTTAATGAAGGAATTGAATTTCAAGGGGAGCTCCTTAACTTCAGGAAAGATGGGACAGCATTGGTAAACAGACTTAGACTTAAGGCAATTCATGGTGATGATGGTATAGTCACTCATATTATAGGCATCCAAGTATTCTCTGAGGCAAAACTAGACCTTAATAATGTATCATATCCAGTTTTCAAAGAGACAAGCCGACAGATGTATAGTGAACCTGATGAACTGTTTCGAAAGACTGGTCAATTACAACACGGCCAAAGTGAGGAAGCATGTGGAATTCTCCTGCTGTCTGATGAAGTACTGGCTCACAATATATTATCACGCTTGACGCCGAGGGATGTTGCATCAATCGGATCTGTCTGCAAAAGGATTCGACAATTGACAAAGAATGAGCATTTGAGGAAGATGGTGTGCCAGAATGCATGGGGAAGAGACGTTACAGGTGCATTGGAGTTGATGACTAAGAAATTAGGGTGGGGTCGGTTGGCTAGGGAACTCACAACTCTCGAAGCTATCTGTTGGAAGAAATTCACCGTTGGGGGTGCTGTAGAGCCTTCACGGTGCAATTTTAGTGCATGTGCAGCTGGAAACCGATTGGTGTTGTTTGGGGGCGAAGGAGTCAATATGCAGCCAATGGATGACACGTTCGTGCTTAATTTAGACTCGATAAGCCCAGAGTGGAAGAGGGTGAGCGTTGGATCTTCTCCTCCGGGACGATGGGGACATACACTCTCGTGCCTCAGCGGCTCATGGTTGGTAGTATTTGGTGGGTGCGGTAAGCAAGGGTTGCTAAATGATGTCTTTGTTATTGACTTGGACGCTAAACATCCAACATGGAAAGAAGTGTCTGGAGGTACCCCTCCCCTCCCAAGGTCTTGGCATAGTTCGTGTACTCTCGATGGCTCGAAATTGGTTGTTTCAGGTGGATGCTCTAATGCGGGAGTGCTTTTGAGCGACACATATTTATTGGATCTCAACACTGAGAAACCAACATGGAAAGAGATTCCTACTGTGTGGGCTCCTCCGTCGCGATTGGGTCACACGCTCTCTGTTTATGGAAGGACGAAGATATTGATGTTTGGTGGGCTTGCAAAGAGTGGTCACTTGCAACTAAGGTCGGGTGAGGCATATACTCTCGACCTAGAGGATGAAACACCTCATTGGACGCAGCTTGAATTAACTGGAGTTGGAAGTCAGAGTTCTGTGGTTCCACCACCTCGTCTTGATCATGTTGCAATGACAATGCCTTGTGGGAGGATCATTGTGTTTGGTGGGTCAATAGCTGGTCTTCATTCTCCCTCGCAACTATTTCTGTTGGATCCTGCTGAAGAAAAACCATCCTGGAGGGCTATCAATGTTCCCGGTCAGCCACCCAAGTTCGCTTGGGGTCATAGCACATGCATCGTTGGAGGAACGAGAGTGCTGGTCCTGGGTGGACACACTGGAGAAGAATGGATTCTCAATGAATTGCATGAGTTGTGCCTGGCTAGTAAGCAGGATTCTGATACATGAGTTCATGAATTCTCTAGCCTGAGGCCATGTTTACGTATTGGTATTGACCAAGCCGATACAATGCATTACAGGGTGCTTTGTTTTTTTGGTTTCTGATATCAAATGCGTAGGTGGCTGTGAATTAGATTCAAAATGGCCCCAATTCCGATCATGGGTGGGTTATGTAAGATTTCGAAAATATAGGGTGGTAGCCATAGCATCACGAGAAGGAAAATGCCGCTGGCTATTTTACGGAGGTATTGAGGGTTTTAATCATTTAGGACATTTAATGCATACTATGTATTATTGCTCCATGGAATTTTGCAGCTGGGTATTCGGTAGGAGTAGCATGTGCACGTATACTCTGTAGTGTCAAGACTGCTGGTTGTAATCCCTAGATCTTTATGAGTGTAAATGGCGTTGGTTATCGTAGTTTTCTCGAGAGTTAATTTTGTAGATATTTGTGTAAAGTTGGCTTACAGTGTGTTATCTATGGCTTTTGGCCCTGTTGTCTGGCTTGAGTTTCAACTAGACAGGGATTCTTGAATTTCATTTGTCAGTTTATTTCTTTACTGTTGAATGATTAGTAATAGCAAAAAAAAAAATTTTAACAGATTAATAGAAGATTCCGTATTGTGATAGACCCCTATATATAAAGACTCATATATATAGGAGAGTTTCGAAATTCCCCTTCAAACGTTAAAACTAGACAATTATATCTATTTTCTCAACTTGGCTTTCTGATTTTTTTTCGCGGATCTTTTGATCTGGATTCATTAAAACGGTTCAAGTAAAAATTAGACAATATAATGTAAAACTGAACAATGTAATGTAAATTTAATATCATGTAAAAACTATAAAATTTCTTTCATAAACTAGACAATATAATATAAAAACTAGACAATGTCTAAATTTCTTTCATAAACTAGACAATATAATGTAAAAACTAGACAATATAGACAATTATGTTACATTGAATGAGTAAATTTCTGGACAAGTAATAAAACTAGACAATTCAGTTACAAAACTAGACAATTCAGGTACAAAACTAGACAATATGTTGTAAAAACTAGACACTAATTTTTCTTCGATTGCTTTAGTTTCTTCAGAGCATTCTTCGTCAAATCATCCAATCTACCATCTTCAAAATCATCAGCAGAAGATATCTTAGATCCTTGAGAAGCTTTTTCATCAGCATCTTTCTTTGCTTCTAACTTTTTCAACTTACATAAAAACTAGACAATACATACTAAAAACTAGACAATTCAACACAACTGCACAACAGAAAGTTATAACATGAAAAAACTAGACAAATATTGTTAAAAACTAGACCATATGTGTTAAAAGCTAAGACATAAGGTATTTATATAAAAACTAGACAATATATGTTAAAAATTAGTCATGCAAAAAACATATATACATTTAAACTAATACTGAACAAACTAGATAATTTCCACTAAAATGTTGACCATTTATACAAAAAAACTAAACGAAATCGGGAAAAACATAAGTGACCTGAAAATCGAGGAAACGACAAGGTAATGACTTATGTGTGTTGAGTAGTCGGAGATTCGCCGGAGCAGACAACCGGAAAGCTTCGAAATCCGGTCAACAATTTTGAAAGTCGACAAAACCGAAAAAACGAAACCGATAGAAAGGTATATCGGCTCATGAGCTACTCAAATATGCAATCGGATTTAGTATTGGTGGCCGGATGACGGAGTTATAACGGATTTAGTGGTGGTTGGGTGGTGGTTTTAGAGAGAGAAAGAGATTGGAAGATAAAGAGAAACATGAATAAGGAAATGAAGAAAGTGAAATAACACCCTAAAAATTGACTTTTATACAAAAACCGTTTTCAGATAATTCGAATTCAATTCTTAAAAATTCAACTTAAATCCAGATCTGCGAAAAATATTAAAATAGACAAATGTAAAACATTGATAATTTTTATGTAAAACTAGATGGACTTTTTAAACTCTTACAAATGAGTAGAACTTTTATAATACTTTGTATTAATAGAATCATTCAAGTCCACGTTGCAATTTTATATAACTCAGACCCTAAGTTAACTCAGGCACATGTTGCAATTTTGTATGACTCACACGGCTTAATTTTACAGCCCGTGAATGATACACTTTTTAAGATGTCTATGGATCCATTTCAACTAGGTGAGTAGGTGTGTCTAGGTCAAATGGGATCGGTCTTGACTCTTGACCACTTGCAGATCAATCTAACCTGCTTCAAAATGAATAAGACGCAAGGATAATTTTATGAGGTTTAAAGCTAATAAACATATACGGCTTGTGATCATATCACCTTTTTAAGTATTTGT
Source organism: Plantago major (assembly GCA_026545765.1). NCBI lineage: Eukaryota > Viridiplantae > Streptophyta > Magnoliopsida > Lamiales > Plantaginaceae > Plantago > Plantago major. The sequence goes on from CM048839.1 coordinate 33,395,422, forward strand.
GTCAATTCAAGATATAGGCATATAGCACACCTTGCATGTCATATTAAACTCATGATCATGCAAAATCAAGCCATACATCAATGTTGAAGAGTTCGAAGAAAATAATATATTGAAATTTTATGAGGCATATTTAAGTTAATAATTTCAACAAGACAAGTACAGGTGATATAAAATAAGAATTCAAAGAAAATCATTCGGATTTGTGAAGAAGAGTCAGGAACATGTGCATTTCATTAGGATCTAACCCTTTGTAATTTGAAACCATATCAACAAGGACTCTTCAAATATTAACATGACATTTCATCAGTTGTCACTATATTTACGGATTATGTTAGAATTCAAATATATTCCAATTAACACCCATTTCAATATTCATTAGAAACTATATACATCACTATACGTTAACTCTCTCCGGTGATTGTAAATGGATTTAACTTTTAATAAGAGGTGTCGGAAATAAACACTTCAGTGATTAAAAAAATTACAAATATAAAGATAGAATCAAGAACTCATTGAATCGGTACAACTCACTTTTGATTTATACTTTAATACATATGTTATCAATGAAGTTGAACTAATTGGACTGACGAGTAATCCAACAAATCTCGAAAACTAGCCCATTGTATTTCCAAGTTACATGTCACATTACTACGAATTTATATCAAAGTCTTACGCAACCATATTGTGAAGTTTCACGAATTGCACCTTATTTAACATTTTCGGTGCATTATACTAAATTCTGATAGCATCATTTCTCAAATCCTAAAAAGATTTACAAAGTTCCAACTCACCAATATCTGAAAGGATGGAACTTAACTCGAATAATTTTTTTTTTTTTTTTTTGTAATTTATTAGATAAATTGGGTGCTACTATATAATAAATGTAACCTACTATAATAAATTGAGTGATTCAACAAGTTAGTTGAATTTTCCTAAAGTTAAGTTCTTAATGTTGATTATGAAAGATTATTTTAATTGGATGAGAATATTAAAGCAAATTTCAGTGGTTAGTTATAATCACATCATCTAGTTGAAGTGATTAGTTATAATCACATCATTTACTTGCAAAGACTCTTGTTAATACTCAAAGGAGGGCAGTTTTGTCATTTGATACCCAGCCAGGTTGCCTTCTCAAGTGAAGTTCACAAAAATGCACAACAGTGAAGTTGCAAAACCCCTTTTTTTCCAGCACAGAAAATAAATGGAAACTAAAGAAAAAGAAAAGAAGGGCACATGATTTGATTTGAATCCGAGTCCAAGCATCTGTCTGTCTCTCTCTCCCTACAATAATACCCACTCCATTTCGCTTCTCTCCATTTCGTTCTCACTTTAGCGTTTTCCATTCACTCGCTGCAAATTTCTGTTGATTTTGTGGTTTTCTGTATTTGATGTGCGACAAGTACAGCCAGTAGATCCACTATGGAGGATTTTTCCGGTGAAGGGAGCTTCGTCTCGACGCCTGAGTTGATTTCCGGCGACAATGCGCCGGCTGCGACGCCTGTGTACGTGTCGGCGTCCGGTAAAGGTCCGCCGTCATCGCGGCGAAGAGCCTCCCTACGGCCGAGTCTCGACGCGGATGAGTTAATGAACTTGCTTCACGGCTCGGATCCGGTGAAGCTGGAGCTCAATAGGCTCGAGAATGAAGTCAGAGGTCAGTCACTTCAGCTGGATCCGCTATGTGTCAATGTCCTACGGCGTCGTTTCAGTGCATTCGTTGTGATTTATGCTGTCAGTTGATTGGAAAAAGCTAATAGTCTATGATTTAGTTAAGTTGCGTGATGCATTGTACTCTGTGTTTGAAATCATGGCGTTTTGATCGGTTTTGCAGATAAGGATAGGGAGCTGGGGGAAGCTCATTCTCAGATCAGGGCTTTGAAGTTATCTGAGAGGCTTCGGGAGAAAGCTGTGGAAGAGGTTACAGCCATTTACATTTCCTCGTTTCCTTTAACTTACCATTTAAGATATTAAATATTAATTTGTTTTCTCTGTTCATTTATTGTTTAGTAGTAGTTCTGCAGTTGGAACTATGAGTATGAGATAACCTTAGGATCCTTGACATCCGTAACTTCGTGTAATGTGTTGGAAGTGCATTGCTTACTGTCGCTTTAATTCAGAAATAAGCGAAGAATAAATCATAAGCTGCATTTTGTTTGCTGAATGCTCAGGAGTCTGAGCCATTCTCTAGTGATCTGATTACTTCTTATTGCTCTTATACTGGGTGATGTATGCAGTATGCCAATTTCCCATTGCACATACGGGTCGTTTGTAGATAAGTCCTTCGGTAACCAAAGTCAGGAAAATGATTCTCGTACCTGTTTCATCCACAAAACATATGCTGAGAGTCTGAGCCCTTTCCTAAGCAAGGCCTTTATTCTGTCTGTTCCTGGGTGATACATGAGGTTCTACTTGTCGTAGTGCTAGTTATGGCTATGGAGGTTTCCGGTCGCATGCATGTTCTCTGGTAACTGTAGTGGATTCAATTCCGTGGAAAATTTCCCACATATCCATGTCAGAGGGAATTGTCGGCGTCAACATAATCATAGTTTGCTTCATGCATTTCTAATATATGTTTTTCTAGTATTTAAGCTTTGCTTCCCTATTATACGGTCTCCCTTTTATATACTTGCACCTGCCTCTGCTAATTGAAAGAAGCTATGACTGAAATGCTGCTTGCTTTGCTTTAGCTCACTGAAGAGTTATCAAAGGTGGAGGAGAAGCTCAAATTGACAGAGTCTCTTCTACAGAGCAAGGTACTATAAGGAGTAGCAGCCCTCATGCTCTCATTGTTGTCGACATTCTCTCTTGATTTTGACACTTCAAAAAGTTGTGTGACGTGATTATGATTTGTTTTTCTAAACTCCTTTTCAGAATCTTGAAATTAAGAGAATTAATGATGAAAAGAAGGCCTCTATGGCAGCCCAATTTGCAGCAGAAGCTACTCTTCGGCGGGTTCATGCTGCCCAAAAGGATGATGACATGCCTCCAATTGAAGCAATCTTGGCTCCTTTGGAAGCGGAGCTCAAGCTTGCACGACAGGAGGTTTGTGCTTGAATTGGTTTTGTTTTTACTTTTTAGGCACATGCAGGTCAAGTAAACATTTGATTTCTTATTTGAGCAGTGCTTGAGTACTTTCTCTTTTTTGCTAGATTGCAAAGCTCCAGGATGACAACAAAGCATTGGACCGGCTCACCAAGTCAAAAGAGGCTGCTCTACTGGAAGCCGAGAGAACTGTGCAGGTAGCATTAGCGAAGGCTTCTATGGTGGATGATCTGCAAAACAAAAACCAAGAATTGATGAAACAGATTGAGATTTGCCAGGTAATGCTATGTTGCTTCCAGTTTTCTGTTAACATCTCCATTATATGCTCAAGTTTTCTATACTTAATAAGTTAATATGTACATCTTTTTCATGCTTATCAGGAAGAGAATAAGATACTGGATAAAATGCATCGGCAAAAGGTAGCTGAGGTTGAAAAGCTGACCCAAACAGTGCGCGAGCTCGAAGAGGCTGTGCTTGCTGGTGGTGCTGCAGCAAACGCTGTACGCGATTACCAGCGGAAAGTTCAGGAGATGAATGTGAGAATCTTTAGACTTGCACATATTCAGCTAACGTGTATTTGTGGTAATCTTACATCTACTCTGTCTCTTTTTAGGAGGAAAGGAAAACTCTTGATAGAGAGCTTGCTCGAGCCAAAGTGACGGCAAATAGGGTGGCAACTGTAGTCGCTAATGAGTGGAAAGATGCAAATGACAAAGTGATGCCTGTCAAGCAATGGCTAGATGAGAGGAGATTCTTGCAGGTTTGTGTAATGCTTCCTATGACTTGACTTACTCAGCAGCCGTGATTTCGTTTTTCGCAAGTTAGACTAGTTCCTACTTCCCACTACTGATGTAAATTGTTGGAACAGGGGGAGATGCAGCAATTAAAGGATAAGCTTGCTATAACTGAACGAGCAGCAAGATCTGAAGCCCAGTTGAAAGTAATTTGCTTTTTATCATGCTAAAATGACTGCAACTGTGTTTTGACTGAGATCTAAGTGGAGCTTTGGTCTGTTTTCTAGGAAAAATACCAACTGCGGCTCAAGGTTCTTGAGGAAACTATAAGATCACCTGGCTCAGCTGTTCGCAGCACACCAGACGGAAGAAGCTCAAGTAATGGTTCTTCACGCCGCCAGTCTCTTGGTGGTGCTGAAAACATTTCCAAACTGACGTCTAATGGATTTTTACCAAAGAGGTCACCTTCATTTCAGCTGCGATCTTCTGGTAGTAGTTCAGTGTTGAAACATGCAAAAGGAACATCGAAGTCCTTTGATGGTGGCTCCAGATCTTTGGACCGGAGTAAAGTTCTCTTAAATGGATTAGGGCCGAATTTTAAGCAAAGCCAGTCCTGTGATGGAACTAAGGAAACTGAAACACCAAATAGTTCCTGGAAAGGTAATCAAGAGGAAAAGGCCAGTGATCTTCCAGTAGTTGATAGAGAGGATACAGTGCCAGGGTTGTTATATGATCTTTTACAGAAAGAGGTTGTTGCCTTGAGGAAAGCAGGCCATGAAAAGGATCAGAGTCTCAAAGATAAAGATGATGCTATTGAGGTTGGTCTCTTAGTTGTGTTCTGATATTTCACTCGATTAGTTCATTAGTTATGTTATAGTATGTTCAGCTTTTCTGTTGGATACGCTTTAGTCACATCAACTTGCTTTGTTGAAACTAGATGCTAGCAAGGAAGGTTGAAACATTAACTAAAGCCATGGAAGTTGAGGCGAAAAAGATGAGGAGAGAAGTGGCTGCTATGGAGAAGGAGGTGGCTGCCATGCGTGTAGACAAAGAACAGGACAACAGGGCGAAGCGACTGGGGAATTCTAGGAGTTCTGTCAATAGTTCTCAGTTGCTTCCTGGAAGGTATGCCTGATCTCGTCAATGGTTTGTTAGCCATGATATCATGTTGCTTTTAGGTGGCTGTATCTTATCATTAATCCATATGATTTCTGTAAAGCAACCTGAATGAGATTGTTCCATTGGCAGAAGCGCTTGTCTTTCCAAGATTTCACTAACACCACACTACTTTGAACTTTTACATTTTCATGTACTTGTTATGTTAACTTCTTTCTGCACTTTTTTTTCCCACTGCCTGGCATTTTAAACAGTCTGTCAATATAGGCACACAACATAAAACTATTATGTCGCCCCTTATTGGATTCAATATCTTTTAATTGCCTTCTAAATTGAAAAAAATGGAAGTTAGCATATTAGAGTGGGTAGTGTAGTTAACTTAGGCATATTCCTATTCTTAAGGTGCATTAAGCACTAAAACTATCTCTCTTGATGCTTGCAGCTTCAGTAGTTAGATTGCTTATTTTTAGTGAAGCAACCAATCACGTTTTAAAAGCATTTGCAAACACAACCTGAGTAGCATTCATACCTTTCACATGTTCATGGTGCAAAATAGTGTGCACGTGTGTAAGAGCAGTACCAGTGACATAATTTGCTTTCTAGGCCAGTTACCTACTCTCTATATTCCACTCAATAGTTTTATGATACACTTTAATATAATACTCCAAACATACACATATATATGATACACTTTACTAGATCCCACACAAAAGGCAAATGTAATCTACTCATTTGGACAGAGGGAGTAAATAAGTAGCTTGTGAGCAAGCTTTCTCTCAATTTTATATCACGAATATCATGTCATTCTATGGCTTTGCTTACTGTAGTTTTGGATTTTGCCGACCAAACCGAGATGCCTGCCTGGGTTTTATGCAATTAATAATTTGGTTGTAGGACCCACTTTCCAGTACACCTCACTTATACTTACAGCTCAACCTCTTCCAAGTTCCACCTACAGATCACTATTACCTGCAAGCCAGACAAACAAAAATCCATTTCACTGGACCAATTCACCATTACTTAACACTACTCTTTGTTTTACTCTTTCGTATACTAATTTTCATAAAACCAATTGCTTCAGATGTTGCTCGAAGTTCAAACTAAAATGCTTAGGTATTGATGTAAAAGTTTAGTTCAGTTTTTATTTATATATTATTTATTATATAAATGTAATATCAATATATCTATGTACCAAAATAGCCGCACCCAGTTCATTACAAGCAATGCAAACATTCAACTTATTCCAAGAGAAACTCTAAAAATTCATTGTGAACAAATCCCAACTAGTCTAAGACTGCTAAGCCTATTGTGTCTCAATAACTGTTTGTGTCAAGTGACTGAGACCACTAGATGCAGCCTGTAGATTAAGTCAGAATGGTGACTTAATTGTTAAAATAGAGCCAGAGGTGCTTGTGTAGAAATGAAGACGTGAGAAAACAATTGACTTAACTAGATTAGTTTATGGACGTACCAGACCAGTGGAAGGAGAATACAAAAATGAGTGTATATATATTACCTTAAACAACATAGTGATAGGGTATGCATAAGGTTAAGAACTTAAGTCCCTTACTGAGGAATCAGTAAATAAGTAATGCACTTGAAGCTCATCTCGTCTGTGGCTCGGTAAACAGGGATTATAATCTGATACTGTGAAAGGGTCAAGAACGGCCCAAAAGGATTTTGTTTGTAGTATATATTTGTAAAAACATGGATGCCAGATGCCCTGCAAGTAATTTTGTATTGTGAGGAACAGATTTTGAATGCTGACTTGTATATTTGATCTGAAGTGATTCCTTTTTTCTGGTTTATTTAGGATATCCAAAATATGCCTAAACAGTAGTGTCTGTTTGGGAGGACACTAAAACCAACAAAATCTGGTTAAAAACACCTATTTTAATATGGTTTTCTTGATTTTAATCGCTTGCCAAACAGCCTAGTTGTTCAGCTTGCAGAATTTCTTAAGACACTTCAACTGCAGTTTATGCTTCTCTTCATAGAGATGAGTGACCAGTGACTCAGTATCATTAAGGATGTTTTCTCTAGTTGAACTTGAAATGCTGATCTTGTTCCGATGAAGGGTTTAATTAATCATGAATTCTCCTTGGTCTCATTTCAATTTGGACGATCAAGTGTGTTGGTGATTTTATTTGTTCCAAAGTCATTGAAAATCTGATACATGTTTTAGTTGTTCACTCTCTTGGATTCATCTAACAGTTACAATATCAGTGGATGTTGAAATTTGATGTTCTCTGATTCTCTATTAGATGTTAATTTGTCTTCAATTGTTTTCGGGTGCTAATTGCATGACCTTGTGTAGGACCATGACAAGAAGTGGATCAATGCGTGGCACACAATAACAATGGGCGTTTTTGAGGAACTATATTCTCCATATATTGTACTGGTCTTTTCATCCTTTCTGTTTTCCTGAAATACCCGTCACTGTTGTTTGTATAATCATAACACAAGCATGCCAATGGCTCTGTGATTGTGGCTACAAAGAAAATATGCCGAAAAGTTGAAATCTGGTGGAAGGCGTGCTTCTGACTTAGACTATGATCACTCTGCTTAGATATAGCAACAAACGAGGATATCCAAGTTGAGCTAATTAACCTTTTGGCAGAAATATTCAGAGTGGTGGTTAAATGTGTTGTATAGGTTGTTGGCATATATCGATTGCCCCCTCCTTTTCTTTCACTGCTTGCAGTCTGTATTTGTAATCTGCATTTAGTGTGGTGGTTATTTGTTGAGTTTTATTATTACTAATATTCTTGTGGCCTGTGAAATATCAGATTCCCATAATTGTTTGTCCATTAGATGTATTGGGCAAGTGGTGTTAGCGAGTTTAGACAAAATACCCACAATTGTTGCTTCATGGTTAAAGCCATGAAATTCACTGCTGTCGTTTGCTATCTGTGTTCGGTTGTTTTCCTCATGTGAATGAATTGGCGTGTGTACCTATAGGTGGTTCTTTGAGACACTAAACGCCAAAGGTGTCATACTTGTAAGACTCCTAATCCCTCCGCTCTCCCCCCAGCTTTCATTTCATCGTCAAAGACTCAAAGTGGGCTTAATCCGGATTAGAAGAGAAGTGCAAAAACTTTCCTGGCAGAATGGTTGAAAATTACCCCCTTCCTCATATATCAAATTAAAAATACTAGTATAATTTTGAACGTGAATATTAACCTATTCTTTAAGAAGCATCGGTGTAAAATAAGCCAAGGAAAAAAAAAAGAAAATATATTGTATTGGTACTAATGTAGATGATTTATTTGTTTTGGTACACAATAAATAATGAAATATGTACAGGAAAAATAAAATTAAGTATGATTTTCTATAAGGCGAGGAAATATGAATTACTGAAATGGTGTTTGGGCAACATATAGATGAGCACATGATTATGTTGAAGTATACATTAGGAACTCTTAATAGCATCGGACTCATAAACGAATAAGGGGTTACTAATGAATTACATGGGAATTAATTTCTTTTTATACAAATTAAGCAAATGCATGAGCAAGTCTCCTGAAAGACGGTTTTATGGAGAGACGGACAAACATTACAGTTATATCTAAAAACATTAGAGGTTTGACTGAGAACATCGGTACATATACGTAAGAAATAATATAATATGTCCACTTATAAAACATTACTGATATTGTTTAAAATATTACTGATATTGTTTATAAAAAAGATGCATAATGTTAGCAAATATTTTACATAAAAACTTTGATATTTTTAACAATATAAGTTAATTAAAATTTAAATTAAATATTGATGGTGTTCCACGAGTATTTGTTTGTCTTTCAAATTATTAAACAAAATAGATAGAAATTCAAAATTTCACATAGACACAGAATTTGCGATAAAATCCATTTTTGGTTGAACAGCAGTTTGTGCGCAGAATAAGAAGAAGAACCCTAGCTAATCCACTTCTCTCCAGTATTACGATCGTTCTGGTATGTATCTTCTCTCTCAATTTCAATTTTCGTTCACCAGTTTCATATTTTTTGCACCTGTGAATGTGATTATTCTACTGATTTTCAACTGCTGCTTGTACATTTTCGGTCCTTTTCCGTTTCTGATTTTCAATTCCTGATAACAATTCACCAGGAGGTGTCATCTTTGTTACTCTACTCAAGTGACAAACGATTTTCTTGCTCTGTTTGAGAAATGAGTTCTGAACAAGATTCAATTTGTGAGACTAGGGTTCAAATGGATAAGTATGGGTCTTGGTCGGATCTTCCAAAGGAACTTCTTGAATTGATTATGGAAAAACTAGATTTCTGTGATGAAATGATGGTTATTGAAGTGTGCAAACACTGGCGTTCTTCTTGTAAGCATTTGGTTAGGCGATCGAAACGTTTGCCTTGGGTGATGAGCCACTATAGAACCTCCAATGGAAGTAGTAACAGGTACTCATTTTCAAGTGAGATATTTGATCCTTGCACGCATAGAGTTACCGAGGTTTCGAATTCGGTAGAGTCTTGCTATAATCCGGATAATAGTGAGTTGTATTCTTTTGCTTCAAAGAATACAATCCTTTCATAACTTTTCTTCTTGGTGGGGAGCATTCTTAACTTTTCTTGCACAATCCTTTCACCAATCAGATAATTCATACTGATTTGGATGTGAGTGGTTGCAAGAGCCTAGCAGCTACAGTCGACGGGAGCCCTTCGTCTCCTGGCTGTAAGATTTTCACTACAGCAATTCGTACTAATAATGATTATTATCTTCAGATCAACACCTACTGCTTGTCCAGCAAGAGAATCAAGTCGAAGTTAGTGGGCGATGGTGTCTATGATCTGTCGTGGGATTCTATGTTTCATAGGGTGGTCTACATGAAGGGTAACATATATTGCCTTTTTAGGGAGGGTAGGCTTAATAGCTATAGTGTGGAAGATGGTGAATGGAAGCTATTAACTGAAGGATTAACAACAGATCATTATCGGCACTGGTGTACCATGATGGGTGGTTGTTTAGTGGAGATGGACAGAAAGCTTGTGCTGGTTTGCCTGGGCCTTGACAGACGAGACTATGAGTGGATGATATTCAGGTTTGATTGGACTGAGATGGCTTGGGTTCCTGAAACAGATTTGAAGAGTCGTGCGTTCTTCATTAGTGGTCCTGTAGCATGGTGGGCGCCTTTGACAAACCGCTACGGGAAGAAGGTAGAAGCCTGCAAGGTGTTTTTCTATCATGAGTTTGATGAAATTGCTTGCTGGAGCTTTAAGTGTTACACATTGAATCTAGAAGCAGGGACCGATGATGAAACTGGACAGGCAATGACTAAGATTTGAGTAAAACGGAAAAAGAAAGGACGGGATGATTGGATTTCCAGGCCTTCTTCACATTCTATGTTCTTTATCCAACAACCTTATTGCAGGATATAACTTTTCGTACTTCCATAGATTCATTTACGTTTTAGAACTCTAATAAAATGTGTTGGCTTTGATTCCTGGAACTTCTTGCTATCATGGATGCATTTATCCTGCTTGTTTTGCTTACCTGATGGTAGCAATGAATTTTGTATTTGACAATGTAGCTATTGATTCTATTCTCTGCTGAAATTCTGCACAATGCACTTCTGGAAAAAAAAATCATGAAATTTGAAGGTAGTGTTTTGAATTATTGAACTTGTAGTGATTCTGTGACTTCACCAGCATAGTGTTTGAGATTCAACTCCGAACTCAATTCAAGTAATCATAGTGTAGAGTGGAAAATCATATACAAAAAATTGGCGAAACTAAACGTGTAAACTTTATAGTTTTCTGCAAAAAAGTCTGTAGTGGTAGTTAATTCCAGGTTGTTGCTTTTACAGGTTTCACTGTTGTGTAGATGAGATACTTCTACTGGTTATTTTGAAGGGAAAGTTGCGTAAGATCTTGTTGTTTGAAAAGCAAACCATATACCAAACCATGAATATGTTGATTTTTATCTCTATGAATGCTTCCATTGAAAACTTCAACTTATGCTCTGTTAATGTGATTTAGAAAACTAGCCATGCGTTTTGCCCCTGAAATGACTCTGTTTGCCCTGATCTTTGATAGGTTGCTAGTTGCTCCCTAAACTTTTAATTTTTTTGCGTGTGCCCCTTATAAATGCTTTCTGATTGGGAGTGCAATACACGCTCTGACTATGGGTCTCGTAACTGAGGAAAAAAAGCAAGCATATGGTACTAACTTCATCTAATGGTTCGCTCACACCCTTCACATTCGCAACTCACGAGACTTGTGGATGGTGGACCTTATTAGAAACTTGCATAAATGAATAATTTTAAACATATTTGGGAGAATTTCTGATATTGTATTGAAAAAAAAAAAATTGTTTCGTTTTTACAAGTAGCTAAAAGAACCTAGAATATCTGCTAAATTACATATAAACTAAGTTCGTTAAAAGTTTACTTTTAAGCCACCTGCCATTAAAAGTCAATGTTTAATAAATTTGAAATGATTATAATCCCCCATCATTTAAAAAATAAGAATGTTCAGACCTAAAATAGAAAATTTAACAAAAAAGAAAAACATTCGAAAAAATGAAAAATTAGAAAAATGCTAAGAAATAAAGGTGATTTCAATAACATTTTTCGGAGATAGTGTATGTTGGGTCTTCATCATACTCTGCCTAGGTGTGAAAGCCTCCGGAAAATAGAGACTAGTTATTGTTCATTTAGAGACAATGTGATTTTTTGGATGTCTTCTTTCTATGTATAATCTTCATCACCTTGGGATATGGCGGATCTAGAGCTGCATAGCTCAAGATCGGAACTCTGCTTCTCCATCCATGGCCGATCCACCATGGATGGAGTTGTGTTGCTCCCCGGCGGCAGCTTGGAGCTTCGCCAGAGCTACTAGACGGAGAGACCATTTGGTTTCTTTTGTAATTTTTCTTCTTTATTAATTTGTTTTAATTTTATTTATCAATTTTCTTTTTCTTAAATTTATTTTTAAAAATTCAAACTTATTAAACGTTTATTACGTTGATTTTAATGATAGGGTCTAAGTTTATTACGTTGATTTTAACGGTAGGGGGTCTAAAAGTAAATTTTTAACGGAGCCAAAGTTTAAATGTAATTTAGATATACATGGGGTATTTATTTAAATTTCCTTTAAAAAGTAAGGAAAATAATCAATTGGCTACCATATAAGACCAAAACCTACTATACTAAAAAAAAAACCCTAAAAATTGACTACGATGTAAAAAAAATGCAGATTGAATCTAGCACATTATCAATTGGTACATTTCTTGATCCTATGCAGTATGTTATCCCCGTTTGGTTCCCTTAATTTGTCGGTCTTCCTATTCTTCAAGTCAACTCATTCTTTTCTTATTTCTTTCACTATGATCGTTGCATAGTATATAAATGCAATACATGACATTTGTTGTGATACGAAGGGAGTATATATTAAGTTAGAGTAATTCTCATGCAATATTGTATATAGTAAAGATAAAAAAAACGAACAAACAATAACATTATTAGTTAGATTTATTTTATATTCAATATGTATTTTTTTTCTTTCTAATTTCATGTTAAAATTATTCCAATCTGGTTTGCCATATGTTGAGAGAATTTGCTAAGTGGATATTTCATGTCAGTAACAGTGTTGATATCAAGATTCTCGATGCTATACTTATTTAAGAAATGAGTAATATATGTCATTATTGGAGCATTTAACCGATCTATCACTTGACTCAGAATATTTCTGATCATCAATTTTTCTCTTGCATCGACTAATGTTATAGTTGATGAGATTAATAATTAATTTGTTATGTCGAAAATGCCCGATGAATGTGTCAAGTACTCAAGTAGGGATATCATTACAAAGGTGAATGGTGTTGAGAATTGTCACGGGGATGTTTTCACAGCAGTTCTTGAGAGCTCAAGGTTCGATGGATGCATGTATGATCATGATGATGCAAAAACATATCATCGAGGCAAAAATGATATGTAAAATTAATGTAAGGAAAAAACTTTTTATTCTTATGATGATGATCCAATCTTAGGAGACCAAGTCCCCATTCAATTTTGATAAATGTAACATCATAAAGTTTCAGAGAGTTTAAAAGTATTGAGAATGTTACTTATACCATAGAGGTGCACCCTTATTCTCGGGAACCACCCAGAATGACTCAAAGTTAGGCGTGCTTGCTCTAAAGCAATCATAGTATTGGTAGGTGATCCACTATATAAGAAGTTTATCTTTGCGCGCACGAGTGACAACAGGGTGCGCGGGAAAGAATATGCACGTGTTGGTTTTTGGGACATATCATGGGAAAAGCATATTAGGAGTAACATTGTTGGGCCTGACCCACATGTGGATGGGTGTTATAAATGGTATTAGGACCGAACAAATCGTTAACGTATAAGGGTAGACACTTGGTTAGGCATTGCACGACAGGGACGTTCATAATTTAAGAGGAGGTGAATGTAATGTCTCAAATTCAAAAAAATAAATAAATTGATAGATCGCTAGCATACCAGTATGGTGTAGTTTTATTTTTGAGAATTCATACATAAGAAATCCATAAAAGCATGCTTTCGTTGGAACAATATTATAAATCTTGGATGAGGCATTCATATGTTCTCCCAGTGTGCAAAAAATGAAATGTGTGGATTTATGGGGTCAGAATATCACCCGAAGAGCAGTACCTGGGTAACCACTCTAGCCAACAATAGGATGAAGCATTACAAGACCACCCATATATTGGTCTAATTTGCTATGACAATAAAGAAGAGCCAGTGACAGTATCTCACTTTCACGTCGAGATCCACCATTCTCACCTGTATTCACCCAATGTTACTTATATGTTGTATTTTCTAGATTCACTATCACGAATTGACAACTTACTGGTCATAATGGGCACCCAGACCCTATCTAGAACCTTTTAGTTGAACATGGTCCGTACTAGATTTGAAAATGTAAAACCAGACTTCGACCAATATTTTAGGAATGGGTCGAATCGAGAGTTCGAGATCCGTTGTTAGATTTTTTAATAGAATCATACTTCTTTCTTGGATGTACAAATTATTATGAAACACATTACAAAATCCTAAAAAAACACAGTATTTCAATCGGGACGGGTTCTACTTTGTTCGTACCAACGTGCACAATCCCGTTTAAAATAATTATGTCCGGTTTAGGTATCTCATTGAAGCGTGTCATATCCATGTAACAAGACCAAGACACTACATCGATCGGGCCGTAATAGTTTATGTTAGTTTATATAATAATTTTTTGGTGCCCTCTCAACCGCCCGAATTTTTTTCACCAAAACATGTCAAGAATAATACTCCCTCCGTCCCGATTTCATCTTTCCGCGGGCCCGGACACAAATTTTAAGAGAAAATTGAATAAAGTAGGAGAGATGGTGATAAAGTAAGAAAGAGAGTGGATAAAGTATGACAAATAGTGAATAAAGTAGTAGATAGATTTTCCAATTTAAGGGATGAGAAGATGAAGTTGGGACAACCCAAAACGGAATGCGGGAAGATGAAACTGGGACGGAGGGAGTATTAGTGAAAAAGTTTGGGGACCACCCAAAAATATTTCTACCGAAACATGTAAAGAATCATAATAGTGAAATCTATATAATACATTAATAAAAAAATATTTAGAGCCATTCTAGAGTGTTCAACTCAAACAATTATTTGGCAAAATAGAGAGCTCTTATTGGTCCATTTGTTTCCTTGATGTCCAATTCTTGAATTCTGATTGGTCAAAAGATTTTTATTTTTATGATGTGTTATGAGTTGGCAGATTATTTAATCTCAGTTTGTATTTTTAGAAGACTGAATGGTTTGGATTCATACTCTACTTTCTCAGACCATCACTACAAAAAAAAACAGGGGTTTAGCGACGGATAATTCTCAGACCATCACTACAAAAAAAACAGGGGTTTAGCGACGGAATTATCCATCGCTAAACCCCTGCCGATCCGTCGCTAAGGCCTTAGCGACGGATAGATGCCCGTCTTAATGACGGGCGTCTCTAAGGCGAATTAGCGACGGATTTGTATCCGTCGCTAATAGCCACGGAATTGGCAACGGATAGGGCGTTGACCCTCCGTCGCCATTAGAGACGGATAATTATCCGTCTCTAATCGAATTAGGGCTAGAACGCCCTAATTCGTTGTTTAGCGACGGATAATTATCCGTCGCTAAACTACTGTTTTTTTTAATTTTTTTTTAAAAATTATTTTATAATTTTCACCTGTTTTTTTCAACAAATATAATAGTGATATGTCACAAAGGAGAAATTGCATTAATTAACAACAACGATTCGTCCAAAAAACAAATTATCCAAAATAAAGTCTACATATCCGAATATAAATCCAAATATCCAACAAAGTAAAAAGTAGCATAGTATCCAAAATATCACAACATCACTAAGACGAGGGGCCCGGGGTATTCTGGCTCATATACAAGCGGCAAAGCTCTTCCATCCTCTGATTCATACGAGCCTGCTCATCCCTGAGATTTCCAATCTCAGTCTGGAGAGGAGTCACTGCTTCATTGACCATCTGCTCGACCTGCCCCTGTGTGTAAACACCACCATGTCCCTGAGATTGTCTTTGGGACACGGAGAAGCTTCTGCCGTTGTCTCGCCATAACTACCAAGACCATAAACCCGACCCTTGTTGTCGGGTGGGTTGACCTGTAGAAAGATCCGATCTTGTTCTTCCACGGACAACTCCTCACCCTCGAGCAGCCTCTCCGCAATGATCCGCTCCACCTCACTCTGTAATAGTGAAGTGTATACAAAATGAGCTACAATTTCATATTTAATTTATAATACACATGCATATACAACTGTAACACTTAGCAAATACACATACCGCAATAAGCTCGGACTTCTGGTCCACCCAAACGCCGTTCTTGAACTTCCCCATCTTCATTTGCTCTAGGCAAGTCTTGGGTTGTTCAGTTCACTAAAGAACATTATATATTGCAACAAGTAGTTAGTAAGTTGGTAGGAATGCAAACAAGTGGTAAATTGGTATAAATGAAAGCAATACACATGTGTACAAATCATGTTGTAATCGAACACACATATATACTTAGCATATATGGCGATCAAGGATGACAACATTCGTGACCAAGTGATGCTGGCAGAGCCACTACCATCTCGCTGCTCAAATGGTTCTGTTCTTGTAGGATTGATCCTCGACGTGATTAAGTCTCCAATACTCATGCCACATAGCCCACTCTTCGTCCCCAATATGCCTATACTGTGGCGGCTTTCCTTTGTCTCGGTATTTTTTCATGTCAGCCACCATATGCCTATACAGGTCAGAGCCCAAACTCTCGAAAACAGGCCACATCTGGGGAATAAGGCCAGTCGGAATGTAGTATTTTTTCTACATTCCAATTCCATTCAAAGTAAAAATTAATGCCCCAAGGTCACAATTTCAAGATAAACAATGGTGCATTTCACCCAAGTGGCTAACATACCACACAAATTGTCCTAGAATTTACTAACACAATGGTGACTAACATATCACCCAAGTAAGTGGCTAACATACCACACAAATTGTCCTAGAATTTACTAACACAATGGTGACTAACATATCACCCAAGTAAGTGGCTAACATACCACACAAATTGTCCTAGAATTTACTAACACAATGGTGACTAACATATCACCCATGTAAGTGGCTAACATACCACACAAATTGTCCTAGAATTTACTAACACAATGGTGACTAACATATCACCCAAGTAAGTGGCTAACATACCACACAAATTGTCCTAGAATTTACTAACACAATGGTGACTAACATATCACCCAATTAAGTGGCTAACATACCACAACAAATTGTCGAAATATAAAGCTTACCGAAGCTCATCAAAGTAGAAGTGCTTGCCTCACCTTGAGTGTGCTCCACTTTTCGCTTCCCTGGCCCGGAAACTCCCTCCTAAGCTTGAATATCTCATGCAGGTCGTCTGAAGATTGCCGAGGCCACAACCTGCAGTTATGAATGACATATAGAAGAGTACATATATTTATTAGACAATTCATGTGACATATATATAAACACTTATCTTAAGTTATGTTCTACAAATGTATATATAATACTTACTTCCTCCTGCCATTAGGGAACAACACCAACTTCCCCTCCCACGTAGCACCATCGACGATCTCAGTATATGGACACCCGTCAAAGTCTCTGCCCATAACCACCACCAGACGTCCCCATGCTCGATCCATCGAGTCGACTAACATGAGAGTAGCGCCGATCCACTGGGCTACTCTCGATGCAGTGAACCTGTGGTCCCACTAGAGCTGGGAATCTGGTAACTACACTTTCTTTGCCGGGGCATTTGCAAAAAGCACATGACAAACACAAACAAATTGTATTAGTATAAATGAAGACATGAGTTGGCATGTAATGGGAAAAGTAAGCATATAACAATTAAGATACATATACTACTCTACACTACACACATACTCTGATCCTCGTCACCAATGGTTAAGTCTACATATATGTCTTCGTGCAGGTCAATGTACTCATCACGAGCGTCTACAGGATTTCTCGCTGTTTCATCGACAACCTCTTCTTGGTACGAGTTGGTAGTTGATTTGTCCTTATGAACGATTCAACTCGAGCGGGCTTGTATGTGTATCGCCAACCAAATCCGCTTTATCGCGTTTTAGGCTTGGATATTCAATGAACATCACTGACGTGCTCGACCGCTAAGATAAAAGGTTCGTACTTAGTACGGTACCTCCTCCTATGGTTAATCTCAACCATTTGATATTGCTCGTACACCCTCGTACCATTTTGACCGGGATCATACCAGTCGACATCAAACAGAACGGTTCTTTTCAGAGGCACACCGGCATATTCAAGCCTCACAATTCGTTTAAGTTTTCCATAGAAATCAAACAAATCATCACCTCCATTTTGATCAGCCCCTTTCACACACCCCACAATTGCTAGTAGACTTGGACGTGTCAGAATCCATTGTGTGAAATCTAAGACCATTTACTATATACGATGGAAAAACGGATACTCGACTGAATGACCCCTCTTCTAAAGACTGTAAGTAAGGACATGTGACTTGGTTTGCAGGATCTCGGACATAATCCCCGAACCAATCAGGAAATTCAATTGGCAACTTCTCTTCAAGCAGTTCTTCAAGTGTGTCATCTGCCATATTTGGATCCATCTTCAGACAACGCTTTTTGAAAACGCTGTGGACATGATGACATGATTAGATAGTAGTTAGAAGTTCAAATTTATGTGTTATAATAAGTAAGCTGCTCACCTAGCAAAGATCTTCATAAATTCATCAACTTCAGCACAGTTCGAGAGGACATAATAGTGGGCTTCCTTCACCTCCTTATCTGTCAGCCATTCTGTATTCCTTTCGCCCATAGGTCTACCTGAGATCCTAAATATTGAAAGTGTAACTTCATCATCCTTTTGAAATTCATACGTGTCTGCATTTCTGGCCGGCCTAGATGCCTTAGTGGGCACGTGGTCTCCAAAGTAATAGCTGCAGAAGATGGCAGGTTCCTGTCTCACGTATGCATTGGCCATCGACCCCTCAGGCTTACCTTTGTTGCTGACGTACTTCTTCAATTTTCCCAAATACCTGTAAGTTGTATATATATTTAGGTAAGATAATGTTCCTTCGGAAATAAGAACATTTTACGTAAATGGATGCGTTTATTACACACCTCTCGAATGGATACATCCATCGATACTGAACCGGTCCAGCAAGTCTCGCTTCATGTGGGAGGTGAACCGGCAAGTGCTCCATAGAATCAAAGAAGCTCGGTGGAAAGATACGCTCAAGCTTGCATAGAATCAATGGTATGTTGCTTTCAAGATTTGCTAACACTTCATCCTCAAGCACCCTTGAGCATAAATTCTTGAAAAATAAGCTCAGATCGGCAAGAGCACTCCATATAGGCTTAGGTAGTAGTTCTCGAAATGCAACAGGGAGAAGCCTCTCCATGAACACATGGCAATCGTGGCTCTTCATCCCATACATCTTTGTCTTCTTCAAATCCACACACCCTCCCAAGTTCGATGCATAACTGTCGGGAACTTCAATCCCCTCACCCAATCAAACAGCTTGTTCCTAGCTTCAATGTCAATTGTGTAGGCTGCCTTGGGCCACAGTCCCTTATCATTCCGATTTGTCAACTCCGGCCTATTACAAAATGTATCCAACTCAGATCTAGATTTAACTGTATCCTTTGTTTTCCCTGTAATGTTGCAAATCGTGTTGAAGCAGTTTTCGAACATGTTCTTCAATGTGCATGAAATCCAAGTTGTGACGGATAAGAAGAGTGCTCCAATAAGGCAAGTCCCAGAAAATGCTTCTCTTCTTCCATCCACAATTTTTGCTAATTTTATCGTTATGCTTCTCCGACCCAAGTTCAGTTACTTTCATAAGACCTAGCCTTTCTATCTCTGCAAGTATCTGTGCACCAGTAAGTTTTGTCGGGGGCCCTTTCATTTCCACTCGACCCTTCAAGAATTGAGTCTTGTTCTTCCTGAACAGATGATCTTTTGGTAGAAACCTACGATGATCAAACCAACATTCCTTTCCGCTCTCCTTCAGTCTAAATGCACTACTGTCGTCCAAACAATGTGGACAAGCATTAAAGCCCGCGGTTTTCCTTCCAGATAGCATGGAGTAAGCTGGAAAATCACTCACGGTCCACAATAGTGCTGCTCTCAAGTTGAAGTTCTTCTTCGTTGACACATCATATGTCTTTGGGATACCTTTTCCCACAACTCGATCATCTCCTTGATTAGGCTGCAAGAACACATCCACCTTCCGGATCATATGGACCGGCACCAAAGGCCAAGAACATGAACGGTTCCTTCATGCACTCACCGGGCGTTGTACGGTGTCAAGATAATCGCCAACAAGAGTACTTCGGTCACTTCCAAAGGGGTTAAAACCATCCGCATAAAGGCCCAATCGACATTTCTAGTTCCGATGCAAACTCCGGATAGCTCTCGTCAAGTGTTTCCATGCGGTGAGTCGATGGATGCTCCATTCTACCCTCTAGGGATTACTCTCTCCTTGTCACCGCATTTTATCGACAAGCACTTGAAGCGCATAACCTTTTCAAACGAAATGCTAGAGGGAAATACCACATTTTCTTATGTGGAGATTTTCTTCCGACGCTTTCTTTGAGGCGCCCTCCTTGTAACGCTTGTACGGTCCTTACCACGTAAACTTGCACTTCAGTAGATCTTTATCCTCCTCCCAATAAATCATGCACATACCCTCACAACAATCTATGGTTTCCATGGGCAACCCCATCCCTCGCATCTTTTTCTTCGCCTGGTAAAAGTTGGTGGGAGCTAGGTTTGGTTCTGGACAAAGCTCTGACATTACTTGTACCCATTCATTGAAGCTCGATTCAGATTGCTGACCATTAGCCTTACAACTCATTAGCCGAGCCAACAATGACAATTCGGTGTGCTTACACCCCGGATAAACCGGCTTCTTTCATGGATTCCATCAAGTCAAGAAGACCGATCCTCGTGGATTCGGAGGCTCCTCCGCATCCCCCTCGGTTACTGGCTCCCTGGTGTCCATGAACTCTGGACCTGCAATATCATATACCATTTGCTCAACCCGTTCATGATCATTATTAGCATCAGATGTAGAAGTATTTTGAGTACTTCCCATCACAGTTTCCTGTTTTCTTTTACGCTTCCTCAAATTCTCATAATCCATGAACGACTTGTATGTCTCACAATGAGAATTCCATACGTCATACTCAGCTACAAACCCCTTACGTTTCAAGTGTTCCACTACCGTTTATGGAGGTAAATATTGCTTATTTCTACATTTATACTGGGTGCAAGGGCACTTCATCATCCCCCCACTCAAACAATTAGTCCGGTCGGCAAAATGTAACGAAGGCATCAACCCCTTCCACAAAACTAGGTAAAACTCTGCCATTAACTATCCTTTGGTACATCCATGAATGATCGGTGTTCATTGGATGATTATATAACCTGACACGTTTGAATTGATTAGATCGTATTTTTTCAACTCGATTCCCATTTCCCCATTTCTTGCATGTTATAAAGTTTTTGTCTCTTACCAAAATTCCCATTACAAATAAAGCATTCCAACCCTTTAATAGGAATTTATAAATTATAAATTACATGCATTTTATGAATGTAATCACCAAATTATATCAACACACTTCATTAATTAAATTCTCATAATTTATAATCTAGATATATAAATTTATCAAATGAAACAATTCAAATCTTAATTAACATACTTAACATACTTAAATAAAAAATACGACATACTTAACATTATACTAATTAACAATTCAAACAATTGCACATCTCAAAGTTAATTAACTAGATAGTAAACATATTAAATTAGTCTAAATTAACTAAATTTTCCAAATATGTCAAAAAGTTAGGTGTTGGGAAATTTCTTGGGAAATTTGTTAGGAAATTTGTTAGGTATTTTGTTAGAAATATCTGTTTAGATTTTGATCAGCAACATGATGACTTATCTTAGTCTCAGAAAGGTGATTAGTACTCTTGGTTCACTTGAACATTGTAAAAGAGGAAACCCACTAAGTATGATAGTCTAGCTAATCTTGTATAGAATGTTAGGTCTCAAAATGTAATTTTTATTTTATGAAGAGAAAACCAAGAAGAAGACATCCAAGCAGAACAAGCTCAACGACATTGAAGACTTGAAGAAACTGCACAAGATTACTGAAACTGTTTTTCAGATACCTTAGCCAGATATCTTGAAGACACGAACAGTTTTAAACAAACTGTGTCACAAGAGATATCTGAGAAATAAAAGGCCTATCTGAAAACAAGGAAAGTGTCCACAGATATCTATTCTCAGATACCTTGAGCATTAACCACATTTCTGAAAAAGAAATATATATATTGCAAACAAAGTTGTTTCAATAAAAGTGGTATCTGAAGATCGAAGATAAGGACGTGCAAAGAATCAGATAACACTAGTCTCTGATACAAAGCATAGTTCCGTTGGCACTATAGGACAAAAAGTATAGTACAATGCATTTAATGCACGGACAATGATGTCTGAATAAAAGCAACTTCAAGAAGAAGACAAAACTCACATAAGATTATACAAAGATATCAATAGTTTGAATTTGAGCCTAACGGATACTATTCAAACGGTACTCAAATTCATCTATAAATATCAACACTTAGACTGCTTGAAGAGACATACGACACACTTTGAAAACGCTGAACATCTTACTCTCTCAAAGCAACTTACTTATCCTCAAAGCTTTTTGTTGCGACCAAAGCTTTTTATCTTGAGTAACACTGAAGTTCTAAGTGTCCTGATCCTAAACAAGCACAGCTATCTGTGAAAGAGTTGAAACAAAAGATCAAGTATCTGAGATTCATTCTCTTGAACATTTATCTAAGACTTGGGTCAGTAAAAAGAACAAGATACCATACATTGAAAAGTGTATTAAGTATACTTGATTCACAGAGCTATCTGAATAACTGAATAAGTTATTAAAGAAGCTCATCTGACAACTCAAACCAAAACCAACACCATAATCAAGTGGAGTCAGGAAGTACTTAGTTTGAAAAATCAGGGAATAACTCCAAGGTTACCGGAGTATAGGAAGTACTTGATTTGGGAAACTAAGGAATAACTCCAAGGTTATTGAGTATAGGAAGTACTTAGCTTGGGAAGCTAGGGAATAACTCAAAAAGGTTTCTGAGTACAGGAAGTACTTGGCTGTGAAAGCCGGGGAACAACTCAGGGGGAACATTTGGTTGGAAACCAATTGTTTAAGAATCTTAGAATAGGATTATTGTAAGGTGAACTCAATTATCTGTTCTAGTGAATTCTAGGTCTCTGGAAGACCGAAGTGGATTAGTTGGAGGATTACGCCACCTCCAGATACCACTATACTTGCTGTGTTATTTATCTTTCTGTATTTACATTTCAGCAACACACACACACACTTTAACTGTTTTTGCACTTATCTTTATTAAGTCTTCCGTGCTCTGATTCTAAGTATCAGATATCTATTCAGATATCTGAGAAATAGTTTTTATCGACAAAAGTTTTAAAAGACTATTCACCCCCCCCCCCCTCTCTAGTCTTTTACTTTGCCATTATCTGGACCAACAAGTGGTATCAGAGCAAGAGGTTCACAAGCCTTCTGCACTGAACCTAGATCCCCAGATAGGTGAAGGAACTTTGTCCATTTTCGAGGACTATTTAATTTGTGTGTTAAGTGTGCAGGTATGTCTCTGAGTGATGCACCCATTCTCAAACCAGAGAATTACGAGAAATGGAAAAATAACATGATGCTCCACCTTGAAGCCATAAGTGACGAAATGATCGAAGTGATAAAGAATGGCCCAATAGTCATTCAACAACTCAAACAAGTCATGGAGGTTTCTAATGGTAGAGACAAAGATCAAAGCGAAGGATCTTCACAAACCGATGCGTCAACAAGTGGGAGATCTACAAGTCAAGTCATTTATAACCAAAGCTCAGAGAACTCGGACATCGAAGATGCCAAGAGAAATCGTCTGGATGGTCAAGCTTGTAATATCATCATCAGATCGACACCTGAGCACATACAGTGTAAACTGTGGGGTGCTAAAACGGCGAAAGTTGCCTGGCAACTGATTGAAGAAATCTGTGCCGGAACTGAGAAAACCAAAGAAAACAAGTTCGAAGTTCTCAAATTGAAATTTCAAAATTTCAAACAAGGACCCACTGAAACTCTGGAAGAACTTGATTTCAGATTTACCAATCTCATGAGTGACATGGCGACTTGGGAAAGAACAGATACTCCCAATGAAAAGATTAAGACTATTGTCAAGTCTTAACCACAACCGGGAGCATACCAAATTCTTTTATTTTAACCAAGGAATGCCAAATATCACTCCAAAGGGAACTTTTCTCATCTTGCTACTGTTGATTATGAGACAACTCAAAGAGAACAAACAACTGAAAAGTTGCAAAACGTTGCTCTAGTCATTCAAGGAACTTCTGAAAAGAAGAAAAGCAAGGAAGAAACTGAGGATTCTCTTGCTGCAAAGCAAATGAGCAAATATATCAGTCGAGAAATTGAAAGAAGGAAAGCCAAAGAGAAGCTGAAAAAGCATCTAGGCTCAAACTATCACCAGTACAAAAATATGCAAAGCTCGTTGAACAAGCCATTTCGTAAAGCATCATGTCTTCGAGGAAGCGTAAATTGAAACGATATCTGTTTCTATTGTCAAAAACCTGGCCACTTCAAGAAGGATTGTCCTGCCCTCAATAAACTAAGGACAGGTGACAAGAAAGATAGGAGAATCTTCAGAAGAAGCCAGAAAGCTTTGTTAACTGAAGAAAGAAAGAAAATCCAAATTCAACTGGATGCTCTAGACATTGAGACAGATTCTGAAGATGACAATTCAGATGACTCAACCTTACCATCACCAGAATTATGTGGAGTTACTCATGATATAATCGACTTCGGCCTCAATAAGAATGAAATGTGTGGAGTTGCTGAAATTGACGGTCCAGACATCTCCAACATAGAAATCTGTCTTATGGCTGATGAGGTAACACATACTTCTTGTTATACTTATGAAAGTGATGAAGAGGAAATAAAAAATCTAGAAAATCTCAGGAAAGAACTTGACATCTATGAAAGAGAATTTCTAATGATCCGAGCTAGAGCCGAAAACCTTGAAGAAGAAAAGAATTCTCTTGCAAAGGAAAATTCTCAATTAGTTAAAGTATCTGAGAGAAAGGATGCTGAAAATGCATCTCTCAAAGCTCAGATATCTGAGACTGAAAAGTCACATAAAGAGAATTTCTAATGATCCGAGCTAGAGCCGAAAACCTTGAAGAAGAAAAGAATTCTCTTGCAAAGGAAAATTCTCAATTAGTTAAAGTATCTGAGAGAAAGGATGCTGAAAATGCATCTCTCAAAGCTCAGATATCTGAGACTGAAAAGTCACATAAAGAAGCAAGGGCTGAATTACGAAAGAAATATGAAGATCTTCTTTCTGAGAACAAGGAACTCAAGAAGAAAGAATTATCTTTTCAATCTTATGCCAAAGCTAGTGACACTCTTACTGAAGTACAATCTTACTTAAGAGATCCTTCAGAAAAGAAAGGACTCAATTTGAACACGCATGATTGTTCTATCACTCTGAATAAGAGTAAGGAGAGAAGAACATTTGTAAGTACTCAAAGAAGACGGTTCCCATGCAATCTATAGTATCGTGAGAAGACAAAGATTGTTGACAAAGGAAAGGCGATTGCGACTAAACCTTTGGGGAAAAACAAGTCAAAACAAAACTGTTGACACGTCTCTAAAAGAAACACAACACCGAAAAGTGTAAACACCCACGGTTACTCGTCTCGAAAAGGTAGAATTGCGGAGCCGCAAATTCTCCCATGTCACTTTTTTCGAAAGAAATTGACCAACCAGAGACTAGCAAAGCCGAGAAAGATCTCAGATAGCTTCAAGTGCTCGAAACGGTATTGGCTACAAAGGCATCGGAAAACAACTTGCTCATGAGTACAAGCAGGAGCAAGAACGATGGCTGAAAGCTAGAGTTGCTCAAAGCAATTATCAGAAGTGGAAGTTAAATCAAGCCACTGAAAATCTGAATGCCAGGGCTAGAAGAAATCTGGCAAGGAAAGCTAAGTTTGCTGAAAAGCAAACTGTAAACCCGATGTGTATCTGAAAGCATCATATGGAGCACCTAGGAACACACCAAGGAAGAAAATAATTCTTACTAATGATAACATTCATTCAAATAGAATTCCTCCTTATGTTCCTGTCAGACAAAAGAATATTTCAATGAAATTCATTCAAAAATGGATTCCTACTGGAAGATCTTTTAATTCTGACGATTCCATCAAAGATATGAGAACCTAATCTCCTGTTTCCTGTTGTGTGCAGAATGCTTCCTGGTCTAAAGCACAATGGCTATTTGATAGTGGATGCGGAAAGCACATGACAGGAGACAAAGCAAATCTGGTTGATTACAAAGCTTGCAACACAGGACCAGATATCAGATTTGCTGGAGGAGAATTAAATCCCTCTCTGGGATTTGGCAACGTCAAATTGGGAACTTTAACAATCACTGACGTATTACATGTTAAGGATTTGAAATATAATCTATTTAGCATGAGCCAGTTTGCAGACAAGGGTTTTACTATAAAATTCAAAGCTAAATACTGCAAACTAATTGACAATGAGTCAAAGCAGACAGTCTTAGTTGGTCGGCGGAAAGGCAGTCTTTATGTTGCCGATTGGGCATCTGCCACAACTGAAGAATGTCTCATGGTGAGTCAATCTGGTCACACAGAAGAGCACTGGTTATGGCACAAAAGAATGAGTCACTTGAACTTCAAAACTCTGAACAGACTTGCCAAGAAAGAGTTAGTGGTTGGCCTTCCCAGAACATCTTTCAGAAAGGATGGTATCTGTTCTGCCTCTCAGATGGGGAAACAATCAAAGATCTCTTTCAAGTCCAAAATCAGACACTCTAGTGTTAGACCACTGCAACTATTACACATGGATCTTTTTGAATCATCTGTAACTAGTTATGCAGGAAAGAAGTATGGTCTGGTTGTTGTAGATGACTTCTCAAGATTCACTTGGGTTGTCTTTCTGAAACACAAATATGATGCCAGGGTGGAGATACCAAACTTGCTGAAAAATCTTGAAGTCATGAAAAATGACAAGGTATCTACAATCAGAACAGACCATGGTACTGAGTTTGTCAACCAGTACATAAAGGAGTTTTGTACCTGCAAAGGTATACAACACCAACTTTCCTCTATAAGAACACCTCAACAAAATGGTGTTGCAGAAAGGAAAAACAGAACCCTTAAAGAAGCTGCAAGAACAATGCTAGCTGACACTGAAATAAGTGAAATTTATTTTGTTGAAGTCAGAAACACGACTTGCTACACTCGTAATGTATGTTTGATAAACAAACACCATGACAAGACCCCCTATGAAATCTTGGTTGGTAGACCCCCTAATATCAAACATCTGAGAGTATTTGGTTGTAAATGTTTTGTTCTAAACAATGGGAAAGATTATCTGAGAACATTTCAACCAAAGGCAGATGAAGGTGTATTTCTTGGTTATTCCACAAATAGCAAAGCCTACAGAGTTTACAACAAAAGAACAAAGAAAATTGAAGAATCAATTCATGTTGTATTCTATGAAGGAAATAAGAAAACACCTCCTAATGATGAACTCTCGAAAGGTTCAATAACTATTCTCGAGGATTCTAAAGAAGAATCCTCAGAAAGGAGAAACATCATTATGGAAAGTGAGGATGACTCTGACGTAGAAAAGCTTGAAATGCCTAGTAACAACAAGATGACTCACAGACATGATGAGGAATTTCCTATGAGTTTTTCAGAAATGGAACAGGTTACTGAGAACCTTCATCATAAAGAAATATCTGAAAATGAGACTGCTGAAATGCAAGTTTCAGATATCTCTAACACTGAAAAAGTGTCAGATATTCATGACATTTCCCATATGTCAGATATCTCAGATACTAAAAAAGTATCAAATCATAATCTTAGTGATTCACATTCAAATCACTTGGATATTGATCCTACTAGCACTAAACCTATGATGAGATGGATCAAAGATCATTCTGCAAAGGATGTAATTGGACCAATTAATCAAGGTGTTAGGACTAGGAGAGCAATAGCTGAAAATGCTAATTCTCTCTTTGGATGTTTCATCTCGAATATTGAACCTAGAAATATAGAAGAAGCATTAGGAGACCAAGACTGGATCTATGCAATGCAAGAAGAGTTGGATCAATTTGAGAGAAACAAAGTCTGGAAACTAGTTCCATTTATAGAAGGAATATCTGTGATTGGAACTAAATGGGTTTTCAGAAACAAGATGAATGAATCTAGTGATATAACCAGAAACAAAGCAAGATTGGTTGCGAGGATTTACCTGGTGAAGGCTTAGATTTTGACGAGTCATATGCACCAGTTGCCAGATTGGATGCAATAAGACTCTTTCTAGCCTTTGCAGCTCATAAAGATTTGAAAGTTTATCAGATGGATGTCAAAAGTGCATTATTAAACGGTGAACTTGCAGAAGAAGTTTATGTTGAGCAACCACCTGGCTTTGAAGTTTCCTCAGAAAGTAGAATGGTCTATAAACTACAGAAAGCTCTGTATGGACTGAAACAGGCTCCAAGAGCATGGTATGACACTTTGACCAAGTACCTTCTGGAAAGTGGTTTCAAGAAAGGTGAAGTTGATAAAACTTTATTTACCTTAAATCATGACGGGAAACTACTCTTAGTTCAAGTATATGTTGATGACATCATATTTGGATCTAAGGACAAGCAACTTTGTAATGACTTTGCAAATCTCATGAAAAGCAAGTTTGAGATGAGCATGATGAGAGAAATGAATTATTTTCTAGGATTGCAAGTCAAGCAACTCAATGATGGAATATTCATTAGTCAAACAAAGTATGCAAAAGATATGCTCACAAAATTCAATCTTAAGCCTTCTGAAAAGAATGCTAAGATACCTATGAGCATTGGAACCAAAATGACCTATACTGAATTAGATAAGAGTGTTGAAGAACATAAGTATAGGAAATTGATAGGTTCACTACTTTACCTCACTGCAAGTAGACCTGATATTCAATACGCTGTTGGAGTATGTGCTAGATTTCAGACAAATCCAATGCAAACACACTACAACATTGCTATGAAAATACTAAGGTATGTAAAAGGTACAGTAGATGTAGGATTGTGGTATCCTAAAGAAAGCGAATTGAGTTTAGCTGGGTACTCGGGCCGATTATCTTTGGATCACCGCTTGATAGGAAAAGCACCTCAGAACTTGTCGGTTTACGGGTACTAGACTTATTTCATGGTTTAGCAAGAAGCAAAACTCAATTGCAACTTCTACCACAGGATTTGAATATATTCTGCTTTGGTTGTTGTGCAACACAAATTCTGTGGATACAACAACAACTTAAAGACTATGGACTCGATGAGAAGAAAACTCCCATTTTCTGTGACAACACAAGTGCTATTGCGATTACACAGAATCCTAAATTTCATGCCAGAACAAAGAACATTGATGTTAGACATCACTTCATCAGAGACCATGTTGAAAAGGGCAATATAGAGATACTCAAGATTGGCACTGAAGACCAACTTGCAGATATCTTCACTAAGCCACTACAAGAAAGTAGATTCTTAGCCTTAAGACATAGTCTTGGACTAATGGAACTACCAATGAACTGAAAGAGTTCAGGTATCTGGAACGGGCATCCAAAGAAGAGGTATCTGGAACGGGTATCCAGAGATGAGAAAAGAGAAATCTGGAACGGGTATCCAGAAGTCAAAAAGGCTAAAGAGCAAAAAGATAGCTTAAGATCTCTGAGACGGGAACTAAGATATCTGAAACACTCTATAAACGGGGAACACAAAAGAGAATAGTATACCTATCTGCAGTCAACTACTCTCTTGAAACTCGCATTATTTCTATCTTGATGAAAAACTTGGAAAAATCCTAAGTATAAGACAGATTCAGATGTAAACAATGTTCTTGGTCATACAAAAACGTGATTTAGAAAGCTATGAGCCAAAATTCATTAAATGGGCACAATTACACTTGTTGATTGTGATCATTGCTGAAGAAGCAATGGTGACCCTTGATGAAATTAAGCGATTGATCTGTACGGTGGAAATTAATTCACAGTAAATAGTGGACTGTTGAAATTCAGACATGGCCCACTAACCATTTAATGCCGAACTAGCTTTTGCTCACGCCTGCTTGCAAATCACAGATACGTACACACAAAATCAATTTGTATGTATTTGTCAGTTGAAACTCAACTGCTATATATATAGGATTTTGGCATAAGAAATCACTTTTGCCTAATCCGAAAACTCATCTTGCACAAAAATAGCAAATCTTCTCTTGATTCTCTGCAAAACCTTCTACAATCTCTGCAAATCTAGATTAAGTTTTTCTGCAAAGAATTACTGAATCAAATCTCTTTCAAACACCAATTTCAAATCCCTACACTATATAACGAGATGGCCCCTAAAAGTTCAACCAGACTGAAATCTCAATCCTCCACTTGATGCTGAAAAGCAAGCACGAGTTGGTTATGTGAACAACCGATCGGTAGGAGATTTTAATCGACCATTGGACTTCAAATCACGAGAATGATTTGGGGTGGTGCCATGGTTGAGAATACCTCACGGTGGAATAGAGAACCGCCGACGTAAAGCTAATACTTGACATGCTTGAAAAGGCACAAATCAAGGGCTTTCTATACGCTGCCCTAGTGGAATTTCATCACTCGATGTCTTGGAATTCTACAACAACTCGAGATTATTTCTGTGTTTCAAGAAACCGAAATAGTGTCATCAAAACCTCGATCAAGGAAAGGAAATCATACGGACTTAAAAACTTTCTGTAAGTTGTTTGAGTTTCAAAATCTTGGAAAGGATTTTGAAATAAACACCAAGGATGATGAACTCCTTGAAGGTGTTAAAGAACTATACAGTGACGTGTGTGATCTTGAAAAATCAGATACACCCACTGAGTTCAAGCTTGCTGACATCCAAACTAGACATCTGTTGGTTCACTGGGATGTACTGGCTTGCATTCTTCACAGATGCTTTGATGGTCTACAAGGAGGTGCTGACCAGATAATCCAAGAACGATGGATCATGATGTTCTTGCTGAATCAACAAGACCAAAGGCTGGAAAACCCTTTTAACTGGGGAAAGTACGCCTTCATGAAGTTTGTGAAGAAAATTCAAGGCTTCGAGCCTAATATTACCAAAGGACTAGGCGAAGGCCAGTAGGATATGTGCGAAGATATGCTACTTGCTAGAGAAGCTTGGCATTGAGCTCAGAGAGACGGCTGAAATAGCCAACAATAACCTACTCTACAAATATGAGTATACAAACTTAATGAAAAAGGTTACTGGGTCTCAGAAAGGTTCTAAGAAGCGAAAGTCTGAAAAGGTATCTGAAGAAAAGGTTGCGACCAAGAAGCCCAGAACTTCAAGAAAGAAGTCTGCTGGCAAATCAGAAGACACACCCAAAGAGGTTGTCGATTCTCAGATATCTGCAGACATTGCCAATGAACTGATAAAGGCAGATGAAATCATCAATGCTGCAAAAGAGTTATCAACTACTGAACAAGTAGACTCAGCAAGGGAAAGTGCTTTCAGAAATGTTGCGACTAATGCAGAAAGCCTTGCTGATGAACTCATAAATGCTGCCAAAAGTGGTGAAAAACACCAAGTCCTATCTGCAGAAACCGCAGGAGTAATGGATCAATCAGTTCCTAATGCTGATGAGAGCTCTGACGATGAAGATGATTTACTAGTCATCTCTCAAGTCCTAGAAAGAACAAAGAGGGCTAAGGTTACTGTAACAGTAACTAGTGATAAGGTATCTGAAGAAGAACCTACACCACAGGTTGCTGAACCTATAGCAAAGGTTGTTGGTGCAAACACATCATCAGGGAACGTCTCTTACGCACAACTTCAAGAAGCCCTGATGAGTGGTAATTTAGTGCTGGCAGATGTTGATGAAAATGCCACATCTAAAAATCTGGAAGAACATTCTACTGACCAATCCTCTACTTCCAGACAACCACAACAACCACAACAGCCACAAGTGGTTGATGAAATGGTAAATGAACTCCATTTCGAATTACCAAAGAATACAAGATATCTTTGAAGAAAATCCTGCAAAAGAGCAGGTTCCCCAACTCAATGAGAGGGATCAAACTGAGACATCTACTCAGAATGATCAACTAGGGGAGGCAACTGAGTTGCATACTCAGGAAAGGTGTGAAGTACCAGAAACTTCAAGCAAAGAAACTGCACTGGGATAAGAAGACCAAAGTATAGAAAGGTCACAAGTTCCAGAGACCAATCAGCCTGAAACTACTCAGGTAGCTGACCGGTTTAACTCTTATCTTGTGAAAATTTTTATTCTTATACATCTTGTTACTCATAAAATTTCTTTGTTACAGGCTGCGTTAGAAACACAAAAACAAGAGGAAGCTGAAAAGCTTACCTCAGAAACTGAGAAGGAGGTTCCCTCAACCTCGCCTCTTAAGACATCTGAGCCTGTGCCACATGTAATAATGGATTCTTAAGATAACACTTCTTTAGTTATAAGTTTATGTGCTTAATCATTAAAATAAATGTTTCTACAGGCTCCAGCTGAGAAAGAGGAAGATAAGGCAGAAATGCCAGAAGAAAACCCAGAAACCGACAAGGTTTCTGAAGAACAGATCATTGAGCCTTCCAGTATGAAGGTATATGAAAATCAATGATAAATATTCTTCACCTTGGGTTAACTAAAATCTTCACTAAATTATTCAATGCTTTCTACTCACAGGCTCACTCAGAAGTAGAAGTGCAAGGGGACAGAGTTGCGACATCCCCTGCACCTATGGAAATTGATGAGGCATCAAGGCCTTCATCACAAGAAAGGATTCCAGAGACTGCACAAGTCTCTGAGAGACAAGTATCTGAGCCTCCCATGGAGGTAATTGACCTCTCAGATATCTGACTTGTCACTTAAAGTTTTCTCGATAAAATTTCCTAAGTATTGTGATAATGTTAATTCTCAGGTTCAAGAAAGAAAGGTTGATGAGGACCAGACTTCCAAGTCTCCGCCTCACAACAAGATATATGAGACACCAATTGTCTCAGTAGAACAAGTCTCTGAGCCTGAAGTACTTACTCAGGTAACTCAGAAACTAAACTGCACTTCTCCTCAGATATCTATAAAAGTTTTGAAGCTCACTCAAAACTCTTTCTTTCAGGCTCAAACAAGTGCCGAGCAGGCTCCCAATGTTGAGACAAGGGACCTACTTCCCTTCTTCGAAGCTCACACCTTGCCAAAGCACATTAAATGCTTCAAGAAATGGCAAAGGTTAAGGTGCTCTGATCTCTCTGAAATATTGAGAATCACAGATCAACCAAACAGACGAGCAGGAGCTCTTGACTTGGAGACATACATCCATGCAATGTTCCCTACCGAACAATACACAGTTGCGACTCTATTGCATAAGGATTTCTCCAGAGAAGTAGCACAGTTTGATACTGTTGGTCCAGATAACGGCAAAGTAAAAGACTAGAGGGGGGGGGGGGGGGTGAATAGTCTTTTAAAACTTTTGTCGATAAAAACTATTTCTCAGATATCTGAATAGATATCTGATACTTAGAATCAGAGCGCGGAAGACTTAATAAAGATAAGTGCAAAAACAGTTAAAGTGTGTGTGTGTGTGTGTTGCTGAAATGTAAATACAGAAAGGTAAATAACACAGCAAGTATAGTGGTATCTGGAGGTGGCGCAATCCTCCAACTAATCCACTTCGGTCTACCAGAGACCTAGAATTCACTAGAACAAATAATTGAGTTCACCTTACAATAATCCTATTCTAAGATTCTTAAACAATTGGTTCCCAACCAAATGTTCCCCCTGAGTTATTCCCCGGCTTTCACAGTAAGTACTGTACTCAGAAACCTTTGAGTTATTCTCTAGCTTCCCAAGCTAAGTACTTCCTATACTCAATAACCTTGGAGTTATTCCTTAGTTTCCCAAATCAAGTACTTCCTATACTCCGGTAACCTTAGAGATATTCCCTGATTTTTCAAACTAAGTACTTCCTGTACTCCACGCCATTTATGGTGTTGGTTTTGGTTTGAGTTGTCAGATGAGCTTCTTTAATAACTTATTCAGTTATTCAGATAGCTCTGTGAATAAAGTATACTTAATACACTTTTCAATGTATGGTATCTTGTTCTTTTTACTGACCCAAGTCTTAGATAAATGTTCAAGAGAATGAATCTCAGATACTTAATCTTTCGTTTCAACTCTTTCACAGATAGCTGTACTTGTTTAGGATCAGGACACTTAGAACTTCAGTGTTACTCAAGATCAAAAGCTTTGGTCGCAACAGAAAGCTTTGAGGATAAGTAAGTTGCTTTGAGAGAGTAAGATGTTCAGCGTTTTCAAGATATGTCGTGTCTGTGTATCTCTTCAAGCAGTTTAAGTGTTGATATTTATAGATGAATTTGAGTGCCGTTTGAATAGTATCCGTTAAGCTCAAATTCAAACTATTGATATCTGTGTATAGTAGCAGGTTTTGTCTTCTTCTTCAGAAGCTGCCGTTGCTTTTATTCAGACATCTCTGTCCGTGCATTAAATGCATTGTACTATACTTTTTGTCCTGTAGTGCCAATGGAACTATGCTTTGTATCAGAGACTAGTGTTATCTGATTCTTTGCACGTCCTTATCTTCAATCTTCAGATACCACTATTTATTGAAACAACTTTGTTTGCAATATATATATTTCTTTTTCAGAAATGTGGTTAATGTTCAAGGTATCTGAAAATAGATATCTGTGGACACTTTCCTTGTTTTCAGATAGGCCTCTTATTTCTCAGATATCTCTTGTGACACAGTTTGTTTAAAACTATTCGTGTCTTCAAGATATCTGGCTAAGATATCTGAAAAACAGCCATAATCTTGTGCAGTTTCTTCAAGTCTTCAATGTCGTTGAGCTTGTTCTGCTTGGATGTCTTCTTCTTGGTCTTCTCTTCATAAAATAAAAAATACATTTTGAGACCTAACATCCTATACAAGATTAGCTAGACTATCATACTTAGTGAGTTTCCTCTTTTACAATGTTCAACTGAACCAAGAGTACTAATCACCTTTCTGAGACTAAGATAAGTCATCATGTTGCTGATCAAAATCTAAACAGATATTTCTAACGAAATATCTAACAAATTTCCCCCTTTTTGATCAGTCAACGATGACTATCTTACCTATTACAAATCTGGATGAGTGAACAATCCAACACTTAATCTTTTCTTAAGATCTTCAAATTATTTAATTAAGTGCAGAAAGTAAACATCAACCAAATCACAAGGTGTGATCTTTGCTGACAAGTTATCTTTTATAGAATACTATCTGAGAGTAAGTTCTTCAGATAAGTTATAAAGAGAGATTACAGATAACTTCAATACATAGAACAAGTTCGGCTCAGTCAGCAAAAATACAAAAACTACATAGTAAATTAGGACAACAGGAGTAACCAAGCTCCAAGTAAACATCCTAATAAACTAGTCTTCAAGTCTTCAATCTCTTCAAGTCTTCAACAGTATTTCTGTGGATCAATCTGCAAATTTCCTATCTCCAAACCTTTTGATGTCATCTGAATAATCATAGAGAAGTGTTCTGACGAGCATCTCAGTGTCTCTTGCAAATCCACAGACCTCTTTATAGGTTTTGGTAGGATTTTTCTTGACAAAATGTTTGACCCACAGGTACTTTCCCCACTTCCAGGCATGCTCTATTCTGATATCTGAAAGCTTGAAGTATTCCTAGATAATCCTTAGATATCTGATGTCACCCTTGTATTGATCTTCAGCTAGATAGAACGATTCATAGGGTTCTACAGCGAGTCTTGCTCTTGTGCCTGTTCCTGTGATATTCAGAATTCTGTGCACATCATCTGGCTTTCCATATGGACATTCATCAGAGAGGTCCTTTCTCATGGCTTCAGTTCTCTTGACAACTTCAAAATCCAACCAGGCTTTAATGTGATTGGTGTTGATCAAGGTTGGCTTATCTTTTCTCCATGCCATAAGTTGTTTATGGATTGTTGAAATCTTGAATTTACCAATAGATGCTTAAGTTCCAGAATCCAATAGCCATTTTTCTGATTGATGCACCTGTAGACAGAGGAATCATTGTCATACTTCACATACTCTATTTTGGCTTCTTCTGGCCTGAGTGGAAGTTGACTTTGTCTTTGTTCAGCTCTCAGTCTGTTCCTTCTTTGTCTTGAATTCTCTTTGGGATTGTTTCTTGAAGAACCACCCTGGATAGACTTGGTATTTCCAGAGGGTGTTTTAGCTGCTAGGGGCTTTGCAGCTATGGGCTCAGTTAGGCTTTCAATTTTCCTTTTTCTGTGCAGAGGAGCTTCATCTTCATCAGTTTCCTCATCATCATCAAGATTAGATCTTGTGAGAGTTTTGACCTTCTTCATTGCCGTGGACTTGATTTGACCTTCTTCTTCTTCAGAAGATTCATCAGTCCCTTTAACTTGTCTTCTCCTTGGAGCCTTGGTACTCCTTGGAGGTTTCTGTGCCATGGCCCTTGTTATCATTTTAGTTCCTTCAGTAGGTTTCTGGGAAGCAACTTAGCTTGAGGAGGGTTCATTGAATCTGAGTGGTGGCTGGGAAGTCTTCATGTTTCTTCTTCCTTTCTGAGCCGTACCAGCTCCAGATTTCTTCTTGTTTTCTTCTCCTTCTTCCCATTCCCCCTGACTTTGAGGTCCAGATTTGTACATTCTTTCCCCCTTATTCATTGTTGGCTGACTCAGTCTCATAAAGGAATCTGAGAGAGAGTTAAAGTGCCCTTGTAAATAATTAAAGGCAGTGACCAACTTCTGAAGTTCGGCTTTGAGCTCCTGATTTTGCTTGATAAGTCCATTGTCCTTATCAGTGAGCTCTGCCAATGGGCCTAGGATGGTATATGCTTTTCCAGCAGTGTAACTTGCCTCTTGGAAAGCTTTTTCAGCTAAAGATGCATCATCGTCCCTTATCATTCCCAGATCTTTCTGAGAAATGACTATGCTAGTTGTTCTCTGAGTGATGAGCTCAGTGAACTTTTTCATTTCAGAGGGGACGGAGGCAATTACTTCCTTGTTTTGTGAAGACATCTCCTTTTTCAGATGAGCCAGTACTTGGCATCTGTTCATGTATTCATGGGAGTGGACGTTTGGTAGTTTGTTGAATATTGCAGGAGCAATCAACTTCCTTTTCAAGTGAGAAACCGCTAAATGTTCATTGCGGTGCTCTGCCAAAGTCTTGTCTTCTTCATCATCTGAGTAATCAGCCCAGTGATCTTCATCCTCTTGGACATTTTCATCGATTGTATCAAGTCCAGCAACCATCTCAGAGATTGGTTTCTTTCCTTTCTGGGAGGAGGATGCTACTTCTTTTGAAGATGATGCAGCCTTAGCATCATGCTTGACTTCAGATACTTCTTCAGTATCGAGTTCTTTGGTGATATCATGCACAGCGTCCCGTAGCTCTTTAACCTCAGAGTAAGCAATCATTTCTTGTAAGTATTGATCTTGTAGTTGATCAAGCTTGTCTCTGGATTTAGCTATTTGATCTTCCAGTTGAAGATGGAGCTGTTGTTCTTCTTCCAACAGTTGTCTGAGTTGAGCAGATCTGGTTTGAGTGTTTAAGATTTTCTGATTGGTTTCTTCAGAAAGCTCAACTACTTGTTCAGTAGTAACTGGGTGTTGGTTAGAAGATGGATGAGTAGATTTTTGAGGAGATGGAGACGGAGATTTCTGTGAAGTCTTCTCAGTGTGCTTTTCAGCAGCTGAGGCATCATTTCTTAGCGAAATTCCTCCGGTCCCTGGTGCAGGGGCATCATCATCATCATCATCCTTTTTGTCTGTGTCATCCTTTTGGTGATGATCAGTGGGAGGTTCATCGAAGTCATTTTCGTTTATTTCTTCCTCCTCATCATCTTCAGATACAAGATTGATCACTTCAGGAATAGTGATCTTACGCCCATTAACCTCTTCTTGTTCGAAGGTATAAATTGCGAGTTTAGGGGCGTGATCGCTTAAATGCCATTTGTAATCTTGTCGACCATCTGCTCAAAGGCTTGTATCAAATCAGGCGCCACTTCTCCGGAGAAATCCTTATGCAATAGAGTCGCAATCGTAATCTTGGTAGGGAACATTGCATGGATGTATGTCTCCAAGTCAAGAGCTCGTGCTCTGCATTTGGTTGATCTGTGATTCTCAATATTTCAGAGAGATCAGAGCACCTTAACCTTTGCCATTTCTTGAAGCATTTAATGTGCTTTGGCAGGGTGTGAGCTTTGAAGAAGGGAAGTAGGTCCCTTGTCTCAACATTGGGAGCCTGCTCGGCACTTGTTTGAGCCTGAAAGAAAGAGTTTTGAGTGAGCTTCAAAACTTTTACAGATATCTGAGGAGAGGTGTAGTTTAGTTTCTGAGTTACCTGAGTAAGTACTTCAGGCTCAGAGACTTGTTCTACTGAGACAATTGGTGTCTCAGATATCTTGTTGTGAGGCGGAGACTTGGAAGTCTGGTCCTCATCAACCTTTCTTTCTTGAACCTGAGAATTAACATTATCACAATACTTAGGAAATTTTATCAAGAAAACTTTAAGTGACAAGTCAGATATCTGAGAGGTCAATTACCTCCATGGGAGGCTCAGATACTTGTCTCTAAGAGACTTGTGCAGTCTCTGGAATCTTTGCTTGTGATGAAGGCCTTGATGCCTCATCAATTTCCATAGGTGCAGGGGATGTCGCAACTCTGTCCCCTTGCACTTCTACTTCTGAGTGAGCCTGTGAGTAGAAAGCATTGAATAATTTAGAGAAGATTTTAGTTAACCCAAGGTGAAGAATGTTTATCATTGATTTTCATATACCTTCATGCTGGAAGGCTCAATGATCTGTTCTTCAGAAACCTTGTCGGTTTCTGGGTTTTCTTCCTCTTTCTTAGTTGGAGCCTGTTAGAAACATTTACTTGAATGATTAAACACATAAACTTATAACTAAAGAAGTGTTATCTTAAGAATCCATTATTACCTGTGGCACAGGCTCAGATATCTTAAGAGGCGAGGTTGAGGAAACCTCCTTCTCAGTTTTCGAGGTAAGCTTTTCAGCTTCCTCTTGTTTTTGTGTTTCTAACTCAGCCTGTAACAAAGAAATTTTATGAGTAACAAGATGTATAAGCATAAAAATTTTCACAAGATAAGAGTTAAACCAATTACCACCGAGTAATTTCAGGCTGATTGGTCTCTGGAACTTGTGACCTTTCTATACTTTGGTCTTCTTGTCCCAGTGTAGTTTCTTTGCTTGAAGTTTCTGGTACTTCACACCTTTCCTGAGTATGCAACTCAGTTGCCTCCCCTGGTTGATCATTCTGAGGAAATGTCTCAGTTTGATCCCTCTCATTGAGTTGGGGAACCCGCTTTTTGTGATTTTCTTGATATCTTGTATTCTTGGTAATTCGAAATGGAGTTCATTTACCATTTCATCAACCACTTGTGGCTGTTGTGGTTGTTGTGTTTGTGGTTGTTGTGGTTGTCTGGAAGCAGAGGATTGGTCAGTAGAATGTTCTTCCAGATTTTTAGATGTGACATTTCCATCAGCATCTGCCAGTACTAAAATACCACTCATCAGGGCTTTTTGAAGTTGTGCATACGAAATATTCCCTGATGATGTTTTTGCACCAACAACCTTTGCTATAGGTTCAAGAACTTTGTGGTGGTTCTTCTTCGATACCTTATCACGCCATTCTTACGATAACCTTAGCCCTCTTTGTTCTTTCAAGGACTTGAGAGATGACTAGTTCATCATCTTCATCGTCGAGCTCATCGGCAAGATTAGGAACCGATTGGTCCATTACTCCTGCTGTTTCTGCAGATAGGGCTTGGTGTTTTTCACCACTTTTGGCAGCATTTATGAGTTCATCAGTAAGGCTTTCTGCATTAGTCGCAACATTTCAAAAGCACTTTCCTTGCCGAGTCTACTTGTTCAAGAGTTGATAACTCTTTTGCAAAGATTGATGATTTCATCCGCTTTATCATCGGCAATGCCCGCAGATATCGAGAATCGACAACCTCTTTGGGTGTCTTCTGCTTTTCCAGCAGACTTCTTTCTTGAAGTTCGGCTTCGTCGCAACCTTTTCTTGAGATACCTTTTCGACTTTCGCTTCTTAGAACCTTTACGAGACCCGGAACCTTTTTCATCAAGTTTGTATACTCATATTTGTAGAGTAGGTTCTTTGTTGGCTATTTCAGCCGTCTCTAAGCTCAATGCCAAGCTTCTCCAGCAAGTAGCATATCTTCAGACCATATCCTACTGTGGCCTTTGGCTCAGCTAGTCCTTTGGCAATCTTAGGCTCGAAGCCTTGAATTTTCTTCACAAACTTCATGAAGGCGTACTTTCCCCAGTTAAAAGGGTTTTCCAGCCTTTGGTCTTGTTGATTCAGCAAGAACATCATGATCCATCGTTCTTGGCTTATCTGGTCAGCACCTCCTTGTAGACCATCAAAGTATCTGTGAAGAATGCAAGCCAGTACATCCCAGTGAACCAACAGATGTCTGGTTTGGATGTCAGCAAGCTTAAACTCAGTGGGTGTATCTGATTTTTCAATATCACACACGTCACTGTATAGTTCTTTAACACCTTCAAGGAGTTCATCATCCTTGGTGTTTATTTCAAAATCCTTTCCAAGATTTTGAAACTCAAACAACTTCTGAAGTTGTTAAGTCCGTATGATTTCCTTTCCTTGATCGAGGTTTTGATGGACACTATTTCAAGGTTTTGAAATACAGAAATAATCTCGAGTTGTTGTAGAATTCCAACACATCGAGTGATGAAATTCCACTAGGTCGAGCAGATAGAAAGCCCTTGATTTGTGCCTTTTCAAGCATGTCAAGAATTAGCTTTCTGTTGGCTTGGTTCTCTATTCCAGCCGTGAGGTATTCCTCAACCATGGCACCACCCCAAATCATTCTGTGATTTGAAGTCCAATGGTCAGGATCAAAGTCTCCTACTAGTCGGTTGTTCACAATAACCAACTCTGGTGCTTGCTTTTCAGCAGTACCAGTGGAGGATTGAGATTTCAGTGTAGTTGAACTTTTAGGGGCCATCTCTTTATATAGTGTAGGGATTTGAAATTGGTATTTGAAAGAGATTTGATTCAGTAATTCTTTGCAGAAAAACTTAATCTTGATTTGCAGAGATTGTAGAAGTTTTGCAGAGAATCAAGAGAAGGATTTGCTATTTTTGTGCAAGATGAGTTTTCGGATTAGGCAAAAGTGATTTCCTATGCCAAAATCCTATATATATAGCAATAGAATTTCAACAGACATATACATACAAATTGATTTTGTGTGTACGTATCTGTGATTTGCAAGCAGGCGTGAGCAAAAGTTAGTTCGGCATTAAATGCATAGTGGGCCACGTCTGAATTTCAACAGTCCACTATTTTCAGAGAATTAATTTCGTCCGTTAAGATCAAACGCTTAATTTCATCAAGGGTCACCATTGCTTCTTCAGCAATGATCACAATCAACAAGTGTAATTGTGCCCATTTAATGAATTTTGGTGATTTGCTATCTGAATCACAATTTTGTGTGACTGAGAACACTGTTTGTATCTGAGTCTATCTCATACCACTTGTTGGTCCAAGTTTTACACAAGGATAGAAATAATACAAATTTCAAGAGAGTAGTTGACTACAGACAGTTGTACTATTCTCTTTTTGTGTTCCCCCTCACTGAGTGAACTAGATATCTGAGTTCCGTCTCGTAGATCTTAAGTCGCCTTTTGCTCTTTAGCCTTTTGACTTACGGATACCCGTTGCATTTCTCTTTCTCTTCTCGGATGCCCGTTCGGATACGAACTCTTTCAGTTCATTGGTAGTTCCATTAGTCCAAGACTATGTCTTAAGGCTAAGAATCTACTTTCTTGTAGTGGTTTAGTGAAGATATCTGCAAGTTGGTCTTCAGTGCCAATCTTGAGTATCTCTATATTGCCTTTTTCAACATGGTCTCTGATGAAGTGATGTCTAACATCAATGTGCTTTGTTCTGGCATGAAATTTAGGATTACGTAATGTAATAGCACTTGTGTTGTCACGTAAAATGGGAGTTTTCTTCTCATCGAGTCCATAGTCTTTAAGTTGTTGTTGTATCCACGAATTTGTGTTGCACAACAACCAAGCTGAATATATTCAGCCTCCGTGGTAGAAGTTGCAATTGAGTTTTGCTTCTTGCTAAACCATGAGATAAGTCTAGTACCCGAACCCAGTTCCGAGGTGCTTTTCCTATCAGTTGATCAAGATAATCGCCATTCGAGTACCCAAATAAACTCAATCCGCTTTCTTTAGGATACCACAATCCTACATCTCGTACCATTTACATACCTTAATATTTTCATAGCAATGTTGTAGTGTGTTTGCATTGGATTTGTCAAATCTAGCACATACTCCAACGTATTGAATATCGTGTCTACTTGCGGTGAGGTAAAGTAGTGAACCTATCAATTTCCTATACTTATGTTCTTCAACACTCTTATCGATTCAAGATAGGTCATTTTGGTTCCAATGCTCATAGGTATCTTAGCATTCTTTTCAGAAGGCTTAAGATTGAATTTTGTGAGCATATCTTTTGCATACTTTGTTTGACTAATGAATATTCCATCATTAAGTTGCTTGACTTGCAATCCTAGAAAATAATTCATTTCTCCCATCATGCTCATCTCAAACTTGCTTTTCATGAGATTTGCAAAGTCATTACAAAGTTGCTTGTCCTTAGATCCAAATATGATGTCATCAACATATACTTGAACTAAGAGTAGTTTCCCGTCATGATTTAAGGTAAATAAAGTTTTATCAACTTCACCTTTCTTGAAACCACTTTCCAGAAGGTACTTGGCCAAAGTGTCATACCACGCTCTTGGAGCCTGTTTCAGTCCATACAGAGCTTTCTGTAGTTTATAGACCATTCTACTTTCTGAGGAAACTTCAAAACCAGGTGGTTGCTCAACATAAACTTCTTCTGCAAGTTCACCGTTCAAGAATGCACTTTTGACATCCATCTGATAAACTTTGAAATCTTTATGAGCTGCAAAGGCTAGAAAGAGTCTTATTGCATCCAATCTGGCAACTGGTGCATATGACTCGTCAAAATCTAAGCCTTCAGTCTGGGTAAATCCCTTGGCAACCAATCTTGCTTTGTTTCTGGTTATTTCACCAGATTCATTCATCTTGTTTCTGAAAACCCATTTAGTTCCAATCACAGATATTCCTGAATAACCAAGAAATACACCTTCATCTGCCTTTGGTTGAAATGTTCTCAGATAATCTTTCCCATTGTTTAGAACAAAACATTTACAACCAAATACTCTCAGATGTT
The DNA here is from genome assembly GCA_026545765.1 of Plantago major. NCBI lineage: Eukaryota > Viridiplantae > Streptophyta > Magnoliopsida > Lamiales > Plantaginaceae > Plantago > Plantago major. The sequence continues at coordinate 33,438,324 of CM048839.1, forward strand.
TGATATTAGGGGGTCTACCAACCAAGATTTCATAGGGGGTCTTGTCATGGTGTTTGTTTATCAAACATCTGTTCTGAGTGTAGCAAGCTGTGTTTACAGCTTCAACCCAATAAATTTCACTTATTTCAGTGTCAGCTAGCATTGTCCTTGCAGCTTCTTTAAGGGTTCTGTTTTTCCTTTCTGCAACACCATTTTGTTGAGGTGTTCTTACAGAGGAAAGTTGGTGTTGTATACCTTTGCAGTACAAACTCCTTTATGTCTTGGTTGACAAACTTCAGTACCATGGTCATTCTCGATTGCAGATACCTTGTCATTTTCATGACTTCAAGCTTTTTCAAAGAAGTTTGGTATCTCCACCACGGCATCGATTTGTGTTTGGAAAGACAACCCAATTGAATCTTGAGAAGTCATCTACAACAACCAGACCATACTTCTTTCCCGCATAACTAGTTAGATGATTCAAAAAGATCCATGTGTAATAGTTGTTGGTCTAACACTAGAGTGTCTGATTTTGGACTTGAAAGAGATCTTTGATTGTTTCCCCATCTGAGAGGCAGAACAGATACCATCCTTTCTGAAAGATGTTCTGGGAAGGCCAACCACTAACTCTTTCTTGGCAAGTCTGTTCAGAGTTTTGAAGTTCAAGTGACTCATTCTTTTGTGCCATAACCGGTGCTCTTACGTGACCAGATTGACTCACCATGAGGCGTTCTTGATTGTGGCGAGATGCCCAATCGGCAACATAAAGGCGCCTTTCCGACCAACTAAGACTACGCTTTGACTCATTGTCAATTAGTTTGCGATTTAGCTTTGAATTTTATAGTAAACCCTTTCGCAAACCGGCTCATGCTAAATAGATTATATTTCAAATCCTTAACATGTAATACGCCGTGATTGTTAAAGTCCCCAATTTGACGTTGCCAAATCGAGAGGGATTTAATTCTCCTCCAAAGAAATCGATATCCGTCCTGGTCGCAAGCTTTGTAATCGATTGCATTTGCTTCTGTCATGTGCTTTCCGCATCCACTATCAAATAGCCATTGTTCTTTAGTCCAGGAAGCATCCTGCACACAACAGGAAACAGGAGATTAGGTTTTCATATCTTTGATGGAACCGTCAGAATTAAAAGATCTTCCAGTAGGAATCCATTTTTGAATGAATTTCTTTGAAATATTCTTTTGTCTCGACAGAACGTAAGGAGGAATTCTATTTGAATGAATGTTATCATTAGTAAGAATTATTTTCTTCCTTGGTGTGTTCCTAGGTGCTCCATATGATGCTTTCAGATACTGTCGTTTTCGAGTTTGCTTTTCAAAGAAACTTAGCTTTCCTTGCCGATTTCTTCTAGCTCGGCATTGATTTTCGATGGCTTGATTTATCTTCCACTTCGATAATTGCTTTGAGCAATTCTAGCTTTCGACCATCGTTCTTGCTCTGCTTGTACTCATGAGCAAGTTGTTTTCCGATGCCTTTGTAGCCAATACCGCTTTGAGCACTTGAAGCTATCTCGAGATCTTTTCTCAGACTTTGCTAGTCTCGTTGGTCCAATTTCTTTCCGAAAAAGTGACATGGGAGAATTTGTCACCCCGCAATTCTACCTTTTTGAGAGACATAGCATTGTGGTGTTTACACTTTTCGGTGATGTGTTTCTTTTCGAGACGCGTGCCAACGTTTTGCTTTTGACTTGTTTTTCCCACAAAGGTTTAGTCGCAACTGCCTTTCCTTTGTCAACAATCTTCGTATTCTCACCGATACTATAGATTGCATGGGAACCGTCTTGCTGAGTACTTACAAATGTTCTTCTTTCCTTACTCTTATTCAGAGTGATAGAACAATCTGTCTGTGTATTCAGCCCAAGTCCTTTCTTTTCTGAAGGATCTCTTAAGTAAGATTGTACTTCAGTAAGAGTGTCACTAGCTTTGGCATAAGATTGAAAAGATAATTCTTTCTTCCTGAGTTCCTTGTTCTCAGAAAGAAGATCTTCATATTTCTTTCGTAATTCAGCCATTGCTTCTTTATGTGACTTTTCAGTCTCAGATATCTGAGCTTTGAGAAATGCATTTTCAGCATCCTTTTTCTCAGATACCTTAACTAATTGAGAATTTTCCTTTGCAAGAGAATTCTTTTCTTCTTCAAGATTTTCGGCTCTAGCTCGGATCATTAGAAATTCTCTTTCATAGATGTCAAGTTCTTTCCTGAGATTTTCTAGATCTTTTATTTCTTCTTCATCACTTTCATAAGTATAAGAAGTATGTGTTACCTCATCAGCCATAAGACAGATTTCTATGTTGGAGATGTCTGGACTGTCAATTTCAAAGAACTCCACATTTCATTCTTCTTGAGGCCGAAGTCGATTATATCATGAGTAACTCCACATAATTCTGGTGATGGTAAGATTGAGTCATCTGAATTGTCATCTTCAGAATCTGTCTCAACGTCTAGAGCATCCAGTTGAATTTGGATTTTCTTTCTTTCTTCAGTTAACAAAGCTTTATGGCTTCTTCTGAAGATTCTCCTATCTTTCTTGTCACCTGTCCTTAGTTTGTTGAGGGCAGGACAATCCTTCTTGAAGTGACCAGGTTTCTGACAATAGAAATGTATATCGTTTCAATTTACGCTTCCTCAGTACATGATGCTTTCTGAGCTGGCTTGTTCAGCGAGCTTTGCATATTTTTGTACTGGTGATAGTTTGAGCCTAGATGCTTTTTCAGCTTCTCTTTGGCTTTCCTTCTTTCAATTTCTCGACTGATATATTTGCTCATTTGCTTTGCAAAGAAGAGCATCCTCGCTTTCTTCCTTGCTTTTCTTCTTTTGAAGTTCCTTGAGTAACTAGAGCAACGTTTTGCAACTTTTCAGGTTGTTTGTTCCTTTGAGTTGTCTCATAATCAACATGTAAGATGAGAGAAAAGTTCCTTTGGAGTGATATTTGGCATTCCTTGGTTAAAATAAAAGAATTTGGCATGCTCCGGTTGTGGTTAAGACTTTTGACAATAGTCTTAATCTTTTACGACCGAGTATCTGTACTTTCCCAAGAGCGCCATGTCACTCATGAGAGTGGTAAATCTGAAATCAAGTTCTTCCAGAGTTTGATGGTCCTTGTTTGAAATTTTGAAATTTCAACTTGAGAACTTCGAACTTGTTTTCTTTGGTTTTCTCCCGCACAGATTTCTTCAATCGGTTGCGGCAACTTCGCTTTTAGCACCCTACGCTTTAATCGTATGTGCTCAGGTGTTGATCTGATGATGATATTACGAGCTTGACCATCCAGACGATTTCTCTTGGCATCTTCAGATGTCCAGAGTTCTCTGGGCTTTGGTTCGTAAATGACTTGACTTGTAGATCTCCCACTTGTTGACGCATCGGTTTGTGAAGATCCTTCGCTTTGATCTCTGTCTCTACCATTAGAAACCTCTATGACTTGTTTGAGTTGTTGAATGACTATTGGGCCATTCTTTATCACTTCGATCATTTCGTCACTTATTGAGAATCACAGATCAACCAAACAGACGAGCACGAGCTCTTGACTTGGAGACATACATCCATGCAATGTTCCCTACCGAACAATACACAGTTGCGACTCTATTGCATAAGGATTTCTCCAGAGAAGTAGCGCACAGTTTGATACTGTTGGTCCAGATAACGGCAAAGTAAAAGACTAGAGGGGGGGGGGGGTGAATAGTCTTTTAAAACTTTTGTCGATAAAAACTATTTCTCAGATATATGAATAGATATCTGATACTTAGAATCAGAGCGCGGAAGACTTAATAAAGATAAGTGCAGAAACAGTTAAAGTGTGTGTGTGTGTTGCTGAAATGTAAATATAGAAAGGTAAATAACACAGCAAGTATAGTGGTATCTGGAGGTGGCGTAATCCTCCAACTAATCCACTTCGGTCTACCAGAGACCTAGAATTCACTAGAACAGATAATTGAGTTCATCTTACAATAATCATATTCTAAGATTCTTAAACAATTGGTTCCCAACCAAATGTTCCCCCTGAGTTATTCCCCGGCTTTCCTGACCAAGTACTTCTTATGTCGAAACCTTTGAGTTATTCCTAGCTTCCCAAGCTAAGTACTTCCTATACTCAATAACCTTGAGTTATTCCTTAGTTTCCCAAATCAAGTACTTCCTATACTCCGTAACCTTGGAGATATTCCCGATTTTTCAAACTAAGTACTTCACGTACTCGAGCCGATTATGGTGTTGGTTTTGGTTTGAGTTGTCAGATGAGCTTCCTTAATAACTTGTTCAGTTATTCAGATAGCTCTGTGGATCAAGTATACTTAATACACTTTTCAATGTATGGTATCTTGTTCTTTTTACTGACCCAAGTCTTAGATAAATGTTCAAGAGAATGAATCTCAGATACTTAATCTTCGTTCAACTCTTTCACGAGATAGCATACTTGTTTAGGATCAGGACACTTAGAACTTCAGTGTTACTCAAGATCAAAAGCTTTGGTCGCAATAGAAAGCTTTGAGGATAAGTAAGTTGCTTTGAGAGAGTAAGATGTTCAGCGTTTTCAAGATATGTCGTATCTGTGTATCTCTTCAAGCAGTCTAAGTGTTGATATTTATAGATGAATTTGAGTGCCGTTTGAATAGTATCCGTTAGGCTCAAATTCAAACTATTGACATCTGTGTATAATCTTGTCAGAAAGTTTTGTCTTCTTCTTCAGAAGCTGCCGTTGCTTTTATTCAGACATCTCTGTCCGTGCATTAAATGCATTGTACTATACTTTTTGTCCTGTAGTGCCAATGGAACTATGCTTTGTATCAGAGACTAGTGTTATCTGATTCTTTGCACGTCCTTATCTTCAATCTTCAGATACCACTATTTATTGAAACAACTTTGTTTGCAATATATATATTTCTTTTTCAGAAATGTGGTTAATGCTCAAGGTATCTGAGAATAGATATCTGTGGACACTTTCCTTATTTTCAGATAGGCCTCTTATTTCTCAGATATCTCTTGTGACACAGTTTGTTTAAAATTGTTCGTGTCTTCAAGATATCTGGCTAAGATATCTGAAAAACAGTTTCAGTAATCTTGTGCAGTTTCTTCAAGTCTTCAATGTCGTTGAGCTTGTTCTGCTTGGATTCTTCTTCTTGGTCTTCTCTTCATAAAATAAAAAATACATTTTGAGACCTAACATCCTATACAAGATTAGCTAGACTATCATACTTAGTGAGTTTCCTCTTTTACAATGTTCAAGTGAACCAAGAGTATTAATCACCTTTCTGAGACTAAGATAAGTCATCATGTTGCTGATCAAAATCTAAACAGATATTTCTAACGAAATATCTAACAAATTTTCTAACAAATTTCCCAAGAAATTTCCCAACAGATACAAGCCTTTGAACAGGCAGATGGTCAGACAAGATTACAAATGGCATTTAAGCCAGTCCTGCCCCAAACTCTGCAATTTATACCTTCTGAACAAGAAGAGGTTAATGGGCAGAAGATCACTATTCCTGAAGTGATCAATCTTGTATCTGAAGATGATGGGGAGGAAGAAATAAACGAAAATGACTTGGATGAACCTCCCACTGACCATCACCAAAAGGATGACACAGACAAAAAGGATGATGATGATGCCCCTGCACCAGGGACCGGAGGAATTTCACTAAGAAATGATGCCTCAGCTGCTGAAAAGCACACTGAGAAGACTTCACAGAAATCTCCGTCTCCATCTTCTCAGAAATCTACTCATCCATCTTCTAACCAACACCCAGTTACTACTGAACAAGTAGTAAAGCTTTCTGAAGAAACCAATCAGAAAATATTAAACACTCAAACCAGATCTGCTCAACTCAGACAACTGTTGGAAGAAGAACAACAGCTCCATCTTCAACTGGAAGATCAAATAGCTAAATCCAGAGACAAGCTTGATCAACTACAAGATCAATACTTACAAGAAATGATTGCTTACTCTGAGGTTAAAGAGCTACGGGATGCTATGCATGATATCACCAAAGAACTCGATACTGAAGAAGTATCTGAAGTCAAGCATGATGCTAAGGCTGAATCATCTTCAAAAGAAGTACCATCCTCCTCCCAGAAAGGAAAGAAACCAATCTCTGAGATGGTTGCTGGACTCGATACAATCAATGAAAATGTCCAAGAGGATGAAGATCACTGGGCTGATTACTCAGATGATGAAGAAGACAAAACTTTGGCAGAGCACCGCAATGAACATTTAGCGGTTTCTCACTTGAAAAGGAAGTTGATTGCTCCTACAATATTCAGCAAACTGCCAAATGTCCACTCCCATGAATACATGAACAGGTGCCAAGTACTGGCTACTCTAAACAAGGAGATGTCTTCACAGAACAAGGAAGTAATTGCCTCCGTCCCCTCTGAAATGAGAAAGTTCACTGAGCTCATCACTCAGAGAACAACTAGCATAGTCATTTCTCAGAAAGATCTGGGAATGATAAGGGACGATGATGCGTCTTTAGCTGAAAAAGCTTTCCAAGAGGCAAGTTACACTGCTGGAAAAGCATATGCCATCCTAGGCCCATTGGCAGAGCACTGATAAGGACAATGGACTTATCAAGCAAAATCAGGAGCTCAAAGCCGAACTTTAGAAGTTGGTCACTGCCTATAATTATTTACAAGGGCACTTTAACTCTCTCTCAGATTCCTTTATGAGACTGAGTCAGCCAACAATGACTAAGGGGGAAAGAATGTACAAATCTGGACCTCAAAGTCAGGGGGAATGGGAAGAAGGAGAAGAAAACAAGAAGAAATCTGGAGCTGGTGCGGCTCAGAAAGGAAGAAGAAACATGAAAACTTCCCAGCCACCACTCAGAATCAATGAACCCTCCTCAAGCCAAGCTGCTTTGCAAATAGTAGCTGCTTCTCAGAAACCTACTGAAGGAACTAAAATGATAACAAGGGCCATGGCACAGAAACCTCCAAGGAGTACCAAGGCTCCGAGGAGAAGACAAGTTAAAGGGATTGATGAATCTTCTTCTGAAGAAGAAGAAGGTCAAATCAAGTCCCTGGGCAATGAAGAAGGCTGTAAAACTCACACAAGATTTAATCTTGATGATGATGAGGAAACTGATGAAGATGAAGCTCCTCTTCACAAGAAAAGGAAAATTGAAAGCCTAACTGAGCCCATAGCAGCTAAAACACCCTCTGGAAATACCAAGTCTATCCAGGGTGGTTCTTCAAGCAACAACCCCAAAGAGAATTCAAGACAAAGAAGGAACAGTGAGAGTCGAAAAGACAAAGTCAACTTCCACTCAGGCCAGAAGAAGCCAAAATAGAGTATGTGAAGTATGACAATGATTCCTCTGTCTACAGGTGCATCAATCAGAAAAATGGTTATTGGATTCTGGAACTTAAGCATCTATTGGTAAATTCAAGATTTCCAGAACCAATCCATAAACAACTTATGTCATGGAGAAAAGATAAGCCAACCTTGATCAACACCAATCACATTAAAGCCTGGTTGGATTTTGAAGTTGTCAAGAGAACTGAAGCCATGAGAAAGGACCTCTCTGAGGAATGTCCATATGGAAAGCCAGATGATGTGCACAGAATTCTGAATATCACAGGAACAGGCACAAGAGCAAGACTCGCTGTAGAACCCTATGAATCGTTCTATCTAACTGAAGATCAATACAAGGGTGACATCAAATATCTGATGATTATCTACGAATACTTCAAGCTTTCAGATATCAGAATAGAGCATGCCTGGAAGTGGGGAAAGTATATGTGGGTCAAATATTTTGTCAAGAAAAATCCTACCAAAACCTATAAAGAAGTCTGTGGATTTGCCAGAGACACTGAGATGCTCGTCAGAACACTTCTCTATGATTATTCTGATGACATCAAAAGGTTTGGAGATAGGAAATTTGCATACTGATCCATAGAACTACTGTTGAAGACTTGAAGAGTTGAAGACTTGAAGACTAGTCTATTAGGATGTTTACTTGGAGCTTGGTTACTCCTGTTGTCCTAATTTACTATGTAGTTTTTGTATTTTTGCTGACTGAGCTAAATTGTTTTATGTATTGAAGTTATCTGTAATCTCTCTTTTTAACTTATCTGAAGAACTTACTCTCAGATAGTATTCTATAAAAGATAACTTGTCAGCAAAGATCACACCTTGTGATTTGGTTGATGTTTACTTTCTGCACTTAATTAAATAAATTGAAGATCTTAAGAAAAGATTAAGTGTTGGATTGTTCACTCATCCAGATTTGTAATAGGTAAGATAGTCATCGTTGACTGATCAAAAAGGGGGAAATTTGTTGGGAAATTTGTTGGGAAATTTGTTAGGAAATTTGTTAGATATTTTGTTAGAAATATCTGTTTAGATTTTGATCAGCAACATGATGTCTTATCTTAGTCTCAGAAAGGTGATTAGTACTCTTGGTTCACTTGAACATTGTAAAAGAGGAAACCCACTAAGTATGATAGTCTAGCTAATCTTGTATAGGATGTTAGGTCTCAAAATGTAATTTTTATTTTATGAAGAGAAGACCAAGAAGAAGACATCCAAGCAGAACAAGCTCAACGACATTGAAGACTTGAAGAAAGCGCACAAGATTATCGAATCGCTTTTCAGATACCTTAGCCAGATATCTTGAAGACACGAACAGTTTTATACAAACTGTGTCACAAGAGATATCTGAGAAATAAAAGGCCTATCTGAAAACAAGGAAAGTGTCCACAGATATCTATTCTCAGATACCTTGAGCATTAACCACATTTCTGAAAAAGAAATATATATATTGCAAACAAAGTTGTTTCAATAAAAGTGGTATCTGAAGATTGAAGATAAGGACGTGCAAAGAATCAGATAACACTATCTCTGATACAAAGCATAGTTCCGTAGGCACTACAGGACAAAAAGTATAGTACAATGCATTTAATGCACGGACAATGATGTCTGAATAAAAGCAACGGCAGCTTCTGAAGAAGAAGACAAAACCTGCTACAATACTATACACAGATATCAATAGTTTGAATTTGAGCCTAACGGATACTATTCAAACGGTACTAAAATTCATCTATAAATATCAACACTTAGACTGCTTGAAGAGACATACGACACACTTTGAAAACGCTGAACATCTTACTCTCTCAAAGCAACTTACTTATCCTCAAAGCTTTCTGTTGCGACCAAAGCTTTTGATCTTGAGTAACACTGAAGTTCTAAGTGTCCTGATCCTAAACAAGCACAGCTATCTGTGAAAGAGTTGAAACAAAAGATCAAGTATCTGAGATTCATTCTCTTGAATATTTATCTAAGACTTGGGTCAGTAAAAAGAACAAGATATCATACATTGAAAAGTGTATTAAGTATACTTGATTCACAGAGCTATCTGAATAACTGAATAAGTTATTAAAGAAGCTCATCTGACAACTCAAACCAAAACCAACACCATAACTGGCGTGGAGTACAGGAAGTACTTAGTTTGAAAAATTAGGGAATAACTCCAAGGTTACCAGAGTATAGGAAGTACTTGATTTGGGAAACTAAGGAATAACTCCAAGGTTATTGAGTATAGGAAGTACTTAGCTTGGGAAGCTAGGGAATAACTCAAAAAGGTTTCTGAGTACAGGAAGTACTTGGCTGTGAAAGCCGGGGAACAACTCAGGGGGGAACATTTGGTTGGGAACCAATTGTTTAAGAATCTTAGAATAGGATTATTGTAAGGTGAACTCAATTATCTGTTCTAGTGAATTCTAGGTCTCTGGAAGACCGAAGTGGATTAGTTGGAGGATTACGCCACCTCCAGATACCACTATACTTGCTGTGTTATTTACCTTTCTGTATTTACATTTCAGCAACACACACACACACTTTAACTGTTTCTGCATTTATCTTTATTAAGTCTTCCGCGCTCTGATTCTAAGTATCAGATATCTTTTCAGATATCTGAGAAATAGATTTTATCGACAAAAGTTTTAAAAGACTATTCACCCCCCCCCCCCCCCAGTCTTTTACTTTGCCGTTATCTGGACCAACATTAGGGTTTCAAAATGAGGGACTAAATCTTCATAATTTTACTAAATATACACCAATATCAAATTAATTAAAAGTCCAACATACTTACAAACATACTAACATTATACTAAAAATTCAAATTCACAATCAATATATATCAATTGCACATCTCAAAGGTAAAACATTACCTAATTACCTCTAAACTAAGTACTATATACTCTCCATTTACATTCAATTGCTCAAATTAGTCCAAAGTAACAAAATCCCCAAATATAAAAAATTAGGGTTTACCTTCGAATCCGGAGAAATGAGCGGATGGAATTTGAGATTGACGGCAAAATTGACCTCCTTGATTCACGAGCTTCGAATGGACACGAAGAATGGACAAAATGGTTGAGATTTGGACCGGAATGGCTTTGGCCGAAATGGGGAGAAGAAAGGAAGAAGAAGAAAAAATGGGGGAGGGAAGCATTCTGCTTCCTGTAATAACCTGCAACTCTAGCGACGGACAGACTATCCGTCGCTAATAGCGACGGATAGTCTATCCGTCGCTAGAGTTGCAGTTTTCCGTTATTTTTTTTAAAAAAAATTCTGGTCAACTAATATAACGACGAATAAGCATTTCCGTCGTTAGATTTAACGGATAGGCTTATCCGTCGTTACATAACGACGGATAAGCCTATCCATCGTTAAATCTAACGACGGAAATGCTTATCCATCGTTAGATCTAGCGACAGATGTTATATGTCGCTAGAGCAAGCGATTCGTCGCTAGCTTTCCGTGGCTAGAAAAAGGCTTTCTTGTAGTGCATACCCACCAATAAATGTTAATAACGGTCTCGGGTACTAAACGAGTTCAAAACTCAAATGCACTGGAGGTTGCATAAAAAGCTACGGTACCACTACAAGAATACTGGCAAATAAAGACGGATCCGTCGCTAAATAGCGACGAATTGCTAAGGATTAGCGACGGATAGAGCGTTTCGCTATTCATCGAAACATTGCAAGCCTTTGAACCTGGATTTTTACAAATGACATTATTTTTCACTATACCGTCGAGTATCGACGGGTCATTTACTAGTTTAAAAAATAAGAATGTTCAGACCTAAAATAGAAAATTTAACAAAAAAGAAAAACATTCGAAAAAAGGAAAAATTAGAAAAATGCTAAGAAATAAAGGTGATTTCAATAACATTTTTCGGAGATAGTGTATGTTGGGTCTTCATCATACTCTGTCTAGGTGTGAAAGCCTCCGGAAAATAGAGACTAGTTATTGTTCATCTAGAGACAATGTGATTTTTTGGATGTCTTCTTTCTATGTATAATCTTCATCACCTTGGGATATGGCGGATCTAGAGCTGCATAGCTCAAGATCGGAACTCTGCTTCTCCATCCATGGCCGATCCACCATGGATGGAGTTGTGTTGCTCCCCGGCGGCAGCTTGGAGCTTCACCTTAGAAGGCGAAGCTCTTAGCTTCCAATGTAACTCCACCGTGGTGGAATTTTGAGCTCCGCCTACTATGGCGGAGCTACTAGACGGAGAGACCATTTGGTTTCTTTTGTAATTTTTCTTCTTTATTAATTTGTTTTAATTTTATTTATCAATTTTCTTTTTCTTAAATTTATTTTTAAAAATTCAAACTTATTAAACGTTTATTACGTTGATTTTAATGGTAGGGTCTAAGTTTATTACGTTGATTTTAATGGTAGGGGTCTAAAAGTAAATTTTTAACGGAGCCAAAGTTTAAATGTAATTTAGATATACATGGGGTATTTATTTAAATTTCCTTTAAAAAGTAAGGAAAATAATCAATTGGCTACCATATAAGACCGAAACCTACTATACTAAAAAAAAAACCCTAAAAATTGACTACGATGTAAAAAAAATGCAGATTGAATCTAGCACATTATCAATTGGTACAATTCTTGATCCTATGCAGTATGTTATCCCCGTTAGGTTCCCTTAATTTGTCGGTCTTCCTATTCTTCAAGTCAACTCATTCTTTTCTTATTTCTTTCACTATGATCGTTGTCTGCCCTGTATTTGCATCTGAATATTTTATTTATTTAAATTTGACCTTAAAAACATTCTAATTCCTAACACACATCTGCATTATCTATATAATACATTAAGCAAAAAAGGATTGAGCCATTTTAAATTGTCCAAATCATTCAAATATTTGGCAAAATCCTCAATTTCTATTGGTCAATATTTATAATAGTTGTCCTAATGAAATGTTTTGATTGGTCCTGATTTTATCAACTTGGTGTCATGAAAAGAAAGTGCTATTTTTTGAAAATCATTCTAGCTATTTAGTTAATTCAATTAATTGTGTTTACTTTTACGTTTTGATTTTGTGATCTACCATATTTATTTAGTTAATATGAGATAGAATGTTAATTAATTTTTTCAAGTGTCAATCGAATCCGTATTTCTTGGTTTCAAGTTTTCCATTCTTCGAGGTTTGTTGGACGGATTCATATGCTTAAGTATACTTATTACGTTTTTAACAATATCAATAATGATTTATATATGAGTTAACATTTTATGTCATCTTTCATATATATATATATATATATATGTATATATATATATATATATATATATATATATATATATATATATATATATATATATATATATATATATATATATATATATATATATATATATATATATATATATATATGTATATATGTATGTGTGTGTGTGTGTGTGTGTATAGCATTGATAATTTTAAGTAAAAACCCGTGATATTTCTGATTATAACTGTAATGTTTGTCATTTTATTTCATGTACTGATTATTACTGTAATGTTAATTAGTCATTTTCTTACAACTATATGTAATGTTTGGAATAGAATTAACAACCCATCTATATAATATATTAAGCAAAAAAGGATTGCAGCCATTTTAGCGTGTCCAAGTCATTCAATTGTTTGGCAAATCTTTGTGCTCTGATTGGTCAGTATTAATGCTTGGTTGGATGAATCTTTCATTCTGATTGGTCAAAATAACATTGTCTTGCTAATATGGTGATGTGGAAAATCTTATGCCGTGTGAAAGAAATTAGTGCATGAAATTCAAAATATTGTCTGAATTTTGGAAATATTACTTCATTATGGAAGTTTGATATTTATAAATATGTAAAAAAAAGAAAACAGCCCAAAATTCAATTAACGTCTTTAGATCTCATCCATATAGTTGGTCAGTTCAAATGGAAAATGTAGTACTATGTCCCTCACCTATTTATTTCGTGAAATAAGGAATTAAAATAATTTAAAATTTTCATGGAAACGTTCAAATAAAAATGTGTAATTCTCTTCAAAGACCGTCTATAGTAATGATAAAAAAGACGATCAATTATTAATATTATTAATCAAAATGTAAGATGGTTAGTTAAGAACGTAGGTGCTTTTGTACAAATATAAGATGTATTATAGTAACGATATAGGTCCGTATATAACTAAATTAAGTATGAAATTCAATTTGTCATTGGTCGATTATCCATTTGTATATTTTCTTTAACTGTGGAAGTATTTTGATTTTAATCAAATTTTACTATACCTTCCCATCTAATTGCACCTACCGATGCAATCATTATCTCTTAAATTAGGACTAATTATTATCACTAAAATGTGTGTTGATTAAGTAGTAAATTATGGCAGCACGATGCGTATTTGAGCATAAATTTAAATATAATGGCAAATGTTCATAAAATGGATTTTAAATATTTTCCCGTGGAGATTGATTGCTTTCTCGACCGATTTATGTTCTTTTCATCTGAAAACTCATTAATTTTAGTTGAGTTCAGTTCAGTTCAATTCAGTTTTGTTCAATTTTGTTTAGTTCATTTTTATACTACAATTCAGTTCTGTTTCATTTAGTTCTGTTCAGTTTTGATCAGTTCATCAGACGAAGAGAACATAGCCTAATTTGTTTGGTCATTAACATTACCAATTGGGCTAAAATCATACTCTCGACCGATATGTGTGCGTTTATTCTAAATATTGTCATTTTAAATTCATATTTATTTGGCAAAACTCAACTTGAGTCGATAACCAAACACGTGAACAGATCCACATAAGACATCCAAGTTTTAACTTTATTTATGTAGAACGTTAAAAAAAAAAATCACTGAAATAAAACAAAAAAAAAAAGTTTTTATATAGTAGTTAATATTTTACGGAAAACAAAGTGTAAGGTTTTATTAAAAATGTTTATGGTTTTAGGGAAAATGTTAAGGTTAAGTAAAGTTGGAAAGTGTGCATGTATCGTTGTAATTCTTAAGGATTTAATATGTTTAAAGGATTTTGTTACAAATTTTAGTAAACCAACAATTTACATTTTTGTAAAACCACAGTAGTTGTAATTAAGAAATGTAAGTTATATGCTATTGCAATGGTATGTGATTACATTGCAATTGTGTGGGTTAGTCAACAAAATATGTTAGAGAGAAGTATTGTGGTAATACTATCTCAATTTGATTAATTATACATAAGTTGAAATTGTACATATTACAAACTTTTGTGAAATACCGTCTCTTGAATATACAAATTCAATTCAACATTACATATTTAGTATTTACGTACAAACATCATATATATGGTTAGCTTCAAACATTATGTGTATAGTAAGCATGCATTATACTTGAAATACATGCATTTTTAACATGTGATGTTTATAGCTAAACATGCGAGCTTTGGACAAAATATGTGATGTTTGATTTGATCACTCTGAAAGACGTCTATCGCAAAAATTACTCTTAACATATTTAAAATGTTCACTCTAACAATATCGATGTCCTTTTTAGTCATCCAGTGGAGTAACCAATTTGGAGACAAAATCATTGCATCAATTATACAGGGGGGGGGGGGGGGACTTGACAATAAGCTTTGAATTTGACAAGTATGAAAGATAGTGAATAAAGTATGAGATATATTTTTCATTTAAGGGATGAGAAGTTGAAATCGGGGACAGGGGGAGTATATATTTGCTCCATCCTAAAATTTTAGGAAAATATTTATTACATTCAAACAAATTATGATTGTCGGCAATCTCCATGGAAGTCGAGGTTGTATTCTTCTCGGACTTACACCCTACTCTAAATGTTAATCATGGTTCTGTGTCTTAAATAGGTGATGAACGGGTTCAATATAGGGCCTAGATCCTTGATACTTTTCATTTTTTCTTTTCATTTTGCCAGTCTTTTCACGGACGATTCCTACCCGAAAGATCAATGAAAAGTTAAAAGGCCCAAATGGGTCCGGGTAGCGTCCCAAACGGGTTAGAAAAGTATAATCCAAGAAGCATATTATAACTAAGGTGAATTTGATATCTAGAATCAATATTGAGAAAAAGGTTATCATCATAGAAATGATAATGAGCTCATCCTTGAGAAAAAGTTCCGGTTTGGTTTCAGTAGGAGACGGTTGCCTACATCGGTCTCCTCTAATATGACAATAAACAAGAGCCAGGGACATTTATCTCTCACGTGGTCATCTACATCCCTTCACTCTTATCTAGACTTTAAAACGGGTCCATCCAACCAAAAGTGAACTCGCCAATACCCGTTCAAAATAATTGTTTTTTTCGGGTCTAGCATCTACGTGGACCCATATGATACAAATTATGTATGCATGCAAAATATTAAATTTGAGGAGCGGCGCTCACACTCCCTGTTTAAGTTAAAGAATTGGAAAATCATTCAAAAATGTTATTATGTTTGTGAATTGATATTTTTTCGGGGTGTATGTGAGTTGACCCACAAAAAAATTCATCAATACATGCGAAAAAATATGTTTGTGAAATGATAATATCTTTTTTTTTTGGGGGGGGGGGGAGTGGGTGGTGAATCTTTTTTACGAGGTGGGTTGTTGTCACCCGATCCAATTAACTGTGTCATGCATTTTTTGTTTCAATATGGTTCAAGTTAAACGGATTCGATTTTCTAAACAAATTAACGGGTGAGGGTCATGACCTGCTAAATATTTATCGGTTTTCAACACCCGGGGGGGGGGGGGGGGACTTAAAACTGGTTCAGGCCGGGTATTATGACAACCATCGAAAGTGCTCATCAAATTATGAAATAATATTATGTATTATATATATATATATATATATATATATATATATATATATATATATATATATATATATATATATATTACGACATTTTATTTTCATTTCCCGTCGAGTATCGACGGGTCATTTACTAGTTAAATATATCATAGACCTTTCTAATGGACTAGCGGCGAGGCCATATAATGCCGCAAAGTTTCAAGTCAAGTTTAAATAGTTTAAAGGGATCGGGAACGATACTCATATTAACAAGGTAAAATACAAAATTGCAGTCATTTCTAAAAACATTTTTTTAAATGTGGTCGTTAGTATATTAGTATTTTATTGTTGTTGTATTAGCCGACAAAATGAATTCACCCATTTTTTAAATCTTTGATGCTAAGGGGTTCCCCACTAGTCCACCTTCTCCAAAATTTGACAAGTGTCAACTTATCTAATTCTTTTTTTTACTTTATTATTTTTTCAACATTTTAACCTTAAACATAGTTAGAGTCTAACCATGTTTTTAAATTAATTTATCTAAAATTTTTGGAAGAAATATCAGACCACGTCACAAATTTTCAGTTTCAAATTGAATCTTCAAAATCAAACTCCGTCAACCTAGAATTTTGTTTTGAGAATGAAAGCCTCAATTGCTCTAAAAACTTGAACCCTTTTCTGTTAAATATGAAGAAGATTTTTGAATGGCAACATTAAGCGGACATCAGGAGTCAATTTATTTTACTCATTCAATTTTAATCTGGTGCATACATGTTCAACTTTTTAATTTAAGATGTAAGATCTGAGTCAAGTTAGATACGATTTTCGCCCTTTTATTTATCATATTTTTGCAATTATGTAAATTATTTTATTAGATGAAAATACATGTTAAACTGTAATTTTGTAACGGGATCTGATATTTCTTCCAAATTTTTAAGATAAATTATTTTTAAAATATGGTTAGACTCTAACTATAGTTAAAGTTAAAATGATAGAAAAATAAGAAAATAGATGAATTGAAAATTTTGGTGGAGGTGAAGTAGTGGGGACCCAAGCATGAAAGAAACCCTCATCTGCAAACTTATTTTACAGCGTAATAAAAAAGTCAATCTGAATCTCTTGTTTGTCAGATTAACCGGCATTTAGCTGAGCTGCCATCAGGCAGTCCATCAATGGCTTCACTCACCAGCTCACTCCCAAATCCCCAACCCTAAATTATCACTCAACACTTCTCCCCAATTCCAATCATCTACGCAAACCTCAACAGCCATGTCTTCTTCAACAGCTGCAGTCCCTCTCCTCCGCCCTCGTCAGTCGTCTTCCTCCTCCACCGCCCGCCCTTCCCCTATCTCTCTCCTCCTCTCCCGCGCCGCCACCGTCACCAATCAGCGCCGTGGTGGCGCCTCCATGCTCGTCCGTGAAACCGCCGCTCGCGAGCTGGAGGAGCGCCGAGCCGATTGGGGATACTCTAAGCCCGTTGTTGCCCTAGACATGATGTGGAATTTTGCTTTTGTGATTGTCTCTCTAGTTATGCTGATTTGCACCAAGAATGAGAATCCGAATGTGCCGGTTAGGGTTTGGGTGTGTGGATATGCTCTTCAGTGTCTTGTCCATGTGGTACTCGTGTGGATTGAGTATAAGAAGCGGAATTCTAGGCAGATTAGGTATGGAGCCGGTGGAGAGGAACTTAGTCGTAGTGATGATGAAGAGGAGGGTGATGATGCTTTTATTGCCCCTGCGAGGTCAGTGAGATTTCGTTTCTGGAATCGATGCTAGCTTTCTGTTTTACTTGACTTTTTTCATGCTCCTTTTGCTTCTGGCAGTTTTTTTAGTTTAGTGTTTGTTTATTGCATTGCCATATTTCGTACACGATTGTTTAGTGAACTAGGAAAGGTAATCATACACGTTTGAGCCATTGAAGGATACAAAAACATGGAACTAATGAATGTGAAGAAGCATTGATGGGCTGGTTGGCACTAAGGAACAGGAATAAGAAGAGTAAAAAAGTAAAGAAAAACGGTACTGAGACGAGGTCATGAACTCCTTACCCGAGTAGTTTGAGTTCATTTGGTCATCCTGTTGTTGTTGGTGCTTTTATTGTCTGTTTTAAATCCTCTGGAACCAATTCTCTTTTTGAAGCAGTGTGTCTAAGAGAGCCAATACAATAATCTCACAGATGTGTAACGCAATCAAGTGATATGAGTTAATTGTATGCTAAATGTTGTTATTCTGCTGTTTTATTTTCTTACATCTGTAAATTTTCTGCTTGTTTCTTGAGGCCTGTGAGCTGGGAAATTATTCTTCAGTTTCTCGGTTGTTTACCATTACAAGTCTATTGTCAGATGTTTATTTACTATAACTAATGTGAAAATTCATATGCATAGATTCTTACCAAAGCTCTTTGGTATTGCAGTGCTATCAAAAGATGTGAATCTGTTAATACAATGGTTTCATTTCTCTGGTGGATAGTTGGCTTTTACTGGGTTATCTCAGGTGGTGAAATTCTGTTAAAAAGTGCTCCACGTTTGTATTGGTATGTCTGATTCCTTTACTGCCTCGCCCTTATTCTACCTTTTTCACAGTGGTTATTGTGTTTTTTGATGAATGTGTCTGAGTCCTTTACTGCCTCGCCCTTATCCTACCTTTTCACAGTGGTTATTGTGTTTTTTGATGAATGTGTCTTGAGTCCTTTCCTGCCTTACCCTTGTATGTTCTTGGTGAGTTTCACTTATTTATCATATATTCATGTCTAAAAGGTAAGACCACATCCTGGAGCTTCCGTATATTCTTTTCCCTTTGATATGTTATTATAAATTAAGCCGTTGGATGTCCCAAGACAATTATGCTAAATTTTCATACCAGTCTCTTGAATTTATGGCTTGATGCACAGTAGTTAGAGAATCTCAGTTATGGTTCTATACTGTGTCATTGGTCCAGATATAGTCCTTAATGTACCCTACCCTAATTCAGTCCATAAATATGTGAGTAGTACTATTTTAGTCCTAGCATATGCAAGCATATGATTTTTATCGTCCAAGCATCAAAAGGATCCAGCTAGCACAGTGTACTAAGAAAAATAGTATTCCCATTTTCTGAAGCCTTTTTCATTATTATAGTCTTTAGAGTTTAGATGATTGATACGACTTTGTAGTCACTAGTCACATTATTGGACTTAGCCGGATATCCTTGAGTAGAGTTAACAATTTCGCAGGATGAACTTTTGTGTGGGTCCAAACTCCTAAAGTTCTCCTTTCGTAAGGTAGTTTCTCTTCTCTTATCATCACAGTAAATTAGTTTCATTTATTAATCAGCTGGGGGAGTAGTTGTGGCAGTCTGGCGGTGTGAACTTGTAACCGTCAACATAGTATAGGCATTTATTCAACGTAGCAAGAATTTGGACCTGTGGCAGTACAAATCTATATGCAAACGCTGATAAAGAATATAAGAGCTCAGCACGATATATAGACATAAAACATGTGACATGATGTTTTTTTCTTAAACATAAAACCCATGCATATGTTACTTTTAGATGCGCTAGTTCTAAATTAACAACACGTGATTGTAGTGGTACATATACATATGCATGGATATTACCTCACTGTTCAGCGTGAATAAGAGTATCTAGCTCTCTTCATGAAGGGTGACTCTATTACTACCATTTGACCGTCGCAACTTACAGTTTCCTCTTTGAATGTATTGTATAAGACCTGTATGAAATAGAAAAAAAAAACCTATGAATATGTAATGTAACTTTATGTTTAAATGACCACAACAGCCACAGATGCACGTGTGAGTTTTTTGTCAGTTAGTAATCATAACTCTTTTAAGTTTTTTAATTAGACGGTCTAACTTAGACTCATTAGGATTGATAGAAGATGGTGGATTGATAAACATTAGTTG
Organism: Plantago major; assembly: GCA_026545765.1. Lineage (NCBI taxonomy): Eukaryota > Viridiplantae > Streptophyta > Magnoliopsida > Lamiales > Plantaginaceae > Plantago > Plantago major. Next base: position 33,458,257 of record CM048839.1, read on the forward strand.
GGGTGACAAAGTTGGTGGTTGTGGAGGCTGACTGTCATTGCTTCTATACCTATGCATATGTTACTTTTAGATGCGCTAGTTCTAAAATTAACTTGTGATTCTATTTCATTTGTCAATTCGTCATGAGGGTATCTCCTTAAATTTTAAAACTGGGGGGGGGGGGGGGGGGGGATTATAAAGATGTAAAAGATTGGAGGGAGGTAGATGTAATGTCTCTTGTATTTTCATTCAAGCATGTATACATGCTTATTGTATTAGCACATATTTACATTGAAGTGGAGAATAAGTTAATCTAATGTGCAGAACATTAGATAAGGAAATAATGGCTTAACGTTGCCTCAACTAATAATGAATACTTGTCAAACGCTATTTAAGTATTTAAGATTATATGGTGTGAATAAAAGAAAGCTTTAGGAAAAATAACAAGGCATACCTCTCGGGAAGAGCTGGTTACGTAAAGGCACATTTGACTCCTAAAGCATGTTCATCATGCTCAATGACTTTATGATATATCTGCTTGATTTGACACGAGCAATAGATGCACTTATAATTATATCCTAAACTTGAGTTTTGCTTTATTACTGCTTAGCTATATTTTTTCTTCCGTTGGATTTTCCAGTATGTATTAGGCAGAGAAAGCTACTCAACAACTCTTTGCTGAAGTTTTACAGGTTGGCTGTGGTATTCCTGGCATTTGATGTGTTCTTTGCCATATTCTGTGTTGTCCTAGCATGTTTGATCGGAGTGGCACTATGTTGCTGCTTACCTTGCATCATTGCCATTCTTTATGCCATTGCTGGCCAGGTATGCGACAAAACTATGAAGAATATTTAACATTGTTAAATGTTCAACCCTATAATGTGTTGCTTTGACATGCAGGAGGGTGCATCGGAGGCAGATTTGAGCATCCTTCCCAAATATAAATTTCAGGCCTGCCAAGACGGGGATAGTGCTGGAGTTGGAGCTGGAAGAATGGTTCCTACCGAAACAAATGGTGGATATATGGCTACTGAGCGGATTCTTTTACCTGAAGATGCTGTAAGTGCTTTGTACCTGCACTCACACCCATATAAGATCATCAATTGCCTATCTGATTGCTTGTTTCATTAGATTATGCAATTAGGATTTAAAGTGGGGATGGTGGTTAATGGCTTAATGATGCCATCTCCTCCTCCTCAAGTCCATCTCGAATCCCACTTCCCTAGACTCCCTTATGTGAACTCTTGATTTCCCACTCCTTTCATTTATGTCAACGAGAATTCTATACCTGTATGCTCTGATGATTATACCCAAGGCAGAGCAGTCTTACATATAGACTAGAAGCCCAGAAACAATAAGCCTCTATGAGCCCAGAAATAGATAAACACTTTTAATACCATAAGTAACAGACTACGTAATCTCTGTCTGACATCCCCTCAAATTGACGAGGGTTATCAACCAACCAAAGACATTTTGCTAACAAGGAACTGATGACGTGGACCTGGGAAAGCTTTCGTAAAAATATCAGCTGCCTGGAGACTCGTGGAAAAGCGAAATAACTTTAGAGTTATATGCCTCATGAATAAAATGATAATCTACTTCAATATGCTTAAGTCCGTTCATGATACACACTCGTGTTATCCACGTAAAAGTGTAGCACCATGAGGATCAAACCGAGCTCAGCAAGCAGCCACATAACCATTGAATCTCGGAACAGGCAAGAGACATAGCCCTATACTCGGACTCGGTGGAGGACTTAGACGCATGATCTTGCTTCTTACTCTTCCAATAAATAAGGGAATGACCCAAAAACATGCACCATCATGTCGTAGAACGACGAGTGTCAGAACACCTAGCCCAGTCGTTATAACTCTAGGCAGATGGTTGAAGAGATGAGCCAGATGGAAAGTAAAGGCCTTTAGTGACTGTCCTATGAATTTAACGAATAATGCGACGGACCGCAGCCAAATGCAAATTACGTGGGTTTTGGAGAAACTGGCTGACTTGTTGAACTAGGAAGGAGATGTCTAGTCGGCTAATCGTCAAATAAACTAGACTCGCGATAAGCTTACGATAAAGAGTTGGGTCAGGAAGATGATCTCCGTCATCTTTCCGAAGTTTTAAGGTTAGCTTCCACAGGAGTATCAACAAGTGAAGAATGAGAAAGGCCACCAGTTGCCTATCACGAGCATATTTAGCTTGATCGAGGAAAACACCAGAGGCGTGAGTATAAACCTTAAGACCCGGAAAATATGTAAGAGGGCCCAAATACTTCATATGAAAAGATTTGTGTAAATGTTGCTTAAGCTAAGAAATAAGAGCTGTGTAAGTGCCTGCCTATAATGACAATATCATCCGCATACACAAGGACAACAATCTCGGATGGAGTGTGGCGGAGAAACATTGATGTGTCGTGATTATTTGGCTGAAACAAGCAATCATGCATTGCAAACCATAGAGATAGCAACGTAATTTACACACATTACCAGTGGGTGAGGAAGCAAGGCCCTGAGGAACACTCATAAAGATCTCCTCCTGAATATCACCATGAAGAAATGCATTCTTGACATCCATCTGACTCAAAGGCTAATGTCGAGAAGCAGCAATGGCAATAATAGTATGAATTGTCGTCATTTCGGCTACGAGAGCAAAACTCTCCTCATAGTTAACCCCGATCTCCTGATTATTTTCCAACGTTAACCCCGATCTCCTGATTATTTTCCAACGCAACTAAGCGTGCCTTAATACTCCCATCCAGACGAACTTTGACAGAATACACCCACTTACATCCCAAAGGTCTAATATCTGGAGGACAAGGCATAATATCCCATGTCTCGTTAATGTCGAGAAGCAGCAATAGCAATAATAGTACGAATTGTCGTCATTTCGGCTACGAGAGCAAAACTCTCCTCATAGTTAACCCCGATCTCCTGATTATTTTCCAACGCAACTAAGTGTGCCTTAATACTCCCATCCAGACGAACTTTGACAGAATACACCCACTTACATCCCAAAGGTCTAATATCTGGAGTACAAGGCATAATATCCTATGTCTCGTTAAGTTCCAAGGCTCGGAGTTTGTCTTGCATGGCATTGTTCCAACACTCTTGCTGAGCAGCCTGAGAATAGCATGATGGAATAGCAACATATGATAGAGTAGCAACAAGAGTTGGGCGAGAAGACTTCTTAGGAAAGCCTGACCTGTCTAGTTCATTTTCAATAAACTAGGATGCCAGCCTCTAAATAACTCACATGATCCCACATGTATTCGTGTCAAATTCACACTTCAGCTTATATGAAACTGATCATGGTGTATAAAGTCATCAAAATCAGCAGTACTATAAGTTCAATGTTCATTTACTATTGGATTTTGTTTGTCATGAATGAATGCATGTATTATGACGCCATATTTTTCGGAGTAATCCTCAATAATTATTGAACTAGTTACTTGGTTTTCCGATACAAGTAATTTTACACCTTTAGGTCCAATACCAACCTTTGATTACATGCCACAAAAAAATTCTTCAAATTTAATTGGAATTATATTAGGTACTTAAAATGCAATATTGAGTAAAAAATTTACTATTGGTTTCTACATTTTTTCCTTCCTTTCTAAATCTACAGTTGGTTTCTACATTTTTTCGTTACTTTCTTCGTTTTCCTCTCAGGAATGTTGCATATGTCTTTGTCCATATGAGGATGAAACAGAACTACATGCTCTACCTTGTAATCATCATTTTCACTCCACATGTATTGTGAAATGGCTCAAGATGAATGCTACGTGTCCGCTGTGCAAGTACAACATTCTCAAGGGTAGTGATCAAGTTTAAAAAAGAACTGGCACATGCCGATCTTAAAAGCAAAAGGCAACCTGGAAGCATGATACCAGTAATTTTGTTGTAGCTTTTTTGTAAATGATGATGTTTGTTTCCTTCCTTGAGTTGGCCATAGTACCTTGTATATATTTTAGTTCAACATTGTTGTAGATTTTTCTTTTTCTTTGTTCCTTCTATTTATTTTTTTTTTTCATTTTTTGCGAGTACATTTTTTCTAGTGATTGAAGATGGATGATACTTTTATATTGTACAGTACATAATGTTGAACATAATAATGCAATAATTCGCTTTTCCTTTGTATTAGTAATAGTTTACTAGCACCAATGAAAATAAGATGCCTGTTTATCTGGGGCTTTATTGAATTTTGTACCATTCGAAATCGCAAAGTCTGTTTTTTACAATAAATAAGCAGATACATTACAAGTGGCCATAGAAGTACTTTTAACATTAATAGAGAAATTATTGAAAAAATCTTGATTTTCATGATTAATACGGGGAAATTATTTATTCATGCATAATGTTTGAGACACTTGCATCTATCTATATATACTAGTTTATAACCCGTCGATACTCGACGGGTATAGTAAAAAAATATTTAAGTATATGAAATCCTACAATATTTACAACAACATTTTTATGTAGCGTACTTGCGAGCCGATGTCCACCCTCTGTGCGGTATGATCATGGACTATTATCCAGTGATATCTTTGTGTCTTAAATACATGTTCGTTCGCACTTTATCCCACTCAGACATAACGATAGACTTACCGGTCATCCACCCTAAGATTATCACTTGAGCATGCATGCTTAAGTCTAAAGCTCTTATGGATGGATTTCAAAAGAAAGGTCACATTGTTGGTATGAAAGCGTTCTCGATCCTTTAAGCTCTCTGAAAATTTATCTTAAACTTTGGGATGTTACATTTTTAGTTTGTCTCTGATGGACTCATCATCACACTAATTAAGAACGATAAACTTTTTGCATGCGTTTATTCCATACATCACTTTTACCTCGATTATAATTATAAGAGTAGTGACTCTCAATCGTGCCATTGCACAATTTTAATGCATAATCAATATTCCTCAAAAGTTTGGCCAATCTTTATCATGATCTATGATAAGTCGCACCTGAGTAATTAATCGTATTAGTATTATAAGCTGAGAAGACCTGTTCCAATCAAGTCTTTTAAATGGATCGAGGTATATCCAACCCGTTGCGAACCTTAACGGTATCTATTTAAAATAATGGCGTACGGATCGGATATATACCTCACCCGTTCCATGTTACCCACCAACTCATTTGTCAATCTGCCACAGGTTAGTAAAGCAATCTACCCACCTTGATTTTATTTAAACCACACATCTATAGTGGGTCAGTCTAATCTGTTAACAATACCATCTTCACCCGATCGTACTCCCCTAAAATTAGGGGTATTAAAAAAAGCACACGCGCCAATTATTTTCTTTAAAATATTTACAGGTTAATTTTTTCGTAACCTGTTATTCAACCGACGACAGATGAGCTGGTACAACTCTTCAGTTACCCGACCTCGTCAATATGTGAAAAAGAAAGAGAGTAAATATATGTGTACATCCATAAATTACAATAATAAAAAATTATCTATATTAAATGGCATATACAATAAATTCAACAACTAATGATTTGCATGTTTTATTTAATATATACTTTATTCGTCCCGCAGAACTTCATACATTTGTCATTTTTAGACGTACTACAAAACTTCATACATTACTAAAAAAGGAATGTACTCCACACCCAACCAATAATAATAAATCCTACTCTTGCACTTTTTACCACCTCTCACATTTCCCACTAAAATTACACATTTTTACCATATTTTAATGTTTTATCACTTACTACTTAGTTTTTTTGATTTAAACATTTATATTGTTTTTTATTTGAATTTTTTAACTAATTATGTATTTAATTTTGTCTATTTTCACCCGTTTATCCGCCCCCTTGTTATCACCAGACCGCCATGGGTTGAAAAACTATTATACTTGTTCCAGTTGTTATTATAGCCGAGAGCCTATAGTACTGGATCGGTTTAGTTCTTGTGTAAAAACAACTTACGCCCCTCCATAAAACGATTTGGGATTGCAATACTTGCCATTCCAAGACTTTTCCATTTTTATCATTTCTGTCTCTTACCTCTTATACTTTCTCCATTATTTATCATTTATCTCTTCCACAACAAACAACAAACTATAGACTTTCTTAACAATAGTGTCGAAAATAAGTGAGACGCGTTTAACGGGACGGAGGGATTATATGTAAAAAGATTGAAAATGAGAAAAAAATTAATACGTAACAACTGGTAATCTAGTGTCAAAGTCTAATTTTAGAGGGATGTATGCATATTGCATATTATATGTACGGAAAAATTACACATACCTCCCCTATTAGATGCCCTCTACTAATCTGGATACCATTAGTCGAACAATTACATCCAGGTCCATTAACATTTTTTGGGTTGGTACCGATAAGTTGAATCAACTTATTCACAAACCAAACATGTCCTTAGCTAATTCATTTGGAGTACCATTTCAATTCTAAACAAAATAGATTAAAAATACAAAGGGTTTGGTCATTTTATTGAATTGAAAGAACTTGTCGAGCTTCGGTGGTTCTGGACTTACAATATATCCGGGACCAACCATTCATGCATGATTCTAGAGGTGGCTCCCACGGTCCATACTGATAGCACTTTTGTATATCACACTTATTTCCAAAGAATCCCGATAGCCCGCTGATACCACTATGTGACCCGACCACTAAGGGCCGAGACCCAGTCCATTGGACTGGCAATGTTACTCATGACTGTCCTACACACGTCTCGTTGGTAGAATATGTCTGCTTTGGAACTGAACCCGCACGGATTTATTTTTTGAATCACCCAAAAGGCCTCATAAAATAGGAGAGTGGTGGTCTACATATATATACCCTTCACCCCTTTCACTCTGAACCGATGTTGGATGTTGGGTATTACAACAACTCAACAATAGTCTAATTATAATGAAGGTGCGTGCAAGAAGGGAAACTGCCCTACTATCTGCTTCTTCCCCGGTCACGATCTTGCCGGAATATAACCGAACAGATAAAATCCCTTTCTTGCAATATTATTTCAATTGGTTATGATGTAGTTAGGGATTTCGAATATTGGTGAATAGGTTTGTAGCATATGGAGAAACTATTTTGATTTGGGGATGGTGGAGTTTTTGTAGATTGGTGGAGTTGTCATTAGGGATTCCGTATCGATTTAGTGTGCATTAGATTTGGATTCAAGAATTGAACTCGATACAGAGTTTGGTTGAAGCTGGGATTCGATTTTGAAAACCAGGGACATAATTCAATGTTTTATGAACTTGAAAACTTTGCCTTTTCAGAATTATAGTTGTATGAGGGACTTGGATCGCAAAACCAGTTTCTTTCAATTTGGCCAATAAATAGTTTGTGACTTTGCAAATAAGTCCAGAAAAAATTTAAAAACCTAAAATTAAAATCACGACTATATGTATACATCAATGGTTCCACTTAATGGCTCCGTACTTTATGTATATATCAAGGGCTTCCAATATAAACATTAAACTCTGCCTTTTTTCCCTCAGGTTTGGAGATTGATGTTCATGTGTCGGGATTAGTTTAGACGTTGGACGTGTGTTGGCTCCTCATTTAATTTCATAAATTAATTTTAAAATAAAACGATTCAAAATTACTTGAGAGGACACATGTCACATCCAGATTAATCTGGAAGAGAATAAAATGTGAAAATATGAGAGTGGACACGTGTCCACTTTAATTTAACCTAAGAAAATAGTGGAAATTAAGAAAAAAACCTAAAGCAAATGAATAAAAGAAAAAGAAAAAAAGAATCAAATTAAACATAAAATTTAAAAGTAAGGATGTGTTTGGTTGCAATATGATTTTGGACTATACAATACTCCCTCAGTTCTTTTTATAGGTTTACATTTTGCCATTCTGGTGATTTTTTAAAAGTTTAATGTTTCATTTTTTGGAAACCCCACTATCTACATTTATTAATTTTTTAAATACTCTTTTTCAAACCTTATCCATTATTTCTCTTACTTTTTTTTATACTCTCTTTTACTTTTTACCATCTACTTACTATTTTATTCTATTTCCTTAAAATTCACACCAAACCAAAAATGTAAACCTTCTAAACGACCGGAGGGAGTAATAGATTTATGAAAAAGGTTGAAATTTGTTATTGTTCAAAAGTTACGGACTACAATGTCATTATAAAATTTATTAGGGATACTATAGCTAATTTGCCGGCGTTTTCCATTTCAAACCATCATCAAAGTTGAAGCTATATTGGGGTTGAAAAATATTAATATTTGAAAAATATGTAGGTGTAGAATGTGTTTCTGATGAAACTTGGTTCCTGTAAATATTGATTTCTAGTTGAATCTTTAACAAATCTAACAAAGTTAGGATTATAAATTTCGTTCATCCACTTTATACTCGATCAATAATTTTTTTAGACCACCCGTTTTCACCCGGCCATACTACCCCTAAAATGAGAAATGTTCAAAAAAGCCGCTTGTCCTATGTGACTGTGCATAGAAGTACTTTTAACATTAATAGAGAAATTATTGAAAAAATCTTGATTTTCATGATTAATACGGGGAAATTATTTATTCATGCTTAATGTTTGAGACACTTGCATATATATATATATATATATATATATATATATATATATATATATATATGATAAAATTGATGATGAGAATGGAAAACCACATATGCCACCTATGCTAAAAGCTATGTTATGAAACCCGGCGGGTCGACCCGGTTCAACCGCGACTCGGAGGGTGTCCGGGCCGAAACCCCCCAAAATCAGAAAAAATCGGGTTTCGGTAAAAACCCGGTTCCACCCGGGTTTCTTAAAAAAAATAGAGGGGAAATGACTCGGGCTTGAAGGAGGCTGGAAGGGCGGCTAAATGACTCGGGCTTGAAGGAGGCTGGAAGGGCAGCGAAAATGGGGAGATAGGTGTAGACCGGTGTAGATCCATGACTCCATGAGTTTCGATCTCCATAAACACTTGTTTTGGCAGTGACGATGGGCGGAGATCGGTGTAGATCGGTTGAGAAGAGACTGTGAAGAAAATGAGAAAATGGGAAAATGGGGAAGGAGATGGTCAGATCTCGTTTTTGTTACATATGAGGGGTAATTAGGGTTATTGAAGTTACATGTATTAGTTGAATTAAGTATGCCTTATTTGAATTAATTGTAGTGGCAATTGTGTAATTATTATGAAAATGTAAGATTTTTTATTATTTGTTTGATGTGGGGTAATTTCCTTTTTTAGTAATGTATGAAGTTCTGTGGGACAGCTAAAAATGACAAATGTATGAAGTTCTGCGGGACGGAATGAGTATTTGTTATTTTGAACTCAATGTTATGGAGTTATGGTGACTTTGTGTTTGGAATTGAGGCATATGTCGTTTATGCAATGTTTCTATCTTTTTTTTTTAGGTAAAAAATGTATATGTTGAATTTTTAAGGCATACATTATGTTTTATTTTTAAAAATATTTTTTGTAGGTTGACCCGAGTTGACCCGGTTGAACCTCCTACAGTAGGTAGGCCGGGTCAACGTCTGGATCCGAGTTTCAAAACATAGGCTAAAAGATGACGTGGCAAAATCAAGCCAAATAAAATGAATTGAAATCCAAGCTAAATTGTTATTCTACAGCCCTATTTTTACACTATCTACTCAATTACATACGCTACGGATGAAAAACTAACATCCCACGAAAATCTCAACCAACTAGGGTTGCGTCATCTATACATTTAGAGTTTAGGATTTGTGCTAGAGTTTAGGATTTAAATTACTTTGAATTTTAAAATAAAATTTCATAATAATAGGATATAACTAATTTATAAATAGATTCAGCCTTCACATCAGATTGTTCGACAACAACAAATTACCACGCCAATGTGCATCTTTTTTCGCAATCCTTCCAGACCACTTGCAAATGTACATCATATTTTTGGTAGCCATATCTAACATGTCGAACTTCACCATTGTCATGCAAATGTAAGTATTATGCATTAAATACATACTCCCTCCGTACCGGAGAACTTCATACATTAGGGTTAACGCACAGTTTTATGCGAAAAATTAAAGTAATGATAGAATATAGAAGAAGTGGGAAAAAGTATACTTTTAATGGTAAATTGTGTAATTTGAGTGTAAAGTTGAGATTGTTTATTATTTGTTGGGTGTGGGGTAGATTACTTTTTAGTAATGTATGAAGTTCTGTGGGACGGCTAAAAATGACAAATGTATGAAGTTATGCGGGACGAATAGAGTAACAAATGAACTTTGCGTCTCCAAATATACTTACTCTCCATATTGTATCGTCACCAACTATACATCCGAAAAAATGATATGTGAATGGATAAATTATCAAATTATATCCCCTATATAATCATGCTAACCCGCGGTTTCTTATACATTATTTAAAATGAATCTATCCAACACTTTTTTTAGAATCTCATTATATAAAATTGCATCTATAAGTAACCCATTTTTTCTGGATGTATTTACATTTGAAATAACGGATTATGAGATGATCTTTCCCTAAACTTAAGTAATCAAATTGACCATGAATCTCGGTCAAATTTTCATTATGATGACCATTTCCAGATAAGTAAAAATCAATCAAAAGAATTGATCCTTTTACATTTCCATCACCATTTCAAAACTCTCTATATGTAACTCGCTGAGCACTCGCCGCATCATCATTAGCGTGCCACTCTCCACCAACCTCCGATACAGTCCGCTCAATGCCGATTCGCGTCGATTCGCAAGGACGATGAACTACATGTCGTCAGTGGGATGTGCAAGGGGTGTGAGTGCAAAATCATCCGTGTTTAACGTAAGAAGTGGGTAATTCAAATCAAGAGGATTGCTCGCGAGAAGGTGATGGATCTAATGTGATTCACATTAAAGGACGTGTTGTTGATGATCATATAGAATGGTATGAAATGAATAATTTGTATTCCATCTCTGGGTAACTTTTTTGTTAAGTTTTAGTTCAGATAATTAAGGTGCACAATCAAATAGTTAATTCTAATGTGAATCTGATTTGAAAATTTTGTATAGTGTTGAAATTATCAATCCTTCATATTTTCAAATTTAGGCATTTTTGGTTCATACGAGATGAACGGAGATGGAGAGTAAGATTCGGAGTTCATAGCTTGATAACGCAACGAGTCGATACAAATTCCACAAAACCAAACATTAATCCGATACTAAGCTTCTTCTAAAGGGAGGTTCCCACTGCTCCTGATTTTTACCTTTTTTCTCAAGGTAATTTTCATAATACTATTCACTTTGGTAGCGTTAGGTGGTTGTGAATCTTCAGGTCTTCTCACGATTTTATGTACTTGGAATTTAGTGTATGTATGAAAGTGTTTGATGTTCGTATCAAATTTAGTTTGTGGTATTGATTTTTATAATATTTTTTATGTTATGCAAGGCCGAGTAGCCTAATTGCATCATATATACGTAGCATACTGTCCAAATGTAGTTTGAAGGATGCTATACAATGCACATCACAACACATTTCATTAGATTTTTGTACACCATGCATGGATGCTCAAGTATTTATATTCTGGTTTGCAAGTGAGTGGCCTTTTTTCAATTTTTCTAAGAAAGGATGGAAAGTTTAATTAACTTTCTTTCCCATGCTCCAGCAGGTACCTTTTATGTTCTATTGACGTTCTCGAGTTTTGTTGAGTTCCAAGTGAACGTATTAAGAGTGGAGTTGATCTTCTGCATATATACTTGGATTAAAATTTATTTTGTTGTATAATCTTTCTTAATTTTGTATCCTACTTTTAATAATCTTTACTTTTTCTCCTGGATAAGAAATCATGAACATGTGTAAACTATTACGCACGAACATGGGAAAAAAATTCCTTGTGATTCTGCATCTCACCGCATATATAAAATATTTTGTTAATCCATGATTCAACAAAATAAACAAGTTATATTTGTTTGTTTTTTCAAGTATTAAAGTTGTTGCATGACAATAGCAGATCATCCATATATAAAAGTGACGATGGTACCTACTTGCCAATGAGCTGTCATATGGGACACAGGTGCCAAATTGAAACTCAAAATATTGAATTAAAATTCATCAATTTGTTCAAAGCTTTATGGAATATTCATCCTTTCAAATTCCAAACAACTATTTATCATATATCGATCTCATATAGTTTATATTGGGTCGACGAGTTGTTCAAATTACATAAAGAGAATTGAATTATAATTCCTTTTTTTTTTCTTTTTTTTAAAGTCAAGCCTTTCTATGAGGGGAAGGAAATTATAATTCCTATATTCATGCTAAATATGCTATTTATGGAATCGAGTTGTAGTATTAAAATTCAGTCAACCCATTATATGCGTCTAAATTTTCTCAATTACTAAATCACCAAACAACTCTTTTTCCAATTTTTCCTAATTACACGCTCCAGATTGCAGTCCGTCCAATATCTCCAAAATTATATCCTCATAATATAGATCTCTAATATATTCATTTAATTTTGTGTGAATTTTAAGAGTAAAGCTCTGTTCTCTTTGTCTGGACAGGACTGATCTGAACTAAACTGAACTGAAATGAACTGAATTGTAGCATAAAAAATAACTAAGCAGAGCTGAACTGAATGAATCTGAACTGAAATTAATGAGTTTTAAGATGAAGAGAACAGAGCATAAGTCTCCTGAGATACGGTATTATGGAGAGACTAAAAGGGACGGACAAACATTACAGTTATAAAAAAAACATTAGGGGTTTTACAAAGAACATCGGTGATATACATATATATAAAAATAATATAAAATATTCACTAATAAAACATTATTGATATTATTTAAAACATTATACATATAGTTAAGAACAACAATCCGTCTCTCAAGTCTCTCACTAATACACATCTCTTCCAAGACTTTGTAGAATTTTAAAACATATGGAATAAAATAGTAAGTAGATAGTAAAAAGTAAGATAAAGAATAGATAAAGTATACCAGAAAGTGATAAAAAATTAATAAGTGGAGTTAATCGGTTTTCAAAACTGAAAGCGTTAAACTTTAAAGAAAAAGGAAGAAATTATTACTTAAATAGGATTAAGTACATTCCTATCAATCCTCTCAAGAGAAGAGACCAAATTTCTTTAAAGGCGTAGAATTACTAATCTATATACTCCTTCATACAAGAGAAGCCGTTTAATTTTGACTTTTTGTGGTTAACAGATTTAATGGGCATGAATCCAGATAGGACCTTTGGATCTATGCTTGACATAGTCCCTTCAACTGATCTTCTAAGAATGTTCTATGAATCGTATACTGGACATGCTCTTTTCAGTTCCAGAAAATAGAAGAGACACACGTGAGCTAATTGGTGATGTGTTGATCTTTATATGTCTATCAATAACATTTTACATGTGAAGACTTTCAATTTCCTTTTCTTTATGTATAAGGTTCGATCGGCAGGATGAGGTATAAGGTTTCTCTTATCTACGATCTCTGGTTGGAAGGAGTACTGGTTCTATCCAACCTGAATTTCAACCCCGTTCGAAATAATGATGTTCATGTCCGGTCTGGTAAAAACTACATTTTTTTCCGGGGGGGGGGGACAAAATTAAAAAATACACCTCATTTGTACTATATAGTGTTATAATATTACTCTTCTTATTTTGCGTGTCGAAAAAGTGGACAAGCATGGGACAGAGGGAGTATATATTATTAACCCGTCTGGTCCTGAACGGGTTCGGGTTGAATAATACCCCTTTCAAATCATATGCGTCATGATGAGTCGTATTTTACATTTTCTATAGTTACCATAAAAAGACTCGATGATATAGTATTGGATGAAGATGGGTTACCCAACAACCAACGTTGTTAAAATGCAAGTTTGACTATCATAGTTTCTCGATCAATTTATATTGTCCCCTCTTTCCTATTTATCATCAACAGTAAATTATATCGTGGCACCATCACGTGTTAGTACTAGTTTATATTAATTTAAGGTATTCTACTATGCTAGAAAAATCAAGTATTTCAGAGGGATTGCACATATTAATATAAGTTTATATATAACCAAATTAATAATAATAAAAATTATACTACTACGTAATTTCATAAAAAAATCTAAAGATAAAGCAAAGTGAGGGAAAAATACTAGTGGCAAATCCAAGATCGTATTTTAGGGGGTCTAAGTGTATGTGCATGTATTTTTTTTTTCTTTTTTTTTTTTTTAGAAGTATAAAAAATGGAGTATGATTTTGTACTATAAATGACAATCACAAAACAATATAATATCATAAATTCTTCCAACTTCTAAAGTTAATAAAATTCACCGTTTATGATTGATAATCATTGTTTATTACACAAGATTTATTTGAAAGTAGACTAATTTTTAAGGATGATAATAGCATATACAACTAGAAAGTGTAGGAATTAAAGATAACATGGAAATAGCGAGATGGTAAATCTTTTAAAAGTTAGTATATACAAATTTGGCATTGAATCAAATGTAGGAAGCATCGAGGTTTGAACCTGGGTCACACGTGTAAAATACTGCCAGCATTACCACTGGAACACGGCAGACACCTAAACTATTTCCTACTATAATGATACTAGCTAAAATCCGCCACTGGAAAATACACAAATCTTACAAAAAAAAGGGCCGTTAATCATCATCATCTGTGTGAAGGTAACCAAACAAGAATTAAATTAAATATACATTTCAATTCAACAAAACCTTCACTAGAAATTGAGCAACTGAAGTTTTAAAAACCATAACTTAAGGGTCATCGGTGCTGTGGAGGACTAAATTGTGCGAAGATGGAGAGGCAAAACTAGAAGACACAGTCACGCGAAGTAGATGGGAAAGAATAAAATTAAACTAAATATCAATTGCTCTAACTATGATATATTGGGGGGTAAGAACCAATTTAGCGGGCCCCAATCTGCAATCTAGGGATTCCCCGGTACCCTGATCACCTCCTTACATAGGTATCTATAGCAGACACCTTTGCAACCGCCCCGGATCCCAGCATCGCACAGGATCCCGGGGCAATTGACAACACAAGCACCACCATCCATTTTTACTGAAGATATGAGAAACAGGTCCAAGTATCTCACCAACAATAAGTATTCACACACTTCCCCATTTGCATGGATCCAGAACTTCCATATGAATTTGGAGATTCATTTGGTGCCAAGCTCCAAGCTTTTCACAGAGAAAGAAACGGTATCGACACTATTTTTTACCAATTCCAAGTATGCAGCGGACAAACTCTGTGTGCAGTGAATGTCCACCCTACAATTTTGGCGAAGTTAAGCAACATGATAATTAATTACTTGCTTGAGACTTGAGAACAAAAAAAAAACTGTTGGATTATTCTTATATAGTTTGAGCTTATTCTTCTTAATAATCAACAGATAATTGGGAGAAAGGTTGAACATTTACCTGAATGTGCATAAGTATGTGATTCCTAACCGATGAACATGTGGAAATAAATAAATGAACGACAACAAAGCATCTTCTGGAATGAGGAATGCATTAGCTATCACTGCCATCCATTCCCAATAAACTGGAATGAACTGTAGTAGGTAAAATTAAGTTTGGGAAATGTGAAGTGCAAAGACTTCCCATATTTGTGTAAAAGAAGTACGATGACTAGATGTAATCATGCAGTCCCATCTTCTCGCCTCAACTTACATATCAGTATGTACAGCAACATAAACAGGTACAGAGATAAGGGGTGCGGGAGTCGGGAGGGAGCAGCTGCCCAATTAAACTCCGAGCAACCCCTAATGTGTAGTGTATTGTCTCGCAAATTGGTTTGTATATACATTCACACACTCCAAAAGTTTTTGGACAGTCTTATTCTTGAAAATTTGCTAATTTTAAAGACTTGCAACTGATATAATTGAACATAAGTACCAATATGTGCCCTGCACATAAGTACCAATATGTTTCTTGGTTTTTTCCCCTTCAAGCAAATCAAAGGCAGAGCATGAAATATATTTAAAAGAAAAGACTCATCTAAAAGCAATTTCCAGTACTTAGTACATGGTACATATAACATGAAGGTGGCTTGAATCAACCTCAGGCATTCCCAAAAAAAGAAATTAGCGAGGAAAGCTTACACACCTTATAAGCAATCATGTGCGCCACCAGAAGGCCTTGGCTACCATCTTGAGCCAAAAGTGAAATATCACCAACAAGATCCAGAATCTTGTGTCGACAAGGCTCGTCATCAAAATGCAATGGCGGGTTCAGCCAGCCTTTGTTCATACTGCAGGAAATTATATATATTAATCATGATGTACATAAAACCATAAGCTACAAGATTTGACTACAGTAACTAACTACCTATAATATCTCAGAGACCTTCTCAGGGAGAAAAAAATGAGGATGGAATCTTGGGGACAAAACTATACAAGTGCATTTGTGAGAACTGCAGATTTGCAAGCGTATACTGGAACAATGGAACCTTGGGGACAAAATCTATCCAAGTCTATGTGCACAAGAGATACTGAGATGGAATCTTATCTTTGAGACAAGACATTATGCAGTCATTATGTTTTTGGAAGTCCGTTTCTAATACTTCCTCCGTCCCTGAATAAGTTAATCAATTTGTTTTTGTTGACTTTTTACGGTATATCTGACTACAAATTAATTCTAAATTAAAACAGAAAAATAATTTTAAAAATTATATTATGAGAGTCGACAAAAACAAAGTGGTTAACGGACTCTGGGACAGAGAAAGTATTTTACAAGGCGTTTTCGCCAAATGAATGTTAGCAACTTACAGTAATGAAGCACTACAATTTATCCAAGATACATTAATAGTAACTTATATCGATTTCTATTTGAAGGTCTAACGCAATAAGTCTGTCTTGCTAACATGCATTTATCAAATTGTTCTTTAGACACCTTAGATCATGATTGGCAGTAATCACTTTAACAAGAAGCCACCCTGAATTAGCCCACGACAGGGTAGGGAGGGCAACGCCAGCGGCCAGACACAAAAAGATTTGTATAGATTCTACAATTGAAATCTTTAACTGTGGGCAAGTATTTTCCACAATGGCCAGCAAATTGATGCCAGAACTCCAAAGTTGATCCATTTCTATTTCTTTCTTATTTTTGGATTTTGGTTTCGATGTACCCATTCAGTGCCTTGGTTACAAAGCAACAAGCAAGTCCTTACCTACATATGATTGCTGTTTCTGTTGAACCCCCTTTAATAAGTCCTCGACTCCGCATGTATTCCACCTGCAGAATGTTCCTTAATTTAGATTCCAGAAGACAGATAGAATTTGCTCATATAAGAATCATTGTCCAGAACTAAAGAATGTCATTTCACAGACAGGCAGGAATTTAGACAGTTACTCCAAACTCCAAAGGCATGCGACATGGTAGATGTATTATATTTATATCTTTCATGCGGTGAGTCTAGTGACCCATGGAAGGAAAAGGTTACTGCTTGAGATTGGCCTCATAAAAAGGTGATGGTTGTCGAAAACTCAAAGTCTCCTTGGATACATCACATTTTAGAAATATTAAAGGAAATCAAATTTTCTGAAAGGCACTTGATGCACAATTAACAGGCAATAGACAAAATTAACAATTTGTGAATAACAAACTGAGTTCCAACAAAGGAGAGGCAAGGAAAAACATCCATGGATCACCTCTTCGTAAATGCAGAATGTTCTGGATGAAGCTATTTGCTTTGAGTAGAAAGACTCATCTGATAAGTTGGATGAGAACCATTGGCGCCCAATAGCAGGTGCCTGACAAAAGTTTCAGCATACGCAAGTATATAACCATCAACAGGAATATTACAGTATAATTGGATATGACGGCCCACAAGCGCCCAATAGCAGGTGCCTGACAAAAGTTTCAGCATACACAAGTATATAACCATCAACAGGAATATTACAGTATAATTGGATATGACGGCCCACAAATTACATAAAAGCCAAAGGAGAAAACAAAAAATTCAATTACAATATATTTGAGATTCATTTTTTCTCCCACAATTGATCACAGCATATATACTATATAACAAACTTGTATTACTGTATATAGACATAGAAACTGTTTCTGGACATCTGTGACACATGTAAAACCTAATTCCTTCAAGTTATTTGATGATCTAATTCTATTAAATCAATATATGGTTGTATCGTAGAATCACAATATTATCCGGAACATCAAAAGACACTACACCTACTTCTGTATGATGTTCCAGTTCACAAACTAGTGCTACATCAGAGGGTACTACTTCTTGCGAGATATGTACGAGAATACCACATTTTATTATATCAAAGAAAGTACAAACTGAATAAATCAGGTCACCCAAAGTCAGGTTGTCACCTATACATCTGAGTTGCTTTTACATAAAAGAAGCCTATAAAAATTTCAAGTGGTGAGAAAAAGTACACAAATCCTGAGTATGGGATTAGATATAAACCCAGGAAGAATAGCAGCACCAGTATATGTCATTTACCATTGTGATTGAAAAAATAAAATAATAAACTGAAAGAATCACCTGAGGAAAGTTAATGCCATAGGTAATATTGACCCTCGAATCAGGGAATGCTGCAATGAAAGTATCATTTTTCTGCAGATGAACAGGTTTATTGAGATACGGTGCCAATTTTTCACATCGTTCGCCAGCGCCATTAACAGCCACTTTTACTCCAACTTGATCAATTGCATCTGCCCATTCCCTTGAGGACCCATCAAAAATAGGGACCTGAGAGTATGGTTTATCAGACAGCAGTTATATTTGCTTTGTCAATTATGTAAAACTAGATGTTTACTTAACTGAATCAATATTTAGGTAAGAAGGAATGTCTAACAAGAAATCATTTATATTATGGCACCAAGAAACAGAAGTCGAGAAAAAGAACCTCGCATACTTCAACTATTTTCTGTTGAATCGCATAATTCATTGACAAATTCCTCATCATTGCACCAATACATTCATGCTAAATTACCAAATCGATTGAAGTGGCCATCACTTATCCGTCCTGAATTTCAGGTTCTATGCAGATCTCAAATAACTTAAATAGAGAGTAATAAGTGGATACGGTTGCATTCTGTCGTTGCACGAATCATGAACACAAGCCTATTTATCAATTGCATAGATTATTGAATCCTGCTATCTAGCATTAGATTAAATCACCACTCCATAATCCTTCTCCTCCTCATCTATGATAAATGGTAAAAGTTACCCACATCCAATGAATGTTCTAGTCACTGGTTCGATATTCTAAGCAGTAAGCAGAAAGTTTTATCTGGTCTAACTCTTAAACAATTTTGTCATGGCGCCATCCACTATGACCCAAAAAAAAAATTATATTGTCCATCTATGATCCTGTTCACATAATAATGATAGTCATGGTATATATAATATAAATGAATCAGATGAATTCCTTAATTGGCTCCTATTAGAAGCTGTTCACCTTTTACTCCCCCTTTGTAAGGGCTGCAGGAGGGTCATGGACAAGAACCCAATTATTTTCCCAGGCTAAAGATGTGAAAATCTAGAACATGATATCCCTTCACTGGCACAGCATTCACCTCAAGCAATGAAGTCTGCTTCACAAATAGGAACACCATAACCAGAATACATTATTTTGATTACCAAAGTTGCAACTCCATGCTCAGTTCATCACACATCAGACACTATGAATAGATCCATTTTAAGTACATCCGGTACTGGATTAAATTTCAGATAGAGACTCCTTTTGCAGAAATATATCATCAATGTTATCTTATATGACCTAGTTAGAGTTATAGACTCATAATTCAACTAACAGCAAGTACTGGCTACCGTATGTAGGCATTTTAAGTTAATTCACACATTATGAATTCCTTCTACTAGCATATTAAGTGTCTTTATTTTACACCAAGTATAAAAGAAGCTAAGAACTTAATCTTCCAAAAAAGTTGGCACACCACTTGAAACTACTTGACTTCGTCATACAGCTTCCAGCTATCACAGTCAGATACAAGAGCATGCACTACATGTGAATAGGTACTCCCTGGATGAGGTGCAGCCACAGGATTTGGGTATCAAATGACAAACTTAACAACATGCTCAGATTTTGAAGTGCATCCTCCAGTTGTACGTTCCTAAATTGCTTTTAGGATTATCTCCGTCTCAAAAAGACAAAAACCTGAATCAATTTCATAAAATCCATGGTTTATGCACGTACTGTGATAAATACGCATCCGATTACAACATCTTTCTTCTCTCTGTCACTCCCTTAGCAAAGTTTCCCTTATTACACCCTCACTACTCCATTTCCATTTCATTTACATGTCTTGCTATCTGAAGTCTGTACAAGCTAACCTCAGTTTCCAATAAGTGGCAAAAACTATTTACGAGAACTTGCCCAACCAACAGATACAGGCATACAGCTCAAGCTGCAAATCTCTTTCAGGAAACACAAGAGGCTGATAGTGTAGCCAACCAAATTCTAAAACGTAACCCTATCCCTATCAAAATCGATTATTCAGTTTTCACCACACGAATCAACAATTATTAGTCATTTCACTTTGCAAAATCCAAAAACAAATTCACAAACGAGAAACAAGTAGCAATAACCTCAAATGAACTGCCACAATCAGCATCACTCTGAATCTCGATGCGACAGTTATCTACTCCGGTTACCTCGAGTGCAGAAAGCAAGTGCTCCACCGTCTGAACGCTATACCCGTCCTTACGGAGCACCGTGCATAGAGGTGTTTGATGCACAGCATTGTGTATAGACGCACGAATAAGCGTCGATCCAACAGCGAAGTACCGGCCGAGTGTGGCTTCGGCAGGGAGTATTTTGACGGTGAAGATGTGGCCGGAGTGGAGTCCCCGTCCGGTTCTCTCGATGCAATTTGCTATGGTTTGCTGCAGTTTCCCTGTCTGCGATCAGTTTGT
This sequence comes from Plantago major, assembly GCA_026545765.1. Classification (NCBI taxonomy): domain Eukaryota; kingdom Viridiplantae; phylum Streptophyta; class Magnoliopsida; order Lamiales; family Plantaginaceae; genus Plantago; species Plantago major. The sequence continues at coordinate 33,479,091 of CM048839.1, forward strand.
TATTGTCAGCTCCAAAACATGGAGAAGGGTGTGAAAGGTAAATAAAAAATTACAGATGCGTACGGATTTCCAGGAGAGGAGAGGTGAAGAAGAGTTGAGATACTTGTAGGCGGCGGCAAGGCTCATTGATGGTGATGCAGCTGATGACCCACCGCGTGTTGCAGAAGATGTTAGGTAGCTTTCTGCAAGCTGTGTTTCACCTCAAATGTTGTACTTCGAATTTGGTTGGTACTATTGCGGATTCAACCGGTGAGGAATATAAAATCCACGGCAATCATCATTTAACATTAAATTATACGCATCATATAATACAAAACAATCATTATATTAGTACTGCAGGTATTATTTAACATTAAATTACAAGCATCATATAATACAATCCTCCAAAACAAAACAATCATCATATTAGTTACACAGGCACCACTAATACATCAAAGTATCAAACATCATTCTTCAATAGTTACAGTATACATCAAGCATCGTTAAGAAAGCATCCAAATTTGAATGAGGAAGACAAAAACAACTCAATGCAACTTACTAATTGAACACATGCCAATAGAATTAAGTTAAGGAGGTATGATGTCAATAATGAAACATGAACATAAGAAGGAAAAAAAAAACATGACAATGAAGGATGTAGGAAGCTAGAAGGTTAATTATTGTGATGATGATGCAATTGGCAGATGCTTGCTTGATTCAACTGGCATATAACGTGTGAATGTGTTGATAATGATGTGTTTTGAATTATTATTCTTAATTAGTTTCATATAAATAAGGGATTGATTTTATCAATAATTGTGTATTTAATTCAAATTTATTAAAAATAATAAAATCACTAATTTGTAGGAGTTTTTTTTTTTATGTATAACTAAAGTGTAAGAAGTTTTTGAAAGTTACATTAATTTGTAATTAATATCGGTGTCGTACATTTTTCTCTAGAGTTAAGTAACTGTTCATTAACTAGTTATCGAGAGGTATAATATGAATACGAGTACACTTGTCCAAATTTAAAATAGGTACAAGCCAGGGAGGACAGAGGTCCGAAATAAAATGGAAATTAGTATGGTTTACAAATGTATTTTTTGATTCATTTCTTGATACACAAATTACAGATAAACTTCACCTATGTTTTCCATGAGAAAAAAGCCTATCATCTATGAGGGTCATACATTCATATAAGAACGATAAAATGATTAAAAAAAATTAATGATAATGTTTAAAATATTACACACACTTCCGAAAATACTTCTTTTTAGACATCTCTCCTTTCATACTACCAATCTGTCAAGCAAATAAAAACCTATTTTTTTAACTAATATAAAAACCACATCATATTATACAGTACTATTAAAACTATGTGAAAAAAAAAACTTTAATCGGATAAAAATTGCATACTTCTTCCATTCCATAATGGTTATTGACATTTTAAAATTTTCTAGCCTATCAAATTCAACCTTGATCATAATTTAATATCAAATTATAGTGGTAAAGCGCATGTGAAAATTTATAAAATAGAGTTTATATAGTCAAATTTGACTATATAGTTTATCTATATAGTTAAATCAATTCGTCAAAATTGAAATTGATTAACCATACAGAAATAAGAATGTAATTTGTGACCATATATATGTGAATAAGCACTCGGTTTACATAAATGAACATAAAATAGTAGTGTTATTTGTGATTTGAAGTAACCTTGATTTATGAATAACATTTATGACATACGAAGTCACATACGAGTAAATACAAACTAAATTATAAAAATGGTTGTTATCCCTGTATAAGAGAAATTATGGCAGTAAAAGTGTTTTGTAACTATCAACCAATCAAGTCAAATGGTAGGCACATGTGCAGGTGTTTTTATTCAAATAAGATGGAGATGAAGAAAGGTGTGATGGCTCAGTAAAGACATACATCACCATCACAAATTCACAATACAACCAGAATCGCATGCTACACTTAAATATTAGTACTCCTACATAATACCTTGCCATATTTAATGCTATACTATGGTAGAGCAAAATTCAGCAAGCGTGCATAGATAAAGCAACAAGCATAATCCATTGCAGTAAAATATGAACTCCAATCGTGTATCACCACGAGAGAGAGAGATTAATCATGGCGAGGTGACTCCTTTTAGAATGAGTATTAATCGAATCTCATTGCTATTAACAAATGTTCCTGCATTTGGCCCATCCATGTTTTGGTCTTTACCCATTTGCTCTCCAACATTCAAAACCACTAGTGAGGTGATAGAGGACCAGACTACAATCACAACATTATATTCGAGTGTCATAAACGACTGGAGCTCATCTCGGTGATGTCAGTGATGTTTCACCTGGGATGAGAGCTCTACCAGTATCACTCGGTGAGACCAGTATGAACTATTTCATTTATTTGACTTTATGTTATTTTTACTCTTATATGTTTCATCGTTCTTTTTTTTTTTTGTAATATTATTTTATTTGTTTCTTGGTTTTTTTAATATTATTTGTTTATTTTAGATGTAATACATAGAAATTACACATCCTTAAAAAAGTAAAATGCAATAAAAAAAGATGAAAATTATTTGAACATGTCATGTGTTGTAATTTTTACTTTAAAATATTGTACTTTTGTATTTAGATAATGTGATGTTATTATAATTAATTAGCTAAGTTTAAAATCAAGCGAGTGATTAAATTTGAAAATAAAAAAGAAGGGGAAATGAAGTGTAAATAACCTCTGAAAGATGGATAATTTTTGGTTTAAACCATTAGAGCATATTTTGGTGTTTGAATGAAGATGGTAGAACGATGACTGAGAGAGGTGGGTGAAAAGGGTTGAAATATATATGCGAGCAACTTCACGGAATTATATTGTGTCCTTGTATTGGTCATAGTTGGATTCGTCAGCAACACTCCATTATGAGTGGAACTTGACACTCGTTAATGGCTCTGTTGACACCCATCAATGCCAGTTGAGCCATTATAATGACAATGTAGTAGGGGAGAACATAAAATATAATGTTAGAAAATCAAAATTCAACATGCACGGTAGGATCCTCACACACTGATCTGCTATTATAAAACAAATAATCGACATATCACCTGCCATGCATGAACGTAACAACCGACTTCAAATGAAGTTCGATCGCACATGATACGAGAACCAAATAGAACAAAAAATACCAGACACAAGAAGTGAGAGGCCGAAAGATGAATAATTTAAATTCAAGCATCTTGAATATGAAAAGGACATGGAACCAAATAGACAAAATGACAAATCCCTATGGCATTAGATAATTAAGGACTCAATTATGAAGTTCACTTTAATATACAATATATACAATGTAAATTTGCAACTCATTAAGTGACTACAATCTACAAATAAGACGTCTCACTATAATTGAACTGTTGAATGTTCAACCCAGGTAATAATAGGGTGGGATTGGATTGTTTATATAGTAACTCATTCGAAAAAGGAAAATACAAAAAATAGTAGAAATATAAAAACGTAAAATATCTTAAAAGAATTAAGGGAAAAGGAAAAAAAAAAAAAAAAAAGAGTTTCACAGGCACTTGGCAACCAACCGCAGTACAAAATTCAAAATTTGACTCTCCCAAAATAAACCAAAACCTTTCTAAAAGTTGAAAAGAAAAGGTCCGATATTTATTTATCGTGAAATTTGAAACCTGGGATCTGTAGTTCTCTTCTTCCTCCTTCGACCACCCACCCAACCACCATCTCCTCGTTGCGAACACGTTATACCCATTTCCCAACTTCAACACAAACCCTCTTGCTTCCTCAGGATTATTCCACAATCACAATCAATCACATTGTAAATTCAATTTATTAGCTGAGGTCCAAAGAGTTGCTCCGTCGGTGGGTCTTTAATCTGCCATTGTTACAAATTTGTTCCTCCTCTAGTGCGCAAATACTTCGAATTGGAGCAGTTGATGATGATATGCTAGAACAAGAGCATTTGCGACGAATGTGAAATGCCGGCCGATTTGGATCTCGACGTCAGCTGGGAGTCGTCACCATTTCTGTAGAACTGGAGCCTCTGCTAGGGTTTTCCGATTGTTCCGCTATTTTTCCTTTCTGAAATGGCTACCGCCACTACAAAACGTGCTTACAAGCTACGTATCCTTTTGTTTATTTCCTTCATTTATTTCTTGAGTTGAATCTGATATGAAATTAAAAATAAATTTAGGAAAGTGTGTGTGTGTGCGTGTTTTTTTTGTTTGGATCCTGTAGATGAAGTAATTCTGGTTATCTGTCAATGTGGTCTGTTCATTCCCTGTTAATGCAGGCACTGCTATATAGTATGGAGTTAATATGCGTGCTTTTACTCTTAATTACTGCATAGTTCTTGGGTATTTCAATAAAATGGTGAGGTTAGCTGAACAGTGATGCTCCTCTGGCTGCTATATGCATAGGTTGCTCCCTCATCCTTCAGAACTGTAGTTATGATTCGGGAACAATTTAAAACACCTTAATAAAGTAAAAGATATCTAAACGAACTCACCCGGAGGTTGTTGTCGAGAGAGAGAGAGAAATTTTTATTTCCGATTGACTTGACTGCTGAAATCGACAATAAATGAAAATAAACTCTGTCGTGTACGTGTTGTATTTGGTCGCGATTGGTAAAATACATACTACTGCATATAAAAAGGTTACCTTCTGCATATTTTTTAATTTTTAGAGGTTCATGTAAGGACTTTCTGTAGTTAGAATCTCTATCCTCAAGACGGTGTCTTACATTGTTTGGTAATCCATTCACCAAGACATGACAATGATTTCCAGTATTCAGTAGATTAGTGGTAACCCAGACTGTAAGTTTAACTACAGATAAATATCCTCTCCTGCACGTGTTAATTAATGTCCAATCGGAAGCAAATTTGTTCCCATCCCTTCTAGGTCTAAGCCCGTCGCACTAGTAATGCGGTTTGACTGGCTGACATGGTTCGTAGGCCACTGTGTATGCCTGGGGGACTACACCGTGCACTCTGGTATCAGCCTTGAGTTTCACATGTCCTAATAAGATATGTGTTACTGTCATGCCATTAGATGATGCGTAAGGGCGTCCTCTGGAGAGGGCAATACTCATCTTCAAAGTTGCATTATGTTTAAATTAATTTCAGTTCATCTGGTTTACAGTTCATTGTTGAGTAGATTATAGAAATACTTTTAGAAAGGGTGTGCTTTAAAATGCTTGTAAACTGAAATGTTGGAGGCCTTGACTATGTGCTTGCGTTAGAGGAATTTGTAGCTCATTCTTCAAGTGTAAACTGCCTAAAGATTGGGAGGAAATCATCAAGGGTTCTTGTGACTGGAGGAGAAGATCATAAGGTCAATCTTTGGTCTATTGGCAAGCCCAATGCCATATTGGTCAGTTCATTACCTGTTTTACTTGTCATTATTATTATTATTTTGAAATAAAGTTACTATCATAAAATAATAGTCACCAATTCTTTTTCAAACTTTTTATCAATTTGTAATAATTTTTAAAAAAAAAACCCCGCAAATAAGTAAACAATATATTTGAAATGGATCCAGAGGAGACTAAACCAGAATGTATACATCACAATTAGGTCTCTTTCTGTACCTGGAGGGTGAGGTGGAAGATAAGAGGGGCTTGCGAGGCAGGGGAACCACAAATATGTTGAAATTTGGCATGATATTTAACTGTTTCATGATATTCATAGTCCTTGTGGTCAAGATATGTGGAGAAGATAATTGATGATATTATATTTCCTACCCTTTTCTTATTTGGTGTTTTGTTCATGGTTATATGCGTAGAGTTTGTCGGGTCACTCAAGTGGAATTGATTCAGTCAGCTTTGATTCTTCGGAAGTTTTGGTTGCTGCAGGAGCAGCCAGCGGTACCATTAAGCTTTGGGACTTGGAAGAAGCTAAGAGTAAGATTTGATAGTATATTCGTTGTTTATGCATCTCGACAAGTATTCTAGTATTAATTTCATAGAAGTACAAGATTGCTATGTGTATATGACTTGTTTCATGCCCTGAATAGTAATTCGTACCCTCACGGGTCACCGATCCAATTGCATATCTTTGGACTTCCATCCCTTTGGTGAGTTCTTTGCATCTGGTTCTCTGGACACAAATCTGAAAATATGGGATATGAGAAAAAAGGGGTGCATTCACACTTACAAGGGTCATACTCGAGGTGTTAATGCCATTAGGTTTACTCCTGATGGACGGTGGGTTGTATCTGGTGGAGAGGACAACACTGTGAAGGTTAGATCTTTTAGAATTTTCTATTTCATTTTTTGTGATTCTCCTGGAGATGTTGCTATCTATCTGTCTATCAGTAACATAGCTGAAGTATCTTATCTCCATATATATATTTATGCAACTAGTATTTTACAACTTTGTTAGTGAAATCCTGTTGTTGACATGTTTTATACTCTTTCCCCAAAAGACAAGTATTTTTATACAAGTATTATTAAATCTTCCTGTCTGATCCTAACTAATATTATTGGTTTTATTTTTCTAGCATGTTCTTTATTCAAATTTAGTATAACTTTTGTTTTACGTTCCATGACCAAAATTCGAATTTAGGATAACGCATTACCGTTTTTTGTCTCTACCCTCTTATTTCCATTATTCACTGTAAGTTTTTGCCTCTGACAGCTGTGGGATTTAACTGCTGGCAAGCTTTTGCATGAATTCAAAAGTCATGAAGGCCAAGTGCAGTGCATTGATTTTCATCCTCATGAGTTTTTACTGGCGACAGGTTGGAAAAACTATTTTTTAGTTCTTGGATGTGCAAATCAATATCTATACTTAATTTCTAGTTCTTGGATGTGCAAAGCAATATCTATTCTTAATTGCTTTCTCATCAATTTACACTACTAGCTAGAACAATAAGTGAGATGATTTCTATCATTTACTTGAAGCAGACAAATGAATTAGCCAGACATCATATAACTGTCCTGCTTATGCATAGTAATCAGCGAACCACTAGCATTTCAGTTTATAGTACATGCTACAGAAACATTTTTACTATTATTTCTGAAATACGTTCACCTTTATTTTCCAATTTCTTGATACTTTTATTTATGAATAATATGCGCGCGCGTGTGTATGTCTGTGTTTAAAATTCTATTATTATTGACAGCCAAACCGATGCATTTTGTACCTTTGCAATAATGCAAAACCACTACTTTCCTTAGTACTCTGACTCACGTGGCTGTTCCTAAATGCAGACTGAAAAATATTATGTCCAAGCTCTCGTTATGGTTTCATAATATATTTAGAGATCTGCTGTATGTTATTGAATAGTAAAGATCATCTAACCTATTGTCAGGACATTGCATTAAGATTGGCTAATGGAGTCTGCTTATGACTGTACTGTACAATGAACTGGAGTACAGAGTAAAGAGAATAATGACCATAAATGTTAGCTGTTTATCTAAATTTCAAAATATTAGGTCCATGATAACAACGATACAATCTGTCACAGAACCTTTAAGTCCAAATTCTAGCAGGTTAATTCCTCCAATGATCATGGGATATATCATTAATAACAAAGATATGTTGTGCTACATCCAGCTGGCAGAGCTGCGATGGCCGTTCCCTAAACAAGACCAGTGTTATCCAAAACAAGATATAGTTGGGGACTATATCTGCAGCAGTTGAGCACTATCCAAAAGAAAAGTTTAGCTCGGTCGCGAAAAAATTGTTATAGTATAGTATAGTATTGTTTGTGCAATTAACCCTTATATATGATACATATAATTGTAGAACTGCCCATGCTATACAAACATTAAACAAATTGGTTCCTTATCCATTGCCAATGTCTTAAGTTAGTGCAATCGCATAGTTGCCTGCCAATTACATTCTCGATTTAATGTATCAATGGAATTTTCTTTTGTTATTCGTGTCGAGAATCAAAATAGGACAAAACTTTATGTTTCATCCTTTATGCTTTTGGATTGTGGTGAAAAAGGCTGTGCAGCGCTATTATATTATTTATCTTTATTTTTTTAACAGTTGCCTTCTGTTTGCTACATATTGGCAGGTTCAGCTGACAAAACTGTTAAATTCTGGGATCTTGAAACTTTTGAGCTGATTGGTTCAGCTGGGCCCGAGGTGTGCTGTTCATATATCATTGTTTTCTATTCTTAGTAGTATGTTATTTCTTATTCTTTTTATTGTGTGTATTTTGTTGCTGCTTCGATTTTTGTTTAATTATTTATTTTTTGAGCCTCCGCTTAAGGTTTCTAACGTACTGTTCTTCACGTGTTTCAATGCAGACCACAGGAGTGCGTTGTATGACCTTCAATCCTGATGGTAGAACTCTACTATGTGGCTTGCAAGAGAATTTGAAAGTGCGCATATAAACTTCAATATTTTCTTAAAATTTTACTTGAAGGTGTTATCTAATTTATTTCATTCATAGGTTTTCTCGTGGGAACCAATCAGAAGTCATGATAATGTAGATGTGGGGTGGTCTAGATTATCGGACATGAATGTTCATGAAGGGAAGCTTCTTGGATGTTCTTACAATCAGAGTTGTGTTGGAGTGTGGGTTGTAGACATTTCGGTAAGATAAAATATTTTGGCACCTATACGTGTTTTTGTTTCTTCAACTTGTTCTGGTATTAAACTTGCTTTTGTTTCTTGACTTCCTGATCCATCTATAAGCGTCTTGAACCATATGCAATGGGTAGTACTGCTCGACTAAACGGACAAAGTGAGACTAAATCTAGTTCCGGTGGTTCTACTGTACTAACTGAGGACAACTTAAAGGCCAATATGGGCAGGCTTTCAGTTTCCCATAGTTCTGATTCGGCAAAGGGAGCCAGATCTCTCGGGAGGCTCTCTACCCAGCAGAATTCAGATCTTAATAAGGATTCTAAACCTTTGGCATGTAAGCTATTTGCTTTGTTGCTAATGTGTGTTTGTGCATTGATTAGTACCTCACTGCCAGTCTCTCCTTAATACACTGCTTTAGATGTCTTTCCAGTCCTGTTCTTGTATATTAAGCTGAAATTATACTAAATACTCCCATTGGTGCTGATTGAAGCTGCTGTTACTGTTCCAAGCACCCCTCAGAGAACAAATCCTGCCGTTACAAAAACAACTCAGATCAACCCACCAGTCGCGACTAATGCAACAGTCTCAAGACGGCAACCTGTGAAAGTCCATTCAACAGGAAATATACAGATATTTCATAGACCCGATGTAATACCGGTGGTGGTCCCTCGAAATAATCCAACCGTTGAGCAGGCTGCCGAATCTAGAAAAGAAGGATTTCCGGTTAAACCAGCTCCTGTGCCTGCACAGTCAAGAGCTTCTGATACACGGAATTTTGTGAATGTTCGAGATGACTTGGAGGAGCACTGCACATCTAATGAGGCAACAAATTATACTGCCTCTGATAGTAGTATTGGAGCTTCTGCCATTGAGAGAAAACCAAAAGATGACAGACGCTTGATTTCCGAAAGATTTACTACTACTACTACTACTACTACTGCGACTACTGATGCCTTTCCCAGATTCCAGCGTGAAAGCTGTATGTATTCATCTCCAATATATACTTCCATTTATCATCCATGCATGTCGGGTCATTTATAAAGTCTTAAAGGATTTGGTTCATTTTTTCATGATGCAATTTTCTTTCTGTTTGGTGAGGGGGAAATAATTAATGTATCTCTTGAGTGGTCCTCAGGCGCATTTCTTAAGTTGCTGTACTATGACTGATTTCCAGTGAATGGAGTTTGGGTTTGGCAGGACATGATCATATAGAGTATGGTTCATCAGGATGATGGACCAAGATCGAAACTCAGTATAGATTATCTTAATAAGAATACAATTGAAAACTTAAGGCAATCTATAAATAATTCATATGTTTTCAAAGACATTGACCTTCACAAAGATCATAGTAAGAATGTTTTCAAGGTGATCACACATTTCTAGTGGTCCAATCCTTTGGCAGTTGCAAGAGATGCAGAAGTTATGGCTATTTTCCAACTTTTTGTTAAATATTACAGAAAATGATGGAGTGCAGATCTTTCTCCCCACATTTGTACTTGACTACATTCTAAAGATTTCAATAATTGAACCTTCAATACATGATCTAGAAGTGAATGAAACTAGTTGCCATGTAAAGCTGAAATACCAAACTGCTATTACTATCCATCATAGTTTCAAAGTTGAGCAGGTTACTTTTATTTGCTTAGGGGTGCTTGTAGACAATTAAAAATGATAGCCTGGCATCTGAAGAAACTTATACTACTTTCACATACATTGTTGTAATCTCCATATGCTTACAATTAAAGTTAACAGTATTCAGAGAATACAGAAGTTGTACTACTTCCTGGTAACTTGGAAGATGAATTGTTGGTTGTACTTGAATCAGATTTGATGTGGACAAGAGGTTATAGCAGTACTACCTTTGCTTAGCTTGCGTGGTTCCGAACAGAAGGAAAATGTTACATTCAGTTTGGATTTATTGATTATAGTTGACGATGTCTATAAAAAATGAGTCTTACTGGAACTACTTTTTTTTTTTCCGTTCTTTTCTTCTGGAAATCTGCTAACAGTACCACTCATGGTTGCTTTTGATGCCATTTGATATTTCAGTTTTTAACCCAGCCTATTTATCACACACACACACACACACACACACGATTGTATCAGTTTATCTGAATAATGATTTGCGTGCAGTAACAATTTATCTTTTTGGTTGCAGATGAATTTCGTGGAAGTAAGATTAATATGGACACATCTCCCGTGGAAGGTGAGAATGCAGTCTGATGGGTGTAAACAATAAGCTATGAAACATCAATCTTTCCACGTGTGGCTTTCTTTATGCAATCTGATGAACAATGCAATTTTGTGAATGGAATTCAGGTAGAAATTCTACAGTTCCTCTCTGGGAGCAGAGAGACAAAAGTTCTTACCGTCAAAGCATTGCAACAAGGAATAGGAATTTTTCTGGGAAAGTAAATTCTGTAAGCACAATTATCTCCATGACACAAATGGCTTTTATTTTTCTTCTATCATGTCGTAGATTTAATTGTAACATAATTTAGAACAAGATTAATATGATATCTTTCATATATTTTGATATTTTTTTTTTGGGTGTTTAAACAGCGTGGGCTCTTGAATCTCCCTATTCATTCTGTTTGCAGCATACTTGAACTTGCAGTTTTCCCAACTTAACTATTTTATCCAAAAAGATGACAATAAACCATACTGCCCGATCCAATAATATGCTCTGTACTGTAATATAAACTCATTATATTCACGTTCACTTTCACAGAGAGACTATGCATTAAATGGTGAAAATGAATCGGTCTCAGCTAGCGACGAGGATACAGTTGCAGACTTGATGGAAATGCACCGCCAATTTGCTGGCTCAATGCAGTCTCGCTTGGCCAAACTAAAGGTATTTTGTTGTTGTGTCAAGTCTGCATCATACTTGCGTTTCCAGTCTATTTCAGAAAAATTATACTACCCCTCGTCCTGTTGGATTCTCTGCGTTTTCTATCTTTTGCAAACTCTATCTCACATCTTTATTTAGTGGGTCCTACCAGTAAACCCATGCATCCTGCAAACCTCCTAAAAAAACCGATCCAAATGGGACGAGGGAGTATAAAGATAGTATATAGATTATCTGATTATTAATAGTAGAAGTGAAAGCAACTTATTAAACAGAAGGAAACCCCTCTTAATGGGTAGAATCTATATTTTTATTTAAAGTAGAATATTTATGATTTTATAAGCATCATGCTCAAGTATCGAAGCAGTAAATTCTCTTTGACAAAAATTCGTAGAGTGATTACCACCCTCAAATTCTAGAAGTCATCAAGTCAATGAATCATCCAGGATCTCTACATTTGTATTAGTGCAAGTATATTCCTTAACATGTCTTCCAGTCTCAGCAAACTGCATAATAAAGTACCAATATACTTGAATAACCAGAGGATAAAAAGAGAAGAATGAGAAACCATGGATATATATGGTTAATGCCAAATCTAATCACCATGCCAATTGCCAAGCATACTTGGGAATGAAAAGTCTATGAATCACCCAACGTCTCTTGCTTTTCAGTAGTGTAATTGTGGTAAATCATGGTTTCTTCTAAGAGCTTATAAGTTTGATGAAGGCCTACTGGCCTGCAGAATCATCACCATTCAACCATATATTTGAGTTGGTTGTGTATTTATGGATAGGTTATTATATCACATGCAGGCTGTCATGAACTACTGGCGAAGGAAGGACCTCAAAGGGGCGCTTTCTGCAATCAGTAAAATGGATGATCATGGTGTGAGTGTCAGGATTTCTTTCCGATAATTCTTGCAAGAAAAAGATTGCTTGTTATTATTACTTCCATTTCAGAGCTACAGCAATGTTCAATGTCAACCTTCCATTTCTCATGCAATTATTACTCTCATACTCACATTTTTCAAATGGTTCTAACAGGTGGCCGCAGATGTTATCAACCTTTTGGTCGAAAACACTGATTCCGTCACATTAGATATATGTTCATGTCTTTTGCCACTCTTGACAGAACTTATTGAAAGTGATACAGACAGGTAAACTGGAAGTTGTTAAGAATCGTAAATATATTTGAATCTTCATATATGTGTGTACTCTTTGGTTTGTCGAGTAGGATCAGTCCAGTTTCTTGTTTTGAGGAGGTCTATTGTTTGGTGAATTACTTCATACACAATAGAACTCCCTCCCCCCTCCCCCTCCCCCTCCCTCTCCCTCTCCCTCTCCCCATTGAATAAGCTGAATGATTGTGTTCAATTGACAAAAATGATCTTGTGTGCAATTGACAAAAATGATCTAGATGATGGTTCCTCCTTTTGAATGCTCTCTATTCCTCTTAAGATTTGTCTTGGATGGTAGTTTGTATGCATGAGCAAGAAATGGGCTTTGCATGTTTGCATATGTGAGGAAAATTTGATGTTCACTGGAGAGCAATTAAGAATAAGGAAATAGATGATGTATTTTCACTGGTTTTCTGGTATTGTGTCCAATCTATCGTGCACTCTCTACATGCTCTATTTGAGCATACCATGCCTCTGCCACATAGTAGAAAAAGAAAAGAAAAGGGTGATGGAATCTCCTTGGGAATATGATATAATTGCTGGATGATACCGTGGCATCTTAATTTTGTTGGGGGAGTACATATATGCTTACCAGTATCAAGGAAATATTGTGGGACCTATTGATATGTAGCCTCATGAACTGCAATCCCATGACAAGGGATGGCCTCTACTCCCACTTGCATGTGTAGAATGTGTGCTGAATTCGCATGTGAGAATCAGTTGGATTGTACTCTGGGCTTGCTCTCTATCAAAAGATGCATATATTCCGATGTCTTAGCTGATGAATGAATGTGTCTTCTTGCAATTACATTTCTTGCATTGTAATCTGAAACACTAAAAGCTTTTAAAGGTCTTGTTAGATCTGATGATCTGCTTGTCTTTTAGGCATCAAAATGTTGCGCTGGATATGCTTCTACGGTTGGTTAGAGTATTTGGCTCTGTGATATATTCTTCTGTATCTGCACCATCATCTGTCGGGGTAGATATTGAGGCGGAGCAAAGGTATGGTTGGTTGTTTCCCAGAAAATCTGTCATTGCTATAAGTTTTGGGGTGAAATGCAAGTATGGGTAATTTTGAAAAATTCCGTTTGTAAAAAGTGATAAATAGCAATTCCATTTTGATGAGTGAGAATGAGATGCACTCTCTGATGTTTTTTACCGATTGAGTCTTCCGCGGACACTTTATTAACAGTAGAAAGGTCTTCTGTGCCATTTCAAACATTTATGTATTTTACCCATAAATTGTGAGTTTCTTTAGTTATCATTTGTCAAAGATGTCTTATTTGAAGACCTGCTAATGTTATCTGTTATCTGAAAGGCTGGAGCGCTGCAATCTTTGCTATGTTGAACTTGAGAAAGTGAAACAGTGTCTGCCTATCCTTTGCAGGTAGGTGCATGTTATGCATTACTTGTGAGTTCTTTATGTTCTTTTTATTTTAGTGTAATAGACAATTTACTTCCCCACGATCAGGAAATTGCAATTAACTCCGTCTATCTGAAAGGTGCAAGTGACCCTCCTTATGAGGGTTCTCTGCACTTACTTTTTAATAGTACAAAACATGCGTTAAGACGTACTGATCACTTGCATTTTTAAAACTTTATTGCCGACCACAAATACAATGGTAGTTAAAATGCTCTTACTCGAAATTACTGTAGCTTGGTCCATATTGATATTCAAGTTTCTCTGTGCTTATTCCTTGTGCAGAAGAGGAGGTTCCATTGCCAAGTCTGCCAATGAGTTAAATCTGTCTCTTCAGGAGTTTTCGTGATTAGATAAATACTCTATATTAGATAAATACTCTTGATGCCTGCTGTGGTATACTTCTGATGAAACTGCAACCTCAACGCCCATGCTCATTTTGCTTTATGACGAAGGCAAATTGTGAATATTTCAAGTGAGAGTTACTACTAATCGCTGATTTATGATTTCTAACATCAGACTCAGCCAAGTGGGAGTCATGCCATAGACCGGGCTTGCAATTGCGACAGATTAACTGCTTGTTGCCTAACTGTTATATGGACTTGTTATTCTTGAGTGGAGATGATTTTTCATGTATCAACACAAGAGGATCATAGTTTAGTGAGACCTGTACAAACTCGATCTGTGTCTAATTTTATCTGCGGTGGAAGTTGCATCATGTGATAGCAAGATCTCCCCCTGGGTGTGACTTGTGAGCATTTAGAGAATGTGTACCTTTGTAAAAGCTTGGAGAAGCCAAGTTTGGCTCCACTGTGTATTACAGATTGCTGTTTTTAATGGAGTTATTTGCCCAAATTTGGTAAAATTACAGAAATAAAACTCCAGCTCACAAACGAGGACTGATTGAGACGCGTTTGTCCAAAAAAAATGGCAGAAAATTTAGTACGTTGTCTGTGCAAAGTGATGATGCCACCAGGAAAACATTAAAAACAAAACCCCATTTTGCCAGGCTTTTCTTAAAGAAATAATTTAAGGTGATTTTACACGAAGTTACAGATAACATCAACCCCTATTTTTTTAAATACTTTTTCCGTTTCATTAATAACTTCATAACTTAAACTTCCAAACCTATAAATAAAAAAATTTTATTCCACTAACTAATTTTTTATTATATCTATTTCTTACTTTATCATCATTTTATTCAATTCATCTCTTACTTTATCATCCAATTACAACTTTACCAACATAATACCCCATATAAACTAATATTTTATTAATTCTCCTTAATATTAGAGAAATTAAGGAGTTAGAAATCTCTTATTGGAACGGAGGGAGTAATAAAATTCAGATCCACCACAACTTTACAATTTTTTTTGCATTGATACTTTATTCCTTGAAATTAAATTTATAAAGGTATTTATAAATATTTCTTTAACTTTTCTTCTAATGGAGCCCTGAATCTCCTTTAGTAGCTCCACTCAGAGAATATCTGAAAGTGATTCATAATAACCTTCCAGAGTTCCAGTTCCAGTAACAAGGTGTGCATTTATCTTTAAAATTTTGAAGTGAGTGAGATTTGCTCAGCATCAATTTTAAAATAATTGATTCAACTAGAAATTTTTCCGGCTTCACGAAGTGTGATGCACCGTGTCAACACCAAGAATTAGGAACGCTGGGATATATTTTGGAGAAAATTTTATTTTACATTAAAATCTTTTGGCCCAATTTGAATTTACATTATAATATTTTTTTTCTTTAAGTCGACACTAAAACCTTTGTTAAAATTTTGACCTAATATAAAGGTTAGACGGTTGTTAAGTCTTCGTTAGCCATATTTTCAAATTACACCAAAACCTTTGTAAAAACTTGCACTTGCTACCGAAACCTTTTCCTATAATGAAAAAGTTCATAATTATTGTTTAGTTTGCATGAGATGGTCATTGTTAAGTTAATTATAGGTTTGGTTTGAAGGGGCTTGAGGTAAAGGATGGGTCATGTTTTTTTTCCTCTATTTGTGAATGTAACTTTTTATTTTATTTTTTATGCATGATACATGCATGTAATTAAGTATGTATAGTAAGATACTAACCAAGTTTTAGTAATATCACATGGTCTTTCTTACTTGACGCATCCCTTGATTATGGTCATCGTAAATAGAACATTAAATAAAACAATAAAAGGTGTAGCTGGCAAGCTCAAATGCTTCATTTTCTCTTGTATTGCTAAGCTTGGTGTTAGGCTGACTCTTGAACATGGCTTTCATCATGTAGGTTGTGTTTGGATCATCTATTCATGCTAATCTAACTTATATATTGTTTTACTTGTTCTCTCTCCATTTGCAGGGTGGATATATATTTTGTGCAATGCTAAGTACTAGTGCTACTAATTGTTAACAAATCTGATAGATTGATGATAATTGTTATTTGGATTCTCCAATAACTTACTTTATACTCCCTCCGTCTCAGTTTCATTTACCCGCGGGTCCGGACACAAGTTTTAAGGAAAAAGTTAATAAAGTAGGAGAGATGGTAATAAACTGAGAAAGAGATTATATAAATAGAAGAGATATTGAATAAAGTAGGTGAGAGAGAGATTTTCTATTAAAGGGATGTGACGTCCTTAAATGTAATGCGAAAAGTTGAATTCAGGACGGAGGGAGTATATGCAAAAGCTGTTGATAACTAGATTTGTGAGAAACGTTTTTTCTATGTAGTAATAGTAGTTTTGAAAATGTTATGGCAGTGACTCTTGATGATATATACGAAGCACAAAAAGTAAGACAATTATTTGTGACATGGTAATTTTGATTAGTTATTGTACTATGCTTTGGACTTTGAAGCATCAACTTGTTTTAGAGTCTCTATTATTTGTCAAAAATACGTTTTTACTTTTTAATAACAAAATGCCAGAAAATGTGTTTGAAATTTAATTTGGACTTGCCAGTTATACTTTTGTCTGGTCTATTTATGATACACATGATCAATGGATGTGATGTTACTATACATGCTTAATTACATTTATGTAATAAACGGAAAAAATTTAGATGTCCAAATGGAAAGCAAAAACAGACTCATCCATTATCTCAAACCCCCTTTAAACCTAAAGTGTAACTAACTCGACAATAACCCTCGTTACCGTGAAACTAACCATTCGTAATCATGCAAAGTGAACCATAATTATGAACATTTTCATTATAGGAAAATGTTTCGGTAGCGAGTGCAAGTTTTTGCAAAGGTTCCGGTAGTGAGTGCAAATTTTTGCAAAGGTTTTGGTGTAATTTGAAAATATGGCTAATGCAGACTTAACAGCCGTCTAACCTTTGTATTAGGTCAAAATTTTGACAAAGGTTTTAGTGTTGACTCAAAGAAAAAAAAAGGTTGTGGTGTAAATTCAAATTGACCCAAAATGTTTTAGTGTAAAATAAAATTTTCTCTATATTTTAGATTTAATGGTGATCTATAAAATATTCTACTAGAAAGGGTATACAAATTCTGTAAGATACCTGTCTCTCAGATATTCCGAATCACCGGGGTCTAAGTACCACTGCTACAGTGAGAGAGAGGGTGAGACCAACAAGGGTAATATCGGGGTTTAACAATTTACAATCATCATATTGAAAATTGATAATCATATGTATACTATTTGTGACCCTCTCACTGAGATAGATAACTTGGGTGAACAGGTTAAAGTTAAACCTGTTGTTCAGAGGTGACCAGTAGTTGAAGAACAGAACAGAACATAACATAGCATAGCTTTATCCTTTATGGTATTCAGATTTCAGAGAGAAAGACTGAGATACACACGGACCAATCGAATTTTTGTCTAGTCTTCCTCTCATCCTCCTCTAGTCCACTCGAGCAGGAGAATTTATTCTGCTGCAAGGAATCAACAAATTCTCCACTATTCTTCTCTCTAAACAACTCAATTCAACTCTCTTCGTAACATTCTTATTCTTTAGAAATCACAAAAATCTCAGCTTTTCCAGTGAACAAACAGTAACTGGATAAAAGAGTACAAAGCTTCCATCTTTGATCGATCACTCTGTCAAAGTAGTAAAGTACATGGACTCAAAGTCGTTGAGGTTCATAAACCACCAATCATTCTTCAACGCAGTTCGATCTGATGACCTTGACTCGCTCAAGAACATCATCGACTCTGATGGGTCTGATCCATCTTCTTTGGTTTCTCTTCAAAACGACAAGAATGAAACTGCCCTGTACATAGCAGCTGAAAACAATTTCCATGGGGTTTTTCTCTACTTGCTCAACTTTTGTGATTTCGAGATTGTTATGATGAGAGCCAAGTCAGATATGAATGCTTTTCATGTAGCTGCTGCAAAGGGTCATTTGGGTACTACTTCTTTTCCCTTTTTGTTTTTCTTGCTGTAGTTGTTGGATTATGTTCAATTGTGTTGTTTTGTCTTGTCTTTCATTTCTATTTCTGTTCTTATTAGGGAAATTCATTTCAACTACTGAGCTTCTTTTTGTTGTCTTTTCCCTTTATTAATACTGGAATTTTAATTGATGATGATATTGACCTGTATGTTCTAGCTGGATTTGCTAATATGTATTAAGTGGAATGTTACTTGATGATATGGACCTCTGTGTTCAACATAAGCACTCATTCGGAACAAAATGTAAATTGCAGAACCAAAAGTGAGTCCATCTGTTACAGTTCTGGAACTTGTTCGTTGTAATTTAAGTTCCATTTTCTGGGATGTGCAAATAATTGTTCTACCTTGTCATTTGGGAATGAACTTTTGAGAAGTTTCTTCGTTCAATATGATTAGATACCATGGAATACCGGTACAATATCAAAGTTAAGGGAATTCTATACCTTTAGGGAGCCTTTTGAAGTTATATCATGTTCTTGAATGGTGAATATGATCTCTTCGGTATCCGTGTTTGAATGAGTTGCTGAATACTCATCCACAATCTAGTTGGTGTACTATATGTTCATTGGGAAACTCTTTTATCTAGTAAGACCAGCCGGATAATAGATCTTGCCACTTGCTAAAAAATCTGTGTCATTTCTTTCACAGAAATTGTAAAGGAACTTCTCTCAAAGTGGCCTCAGCTATGTAAAGTATGCAACTCCTCAAACACAAGCCCTCTATATTCAGCTGCTGTTCAGGGACATCTTGATGTAGTGAACGCCATACTAGATGCAGATGTGAGTTCCATAAGGATTGTAAGGAAAAACGGGAAGACAGCATTGCACACAACTGCGAGATATGGTCTACTAAATCTAGTGAATGCACTTATCATGAAGGATCCAGGAATAGTATCTATCAAAGATAAGAAGGGCCAAACAGCTCTACACATGGCTGTTAAAGGTCAAGACACTTCAGTGGTAGAAGAATTGATTGAAGCTGATCATTCAATATTGAATGAGCGTGACAAGAAGGGTAATACAGCTGTCCACATTGCAACACGGAAAAGCCGTTCCCAGGTATGTCATTATTTATGTTTCCCACATGACACTTTACTCAACATCTGTTTTTGCTATTTCATCATGTTGTCATGTAACTCTTGGCCGTGAATACAGTTACTTATCACAAGGTTTATGTGTCAACTTGTGCTCTGTGAGATCGAAATCTAGACAGGTTTAATGTTTCATTTTGCAATGGTCTGGTATGAGAGGATCTAGTGTTGCTCTGTTTTTTAAGTTAGCTAAAGTTGTTGCAAGGTGGAGAATCAGAGTTCCAATATTCATGTATGATATACCTAACTCAAGATAAGGTTCATGTTACTCGCATAGAATATGTTTTCTATACTAGTCCTTTTTGTGTGTGTATTTAATCACCATTCACCAACCTGAGAAGATACTTCTGGTTGTTTCATTGGGACTATATGCCTATTATCGGTGATTAAAGGTATGCATACTTGGACTATGCCACATTTGACTTTTGAGTAATACTTGAGGTTGACTTTGACCACAAATCACTCTTACGTCATACGAGGAAAATATTTAACAAAACTTCATGAACCTTCTTGATGTAATTTTATTAAATATTTTTCTGATGTAATTTAGGATTATTTTGTGGTCAAAGCTGACCTCGAAAATTTCTAAAAACGTCATATGCAACATTTGGTCCGGGATGGAGGGATTACTTAGTAGGATTGAGTTGATAAAACAAATCATGTACTGCATCACTTAACCCTGCGAGAAGACGAGAATGCCACAAAATTACTACTATTAGATCTGGTCAGCCATGAGGAATGATTTAAAATCTGTTGATATGCACCAATCTTTTAGCTTCGTCATTGTCAATGATAGAGTTTTGGTACTTGTTCAGAATTGGTTCCTTAGTATATACCATAAAAATCCTGTTTTATCCTGGATACAGGGTATATGATTATATCTACCTCTACTAAAGCATGCCATCCATCCTACCAAAAGACCCGCACTTGTTGAAAACATGTTCATAAGCCCCTAAAGGGGGTGTTTACGTAATGCTCTTGAGGCACTATGAGCAAGCAGCAAGCTGTTTACAAACTAGGGGATCTATATGTAGCTGTACAATATACACATGAAGGGTTTCATGTGTATAAGTCCCTATGGTGTCTGGTGTATTATACTAATGCTACATATGATTTTCCTATCCATTTCAGATAATCCTCCTTCTGCTGACCTATAGGTCCACCGACATAAACGCCATCAACAATAGCCGTGAAACTGCAATGGACATAGCCGAGAAACTTCCATATGGGGAATCTGCTTTGGAAATTAAGGAAGCTCTAATCGAAGCTGGGGCCAAGCTTGCGAGACATATTGGACAAGTCGATGAAGCCATGGAGCTAAAACGAACAGTGAGCGACATCAAGCATGAAGTCCACTCCCAACTCATACAAAACGAGAAGACACAGCGACGAGTATCTGGCATTGCAAAAGAATTGAAAAAGATCCACCGCGAAGCAGTTCAGAACACCATTAACTCAGTAACTGTTGTAGCTGTTCTTGTTGCCTCAATTGCTTTTATTGCTTTATTCAGTTTACCTGGCCAGTATCTGGATGACGGGCCTGAAGTTGGGCAAGCCCGCATCGCTAACAAGGTTGCATTCCGAGCATTTTGTCTTCTGGACTCCACAGCCCTATTCATCTCTCTTTCAGTGGTTGTGGTTCAGATAACGTTGGTTGCTTGGGATACTAGAGCTCAGAAACGCGTCGTCTCAGTTGTCAACAAAATGATGTGGGCTGCTTGTATTAGTACATGCGGAGCTTTTCTATCGATATCATTCGTGATCGTTGGCAAGAAAAACTCATGGATGGCGACTATGATAACCGTGCTGGGAACTCCGATTCTTATTGGCACTCTAATCAGTTTGTGTTACTTTGTCTTCCGAAAACATTTTGGTGGTGGCTCCGATTCTCAGAGACGCATCAGACGGGCAAGTGGAAGCAAATCTTTTTCTTGGTCTTATTCTGGGAATATTTCGGATTTAGATGACTATAATTCTGAAGAGAAAATCTATGCTTTGTGAGATTATCTTAGTACATAAGTATGCTACAATTAGTCTGTTGCAGGATATGTTATTCCAATTATGAAGTTGGAGTTCATAAATCATAGATATCGCTGTCTGTACTTGTAGATAGGATACCCATGTGTTTTGTAAAGTACTGAGGTTTCGTCTGTTACTTTCGTTGCTACACGAGTAAGTAATTTGTATGGGCTGCGTGATAATATAACGTATATTGTGCAGTTTTTTGGCCTGCACGTGCATTTCTGTAAATTTTCAATCGTTTCATTGTCTTAAGACTCTTAGTGATCGTGACAGCCTTTTACAACTCAGAAGCCAAAAGGATAGGAGAAAAAGGTGGAGCTATTCATCATGGCACACCGACTTGGCAATGGTTTGAGTTTAGTATTGGAAGTTGTTGGGTAATTTGTATATAACTGCGGGTATATAGTGTATTTAATTGGGTAACTGGAAGTTTGGAACACCACACAAGTACAAAAACCAAAGTTTATACTGCTAAGCAAAGGCGTGATCTATTTCCTTAAAGACTTTTGCCCACTCTGGTGCTTACGGTTTGCTTAGCAAACAGTCTCCTAAAATAGAACAATAGTGAATTAGTGTTCTCGCACTTGAACGACTAACTCGGACGAATTATTACAATAATGGAAAAACTGAAGAACATCCAATACCCGCCAAGTATCAAAATAGCAATATTTCTTTTATCCTTCGATACAGTTAGAAAATCCATGGAAATTCATATTCAACGTCCTCCAAACTTAGCAAGTTACCAAGGACTTGAAATTCGTCAAGGAGAAACTATCTTTGGGATCTTCCACAATTCTCCTAGAAGAAAATCTGGGATTGGATGTTTAAAAACGAAGTAGGGGCCTTATATATAGATATCCAAAAGAGGTAAGAAAAAGATGCAAATGTTCACAAGAGGTCTTACGGAGCATTTGGTTCGTTAGCCACATATTTAGTGCCGGCTAATTTTTAGCCACTCCGAACCTAGAAAGTTGTAATAAGTTAGCCGGCTAATTTAGTACCGGTTTTTAGTGCTCCGTTTGTTTTTATGTAATTATTTTGGCGGAAACGGTTATGGACACATAAATATCGTCACTTTTGCTTTTTCTTTTTTTTTTTTTTTTTTTTTTTTTTTTGGTGTTAAATTTATCTAGCATTAAAAATTGGAAAATTTACGATTTATGTTTCATAATATAGTTAAATTGCCCGACGGTTTATGAAAGAAGAAACTATTGGATTCAAGTTTTATTGGAGTATTAATATAAATGACTAAATTCCATAACTCTTTAAAAGTTCGAGCTTTTAGATGAGATGAAATTCTATCATGGTATCAAAGACTCTGGCTCACGCACAACCTGAGTTCGAATCTCCACAGAGACAATCTCCGTCTCATATTAAATTTCCACTCAAATGGCCTCTTCAAAGAGGTTGAAATCGGCCATGAGTGCGGAGGAGTATTGTTGGAGTATTAATATAAATGAATACACAATTGAGATTTGGATTTCATCATTGAGGTTAAACAATATTCCATTTCCATCCATCTAAATTAACAAAACTGCAATTAATTAATGTACCTAATATTTGAAATGATAAGCAATGAAACAACATAAAAACGAATGACATTACTCATATCCAAGTTAGTACAACATAAAGAAAAGCAAACACTGTCGTAGGTTTTTTTCTTCACACCACACACACATTAGACTATCCGCATTGGGTGACGGCTCGTTGACGTCACCGGTTTGTGACGATCCGTGAGGAGATTTTGTATTATTGGTGACGTCACGGGCAAATCACGAAATTTCGATTTTTTTTTTTTTTTTTACATATTTGACATATTGTAAGAGTGTTTAGAAGTTGAAATTAATAAAATTGCATTTTTTAAACTGATTTTATAATTTATTGAGCAAGAATATATTACAACAAACCGCTGAGAATTTAAAAACTAAATGGAAATGCAAAAAACACACAACACACAAATGCATTAAACAAACAAACATACACTACACGATTGGTCAAGCTCAAGCTCCACGGTCAACGCATTCTTCAAATATGTTCCATCGAGTCCCTTTGGAGTTCTTCATGCGTGCACCTACTGTGCATTTGCCGTGAAAAGTTCATGTATTCCGGGATAGAGTTTATTGTTAATTGTGCTCGTCGGATACGAACTCCGTCAATCACATGGGGTACATTCTCACGGGTATCTTGTTCGAACTCTTCAATTTCCTTGTCATAATTTAGGTATTTGTGGCGCTCATCCTCAACTATCATGTTGTGGAGTGTGATGCAGCAATCCATAATCTTTTTTAGTGTGTCCCTGTTGTGTGCAATGGCGGGATTTCGTACAATTGCAAATCGTGCTTGCAGTACTCCGAAAGCACATTCCACATCTTTCCGGCAAGACTCCTGACGCTCAGAGAATTTGGCTTCTTTGTGCGTTACCGGATTCGGGATGGCAGGAACAAATGTAGCCCAAGCTGGGTAGATGCCATCGGTTAGGTAGTAAGGCATGTTGTACTGATGGCCATTGACCTCAAAGTTAATCTGAGGTGCCGTGCCGTTCAGGAGATCGTCGAACACCGGTGAACGTTGCACAATCGACAAGTCATTGTATTTTCCGGAAATCCCGAAGAATGAATGCCATATCCAAGTATCTTGGGATGCTACTGCTTCTAAAACAAGGGTAGGCTTTTTGCTTCTGCCTTGAAATTGACCGTGCCACGCCTTAGGACAGTTCTTCCATGTTCAGTGCATACAATCGATACTCCCAAGCATGCCCACAAATCCTCTTGCAGCATTGATTGCCAGAATCCTTCGAGCATCGACCTCATTGGCCCTCCGCATATATGTTGGACCAAACTCAGCCACCACAGCATCACAAAAACACGAAAGCCACTTGAGGGCCGTGCTTTCACCAAGTCGGCAATACTCGTCAGTCGTGAAGCCCATAAGCTAGCATACGAATGGTTGCGGTACATTTTGTAGTGTGGTTAACCCCGTCGACAAGAGCATCGCTTGCACACAAAGTAATCATCTTGGCCTACACCAAAGAATCACTGTTGAACAACGACCTCTCCATTCGAATCTCCGTCGAAATTTATCTGCATATGGTGGGTTAACCCAAGTAGTCTTCCTCCAATTGTTTGCCACGCTCTTCTCGACTTGTCAATGTAAGCACTTCTTCTTAGGTAAATCGTGGCTCGTTGTTCTTTGTTGTTGGAATTGTTGGATCATATTTGGTACATTTTGCATTATCATGGTTTGGATTTATGCGAAAGGATTGGATGAAGAAGAACCAAGCAAGCTTTCA
Organism: Plantago major; assembly: GCA_026545765.1. Classification (NCBI taxonomy): domain Eukaryota; kingdom Viridiplantae; phylum Streptophyta; class Magnoliopsida; order Lamiales; family Plantaginaceae; genus Plantago; species Plantago major. The sequence continues at coordinate 33,503,879 of CM048839.1, forward strand.
TCATCAGATGATGAATTGGACATGATTATCTTGGAAAATTGAAGTAGATAGAGTGTTTTCTGTTTAGTTAAGATAATGGAAGAAGGGATGAATGCAAGTAGTTTGTTGTGTCTGAAAATGTGTTCTATGGTTGCATTATATAGACAGGTTGTCTGAGATGTGTGACTCATTTCTTAGTCATAGCTGAGTCACAATGCATTGGATTTCTCATTAATTGAAGATAAGATGTCTGAGATGTGTGACTCATTTCTTAGTCATAACTGAGTCATAATGCATTGGATGCCTCATTAATTGAAGATAAGATGTCTGAGAAATTGAAGACAAGATGTCTGACAAAGCAAAGATAAGATGCCTCATTTTCACATCAAAAGCACACTGATTTTATTACAACGGACACTTGGAAGAGTAAAACACAAACAAGCCACACTTTGGGAAGTAAAAAACAAACAAGCAAACTAAAACAAACCAAGAAAGCTAAAAAAAAGCAAACCAAAACAAGCAAACTAAAACAAGCTCTCAAGTTCACCATTACTCGAAACAATTCCTTCTGCAGTGCATCACAAACTCCCTTATGTGCTGCGGTCAAGTTAGCATAGTTCCCCATAAGTGTCATCCACATGTCCATCTTCTTCTCCTTCATCCTACGTTCTTCCTTTTGCCGGGCAAACTCCAGCTTCTGTCTTTCCAACTCAAGGTATTGGGGATAACTTTCATTAAAGTTAACCCATCCCTCGCTCATTGCATCCATTGAGGAGTTGCCGGAACTACACCTCTAGCCATCTTCTTTGCCTTGTCACGACCCATAGGACGTTTGCTAGGTGTGACACTGACACTATCCTCACTGGGGCGCTTGCTCCCACTACTAGCACCTGCTGATTCCATTGGTTGGTCATCATCAACTAGAACCTCAACCCTCGGAGTTGTTGCGGCCTTCTTGTATGTTTCCTCCAAGTTCATCCTCATTTCCCACTCTGGGTACTGTTTCATGGCATCCCACTGCTTGAATAGGTTGAATCCGGCTTTACAGCCGGACTTCTCTTTGTAGAATTCCTGGGCTGTTTCAGTTACACTGGCTTCATTGTAGCCACTCCGATCGCCGACAACCCTAGAAGCACGATCCACACAAATCACCCACCAATTAATGTCATCTCTCATCCGCTTAAATCTGAGACGAAGTGAATCATGACTCCGCTTTTTTTCCAAACCGGACATCCTCCCATCTCTCCGCACGTCCTCGAACTTCTCCTCGACTTTCTTGAACAAACTTGCATACCTCTGATTCGTGCCAATGATCGGATTTGCGCTAACGGCCATGTAACAAGAGATGAGAACCAAGTCCTCATTCGTGTTGTAGGGTGAGCCACGTCCTTCGCCTTTATTGGTCGTCCCTCCTTCCGTGTCTTTAGCTTTCCCTTTTCCACGCCTCTGAATCGGTTGAATTTCAGGCTGCGTTTCAGGAACAACTTCCGGTGCTTGCGAAAACATTGGTGTTTGTGAGATTGGAGAATGGTAATTTTGAGTGTAGGGGTCTTCGTACGAGCTTTCGAACAAAGGGCGAACAAAGCTCGGTTGGGGTTGTGGAGAGGTGTTTTTGTTAAGCTTTTTCATGCACGCTTCGTAGGCTTCGGGTGTGTTTAATTTCTTGCATCCACATCAGAATTTTCGGAGTAAACAAGTTTCCGTCCATGCCGCCGGAAAATTGAAGTGGAGATGGTTGGTGTTTTGGAGTGAAGAGAGTGTTTTAAGTTTATTTAAGAGAGAAAGAGGAGTTGGAGATGGGATGATCCAAATATAGTCAAGACTGATCTCATTTTATAGATCTCGAAAAAATAAAGCCGTTGGTGATTTTTATTTATTTTTTGCATTTTTATTTTGAAAGTTATAACCGTTTGAAATTTAAACGAAAATTTAAAAAAAAAAAAATGAAGAGGACACATGGCAGCAGCCAGCCTATTGGCTGCTGCCATTTGAAACTCTCCCGTCACATAGTGACGGGAGAGCGCCGACGCTTGAGCGGCCTGTAACGACGAGTACCAATGCAGCTCGTCTTAGGGTATAACACCGACAAACCCTACATAATATTAAACTTTGGAATAAAAATACACACTTAGCCTCGTTTATGACCAAACACACCTACAATGGATGACTGTTTGATGACCCTTGGATCGTACCGAGAGTTTTGGCCCGCTACAATGGATGATTGTTCAAACAAATTTTGCTTTTCAGTAAATCAAATTGGTGGGGCAGGTGATATAAGAGTAAGTTTTTCAGAATCTTACATGAAAACTAAGAACAATCATCTTAATAAACTAAAGAATTCAACTCTCGGAATCCAAGCAAGCGAAACAGCTCAATGGTCTTCCAATTTCCACAAGAATTGACATTCTGCAAGGTATAATACGAAAGGCTTTTAGGACCATATCAGCAGCAAAGCATGAAAAAATCACAATGTAGACTATGGATCGCAAGACAAGTGCAATTAAGGAGCAAAATCACAAACAATCTGGTTCATATTTCATATTCTAGCTCTGTTGGCCAACTGTAATATATATAATACCTCAACTGTTAACATAAACATAAGCCAGAACAAATCCCTGTAATCAGGTGCAGGTGCTTTAGTCCTGATCAACATAGGTTCCATCCCATGGTTTAGGGGTCTTGAAGCAGAATTGTGATATGCTCAAACCATATTCTGGATGCTCATCTAGATACCTGAAACAATGATAGATTCGTAATACTCGTAAATATTTCGCAATGTTTATACCAATGTGCAAGTTCTTTCTTTTATTACTTAGGAGCCTCATTCAAGAATGGTTTTTGATCCAATCCGCAGGGATATTCCCGAAGATTTTGAAATTCGTTCAAGAGAAGCCAACAAATGGATAAGACTTGTTCTTAGTGTATAGGAGTTTTTGAAAATAGAATAGAGAAAATAAAGGAGCAATACCCCTCAAGATGTAACAACATACAATACCTTTGAGTTTCCGCCAAAGAACGTAATCTCTTAGCGGTTGGAGAAATATAGTAACTGTTGACAAAAACATACCAAAAATAAATTAAAGCTCATTTTTATGATTTTAAATAAATAAATAAATAATTAAATATGAAAATAAAATCAGTAAATACATACACATCAGCAAATTTTGAGGTTCTGATATTCCTGATTTTTACGATTCGCTTCCACCCAGGAGGAGTTTTTGCAGTACTTGGCATGTCAATGGCCCAAATATTGCCGCTATCCAGCGTGATGTCAGCCACATTATCGCAAGACATATCAGCCTGCCACTCTCGAGCTTTTTCACAAGAAAATGATTGTTCATTCACCGCCTCTCGAATTTCCTCATACTTCTCTGCAGTCGGGATAAGCCTCAATTTCAAACATTTTGTGCATTGCGCTGAGTAAAGTTGGGAAGGCGTTGTAGGTGCTGCTTCCATTTCTTTCTGCAACTCCCAAATCCATGGGGAATGCAAAAGTTAATTAAGCTACTTAATTAAATCGTGGATAATTACTCATTCAATGAGCCAACAATAATGAAGATTGATAATGAGCAAAATATGCACAAAGAACATATATATGCGCAAAGAAAAAGAATTGCTTTCACAAATCATACAAGTATAAAGTATTGTAATACATTTTGAAAATATCTGCAAGAGTATTGCACTAAAAAACCACACATATATTTGCTCGATGAACGCCCAAAATTCTCTCCTGAATTCACTGCTGAAGTATAATTTGAGAGTCCATTCTACAAAACATGCATTAATTGTCTATTTCATATGCTTTGCCATTCATTTCTAATTATAGTATGTTACAAAAATTAGTTAGTTGGAAGGAAAATGTCTGTATGTTTGTTGTTCATTTTATAGGACTACAGTATATAATTATATATGATCAACTCTTAGTTTGTTTGGACTTCTGAGATTTATAGATTTGGTTCAACCACAAGCTCAATTTGGAGCTGTTAAAAACGAAAAGAGAATTTTCGCAATTAAGATCAACATATACTCTCTCTGTCCCAAAGGACTTAATGTTTTAATTTTTTCCGGTCAACTATCTTCAAATTTAACAACGAAATGGTAAAACGTTTAATTGAACATTTTATCATTAAATTTTAAGATCAATTATAAGTGGTTAACGAGATGAAGTTGGTTGACCGGAAAAAGTCAAAATATAACATCATCTTTGAAATGCAGGTACTGAAGTATAAGATAGTCAAGACTCATGACAACTCAAGGCATGCCCTATGTTATGTGATGTGCAATTATTTGTTATGTGACACTCAGTTATATTTGGCGAGATATAGCATTTTAGACTGATAAGTTACTTGCAGATAGGTTATTTTCGCCCCAAAACATTATATGGCAGCAAATGTTGCTCTCTAATGTTGGTGTGCAAAATTCAAGTCTCATAAGCTCTTTTGTTTGATATTATTTGGAAGTTTCCGGCTGCGACTCTAGAAAGTCGATGCTGGAAAGGGAGAGAGATAGATGTTTGGAACCTAGGTACCAATGGAGTGTTTGGTATAGAACTAAAATCTTAATTTGAGTAACAATTTAGGTATTTTTAACTCGGTTTTCTGAATTAAAGTTGTTAACCAAACATAAGTATTTAAGTGTTGCAACTTAAATTTTTAGGCTTGGCCTGGATCACGTGTTACACAAAAAAGGGCCATGATCCAAATTTCAACCCACATAATGTACAGGAGCACAATTAAACTGTTTAGAAATGAATAATGATGTTCAACCCAATATAAATAAGATGGTATTTTCTATCGTCATTAACTTCTACCCTACTTGACAAGAGACAATAAATCACAAATTAACACATTTATTTCAATTAAATGTAAAAATACTGAAATTAAAATATAGATAATTCTTTAAAAAATGCTTTTTTATTTTTTTTAATTTTAGAGGGTAAATTTAGGTATTTTGATTATTATTTGTATTTTTTTTTAATTTAAATATTCATAAGGCGATCACTAGGCGGTAGGGCGATGGCCTTGCTCCTTTGGCAATATGATATGGGCCATTAGATTAAAGATCCAATGGTATATAATCACTTGTTTGTTGTCAGGCAACCCTTCTTAACCGTAGAAGAGACCCAATAAGATTGAATACGTGCAGGGAGATGAGAAGTAAGGTTGGATAAGGTGGACTAATAGTTAAAAACTATTTTGCATAGCTAAGGCCAAACAATGGAATCTAAGACAAAATTGCACAATCCCCAGGCATGAGGATGTCAGTCCACTTCTTGTAAAGTTCAAAGACTCACTCAAATAGAAATATCTTACAGGGAATATAATTTCAAATAAAATACCGAGTATTTTACCTTACAAAGACCACGAAACTATCTAGATTACCAAGTGCAAGTTGAGCAACTTATTGAAGCAAACTATTAAGAGAATGAACAGCTTAAAAAAAAAAAAAAAATAAACTAAGTTCTTAAAAGTTCAATTTTCAGAATCAGTCAAAGTAACTTTCAAGAAGAAATATTTTTAGCACTTGTGAGAAACCTTAAATACATTCTTCCTAGTCTTAATTAAGCAAAAACCTTGACCATAAAACAAAAATCAAAGGCATGCAAGTAGTCACTTTTGGATAAAGAAGCGTTCCTTAAATGAAGTTTCAAGGTCTTGTTGGAAGTATTTAGCCAAAAAGATAAGGAGTTGAGTTAATCAATTAATCTAAAATCATGTTTGATAGAATTGAAATGGAGAATATATGCGAATGTGATTCAGAAACAACTAAACGACGTCATTGAATATGCAATTCTAGAAAGTTTAAAGGATAACCATCAATTCGATAAATAATACATAGAACTATACTGATAATCAATTATATAAATAAATGATAGGAATACCCAAAACATATATATGAAACAAACACAAAATCTTATAGATCATCAAATCAATTAATAAGAATTACCTCGTCTGGTGAGCGGAGAGGAAATCAACGACGAATGACGGTTGTGTTAAAGTGATGAGATGTGGTGAAGACAGATGCGAGCGGGAGAGGGAGAGAGAAATGATGCGACTCCTTGTTAATGGATTGATTTTAGGTTTTTTTTAATATAAAATTGAGTATTTGTTGGTGGAGTTTGATTTGTACATTTAAATCGAAACTGAAAGTTGAGTAGGTCGCCTTCTTGAAAGAGGTGGAACCCGGTTCACTTCTCGTCGCACCGATAGAACCAATTTAGAAGTTTATAAATTGAAGTTGTGATTTGCTTATTTATATAAAAAATTTACACTATTATTGATATTAAAACCTACATTATTTATTAATTATCATTTCTCATAATGTTTCATCATGGATATACTCCCTCCGCCCCGTATTCAATTATCCGTGGTGCGCACACAAGTTTTAAGAGAAAATTATATAAAGTATGAGGGATGATAGTAAAGTAATAAAAAGATTGAATAAAGTATGAGGAAAAGTGAATAAAGTATGATGAGAAGTTGAAATTGCGACGTCCCAAAATAGAACATGGAAAGTTGAATTCGGAGACGGAGTCAATATGATATAACCATTAATACCGGACCTAATTACATCCTACTCCCACGGCCACGAGTTCAAGTGTTCAACAATTAAAGGTCGATCCTATTTGTATTGGCCAACAACAAATGTCGATTTTACCCCTTCTGAAGTATTAAACATACAATATGCAATTTCAAAATTAAGTGATAGGGTATGTTATCTTCATCTGAAAACTCATTAATTTCAGTTTAGTTCAGTTCTGCTTAGTTGTTTTTCACACTACAAATAAATTCAATTCAATTCAATTTTGTTCAGACGAAGAGAACAACGTCTTACTCGTTTTACAACCTATTTGGATTAATTTGTAATTTCACAACCCCATCCCCGTCACAATTGAATATTGCTCTAAACTCCAAATTATGCCACTCCAATATAGTAACAACTCTCTAAATCCCGCCCGCATTAGGACTAAATAAATTCACAAAGTCTTATGAAAGACGATCTCTATATACAGACGACCTATGTTACCAATAAAATCATATATGTTATTAATTAAAACGTTCTTGTTAACGAAACAAGTCTTGTTGTAATATGAAAAAACACCAATATTGAAAACATAGGTGTTTTGATTAATAACATCGATGATTTTCTTAACAATATAGGTCCGTCTTTAAATAAATTATCTAGAGACCGTCTCTCATGAGACTTACTCAAATAAATTACCTAAAACCTCTGTTTTCGACAATCCCACACCTCACCTATTTTAAATGAGAAGGCCTCCTAAGAGACAACCCTTAGATAAAGACATTAAGACATACTTTTTATATATTACATATTAACCCCAATTAAAAACTAGTTGCCAAAAACACCCAAACCCAAGGGCCAGAAGGTGGATCGGACTATAGTAATACGGGCCGGTATAAATACACAAAACCATCAGCTAAACCCTAGCTTTCACGCATCATCAGCCGCTTTCTCGTTCTTCTTTCTCGCTCTTCTTTCTCTCTCTAGTTTCTATCACCGGAAAAACCGTGAAAACCACCAGAATTCAGCCGTGAAATTCATCAATTCATCTCGCCATTGAAGATTGTGGTCTCACCATTCTCGATCTGCTGTTATATCTTTCGAAAATAGTAAAAAACGTGTATACAAAAGGTTCGAACATATCACCGTGATTTTTTTTTGATTTGATTGAAAAAGAATGCTAGATAGTTGATCGATCGTGTTGTTACACTGCCACGTATATGTTTTCATGTTTTCGTTGAGGATTTAGCTAGATAGTTGATTGATCGTATGTTTTCATTGTGATTTTTCAGTTGTTGTTGATCGTAGATGAAGGTTTTAGTATGTTTTTCTTATGATTTTCACTAGTTGTTGATCGTAGATTCCGGATTCAGCTGGAGCAAATTCGACAACTGAGCTTGCTGATGTACTTGTATAACTTCAAAATACAGGTCATGTTCTATAATATCTTTACTATGTTCTACGCAATTTGTCCCATGATTTCATATTGTAGTTGTTCTGTCACCGTTATTGAGTAATTTTCAATATGATCCATGTTCTCTGCATTACACACCATGTAGCCATGAAAAGTAGTTGGCATGTGGCCAGTAGATACTTGCTAAGATGCCTATCCCATGCTCCATGTCATATGATCCATGTAATCTGCATTACACACCATGATGCCACGAAAAGTAGTTGGCATGTGGCCAGTAGATACTTGTTAAGATGCCTATCCATGCTCCCTGTCATATGATCCATGTTCTGTATTACACCATGATGCCACGAAAAGTAGTTGGCATGTGGCCAGTAGATACTTGTGAAGATGCCTATCCCATGCTCCCTGTCATATGATCCATGTGCTCTTCATTACACACCATGATGCCATGAAAAGTAGTTGACATGTGGCCAGTAGATACTTGCTAAGATGCCTATCCCATGCTCCCTGTCATATGATCCATGTAATCTGCATTACACACCATGATGCCATGAAAATTAGTTGACATGTGGCCAGTAGATACTTGCTAAGATGCCTAACCCATGCTCCATGTCATATGATCCATGTTCTCTGCATTACACACCATGATGCCATGAAAAGTAGTTGACATGTGGCTAGTAGATACTTGCTAAGATGCCTAACCCATGCTCCCTGTCATATGATCCATGTTCTCTGCATTACATAACATGATGCCATGAAAAGTAGTTGACATGTGGCGAGTAGATACTTGCTAGGATGCCTATCCCATGATCCATGTTCTCTGCATTGCACACCATGATGCCATGAAAAGTAGTTGACATGTGGCCAGTAGAGACTTGTTATCATGCCTACCCCATGTTCACTGACATATGATCCATGTTCTCTGCATTACACACCTTGATACCCATGAAAAGTAGTTGGCATGTAGCCTTTGGAGACTTGTTAAGATGCCTATCCAATGCTCACTGTCATATAATCCATGTTCTCTGCATTGCACACCATGATACCATGAAAAGTAGTTGGCATGTAGCAGTAGAGAGTTGTTATGTTGCCTAACCCATTATATGTTCTATCAATATTATGTTCTATCATCTCATTGATATGTTCTATGCATAGGAATGCATTGCTTGGAGGCAACTTATGATCAGGAACTACACAAAACTTGTATTAAAGGCAGAAGGGCACATGGATGCTAGAAGGATATTAGAGGACGGGTACCATCAGAACTTACTAGCTATCAAAGCTATCATTGATACAACAACATTTACACAATCCCCCACTCAGAAACCATGCCAAACAACATCAACAAGTTGTGCTTCCACATGAGGAAAAGATCCAGATTATACCAAAACCAAAGGAAGGAAGCCACAAAGAGTCAAGGGCAAACTTGAAAGGAAGAAGCCAATCACGAATGAGTTTGGAAACAAACAGCCAAATAAACACTTGTTATAGTTCATTACTTTGTGTAATAGAATACTTAGTTCACTACTTTGTTAATAGATAATTGTACATCAAACAGAACATGTGACTGTATGTCAGCAATTTTATCATGTGCAAAAACTTAGTTCAGAACTTTGTTCTTGTATATTTCTTGGAACATATGAGTTTTTCCATGTGCACAAACATCACAAAAATTAACAAATGATCTCAACATATTAACCCATGATCTCAGAGTATCATCCCATGGTCTCAACATATTAACCCATGATCTCAACATATTAACCCATGATCTCAGAGTATCATCCCATGCTCTGAACATATGAACCCATGATCTCTACATATTAATCCATGATTTCAACATATTAACCCATGATCTCAGAGTATCATCCCATGGTCTAAATATATTAACCAATGATCTCAACATATTAATCCATGATCTCAACACATTAACCCGTGATCTCAAGATATCAACATATAAACCCATGTACCCAAACATCATACCCATGTTCTCAACTATTAACCCATGATATCAACATATTAACCCATGTACTCAAACATCATACACATGTTCTCAAGTATAATACCCATGATCCAAAAATGTTCTCAATATAACACAATGATCTCAATATATTAACCCATGATCTCAACATATTAACACATGATCTAAATATATTATCCCATGATATCAACCTATATTCAAAGTTGTACATCAAACAGATACAATTAAGTATACAGTTACAATCAAGTATTCAGTTCAATTACAGCTACCACTAAGGAAATTACTACACAAACAATCTTCACAAAATAAAATCTGTTGGTCCAGATAACGGCAAAGTAAAAGACTAGGGTGGGGGGGGGTGAATAGTCTTTTAAAACTTTTGTCGATAAACACGCTTTCGAAACACAGGGTTTCGATACTTAAATCAGAGCGGAAGACTTTAAGATAGGTAAGTGCAGAAACAATAAGTATGTGTGTGTGCTTTGCTGAAATGTAAATACAGAAAGGTAAATGACACAGCAAGTATAGTGGTATCTGGAGGTGGCGTAATCCTCCAACTAATCCACTTCGGTCTTTCTGAGACCTAGAATTCACTAGAACAGATAATTGAGTTCACCTCACAATAATTCTATTCTAAGATTCTTAAACAAATGGTTCCCAACCAAATGTTCCCCCTGAGTTATTCCCCAGCTCCTAGAGCTAAGTACTTCCTCTACTCAGATAACCTTGGAGTTATTCCTTGATTTCCCAAATCAAGTACTTCCTCTACTCCACGCCTTGATGGTGTTGGTTATAAGGTTTGTCAGAGAGGCTTCTCGTATAACTTTTCAGTTATATTTTCAGAGAGCCTAATAGAACAAGACTACTTAATACACTTGGTCAGTGGATGGCAGTCTGCTCTTTACTGACCCAAGTAATTGATGTCCGTTCTGGAGAATGAGCTTCAGAAAGGGTATCTGATAGTTCAACTCTTTCACGAATAACAATCTCTTGTTAAGGTTCAGGACAACTTAGAACTACTAGTGATTCTTGAGAGCAATGAAAGCTTTCAGAAAAGGGTAGTAGAGTGCTTGAGAGAATACTTTGCTTGATGGTAAGTTTGCAAGATAGAGCGTTCTAAGGTGTATTTCTCAGCATCTAAGTGTGTGATATATATAGATGAATTTGAGAGTTGTTGGAATGATATCCGTTAGACACAATTCAAATTCAGTCCATACTTATCTTGAAATGAGTACTCAGAAATCCTTGTCTCATGTCTCAGAGAGGACTGTGCTTCAGCGGCTTTTCTGTCGATGCAATTAATGCACTTGTACTATTTCTTGTCCTGTAGTCTTCAACGGATACATGAGCCTTTCTGATGGCTTGCATGCTCCATACTCATGATGTCATATGTCCAGAATCATATTTCAAAAGTAAGTAAATATACTATAGAAATGATTAATGACATAGTCTTTCTGAGTTAGACTAAATCTTGATATCTCATAAATCTTGTGCAATCTTCAGTCTTCTAATATTCAGAAAAGCTCCATTGCTAGGATTGATCTTCATGGTCTTCTTGAAATAAAAATTACACTCAGCGACCTATAATCCTAATACAAGATTTACTAGACTAATCATACTCAGTGATTTCCTCTTTTACAATGTTCAAGTGAACCAAGAGTACTTAATCACCTTTCTGGCTAAGATAAGATCATGTGATGAGTGATCAAAATACTAACAGATATTCCTAACAAATTTCCCCCTTTGATCACCATCCATGACTATCTTTTAAGTCCTATTACAAATTTGTAACCCTAGAAGAGAAAACAATCCACCACTTAATTATTTCAAATGATATTCAATTTTAGTTGAATTAAGTGCAGAAAGTAAACATCAACCAAATCACAGGAAGTGATCTTTGCTGATAAGTTGTCATCTATTAGAATGTATCTGAGAGTAAGATCTTCAGATAGGTACAGTTTACAGAATAAGATGCAACTTTTACAGATAGAGAATTTCAGAAACAATCAGCAAGATTATAAAAAGTAACAAAGCATACTAAGTAAATTAGAACAAAGGAGAATCCAAGCTCCAAGAGAGTATTCTAATGTTACTAGTCTTCAAGTCTTCAGAAATGCAACTTGGGTTCAGATACCTCAAGTTCTTCAGCATCCTTTCTGGATCAGTTGACATGATCATCCACTTTTCCGCATTCTTGGACATAGTCATAAAGAATCCTTCTGACAGAGAGCTCTGTCTTTCTGGATAAGTCACATATTTCATGGTAACTCTTGCCAAGCTTGTGATTCTTCCGCAGAAAGTGTTTGACCTGTAGTACTTTCCTGGACCGTGAGTGGTCTATATGCAGCTGAGATAGGTTGAAATACTTGTATATTTCTTCCAGATAGTGTAAATCATCTAGGTATTCATCCAAAGTCATATAGAATGACTCATAGGTTGGAACACCTAGTTTGTTCTTTCTGCTGTATCTACCATCCAGTTTTCTTACCTTGTGTACATCATCAGGCTTTGGGTAAGGACAGTCAAAAGAAAGATCCATCTTTCTGGCTTCATTCCTCTTTTCTACTTCAAAGTTTAGCCAGGCATGAAGGTGCTCAGGTTTTAGCAATTCTGGCTTGCCTTCTCTCCATTTCAGGATCTGGTTGAGGATGGGAGTTGGAAACTTATCATTGACAAGTAGATGTTGTAGTTCCAGAATCCAATACCCTCTCTTGTTCAGAATGCACCTATATGAAGACTCTTCATTACTAGTCTTCACATACTCAATGTGGGAATCAGTTGGCCTTTCTTGATGAGTTTCTCATTTACTCGCCAAACGGGAATCCTTCTTGCCTTTTCGTTAGGTGGCCTTACGTCAGAGATCCTCTAACCCTTTCTTCTGCCTTGAAATTTGTCTGGTGGATGTTCCTTGTATTGACTTGGTATTTCGGAAGGAGTTCGCCGCCAAAGGCCTTCTTTGCAGAGGAGGTTGTGAAGTAGCTTGTCTCCTTTTCTTGTAAAGTGGATGTTCATACAGACGATTCATCCTCAGCATCATTGAAGTCCAAAATTGGAGACTTGCAGCTTTCTTGGCCTCTCACTTCTCCTTCTTCCTTTTCTTCTTCTTCAGAAGTCTTCTTCTCTTCTGAGATTCTAAGGGACTTGGCTCCCCTAGTTATCATACTCCTCACCTTCATTTGGTTGATCTGGAGCAACTTCTTCAGTAGGGGCATCTCCAGTGTCCTTGATGACTAGTTGACTTGAGGAGGGAGGATTTGATTGTTTTCTTTTTCTTCTTCTGCCTTTCTGAGGCATCTCTTCCCCCTTAGTCATGAATGACTGACTCATTATAGCATAAGCTTCAGAGAGTTATTCAAAGTTTTTCTGGAGGTTGTTGTGCACCCTGACCAGTTCTTGGATTTCTTTCTTCAAGTCCTTGTTTTGCCTAACCAGTTCTTGCTCTTTTCTGTTGAGCTCTTCAAGAGGCCTTAGAATAGCATCTACTTGTTGAGTAGCATGGATGGCTTCTGTTAGTGCTAGGTTGGCATTGTTGCAGTCATCTTCCCTGATCAAAGCTAGATCTTTCTGATAGAGGGCTATGCTGGTTGCTCTGTTTAGCAATGCGGCAGCCAAATCTTTCATCTCTTCTGGGACTGACTGTAGGACTTTAGTGTCTTGAGCAACAAATCTGTCTCTTAGTTCCAAGAAAACACTTGTTCTAGACCTGTGCTCATCACTTCTTGATGCACCTGGAGCAGAAAATAGTTGAGGAGCCAGAAGGGCTAACTTTGCCTTAGTGATAAGTCTCTCATCTTCTTCTGGGTGATCAAGTTTCGGTTTTCTTCAGCATCACTGTCATAATCCTTTTCTTGGATTGTTTGCAGATTGGCAATCTTCTTCTCTTTTCCATCAAGTGTGCTGGCTTCTGAGAAGATGTAGAAGGTCTTTCTGATGCAGCCTCAGCATCATGCTCTTCATCATCATCATTGTCATCCATGGCATCTATCTCAGCAGCTGTGACAACAATGGCATTCTTCAGATTTCTTTGCTCATCTAGGAGTGCCAATTCCTTGGCATTAGCTTCTTTGAGCTTCTTGAGTTTGGCCTCCTTTTCATCAACAAGAGCTTGACACTCAATGTTGATTCTCTTTTCTTCTTCCAACACCTTTCTGAGTTGTTCAATCCTGAACTCAGCGGCTGAAATTTCTTCTATAGCATCATTGTTCTCAGTGATTCTTCGAGCAACAGAAAGCTTTCAGAAAGGGTAGTAGAGTGCTTGAGAGAATACTTTGGTTGATGGTAAGTTTGCAATATAGAGCGTTCTAAGGTGTATTTCTCAGCATCTAAGTGTGTGATATATATAGATGAATTTGAGAGTTGTTGGAATGATATCCGTTAGACACAATTCAAATTCAGTCCATACTTATCTTGAAATGAGTACTCAGAAATCCTTGTCTCATGTCTCAGAGAGGACTGTGCTTCAGCGGCTTTTCTGTCGATGCAATTAATGCACTTGTACTATTTCTTGTCCTGTAGTCTTCAACGGATACATGAGCCTTTCTGATGGCTTGCATGCTCCATACTCATGATGTCATATGTCCAGAATCATATTTCAAAAGTAAGTAAATATACTTAAGAAATGATTAATGACATAGTCTTTCTGAGTTAGACTAAACCTTGATATCTTCATAAATCTTGTGCAATCTTCAGTCTTCTAATCTTCAGAAAAGTTCCATTGCTAGGATTGATCTTCATGGTCTTCTTGAAATAAAAATTACACTCAGAGACCTATAATCCTAATACAAGATTTACTAGACTAATCATACTCAGTGACTTCCTCTTTTACAATGTTCAAGTGAACCAAGAGTACTTAATCACCTTTCTGGCTAAGATAAGAACATGTGATGAGTGATCAAAATACTAACAGATATTCCTAACAAAATCTAACTTCCCAAATCAGTCTTTCCCTTTTCCCTTGGTACCTTCTACCTGCCCTCCTTCTCATCTCTATCAATTTCACATAATCTCCTTCACCAATAGGATTCATTTCATCAGCCTGTGTCTTCTCTACTGCTTCGGCCTCCGTCTTCTCTGATGCTTCGGCCTCCGTCTTCTTTGATGCTTCGGCCTCCATCTTCTCTGATGCTCCGGCCTCCTTCTTTGCCAATGTCTTTGCCTCCTTCCTCTTTATCTTTTCTTCAATCTTCTTGTCATAAAATCACCCTCAATTTGGTATGGATATCTAGGTTTGTTAACAGAAAAGTTCTCATTCATCAAGCCAAAGCTACTTGCATTCTCATCTTCATCACCTTTAACTGTCATAGAAACCAGTTGTGTTCTACCTCTGTTCCTAGGTTGTTTCATGTTTACATGTCCAGGTTTGAAGATCTTCGACTTATTAGCCCTAACCTTCTTATGCTTCTCTACAACAGCATTCATGTTCTCAGAACAAATGACAAATCATAAAGAACACAAACAAAACTAAAAGCATGAAACAAGAAGCCATGTTTCCAGAATTCATGCATTCACCTAAAACAACAAGACATGTTCCCAGAGAAATTGCCCATGTTCTCGTGCATACAATTTATGTTCTCTCAGCAACACAAACAAAAACTAAAGCATTCATGTAATCAGAAACAAAAATGAAACAAGTCATGTTTCTAGAATTCATGTTCCCGGAGAAATAACACATGTTCTCAGGCATAAAATTCATGTTCTCTCAGAAACATAAACAAAACTAAAAGCATGAAAACAAGAAGCCATGTTTCCAGAATTCATAAAATTCATGTTCTCTAAAGCATAAAGTTCATGTTCTCAGAAAACAACAAGACATGTCCCAGAGAAATTACCCATGTTCTCAGGCATACAATAACATACATGTTCCAACAAAATAACCACAGACAGATATTGTATAAAGCATCAACATATAAACACAGTAACAAGCCATGTTCACACATAAATAACCAATGTTCCCAAATAAATAACCCATGTTCACAAATAAACATAGAATTCATGTTCTCACCAACACAAACTGTTCTTACAACCATAAAAATGTCAAAAACAATCAAAATCGTCGGAATAACTATAAAATAAGGAATACCTTCATCGCCGGACAATAATTTCCGCTTGCGAGCCCGACTAACAACCTTCGAGCCTTCCTTGCCACTCTTATCAACCATTGTAGTACGAAATAACTGTAAACTCAGAGACAGCACAAAATCAAACACAAAACCCAAACAAAAAAACCAAATAGAGCATAAAAACGACGAAGAAAGCACCAAATCGAATCCGAAAACACTTACATTGTAGTATCGAACGAAATTGAGGCCGAAAACAACAAGATCGGAGCAGAAAACGATGAAATCTCGAAGAAATTGCAGAAATCGGAGCAATTACGAAGCAAGAGAAACCAGAAGAAACGAGAAGAAAGGAAGAAAGAAAGAAAAAGAAGAAAACTGACTAAAATTGCTATTTATACCACGAAAACCGCTAAAATTGAGTCTGGGTCGGGTTAATTACCCGGATCCGCAAAAAATTGATCCAAATATATCTACAAAGAGGTAAATTGCAATATAGTCCCGTCTTTAGAGAATTTATCTAAAGACCGTCTCTTAAGAGACTTTGTGATTTTAAATTACTCAAAGTTAAATTAAATTATAAACCAACAAATTACTTATTTTTAAAAGTTTGTAAATTGTAAATGGGTTGTGTAGTTGAGTTTTGAAACATGTTTAGCATAACTTTTTGTGTTTATAGGTTTTGTATGATTAGTTATGTAGGTTGTGAAATTTTGAATTTATGTATGTAAGAAAGATGTGATGATTTTGAAAAAAAAAAAAAAGGTTGTGTAGGGTTTGATAATTTTCATCATTATCCAATAGAAACAGAAAATTATTAATGAGGTAGTACTTTTTTTTTTTTTTTAGAAGAATGAGGTAGTACCTCTTCGTAGTTTGTAATAGTAATTTCCTATTTAGGTAAACATATTACCTTGCTCTTGGAAGTGAACATGCACTAAAGAAAAAGCAAATTCCTTTTTTCTTTAAGCATGTGGCCATTTTTGTCATCGAATTCTACTTGTAATCGACTCGACTTAAGTAGTATCAATTATTAATTTTTCCCATTTTTTTTATTAATATTATTTTCATTTCATCTTGCATACTCGGTTAAACTGATAATAAAATGCGGACAAAAAATAATTTGTTTCCCATAATAGTAAGAAGAGTAAGGACACTCCTTATGAGAGCCTTTATTCCGCTGTGTGCCATGGCGGGCGCACAATGTTGTGGGCTTCCAGTCGTGGGACGGCTGGATTCTCTCTCTCTCAAAAATTAATATTAAATTGAATATATAATAATAAAATGAATTATTCATTTTAAATTTTCACCTAAACCTACGGATGCAACCTAATCTATAAATTATACCAAGGTAGTATTTTTCACTAGGTTTTTGGAAAAAAAAAAGGGTCTGGTTCATTGTTTTAGAATTGAGAAGACTTTTTGTCCTTGCTGAATTGAAAAGATTTTATTATACTAAATATTAGTAGGAAAACTAAATCATATTAGTATAAATATAATATAATAAAGTGAGTGCCACTCTAATGGGAAGAATATGATTTGTTTTAAATTAGAAAATTTTAGGGGTGGGGGTTTGGTATGGGATAGGGGTGGGCGCGGGCAGGTATTGACGGGTATTTACAAAAAATCAAACCAACTCACCTATGGCGGGTGATTATTTGTCTAACCCACGGTGGGTAGAATAATTTTTCAACCCGCGGCGGTTCGGGTGTTAACAATGGCGGGCGGATTGACGGGTAGATTACTACATCAACATATCCATCAAATTAACAAAATATTTTGAAAGCAAGTAAAATAATGAAGTACCATTTTCACTTATGTAATTTCTTAGTTTATACATGAAATAACCCTAGCTTTACTTTTATTAATCTATATATATTTCTATATATTCATTTAAATGACAATTAATTTATTTAATATATATATACATTTTTTGTTATGTAAACAATATGGCGGGTGGGTTGCGGTTTGCACCCACCCACCAGTTGGCGGGTTATAAAAAATTTAACCCGCATAATTTTAAAAAAAAAATCGACAGGTGCGTGTGAGGTGCGGACGGTTTGTGCGGATTGTTTGCACACCCCTAGTATGGGGCACTGGGAAAGTTCCAATCCCATTTAGAACAATTTCCTAATTTTCATATAATTTTGGTACGTGATGAGGATTGACCTTACATCCCAATTAAAATTTGGGATCCAAAGGGATAATAATACAGTAATAAATTATCGATGATGCAACAACTAGCACCATTATTACACCAAACAAGGTAAACCTAATTAGCTCCCACAAATTCACACTTTACAAAAAACAAGCATCCATGTTACAGCTTCAATCTAAATTCATTCCTACTTCTATAGTCCAATTCCCCAACAAGTTTTTTTAATAATTCTCAGGAGATTAATCCTGCTTATAAATATTTACGAATTTCAGAATATATGTTGTAAAAGTTTATGGAAAATATGGAATCCCAAAATCCCGCCCAAGTTCAAATGTCCCAACTTTATTTGGGATGGAATTGGGACGTAAAAAAATGCCCCGATCCCGAAATCCTAAATATCTCGCCCAACGCCAGAATTTCAGAATAATTTGGCATTTTATTAATCTTGAGCTCTATTGAAATCAACCACTCATCTGATAAACAAGCTCATTTAATTATACACAAACATATTCCACATACTAACAATCTCATGGAAATAAAGTGTAACATTTCATTGGGACGGAAAAGACAAATCATGCACAAGTAGATCTTTACCATACGTTCATAACTTCACCGAAGATTAGCTATAATGTATAAAATGAATAATAATGTAAATAATAGATCCTAAAATATCTATATTTCCCATATGGTTTTGGATAAAAATAACAGAACCACATGGATAACATGTCCATTCGCTTCACGAAAAGAATAGCCCGCCTGGGCAACACTGAAGCATGCCAACTGCTCGTCATCCCAACCCATTTACTCCTTTTACCGTATTAAATAACAGAAGCTATTAGGATATACAATTTACAATGATTTTATCAGAGGATCGGTCCTTTCCATGATCACCTCGAATCAATCAACCACGACAGCAAGCAAAACGTTACAGTTGTAGCTGCGCAGGGGCTCTGCGTGTAGATGTCGATCGTGATGCAGACCTATTCGTCTCTGACATTGATGGAGACCGCTTGTGTTCTTCAAGTCTTTGTGCTTCCTGCAAGTACATACATACCAACCCCAGCCAAAACACATACTTGTATTAATACTTGTGAGAAAAAGAATTAAAAGACAAAAAATAATATAAATGGATTAATATTTCAACATGATTAGAATGTGGAATAGGTTTGTGATGTGAGAGAGAATAGTTAATGAACATTTCTGGTACAATTCAGAGTAAGACTTGCAGAACGTCCAATTTAGATAGGATTCCATGGTGCCAGAATAAGGGTATTATGCTACACAATAGGTACCTTTTTTGGACTATTCATATTTTTAGATCTCAAACAAGATTGACATTTACCAGGTAAAAAATGCCATTGGTTTAAACAGCCTGGGTAAATATTTGAATTTCCAGAACAAACCTTTGCAGATGATATCGAACTGGCACGAAATTGGGCATGTGACCTATAATGCAATCGATGTTGCTCCTGAACTTGCTCAAACAGCTGCAACCTCGAAGAGAAGTCTATTCCATTATGAATGCTCCATTGATCTTCACTAAAATCACCGTCCTCTGATATTGGTGATCCCTTCAGGAAATTAACCTCTGCAAACGCATTTCCTGATGACATTCGATTCGATTGTTCACCACCGAAAGTGTAAGAAGGTACAGTTTTTAATCGAGTCCGCAGAACCTTGAATGCCATACTTTGCTGGATAGAGTCAGACAAAAACCAATCAATGAGGCAGTAAATAACATATGGACACTATTAGCTAAGAAAACAATCTTCAATGACGAATCATACTAGTCATCTCAGCTGCAATAATTCCCAAAAATGCATTGTACAACATTAGCCAAATGAACGAGACATCTTGATTACAACTTTTTTTTAGCATTAACAAAATCGTGCAAGCAAGAACAATTTCACATATCAGGGCCGAGAAGGATGGAAGTGAGCAACAAAACAGGGGACTCCTTTACTAAAAGCCGGTGTCCCTCACATATTAATTATCCATGTCACTGAATGCATGTACAAGGAAAATCTTCAAACAGAGAACACATTTTTTCGGCTCATTTGTGGCAAATAGAACACCAGACAAGTACTTAAACAGCTGACAGCTCAGATTTCTAATCGACGGCATCCAACTACTTCCGTTAAATTAGATGACCAAATTCACAATGACATGTCAACCGTAAAGGAGACAAATAGGGAGAGAGTACTAATTAGCAAATCTCCATCAAACAGTAATACCATTCGCAGTCATACAAGCAAGAGGACAAAATGCAAGTGCCAGTTGCTAAAGGTAAAGTGACTAAATGCATGCATATGCATGAACATCTACATGTGATTAGAGTAGACAGGGTCCAAGCAACATCCTCTCAAAAGATTCTCTCGATCACCAAAAACCACATAGAACAAATAGACACCCAAGAGAGAGTAGCACAATTGATCACAAGAAATGAATGTCAAATCTTCAATGTCACTGATAACCATTGCACCGAGCAGCATTCAGCCGTCATCAAAATACTTCATGTCTAAGTTATAAATGATAGAGTTGCAGATGAACCAACTACCTGAGGAAGCAACATCAGAAGACCATACAGCGCTTTCAGCAACCACATATATCTTCCCGGTTCAAGAAGCTACAATATAAAAAAGAATACAAACACCAAAAGCGCCAAATCATAAGATGTTAGTCAACATATATTATAGAACAAATATTTAAAAATGAAACAACAAATATAAAACGCCAGGGATATAGAAAGAACTTAATTGGTTGTGGGATGCAATTATTCATGGCTCCAGCACATGAAACAATATTATTTTCCAAAGTCTCTTACAAGTTACAACAGAATTCGAGAAGTTATATCATGTCCACGCCAAACTGAAATTGCTACAAAAACGTAGGAGAAACTGCAAACTTTGTAGCATTCCAACTACAAGAACATCAGGCTTAACCACTTCTCAAAAAAAAAAAAAAAGAGAAAGTCAGATTACTAATACAAGAGACTGTTTAGTAACAGACAATCACTAGACATCTTTGAAGAAAACACTTGTGCGCCTCAAACCAAGAAATCTACTCCCTCTGTTTTTTTTAATTCACATTAACAATGCCATAAAGTTTAAAATGGAAGAATAAAAAATTATTTGTGGAGTTATTATATTGATAAAGTAATTGGTGGATGATAAAAAAAAGGAGCTAGAATAAATAAACTATGAGAGAGTGTAAACAATTAATAATTGGGGATAGTGGGTTTCCTTAACATGAAAGTGAATGGTTGTGAAAAAATGCGATAGTTAAATGTGAGTTTTTGTAAAAGAACGGAGGGGGTATAACATAAAGTAACTATCCAAAAGCAAATACTCTACAGTACAGTTAACATAGGTGAAGTATCTGATCATATGACAAAGATACTTTGTAAATCTATATTCTTTCTTGAAAACAAAAGATAACGCTTATGCTCATATAATTCTATGAAATACACATGCTTTCACATTAACTCCCAATAAGAAACCTCATGTACGGTTCGAAGCCCACTCTTCGACCTAGTCTAGTGAATGACCTGGATGCTACATATTATTTCCATCCTAATGGCAAGTATATGCAAGGACACATGCCCACATGGAAAAAAAAATAGACAATTCAGCTGTACCACAGCTCTGCAACATAACTTGAAAGTAAATGTAAGCTTTCAACAAGGTCACCACAAGAGATGCAACAGTCAATAAGATTTTCCAGGGTTAACATGTCACATGAGCACATAATGAAAAACATGCAAATCTCAACTATAGAAAATGTTCAAGACCAACGGTTGTTGGCTCAAGTGGTAAGGACTTGAGTTCACTTAAGCAAGGTCTCGGTTCGAGCCTTGTGGTGTGAAAACACCATTGGAAGAGCCCCCCTCAAAAGGGCCAGACAATGCTCGGCTGGATTAGTCGCATAGCGGATACCAAAGGAGAAATAAAATATAAAAAAATGTTCAATAAAGTGGTGCGGATACATCTGAAGTGCACAATCAACCATATATCTAGAATTAATTGATCAAGCATAAGGCCTTCGAACAAACAATTTCAAGTACACCTTAAAATAAGCACACAGATTTTATAAATTCATTATGTTGAATCCTACTTCTATATTGAGAGAGGAGGCCATCACAACACAACAATTTGGTGACAAATGACAATAATCAAAATGCCAGATCTTCAAAACATTAATACCTGTAGTCTAAGGTAAGCAAATGTAGGTGTTTCCAGTAGGTAGATAAATTTATCCAATTGCACTAAAAACTTCACGTTGATATCCTCCTCACCAAAGATTGGATAACAGTGCTTGCATGCTGGTAAGTCTGATAGATTGTGGTGCGAACAAGAGTCAAAACCATAGCAACATCATAACATCATTACGAGGACAAGATCACAAAGCGGTGGTGGTAGGAAGAATATGAAAAAGGAATGGCAAACCACTTGACATAAAGCTCTTACCTGAGCTAAGAAACAAAGGCTTATAATAGCCATGGGTGAATGGCACCACGAGGCATATAACGAGATAAACAAATCTCTCCCAGGATCATTCACCAGTGACTGCTTCAGAATGGCACGAAGGTTACCCAACTCAGAAGATGTGAGCAGAATCAAATTCAAGGCCTGAGATAGAAAATTGAACAAGAAAATATAAGTCAGCAGCAATGCCCTTCGACTACCCTCTAGCATGCACCAGATCGCCCTCTTAAAAAGGTTTCATTATATTTTTAGAATTATAGATTAGATCAGTCAAGAGGATGCAATGCATGCCATAGAAATAATGTAGATAATGGGTACTCCATATTGGGTCAACATAGCACCTGAACCATAACAGATGCAAATTCCAAGTCAGACTCTCCTTGAAGTATGTTGGAAAGTTTCCGATACACTAGTTCTGCATCTAAAAGTACACATAATCTACGGATGATCAGAGCCCCTCTTCTGCAAGAACACAAAATTGATTAAATACAACAAATAATACACAATACAGAGGAAGTCAACTTCACCGTCTTCACAAAGTATTTTCTTTCATTATAGCCTGCTCTAGTCATTTGAAGAAGCTTTAGTTAATGAAACATAGCGAAAGGACTCACTTCTCCAGAAGTGAGTTGTCAACTCGGAAATTTTTGACTAAATAAACAATGAGCTGGTCAAAATGCTTGTCATCTTTTGCTATGCAAGCATGGACGTCAAGTACCAGAAGCACAACCTGGATAAAATTGAGAAGTAGAAACATGTTAAAGAAACAAAAACAACTATTTTAAGAAGTACAAAGCTTTTTTAAGGAGATACAGATCAAATAATTTAGGTGGAGAATGTAATGTATTCAATCCAAATCAATAATTTATTCATAAATATGAGGCCGCCAACGTTCTATAAGAAACGGTATAAAGACCAATACTTCTATAGTAGTACATGTCCAAGTATACCTTAAACTCACACATGAATTAGGAAAATGAAGTGCTTGCCATCTTCTTAAGTTCATCCATCCAATAGTGTAACAGTTTTGGCAGATGTACAAGAAACTGTTGTCAATCCCGGCAAGATCCTGCTATCTTGGTGCATTTTGGCACACGGGAGGATTGACATGCCTATCCCGGGAGTCATAGCATCCCGGGCAAGCCCGGGTACGATCGCGGCAGGGATCCCGGGCGGGATGTTAAAGTTTGGGGTAAATTGGTCAT
This sequence comes from Plantago major, assembly GCA_026545765.1. Classification (NCBI taxonomy): domain Eukaryota; kingdom Viridiplantae; phylum Streptophyta; class Magnoliopsida; order Lamiales; family Plantaginaceae; genus Plantago; species Plantago major. The sequence continues at coordinate 33,527,675 of CM048839.1, forward strand.
TTACCTCCAATTAAAACCTAATGAATAGCAAATTTCGAAAGTTCAAGCCGTTTTTCTTGAATCTGGCTTTCTGTGCATTAATTGAGTTATTCCCAAGTTTTTATGTTTTTGTTATAATGTATGCTCTCTCTCTCTCTCTATATATATATATATAGTATCCCGGTAGCGCGATCCGCTATCCCAGATTCTAGCAGTGATCATTCTTTTTTTTTTCTTTTCTTTTTTCAAATCATAGCTATCACAATCAATTTGGCATCTACAGTAAGGGTTGCATTCACAACCCCAAGGTTCAGTTCACAGCTCCGCGGCAAAACAAATATTTTGTTGTACATCATTCAAACTTTTCCAAAGGTGAAGTTCTTTATTCTCAAAAACCTTGAAAATCAAGAACGTTTTCACGCCCACTCACTAGCCATCTTTGTGATCCCAACATCCCAAGCAGCAACACCAGAATCGAGTTCACACATCTAATTATCACGAGTAGTCTTCTTCATGTTATAGAACCACCGCTCTCAACATGATTGCAGCTCTATTTTTTGTTAATGGCTAGTAGTATCACAAGTACTGTTCATGTACAATTCACTGGTTAATATGAAACACTAGCCAAAATTTACAGGTCAAATATGACCGGCCCACATAAGAAAAAAGAGGAAATGGAAGTTTATAGGTTTTGTGTTTCCAGATCAAAACAAGTCATCTTGATAATAGCCATAATCCATCAAAACCAATTCCAAAAGATAAGGCAAGTGTGAAACACTCAGATAATTAAGGAGGTATAGAAAATTAAGAAATGAAATCAGTTTCTGGACAAGGTAATTTAAAAGAAAACCAATTTGATCAGACATACACTCCATACCTACCTAGTCAAATAGAGTTTATTACCAACAACTGGAAGATTCAGAGAGGGATTGGCCAGAAAAACCATTATGCATGCATGTACTGCAAGTACAATTCAGAACCCAACCAAACAAAAACAGATGGAGACGAACAAAGATTTAAGTACCTCATCAGAAGGATCTGAAAGCCCCTTCAGAAGACTATCAAAAATCTCACTCAGATATGCCAAAACCTGTTCAATTGAATGTTCAAAAAATGGTACTATGTTCAACAAATAGTCAAATATAAAGCATAAAGGGACAGAATCAACCAGAAAAAGAAAAATTAAAAGTGCTAATAATGGCATATAATAATTCTACACAAAGTCTCATGAGAGACGGTCTCTAGATAACTTATCTAGAGACGGCCTATGTTATCAATAAGACCATCCATGTTATTAATCAAAATGTCTATGTTGTTAACGAAATAAGTCTCGTTGTAATATGAAAAAACACCAATGTTGAGAACATAGGTGTTTTGATTAATAATATCGATGATTTTGTAGGAACACGATAAATTAAAATATAACAAGTACACTGACACGGTGGCGCTTCAATTTAATTTGTTGACGTTGACACCAAATAGAAATATCACCAGGCTGTCCCTAGAACAATGTAATTTTATTTTGCAAAACTCATGTGACCATATAGAAATTACTTGAACCAATTGCACAGGAAGATGAAGACCTAGGGCTTGAACCCATGAAAAAAAATCATATGATGTAATGTTGGATGAGAAGCACCATCATATTGGAATAATTCCATAGAGAAAAATATATTGCATCTTTCGTGGCTGTAAAAATTAACTTGATAAACAGAACAAGCAGATCAATGTAGAACAGAGTTCCATCATTGTTAAGTAAAACGACAGAATTCCATAATCTTAATTGCACAACGACCAAGTTGAATCTGTGTTTATGCTATATTCAAAAATGGCAAAAGATGGGATATGATAATCCCAGCGGTATTCACACTTCAAACAGAGGGAGCAGGGAGGGAGCAGAAGTGACTTCACTAGACCAAATTAAGGCATCAAATACATTTTTTTTGCTATTGCTATACATTAATAATGATTAGCCCATCATAAAAAAACTAGAGAACCAACTAAAATGGGATAGAAATAGTTCCACAATAAAATATACTTGCTACAGCCTAAACGCAAGACATTTATTAAACAGGAAACGGCAATTGCCGATGTATAAAAAAAGAGTTTCAGATTGAAAGATCACCCGCCCCTAATGATTAACCAGAAGACACTTACTAAGGGTGAGATCACTTTCATAGTCTACTAAGTTACATGTTGAAAACATATTCACGTTGTAAACCATCCTAGTAGAGCAGCTGCAAGAGGGGGGGGTTGGGGGCTTTATGATAAATTAGTAACAAACAAGTTGTGTGAGATGACCTAAAAGAAAAATCATTGCGAGTATACCTCCTCCCTGTGACGGTCTAAAAGGTTCAATATCCAATGCAATGCTTCAATACGTGTAGCCTCCCATTCACTATTTAGATGCCTAATTGAGAAGTGAAAAAAAATCAAATTAGTCCAATACTCTGCATATTGACTCATAGGAAATGGGTAGAATTAGTCGGGGGGGAATCAAATCCTATATCCTACAAAAGCTTCTCGGATCACATGAATCAGCATAACTTTAGCTAGTCCAAAATGATAAAATAGAGGATACCTCCTTGCTACCGATAGTATGGCTCCCACATCAAAACCTTCAGCTGGATCAGCTCGGATTCCACGGAGCTCTTCATTTGTTTCACGAGCAACCTGTATTAAGTAAGCAATTAGATAAAGCTGAACCGAAAAGAGAAGTCATGCAACCAAAAGTCCCAAGGAATATTGGCTTTCAGCAACTGGTTGGCATAGCTTTCCGAGCAAGAACAATGTGTCTCCTTGAGAAACGAGTACAAGAACCTACATTTAGCAGAAAATAAACGCTTACATTTCTTATTTTCTCTTCCTTGTCAGATATGCAAGGCAGAATTGCTCCAAGAATATCCGCATAATAAGGACGAGTTGGTCACCACCAAGTTTCACAAACTCGTTAATCTGCAAGACATAGTAGTATCTGAGACTCATTCGAAGTGGGTTTCTTTTTATTAAGAGGCAGAATTGCTCCAAGAATACCCACATGACAAGGAACAGGTAGTTCACCAAAAAAAATTGCAAACCCCTTTCAACGAAAGAGGTATGAGCAGATGTACTAACCCAGGTAATAGCAGTCAATCGAGTGAATTCATCAGAACCAGCCCTCTGAACCAGTATCTCAGCCATGCGACCATAATCTACAGACTTCAAAAGTAGGCACCAGTTAAGTCAAAAACCAAAACATGTAATTGTTAATCCTTAAAAGTGCATGAAACGCTTTACATAATGCAAATGTGAACAGAATAATCATAAAACTGTTCCCAGGTTAACAAATACTCGATCCTAGGAAAGCAATCAGTTTCTTGCTGCCAGCAATTATATCTCGCCCCAATTCTTATTTTTATTTCTTAAGGCTTATTTGCAGGTGTATTAGTTAAGAAGGGTTCATCAACTTATAATTTCAACATCCTATGCCTCCACTATAAATTGGAGTGGGGTGGGTATGCTTTCATCACATTAGCGATGAACTTACAGCTTGCTGAAAGACAAAATCTACCCGAAAGTCTAGCTGCACAGGGGTAAAACAGAGAAATAACTTTTAAAAATCTCTAGTTAAGGAAGGAGAAGAGTTGAAAAACATCAGCCAAAATCATGGTGGAAAAGAGGTGGCATACAAGGGTTTCGTCGGTCAGAGAGGCAGTTTCGGAATGTTGAGTTCCGGGAATCTGCGGGATACGATAGTAAAATATTCAACAATCAAGCAAAGCAAAAGGTAAAGGAGACATACATTAAGTCAATATAGATAAATAATTTAATTGATAAGCAACAAAAGAAGGATCAACTAGAATAGCATACAGTCAAACAAATAGTAATACATTATCAAGTACAAATTTTTAAGCTGATAAGAAATGCTTCTTTGGGAATCTTTTCGAGAACAAGTAAAAGAATCGCTAAGATACAGAGCATATTGTATTTTAACATTGGGCTCAAGTATCGTAACTTTTCTGATACCCTTAATACCCAATATTATGGGCAGTTAACAAAGAGATGATATTCTACTTTTGAATATCTCACATAGGGATATGAAACTTATATTCAATTGAATGACTCTCTTGTACAGAGTTTCTCGTTTGTCAAATTAAACTTTCTTTATAAACGTGCAAATTTACTTCTAGATTGCTCTTTACTTGTGGAGCACAGCATATATTGTTCTGTAAGGACAGTATTTTGTGTGCCTTGATCAGAACCTTGTTCAAGACTGGATTCCCAAACCTATGGATACTTTCTTCAAATGTGTAGACAGAATGTAGTCACACCAAACTTAGATGAGAATCTGGAACAGATCTTTATGCATTTTGTTTTCTTTGATGATGTGATTCACAATAAATATTAAACATAAATAACAGAAAAGGCTTTAGTAGCATCCAAAAAGCCTCTTTCAGAAAACAATATCTTTAGAGTCTTCCTTATAACTTATAAGGCAGTCTAACTCTCCTATAAGAGGCCAGCTCATCCCACATGCCAAATTCCTCTATGGTATACTATACAATAAGTAATTGTTCTATAGTGGTAACCCCAGTGCAAAAACCAAGTCTCCACCTGCGCAAAGTCCACACATACTGAAAAAATGGGTACCAGCAGGATCACTAAAAAGCTACAGGAATAAACCCAATTAATCCCGTACCAAGACAAGTAGTGGATGCATTAAAACAAAGAGCAGAGAGCTGATTATTATTACCCCATGCTTGACACAAACTACACAGCAGCAATCATTTACTTCTAATTAGAATAACACGTAGGCTCAACAACAGCATAAGCCTTACTGGAGAGTTCTTTATTTCTTGAAGAAACTCGGAAAGGGCTGAATCAGCCTGTTGCCTTATCTCATGGCTGGAATCGCTCAGCATGTTAAATAAACCTGCAAAATATTCATCACGAATGCTATCAGCAAAAACACCACTAGACAAATTCAAAGTTGAGACCACTCACCATCAAGAAAATCAGGAAGAAACCCCAGCATATCAATATCTGGAACACTGTCTAGAACAGTGATCCATCCAACCAAAAATTGGCGGACATAAGGATTTAAGACATTCATCCTTTCTCTCAACAAAGGGATAAACTCTTCAATGCTGAACCACAAGACACAGCAGTAGCAAAGTTAAAACAAATTACAGAATCACTGAAGATCAATATGACAACTTATAGTAGTTGATAGTGAGACTAGAACAAAGAGAAGACCATACCTAAATTGGTCGCTTTCTGTGACAATGTCCTGTCAGTAAACCACAAAACGAACAGCCAAATAAAAATTATGTACATATACACATTTAATATGCCAGTAAAAGGAGAAATGTACCTTTACGAGTCTATCCAAAAGATGAGCAGCACTCTGTACATTAGCATCTGAATCTGCTGAGAGCTTACATAATGCGTCAAAAATCTGGTTGAAGAAGACTATAAAATCGCCTCTGACCACCTGCAGATTATTACAGAGAATAAAACCAAAGACATGAATGAAAAGCAACTTATATTACGGTCCTCGCATACCTTTGCAATGTTGTACAGAGCTTCACAGGCATAATGTGAACTCTACTAACTTGATCGGTAAAGGCGTTCAAAACTGGCGGCACAATTTGCTGAACACCGAGAGAAGAGAACTGCATCAGCGGAGAAGGCAATGTTCGAAGGAAACAATCTAGGGAACTACACTGAGTTTTTTTTTTTTTAACTGTATACAGTACTTAAGGAATAAATGCAGAAAAAAGCATGTGCAAATAACCTTAAGAACATGAACCTGGATAATCTTTCGCAGAATAATGCCAATACAACAAGTACAATCACAAATTTCAGAAGGCATTCTTTTTGCTTTAATGTTATAAAGATACCGTCTACTGTCTCCGACATGTTTCATTATTTTTTTATCACATGGGAATAATACGCCATAATCTCAAACATAGTTCGATAATGATAATAATCACATCAACTGTGCCAGAAGTGCTGACAGTTAATAGAACAAAAATCTATAAATCTCATATAAGTTGTATCCCATATACCAAAGCCATATAAGTTATAACCCCAGTTTATCATTCAATTTCCAAAAAGATTAGTACTAGTTGTAGTCAAGAGTGACAGTGAAGCTCTACATGTGTTAGCAATTGTGACAATAATAGTAATTAAACAGTAACACTGATCGCCAGCAAAACTAAGCCCAGCCAGACTAAATCGATCAGCTGTACTATCCTGTTAGCCCACAACACTGGATCAAACAATACTGATGCCACCAATTTATCATCTATTCTTCTCTTGAAATTAAAATAAAATCAAATAATTCCACAGGCTAGAAGATTGCAATTCACGATTCTCTTACATCAAGATGTTGTGCTGCTTCCGAGGTCAATCCTACCGTTGCAGCCGCCAATCCTATCAGGCCTCCCTATAACCCAGCACAAATTAAAACACAACGATTATGCAACCGCCCTCGAATAGAATAAACTAGTAGCTAGAAACAATAAAAGCCTCCTTCAACATCAACCAAAAGTAACAGAAAGGTGCAAACGTACTTTACGGTGATTAGCCTGTGGTGAACCGGCATATTCATTGGTCAACAAATTGATAACAGCAGTGATTTTCTCATGATCTCCAGCTCCAGTTAACTGCTTCACAATCCCTTCCACCTAGATCCACACAATCCTCTAACAGTTGAGCACAACAAGGAAGAGGCAAACACAACTTCCGATGCAGAAACGTAAATAAACAAACCTCGAGAGCAGCATTTTTGCGCTTTTCGTAGAGCTTATCCGATAGATTACGGAGAACCGCTGCTGGGATTACAGTAAGTGCATCTGCCATGGACAAACCCCAAAATAACGATTCTCTCTATCTCTATCCCTCTTCAAATTAGGCACATCACATTTGGTCAGTAACACGAATTTGTGTGTGCATACCTTGAAATACTAGTTAGGGTTCATAAATCTCTTAATTGGGGGAGAAGATCTCGTGATGGAGTTTTTTGAAGAAATTGGGAAAAGATGATAATAATAATAAGCGACTACAGAACTAACTGGACAGACAGACAGGCAGAGGTGATAAAATCGAAATTTCCAATACAGGGTTTATTACTTTTTTTTTTCTATTCACTCTCCTCTTTTTCTTATTAATTGAATTAAAAAATACTAATAATCTACCCTTTTTCTTTTTCCTCCTTTTTTTGGAAGAAAAGTCAATTTGCACCTCAAATTTGGTATTTGGTCAAAAGTGTAAATTGTTCTACAATTTAGTCCTTTGAAATTTCAAAGATTGGCAACTCATCACGTTTAGGGATGTTAGCAAACCAATTTGGATCGACTTTAAACCTTATTGAGTACATATTCGATCACGAATTTGAACTCAAACTTTATCGAGCTTCATAATTAAGAGCTTGGAACATTGAGCTTGGTCATGAACTTTTTGTAGGAGTTAAAATTAATTAATTATTATTTATGAAAAAATATCTTGACATTGTCTTTTAATGTCGTGCAAGGTACATGATAAACTTTTCACATATAGGCAGCTCATCATGTATGGGATGTTGACAAGCCGATTCGAATCGATTTTGAACCTTATCGAGTCCATGCTCGTGTGTCTCTACAGTCTATCGTGAATGTGAACTTAAACTTTATCGAACTTCATAACTAAGAGCTTGGAACACCGGCTTACTGTGAACTTTTCGCATGGGCTAAAATAAATTAATTATTGTCTGTGAACTTTGATGTTGTCTCTAACATGGAACACGACTACGTAAACTTTTCAAATGCTAGCATGTTACTCAATTTTTGACCTAATATATACATACACGAAAAATTATACTCAGTATATAGTTTTGAATATGCTATTAAATGTACATATAAATATAAGATTGAATCATAATTAAGGAGGTATTTAGATAACTTGTTTAGAGGCGAACATATGTGTAAAAAAATCAATGTTATTGATTAAAAAATGTATGAATATTGGTGATTTTTCATACACAAGATACATGCTATGATAGACGTTGTTGTTTATAACATTGATGATTTTATTGATAACATGGGTCGGCTCTAGGTAAGAATTTGTGGGGTATAAATGTCAACATGTATTCATTTACATATATAATCGGTGTTCACGAGTAGAGCTTTTACAATATACTCACCAAAACTCCGTTGAGCTAGCAAGTTAAGTTAATGGAGATGAACCAAGCCTTATCACAAAGTTGCTTGCGAACAACTTGATTCGTTAACATAACCACCCACGTTGGATATATTCCTCAACGTCCACTTAATTTCACTACATTTTCTCCATGAGGTTATGTATATTTTGCTCAAAATACTCCTTAATTTGAAATCATAGCTGATTCATAATCTTACAAGAGATAAACTGCACAACAGACCAACAGAAAAAATCACATAAAAGATCATAGGATATTGGGCATATGGTTAATCCGTATAGTTATACATATAAATTGTAATTGTGTTATAATTAAGTTGGAAAAAAGTGTGCTAGGTATATCAAGATTTACTAAATAAAAAAATTGAAGAGAGACATAACTACTTTATTCATCAACATAAGTACTCGTGTTCATAAGGTTAAGTATAACATGCTCGAAATGCTCCTTAATTTGAAATCCTTCTTGGTTCATAGTTTCATAAAAGATAAACAGCACAAGTGCTAACCGAGATAAAATTTAATTGAACATTTTACACTTGCGATATGTGATTAATTCGTAGTCAAATTTGGAGACAGTTGATTGAAAAATCAAAGTGGAAACCTTTGACCGAAACGGATGAAGTATCATTTATGTACATGATCCAACAAAAACTTTACAAATTGAACGGTATCGATATTTAATAACCCCTATGTACACAGGAACAATGTAAACTACAATTTTTTTTTTTTTTTTATTTAATCTGCCAACTTACCCTCCTATCATGTTACTATCTTGCAATTTCACCCATGAACTTTTCTAAGAGCAATTCTACCTTGAATTTTAGTTGGGTCTTAAGTCGGTACTATTAATTTCATCTTTCTTTCTAGACGGTACTTACACTTTCAGTCTTTCATACACCTTTTGTGGCAAAGGTATCATCAATTGGGGGACCGTCCGTGATGGATTTGGAAGCAGCTGACGAGCGTTCGTCTCCAACTGCTGCTGGTTTTGCATCTTCCTCTTCAACCCCCATTGATTCCTCTAATGTCGGTTTCAAGGTACCGATTCTTCCAACTCCTCTTTCTCTTACTTTTATTCATTCCTTCACGTATCTCTCGAACTAAGCTGATTGATTACCTTATTAGTTTCCTTCGGTTTAATTCAGCTGCTACAGAAACATGGTTGGAAAGAAGGCACCGGCCTTGGCATATCCGAACAGGTAGGTTAGGTATAACATCTCCATCCTTTCCATTTTTCTTTTAGCTGTCTAGTTATTTGAAAGTTGTGAATAAATTTTGTTACGCTGTCAAACTGTTATACATGTATGAACTGTGGGAGTGCCACTATCAATTGGGAACAATTGGGTGGGTCATGGGTGGTACAGATAAGGTCTGTTCTAGTGTTAATGGCTACTTAATGTTTGCGTGCAAATTGGGGGAATGCATACAAGAATTAATGTATGACATTTTATACAACCGGCTGCTTCTGTTGGATCTCGTATATTGTTGTGCTTCACTAGAGTACATCAATATGTATGTGCTGTGCATGTTATTCATTTGTATTATGTGAAGTTTAATATGGATGTACTTTCGTTGACCTTAATTCGTAATTTTCTCCAGTTTTAGTGACATTTTTCAAGATATAGTACCTCCTTGTTGATTTCTATATAGTTCAAGCGTACTTGTTTCCTCCGTTCTCGAAGAAAAACGAAATTTCTATAATTGAAAGTGGGCATAAAGGTATCATATGGATAATAGTCTTAACTGGCTTCCTCCCAAGGGGTGGAGGTCGGTTGCTCCCTATCCTTCATCTGACTTTTATTTATGAGGACAAATTCCTTTTTTCAGTTATCGGCAATCTAGTTATTTCCCTGTGTCCTAATTTGAAAAGGTGTATGTCTTCTTTAGCATGATATGATATGCAAATTGCACAAGGCAAAGGGTGCATCATTCATGAATATAAGATGCGTGGCTCAGGGACATGGGACTTGCCTCTATGTTACAGTGTGGTTGTTCATCTGTGTTCTCATGTCCGTTAACAATCATGGACATACTTATCAACAGAATTCTGTCTGGTCAAGGTTTATTTTAGCACAGTTGTATCATCCTGTTGCATAAAAAATGCTGATGTCTAATTTGATCTCTTGCAAATGAATATTTGGTATCTGAATTTCATTGACCAAGTGCTTGGTACTCATGGGAACTTACATCCAAACAGGGAAGGCTGGAGCCTGTACAGGCTTTTATTAAGACAAATAAGCGGGGACTTGGAGCAGAGAAACCAAAGAGGTCAACTAATCACACAAAGGATCATGATGTGGAGGATACGAAGGTAATTGTTTCATTATTTATATTTTTTTGTTTCCTCAGGGGAGATCTGCTGTAGAGTTTTCAGTCTGGTTTTGTGTGGTTCCTTCACAGCCTGTGCAAATCATGTGTAAGCATGTGATCCCTAGGTATGGTGTTTTGCAAGAAAAGTTTCCTCTAGACTATTAATGATGCAGCGAAGAATTCAATACCTTACTGAAAAAAATAAAAGAAAGAAATGGTATATGATGTATTCTGAGCAAGCACGACGATTATACTAAAGAGACATGCGAGGTTTTCACTATTCAGAAAACTTTAATGACCAAGGAAAATTAGTGAGTGACTGTGACTCAAAGAAAATTCATAAAGAAGAATTTAATGAAAGGTAACGTTCTTGTGGAATGTATTATGTATTTGATGATCATTACATATATACCTGGCTCTGGTTATAATAGAACAGGGAGAGAAATGTAAGAATAAAGAACCTAATTGAAGCAGCAGAGAGTATGCAGTATCAACTGTTTCAGCAGATTTGTTATCTTTGCTCAAGATTGCACATTAATGTTGGTGAAGCAATCCTTGAAAACAAGACCAACAAAACTGAGATGGTCCAATCACCAAGGACATATTTATTATTTATTTATCTGTTTTGCTGAGTTGAGACTATGAAAAACATCGGTAACTCCCATCAGAAGCTCTGAAGATGATTAATTATCAGTCTGATAAAACTCAAAGTCAACAAAGTACAGACTACTAGCTTACTTGTATCTGTGTGAGACTTGGGGTAATGTATAAAAAGGTGATAAGGTAAGCTGATAGAGAACCGATGCTCCTCCCATTGAAGTAAAAAGGTATCCTGCCATTAATAACTAGAGTTTGCCGTCATCCCATGACAGGCTGCTATGTTCCACACCCAGTGATGGAAAAAGCAGCAGGTTGACTTCTTATCTCTGAAGCATGGATACTTTTTGAAGGGCTTTGGAATCGAATATCCATATCATATTGGATAATTGGATTATCCTTATACTGCTGGAGTATGTATGTCTGTCTATCCATTTTGATAACTCTTGGATCTCAGATATGGGACAGTAAGGAGTGGTAGAGTTTGCTTATTTGGGTTGGACTTTTAAGTTGTTCAATTTTTTGTCAGGCTATCCAACTTGTAGTTGGACCATTCTTTTCTTCAGTTCATTTCCTTTTCTGTTTTCTTTTTTTCCTTCCATTGCTCTAACAGTACGAAAACCTCACGAGTGGACTGTTTCTTTTAAACTGAGCATATCTAAGTAACTGTTTTTTAATTTTGATATATTAAAAATTTAAATACAAGAATATAGATGTATCTTTGACATATGTTGCTTGATTTTATGAGACTGGTCATATTCCGTTCTTGATTTACCATTTTACATATCTGTACCTGTGTTTCTAAGCTTACCAATGTTTCATTGAACATTCTGAATTTAGGATATGAATACTGTAAGACATTGATTCTGCCAAACAAGATGCTGTTCAGCTTGTGTTTGTATTGATTATTAGAAAAAGCACAGTAAAATTGTGTTTCCTCCACAGCTGTCATTTGCCAATAGCAAGTTCTAGTTGTGACTAGCATAGCATCGTGGTGCATTATTGCTATGATATTGAGGCTTAAAACTGTTCTATACTCTCAGATTTTGGAGTAATGCCCTTTGCTGTGATTTGATGTTCCTACCGTTGCCATTAAGCACACATGTGTTGGGCTCAACAGTTTATTTCTAGGTAATGCATGTGCATGCACTTAAGTACTAGTAACATTCTAATGATTTAAGCAACTATTTCAGGTGCCGAAGCAGAAAAGAGCCGGAGGCATTTCAAAGAAGAAGAAAAAAATGCAGAGGTTAGAAGAGCAGATGCAAGAAAAGGAATTTGATCGGGCCTTTTCCAGAGAGTTCTGGCCAGATAACGTTTAATTTCTTTGCCCAACCCAAAAATACACTATAACAGAAAAAAAGGGTACCATTTATAGGCATGCATTTTGACCCATCTAACGTGTTAGGCCGCTTATGGAAGTGGCTGTCCTTTTTTTAGATCTCCTTTGTTGGTAGCATCTTTAACATGTACATACAAGATTTTCATTGAAAAAGAGATGGGCATGAGTACGTGTGTGTGTGTGTATGTAGCAATGTCCATGTGGCTTGAAGTGTCCTCGCATTCTTGCTTCAATATAGTAAGTACTGAATATGCATCTTGGGATCTTTGTTATTCCCTAGTACTAGCTTGGCGATCTTTGTTTTTACCTAGTACAATACCACATATCACTACATATAACAAGTAATTGTGCAGAATCTGGCTGTGCAAGGTGCAAACAATCATGACAATCTAAAATGTGTACTAATTGCCTAAGCGAAAAACATGTATTCTCATGTGAGGGTGGGCACTGGGCATTGGATTGAGTTACCCGGCTATGTTTTAAAAGCCGAACGGAGGTTGAGCCGTCCCTCTAAAAAGGTTCAACAGTTTGGACCGGTTCAGGATGGAGCGATATGACGTCATATATATATATATATATATATATATATATATATATATATATATAAAGATTCAAATCATCATAAAAATGACATCAATCAAAACCATTAAGTCGTCCACATTACAATCATAAAATGCTAAAATCCCAAAGATCAAACTACAATAATACGAGAGTTCAAAGCATAATTAGAATGTCTTAAGGTTGCAAAAGAAATAAAAGTGAACAACTAATGTCAATGGCGCCATCATTTGGTGCATCATCCTCAATCAACAAGTTCTCAATGCCATCGAGCCTATGTTTCAAAGTTGTCCGTCAACATCATCGTTACCGTTTATTTTAACATTTTACGTTTCTAAATACAAAATATAGATTATATAATTATCACAAAATGAATAACTAATAAATAGGGCAGCATTATAAGGCGTAGGTGGACCCACAAAACTCAAAATATACATAAACAAATTAATCACAATTTTCAAAGTTGTGGATTGTGAAGCATCACCATCACTACTTGGAATAGAATGTTACCATAAGTTCACTTTCTTGACCTTCAATGTCATCATCAATAACCAAAGAATCCACCTTATCGATGCACTTCTATAATCAAGTGGATCAAACACAGTCCATTTATTTTACAAGCAACTACAATGACAAAGGGAAAAGTAATTTTGAGTTAGGAATCATAATGACTAATCGAAGATTAATAAAACAAAATGATCACATATACAAAGATAGACATACGCGATATCTTGCAAGCGCAAATTGTAATGGACATAAACAAGATCATTCAACCTTCATGCTCCAATCTATTCCTCTTCTTAGTATGAATGCTACAAATACACTCCGATTCACGCTCACATGCGTAAGAAGTACTGATGTTTGACTCAAAATTCTCAAGTAAGAAGCTCTTAGCGCCAATCTCACGGTGCGGAGGTGCCCCATACTCTCCACCATTCATCTTAAAAAAGCGTGTTTGAAAATAAGTAACAAACACATATACATTAACAACAAGTTACAATATGCTGATAAGGTATCGATAATTATAAGTTGACATAATATACAAAATGTAAAGCAACATACCCGAGAAGCTGGTTTTCTTTAAGCTCCTAGCTAATGCATTTGAAAAATGAACAATATACGTACCCTCACGAAATGTGGCAATCTCGCCGATTACTTTAGGATCTTTATAATAGTCTTGAAGGATCAAAAAGCAAACCGAAAGCTTGAGAAGTAGGTATTGAATGATTGGGATCATATCTTAAATGCGATTCCGACAATAAGCGACTCCATGAAGAGGCAAGATTTAACATTCTTTCAAACTTTTCATCAATAACATTCACAAATGGGCTATACTTAACTTCATCACCTTTGAACAAAATTTTTTATTCCTCAATGAAAAACCTCTCCCGACCCCTCATAAACACTGCTGTAAAGAAGTGCTTCTCATCAAGTGTCCACAAATCATGAAGTCGCATAAGAGGTCTCCAAAATCTTCACACAACATTGTAATTACTCCAAAAACTCATTGACTCCGAAGACCACTTCTCTAACTGCCTTACACTTTGTCATTGTTACAATTTTCACGAAACTTCGTGAACCTGAAAGCTTGAGGCCTCCAAATCGCTCTATGCTCATAAAGACTCTTCAAGGAAAGCGATATGAAATTTGTACCAAACCTAGTAAATGCTGTGAAAGGCCTAACTATTTCAAATTCATCCGTGTCTAGCTCTCAACCAACCAGAGACACCATTTGTTGTTGTAAAGAAGCTAGATATTTTAGGAAACCAAATGTGACACATGATAAACCGATGTGAACTTTGCCAATATCTTCCAAAATCAAATTCGAGATAATGAGCGTAACATGGTGACCCAATAAATTTTTGGATATCTCTCCATTCTGACAACTTTCCAACACCACTTATAGTTAGGCCGCATTATCGAGTTACTAGATGAACAACATTATCAAAGTCCCTACAATCTCCACTATACTTGCAAGCAGAGATCACGCAAAAGTGTGGAACTTGACTGACACGTGATGCATCAAAAGGGCTTAATAAATGACACACCATATTGCATGACTATAAACTAAAAAGTTTATCAAAGGCACCTTCACTCTAATCTTTTCCATCCATCCCCATTATTGTACACCCACTATCAAATCCATTTAGTACCTGGCAAGTCGTCAATGAAACAATGTAATGGCGATGTTTTAGCCTCTTTCAACAATGGAACCTCAAAGCATGATAATGCGGAGGTATAGCGGAACCCATGTGACGCTTACCTTCTCCATAGCGGGTCTAAAAACTTAGAATTCACAAGAGATTTATAGGTATGCAAGCGTCCATAAAACCAATTCGCCATGAAAAGCTCATATCGGTTAATACCGCGCTTTCTTTCTTTAGTTTGCCATGCACATTTTAAGCTAGTTTAGGAGAAAGATTACTTGCACCGAGGCATCTTAAAAGTTCTCACGCAGTTTTTCCTTTTATTCGCAGACATCATTTTCAAATCATTTGGCAATAAGATTTCAACTTCTTCTCGACTATATCACAAGTATCCGGTTTGCCTCTACTCTTTTAAGTTTGCATGTTCATCTATTAACCTTCTCATTGCAATTATAACATCGGTGGAACCTACGACAACTAAGTAACATTCCGGTTATTTGAGCTAAGTGTTCTTTCATCTATGGATACCTCCACCAAATCTTTTATGACAAAAGGATACATTCAAGAGTGATCTTCTTCACCGACTCTTTTGTTACGCCGGTAACATGCTCCCCAGCCGGATCACATTTTTATCGGACATTAGATACCGGTTGCGATTAACTCTTTTGATGTTCTTGGCGGTTGAAGGAGTAGAAACTGACTCGAGATGGTACATGGGATCGCGATTGAGAAGACTCCATACGTTATTTGAGAATCAACCTGACAAATGAGCAACACAACAAAATCGAAGTCGAAGTGCGATTAAGAACAATTAAGAACCGTAATTTGAAAAAAAAATCCACGTCGGTCCTTTACATTGAAATTTTAACTTAACTATATGCAAAGTCGCATAAGCGAGCGGAAGAAGCGAAGAAAAAAATCAGCAAAACAAGCAACGTACTGTGAAGCGAGCGGAAGAGATGGAAGATAAACCGCATTGAAGCTGAGCGAAGAAGCGAAGAACGGCTGAGGCAATTAAAAGCCGTCGGCCCGAAGAACTAGCGAAGCGATTGAGCGGAAGAAGAAGCGTAGAGAAAACGGGAAGCCGTCGAGCGTAGAGCAGGCGAAGCCGTCGAGCGGAAGAAGAAGCGGTCGAAAGACAAATGACCGTCGATTACGCAAATTGAAAAGGAAAGGGATTTTTCTTTTTGGGGTTTTGCCGTTTACCGCAAAAGCCCCTCAAAAAAAAAAAATTTAAACGCCAGACCCGTTGGGCAAGCGGGTCACGGTTCGAGTCAATGGGTCCAACCCGGTTTTGGACCGTTTTTTCCGATTTTGGACCAAACCCATAGTGGTTTAGTGGCCCGACCGGTCGGACCCGAATTTTAAAACATAGACCCCGGGCCTGACCTCAACCCATTTAAGATTTCCCACATCGGGTTGGGTTTGCCCGTAAAATATGAGAGAAACCCCATGTTTATTAAAGTTAATGGACCATATCCAAATTTGTTCAAGTCAATAGGTTACGATTTTTACACATTCTTTATAAAATTTGGCGATACCGATAAACTAGTTAAGTTTTATAGTGTTAAGTTAATTAATTTGCTAATATAATACATAAAACAAATCAACCAACATTGTTTTCATAAACTTTTGGACAAGCTCCGGCGAGGATCGGTAGGCGTTCATTAACGTAAAGACTAGTAAAAAAGAATAAGCTTATCGAACTGATAAGCTAACGCTAAACAGAACCATAAAGTCATAAAGTGATACTGCTCAACGGTTTTTCTCCCTAAAAATAGAACATACACAAAATCATGACTACAACATACATGATTGCACAATTGTGCACTAGTAAAAATAAAACTCTTGTGCTTGTACAGTGATGGCTTATAAAATCAACATAGTTACCTATATATCAGTTAGCATAAAATGTCTTAATCAGCAAGTTAATTATGCTTCAAATGCATCCAGCTCCTTTGCCGGCTGTCATGTACACAGACGGGTCATTTCCTCTTTTTATCATCAGGTTTAAGAAGCTCTACAGGTGCTGCAGGTATCCTGGTCCACCATTCCCTTACTCGTCTCATGCTTCTATCAGTACTTACCTTCCTCAAGGGCTATCTCTTGTGAAACACTCCAAAAAGATAGTAACATCAGGTATTTCAGTGGTAAGATTGCAATTACAACACCCATCAGGAACAACACGAGACTCAGCTTGTCAGTTGCCTGGAAGTTCAGTGGGAAGTTTGTTATGCAAGATAGTGGTGATGTTTTACAACAAAACAAACAAATGTCAAATCATAAAAGCAAGTGATTAATCACTCACTCCTAAAATCTTTAGATTGTATTCAACATTTTTCTATGCCATCGTTAATGAATGTTGTCAGTGCTTCCGTGACATGTTTGAATTTAAGCAGACAAAATCAAGATTCTGGAGTAAGGAGCAGTCATTACAAAAGGAAGTAGGAATCCTCGAGTGTGAATTGGCTGACCAAATTACAAGTCAAGAAATTTTCAATACTGAGAATTTAAAGCTGGAGGCTAATTCTATGTAGGAATCAACTATAACAAGGACATCATACACTGCCTGGCAAATGCAGACTATAATAGGATTTTGAACCATATAAACATTCTAATACAATAATGAAAAACCAATGTCAATTTACTACCTTTAAATCCTTTTTATTTCTCATTGCCAAATAATTTTAACACCTCCCCTCCATAAGTTGTAGTTTCATACTTGGAGACGCTTAGACTGATGTTCACCCAGCAACATTTACTCTACTTTTGAAAAATGGAACTGCTTACAGCCATTAGGTTATCAATCATCATCCAGATGACCAACAGCAGTTCACCCAACAACGTTTACTTTACTTTTGAAAAATCGAATGGCTTTCAGCCATTCAGTCATCAATCATCATCCAGATGACCAACAGCATAAAGTAGAATGACAGAATTGAGCATGGATTTAATGATTATTCATTCCAAAACTTTTGAAACTCCAAGCAAGTAGTTTCAGATTAAGACATTATCACAATTGCAATAATTCAGGATCAAACTATATTAATACATGTGAATTATGTATCTCCAGGTCAAATAACTGCATTGTTAACTAAGTTGCCTAGTTTAGGTCTGACCAACTTCTCCAAACAGAACGAATAATGCTTTATCAAATCATGAAACACTCAGAAAATACTATTACTGGTAAAGCAGCATTTAACAAGGACGAAAAGACCACCCCTGCACTATTAGTGCCCTACCATATAATTAAGGATGTTTTGTGATTAACTAGGACTCCTCTGTCCGGTTAATCTTGTGTCACTTTTTGCAGATTTTTGTTAGGGAATATGAATAAATATCGATAAAGTTGTTTAGTGAGTGTTAAAGTAGGAGTGAAAAATGCTAAAGAATGGAAAAGTATGAGAGAGATAGATATAGTAAGAAAAATAGTGGTTCCTGAGTAAATGGTTTACTTTTTTTGCTATTTTTGCGTAGTGAGACAATATTAAGCGGACATCTATAAAAAGAAAGTGAGAAAACAATAGCCAGACGAAGGGGTAATTTAAGTTAAATTTCATAATTCACAATGATGGATGGCCATGGACATTTTATAGTCAAATGCTAATTTTAGGTTTCAACGGAATGCATTCAAATAATAAACATTCCTTGATGTGATTATTCCATAATCCAGTTGAGGAGTTGAAAAAGTAGCAAGCGATAATTCATGGAAATACCTGTGGCACTACTGCAAAAAGGAGAGCCCGCATTTTCAGAAGAATGATGTTGACACTTTGAATGAAAGTCTCCCCTTGAGTTATAGCTTGTAATGTTAGCAGCTGTTCGACTGCATTTTTACTAGGGACGCTGTAATTTTGAATACCTCAATTGCCTTCTTTTATTGGCAATCCTCCACAGCAGGACAAGTGCCAGAAACACAAACATTGATGGTACAAGAAACTTGATCCAGTCCCTAAAAGGCACAACAGAATTACTTAAGAACTCAACAGAATATTCAATGTCAGTCAAAACTCAGAAGTTAGATGTTCTATAGAACACAGAACAAGAAAATAGGAGGCATGCAACTTGATTTTATTTTCTACTATAATAACTGCAAGCTTATATTCGTGGCAGGAAATAAATTATGAATAATACTTATACGCTTTTTTTAAGTTTAATTAATGCTACATACATGAACCGAGCAAATGAACTAGTTTAGTGCTTGACTGGAGAAAATACAGCAAAGACTTTCGCGCTCTTCTACTTTAAGGAAAAGGGTGCATTTGTTTATTCACTTATGCCCACAAGAGCAGTTACTGTGAGCCAGTGACTGAAAGAGCACCTGATAAGATTAGCTAGTTTAGATGAACATAACAGCTTGGGTGAGAGTGAGACATTAGAAACTTCCCCTCACAACACTGATTCTATCCATGAAATTTGATCTCTTTGTATTAATACTCATTGGATTACAGTCAATGGGTAACTAAAGTTCAATTTCAATGAAAGCAAATCCTCGGGGATACATTCAATTAAATTGTAAGACCCCATAAGCCACATAACAGACAGATACTATGCTTAAGGGCATAGGAATTTGTGTACCTCAAGTACATGTGACAGGCAGGTATGAATAAGAATGTTATTTAGTATTTACTAACTTTTGGCTGCCAAGACGGCCATCATTTTTTAATAATCATTAATCAGACCAGTGTGATTCTTCTAAGTTCTAACAATCAATTTATCTATCTAATTGTACTTGTGTTTATCAAATATCATGGAAAAACCTGCAATACTCCTAAAAGTTTCAAAGCAGAGTAACAAAAGTGAAGGACCTTACTTGAGTATCAGATAACCTACAAATGCCACAAAACTGCCCGATTTGTGCGGGTATTCCATGAAGCCAAACATTGTAGCCAGTTAAATGTCTCGGTGAGTGGAACTAGCAACTCCTGCAAATAAAGAAAAACGCTTACAATGAGAATTTGATGGAAGACATAATAAATTTATAATTGAACCATATGGATAAAAAGATAAAAAAAAATATATTAAATACCAAGAAGGGTTGCTTTTGATGTAGCATTTTCTGGTGACGTTATGAGAGAAGTAGCTTGACTTCTATGTATGCAGAAGAATATATATTACTAAAATTTCTTATGAAGATCAGACATCACAAATAAGTGGTTAAAAATTTCAAGAACAACACTATAGTCTGTCGGGCCTTCATCTGGTAGCTTCTTGGCCATGTTGCTGTAATGAATTTCAAAGAAAAGCGTTCACCAATGAATATCATCATTTCGTTTCTTGATGAAGAAGAAATCCCTTCTCAAGCATGCTATTCTAAAGCGACAATGTAATGTGCACTAACAGTAAACGCTACATTTGAGTTAAGAGTAATCCGTTGTACTTCCTCGATTCTCAAGTAAAACAAATTTCCAAATCAAAGCATATCCCTTTAGACAAGGAAATAGTACAATACAATTCCCTGCTAACGTACAGTTTGGCTTCAGATAATATGAGGAACTATGACCAGTATAACACTGGAAGGAATGACCGTACAGTTTGGCTTCAGATACTGGGTATAGTCTATAATCTACATAATTCAGTCATGTTCGCAGGTAAACATGGAACCTCCATGGGGAAATCCAGACCCAAACCTGAAGTGAGAAAATTCTGAAACACTGATGTAGAAAAAGAAAGGAAAAAAGAAACCTTCATCACTGCTAAATTGGTATCAATGCCTTGACTTTCACTTGATCAACAGTTGCTTGAGCAGCTTCCAGCCCTTCCAGTATTCGATTCAACTGTTTCACAATAGCTTCCAGAGGATTCGACTCTCCAACGTAAACATCTCCTCCCAAAATGCTGCTTCACCATACATATCAGGCTCCTTGGATGTAATGATTCCAAGTGTGCAAAGCGCATAAAAGCAACTGGGAATATTTGAGGTCTTTTGCATTTGGAGAGATTAACACATCACGTCGTCAGGACTGGCTCCAATGAGAGTTATGCGATTCGATAAGATTTCCATAATCATATAAGCCCCAAACGAACTTTCAGCCAAGTTAAAACACAACAGAGTTTTGTAATTTGATAAGGAGATCCGGAAAGCTTCTCTAACTGCACGGTATCTAAGTATCCCAAGAACTGCAGAGCAAGCACTTCTGACTGCTGATCTTCTTTCAAATTATACTTTCTTATGAACTTGTGAGCTCATAAAATCTCTAGACAGGTATCTAGCCAATAATCTCTTCGTGAACAGCCCTTGAATTCAGGAAATTCCAAATAAACAGGCTCTATTCTATACAAAGTCCAAAGTCAGGATTTTTTATTTTATTTTAATATTACAGTAAATATATAAGTGGACAACTTCGAACGTGTAATTGAGTACTTAATTTAAGTTAAATTGGACTCATGTGTAATATATATATAAATTAGACTTATATTAAAAAAACCAACATGTCTTCTCCAAATAAATTCCAAGCCCTAATTCAACCCCCAACAAAATCAATTCATCAATAAAAAACACATTATGTTTACTCCAATCAAATTCCATTTCATAATTAAACACCAACAAAATCAATTCATCATTTAAAAACAATGATAACCAATTTTTCCTCCATATTCTCCAATTAAATTAAAAGCAGATTAATCCGCACTAACCCAAACCTAATTCAACTCGAAAAATGTCATCCATTATCGAAACAACGATATTACTTACCTTCATATACTTGTTCCATTATTCATAACTAGGTGTCATAATAACATGACGTGTTCTCACGTTCTAATCCGGATAATATTTAAAGTATTTTAGGTGTATATTAGGATATGAACTCTTTCAAGCTGATCAAGACTTAGTTTATTGTTGATCAAGAAACTTGTGGATCAAACTTTATTTGCTTTTAATCTTTTTATTTTTTTAATTCCTTACATGACTAGAATGATGTAACCAGAAAGGATTTATTAATATTTAATAAATATATTCTTGATGTCCATCAGAAGTTCCACATCAGTTAAGAGAACATACATGGCCATGGACTTGTACATCACCGCTTTATCAAAGAGACGAGCACCCAAAGGTCCAGTTAATTCAGGCTTTATAGTTTGCTTCATGTCTGCATTTGCGAATTTGACAGCTTTATCATATAAACCAACACCAGGCTCAAAGTATAAGCGCACAATTAGTCAATGTCAACCGCCCTGAAAAATTAAGAAAAGCTATGTGAGAAGCATCATTGATCTACTAGAAAAAAAGTGAAAAATTCAGGTCCAGCAACATGAAACATCTGTAGGTTGAAAGTATTGGAGAATTAATATAAATGACTACAATCCACACATCTCTATAAGCTTAAGCTTTTAGATGAGATGGATTAGTATCATGGTATCGAACCTTTGGCTTGAATCTGGGTTCAACTCTCCCAGAGACAAACTCCACCCCATATTGAATTTACGAATGGCCACCCCAAAGAGGTTGAAACCGGCCACTAGTGCGGTGGAGTATTGAAAACTTAATATAAATTACCATTCCACCTCTCTATAAGATTAAGCTTTTCATGAGATGGTATTCTATCGAAAGTAGCTCAACAAGAATACAGATGGATAGTCGTAGGAAAAACCGTGAATTGCTAGTCACTAGTCACTTATTGCCATAATGCACTTGTTCCTAATCTTATAACAAAATAGTAACTAAACATACCAAACAAACAGACAGATGCAGGACAAATTATGAAAAGCTACTTCTGTCATTTAGCATAAAATCTGGGGTTGAGTTCAAACCTCCATGACAGCGTGCTTTATAGAAAGCTACTGTCAAATAGTTGTTAGCCTAGTAGTTGTATTCTAAAATAGTCTAGCACTGTCAAATAATACAATAGTTGTTAAGCCTAGTAGTTGTATTCTAAAATAGTCTAGCACTGTCAAATAATACAATTATGCACTGCATTTCAAGAAGCATATACATATTAATTTACACAAATGCAAATTTACACGTTTCACTTCAGATTCTTGAAAGTAAAAGAAACAAAAAGAAGGGAAATGTGGCTGCATCCTAGCATAATAATAAATGCATCTCACCTCAACAGATCCATTATGAAATGTCTGGTGTATTCTTTCATTTTTCGACAGCATTAGTATATAAGAAATGTTTTTGTGCGAGCAAATTGTTTTACCAGGTTAGACACTGCAAACCATCTCCTGAATGAGAAACTACTGGTTACCTGGCCATGCAGACATTCCAATATGCTGTAGAACAGGCTGGGTGGGGACTATTCCATCTACATCTACCACAACCTCATCCTCAGAAAGTGAAAAGATTGGAAGCTGAGTTGGGGTACTAAAGAACTTTGCACCGATTTACGACCCTACATAAAAAGTATATTAAGGGTCAGAGATAATTTAAGCTCCAGAAATAAGTAGCTTTCTCAATTGGTTATTTTAGGATGTTTGTAACTCAATGGGTTCATGAAACAGGAATTAAAATCAAAGCAATGCTATATATTCAAGCATTCAAGAACTCCCTAATCTAACCAGAGCAGCTTATCCTAGAGCATAGCCAAGCTAATACTTCTTAGCTCTTTTTAGGTCCTTAAAGGTAGCTTGAGGTATGTTAAAGCTGCTGTCATTCAATGACTTTTTCAGAAAAATCATTCCACTGCCAATATTACACATATCTAATAGAGAAAGGCATATTATAGAAAATATAGGATCTAGATTAAATGACTATGTACAACTGAACCAGTGAGATTAAATCAATTCCTCCTGAAACATAATTTAAAGACCAGCTGCAAAATATTCTTCCACTAGTTACGCTTATTGATACGGGACCAAGCAATTCCAATATTGAACAATAAATTTATGGTACTTTTTTGATATATTTGACTACAGTTGAAAATTTTGAAGACACAAGCTTCAGAACTTTTTTTTAAGGAACCACAATTCCTGTTAATTAAGTGACTCGGAAGGAGAGTCCAATCAATTCTCTCAGAATCTTACTTAGTCAGGGCCAAATATCTCAATTATGGGGAATTGGTTTCACAAATACACACACACCCCCATAAGGCAAGGTAAAAATAAAAAGTGAAAAAGATTATTACTTAATGCAATTAATAAATAAACTAATTAATTAATTAAGTATATAAATAAATAAGATCAACAATTGAAGAAAAGAAGAAAGCAGACAAAATGATGTGGAGCAAAAAGCAGGCAAATTACTTTCCACAAGTGGAAGGGCCATCCGGAGAAGAAACATTTGAAGTCGATTCTTCTCCTGCGCTTACTATGGTAAAAGGGGACAATTAAGTACCGGAAGGGCCCTATTCTCACTTGTACTCAGTACCTACTTTGATTACACAAGCCTGGACAAAATTCTTCTTGACAGGATAAAAATGCAGTCAACTCCATTTCATCTTTTTCTTGATTGGGAAAAAATATACAAAGCCAAAAATCTCCCAAATTGGTTTTATGCTTGGTGGCATGATTTTGGACCCTCACATGAAACAGAAACTGAATATAACTGAACACTCTGAATACATTTTCTACTGATTGCTTTGTCTCTTGATTTTCTACTCTCTGTGCTTTGATCCCTTCTCCATACTGGTAATTGTCACCTTTTATAGGAGAGAAAGAATACCCGGACTTTCAAAATGTTTTCCTTCCGTCTCCGGATGGACCTTCCACACTTGAGGAAAGCAATTTTCTGCTTCATTGCTCCACTTCATTGTCTGCCTTTTTGCTCCACTGCTTTCTCCTTTTATTCAGTGCCGATCTTGTTGATATATACTTCATTAATTACTTTTATTGATTACACCAAGTAATAATCTTTTTCTTTCACTTTTTATTTTACATATGCATTCACTATGTGTGTGTGTGTGTGTAATAAACAGGAAATTTGTGAATCCAGAAGTTTGTTTGGTGAAGTTTCATATATCAGAGATAGAAACAAAGCAAAAGAGAACATAGTGGGTTAAGCGGTGACAAAATTCTAAATTCCTGAGGCAAATTATGCTTGAAAGTAAATGCAGACAGGTCTGAGCAAAACTAGGCAGGTTGTCAGCCTAACATGGCATCAACGAAACATGCCCTGTGCAAACAAATGGCCTCAGCAAAATAAAGTTGCATTGTGAGATTTGCTGAAGGGAAGTGACACATACTTTTCAAGACTCTAAAGGTAGCTTATGAATACTGAAAATAAGTCTGGATTCTGAAGAACATGTCAGAGCATCAAAGATTATGTACTGTTATAACATCTGCAATCACAGGACAGGCGGAGCTATCCGAGCAAAAGCTTCCATACCAACAGTCTTCTTGTTATCAACCTAATGGTTGAAAAAGAAAAATTATTAGGAGCAATATCCACCATAGACATGATGAATGTCAGATTCTGTTGAAATAAATATATAGAGAGATGTTAGATGATTTATTATGAATGTTAACATTAAAATTATACAACCTGCAAAGCCATTTTAGTGGAGTTACGAGTAAAATAACGACCAACCATCTTCATCCTCGGCGTCTTGATTGCTAGAAGTAGCATCCTGCAACTTTATGCATCGTCAAGAAGCAAAAGCAGAAATGAAAAAAAATGCAGTAGTTGAGACGCAGAGATCAACTTGAATGGCCAATTTCAACCTCTTTTCAAGAGATCATTGGTAATTTTCCCATCACCACATACACAAGCTGACATTTTTTTATGTTCTATTAATAAATGATTCTTATAGAGCATAATTTTGATTCTTTATTCAATTCCAGAAAAATAAAAAGGTAAAGACAAAGTTTCTTCTTACTCCCATCTTGCGGTTTCATTATCAGCGCCTGGGGCTTCCCATACAACATCATATCAAATATAAAAGCGTAATTGAAACTCCTGATCATTAAATAATTTGGACGATGTAACATCCATACATAAAGCTTTTGTATGAGCATAAAATTCAAGAAAGTTCCTGGCATACGATGGGGGTTTCTTTTACAGTGTCAGGTAACTCATCAAAATGATGCTGTAACTCTTTACTAGATATACCCAGGATCCTGCAAAAATTTGAAATTACTCCATAGGCATGAAAACTACGATGAGTAGAACTATTCAACATGAGAAGTATATGTTAATTTACTTTCCTAAAACATCAACAGGAGATTAAGATTGCTTGAGGGGTAATTAGAAAATAACATGTTGAATTGATTTTATTCAATGCTATAAAGGTCTCTGAATACAACTGTGGGAAAATCTAAAAGCAAAACAAATGGCGTGCTTCTGAATAGTGGAAATATTAAAAGGCGCTTATACTAGTAAAAGATAGGTTGGTTCATTGTCACAGTCTTTATTGACAACATGAAACTCAACAGATTACTTTGCAGTTACCACAACAACTTGCGGTGAAATTCCTTCAGGACTTATAATTGAGGTTGAGATGCTGTCGATGCGTTAATTTAAGAAGCAGAACCATATAGCATGCAAGATTCAAGAAACAGTGTGTCCACAAGGAATTGGATGCCTTAAGTCTCAAGTCATATTATGTTATGATGAACAGGCCAAAAAAAACTAATCCAAGATGGCTTGAGATTATATGAACAAGGATGTTCGTCTTCACTTAGTAACACTTGTGTATCTCGTAGTACACAATCTTTTAGCTTGACTGAAACACTTAATCCAAAGAAAGAAGCCTGAGTTGCTGGAGACATGGTACATTCTGCAAAGGCTGAAGAAACCATCTTAAGCATATGGTGGTAGAACAAGTTTGGCGGCACAAGTTTCAAGTAAGAGCACATTTTCCTTTGTGAGTTAGTGGATTCTAAAATCAACTTCAGTAAACAAATCCGAAAGAATGTGGTGACAATTCAACTTTTCTAAGAAAAGCGCTGGCTTGAGGATCAAGGGAATCAGGTTCTTCTGACGTAAAGTGAACCATGCAGCTACTATCTTTATCTCAACTGTAGCAAATACACTTTCTCATGAAACAAGAAAAAAGGTCAAGGCAAGAAAGCATCAGGAACAATTCACTACAGGAAGGCAGATATATCTATAAAACAAAAAAGGACTGGCTGTCATGTAGCACTAGTGCTGTTAACATTAAGCGGGCAGGCCGGGCGAGTGTTAGTGATACTCGACTTGAGCATTTCAGGGAAGGCTCAAAGCAGGCTTCGGCGCAAATTAACAAAAGCAAGAGTAAAAAAAAATGGGCTCGAAACAAAGGCTCGGTAACATATATGAGCTCCGAGCTCAGTGACTTTCGAGGCTTCGAATTACGAGTGAGCCATGGAGCCTTGCTCGAGAGCTTTATGAGCCTTATCTATATAAAATATTAAAATATGTATAAAAAATATAAATTTATTAAAAATTACTCTTGGCAGGCTTTATAGGCTCAGAAGACTTAGGCTGGTGATCTTGAAACAAGTATGAGGTGGGGGCTACAAAGGCTCGGCTCAAAATAAACCTCGTCCAGACGAAGGCAGATAGGCAGAATCCCAGTCGAGCTCTCTACCGGAAGCCAGGCCAGGAGCCCTCATTGAGGCTCGAGCTACATGCCTCACTTGACACTATGTGCTTTCCATCAGCACCTCTGTATGTGAGATGTAGTGATTTCTCATCAACTTACTTGTACTGAAGACTAATAAAGAGAGTGGCTACTACAATAAAGTAGGCAATTCAATCTCTTAGAAATTTGCTGTGTGATAATTTTGATTTTGTAGCATAATCTTTCTTTACTACAATCAAGTATGCTAGATAAACAGAATCATCATGCAATTAAATTAGTCTCCAACACTTTTGGAATCCTTAAAGCTATGCTGAATTCAGTGAAAAACACATGAAATTAAGAAATACAGATGAACTAGTAAGAACAGGGCTGAGTGATACGTAAATGGAAGGTTTTTACCAGCTCCACTTCACAAAAGAAACCAAGGCAAAAAATATCCACATAACTTCTTTGTGTGAAATCAAGAAGAGGATTATCTGGGGCCACCAAAACTTCAACAAAGATGCTCTTGTTAAAATTTGATACACAAATTGTGGAATTCTTAAACTACTCAACCCCGATATATCTTAAACAGCCTTTTGGAATGTCAGTTAAAAGAGATTGATAGATGGTGATTGGACACAGTAATTCTTCTTGAGAAGGAAAGACACTGATTGATCCGGTGTGCTGAATTAGTGATTGAACAACATGAAATCATGTTTGGAATATATAAGTTGAGATAGAAAGTCATAAATTTATAATCCATTTACAGTAATTGTCCTGCTACAAATACTATTTCTGCTAATGTGAAAACTTATAGCATCACACAAAGCGAAAATGGAGGGAGGCAATGCGAGATGTTTGAAATTTCAACTGTATACATTCATCGCTTTTTATCACATTCAGCAATAAGCAAACCACACCATATTGTGATAGGCAGGTTAAGTTTTGTAACTTTCGTTAAAAGCTACTATGAAATTCTTGCAGTTTAATACCTAATCAATACGAAATCTCATTCTATCCAAACGCATGTTCATTTTAATAACTGTTCTCCTGTATTTCCTACTGAATCTTACCCATCCAGAAATGAATTATCACCAATTTATCATTTCAATTTTGATTAACAGAACCAAATCAGGTCAGTGCAAAATCCCTCCCCAACTTTAGTTTGTGCATCCGAGTTAACGCATAAACGCTATACAGCTGCAAATCTTCCATGATCTCTAATATTGCAACATTTAAGAAACTCTCGACCTTAACACATCTAGGGCAATTCGCCAAGCAACGGTACATAACATTGATCAAAACGGCAAGCAATTAAGAGTAGAATTGGTTTACTTGGCTGGCAGCGGAGACGACGGAATTGGCGAGCCTAGGAGAGAGAAAGGGAATGTCGACATTTGAATTCGTTGGGCTGAATCAGCGTCAAGTCAAAATCGGAAGCCCTGCTTTTTGCTGCTCGGAGAGGAAAGAGCGACACAACAGCACATACTATCACTCTTTTGCACAATATCTCACCTTCATTCTCCATTGTTTTCGAATTAAAACATGTTCTATGTTGGAAATCACAGAGTAGCGATGTGTATGGCTGTGTCAGATTTCTACAGAGTATTCCATTTCCCGGGAGGAATGGGGAATTCGTTAACTCAATGATTTCAGGATATGTATATTTTGATGGGTTTTGTACTAAATTTACCTCAGGTCTCAGGATGCTTTAACTTAACGGTGTCAGAAGTGTAAGTGTAACACTCCGCTTTTCGAATTTGCAAAAGGCACCCAAACTTTTGTGTTATTCAGCTTTAAGTCTTCATCTTTTAAAAGAAAGTCGTTGAGAAGTCGTTCTACTTTCTGACTCAAGTTGTAATCGAGCTGATCAAGTAATGACTTTTTTCCAACCTACTATGACGGAGCTTTCTGAACATGGAGCAACATCTCCAAGTACGCTTGATTGTTAGGAAATTAAAGTTTTAGATCTCCGATACTTGAATTTTACTATTATTTTCTTCTAACCCTCATGGTTATTTGTTTATTTAGGTTAGCTATTGTTAAGCATCCTTACTGGAAGCTTCTAAAGTTCCTGCTACTCAAGCTTTGAGTCCTAGATCTAATCACAGATAAAAGCATGCCATGTAAATTAATACTACGATAAATTAATAACACTCGAGTAAATTAATATTTTGTCCGATTCTGAACTTGGGAACAATTACAAAGTCCAATTTGGATTGCCCAATCGATAAAATGAATAAATAATAATTTTTGAAACCCGATTGGGGTATATACTATATTGGTCGTGAAAACTATAAATTAATAATTACTAAATAATTCCATATATATATATATATATATATATATATATATATATATATATATATCTCTATAACTTAGAATTTATTTTACGAAGAAATCTACATGTTTCGATTGCTTAGGTTTATACTGCATTGATTTTAAAAGCGAAATGTGTATCGCTTATCAAATTGAGGTATGTTCTTTACTTGAGGATGCTAAATTTATCTCATTTGAGGGTTCAGCTACCTAATTTTTTTCTATACTATCTTCTATTCTTTCTAATTGTTTCTTAGACAGTATATGAAACTTATATTAAATGTAATTCCTTTGTTTAGATTTACGACTAAATGTCTTCTTTGTTGTGGGTAAGAATTTGGTGGTTACAATCATGACATCTTGCTAAAACGCTTTGTTCTTAAGGCTCTGAATACAGGTGGAAATTCATCTGAGAGAGTTACTTGTTGCGTCTTTCTTTTGTAAAATAAAGATTTTTGTTTTGAGTTAAAGCTGAAAGTTTATCATACTTTTGAAAAAATAAGTAAAAAATGGTATATGATTTTGTTGTAGTAACCATAAATTCATACCATTGTTTTCTTGACATGATATCTCCTTTGTTTTTACAGGAGAATGTTTCCATGACACATTATTTCTTTCTTGTTTTGTTTTGATCATAAGAAATCAACATCAAACTTTGTCCTTACAATTTACTTTGTGGCAATATCGCTTGAAGATTTGGTGAAGTTGTTTGTCTCTTGTTCTGATCTTTAAGGCATTTCTGGCTCATGATTATCATCTTTCAAAATCTTAAAGGAATTTCTAGCAGATTACTTAGGGATAAGTTTTCACCTATTTCACGTGACTCTCATCTGCAGACGACATAGAACCTTGTACCAAATCTTGCCACTATTCCTCCATCGGGTGATCCCTATTTTTCTATTTGATGTTTTTCCTTGGTTGGATCGCGTGTATTCGGAAAACCGTAAGTTTGAAAGATGTATTTCCATTTCGTGCAGATTGTAAGTTGACTTTGGTTGTCATTTCCAAAATGGTTTATTCGAAGAAGGTTTTTCATAATGTCTTGATAATATGTTCTTAACATATAAAATATTTCATATATATATAGAACCATAGCTTCATTTTGTAATTATGAGTTTACATTTAAGTAAGAATATACAAAATATAGCCGTTGATCGGGGATATGGTAAGAAATTTGGATAACAATTGAAATAAATTGAATCCGTACAAGACTTGTTTTCAATTAATCTAAGGAATCTTAGAAAGTAAATGTCTATCTAAAATTGCAACAAAAGTAAAGTATCAATACCCTTCTCTTGTTAAAGGGTTTAATAGCAATTTGTACAACACATATACTTATGGCGAAATTTGTATCCTTTGGCTATATGCTTTCTAATTGACTTTTAGTGAATAAATGCATAAAAGGATTTGTTTGATCACTTACTAAAGGAAGAACTTGTTCCTTGTCTTTATAAATATAAATTTGATACGAAGTCTAATATGCTTTGTTTATATATTATTACTTTTATCTACGTTTGGTGTGGTTTTCCAATTGAACAAATCTTTATCTTCCCAGTATTTTTCAATAGTAGAATACTACCATTTTCATTAGTATCTGCAAATTACAGGAATGATGAAAAGCGAAGCCCATGTGTTCCCAAAAAGCATTCAAATTAAATCTTCTTTGGCTTGATTTACGTAAAAGCTAATTCAGGACAGCCGTCTTACACACCTATCCAGAGAATTAAATGCGTGTCACCGGAATTAAAACTTACTATAAAATCAAGTTTGTTTAATTAGCTAATAGCCTCTCACCGAGGGGACTTGCGCTAAACAAATTACCATTTTATGTCAGGGTAGCATAAGCGAAATCTGGTTATACATGCTTGATTGTATATATATATTTGTCATACACTAAAATCTAAGATTGTTTAGTAAAATATGAATCTATAGTCATGCTTGTTTTTGTTAAACTTCAAATCTATATTGATTCATCCTTTAAAATCTCCCGTTGCACTAAAAAAATTGAGCGTTGTCTTCACATTAAATATTACTGTGAAAATGTTGTGAGATAACAATTATAGCCTTTCACATTGTGAATATTTGCTCACAAAAAAGTAACTTCGATCATCCATACTCTTTTATTTGTACGGTATTCACAATCTAGGCTATTAAGTGTTGATATTGCTTAAAACAACGCATTGGCTTTGCATATTTACCAATGATCTATAGAGGAATTTTTTAGAGGCCATCACTCATTTGCAACAAATATACAATTGTAAGCACTTTCCTATCCATCACATTTCCTACAGCTTCAAGTTGTTTTGTTGCAAGTGAATGTAAGTCAACTTGTAACACGAAAACAAACCGGTTTCATCCATATTTCAAGAAACATCTTTCATAGGAAATTGATCAATTTTTTTCCCTTATAAGACTCCAATTTCTTCTCCATGTCATGTGTGTTGGTGAGGCCACTTTCTAGAAATGGCGATATGATTTTGATACCATGCCTTAACTTGAATTTCTCAACTGACCTTGTATGAAAGTTTATGCTTTCTACAGAGGATCATGGGGAATCTGAAAGCTTCAGCGCCCTCAACCGACACTTCTCTATGATTAGCTCTCTGTTTACATCACGCAGCTCTTGATGTTGGAGAAACCATTCATAAACAACTTTCCTCCGTAATGTCAGATGCATTAAGGCTGGTTTAGCGTTACTGGAAGATCCACCTTTGTCAAGAAGTCAGCGATAAGAACTCACAGTGATCGCTTGAGGTGTTTGATATTATTCCATTCATAGTCTTTCAAATTCCCGAAGAGTTTTGTCTGACCACATTGTCATGCCAAAATCTTTGTTGAGTGCATTCTTGGTGACCTCTCTTATACTCGTATATGCAGTTTTCGTTTGTTGATTGGTTCATAGTTGATTTTTGAACACCTTACTCAGATTAGGAGCCATATGGATTGATGTGAGATTTTAAAAATTTCATAAGCCCATTTTATAGTGATCAATTTCTAACCATGTTTAATGTACTATGTTGGTATTATGGACCCGACCTTTTGGTACAATGAACTAACTTTTACTTATTCAAAAACAATGAACTTGACAAATTCAATTAATTTGTGAATGTGAATTCATAAAATGTTAATTGGAACTTATTTTTCACCTTCTCTAACTAGTATACTTTGTATAACTAGTATATTGGACTTGGAAATTTAAAGGCCATACATAAAACCTCTTTAAATTAATAAATTATTAATTTATCGAATATAATAATATCTACGCTAAATTAATAAAATATCCGGAATCTAACAACATTACTTAATTTATAGAAGAACTTCTTTGTATGTTATTCTTTGAAAGCTTAGCAATTGTGATTAACTTGTTGTAAAATTTTAATTAGTTAGTAGTTATCTCTTCTAGGCTAGGATTAATCTTGTACCCTTCAGAGTATATATATATATATATATATATATGCTATATATATATATATATATATATATATATATATATATATATATATATATATATATATATACCATTAGGTACTATACACCTCAAAGGCTATGTAGGACTCTCTTCGCAGCTGCGTTTCAACCCCTCATCAAACTAATGAGCTCCAATCTCAAAGCCGAACTTCATATCATCGAAAAAGGCTCGTGTACGGGTTTCTCAATATGGTCTACAATTAAAATCAATTTCGCGATCAATTATCCGCTTTCTTGGTTCTAACGACTAGATCATTGTGACAAATCTGGCATTGTGGTTTCCTTCCATTAGGAAACTTTCGGACCCGACCTTTGTGCACTTCTCAGGTCTTCGGATGCCTCTCTCTACTGAGTTGTTTATGTTATTAATAAACTTCCTTACCACGATTCAATAACATCCCTCCCCTCTTGTTTGTTTTGATAGCTTCATCCTAAATTGCTGAAACTTTCACCCGTTTGGATGTCAGTATATCACATTTTCTTGCAATTCACCTTTTATTAAACTTTTCCTATTAGCCATCCTTGCATATTTTTTGGGATATAGTATGTATGCACCATAAGGGGTTCCTTGATTTAAGGATCCATCCACCTCTAAATATTTTACATAACTTGTGCCATGCTCAATTTGATGAGTTTTGCTTCCATATACTTACTTAATCCTGTTTTCCACACCCTGAAAGCAGATTGGACTTTCTGAGTTTCCTTGAACCACCAAATGTATGCGAGCCCAATTCTTTCACCCTTCTCCATTTATACTTTCACTTTCGAGGCCCGTGTCAATCTGTCATTCTTTTTGATCGGCTCAATTCTTGGTATTTGCTTAACCACACTAACTTCTCTTGCTTTACTCAACCATGCATTCTCCTCCACTCACTACTCCTCGATGATCGCGCCGTTCTCTCCCTCCATTGCTGCTACTCCTCAGTCACCCCCAATTCTATCTCCTATGCTCCTTCACGACCATGCATATCGCCTCCAATTTCTCCTCCATGGATGTAAATTATTGAATGAGCGCCCTCCACCTCCTCTCCATCCGGACCCGTGGGCCATACCGCCCTAAGCGCTTGACTGATAGAATTTTCACCTTAATGAGGTGAAGTCCAGGACTTTATTACCTCGACGAAAGGGCCCCTACGTTTAAATGATGTATTTCAGTTAGCGTGTATAATCTACTATGGTAGTAGATGAAACTTGAGATAACAGAATTACTGAAAAAGTTCATTGAAGGTCAGAAAGAGTTATTGAAGCTCGAGGAGTATTGTTGGTTGATGGTGAATATGGAATCTGAACATGGCTAAAATCGTGAGGGAAGAAAGCTACTTGTGAAGTTGAAAAACTTTGGGATTTAAAAGTGATTAGAGCCTTGGTAGCAAGACATTGCCTTTTAGAAGGGGAGGGCTAAATGCTGCCTACACCGCCTCACAGCTCCGCCCGGGCTTGAGCCGGGCCTCAGACACGTGGGCCGATGGGCACCGTGGGTTAGTCCCGGGGTCAGGTGAGTTCGGCGGGTGGGCATTTAGAGTTAATTATTATCGATGATTTGGGCGATATTTTGTGTTTGGTTAAGCCGATAAGATAATGATTAAGTCTGAAACCGACCCATCTGGCTCAATACAATAGTTGGATGACAAGCGGTTTTATCAAATTTAATTTAATTTGGTATTTGGTGCAGCCCAAATAAATAGTAAAAGATGTATCCCACAACAAAAAATTCCATGCAGGATGTGCATTACAGATACATTTTGTTCTGCGAGAGATTTTTCTGCGATAGAAGGACACATCTGTCGGGCTACGACTCTTGATATTATAAATAGCCCCCACAGAATGGGGTTCCAACTTACAGTACGTTCTTCTTCCTTCTGCTTAAACTACTCTCTCTAAAGCCGGAAGAAGCCTTCTTTATTGTTTTGGATTAATGAGTCCAATTAGATGCTAGAACTTTGATTCACTTCTTCTCTTTGTTCTATCTTGGGAGGCTATTTAGTCGAGTAAACTAGTTGCTTTTGAGTAGCAGAACCAATCTGATCTTGGGAATAAGGCAAGAGCACTTTTTGCTTTCATGATCTAATCTATTCCTTACCCACTCGTTCTATCCTCATACACTACCCATAAAACAAATTCTAACATCTTAAGGCGTATTTTTGCAGTCTATTATCGAAGATGTCTGCCAGCGGAGTTCTTTGTTAACGTTCACGCTCCCGAATCAATGTTGCCACCACGGGGAGAAACCAGAGAAGTTCTGAGGGGCGAACAGCAGTGGAAGCGAAGATGAGGTTCTACTTGACAACCATTGGGTTCGAAGTTACCTTCTGCTTTGAAACTCTGCTCCACCACTCTGCGGGGGAGATTGATCGAGCCGCCATGTCTCGAGAGGAGAAGAATGCTTGAAGAAAACAAATGAAACAAGCTTTGTCCTATGATGCTTGGATCCATGCAGATTTCATGTGTAAGAACTCGTCCTTAATTGTCTTTGGATGTTCTCTACTGCTTACTTTTGTAGGCACCCTGAAAGGTTGTAGAACAAGCTGGCGCACGGGATGCGGTGCAAAGAAGTTCATTGTGGGGAAATTTTTTGAACGAATGAATGAATAGAAGTCCGTGATGAGTCGAGTTACGGGTATCAAATGATTCTCCATGATTTGGAAACGAGGGCATGAAGCTAATGGGTCATTTCTAAGCTTCTTGATTGAAAGCGCCATCATGGAGCGAGTTCGCAAGTTATCTCAAATTGAAGACCAGGAAATGGGACTTGAGGGTTGATCATCAGACTTGATTCGGAAGACAACGCAAGGCTCTAAGGCAAAGGGAAGCGGCAAGTTGAGCAGGCTCACGCATGTCGATTCGAGGAAAGTCGAGGGAACTCAGGTAAGAAAGCAGAGGCGTGATGGGGCGTGAAGTCTCGAGGAATTCAGAAACCCGGACCTTCGGGAGGATCGAAGAAGCGCTTCAATGCAAGCTTGGGGCATATGAAGGAATTTGTCACCTGACTCGAGAAAGAGAAGGCTGATGTTGCGAAACAAAGAATGACCTATAGTGGAAGTTTGGTTAATTCCTTTGCTTTGTGGTCTTGGAAGCAAACACAGTTGAAATCAAAACAATGGTGGATTAATCTGGTCTGACTTCGGCACATTTATTCTGCAAGTGCTTTCTCCACTACTCTCGTTGAAGGATAAGAAGGCATTCATGGGGAGCGGCGCTACATCCGAGGTGAAGGGAGTTAGCGAGGTGGTTACGAAGATGACTTAGGAAGGAGCTTATCTTGAGCAGTGATGCCGTTCCGGATATTCGCGAAGAACTTGGTGTCCAGGACCTCACTTGTTAAGCGAGGTTTTAAGATGACTTTGAGTCGGTCGGTTTGTAATGATGAAAAATGGTGGGTTTAGGAAAGGGCTACATGTGTGATGGGCTCTTCAAAATGTACGTAATATACATTTATGCAGCTCTTTTGCAGCAATGAAAACAATGATTCTACTTACTTGATTGAGTCTTCTAATTTATGGCACCATAGATTAGGACATACAAACCTCAATACAATTGAAAGTTAATTAAAGCGAATCATTTGCCGTCCTTTGAAATCAATCCTCAAAGTAAATCGAGGTTTGTGTGGAAGCAAAACTATGAAGGGCACCATTTCACTCGATGAAACGAACCCGTCTCCCTCTAGAATTAATTCCGGTGATTTGTGTGACTTAAAATTTGTACAAACTAGAGGAGGAAAAAGTACTGTTACTTTTATCGATGATTGCACTAGATATTATTATGTTTATTTGCTAAGGAGTAAGGCGAAACCTTAGAAGCATTTAAACATTACAAAGCGAAGTTGAAAATCAACTTAGTACTCGAATTAAAATAATTGAAGTGATAGAGGTGGAGAATATAAGGACCACTTGAAGAATATTGCTCACGGTTTGGCATTATTCATCAAACCTTTGCTCCATATTCTCCTCAATCTAATAGTGTTCTTTGAGCATAAAATCGTACTCTAAAGGAGATGATGAATGCACTATTACTAGATTACGGATTACCCAATTTGTGGGGAGAGCTATTCTCACGGCAACTACCATTCTTATGAATACCGGAAAATAGTGATATTACTCCATATGAGCTGTGGAAGAGCAAGCCCTTACGAACACTTGAAAGTGTGGAAATTTGCTTGGCTAAGGTGGTAATACCCAGACCAAGCAAGTAAAGATTGGACAGTGTAGATTGCATATTTATAGGATGTGCAAACAACAGCGCTTATCGCTTCCTAGTGCATAAGTCATTTGGTACCGAGACATCCGTGAGAACCTTGTCATTGAATCGAGGAATGCAGAATTCTTTGAAGAAGTTTTTCCTAGAAAGGAAAAGATAGTCTCTAAGCTTGAGACTATGATCACGACAATAGGTCAAATGCGGTGATCCGTAGAGGGGCTGTGGTGGTCACATGGGGGCCCTGTGGTGGTCCAATGGGGGACCACTGTCTTGGTCCACAATGGGGTCCTGACCAAGAGGCCCTAATCACGAATTGAAGGTGTACCTTGAGAAAATATTGCGAGAACTATAGGATCACCTCCTACAGAGAATACTCTGACGAAGATTTACCAGGAGAATTCCCATGAAGCGAAATCGCTTATCGAAGCGTGGAGGTTCGATATATCCAACGAGGAGTAAAGCGGGCTGGGACTCGAAGACTTTGGTCTGATTTTCTCACATACCTTGTGGAAAATGAGCTAGAACTATCAGCGATGTCTCCTGAAGCCCCTTTTGGAAAGAGGCCATTGAAAGTGAAATGGACTCCATCTGCAAAATCATACTTGGGAAGTGGTTGACCTTCCTCCGGAAATAAGCCGTTGGGTTGCAAGTGGATACTCAATGTACAAAGCGGATGGAACCATTGATAAATCTGAGGCTCGTCCCAGTAGTCAAAGGCTATAGACAAAAGGAGGACTTGATTACTTTGACATACTACTTTGTGTCTAGAATAACTTCCATTAGGTATTCATAGCCATAGGCTGCTGCGTGGTTTGGAGATACACCAAATGGATGTTAAAGCGCTTTCTAAATGGAGATTTGGAGGAAATTTATATGGAACAACTTTGAAGGGTATGTGGTTCGAGACAAGAGAAGAAGGTCATCGTCTTGTCGAGTCATTATGCGGACTCAAGCAAGCTCTAAACAATGGCACGAAAAGTTTGACAACACGTTGCGATCAAAGGGATTTTCTATAAATGAGTGTGATAAGTGTGTCTATGTGAAGAGAATTTGAATCCTTTGTCATGATATGCTTATATGTAGGCGACATGCTCATTCTTTGAAGTGCTGGATTTGATCACGAAAACAAAGCAAATGTTGAAACAACTTTTCGATATGAAAGACTTGGGTGTATGATTTAATCTTAGGGATAAAAATCTCTAAAACACGAGGGTTTGGTGCTTTCACAATCTCATTATATTGAAGAGATGTTAAAGAGATATGAGGTCTTTGGCCGTCGATGCAGAGACACCAATGTCGAATCTTTGTGTTTGGACAAACACTTAGGTGATCTGTAAACGAAGCAATATGCTCGAGATAATTGGCGGTTTGATGCGTGATGAAGCACTTTCGTCTGATATTGCTCATGCGGTCAACAAGTTGGCTAGATTTACGTGTCAGGAAAAGCTCCTTTGAAGCTCTACTTCATCTATTGGGATTCTTAAAGACCACAATAGACTATGGATTACACTATGGAAGATATCCGGTATTAGAAGGATACGATGATGCTGGATGTCGATAGTACAAACAAGTCCACGGTGGTTACGTATTTACCATTGGTGGCGGTCTTTATTCATGGAAGTCCTCTAAACAAGCGTGCATCGCCGATCCACAATGGAATGAATTTATAGCTTTGGACAAAGTGGAGAAAAGCAGAATGGCGAGAATTTTTAGAGGATGTCCCTTGTTGGGATAAGCATGCCTACATGACAATTCCTTTGTGGCGGTATGTCGGCATTAGGAAGGCGACAAACAATATGTATAATGGTAAGTCTAGACACATCGTCGAAGACATAAAACCGTTAAATGATTGATCTCTCGGGAGTTATCACTATTGATTACGTGAAATCAAAGGATAACATTGCGGATCCGCTAACCAAAGCGCTTCTGGGGATCAAGTACCTTTGCTTGTCTAGGGAATGGGCTTAAGACCCACAAAATAAGAAATTCGGTGGCAACCCAATCATCTTTGGAGATCCCAAGAATTTGATTGAATGGGACAACTAAAGCGTAAAGGACGATGGCGCCTCGTGAAGTTTGTACTTGAGGTAAAAGCACTTAGGAGTTACTAACTCCACTTGTGCCATTCCGTGAAAGACATTTAAGTGCTCCTGCGGACAGGCGGAGGATGAGTCACTAAAACTCTTAATGATCTCGAAGAAGATTCTTAATCTCTTTAGCTTACAGCGAGCATTGGCGGAATGCTCTTAGAGCGAGATCACCTATTTGGGTGTGAAGTATGGGAGGCGCTAAGCGAGAACACTATGAATCCGGCGATCGAGGCCTTTAGCGAATTTGAGAAAAGGCAATAAGGAAAATTATTGTGTTGATATCATTGTCTTGGTTTACACTAAGCATTTGGTTCAAGGCATCCGTCCACCGGGTGGCAAGTAAATCGATGGTATTCTACTAGGGACGATTGATATCCTTGACAATCGATCCGATGCAATATGATTTTCAGCGGAAATTCTAAATTTGGAGCACCACGTTGTCTTTGTGAGCATCAATTCTCTTTCATGTGGGGATTGTTAGAATTTTAGCACTAATGAGGCTAGTCCATGACTTTGTACCTCAACCAAAGGGCCCCACCGTTTGAAATGATGTTTCATTAAGCGTGTATAATCTACTATGGTAGTAGAAGACACTTGAGAAAGAATTACTAAAGTTCATTGAAAGGTGAAAGAGTTATTGAAGCTCAAAAGTGTTGGTTGATGCATTGAATATGGAATGCCAAGAGTTGGAATGGGAAAAGTCACATGGCTAAAATTGAGGAAGAAGAAACTACTTATTAGTCGAAGGCTTGGGTTAAGTGATTGGGCCTTAGGGCACCATGCTTTTGGAAGGGAGGAGCTAGATGCTCCTACACACGCACTCACTTGAGCCCGAACCGGGCGAACCTCGGGCCGTGGGCTCGTGGGTTGGTCCGGGTCAAAGTGGGTTCATGGTCGCGATCTAGAGTTGATTATTATCGTTTGGGCGAAATATTTTGTGTTTGGTTAAATGATAAGATAATCAGTTAAATCTGAAACCGACCCATCGGTCAGGTTAGTGCGAGCAAGCGGTTGTGTCCGTTCGGTTTAATTTGAGCGAGTGCGACCATTAGCGAAAGGATGTATCTGAAAGCGAAAATTCCAGCAGATGTATGCATTGAATTTTTGTTTTGCGAGTTCTTCTGAAAGGATACATCTATTGATGCAACTCTTGATATTATAAATAGCCCCCTAGAATCGATTTCAACACAGAAATCCATTCTTCTTCCTTCTCTTAAACTACTCTCTCTAAAGCGGAAAAACCTTTATTGTTTAGTTCGCGAGTCGAGTTCGAGTGCTAGAACTTTGATTCACTTCTTTATTCTATCTTGGGAGACTATTTGTCAAGTAAACCGTTAGCACAGGGCGGGGCAAATCGGTCTTAAGGAATAAGGCCCACCTTTGCTCGTGATCTAATCCTATTCCTTACCCACTCCGTTCTATCCTCATACACTACTAAAACAAATTCACAACCACTACTCATTACATGCGGACCACGAGCTCGGTTGGTATTTTTGAATCAAGCATCCGGTTTACTTGTCGATATTTCATCACCTTCTAAACGAAAGGGGTTCAAATCGCCTCTAAGCACCGGAATGGGTTCGTGCCATGGATGCTAAAATTGAGCTTTACATGATAATAAGACATGGGATTTAGTCCCTCGTACCTACGATATGAACATTGTTGGTGCTAAATGGGTTTCTGGGACCAAATTCTTAGCCGATGGATCCGTTGAGCGATTAAAGAGCACGATTGGTGGCTCGAGGTTTTACTCGAGTTCTGGTCTTGATTTCACCACCACTTTCGATCCGGTTGTCAAAACACAGCGATTAGCGTTGTTCTCTCTATTGATGTCCTCAATCAATGGCCTCATCATCGACTTGATGTGAAAAATGCCTTTCTTAATGGTCTTCTCAATGGCTTGTATTTATGGAGCAATGCTTTGGGTATGTTAATCCATGATTTCGAGATCATGTTCATCGTCTGCAAGCAAGCGTTGTATGGTTTAAAGCAAGCCTGCGGGCTTGGTTTCATCGATTAGTACATTTTATTGCAACTTGGGTTTTCTTGTAGTCGGCGGATCTGACTTTGTTCATTTCTCCGTGAGTTCTTCTTTACTTCTTTGGTTTATGTGGGCGATATTATCTTAATGGGCAATAATTGCCCTTATCCTCGATTCATTTACTTTGAACTCTCAATTTGCCATTAAAGATCTCGGAAAGCTGCACTATTTTCTTGGTCTTGAGGTATATTATACTGATCAGGGGTTGTTTCTCAATCAAGCCAAGTATGCTCGTGATTTGTTACTTCGTGC
Organism: Plantago major; assembly: GCA_026545765.1. Taxonomy (NCBI): domain Eukaryota; kingdom Viridiplantae; phylum Streptophyta; class Magnoliopsida; order Lamiales; family Plantaginaceae; genus Plantago; species Plantago major. The sequence continues at coordinate 33,569,572 of CM048839.1, forward strand.
TCATATGTTAGATAGCAAGCCTGTTTGCACACCTATGGTTGTTGGCGACAATTAGGTTACTCTTGGTGTTGAGTTCCATGATCCTTCGCTTTATACATAACGACCGGTTTTTAATTAATTAATTAGCGATTTTAGGCGAATTGGGCCAAGTATAGAAAGAACTACTTAAAAAGTTCAATTCCTCTTTTAAGACCTGGCCCATTCTTTTAGCTAAACCTAATTGAATAAGAAAAGGAGTTTTTCCAACAATCTAAGGAAGAAAACGTTAGAAGCTGGGAAGAAAAGAAGGGTTCTGCTGCAAAGAAGAAACGAAAATAGATCATTCTCCATCCCTTCATCTTTCCTTGATTCTTCTTCTTCCAGGCAAGTGAAGTTTTAGGAAAACTTATTTGTTTATGCAAGATTACATGTTTTGATTGATCGTATCATCTGCTATGAATTTATTTTGTGTTAAGCCATGGGCATTGCTAAATTGTGATTTGTATTGAACTTGTCATTCGATCATGATTATCGATCGAGATCACCGTGTAGCTAACTTATGTGTGTATGTGTGGTGACTTGCATTATTGAGCTCATGTCCTTTGATAGTATATTGTGTTTCAATAACTAGGTACTTGTTAATTAATTATGTAATCACAATTAAGCATTATATTCTGAGATAGATGACCACTTTTGTCCGTTAGTGTGTACCTATTCTATGTGTGTGAAATTCATATACATCAACTTAGAAATTAGTACTTTTATGTTGATTGACTAAGTACTGCTGTATGTATGTTTCATGTTTCTCTATGCTTTTTATGTAAATGAGTCTTACTTGATGTAGCTATTGATTATCGAACATAAGAATTATTCTATCCTTAGAACTTTTAAATGTAAAGTTAACTGTAGCAAGCACGTTTGCTTAAAAGATTGGAATAACTTCACAAGCTTCCGGGCTTGTTTTTAGTATTTTCCTAAATACTAAAAAAAAAAAAAAAGATGCAAGACACTTAATCATAAGTTAAATGTATGACCCATTGAAAGTAAAGAATGAAAGAAAAGGTTGCCTAAGTGTCTCTATTGGATATACACCTCTAATGATTGAGCCAAGGCGTATTACGTATGTTGCTACGGTGAGCATACACAAGAGAAAGTGAAAGCCGATCGTTCGATATCTTGCTACGGTGAGTATACATGAGGCAGGCGTTTACGCATGTTGCTTACGGTGAGCATGCCGTATACCAATATGAGGCGAAGCTTACCTAGGCACCTTAAAAGAAAGAATGCTAAAGTGATTCTAGCTAAAGATAAGAAATGAACTTGAATCAAATGAATGATCTTAATGAATGACAAAGAAAAGAAACTCAAGTCAAATGTTTAAGCTAGTGAATTCTAGAAGTAAAAGAACGGAGAATTGGTACTCCATGGCCTTCTTTTGATTTATTGATTTTACCTTGTGAATGATGCAAATGTAAGAAATATTTGTGCTATGTATTACATGTTAGTTTGGCTTGCTTGCGAGTACAAGTAGGTACTCACCCTTGCCCTATTGAACCTCAGGTGATGAACAAGCTGGAGTGGATGGGGATCAAGATTGAAGCTGATTCAGTACATGATTGAACATTAATTCTTTATTTATTTATTTTTAAAGCGGTTTAGCATAGACATATTGGTTTAAGACTTCCGTAAGCGATTTTCATTTTTCAAGTTCTTGAATTTTGACTACATTTATGTTGTCCTAGAAATTTTTTATTGCCCTTTTTGAAAATAGCATTTATTGCCGGAATCCGTGTATTTTATATTAAAATTTATCGAGGTAAGATTATGGGTCTCTTGTGGAGTGCGTTGCAATACTTATGATGACTCGTCACGATCTTTCCTATGCCGTCAATATTGTTAGTCAGTTTATGCAATGTCCAAAAGATGCTCATTTTCAAGCTGTCAAACGGATTTTATGTTATGTTAAAGGGACTATCGACTTTGGCCTGGATTTCACTAACTCCACCAAACCTGCCTTGCTTGCTTATTTTGATGCAAATTGGGCATCTTGCTCTGACACTCGCCGCTCTACTTCTGGTTATTCCATTTATTTGGGTTCAAATATTGTCTCCTGGAGTTCAAAGAAACAGCACACTGTTTATTTCTCTAGCTGTGAATCTGAATATAGAGCTTTAGCAAACTCCGCCTCTGAAGTGATTTGGCTTACTCACTTGTTGCAGGATCTTCGGGTTCCTATTGTTTCTCAACCCATTATTCTCTGTGACAACAAGGTTGCGGTATTTATCAGTAGCAATCATATTGCTCACAAGCGTGCTAAGCATATTGAGCTAGACTATCATTTTATACGTGATATGGTGCTCATTTGGTGCGTCTAACAACGATTTGTTCCATAAATTTAAGCGTTCTTTGACATTTTCACGAAGAGCCTTTTTCGTCCTTTGTTTCACCTATTTCGGTCCAAACTTTTCGTTGGCTCTAATCCCACGCTTCGCTTGCGGGGGCTATTAAAGCATCCTTCTGAAGCTTCTAAAGTTCCTGCCGACTCAACCGAGTCCTAGTCTAATTAGTTATTCATTAACTTAGCAATTGTAGTCTTGTTTTACTTTAATTAGTTAGTAGTTATCTCTTCTAATTAGGATTAATCTTGTACCCTTCATTATATATATATTATAATATATATATGATACTGCCTACCACTGATGATCACGGTGGATTTAAACCAAAAGTTATTTTCTCTTCTTTTCTTTTAGCTATGACTTGGAGTTGTTAAAGCTCTCGCAACAGAACTTTGTAATAAACTAAATAAATAAATAATCATGTGCCAACATCTCTTTCCTTTCATCTAGTTTGAACATTGGGTGTGGAAATCAAATTAAAAGAAAAAAAAATTGAGCTTGCTTAATATTCACCCCAACTCCCCAAGCGCATGTATAATATAAGTGCATGTATAATATGGTAATTATATTTGTTCAGGGAGGATATGTGAGTTGTGACTACGAATAATTACTAGTGACACGAAGAGTTCGTAGCTCAAATTGTGGAAATAAGTGAAGAAATGAAATAAACTTAATACCTTGTGGGGTATGTTTACGTAAATACCATTTATTAATTACTTATTAATGAAGTAAATAAAATATATATTCATAAACTACTATGTAAAGCTTCAAATTAATATATGGTATCTTTCAAAAGCTTTGGGTTAGTAAGAAATTAATGCTCAGACTTAAAACGTGGAGTGGGTTTGTCCCACGTTGCAAACAAGTAACATTTCTAGTTTATAAACTATCATGCAACATTAGGTGTTCAAGTGTTGTGATAAGATTATGAAAAACTCTACAGCGTCTTGGCGTAAGGGGTGTAAATCATGGCCATACTTGTAATGAAACAAGTGGGACTTGTCGACATGCATACATGAATGTTGGACCAAAATAGGCACAAATAGCTAGCATCTTGCATGAGCCATGGTTTATTAGTTTTGTCGGTTGGTCTGTTGACCTTGCTAGAACTTTGCTTGAATTTTTTGTATGTTGTGATAATAATGGAGATTATTACATGATTTATAAAATTCAACTTGCAACTAATTACTCTGTATAATGAATGTAAATAATTCAGCTGGCATCTGAATTTGAAGCCTTTCCTCACCTATACATAGGTCTCGAGATTAAAGAAAGGGACCAGAAATTTGCAACCCCATTTCTCTTGTTGTATTCTTCTTCCATACCATTTGATGTATAATCAAAGCATTTGCTTCAGTTCACCAAGGGAAGCTAGTTTGTGCGATCAGTTGTTTGGTTCTTCCGTTGTATTATGGAAACAAGCGTCTTTGATTCCTTCAAGCACCGTAGGAGAAGGGGCGTAATTGTTTTAAAAGCTGCAAAGCATGTCTCGGATTGGATTTTTGTTCAAATCTGATTTGGCTGATTATATCTTTTGTATTATTTATCTCAATTCTATATTCCAGAGCTAACATAAACACCTAAGTGATGTTTTAATTTGGAGGATTTTGGATTTTAAGACATATTTGAGTTCATCTGTACGTGCATTTCACACTCAGTCTGGGTTCTCCCCCCTTAAACTGAAGAAAATAAAATAAACAAAAACAAATGGATCTCCCCTCCCATCCAGTCCCGAATCCTGAATGTTCCCGACATAAATTGGGATGTCAAACAATTATCCAGATCCAATTTTCCAATCCCACTAGTTTTTGCACCTTTATGAATTAGATTTGTGGTTATTTATTCATCTTCATAAATCATAATTCTATGATGTTGAAAGATTCCTGTATGGCACTCCAAAATCAACCAAAAAAAATGTCATGTTTCATAGGGTTACAAAATTTTATATAATCAGGCTCTCCTCTCACCCGTTTTCCTCCTCCATCCGCTTGATGATTGACACGTGTCTTTTGACATCATGCAAACTGCGAAACAATGTAGAAATCTGTTGAGAAATATCGCGTATGGCATTTTGGAAGTGAGGATAACATATAAGGCCAAGCGAGTCACTTAAAGAGTTGATTTTTCTATACAATAAAAGCTTTTAACGAATTTCATTACATAAAACAGCATGGATGACAATAATATTTGATTGTGATTATACATACTGCATTTTTTAATTTTTTTTCTTTTGTAATGTAACCAGCTACCCAAGATTAGTGCTCAAGAATTCTCCTTATTTATGACTTCATTAATTTATCCCAAGCTTTTGGAACTTTTAATCACTTGTTCTTTCCATTAGTATCATCCAGAAGGTCTTCAAGCAACTTATCATCATAATACTCAATCTCGAAAACTACGATCCCCTGGACGGAAGTGGAGGCCGAATTAGTCGAACTAGCAGAAGGCATGTTATATTCTCCTGGAAAATTGAGGATTGCAAAATGACCCTAGTCGCATAAGCTGCCTTGTCGTAGGCTCTAGCCGCCTCTTCAGCAGTGCTGAATGTCCCTAACCACACCGGACGAGCACCTGGCCTTGAAGTGTCGCGTAATTCTGCAGCGTACTTGCCCCAAGTTGCTTCGAGCGCCTCTATACTTGATTTCTTCTCCTGAAGATTCTTTACTCTTGTCCATTTATGTTTGTTTGGTCGTACGTTGTATTGTACCCACGGGTTGGCACTTATATATACTGCTCCCTAAGTTGGAAAAGTATGTGTAGGTGCTTAATTCACAAAGTTTGGTGCGTGGATTATTTTCACGCTCCAATTTTTATAAGGTTGCTTTTAGACCATAGTAATAGTCATGTCAACTAATGCGGATCGAACTTGTTAATTTATACTTTCGAGATTGTGAAATGTTAGTGTTAAGTAGGTCATGCTGATTTACGAATTAAAATCTCGATCAAGTTGGCCCAGAACTTTGGAAACTTATATCAATTAATTAGATCAAATTTACTTGGAGTTCAAACATTTCGTGAGTAACACTCACGAAACACTCGATGTAATTCAAACATGAGAAACACCCGGTGGTCACAGTTTGGGATACGTTTCGGATTCTTAAAATAGCCTGAAGTTCTGAGACGTTTTGATATCTTTTTAATGTTTCATAATATTTCATAAATAAGTTAAAAGACTTATGAAAGCGAAGTGCTTAAGAAAGTTACACATTTCATGGTCAGTTCGTTTCGGGGAGTTGAAAATACATGTTATTTGGTATAGAGTTAATTGGGGTGGATTATAACATAGTTATAACAGATAAAAAAGAAGTAACGACACAAAATTTCATTCATACCCCAACAGTATACATATAGCATGCATAAAATATGAATAGTAATTGAGGTTAACAAATTTATAACAGATGAATAGTAATTTCATTCATTGGTTCTAACTTCGGTTTGAAAGCGTGGATTTGATATAAATGTTAAAGATTTATAAGTTTTATATAATTTGTGATATCAAGCGAATTGATGTGTATAAGAAATAAGTGACGGACAACCCAAACACATTTTACAAGGTCAAGTAAAACTCCAAGCTAAACATTTTACAAGGTCAAGTAAAACTCAAGCTAAAGTAAATAGAGGAGTATGATCCACTCAAAGTGGATTAATAAAAATCCTAAACCACGACCTGCAATATGCATTTCAGTTCTTTAAGTTCACTCACATCAACTTACAACAATCCTTGTACTCTTTAGATAGAGGACTATATATATACTATTTTATAATATATTTATATCATTTATATAAAAGATAAAATGTTAAATCGATATAAAATGAATCTGAAAATTTAAACCCGGTCCGTTTCTACATCTGAATTCAATCAACCCAATTACATATATCTTATAACCCTAAACTCGAGTTCTAAGTGCGAATAAATAACTTTTACATCTTGTTAAGGACAACTATGAATTGTAAAATCAAAGTAACAAATATTGATGGGATCAGACGGAGGAATGAGGAGTAGAGACTTTAAATTAGCTTAGTTATAAAATTCAGCTAGGAGGAACAATTTAAATTTAATGTATGGGGGGTAACGAAGAGGAAAAAGGAGAATAAAAATACAATAAAGATGTGAACGTGCAATTACATAAAATTATTTGGAATCTGTCACAAACCGATGTGAAGTCATCGGGGCGACGTCCTTTGTGACATAATCAACAACTCATCTTATAATATCATATCTAGGATTTGGAATCATTGGATTTGCCAAATTTAGTTTATTTCAAGACTTCTAGATCACTGAAAATTTTGTCTAATCTTATTCCATTGTACTTAGAGTCTAATCCTACATTTTCTAAAAAAAAAAAAAAAAAAGTTCGAATCCGATCCCATGTAATATTAAACAAACGACTCGACTCATTTTTATGAGAGTGGTTTTTCTAATATTCAACTTGATCAGTTTACACTTTTGATGTGTAGTTTTTCTTGCGTTTAGGGAATAACATGTTTTTCTCGGAGACTTCATTTTCCCAATTGTACGGTTTTCACCGAAAGAAATTTCAAGAAAGAAGCAAAGCTTTAGAAAAAGCCACTTCCTATCAAGTCCTTCATGCGCAAAGGCAAGTAAGTATTTGAATTCACAAAGAGAGCCAACTGTGACCCGTTTTGTGAAGCACCATCAGTAAAATGACCTAAATTTCCTGTCAGAAAGACCTATATCATGCCTTCTTTCATGCATGCCAATAAGATGCACATTAACACTGTATCCAGACTTGAGGGATCAGATTCCATTTCCAGCACTGCATTATGTTGTGAAATAGTATAATCATTCTTTTCTACTGGAACGAGGACACTACAGACGAAAGTAGGCATCTAAGTTTTGGTGAAACAAAATTATGGATTGATACTGATGAGAAAAGTAAGTATACGGACCGTCTCATATTGATGGATTAAAGGGACTAACAAAATATTGATTATAGCGAGAAAAATTGTAGAGATTTTATTAAGGCGATTAGTATTACGCATATACAAATAAAAATGATATAAAATGCTGATCAGTCCGTTCCTAACTAATGGAGTTCCCTTAGTGATTAGAAAAGATTTATGGGTTTAAAGTTCATACCACGGAACGTTTATTTATGGGTTTAAAGTTCATACCACGGAGCGTTTATTCGATGTCTGCCATCGGTTTTCTAGAATCTGGAATACATTTCCTGGTTTTATATATGCAAAGAAAGAAAAGCATAAACCTTTCTTTCTAGCATTCAGCCTAAGAATGTCTATCACCTGTTCTGCTAGAATAATTTTCTTTCAAAGAATAAAAGAAAGATTTCATATACCACCCATCCAAAGAGTCAGCCAACTGTTTAAATCACTGTTGCATGGTTGGTTATCAAACCGTCACGATGCTCTAACATAAAATCACCATCTTTAAGGCCAATATAAACCAACATAAAAGCCGCACAGAAACTTGCAATTTAGATCCCATGCACTGAATAAGTGAACAATATTACATACCGTGTTGATGCCTTTTTTGCTGCAAATAAATCTTGGATTACTCTCATGGACAAAAAAGACCACCTTTTTCACCACAAGTGACTGCACTGTGTTTGCACCAGAGCTCTGCTCCAGGAAAGTGGTCTTTGGTAATATAACTGTTCATATTAGAGCTGGAGTGTTTCTTTTCCTTTTTCATCACTTTCCAGATTGATTTGTTCAGCCAACTTTTGAACTGTCAAGTTTAGACACTCTTAGCAATCGATCCAAGAAAAAGGTGCAAGAATCTTCTTTATTGATTTCACTTTCCCCTCATTTTGAAATAGGGAAAGAAGGGATTCATGTCACTTCGTGATACACCATAAACCGCCCAAGTCTCATCAGCTGTCCCAGACTTTAATTTTGAATTTTTTACTGCATCTCACCCTATCTGCACTGCAGACTTTGTTATGAATTAACCAACATATTTTCCCCATTAATCCAAGATACGCGTGTTCCTTCAGATCCACAAATTAAAACCTGTTCCAAGGATTTTCCAGACTCGGCAAGTAAGGTCTATAGCTTACCAATTTTGTGGAAGAGTTCAATTGCAGTAACAGCTAGAAGGTACACCTAGTGAATGAACTGAGCACCTTCATTGGCAGAATACAGGGGGCAACTTGGCAAACTTGGAAATATATGTATGCAAACCTATATGACCATCCACAGTATATAAATATGGAGCAAATCCCCCCTCCTCAGCATATGATGTGACCTAATCTTCAATCTTGCCTGCATATACAAATAGTTAGACAAGCAGAGGGTATTCTTCGAGCTGTCAAATAAAATCATTTCCAAAAGCTTTCATTTCCAAAAGCTTTGCCCACAGCATAAAATTACAATAAAGCTCATGTAGCCTGTCTGTCAATTATTTTGAGGCGGTGGCTGTGTTTATTTTGATGCAGATTGCAGATGTTTATACAGAGTTGAAGTGTGACAGCAAAATGTATCCTAGAAATTTAGTATGACAGCAAAATGCATCCTAGAAATTTAGTCAGCAAATGCATCCTAGAAATTTAGTACTAAAAAAACCAGAAAACATCATGCTCTTAAGCAACAAAGGCACAAAACCATTACCGAATTCTAAGAGAAACATGTCATGCCAGGAAAAACAGCAAATTACAGAAAGAGTTTAGACAAGCACAACATTGTTGAACTCACAAAATAAAGTCCTGGTTTGGTGAATCAAAACATGAGGCGTATAGACCACCTAGCAATCACGTAAGTTTAGGCTGAATCATAATACTTGTTCAAATGTACAAAATCAGAATCTTGCAATGCATAATGTGACGAAGTAATCATTGTTTCTACAATGGCACCCCTAATGCCTGCAATGACCGCAAACAATCATGCAGGAAAAGAGATTAAAAATGTACCTCTTTTGGCATCTTTCGAGCTCCAACTCCAATAGTAATCCATGGCACAGTAGCGCTCCACTTGAGGCAAGAGCCCTGGCTGTTTCAATGCAATAGCAGCGAGCTATGGCAATTGGGAATCAATAATAGATCATGAATCTTTGTGAAACTGTTGTAGTATCCATGGGACATAAATAGTAAGCAGGTTGACCTTCACATCATATAAATGATATTTAATTACGACTATCCACGGCACACACCATTTTGATGTTGTGTCATTACCACCATCCTGCATGCAACAAAATATCAGTGGAATATAAAGTGTATACTTCACTCTACCACATGATATCAAACTCAAAAGAAATTTACCGGTATATCCAGGGAGCAGTTTTGAATGACGTTTGTCTTTTTAGAAAGGGTTAATCTGGCACAATGGTAAGATGACATTAATTTTTTCTTTATAAATGACAGTATAAAGAATTCTATGATAGAAAAGAATCAGAAAGTAAATTTGTGAAACAATAAGGTGTTATTATTTCAGCTGCCAATAAAAGAGGCGCACAAAAGTTTAATCTGTGTATGAAATGATATTAAACAAATATTTTAATGTTTGTTGAATGTAACATAAATTTTATTCAACCAAATATAATAAAGAATACATAATGTCAATAGTATAATTTAACTTTCTACTTTACAGTTCTTATACTTGAAAATTAAAGTGCCTACAATTTTTCACATACTTTCATTTTGTTTGGATGAGGTAATCCAAAATAGACAGGACAAGAAACTAAATAATCACTAATGGCAGGGGTGTACTGTCGATGTAAAATTAAAGCTTGTGAGTTCAGGGTTTATATGTAACATGCATATAACTCTGCATATATTTTCCTATTACAGCACTATCTCACATATGTGTGATCAGTGATCACCATAATATCAAAGAAGAGACACGGAAACTTGCTCGGCTAATACATACTAACATAATTGAGTAAATAACTTGTACATGCCCTCACCATCCGATAATTTTGGGAGATGATTTGTAGAACGAATAATTTGATAGCTTCTAACTTCAAATGGCACTATACTGACTTCAAATAAACATTAATAAGTTGCTCAATTCAGGTGAAGAATTATGTCATGTCATCACTTCCTGACATATATATAGGTATGTATCTTTATTTTCATTAGTAACAGGATTACTAACAGGGTAACAGGAGGCAAATCACGATTAATGAGGGAAGAATACCAATTATTTCTGTAAGCAAGGGTGTTTCAGCAATTTACATGCTTAATCTAGATTTGGTCCACATAAAAGCAATAAACAAAGACATGCATAATGAACCGTACGTAGTTTCAGAAGTAAACCAATCCCTTCTGAGAGGAGCATATACTAGTGAACCCAAACAGCAAGATATGTTATGTGCTGATTGATTATATGGTAATATTATAAAATGACAGCAGGTATTCCATATGTACTCTTTAAGAAAACAACGTGAACAAAAGTAAGGAAAGGGCATTTCTAAACTCAAGTAAATATATGGTTGACCAATTGTTAGGACAAGCCAGAATAATATTTCAAGCTGCGGGGCGGGGGGTGTAAAATGGCTTCAGGCAATTACAACAATATGAAAATCAATACTGACCACAAGGTTGATTTAGAATCTGGAACTCATCCTGCTCGACAAACATTTGAATCTTTTGCCTCAAGCTCTTGGGTGACCAGATGGAGAGGTAGTTTAATGCATCAAAACCACAATTTTGTGCCAAATCATGGTTGTGTAACTTGCAGGGATTGAACCATTTCAATCATGTTACTTAAAAGAGCATCCGCCTCTTTCCCGTTGTCAACCTCGTGAAGTATCTGTACGAGACAACCACATAAAAATTTATCTGGATGCACACCTTTCTCAATCATCTCAGAGAGAAAATCCTTTGCTCGATGAATTTGACCGCATCTACAAAGTCCAGAGATCAAACATGTATAGGCATGAAGATCCAGCTCCAAGCCAGTTTCAGCCATCCTCTTTACAAGATCCAAGGCTTCTGGAACATTTCCCTGCTTCAACGTACCATCAAGCAAAGATGTATAGGCAGTCGTATCTGGAATCAAGCCCTTTAGAAGCATTTCCAGAAACAACTTCCTAGCATCATCAAGGCATCCATTGCTACAAAGACCATGAATTAGTGTTGTATACACAACAACATTAGGTACCAAACCAGCACTATCCATAGATTTAAAATAGCCCATTGCTTCCTGGACAAACCCTGATCTGCACAAGCCATTCATTAATGAAGAGTATGTCACCATCGTTGGCGACACACCTCGTTCCTGCATTTCATTTAGCAGATTCCGTGCATCCATTTCTTTGCCTGCCCTGAAGTATGCATCAATGAGAGTTGTATATATCACACTACTGATCTCTTCGTTGTTTTCCTTCATTTCAACCAACAGGACATTCACATCTTCAAACTTCTTCCCTTCACAAAGCCCCCAGAGTACGGTTCCATAGAGCAGTAAATCAGGTTTGATGCTTTTTTCTTTCATTTTCTGGAAAATAACAAAAGCATCATCGGGCCTTTTTGCTTTAAGGTAGCCATGAATAAATGCGGTATAGGTTTTCTCATTAGGGATTACATTATCATTCTGCATGTCCTTAAAAACTTTTTCTGCCTCCTTCATCTTCCCCTCTTTACATAGGCCATCTAGCAAAGCCGTATAAGTGACAATATTTAACTTCAAACCAGCTTCTAACATCTCTTCTACAAACTTCAGAGCATTGTTGATATTTCCCACCTTGCAGTTTGCATCAATTAGAGAAGTGAAAGTGAACTCATTAGGAGTTAGACCAACTCGCCACATATCAACGAAAAACTTAAGTGCCTGAGGCAACAATCCTTCTTTACAGAAGGCATCGATGAACGTACTGTAGGTTACAACATTAGGGTGAATACAAGATTCTTTCATCTCTCTCAGAAAGATGAATGCCGTGGGCATCTTTTCATATTTACAGAAACAGTTAATTAGAGTATTATAAGTAACTATATCAGGAGAACACCCTCCGTGTTTCATCTCCTCATATATACAAATTGCATTATCCAAATCCCCAAGTTTCCCATATAAGTCTATGATAATGTTGTACGTAACAACATCAGGAATGACACCTGTGCTCTTCATCCTGGTAAACAAGCTTCTTGCAGAATTCATATCCCCTTGTTTACACATATGAGCAATCATTATGTTGTAAGTAAAAACGGAGAGAGTCATTCCAGTACTAAACATATCATTGAGAAACTTTGTTGCCAATTCCCCATCCTCCACCTTCGTCAACTTATGCAAGAGAACATTACATGACCGTGCTTTGGGCATAACTCTAAAACTTTTCATCCTGAAAACACTCCCTAGCTTCCTCTAACAACCCCTTTTCCACCAATACATTGAAAAACTCATCAAAAACCCCATAACCTGGGACGCAAACATTCCGCGTCAACCACAAAGCATCCACTATCCTAACAGAATAAGAAAATTGTTCGCCATCATCATTAACTCGTGGGCTTACATAGAGACTAACCAATTGACTAAGAATATTATGTGTGTCTCTGTACATCCTGGAACAGAACAGAATGTGAGCTAGGACACAATACGATTCCGTAGTGTGCCGAAACCCGTTATGCGATTCCGCCCACTTGAACCACTTGAGAGCTAACACAGGGTCTTGTTTCAGATCAGTTAAGATCTTCGACACACGAATGGGGGAGTCGAATAACCCCACTAATCTACAATCCTCATTTCCTCCCTTAACAATTGTCCTAATAGTTTCTGTATCCAAATTATCAAAATTGCTTGGAGTAGCAGTAGTAGTTGAATGATATCGAATAACATAGAGAGAATGAGAAGTGCAGGTTAACAAATTCTTTTGGAAAAAAAATGGAAGAGAAAAAAAGCGATGATGAGCTTACGGCATAACAAGAGTGTCTGCGGAGGAGAAATAACATGGCTACCGAAAGCGCAAGGAAGAGTGACTCGGCAACATTCATTCATTCTGCCATTGCTCGTTCATTGGGGTTTGTGAGACGAGTTACAGTAGGGTTTTAGAACAAGACGAGGTTTAGCTGAGGGCTTTAGGTTTCTCACTTTCTCTCTCTCCACCTGAGGTCGTGTTTTCCGAAACCAAGACCGGAGGCGTGAGCAGTTCCGACCAGTCGAACCGGTTATGGAGGCCTACCTAGCTCACCGAATGTAAAATGCGAAGCAGCGGAGTTAGCAATTAATCTGGAATTTCTTTGGGTTATTAAAAAAAAGTCCATGAACCCTTAGTCGGTAATTAGTCCCTAAGTTACTAAAAAAAATGTGCGTGGAACGTTGAACCCCTACATTATGTTTTTATGTCGTGTGAGGTATACTTGCATTATGTGCAACAGGGGATATTTTACGCCTTCTTGTTCCAAATATTAATGCAAAAACAAATCCCAATTTATTAAGAATATGCGCAAAAATCCTTTGATATGCTCTTATCTATTTGAGTAATGTCACGCTTATTTGAGAGCAAAGTCTTTGAAAATGTAAGATTTTCTAAAATATAGGAAAATCAATTTTTTTGTTTTTTTTTTGCGGTTTTTAAGTTTTAGCAGTTACGGTCAATTTCTTAAAAAGTAGAGACACTCATATTACGTTATAATTTTAATAAATTATGTTATAGTTTTAAGTTATTAACATTGAAATTTTAATTCTGATTTTAACATATTTTGTTAATGTTTTAAAAGATAATGTGATGGTTTTTAATGCTCTTTTATTAATTTTTTAAGAGATGGTGTGATGGTTTTAAGGAGTTGCATGATATTTTTAAGACGGCTTGTTATAGTTTTAAGTGATAATCTAATACCATTAAACCACCATTAAACAAATCTAAAAGTTTAAATGAGTCCATTAAAACATCAATAAACAACTTTAAAATCAGCTATTTGAAACATTCAGTCATCCAAAGGTTTTAAAACATCAATTCTCATAAGAAAAAAATTACAATGAACGTTCATTCGGTTTTTCTATGCAAATGCAAACTCAGTTATTAAAATAGGCCTTATTCGATTAAACTTGTTGGTGAACTTCGACTTCCTCGCTACAAAAAATACCTGTTTTAGCGACGGAAATATCCGTCGCTAAAACAGTGTCGATCCGTCGCTAAATCCTTAGCGACGAATAATCCAAATCCCCGAACAACGCGTCACTATTTTTTTTTGGCGGCGGATAAGTATTAGTCGCGAAATAACGAGCTGGCGGCGGATTAATCCGTTGACCGTCCGTCGAATTGACGGATTACTTATCCGTCATGGATTAGAAACGAATTTAGCGACGGAAAAATCCATCGCTAAATCCACCACTAATCCGCCTTAGTTAAACGATATTTAGCGGCGGTTAAAATCCGTCGCTAAATTCAATAAACTAATCGCTTAGTTAAGTGAATTTAGCGGATTTTTTCCGTCGCTAAATTCCTTATTTAAAAATGTTTTTATATTTCTGTTTCACATTTCACCTGTTTTTTTCACATAATATAATCATAGATAATATACCCGAAACAATTAAATTGCATTAATATACTTGAAACAATATAAATTATCCATGACAAGTCCAAAGTATGCAAGCACAAGAAGGTGAAATAGTGTCAAAGTATATATGTAGCATAAACAATATAAGTCTGATGTAACTAAGAATCGGGAGGAGGCGGTGGGTGAGATTGGGAAGAAGTGCTGAACATCTGGGTCAAAGCGTCCATCCGATGATCCATCTGAGCACATTCCTCAAGCACTTCTTTGGTAAAGGCTTTGTCGCATGACTATTTCACAGTGGAGAGGAGTCATCATCTCTTGAACCTGGTCCTGTGTGAAGAGATTAGATTGCGATCCTGATCCCTGGGACACTGACAAGCTACCAGAACTCATAGAAGGGCCCAAACTTCCCAATCCACATGTTCGATCCTTGTTGTCCATTGGGTTGACCTCGAAGAAGATCTGGTCTTGCTCTTCAACTGACAGCTCATGACCGTCGATCATCCTCTCATTCATCCACCTCTCCACCTCACTCTGCAATTGTAAATTGCAAACGAAATGAGATGCAATTTTAGGAATCACTTTAAAATACTCAAATACAAATGTTAACCTTAAGAAAAGCGTAATTAATCGCTCGGCCCTCACGTCAGTCCAAATGCCATTCTTCAGCTTAGCCTTCTTGAAGTGGTATAGAGCACTCTTCGGCTATCCTCTATTGGCCTAAAAAAAAATATGTGCAAACAAGTAGTTAGTTGATTGAAATGAAAGCAAAAAATTGTTATGTATCATATTCCAAGTCATAAACAACATATTTACTAACCTCCATCCGTGATCTGTAACAACATTTCGCGACCCGTAGTGATGTCTGGCGATTGCCGTACCATCTCGCGGCTCGGACAAACGGTTTTATACATTCTTGTAAGCTTGATCACGGACAAGGATCATTCGATGCGCCTCCACTACCGTTTGGGAAGCGACAATTGTTTATTCCTACATTTGTTACGCATTGCAAGGGCACTTCATCTTCCCCCACTAAACAAGTAGTTTGTGTAAGCGCAAAAGTGATGAAGGATTCAACCCTTCCACAAAACTAGTGAATTCTACCATTAACTATCGTGGTACATCCATGAATGATTGGGATTCATAATTATATGATTAACGACACGTCTACAATTATTAGATTTATAACATGCATTTTACGTTAATATAATCACGAAATAGTCTCAAACACTTAATTAAATCTTCATAATCTAGTGTATATATACGAATTTTTGAATCAAAATTACTACGTGCTTACAAACATCCTAACATTATACTAATTAACAATACAAATTCACAATTAATATATCAATTGCACAAAGTTAACTAGCTAGTATACTATAGCTCCATAAACATCTGATTGATCGATTAGTGAAATTAACAAAATTTCCAAATTTGTCAACAAGTAAGGGTTCCAAAACACTCGACTAAATCTTCCTAATCCTACTA
Source organism: Plantago major (assembly GCA_026545765.1). Lineage (NCBI taxonomy): Eukaryota > Viridiplantae > Streptophyta > Magnoliopsida > Lamiales > Plantaginaceae > Plantago > Plantago major. The sequence continues at coordinate 33,585,845 of CM048839.1, forward strand.
CATATACGAAAATATCAAATTAACAACCCTACATACTTTAAAACATCCTAACATTATACTAAAAATCAAAATTCACAATCAATATATCAATTGAACATCTCAAAGTCGACACACTCGTAATATAAGCTAAACTAACTACTACATACTTACAATAAACATGCAATTGCTCAAATTAGTCGAAATTAACAAAATCCCCAAATTTGGCAAAGTTAGGGTTTTAGCCAAAATACCTTCGATTAAGCTGAAAAAAGATGAAATTTGTTGACCACACGAGCTTCTTGTCCCACGAGCTTCAAGAAGACTCCAAAATTGGTTGGAATGGTCGAGTTTTGGTCGGAAATTGGAAATGGTGAAATGAAGAAGAAAGAAGGAAGAAACAATGCTGAAGCGAAATGGAGAAAAGCGGCTTCTGCAGATAGTATACATAGTTTAGCGACGGACCGCTATCCGTCGCTAAAAGCGATTTTCTTTATTTGTTTTTCTTTTTTTTTAACTTTGGTCAACTTATTTAGGGACGGATATAATATCCGTCCCTAAATAACGACGGATAAAAACATCCGTCGTTATTTAGCGATGGTAAAATATCTGTCGCTAATTGGCGACGGATTAGCGACGGATTTGAGACGGATTGAGCGAATTCGCTCAATCCGTCTCCAATCCGTCGCTAAACTAACGATTAAATCGCTAGGTAGCGAAGAATTGCATCCGTCGATATCCCCCGTCGCTAAACTCGGGATTTCTTGTAGTGCCTGCCTTTTGTTGCTTGTTGCTCAAATACTGCAGCGACACTTTAATAGATATTCAAACTCGATTTCCTCATATTTTCTTAAAACATTCCTTTGTAGGTTAAAACCATAACAACTCTCATCAAAACTATAATACATTGGTGCTTAAGAAAAAGAAGGAACATGCAACACAAGCTAAAAACAGTAACATTGATGCTTAAAACTATAACAGTGCATCTTAAAACTATAACAAAGCAGGAACATGCTAAAAATAGTAATATTAATACATAAAATCATAACACTGCATCTTAAAATTATAACAAAAAAATTGCAAAACTTCGAATCATAATATTTCTCATAAGCTAAAACAACGACATTGATGCTTAAAGCGACAACAATAGGTCTTAGAACTATAACATATCTAAAAAATAATAACATGCAAAAATATTCAACATAAGCTAATTATAGCAACATTAATGCTTAAAACCATAACAATGCTTCTTAAAACTACAAGAATACCTATTAAAACTATAACAAAGCACGAACATGCAATCTGAGTTAATATGATTGATGCTTATGCATCTTAAAACTATAAGAATGCTTCTTAAAATTATAACAAAGCTAAAAAAAATCATAAATATTTCATAGGCTAAAAACATTGCGACTTCAAACTACTAATCGTCTTGAAACTATATCATATAAAAAACAATAGCAGTGAAACATTCAACACATGCTAAAACCACAACAATCATGATTAAAACTATGATACCAACTCTTAAAACCATAACAAAGCAACATATAACATGATTGCGGAAATTATTCGATTTTTACTGTACGAATTTTAGATCTGGAAACATCAAATCAGAGCATCAAAACAAAAACCAAACCGATCCATCTTTTTTAATCAGCTCATTCACCTCTAAATCCACAATCTCACAGTAACAAAGTGTACACAAACAATCCAACTCAATTCAGCTCAATTAAATAACTAATCAAATCGAGCAACAACGAAGGCGAAATGCAAAGAGAAGTCTAGCTAGAAGTCGAAACGCCTTGTTATGTCTTTCAGAGAAGTACAGAAATTGAAATTACGTGTTTTAATAGAAAATTGGGAGAAGTCTATTCGATCGTGAGACCAGCGGCGTTGAATCTTGAACTCAGAGCATCTTCTCCGTCAATCGACTCGATGCGAATCAACATATGAGGAGGAGGAGCTCGTGAATCTTCTTGGCATATCGGAGTTTAATCGGGAAGCTGTTTGAGCTTCTGAATGTTTCGATTGATGAAAGGGTGGAGAAGAGAAAGGTATAGTGAATCAATGATGGTGAAAGGACGTGGTGATGAGGATGTGAGAGAGAGGGGGAATGAGTTTTTTTAGATAGAGAAATAGGTAGAGTGGAATGTATTTTTGTGATAGAACATTATTTGTTTGGGGTATTTATATAAAAGTTACTGACCAGTTTCTAGTGTTTTTAATCGGTTCTTTATTGTGAAACCGAATTTTCCTATAGATTAGGAAATTCTTCCCTTTTACTATACTTACTCATTTGAGAATGATGGTTCATTTCTGATTTTGTCTGAAATGGATATGCTCAATAACCCTCGAAATTATATAACCCGACCCAACAAATCGCAAAATTGATTGAAAGTGTGGTAAATTGAAAATCAGTCCGTCTTTCTGGTATATCTAATAAGTTGGTATTTTCTAAGACTCTGTGAACAACTAAATGTACCAAAATAAAAACTTTCACAATTTAAGGCATGAAAATTGGATTTTTCCAAGTCAAAATTAATGGTTCAGATAACTTGACTAATGGAGTATAAAAATTAAAAAACGAAACAAAATATATCAAAATTGGACCGTAATCTATATCATATATTAAGCCAAAAAGGATTTGAGTCATTCTAGGCTATCCACATCATTTAATTAGTTGTCAAAATCCTATTCTCTTATTGGTGATTCATTTGCTTGGTTGTTAAATTATTTTGTTTTGATTGGTCTAATTTTGCTGATGTGGTATGATCTGGACAAAGTCAGAGCCTTCAAACTACGTTTTATGTAGAAAATGGTTCTCTATTTTGGAAGGTAGCATTTCAACAGGTCATTTATTTGTTTAATTGTCTTAAACATGGAAAATAGATTTTTAACCATAAAGACAACATTTTGTGTTACTTCTCACGTATTAAAGGTAAGGTGATGCAATCTGATAAAAAATGAAATATTTATGCGATGTTCTAGACTTGGTTAAGGTGTCCTACATAATCATGTAAAAAAATATTGCATTATATTTGAATTGTGAAATTGCAATTTCGACTTTAGAAATTCTAGGAGGGACGTCTCCTATAAATTTGCCGTGTATCATGCACTCAAATTTGCCATGTATCATAACTGAGAAGATCGAGTTGGTTTTTAAGTTCACTCAAATTTGGTCATCATACATGCGAGTTTAATTAAGTGGACAACTTGAGCATTTTAAAATGTCACCTCAAATAATTATGTGTGATTCTTATATTGTGATTGGTCCATTATTTAGGTATTTAGATTCTTTTGTTACGATTGGTCAAGGTTTTAAATCACGGAGATGTGTTATGATATGCACAAAAGTGCGATCAAGCAAACATTCTAAGTACAAATTTAATTCTACATTTTGTGCTAAGCGTGGAAATTTTAATAGACCATAATAACTCGATTCTATAAATTTAATTCTACATTTTGTGAGAATTTTTAAGAAAAGTTGACAAATTCAGATCTTAAAAAATACTGTATTAATGAGGATTTAAATTAGTTTAAACCATTCTAATCACCACGTCCAAAAATTCAACATTTTACATTTGAATATCTCCTAAATATCACATTCGGTAATCCCCATGTTTCATTCATTCACTCATATCTGCAGCCTGCAGGAAGAGAAGTGTGTTTGTAGAGTTCGGAAAGCGATTGTTCACTCATATATTACGAATTCGATTGTTGGTGATGATCAATTGTTAATGATGATGAGTCCAACTTCAATTTTGGGAAAATATGGGTGGTGAAGGGTCATTCTAGATTTTGATAATTTCAATAGTAATTGGTTTAATTGAGTTGTGCAAATTTAATTGACCGAATTTTAAGTGAGTTTTAACTGATGGATAGTAATTAAATTTTAATTGAGTTGTAAAAATTTATGTTTAGTAAAGTGTCAAAACTTTATCATAAAGTTTGAATAGACGTGTATTAATGAGAGACATGAGAGGAGTTCATATTCTTGTGCATATGTATAATGTTTTATACAATATCGGTAATGTTTTATGAGTGAACATTTTATATCATTTTTATGTATATGTATATATTTGATGTTCTTAATAAATTCTCTAATATTTTTTTATATAACAGTAATGTTTGTCCGTCCCTTTTAGTTTCTCCATAAGACCGTTTCTCAGGAGACTTACTCAAACTTTAAAGGTGAAAGCTATAAAAATTGTTATGCAGGAGATCATGTGGAATTTTAATTGAGTTAGTTAAATCAAAATTGGTAAGAGTCCAACTAAAAAATGACAATTCAAACAAGAATGAGCGAAGACTAAATTTTAGTGGGACGCTTAATAGGGCAAGCAACAGTTAATTCTCCTTAAGTCCCTCACAGACATATTTTCATAATGCCTCTATTTTATTTTAAAATTATTTTGCTGAGTAAGCTTCCTAATAGAACATCTATTCATAAGTTATCTATGGATTCACCTATGTTGTCACTAAAATTATTGATGTTATAGATAAAAACGTCTACGTTGTAAATAAAATGAATTTTTGGTATAAAACACCAATGTTAACAACATACACGTTTTTAATAACAATATTAATAATTTTATTAACAACGTGTGGAATCTTTAAATAAGCTATACTTTGTGCCATTTGTTTAGTTGCATTTTCTTATTCGATTCTGAACAAATGGCATGTAAGTGTTAGATTCGTACACCATAGATTGAGAAGAAGTTGGAAACATAGTAATAAATCTTGATTTGAGTCTATAATTGTATTTATGTTGATTATAATATTTGGGTGCTTAATTTATTAATTAGATTAATTAAATGAACTAAGTAATGATATTTAATGTAAATAAAAGTAAGTTTGAGGGATACATTCTTGCGGAAAATGAGACATGTAAAGAGGGTTCCATAGTATATAAATGCAATACATGACATTTGTTGTGGTACGAATGGAGTATATATTAAGTTAGAGTAATTCTCATGCAATATTGTATATAGTAAATATAAAAAAAACGAACAAATAATAACATTATTACCGATAGCGTTATTAATTATATTTATTTTATATTGATATGTATTTTTTCTTTCTAATTTCATGTTAAAATTATTCCAATCTGGTTTGCCATATGTGAGAGAATTTGCTAAGTGGATATTTCATATCGGTGGCGGTGTTGATATCAAGATTCTCGATGCTATACTTATTTAAGAAATGAGTAATTCTATTTCAACCATTATGATAGCAAATATATGTCATTATTGGAGCATTTAACGATCCATCACTTGACTCGAATATTTACGATCATCGATTTTCTCTTGCATCGACTAATGTTGTAGTTGATGAGATTAATAATTAATTTGTTATGTCGAAAATGCTAGATGAATGTGTCAAGTACTCAGTAGGGATATCATTACAAAGGTGAATGGTGTTGAGAATTGTCACGGATGTTTTCACGGCGGTTCTTGAGAGCTCGAGGTTCGATGGATGCATGTATGATCATGATGATGCAAAAACATATCATCGAGGCAAAAGCGATATGTAAAATTAATGTAAGGAAAAACTTTTTATTCTTATGATGATGATCAAATCTCGGAGACCAAGTCCCCATTCAATTTTGATAAATGTAACATCATAAAGTTTGAGAGTTTAAAAGTATTGAGAATGTTACTTATACCGTAGAGGTGCACCTTATTCTGGGAACCACCATGTAAGGACTCGAAGTTAGGCTTGCTTGCTCTAAAGCAATCATAGTATGGGTAGGTGATCCACTATATAAGAAGTTTATCTTTACGGTAAGTGACAAGGTGTGGCGGGAAAAATAATACCGTGTTGGTTTTTGGGCTTGACATATCATGGGAAAAACATATTAGAATGTGATGTTGGGCACGACCCACATGGGGATGGGTGTTGTAAATGGTATTAGGAGAACAAATCGTTAGCGTATAAGGGTGAACCACTTGGTTAGGCATTGCCTGACGGGGGCGTTCATAATTTAAGAGGGGATGAATGTAATGTCAAATTTAAAAAAAAAAAATTGATAGATCGCTAGCATACCAGTATGGTGTAGTTTTATTTTTGAGAATTCATACATAAGAAATCCATAAAAGCATGCTTTCGTTGGAACAATATTATAAATCTTGGATGAGGCATTCATATGTTCTTCCAGTGTGCAAAAAATGAAATGTGTGGATTTATGGAATTGAATATCACTGAAGAAGCGATGCACAGGTAACCACTCTAATGACAATAGGATGAAGCATTACAAGACCACCCGTATATTGGTCTAATTTGCTATGACAATAAAGAAGAGCCAGTGACAGTATCTCACTTTCACGTCGAGATCCACCATCCTCACCTGTATTCACCCAATGTTAATTATATGTTGTATTTTCTAGATTCACTATCACGAATTGACAACTTACTGGTCATAATGGGCACCCAGACCCTATCTAGAGCCTTTTAGTTGAACATGGTCCGTACTAGATTCGAAAATGTAAAACCAGACTTGACGAAGATTTTAGGAATGGGTTGAATCGAGTTCGAATCCGTTGTTAGATTTTTAATAGAATCATACTTCTTTCTTGGATGCACAAATTATTATGAAACACATTACAAAATCCTAAAAACACGATTTCAATCGGACGGGTTCTACTTTGTTCGTACCAGCGTGCACAATCCGTTTAAAATAATTATGTCGGTTGAAATTGTCTGAAAAGCATGTCACATCCGTATAACAAGACCAAGACACTACATCGATCGGGCGTAATAGTTTATGTTAGTTTATATAATAATTTTTGTTCCTCTCATTTGCCGAATTTTTTTCACCAAAACATGTCGAATAATACTCCCTCCGTCCAGTTTCATCTTTCATGGCAGGACACAAATTTTAAGAGAAAATTGAATAAAGTAGGAGAGATGGTGATAAAGTAAGAAAGAGTGGATAAAGTATAATGAATAGTGAATAAAGTAGTAGATAGATTTTCCAATTTAAGGTATGAGAAGATGAAGTTGGAATGACCCAAAGCGGAATCTTGGGAAGATGAAACTGGGACGGAGGGAGTATTAGTGAAAAAGTTTGGGGACCACCCAAAAATATTTCTACCGAAACATGTAAAGAATCATAATAGTGAAAACATTAATCAAAAAATATTTAGAGCCATTATAGAGTGTTATTTCGAACAATTATTTGGTAAAATAGAGGCTCTTATTGGTCCATTTGTTTCCTTGATGTCCAATTCTTGAATTACGATTGGTCAAAACATTTTATTTTTATGATGTGTTATGAGTTGTGATTATTTAATCTCGGTTTGTATTTTAGAAATGAATGGTTTGGATTCATACTCGACTTTTGGACCATACCCACCAATAAATGTTAATAACGGTCTGGGTACTAAGCGAGTTCAAAACTCAAATGCTGGAGGTTGCATAAAAAGCTACAGTACCACTCTGAGAATCTTGGCAAATAAAGGCGGATCAATTAAGCTAAATAGCGACGAATCTAAGGATTAGCTGACGGATAGGCGTTTCGCTATTCATGAAACATTGCAAGCCTTTGAACTGGATTTTTACAAATGGCGTTATTTTTTCATTATAAAATCCAGTATCGGCGAATTAAACTACTAATAATTAAAGGTATGAAAATCAAAATTGTCACAACCGAAAATGGATTTTTCAAGTTATTACTACTATGGGCCTAAATTCATTAGTTATCCAGTAAGTAGTCCACTCCACGCAAGAGCTCGGTTCAAATTAGTACTATACCTTATCAAACATAAAAATGCTGAAATGCCCAACACTTGTTAACCACCATAACAAAATCCCAGTAGTTTTCAAACATTGGGTTTCCCCTCAGAGAAGAAGTTTCTGCATCGCAGCATCTATATTGCCACCAGCAGTGACGATGAAACCACCGACGGCGAAGAAAGTGAAGCACGAGATGGAGATGTTCGGCGATGTTAGAGTCGATAACTATTACTGGCTTCGCGATGATTCTCGCACAGATGCTGAGATTTTGGTTCATCTCAGAGAGGAGAATGCCTATACGGATCACATCATGTCCGGTATGTTTCCATCCCCAATATTTGACATTTGTTTTTACTTGCCTGTTGATGCATCAATTTTGAGCTGAAATGCTGCGTGTATTTTTAATTTTTTCGTGATTTGGTTCCTGTAATCAGAGCTTTTCATTGTTCGGTTCAGTACGAGTGGTTGAAGTGAACTAAATACCATGTACAGTTTTATTTTGTGGAATGAATCAAGCAGACGATTGAAAATTCTTAAATTCATACATTGAGCTGCCATACGTACTAATTCAGACACTACATTTAAGCAACCTTCTGGGGTGAAATATTTGATTTCAAGTTTTCAGCCACAGGGTTTATATACTACCAGGTCTATTAGATTAATCTTCTGGTGGATACTGTAAGCTGTAGTCAAGGAGTTTTAGATGATTATTATTCATAAATAAGTGGACGATAATGTTCTGAGATGATAAGCTGAGGATCAATCCTATATAGGAGTATTAAACATTTTATAACTAATAAAATCAAAAAAGTAGATGTACACTGTGTTACGACATTGAGTAGTTATGTGCAATGGCAGAAAAAAATGTGGAAGTAGTACTTTATGTACTGTTTAGTGCTTTACCGGGATGCCTGTGGATCGCATGGTTAGATTCTGTCACCCAGTGAACCACCAATTATTGTACAAGTCAAGCTCTATCTGAATTAGAAGAGCCAACTAGGTTAATTTTTCCTAACCATTCGAGCTTAATCTAATCATGTAGTAAAAACTTGATGTGCTTGGAGCGTGTGTTCATTGTCACTGTTTCTTTTCCACTTAGTTCGGGTTGCAGAATCACTACATAAGCTCCGTCATTGATTTCTAATTTTTTCTGGATATTAATTGTAAGTATGACTATCAATTGTCTTCCAAATATGGAAGTCTCTGATTTAATGTGCATTTTCTTTTATTGGTGAATGAAGGCTATGGATAGTGCACTTGTCTTTTGCCACTAAAAGCCAATATGTTATTTCTCAGGAACCAAACAATTAGAAGATCAGATTTATAGTGAGATTAGAGGCCGGGTAAAAGAAGATGACATATCAGCACCAATACGCAGAGGACCTTACTATTATTACAAGAGGACTTTAGAGGGTAAGGAATACGCCCAACATTGCAGACGGCATGTAGCTAACAGCGGTACTCCTGAATCCGTTTACGACACTATGCCAACAGGACCTGATGCATCCCCTGAGCATGTTCTTCTTGATGAAAATGTCAAAGCTCAGGAACATGGATTTTATGTTATTGGTGCTTTCAGAGTAAGAACACTTTTTTCCTTCTTCCTTCCCTTCAGCACTTGCCTCTAGCAATGCTTTTATCTTAATGTATTCCATTCTCTACTTGATATCATTTTCTTCCAGGTTAGTCCAGACAATAAACTTGTAGCTTATGCAGAAGACACCAAAGGAGATGAAACTTACACAGTTTATGTTATTGATGCTGAGTCTCAAGCCCCTGTTGGGAAGCCTCTTGTTGGAGTTACATCAGATGTTGAATGGGCAGGTGACAATGCTTTAGTGTACACAACTAGAGATGAGATACTCCGGCCAGACAAGGTATCAATCTTGAGGCTTAACTGCGCACTGCTGTTGTTTGCCTAATGTGGATCATATGTTGGTTCTTTTGAATGGATAAATAGGTTATTCTTAATGTGCAAATTATATGATTGAATTTGGTGCACTTGCGGGGAAGGGCCATTACATGGTGCACACTGTTTCTGTTCATGATTTTCACTCATTAATGTTTACCAGCATAACCGTGATTATGACTTTATGTTGAGGATTAACTGTGGTAGATAAGTAAGGTTTTTCCTGCAGATGTAAATAAGTGATCAAATTCGGTCCAATTGCAGGGAAGGGCTGTTCGTTGTTGTACCTGGTTCCTATTATTTTTCTTTTGCATTATTCTTTACCATCTAGACATATGACTTAGTGTGTGCCTCAATTTGTACTGGTAACATCAAATCTAGCACACCTGTCCAATCATCCTCCCTGTGGAAGTGTTAGATGCTTATTTGTGTGCAGTCTATTGCAATTCACATCATAAGACCCCCTAACTGAGAAGCAAGTTATGCCGTTAAGCTGAATGCATAATTTGCTTCTCCATTAGAATATCAAAAGGCCCCATGGTCAAAAGAAAGTGAGGAGATCACTTGACATCTTGTTGGACTTGGGGTGGATGAAGAGGAAGACGTGAATTGAATGTGGGGTTGAGGATAGAGCCAACATTTGTTCTCGTACAGGTGTAAGAATTGGATAGTTTTTGCATTTTGGTTTGGAAGTGGTTGAACATAAACCTGAAAGGCTGGATTGTCGGGTAATGGTGAAGGAGAGAGTAAAAGCAGCTTCTGGTGTTCATGTTCCCATATAAATCACGGTCATTCTGACACTTATCATGAACGTCATGGAAAAGAAACACTACTTCACGAAGGATGAAGTAGTATTTCTTTCTCTTGCCACAAACATTTATATTCCTGTGTTTCTTCACCAATAAGAATTACGTCATCACTCACTATGGCCTTTTATTATATAATGCCAATTAGTCACGCTTTGTTGCTTTTGGCAGGCATGGTTGCATAAGCTTGGGACGGAACAATCTTCTGATTCCTGTCTCTATCATGAAAAGGATGATATGTTTTCTCTAGAGATTGCTGTTTCTGAGAGCAAGAAGTTTCTATTTGTTTCATCTGAGAGCAAACTCACGAGATTTGTCTTTTACCTAGACATTTCAGACCCTGGAAAAGGACTCGTTGAGTTGACACCACGTGTGGATGGCGTAGACACGTCGGCAAGTCATCGTGGAAATCACTTCTTTATTAAGAGGAGAAGCGATGAAAGTTTTAATTCTGAAATACTGGCTTGCCCACTAGATAATAAATCAGATATGGAGATCATTCTTCCTCATCGGCCAAGGTAAACAGAGCACATAGGCACATAAATGCAATAGACTGAAATATGCTCACTGAGCTTTGTATCTCAAACAAAAAAAGGTTGAAGCTCCAAAGTTTTCATGGAATTGAAATATGCCTCCTAGCTATTCTTGTGTGTGTGCTGGGATTATGGATAGCTCTGCAATTTTACTACCATTGATTCCTTATGCTGACTTCGGTTGACATGTTTTGTGCCTTCACCACAGCGTCAATATTCAGGAGATGCAGTTATTTAGGAATCACCTTGTGGTTTAATGAGCGAGCATTAATGACGGCTTGCCAAGAATAACAACATATACACTTCCAGCTGTTGGAGAGCCACTGGAGTGTCTTCAACATGGTCGAGCTGTGGATTTTGTTGATCCAATTTACTCTGTGGATCCATCAGAGTCACAGTTTTCGTCCAGTATTTTAAGGTTCCATTATAGCTCCATGAAGACACCTGGCTCTGTATATGATTATGATATGAACTCTGGAATATCAGTTCTCAAGAAGATTGAAGAGGTGTGTTATAATTTTAATTGCGAAAATTGTTTTGATCAAGTTTCACTATTTTCCCAGCTTAATATAGGTCCTATTTTCAATGGCTTTAGTTGTCGTTTAATTACTTAACTGCATAAACCTGAAAGCTGATATGGGGATGGTTCATTTATTTAGGTGGTGAGATTTGGATTGTAGTCTGAATGTATATGTAGCACCCCCCTTCCCTGAGATTTCTTATGTTACTTGTATAGTGTGTTAGTGTTAATTTTGGTGACTTCAACATATATACTGGAAAAATAAATGTATAAGGCATATTCCCAGCGTTTTGTTCTCTGTGTTTTTTTGTGCATATGTTGCTGTGTTATCTTATCGAACTCATTAACAATTTGGGTGTGCTTTTTAGGAAATCATATACATAGTTGCTAACGGATAAGGGCTGTTGACATATTTCGACTTCCATAATGAACCTCTAGTCGTAAAACGTATTTCGTCATCATGTCATTTTGCCTCCCCAAGTACAGCAAGCTGCATTCTTTCTTCCTCCACCCTAATCACTTCAACTGTACCAACAAACTATAGATCTGATGTGCATTATTACTTTCAGACTCTTCTTACTTGAATCTTGCCGGAGTATTAGATGCTAATACTGAAGTTTTCATTCTGTTGGGTAAAATATATATATTTATCTGTAAGTCACACATGCTCTTAGGTGGGTTTTCACTCCCTTTTTTTTTTTTTTTTTTGCAATGCACACAAAAGCCTTCAACCTGGGTACAAACTTGTTTGGTTCCTAAACTCATCCTTTTAGTGTTTTCTCACGAGCCAAATCAGGCTTTCTGAGCATATCTAGGAGTTCTGTCATCCTTGTCTTCCACATTCATGATGTTCTCTTTATATCTCTGTTAGAGGGGGCTTCAAGTATATGCCATATATATGCTGGATCATGGAAGTAGAACTCTCATGATGAAGTAAAATACATCCATTTGTTTTGAAGTCCTGCTACATAAAATTACTTAACAATTCTAGTTCCGGGCTTAAGCTTATAAGAGTCTCGAATCTTTCTATGCTATAGATCATTCAAATGTTAAATCTGCATAAGCGATGGCATCAAATTCTTTAATCTACCTAATATGAACTTTGAAAAACTAAAATATCATACGGTTGTTTACTTATTATTCAGGTCTTGGGAGGCTTTGATTCCGTAAATTATGTAACTGAAAGGCAGTGGGCTGCTGCCTCAGATGGAACTCAGATACCGATATCAGTTGTTTATAGAAAAGATACTGTGAAGCTTGACGGTTCAGACCCACTACTTCTCTATGGCTATGGTTCTTATCAGGTACTTTACTTTAAAAAGAGCATTTTGTTGAGTTGATCAAAGCATAAGGCTGCTATTACTTGTTTACTGTACCAGTTCTATTATGTTTCTTTATGTATTTCAGGAGTACAGCTTATGTAATAAACCATGAACCTTTTCAATTCAAGATTTTTGGTTCTCTTTAACATCTCTGTAACCTAGATCTTCGCTGAACAGGATGATATAAATACTGATACCTAATTAGTCTTTCTTCGAGTGTCATGCTTATAAAATACGACCTAATCTGCTTGGTTGGACCGACACCAAGTCTTTTGCCATTTTGTTAACCTATAAAACCAAACTATATGGGCCCGCTGACTTTTCCCTGCATGTTTAAGCTATAATGGTGCACCCTGAACACTTCAAGGCTTGATCGATTGTAACCTAAATAACACCCTGGTGCCTGTGTGCTCACCCGTTGACTATTTCCAGCAATTTGGGCAGATCCAAGTTAGAGCTTGACCCTTTATCCTTACGTTTTCCATCTTAATTTCAGCTCGTGATGTTCACCTGTGGTAAAAAATATAAGATTTGGTTTCATTTTGGTGTTCAAGTTTTACAAGTACCCCTCATAACATTACTTACATACACCAGGAATGTTCTATGGTTTGGCTAGGTTATTTTAATTTTATTTTTCTAAAGTTATAAATATTTTTGATTTATAGGATAAAATGTGAGAAAATATATTCTTTATATATATTAAACTGGCTACCGCACCCATGTAGCCCAAGTTTAAGTACATATTAAAGTATCTTGACTTTTAGAATTACAAGAAACCGACAGTTGAATACGCACCTGTATCCGAGCCAGGTAACATAGTTAAAAACTATGCAGGAATGGGAAGGTATATCTGTATGTCAAATTTATGTACAAGATAATTTATGCAATGGAAATATGCACGAGCCCATAAACTTTTAATGCTTTATATAGTTGTGCCATCAGCCATCATTTTATTCTGTTGAATCTTGTTGGGCAACTGCCTGATTCATTTTCTAACTGCTGATCTTCTTGAATAGGTCTGCATAGATCCATATTTTAAGCCATCCAGGTTGTCTTTGCTGGACAGGGTTTCATTTCGCAATTGCACACATACGTGGAGGTGGTGAAATCGGGACCATGGTATGAAAATGGGAAACTGCTGAAGAAAAAGAATACATTCACAGATTTCATTTCTTGTGCTGAACATCTCATAGAGAATAAGTATTGTTCCAAAGAGAAACTTTGCATTGAAGGAAGAAGTGCAGGTGGATTGCTAATTGGTGCCGTTCTTAACATGCGGCCTGATTTATTTAAGGCTGCTGTTGGTGGAGTGCCTTTTGTTGATGTGTTGACAACAATGCTCGATCCTACTATTCCCCTTACGACTTCAGAGTGGGAGGTCAGTTTTCTATTCATTATTCTACTGTATAACTATCTCAATGGTGTTTGCTGTATTAGTTCCAGCATGACCAAGCTCTGTAATGCATGTTCATTTTGAATTTTATAGTAATTTCAATGTGGAACATCTGTAGCATCTTAGATGAGATTTTCAAGTTCTTAGGGATCAGGAACCGTATGTTAGTTTGGCGAATTTAAAGTGAACTTTCCTGATCCTGAAGAGGTGAAAGTAATTTTTAGATGGGTTGCAGATTAATTTGTGTCTGTGGTTGGCTATTTATTCCCTTTGCTTATTTCTTTTCAATTCCAATGTTGTTCACTATCACTTTTATTTATAAACCTCATTTAGCTTTGTTACTGGAAAGAAGTCCGAATTCTTTGACATTCACTATTGTCTGTCCAGGGTTCTCCTCTCCCTACTTCTGTTTAGACCTAATTCAAGTTGCAGTCCCCGTCTCTAATTATCCTGGGATGTATAATTTGTAATCAGCTGCATTGTCTGATTGGTTTATCCTGAGTTATTGACGTACTGATAATCTTCAGTCAGTTTTTTTATTCTGTCTTTATTTAGTTATTTACTCGTCTTTACTCTTGCTTTATCTCTTATGTTACTGCAGGAGTGGGGTGATCCTCGCAAAGAGGAGTACTACTTCTATATGAAGTCTTACTCCCCTGTCGATAATGTAAGTAGGAACTTCATAAATCATAATGCATTTTATTTCACTCTGGTTATGGGAAATATTCTTGACCTGATTTCTTTTTGCACATCTTTACAGATTGCTGCCCAAAACTACCCAGCTATTCTTATAACATGAGGATTAAATGGTAAGTCCAAAATTAAATTCTACCATTATGGGATGTAAGTACCACTAGGCTTGATGTGAAGCTGGGGCTCTTTGATGAACTTCTTTAAATACTTATTACAACTACTAAATTTAGGGGGCTCTTTGACAGCATATGCGAGTTTCTAGAGCCGAAATTTAGTACCGTAAGAATGCTTGATATTTGTTAAGGAGGGCGGTACACTAATATAAGTATTTTGAGGGTAAAGTAGTGTATGGATTGCGAGACTGAAACTTTCTTATGATCACAAGAAAAACCCTTTTTTGGGAACAGGTAGTGTATGAATTTCCAAACTGAAACTTTCTTGTGATTACGAGACAATACTTAATGAGTGTGTGTGTGTGTGAACTGAAACCTTATCTTTAAAATATAAATCCACATGTGACCGTCTAATATAAGTTCTTGTATTATTAAGTTCTGAAATTAACATTTGACTTGACTCTCCGGCTCTGTATGTATGACAGATGAGATCGATTGTTATATTTGCCACATTAACCAGATATCTAGCACAAAGAAAAACATCAACGTTTTAGTCATATGCCTCTGTATTAACTATTAAGTCATGAAACCTGATGCCAACGACTGTTGCAGATACACGAGTTCTGTACTCGGAACCAGCTAAATTTGTAGCAAAGTTGAGAGAGACAAAGACTGATGATAATCTTCTTCTCTTTAAATGTGAGCTTGGTGCTGGGCATTTTTCGAAATCTGGGAGGTATGTCTTGTTTGTTTCTTTCCTATTCTTAGTGTTTAGATTATGAGTGACAATTCTCATTCTCTCACACCAGCCATATCTGATCACCCTAAGCTACCGAGTTACCTGAATTGGATAATGAGCCTTTCCCAAGAATAAACTAAATTGCCTTCATGATTCGGAGGAAGTAGTACTTTATTGTATCCCAATTAGAACTCCGTCTTTCTCGTGTTGCCAGGTTTGAGAAGCTCCAGGAAGATGCCTTCACCTATGTTTTTCTCATGAAGGCATTAAACATGATTCCTTCATCATCTTAGTTTTCTTGGTCTACCTTAAGCTTATGATTTCGTTTATGCTGTTTAGATTCTTTTATAGAAGCAGAGAAACTTTCATTTTATTTCTCTCTTCTTCCATGAATTAAAGTTAGTTATTTTTTTTTAGGAAAGTCCAGTTTTTCCTAACATTAGGAAAAACAGGTTTTTCCTGAAGCGTGCTTGATTCCATTGTAACCCTTCTGAAGTGCAACTTTATTTTTGTGTCTTTCTACATTATCATAATGGGGGGAAACGTTGATGATTCATGATTGCACGGTATATGTATTTTGTTTTGGAATTCTTTTTAGCCAAATCGTTATGCAAGGAAAAATAGTACTCTAGTTTTCAGTGGAAAATAACACACCAGAAATCAAAAGAAAGGCCAGATGATAGTGGCTTGTTCTTTGATACGTATCCTACAACATGTGTATGTAATATTTAGATCAGATCATTCATTAAAGTGTAGCTGAGATTAATCATTTGGGTGGAGGAGAATGAACTAAGATGGCAGAGAACTCCGTGAACGAGAAACATGTAAAACAATGACATTTAGCTGCTTTTATAAACCAAGTAATTAAAAAAAAAAATGGATTTAAGAAACGGGACGTGTAGTAAATTATTAGTTGTATAGTATTCAGAGGCAGACCCAGGTAATTAACTTTGGAGGGCGAAATCATGTGTGTATGATGTTTTTTAGGGATTAGGTGAAATTAAATTTTCAAAATATTCTACTTGTTTTAAAAAAATTTACGTTTTGACTTGTGGGTTAAATGTCTTGAATTTGTGTGATTCTTTCTTATGATATTAATAAATAAATTATTAAAATTATATAATGAAAATTTAGTAAAACGCGGAGACTGTTGACTGCAGAATAGTAAAATATAACAATTTTTCTGAAATAGAGAGAGTATATTTTATTTTATTTTATTTTAAATTTTGAGGGGCGAACGTCGCGTCCCCTAGGTCCGTATATAGTATTATCATGAATACAAAACTTTGTGACAATAGCCGGCGAAACACAAAGCTTATCTCCGCAATGATTGTACTCCTAAAGATGAAAACTGCCAAACACACACCATTTTCACAAGACTCAACCACCTACCGAAAAGATAAAACTTCAAATCCTTCACGCATCTCTCTACTTTCTATACATATGTCCAAAACCTCCATCATCTTCTCACCTCAATCTCTCTACACTCCACAATGCCACCTTCCATGGAAAACGGCAATCACTCCGATCACCACCACCAAATTCTCGACAAAGTACTCGAATCAGCTCGTCCATTCCTACGCGGCGAACTCCAATACATCGACACCAACCTCCCACGCCTCATCTCCGTCCTCCAATCCGCCGGCGCCGGCGAGTGCTGGCACAAACACGGCAGTTTCCTGGATCATCTCGTCAGGTCTACAAGATCCTCAAGCTTTGGGGTGCGCCGGATGCCGTCTGCCTCTGTGGCCTCTTCCACTCGGCCTACTCCAATTCCTACGTCAATCTCGCAATTTTCCCGCCTTCCTCCGCTGGCCGAGACACTGTTCGTAGCCACGTTGGTGAGGAGGCTGAGCGGCTCATTCACCTGTTCTGCGTTGTGCCTAGGCAAGCCCTAATTCATGATTTACTCCTGTTTAAGTATACGGATTCGGAGCTGGTTGAGCATCTTAGGGATTCTGAAATTTGTGTTGATAGAGTTGTTAATGGAGGTGAATTGGATGGGATTGATTGTGGATGGAGGAAGAAGATCCAGTCGGTTTTGCCGGCGGAAGGGATGAAGGTTAAGCATATCAAAACAGGAGAGGATATTTTGGTTTCGAGGAGAGTTGTTGCTACGTTTTTGCTCATGACGATTGCTGATTTTAGTGATCAGCTGTTTAGTTTCCAGGATAAGTTGTTTGAGAATGCGAACGGTCGCCTTGAGTTTTCAGGTAGCTCGACATTGACTGCCTTGTGGCCAGGTGATGGGAAGCCGGGATTGTGGATGAATTCGGCTTCGAGAATGGGTGCGATATATGCTTTGATCGTTCGAGAAGAGATGATTTACAAAGCAGAGGTGAAACTCGAAGAAATGAATCGAGATGAGGAACTGGAGCTAGTGATTCCTCCAGTTTTCGACAAATGCAGGAGAGTTGTTGATGCAGGGGATCAGATTGTTGCAAGGGATTTGTACTGGGAGGCGGTTTGTGAGGCGGAGAAGATTGGATTGGAGAAAGCGGAGGAGAAGCTGTTGATGAGTGTGGAGAAGAATCCATTTGTAGGTGAGCCTCATGTGGTGTTGGGACAGGTTTATTTGGGGAAAGGGAGGTTCGAGGAGGCGGAGATGGCGGTGGAGAAGGGGCTGAGGTTGTTGTTGGAGTGGGGGAGTCCTTGGGACAAGAGGATGTCTTGGCCTGGGTGGATTGCTTGGGGGAGGGTGTTGTTGATGAAAGCTAGGGAGAAGGCTTGGCCTAGTGATGCTTGGGGTATTGGCAATTTGGGACTGGTAAAGTAAGTGAATGCCCAGGAAGTCATGAACTCAGTACTTTGGTGACCTAGTTAATAATCACATTGCTGTTTATGGGCAATTTGGGACTGGTGAAGTAAAATGTCCAGGAAATGGTGAACTCAGTAGTTCTGTGAGCTAGTCTTGATCAGAACACCATCTTACAATATGGTGTACCTTATGAATAAGATTGGAATAATTCCAAGTTCTAACGATCCTCATATTATGGTACTGCATTCTTATTTGCTTGTCTACTTGTACTGGGCTAAAACAATCTTAATCGCAGAGTAGTTTTCGAGAGGCACTATATATAGGAGAGTTAGAAAGTCATGACGTTAAGCTGAACGATTATCGTTTTTCTAGAAACTTGCACGATGGTTTTCACGGATCTTTTGTAGGATTAATTAAAAAGCGAAGTAAAAAGCTAAACGATATAATGTAAAAGCTGAGCAATATAAACAATTATGTTATCTTGGTGATTAAATTTTGAATGATAATAAAAGCTAAACAATTCGTTTACAAAATTAGACAATTCGATTCTGCCCAAACTGACGATATGTTGTAAAAACTGAACTAATTTTTCTTGATTGTTTTAGTTTCTTAGAGCATTATTATTCAAATCATCAATCACCCTCTTCAAAATCATCATTAGCAATTCTCTTGAATCTTGAGAAGCTTGTTAAGTGACAACTTTCTTTCTTCTAGCTTTTCAACTACGTAAAAGCTAGGCAATCATCTAAAAACTAAACAATTCAACACAACTGCACAACATAAAGATATAACGTGAAAAACTAGGCAAATATTGATAAAAACTAGACCATATGTGTTAAAAAGCTAAAACATAAGGTATTTACATAAAAATTAGACAATATATGTTTAAAACTAGACAATTTCACACAAAAAACTATAAAACATTAAAAAGTAGACAATATATGTTAAAAACTAGACAATTTCACACAAAATATTCTGAATATTCAAACAAACAATAAATCACCCGAAAAACATATCTGATTATGCATAACAAATCTAAAAATCATAAAAAAATAGATGTTACATGTTAAAAACTAGACAATACTTACTAAAACCTAGACATTTTCTCACAAAAAATGTTCAAAACAAACCGACATTCAACAGTTTCCCACAATAAAATTCAAATGAAGAACATGACCATAAATTCAACTGTAAATCAAGAGATCTAGCATAAAAACTCAATTGCGAACCATAAACGCAACTAAGAAACACTTACCCATGCCGAAAACAGGATTACGGTGAACAGGATACTCCATGTTCACTTGAGCAGTAGCATTCACGTTTAATTCCGCCATTAAAATGATTAACAAGCTAAAACGAGACAAAGAGAAGGATAAAATCATCGGATTCAGCAAAAAACGTAGCAACAAAAGGCAAAAATCGGTGACAAAATCCGGAGAAAAGCAGCGGAAAGCGACAACAAATTACGATAATCACGGAATCGTGATGAAGCGACAACAAACAAATCGTTTTGGATCGAACTCAAATCGAACTCAACAACTGACAACAACAACAACAACGAAGCAACAAAACGCAATGAATCAAGTTTCAACAATGAAGAAACAAATCGAACTCAACAACGAAGCAACAAAAAATCACACTAACCATCACCGTAACCGAACCTCCTAACAGCTGTCAAAAACTTCAGGCCCGAACAATTCTTCGAAAACTCCGTTCAATCTCCGATCTAATCGCAACTCCTTCGTTCGATCTAGTTTGTGCCTCCGTTCGATCTAGAATCTCTTACAGTTGACTCCTCTCTCGCTCGATCCAGTTTGAATTTAGGGTTCTTCACGAGTGAAAACATGAGAATTAAGGGAAGAAAACTGTCTTTTTTTGTGGAAGAAGAGCAAAAGAAAAGAGATAATGGCCTAAATTAATGTCCATATCTCGAATTGAAGAGGAAAAGAAAGAGCCCGGGAGAGATGGGTGGGAGGAGAGAGAAACGTAAAGTAGAGATGTCATAGCTCATAGCTTGAAAAGAAAGCTAAAGTTGCAGAGAATATAGTTAGAATTGGGATGGATGGAAGGGAGAAATGAAATAAAAAAAAAGGAAAAAAATAGTTTTATATTGAATCCGGATAATGAAAACCGCTACCCGAATCCAGATTTCAGAAAATCGACCTTGAGAGGATCCGAGAAGAAAAAAGGGCAGGAAACAAAACTAGGTAATTTATAGGGGTGCACGTTCGGATTAATCCGATCCGAAGTTCGGATCAATCCGAAGTTTCGGACCACTAAAGGCTCAATTCGAAATCCGATCCAAACGATCGGATCGGATTTCGGATTAATCCGAAAAAGTTCGGATTGGATCAGATTTAATCCAAATAATCCGAACTTTAATTAAAAAAAAAAAAATGAAATAGCGTTTATGGCCAAATTAAATCTTAGTTGATGGTTCATTCAAAATAAACAAAATAAAGTTCACAAATTTACTTTAAGTCAAAACAACAATCTGAAAAGTTTGGAGTTCATGTTCTAGAATAACAGTACTAATCGATTACATTCTTTGAAGTAAAAATAGAAAGTGCATATTTCCAATGAAATCCAACTTACGTCACAAGTATTTTGTATTTTGTTTGGTGAATAAGGAATATATATATATATATATATATATATATATATATATATATATATATATATATATATATATATATATATATTGATTTTCGGATTAATTGACGGATAGGATCGGATTAATCGAAAATCTTCGGATCTAAAATATCATAATCCGTAATCCGATTGGAATACATCAGATCGGATCGGATTTTCGGATTTTATGATCACCCCTAGTAATTTATATGAAAAATTAGGGGTCTCTTTGAACTCTCCAAATGTAATAGGATTTTTATGAGACTTAATATAAACCCTAACTTCGAA
This sequence comes from Plantago major, assembly GCA_026545765.1. Taxonomy (NCBI): domain Eukaryota; kingdom Viridiplantae; phylum Streptophyta; class Magnoliopsida; order Lamiales; family Plantaginaceae; genus Plantago; species Plantago major. Next base: position 33,607,260 of record CM048839.1, read on the forward strand.
CATAACTTTACCCCATCTGCTTCTAACTTCTGAAATCATATTGTTATTTAATTATCAAAATTAATGTTGTCCTAATTTTAACCACATCCTGCCAAATGTAAGTAAATTTTATACCTTTGGCTCACAATTTAGACTCGATTTTAATTGAGTCTTTGTTATTCTTGTTCGGATTGCAACTATAATTTACTTATACACTCTCATAAAATTGTAAGTATTCCAAAAACAAAAATAGTAGTATTACACAACTAAACCAAAATTTAGCTTCGGTTAAAACTCCGAGAGAAGGATCTTAATTAATCTTTGGGTGGGATGGATACGGTTTTATATCTCAGTAAAATCTTAATTTGGCCTAATTGACATGGGGTTGATGGACTATAAATAAATATCCCGGACTGCTTTGTTCCGTTCAAGTCCAATAATGGGCAAAAATAAGAATAACAACTGTAATCCTCCATGGGAGACGAAAACCAGAAACGGCGGCGACGAAGGCGAGGTGGAGCAGCTACTCCGAGCAGCACAGGATGACGTGCTTCTCAAACTCAGCACCAATTCCCACATAGCACGCTCATCCGTCATCGATCCAGATCTCGATCGCCGATTCCAAGCTCTCAAAAACCCTAGCTCTTCTTCTTTTCCTCCCCGACAAACAACCAAAATTACTCCGACCAAAACAGAAAACAAAGCTACCACTGCTCCGCTGGGCGACGGCGATGACCTTTTTGCTAGATTTGCGGCCCTCAAGGCTCCAACTCCATCTAAAGGCAATTCTGATACTGGAGGTTCTTCGTCTATCAATCAGCAGCTGAATCCGACGACACCGGGAGAAAACGAAGAAGATGAGGTTGAGAAGCTGATCAAGTGGGCGATCGATGCAGCAAGGCTCGATCCTTCTCCACCATCTGATGATGATGATGTTGAATCAGAACCAGAAGTATCAGATGATGAAGATGAAGACTCTGATCGAAAGACTAAAAAACTCTCCTAGAAGAAATGACAATTACTTTTGCATCCATTCATGTTTCTTCATCTCATAATCATGAACATTATTATGTGAGTACAGCATTTACCTGAAATGAGGAAGGATGTACTTGATTTGTTTTCTGAAAATTGGAACCTTCAATTTGAATTGATCAGGTTTGGAATTTGTATTCATGTTGTAACATCACCTTCTCAATTCATGAATGAAAGAATTACATCACTGTGATTTAGTTCGTTCAAATATAATCAAAGTCACTTTTTTTTTAATGATGTCCGGAACTCTGCATCCGCTGCTCTTAGATGCACCTAAACCACCGGCTCACACAGTTTGTGAACTACGTAAACAATATAAACCGAACATACTCCGGTAAAGCTCCGGTTCATGCAATAGTATGTTAACCGCGTAAACAAGGTAAACCTTCCATAGTGTGTCATATTTGAACCTAAAAGATACTCCTATTAAATTTGCTCTCCCAAATGGATTCAAATAATAGACCCCAAAAGTATGTTACCACCCTTGCAGGATAACTACTCGACAATACTACAGCAATCAACATTGATTTCTCTTTGCAAATACATATCTAGCATACTTGCATGCTAAGCTTCTTACACTGTCCTACAGAATATACACTCATATCAAATGCTTCAAAATTCATTGGGACCTCTTGTATTCTAAGAATGCATTGATTTAAAACCTTCTGTAAGGGCAACCACTTTAGCTGACACCTTGACTGCAATTTTGACAGCTTGCCGGATGTCCTATCAAGTAGGATATGAACATATATACAATTAGCGATCGCGACGTAAAAAAATCTGGCCAGCATACTAGTAAACTGAAACATGAACAAAACCACCAAATAAAGGTTTCAGGGACAAGTTCATCTACTAAATCCAGTCATAAAACAAGTAACAAAAGGCTCATCGTTATATAGTGTAACTTAAAAGCCTCAATTTTCTTATTTTCATGAGTTGCTTGGAATCACTGACATCATTTTACATTTGCAGGGTGAACAGCTTTATACTTAAAAACAGAAAAGATTTTTTTGATGGTTACTTGTGCTTCTCTGTTGAGTTAAATACTTCAGCACACAGACACAGTGACTCGGCTACAAGAAAGTAAGGATACAAGTGGGCAGGTTGTGAGGGTCTTCTTTTAGTTCCATTAATATTGAACCTTTACAGATACTAGTAAGCTCTAAAGACTAAAAGGACAAAGCATAAAAGCAGCTCCAGCCTGTTTGTTATCATTATGTCATTTCACACATATTTAGATGATATCGTAAACATTCTAATAATGCTGTGATGATTGACCAATGAGGAAACAGATGCAATTTTTGTAAGATTAATTTACCTCGGTGTGATACCGAGGAGAGAAATGAGTCAACAATATGGCTTTATTCCGCATCCATTGTGCGTGCTCTATAATCTGCATTTCCAACAACCAAGCACTGAGATCAGCAAATCACCATGACTAACCATAGCATAAATTTTCTTTTAGATTTAGGTCAAAGACCATGAGCACAGAGCATTATATCAGGCATTAGGATTGACATATTCAAGCTACTGAAATACCTCTGATATATGGGTATGACCGTGTGTTCGTGCATGCTCTACACTGACACTTTCATCCAAAAATGTTGCCTGCCAAGAAAGAGGCCTTAGAGTTTTCAAACACCAATTTTTCAAGCCGGGTTAAAGAATTAATTGCGAACACAACTCTTCAAAAGCGCTTCGTCAATTACTCAGATATTTTGATTTGACAACAGTTGTGTGTGTCCGTGTGGAGAGAGAGAGAGTGAGTATCAATAAAAGATCTAGAAACAATTACTTCTATTATGAGAATTTTTTTCATGAGCATCAGCATTACGGGGATCAAGGAAAAAGTCAGACGTTGTATCTCCAGTGAAGGCTACTTCCGGGGATAATACAGTATCTACAATCTGTGCACAAAGTGAAGAGCATAAGATCTCGATACAAACTATACACTAACACAAGCGTATAAGATGAAAATATATGGCCAAAGAAGTGGGAGCTCCGCTTAGGTTTGATTTCTCTCTGAGTCGGCATGGGGTGAGATTTGAGGATATGGAAGGCAGGAGGGGGGAATTAAACAAAAACAATGTACCTCAACTCCAGATTTCTTAAGTTTCTCAATCTGTTTCCCTTTTAAGTGCATGTATTGCTTTCTCAGCTTCTTTCTGACAGAGTACACAACATAACCCTGCAACAATATATGAGAGCATTTGTCATGTTTTGCAAATACTTGACTATAAACTATACTAACAGAAATAGAATTAAAAACAGGTATACAAATTCTCATGAGTAGAAAATCTGAGGAACATATCCAACAAGGCACATGGTTTAGGAAACAACTGGAGTTCTACTAAAGTATATGACCAGCTGTCGAAATTCTAACAAATAGAATATGAAGTAACCAAAAATACTAAATAATATCCTAATATCAGAAATGTCATTGACTTCCACCCGTAACTCAGTAAGCATACATAGATGTGTTTGCACTTTGCACCAGCTCACAAAATGCAGAAACTGAAGTACTAACAACAGGAGACAAATAGTTAAAAACGCATACCTGGCTGGGCACTACATGGTGTGTTCTGAATGGCCGTACAACAAGATCATTCCGCATTTCATATGTTTCACCTGAAAGCATCAATCTGTGTCAAAGAGCGCAAAAGATAACAACAACTCAATGTGAAATAATAGTAATAAAATTTATTACCTATGTCTAGAGGAACCAACTCTAAGTTCAGTTCCACCTGTCCCATGGACCTGTGAATATCCATTAACCGTTCCACATCCTCCTTTATACAAGGAGGCACAAACACAGTGGGAGGCTTTAAGTTGTAAAGACCACGAGTTGCAACATACATCGGGAGTCCGCCCTGAATCAGGAAAAAAAAAATTCACTGCAACTTCTATTTACAAGCATTACCAATCCACGGAAATCATATACATGTACGATATAGTAAAATATCTAGAAACATTCATGAGGCAGCGACCTTCATATCCCATTACTTGTGGCACAGTATGTTGTGAGTTCTGCTATTACAACTAACAAACTTAACAGACTCCAGATTTGTCAAGAAGACACACATTACACTGATTACAGGAATATTCTGGGTGAAAATTAGCAAAATCTGAAAGCCAAATTCGCTAGAATCTGTGAAATGATGGAGCTCAAAATGTCAAAACTACACTAAAAGCAGTAAAGCACAAACAGACTGATACCAAGGAGACAGTGTATAGCAGGAATTTGCTACCAAAATCACGAAATTAAGTAAGCATTGCAGTGAAATGATAGATTGACTCACAGTAAGAATAACACACACATACAATATGATCAAGGTGAGCATGGGTGATGAACAGAAAATTCTGTTGCACAGCTCTGGAAGGACCCCTTCCGATGTCAAACGCACACTTGAGCTCCGGCACAATAACGCAGGTCTCGTGGCCACCAACTGAGAGTCCTTCAATCGAATAACCTTCTAATTCGAGTCCTTTCCGGTTAACCTGTTCCCTGGCCTTTCTGAACTCCTCTTCTTCGATTGCACGCCCAATTGCTGTCAAAAAGCCTGAACCACTGTTAACAGCCATAGAAGCTGCCCTGCCAGTGGTAGGACGATAGTGAATTGGGAAATTTCCTATTGTTGGTGGTAGAATGAAGTGATGCAGAGTTGGGGAATTTGGATTTCGAGTGTTGAGTGATGATGGGAGTTGCATAATGTTTGCGCTCATGTTGGATAAAGTGTGGTTTTTCAAGAGGCCGCCTAGGGTAGTTTTAAGGAAATGAGCCCGGGTCAGTTTGTTTGAAACACAGGAATCAGTGTGGTGATGCCGGTCGGTAATCGGGTCGAACCAGTTGCTTGTAATGGAATCAAGGTAAAACTGTAAAACCTTGACCCGGATCCACATGTTTCCGCTCCAGGCTGACCGCAAGTAGTGTGGCGTATTTAGATTATAATTCGTCGCAATCTATCCACCACGTATCCGTGATTGTAAAATCATATACTAGCGGTATAGAACAAAATTATGTTTACCATCTGGCTTCTGAACCGCCCATTTGTCTCCTCATTTACAGTCAAATACTTTTCCGGTAAAATTTTATTGAGTTTATATTTTGCCTTGCCTCAGGTTAGCATGTAGGCATTGGCGGAGCCAGTGTGTGGCCAGGTGAGGCACCTGAATTTGCGATACAGAGTGGTGAATGTAACCTCAAGGTTCCCAAATATGGCCATGTATGAAATTATGCGTCTCCTGATGGTCACGAATATGGATCTCACAGGTCGAATATGCCCCTTTTTTTCCATTTTTTCCTTTAATTTTTGAGGTTCTTCTTTTTTCGCTTTCTTTCTTCTTCCTTTCACTTTCGATCCGTGTTGTATTTAACTATTTATATGTTCTCTTATCATTTACAACTTTTTTTTTTTTTTTGCTTTTCATGGTTTTTACCCTTTCTTTTCATTTTGAACCTGTGCAATAAGTTCGACATAGAAAGTAGAAACCAATGTAGTAATTAAGGTGATTTAGGGCGACTCCATCTTCCCTGTCATAGGAGACTGCCCTCACACCAAATCTGGCGCCCCTCCCGTGGCGCATCAAAGGCGGTCCGCCTCGATGTCGAAGGTGAGGCCGTTCCTCATAGACCGACCTCCTTTACTAACACGACAGGATTCAACATTATTCAAGTCGGACCAAACCTGCCCAAATATGGCCGATCGTCCTCCCTTAGTGGAGGAAAGCATCACTGAGGAAAGAAGACCAAGGTTGCCAGGACCGTCTATGGGAGGACCGATCTCCTATAGTCTGACACAACCGCGTGGTCCAAACGCGCCACCTTACTCCGACAACACGTGTCAAGAGCGGATTGGTCTGACAGGTCTTTGGTTACTCGATCAATCCCTATAAATAGTAGCGCATTTACTCCTCATTGAGGTAACTCAATTACTTGCAATATTCAACTCTCCAAGTTTGTCGGCCCGAACCTTAACTCGAAGTACCGACTAGAAAATTGAATCAAATTCCGGTTTGTCCAGGACAAACTAGTCAAAAAGGGCCTACCCCCCTTACCTCATTTTGCAGGTGGATCTTACCCGTAAATCCAAGTATAATTATTAAACCAACCTAAGCTCGAGAGTGTTTATTCATAGGACAGAGGACTTGACCGTTCTTATACCAAACCATATTGGCGCCGCATGCGGGAATCCTCACGAAACTTCGTGATTCAAACAAGCTAGAAAGCAAAATGCCACCACTACAAGAATCTTTGGTATATTATGCAACGGATTGATTTATCGCCCCATAGCGAGACGGATTTTATTAATCCGTCGCCCATACTTTGGACTTTTTTTTAAAAAAAAAATAAATATTAACGACGAATGAATTATCAGTCGTTAATATTTATATTTAAAATTTAAAAATAAAATAAAAATAGGCGACGGATAATTTATCCGTCGCTATGGGGCGGGAGACGGGTAACTATCCGTCGCTCCCGTAGCGACGGATCGGCCTTTGGGCCGACGGATACGTTTCCGTCGGCCGGAAAATTTATCGGTGAAGCGAAGCGAAGCCATTTCGCTCTACGCTTCTTCCTCCTCAAATCCGTCAATCGGCGATTGTTGACGATTCTTCTCAATCTTGGTGTCAATTCGAAGATCCTTGGACGAGGAGCTCGTTTCTTCCATCAATTTCAAATTTCATCCGCTATTTTCTTCGGAATCAACGGTATTTTGGCTAAACCCTAACTTTTGGAAATTTGGGATTTTTTTTTTTTATTTTTGACTACTTATTCTCAATTGTATGTTTATATGAAGTATGTAGTAGCTTGTTTAGTTAATTTAATCAATTATATGTAATTTGATATGTATATATATGTAATTTGATTAATTTGATTTGTATATGTAATTTGATAGTTAGTTTAGTTAATTTGATATGAATGTATGTAGTAATTCAATATGTATGTATGTTAATTTGATAAGTATGTATGTAGTGAAGTATGCATGTTAATTAATTATGTATGTAGTTAGTTTAGTTAATTTGATATGTATGTTAAGTATGTATGTAGTAATTCGATATGTATGTATGTAGTTAGTTTAGTTAATTTGATATGTATGTATGTAGTAGTTTTGGTTGATTTGATAAATTCGTATATGTACTAAATTACGAGGATGTAGTTAAGTGTTTTGAGCGACGGATAATATGTTGATTATATTAACGTGTAATTCGTATATGTACTAGATCTGTTGGAATGCAAGTTTTGTGGTAGGGAGCGTCACAAGTGATGAGGAGGGGGCTGCAAGAGAAAGAATCATTTGATAATCCGTTTTGTCTCTAGCCTTGTATAACTAGTAATCATTAGTTGATATATGAAACCAAACATTATGGTAAAATTGAAGCTAATGAAACTTATATTATGTAATGCCGTAACAATTGATGTTGAAGCTAATATAACTTATATTACGTAGCAATTGATTGAAATTGATTTATTATCGTAAATGATAGACCTCGATCTAATGAATTCAAACGTGTCAGGTTATTATCTAATTATTCAATGAATACCGATCGTTCATGGATGTATTGTCGTACTCTAAATGGCAGGGTTCAGTCGAGTTTTCTGAAAGGGGTTGAAGGTTTCATTGCATTTGCAATCTCAAATTCGACTTGTGTAAATGATGGGTTGATAAAGTGCCCTTGTGCAATGAAACAGTGCAGAAACAAGCAATACGTGACTCCTACAGCGGTAGTCCGGACTTGAGGAAAAATGGATTCTGCACTGCGTATTAGGTATGGATTCATCATGGTGAAAGCGGCACCGTCAATACATATGACCAATCTGAGACAACGTGGAAGGAAGAAAAAATGAACAAGTCGGGAACAAAGTACATACGAAGGTGATGCTATTGAGCTCGAGTCGAACAAATGATGTATGATCTTTGCGAGTTCATGGACCTGACTAACCTTTGAAAGCAGGTGGAGGTGGAGGAACCACCGAATCCGAGGATCATGTGTTCTTTGACTCGTTAGAATCATCAAGGAAGCGGTTTATCCGGGATGTAAGCTCTTGAGTTGTCTTTGTTGGCTCGGCTAATGAGTTGTAAGGCTAATGGTGACAATAAAACGAGCTTCAATGGATGGGTTGATGTAATGTCGGACCTTTGTCACGAAGAAAAACTAGTTCCTGACTTTTACCAAGCGAAGAAAAGATCACGGGGTTTAGGGTTGTGCATGATCTATTAGGAGGAGGATGCGGATCTAATACAATCTGAGATTACGTGGTAAGGAGCAGTACTGGCGTTACAAGGAGAACGCAAAGCAGCGAAGAAAAATCTCCCACATAAGAAAATGTGGTACTTCCCTCTAGCACCTCGTTTGAAGAGATTGTATGCTTCAAGTGCTTACGGATAAAATGCGGTGGCACGAGGCGAGTAATCTCGGATAATCAGAAGATGGTAGAATGGACCATCGAACATACTCACCGCATGGAAATCGTTTGACAAGACATATCCGAGTTTGTGGCGAATCTAGAAATGTACGATTGGGACTTTATGCGGATGGTTTTAACACATTAGGGGAGTGACGAAAATACTCTTGTTGGCGATTATGCTCACCGTACACCTTTACGATGAGTGCATGAAGGAGCCATTCATGTTTACATTGCGTTGGTGCACAGGCGAAAGATCTGGTGGCGTTGGATGTTTTCTTGCAACCCCTAATCAAGGCTGATCGAGTTGTGGACGGATGGTATCCTGCATATGATGTGTCGACCAAAAGAACTTCACCTTGAGTAGCTCTTCTTTGGACCGTGGTGACTTTCTGCGTACTCCATGCTATCTGGAAGGAAAAGCGAGTAAATATGCATATCCACATTGCTTGGAGGATCTTGATGCATTTAGGCGAAGGGTAGTGGAAAATTTTGTTGGTTTGATTGTCGCCGTGGGTTGCTAGAAAGTGACCATTAGTTCGGGAAGAACAAGGATCAATTCTTGAAAAATAAAGTCGTAAACAAAAAGCCACGACAAGACTTCTTGGTGCACAATTTCTTGCGGAGATTGATAGGTTGGGTCTTATGAAGGTGGTGAACTTGGGTGGATGAAGCATAACGAGAAAATTGGTAAAAATGTGGTTGGAGGAAGAGAAGCATCTTAGGACTTGCCTTATTGGGCGATCTTCTTATCCGTCACAACTTAGATTTCATGCACATTGAGAAGAGCGTGTTAGAACTTATTCAATACACTTTGCAACATTGAGGGAAAAACAAAGGACAATCTGAAGTCTAGAGCCGAGTTGTCTCGTGGTGTAAAAGGCTGAGTTGACAAACAAGGATGAGAATGGTAAGTGGCGGCGTGCTACACAATTAATGACGCATCTAGGTCAATTTTGTTTGATTGGGTGAGGGCATTGAGTTTCCCGGATAATTCGCCTCAAATTTAGAAGTGTGTGGATTTGAAGAAGACAAAGGTTTATGGGATGAAGAGCCGACTATCATGTGTTCATGGAGAGCTTATCCGGTAGCATTCGAGGCTCTAGAAACATGTATGAATGCTATCACGAGTTGAGCTTATTTTTCAAAATTTAGGCACAATGGTGGTTCATGACAATGTGTTGGAAAATCTTGAAAGGAATATACCATTGATTCTATCTGACTCGGTATATTTCCACCATTTGGTTTGATTCTATGGAGCACTTGCCGGTTCACCTTCCACATGAAGCGAGACTTGCTGGACCGGTTCAGTATCCATTCGAGAGGTACTTGGGGAAATTGAAGAAGTATGTCAACAACAAAGGTAAACCTGAAGGATCGATTGCCAATGCCTACATTCGAGAGGAAACTGCAACCTTCTGCTCGTATTACTTTGATGAACACGTCCCTACGAAGACATCAAGGCCGGCTCGAAACGCATACACATTCGAAGTTCTTCAAGCGGATGATGAGTTTTCCCTATCTGTCTTCAGGGTATCAGGGAGACCTCTTGGTGCAACTAAGAAAGAATATCTTACGGATAAGGAGTTGAAAGCAGCTCAATATTATGTCCTCATGAATTGTGCTGAGGTTGACCAGTATATGATACTATTTGCGAGGTGAGCAACACTTTCTTTAAATTTAAATATAGCTACGTAAGTCTCTCCTTTAATTATAGACTTATCATCGAATCAGTGTTTGCAGTTTTTTCAAAAAGAGTTGTTTGGAAGTAAATCCTCAGATGACAGAGGATACACTAGAGGAACTACTTGACTAAAAAATTCCTACATAATTTCAGTTGGTTAGAGTATGTAGAAATCCTATTAACAACGTCACATGCACATACTTAAAGGCTCTCATGGGCGGCCATTCAAAAGGTCTACATTCCGGGTTATATAGTCGATGGCCTTAGGTTCCACATTTGAATGTAACACGGCCATGGCGACAAGCAACTCGGGGGTGTGTGTTAAGGGTGCGAATATTATGGAGACTTGCTTTGTTTGATTTCCACGGAAGCTAAAGCGAATAGTGAGGATGGAATATTAAACTTGCCATTAAACGAACCTTCTTGTTTGATGTTGAGTGGTATGATCCTAATCCGGGAATGCGATGAAGAGCGAAGCGGTATGAAATGGTTGATGTGGACGAAAGAAGTGCAGAACAGTATGAACCATTTATTACGGCGACTCAAGCACGACAAGTGGTGTTTTTGAATATCAGCGAGAAAACGTGATAAGGCGGAATGGTTAGCTGCGGTACCTATTCGTGCTCGCTCGAAAGTGGAGTACATTGAGAAAGACGACTCAATTACCAACTCGTACCAACAAGAAGATATCGATAAACAAGTAGAAAATCCCATAGAAGTAGATGATGAGTTGTTTGATGCGCTGAGGACCAATATCTGAGACTTAGAGAATGGCGATAACGGTATATTATGTGTATTATAACTAGTTAGTAGTTGATAACACTTGAGTAATTATATGTGTTTTATAATTTGTTATGTATTATAACTTCGTACTAACACATTTTATTGTATTTATTACATGTTTTTAGAGATGCATGACGGAGAAGTCCACCTATCGTCCCCACATGACCGCATGATAGTCTTTGGGTCGGGGGCAGTCGGAAGGGCGGAGGTCTCTGGTGGGCGAGGAGGTTACAGTAGTCGAGGCTGAGGTCTCGGATTCTGAGACCCTCAATCGAGTGATAGCGAGGCTCTACCATTAAGCAGGACACATCTTGGAGGCGACCATGGCGATTGTCCTACCTCGTGTTTGATCCACTGAATCCCAGCGTCACGTGGGGCCGGGTTACTGTGATTTTCACGGTGGTCTGCCAGTAAGTATTATACATTCTTCTTAAATATGTAAAACATAACTTATGATAGTTGACATGTATAAATTGTTGTACTAAAGTAATATATATTTGTTTCTTGTATCTTATACATTGACAACAGTTTATGGCCTCGGGAGGTCCACAACAAACTAGGTGACATCTTCCGGAGTAGGAGAGAGCCACCGGGGCAGGGTGGTGAGTGTTGGTCTCACATCTCGGACCGCATGAGGGCCGAGTACTTTGATGAGTTAAGGGTAAGTTAAAATATGGCATTCCTTTATTTGTTATTATAATCGTTTTAATATGAGTGGTATGTTAGCCATTGTATGTGAGTGGTATGTTAGCCACTTTATTTGGGTGATATGTTAGTCACCATTGTGTTAGTAAAATTTAGGACAATGTGAGTGGTATGTTAGCCACTATATGTGAGTGGTATGTCACTACAAGAATTACATTGTAGCAGACGGAAAGAGGCGGATTTTATCCTATGTAACAGATCGCTAATTGAATCCGTCGCCCCGTTTGGAGACGCATAAAAATTATCCGTCGCTAAAGCGAGACGGATAATTTTATCCGTCGCTACAGAGCGTTGACCAAAATTTAAAAAAAAAAAAAAAAAAATTTAGCGACGGATCGTAGATCTAGCCGTCGCTATTTAGCCGGAAAATAAAAACAAAAAAACGTTAGCGACGGATAGATCTAGATCTATCAAAGCTACTAAAAAAAAAATAATATCTCCTCCAACACCTCCTTTCCTCCACCACTTCTCCTCTCCTCCTCCTCCCACCACCACCTTTCTCCTCCCACCACCTCCTTTCCCTCCACCACCACCATCCACCACCATCTCCTCCACCACCATCCTCCACCACCACCATCTCCTCCACCACCTCCTTTCCTTCCACCACCTCTCCTCCATTTCTCCTCTCCTCCTCCTCCACCACCATCTCCACCACCACCTCTCCTCCTCCACCACCATCTCCACCAGCACCACCACCTCTCTCCTCCCACCACCACCACCACCACCACCCTGCCACCACCACCTCCTCCACCACCTCTCCTCCATTTCTCCTCCTCCTCCTCAAAAATCGCTGTGACGGATAGATCCGTCGCTCTGACCATCTATCCGTCGCCCAGCTCAGCGGCGGATCGGGCAACAGATAGAAAATCCGTCCCCTGAAATGGCGACGGATAACAATCCGTCGTCCAATTATGACAGTTGGACGCAGATTGACCAAATTTTATTTTTTAAAATTGATAATGGGGCGACGGATAGATTCTATCAAATAAGCCCATCACGACGGATAGATCTATCCGTCGCCCCATTCTATTTTTTAAAAATAAAATCCGTATTAATTTTTATATTCATTATACGGATTAATTAAATATCAATTTGTATTAATTATCTGAGATATTGATTTGTATTCGTATACGGATTAATTTGCATTCGAATTTTTATATTCGTATCCAATTTGTATTCGTACGGTGCGGTGGTGGTGGAAGGAGAAAGGTGGTGTGGTGGTGGCAGTGGTGGTGGTGGTGGTGGGAGGAGGAAAGGTGGTGGTGGGGGGAGGAAAGGTGGTGAGTGGCGAGTGGTGGTGCGGTGGTGGTGGGAGGAGAGAGGTGGTGGTGGTGGAGATGGTGGTGGTGCGGTGGTGGTGGGAGGAGAGAGGTGGTGGTGGTGGTGGAGATGGTGGTGGTGCGGTGGTGGTGGGAGGAGAGAGGTGGTGGTGGTGGTGGTGGAGATGGTGGTGGTGGGAGGAGAGAGGTGGTGGTGGAGGAGGTGGTGGTGGAGGATGGTGGTGGATGGTGGTGTTGGAAGGAGAAAGGTGGTGGTGGGAGGAGGAGGAGAGGAGAAATGGAGGAGAAGTGGTGGAGGGAAAGGAGGTGGTGGAGGAGATATATGGTTTTTTTTTTAGGCTTTTAGCGACGGATAGATCTAGATCTATCCGTCGCACGTTTTTTTTTTTTTTTTTAATTTTCCGGCTATAGCGACGGATAGATCTATCCGTCGCTAATTTTTTTTTTTTTTTAAATCTTGGTCAACGCTTTGTAGCGACAGATAAACTTATCCGTCGCTCTGTAGCGACGGATAAGTTTTATCCGTCATGGCAGCGACGGATAGAATCCCGTCGCTTCTGAGGCGGACCACTTTAGTCCCATTCTGAGAATTCTTATAGTGAGCTCCTCCACCACCACCACCACCTCTCTCCTCCCACCACCACCGCACCACCATCTCCACCCCCACCACCACCACCACCTCTCTCCTCCCACCACCACCGCACCACCACCCTGCCACCACCACCATCTCCTCCACCACCACCTCCTCCACCCCCACCACCACCCTGCCACCACCACTGCCACCACCGCACCACCTTTCTCCTCCCACCACCACCGCACCGTACGAATACAAATTGGATACGAATATAAAATTCGAATACAAATTAATCCGTATACGAATACAAATCAATATCTCGTATACGAATACAAATTGGATACGAATTAATCCGTATACGAATATAAAAATTCGAATACGGATTTTATTTTTTTTTAAAAAAAATAGAAATGGGGCGACGGATAGAATCTACCCGTCACCCCATTATCAATTTAAAAAAAAATGGTCAAAAATGATAATCCGTCGTCCAATCCGTCGCGAATTGGACGACGGATTATTATCCGTCGCCACAGCTCCAGTGGGGCGACGGAATTTCTATCCGTCGCCCGATCCGTCGCGGTAGGCGGCGGATAGATAATCGTAATGTGGATCTATCCGTCGCTTCTGAGACGATTTTGTAGTGTGTTAGCGATTGGTAAGTATATATGTTTTTTTTCACCACCTTGGGAGGCGATCTACTCTCACTGATTATTACCAATCGGTAAGTATATATATGTTTTTTTTTTCAATCTAGCATTACGTATATGTATTGTGTCTCTACTCTATCACTTGCGAGATGATAAATTGTTGACTATATATGTTGTTCAGATCTCACGGGGGGAGGTGACATCCAGTATGACATCTTGAAGGCGAAGCAAAAGGCGGGGTATGGACCATTCTTTGGGCCTCGTATATCTTGATATGTTTATGTTGCTTAAAGTTCATATTTGTACACTATTACAAGTTATTTTTAAAAACATTAGCGATCATGATACACTGCTATTTACGATTTGGTGAGGTTGATGCTTTCGGTAGCGAGGCGGGAGGAAGAGGCGGGTGATGTCTTGTCATTGAACAAGTTGACAACATCTTCTAAGGTCGACAAACCGGACATCAAAGGGCAGTATATGGACTCGGGAGCCTCGGTTTGAGCTTGGCTATTAAGGTGCTCCTCATCATCATCCATGATCTGGGCGTCCGATTTACACCTGAAGACCAGGTATCGGAAATAGTGCGATTGCGGTCAGGAGCAGTTGCGGCTAACTTCGAAGATGGGCGGTGACGGAAAACGAAGGGAGGAAAACGGCGCCTTGATTCTGAATGGAAGCGATTCATGTCGGTTGACGGCACCCACCCCGTCTGGTAGCTAGTTATGTATATGTACTATGTACGTTCGGATTTATTAGATTTACACTTGTTCGGATAATTTAGACTTATTCGGATATTACATTTTTTATTTATCATTTATTGAAATATTTTCCGTATTATTGATTTATTATCGAACATTATATTGATTAAATAGGTGAACTACGAAAAACAGGGATTAATATGAAAAAAAATAAAATTTAAAAAAAAAAAATTAGTGACGGAATTTCTGATTCCGTCACTAATTCCAATAATATATTGGGCGACGGATCGCTTCTATCCGTCGCCTAATTTAACGACGGATAGAATCTATCCATCGCCAATAATCGATTAAAAAAAAATAATAAAAAAGTAAAAAATGATAATCCGTCGCGAATTGGACGACAGATTATTTATCCGTCGCCACATCTCCAGTGGGGCGACGGAATTTCTATCCGTCGCCCGATCCGTCGCCAGAGCTGGGGTGACGGATCGGCTCTGTGGCAGCGGATCTATCGAATCGCTTCTGAGACCGATTTTATAGTGCACTAACTCTAGAGCTCTCACGTTCGAAGGTGTGCCGGACCCCATGGGTCAGACCCGAAACTCTGCCCGAATGAATCCGCACCGGATAATCAGGTCAACCTTGAGCATGATATCCGGGACAATACCGAGGTATCAATCTCCAATGAGGGATACAAGCCTGTTACAAATCAAGTTTATCATAATGCTCCTGCCGTCGACATTCAAGCTCAAAATGCCATCGAGGTTTGGTAGGCCCTATGGTCGGACTTATAGAAGAACAGTCGATACATCCTCTATCGCTTTAGCTGGGACATGACGAAGCAGTTAGTGCCGTGTTCGAATACGATACATACACATTTGATACACATCATATCTTGTTCGGATTCGTGTTGTGTTCAAGTTATAAAGCTTAATGTAATTTCCAGTCGATTCGGATTCAATTGTTGTTCATATTTAGATTTTGAAATTCACATCTTGTTGAAGATGTATTGTGATAAGTACATACTTAATACTAACTCCGTTCCAAAGAAAACTTTCAATTTTACTATTATGCGATTGGTATCTTGACTTTGTACAATTTCTTGAACTATAATAGTAAATAATTCAATAAAATCATATAATGAAAATTTAATTATTCAATTTTCATTATATGATTTTATTAAAATGATTTATTATTATATTTTAAGAGTAATTTGTGAATTAAAGATGAATAATGCCATTCGAAGTCAAAATGAAAGTTTTATTTGGAAGGAGAAATATTATCAAACTGTTTTAGCCTTATAACAATCATAGTCGAACTTGTATTCGAAAGGATATATGCACAACTTACTAACATGCACACTTACAGTTGCAACTTAATTGATGAATGGATGACATGTAAGTTTTTTTTATAATAAGTGCACCTTTCAAATTTAATCTAATAATTTTGGATCTCATGAATTTGAGTAAAATTTGATTCGGGTCAGTTTAGGTCAAATTGATTAGGGTGACTTGAGATCGGGATCAATGACTTTAGCATTTTCAGGTATTGAATTTCGGGTCTTTGTTTTGTACAGGACTAATCGTGACCGCACAAAAAGAAGAAAATCTACGGCCCTAGACAAAACTCAAAGCTCCAGTTAAAACACTTGAAAAGCTAGTCAATAGTGGCTATTTTGGCTCCAACCCAAAATAGTCTTGGCGCCAACTCCTCCAAAATTAGCGAATTTGATTCTCGCCATTGTCAAATCTCAAACATTTCAAGCATTTCCCTCTCAAACAAATTCGCCGTATTTATATATTCACTCACTCACCAACCCAAACCCTCAATTCACAATTACCTAATTTCTCTCTCGCCTAATCTGTTCTTCCTGCAATTCCTTAGAAGAAGAAGAAGAGACTAGAAATGGCTGGTGAAGGATCCTCGAAGTCATCCACAGCGTCGAGACTCAGAAAAAGAGTTGAAGCCGAATCGTCTCCAGCTTCATCTTCTCTCAAACGTGCCAAAGATGGCAGTGCTTTTGCCAAATGGTCAGTATTCATTCATTTCTCTACAGATCTGAGCATGTAATTGAGCTTTGCTGTCTGATCTGATCATCTGATTACGTGTGTATGATGAATTTGCAGTGAGGAGTGTCACAAAGACGTACCCGTGGCGTTGATTAGCTTCCACAACTGTAGCCTGGATGCGAAAATTAGGATGAATCTCGGTGTGTATTGTTGATTATTTGTTTTCAGTTTTCAAGTGATTAGGTTTTACGAGGGTTTAGTTGTTGAAATTGATTTGTGGTTTATTCTCTGTAGAAACTATTGCTGTGGAAATGTCTGCTGAGACAACAAAGACGAAGAAGAAGGCTGCGTCGTCTACTGAACCGAAACCGAAGAGAGAAAAGAAGGCTAAGAGCCAGAATGGGCCAAAGCGCCCTCCCACTGCCTTTTTCGTTTTCATGTAATTGATTGTTTGGATTGTGACTTGGTTGTAACTGTATCCGTTTGTGTGCTTTGATTTGATGGAATTTATGTGATTTTGCAGGCAAGAATTCAGGAAAACCTATATGGAGGAGAATCCTACCTGTAAGAAAGTTTCTGAGGTAATATTGCTTTGTCATTAACTACTAGTAGTGTCACTGGTGTATGGTATTGGTTTTGCCTGTGTCTTTGTGCCTGTGTGATTGAGGTCTTGGATTCGGTTTGTAGGTTGCCAAAGAAGGTGGTGTGCAATGGAAAGCACTGTCTGATGAAGTGAGTTTTGTTCTTCAATGTTATTCTAAGATTGTCTGTTTTGGTGAAATGTTGTTGATTTGTTGTATGGTTTCTGAATGTTGGTGAGTAGGACAGGAAGGTGTACATTGAAAAGGCTGCTGAGCTTAAAGCAGAATATGAGAAGGCTTTGGAGGAGTCGAAAGTGGCTGAAAATGAACAAGTATGTTTTATTAGCTTAGTCTTTGTTATTATGCCAGATCTTGGTTTATCATATTTACACAAATGGTTAGATGTTGAATATGTTATATGAGCTTTCTTTTTTGTTTAGGATGCTGAGGTGATAGAAGTTGATGAGAAAGAAGATGAAGGGGAGATAGATGCCGAGGAGAAAGAAACCAAGGAGGAGAAACAAGAAGATGATGAGGAAAAGGAAATCAAGGTTGAGAAACAAGTTGATGAAGAAAAAGAAATCAAGGAGGACAAACAAGTTGATAATGAGTTGGAGGATTGGTAGTGCAAGCACTGCTTGCTTTAAATGTTTTGTCTAGCTATGGTTATTTAGTTGTTTCCAAGATTAAGTGCTCGACGTTGTAGATTCGTTCTTTTGCTCTCTGCCAATCTGCTGCATTCAACTCTTGTATTTTCTTGATTTTCAGGCTATTTGAATGAGCATAGTCACTAATTACTAGATGAAGCTGCTGATTGATTACCATTTAGCAAAGTCTTGAAAATGGCAATTTGACAAGAATGGAATATAGCTTTCTATTAGTTGTCTGAAAGAATCTATATTGAAAGTTATTAAGTGAAACAACAACAATACTTGTAATGTAAGAATGCTCATGTGGCTTGAGCATGATTGCTAGAGTACATGATAATCAAAAGCCAGGATATCACTGGCAAATCTTTCTATTCTATATCACTTTGCAAGGTGGTAAAGGTTTCCCACACAGGCACAGGTTGTGGGCATAAGCAACTGCTGGAAATATGTTAAAGGGTCTGCCTTGTGGGATCACTCCACACAGGCGATTTGCCCTGAAGCTTGCGTGCCTTAGTGTTGCAATTCCCAGTAAGCTGTCTGGGATTCTTCCAGTAAGGCCATTGATCGATATGTCCAACCATTGCAACCTTAGCAACTGTCCAAGACTTGTTGGAATTGTGCCTGTTATCTTGTTTCTAGAGATACTCAACCTTTCTAGCCTATTGAGGTTTGAAATTGAACTAGGAATATGACCACCAATCATGTTACCTCCCAAATTCAGCACTTTTAAAACCGATCCTGCACCTAACTCTGGAATCGTGCCTGATATCTGGTTGTGTGATATATCGATAGTTTCCAGAAACTTGTGTGTGCTGGTGCTCAATATGTTCCGGAGAGAACCAGAGAGCTGGTTTGAATGGAGATCAAGAAATGAAATCTGGCTAGGCAATGCAATATTTGAAACATCACCTGTCAGAAGATTGTTTGAAATCTTTGCATTTTCCAAGCTTGTCATCTTCGAGAAGAAATTCGAAATCCCACTGCTGAAATAATTGTCGGATAAGTCCAAGGTGCTCAATGTGTCCGGTCTGGTGAAACTTGGCAATGAACCTCGTAGTTTACAGCCTGCGAGATGGACATCAGAGAGTTCTCTAGTTGTGATCCAACTAGGGACAACTCCTAAATCAAAATTGTTGTAAGAGAGGTCAATAGACAAGAGAGACTGAAGGCCATTGCTCGATGGAATTGAAGGTAAAGGATTGCTGAGTGAATTCCTTGACAAATTCAGATTCCACAAGTTATGCATCTGTGAGATAGATTCTGGAATCTGATCACTGAACTTATTGGAACCAAGTCTCAAGACAGAAACTGACTTCAAGTTCCCTATTTGTGCCGGAATTCTTCCAGTGAGAAGATTCTGATCAACCGAAAGCTCAGAAAGTCTGGTTAGGCTGTTAAACAAAGAAACTGGGAGCTCCCCTGTTAACTTGTTCCCACTAAGCACAAGTTGAGTCAGATTATGAAGCTGGCCGATAGAACTAGGGATGGTGCCGTACAGCGAATTGAAACTGAAATCAAGTGACTGAAGTCCTACGAGGCTAGTCAAGGGTAAAGGTACTGGACCAGTTAACATGTTGTGTGCTAAATTTAACAGCGAAAGTTTTCGTAAATTACCCAATGCAGGCGGAATTTGGCCTGTTAACCGGTTTGCGCTCAAAGACAGTGCCTGCAGGTTAGTCAAGCGACCTAAACTCGAAGGAATGGTTCCTTGCAATGAATTGTCATCAAGAATGAGCTGAGTGAGTCGTGTAAGTTTAGAGAAACTCTCCGGAATAGTCCCGGAAACTCGTTTCATCCCGGTTATCACCAATGATTCCAATAAATTCAAACTGCCGAGCGAAGGCGAAAGAAGTCCCTTCATGTAGTAACTCGAACCTCCCTGCAGCACCAGTCTCCTGACACATCCGGTACCGGGAACACACTCCACGCCTTCCCACTCCCCTCCGCAGCAGTCCAGTCCGGTCCACGTGGCCATGATCCCGGTCGTGTCCTTCACAATGCTGGCCTTGAAAGCGAGCAGAGCCGCTCTATCGCCCCTCGAGCAAACAGCCAAGGAGGAAGGGATGAACAAGAGCAATGTGGTGATGAAAGCAAACATCAGAAACTGCTGCATTGTTGGATCTGATGAGGCTGTCTGGTAATGTAAATGGTACTGAAATAGTAATAATTAGAAGAGCAGCTTTTGGACAAGAATGTGGGTTGTAAAGGTACAAGGCATGGGCTTGTGGGTTTGAAATGTAGGTGTGTGTGTATTGTTTTGACTCAAGAGACAATGATGATTGGCAAAGATAGTGGAGAAATTGTAGGAACAAATGAGATTTTGTGTATGTGATTGTGATCTGGCTGGCTTGTTTCAAAGTCTGGGCCATGTCTCTCACCTTTTATAGCAAGAAGGTAAAAGAGTAAAGTTTAAATTTTATAACATTCAAGTGGTTCACATGTAATTTTTTTTCAAAAATATTTTTTGACCGTTTGATAGGTAAATTTGTGTTTTCAAGAGGGCTCTAAATGTTGATCTGATCGTTGGAGCGTGGTGATCAAATTAGAGATGATGAATTCAAATTGTTTTTACAATACAAACTTGACTTTGTGTTTAATTTTCCTGTGCAGGGTCCCGCTATTTGGGTCTAAGTCCATCAGTATTCTAGTTAGTCTTGCAATTAGAACAACTCGACAAAGTATGAAGCTCACTGCTCAGCCGATTTACTGACCTCGATGTTATCGGAATCGAGATTTAACGAGTAATTCGACTCGATCTGAACTCGAGTTAGATTTTAGGCCTGAATTCTTTTAACTGGCTGAGTTGAGCCTGGGTTTCATGGGATACTCGACACAACTCGCCTCATTTAACAGTATCTCGACCTTAGTATTTTTCCAGCTACTTTTTCTGTTTTCCGGAAAACTAAGTAGCTTTTGAATAAATAACTACTTACTGACATACAGTGTGTTCTTTTTTATTTTTCCATATGGTGGTTCTCTCTTTACAACAAAGCTGAAGCACCCAGACATTTATCAAGGATATTTAAACTGTCTACAGTGATGTTTGATGCTTCTTCCAGGGTGGCTCATAAGTCAGAAAGCTAATTAACAGAACTAGAACTTGTTGGTTCTCAAGAACTCAAACATTAAGATAAACAGAAATGCATCAAAATCGCATGCCATTCAGTGAAGATGGATCGCCAGCCGGATTAAATCCACCCGAATCATGGGGAGATATGCTACTAGTTAAATTGACCCAGATAATACAGGGTCGGACCCAATACGACTTCTTTTGGAAGGTGAACGAGTCGATATTTGACTTCAGGTTTTTAAGAAATGGCCCAAGGAAAGAATATAAAACTTAGGCAGAACTGTTACTAATAGCATACGGTCACGAGACCTCTAGATAAAAAGTAATGGTACAAGCAACAGGAAAAGAATTCGCAAATGAGATGCTTAAGGTTACAATTGGTGCTCTAACCCTATATGTAAATTAAAATGAAGTATATTTTACCCCTACAAACTGTCCAAAGCCTAAAACCAGCTTTACAAGAACAGGGCAACCTAAATAAAAAGATTTGATACATCAAACATAAAGTTGAAAACAACCAAGATGCTTCTTGTACCACAATCATAACGCCTGCCGAAAGCCCAAATTGTTCGTGTAAGAAGAAAAAGTGAGACCTCTTGTAACTATTGAGCAAACTTGCACGAACTCTTTCCTGGTAAGGGAACATGGGTACCATGTTGCTTCACAAACTTCCAGCTCTTGATTTAGCGAAACTCGTCATGGAATCCATAATCACCATCTTCATCCTCGTTAAAGACAGCACTGTAGAAAACATACGGGCTGTCAATCATCTCAGTCAAGGTCAGGCGACCATCCTTGTCCGCATCAGCCTGCAGCATTACGAACCAAAATGTTCAGTTATGTCCAATTTCTCAGCCACTGTTTTCAGTGAAAATTCAGTTCATCAAACGAGTTGGATTTAGTCCAACTTTCCATGTAAACTGTACGAGCTATTTAAAGAAAGACAGTCTTAAACCCCTGATATCTGAAAAACAATTCATGATCTATAATTTATATATAGTCTGTATGAGGTACTATTAGAGTTAGTAACTGCAAAATTACGAAGAGTCATTCCATTTCGCAATCCAGGCCCATAAACGAGGATTATCTCTGGAAGGAAAAGGTTGGCTTGAGCCTGTTATTGGAACAACTCAGAAAGGGTTTGACCTGTCTTAAGATACATGGACAGTATTTGATAAACCAGAGACATTCTAAGCGTTGGAAAGACCTATTATTCTTCGATTCAGACATGACGATAAAGCTCCGGGAAATTCTTGACTATCTTTTTGGACTTTGAGGTAAGGGTTCTTGGCACTATCTATGCACTGTCAAGGTATGGGGACATAAGGGCAGTGAAAAAGGTTAAGCCTGGTGAAGCAAAGGCTGGTGGATCCCGTGGGCAAGAATCGCCCTCAATGGGAACACTTCCATCCCTGCCTGAAACTGTACCAGGTATGCCCCATTCCAAGCATCCAAACACTTATTATGGGAAACCAGTGAATCAAGATCTCAGTGTGAGATCTTATTTTCGTTAAATACATCCACCAAATTACTCACTCATTTTGAAATAATGGAGTGGATGAAGAAACATCCAGATCCAGTCCCATCAGCCTAACATAAGCAAAACCTAAATTTATCTATAACTCTAACTCCAGGCCACTTGCTTATTTATCTCATGCACAATATCGATATCAGCTAATCTAGTTGCTAAACCAATCAAATCACCTCAAGGGATATCCATTTAATCTCTCCACATTTGAATTTCTTACGCAGAAAAATAAATACCTGTTGCATGATATACTCTGTCTGTTGTTTAGCGTAATAATGCTCAGATGGGTGAAGCTTCCCAATGATGGATAGCAATTCTACGTCTGACAAATACCTACAGGGAATAATATTCAATTTAATGAACATATTTGTTCAAGCATTTCAAACAAAACATCAAATAGAGAAAAGCATAGCTGTTTACCCGTCACCATCTTTATCTAGCTGGGCAAATAACTTTTTCGCTGGGGCCTCATTCACACTATCAGACTCATGTGAAGAACTATGATCCTCTTCATCATAATTTCTGACAAGGTCAAAGAGCCCGTGGAAAAACTCTTTGAAGTTAACCTTACTATCTTTATCACTATCTCTTTCCCTGTAAAAAGTATCATGAAGCACATTAAAATCATCTATCTCCCTCTCACATACAATAGAGATTAAAATACTGAAAAAAAAAAAAAAATGAAGAAGAAAGGAGAGAATGAAGAAGGATTATAATGAAGGTTCATGGAAAATCAAGAGTTTCCAGTCACTCTAAGCTGAAGAACCCTATCGCTCTGTCCCTTCTTCTCTCACAAGAAAATATCACAACACACTGAAGGAGGTCAAAATATAAAACACTTCCTCTCTGACTCATGCGAGTTGTCTTCCTTATAAATTTTGCTCACCCTCAAGAATATGCATATTCTGTTCATCAATATGTATCTTTTAATGCAGGGGACTTTTGTATCCATATAGGTACCTTTTCCATGTTTTAGGAGCTACACCAGTAAAATGCAATAACTTGACAAAATTACACCAGTTGGCTTTGGTACACGGGGTGTGCCCAGTTATGATGGGAAGTAAAAGAAGGCAAGGACACACATCACACACCATACTCCCTCCCTCCTTACCATAAATCTATTATTGTGAATGTAGACTGGTAAATCTATTCTTATGAAACATTCGATATCTGAAACTTAAGTTCAACTCGCATTCAGTTCAATGAAAGATCAATTACTCGTAAAATATCAGGCACTAGCACATGGTTTAATTTTTATCAGAAAAAAGAAAGTTGAATAAGATTAAATACACACTCCTACATACTAGATGTCAGAGAAAAAAAATCCTGACAGCAATTGAAGATTATATAACAGAATTTTCTTACAAAGTTTAAAGTCAGATCACCATCGATGTTTATATCGGACAGCAACAAATGTCACACCAGGACATGTAACCAGCAACTAACTTAAAAGGTATTTAAAGTAGAATTGGTGCCAAAATCAAGACAGAAAATGGTATGAAAGAAGATGCCCCAGTAAACGATGGGATGCATATCATGTAAAGGAAATACAGCAAGAAAAGTTGTTAACTTCTGAAGCTCAATTCCTTAAACAATTAACTTGAGTTTTGAGAAATAATCAACTCTCCTGGTAATTTAGGCAAGATTTTTCACATTACAGATAAGACATAAAAAGCCACACAAGTCAGAGTGGTGTACTGGTAATCTGTGAAGAATAACGACAGAGACATGAGGGTGACAGGATGAGAAGGCATATAAATGGATATTAAGCGCTCAGTTACATAAACACAAGTCAATACCTTACTTCTTCCTTGCATAACCACCGGAGCAACGTAGGATTGTTTGTATCAGCTGGATGAAGAAAACTGTGACGGGAAATAATGGGAAGAAGATTCAGTTAGCTGGAATATTAAGAAAATAAGAAACCAGAGCAGGAAAAAGATATCTCAATCAGAAAAGATTCAATTCCTAGTACAGTAATAATAATTATAAAAAAAAAAAAAAAACCTTACTCATTAAACTCTGTGATATTTAGAAGACCATCACCATCCATGTCAGATGCATTAAAGTGCTCCTCTTTCCACCATCCCATGTCATATCCAAATGAGTTATTATCTGCAGAATAAATTAAGAAATAAAAAAATGACTATATCTTAACGATGCACATATAATTACTTATCTTTCTGAGGGGAGGTGCTTTAATAATTAATACACTTTGTATAGGATAAGGATGTACAATAGCCGCAATAAGTTCGTAACTAGGATCATTATCTCATCTCGAATGTAAAATGGACCCTGGCATGGAATCACATGGGAGATGGATTTTAGGAGGGAGTTATTAAGGGTATTTCAAGGTCTAAACATTCAACTAGAAGGTACAGTCTAGGCTTGTAGAGAGAGAGAGAGATAGAAAAGGAAAAAAGGGGGATGAACCAAAGAAGCTCTCTACAGATGGTGTCTACACAAGTTCTGGCACTTGAAAAAAAGAAATCTGGATGTCGATACTAAAACAGTGAATTAACATGTTGACCTGCTTACCCTGACTTTGAGAACACTATTCCTCCACCAAACCCACCCCCCCCCCAAAAAAAAAAAAAAAAAAAAAAATCTCGGACTTCAAATCTGAACTAGGTTTTTATCTGCATGCTCCGTCAACAATTATAAAGGACTACACTAATTGAGCAAATGTTGTTAACTGAACACTGTCACACAAACATATTCAGCAGATATCGTTTACTGACCACTCTCAGGTAATCATATTCATAAGCTTCTCACACAATAAAGAGATCCTGAACTACCAAAATTGCATCCCTTCCACTTCAATGTCGTGTTGATTAGGATTAAGACCACTGTACAGACCTAAGTAAACCTAGCTTCAATGTATCATTTCCATCAAGCATCTAGGAGTCATAATCATTAATCAGTGTTTCAATTACTAGATTTGCAATTGTATAAGATCCTATACATTATCCATACATGGATTGTCATTACATCACCAAAACTTACCAATAACTGGAAACATAAAGATCTTGACTTTCCAATAGAGGCTATCAAGTTTGATCCAATAATGAACAATGAACAATCCAATCTTGAGCTAGCTAAGCAAGAGGTAAACAAGAGCAAGCAAATCAAAGGTAAGAACAAAAGACGAAAAGAACTAACCAGAGCTAGCCCAAGTAGGAGGCTGATACTCAGCAAACGAAATAAACCCATCCTTATTCTTATCATGAACCTCCATCTCCCTTTGAGTCCTATGCAAAACCTCCTTCACACTCTGCTCCTGATTCCACTTCGTCAACTCATTCTCAGTAACAAACCCATCAGCTGGTTCAACATCAATCTTCGGAAACAAAAGCACCAGCCTGCTAGTAACATTGAACTTCTCCTCATCATTCAAGTAATCCTCAGCATCCATAAAATCCTCCCATTCCGGCTGAGCCTCATGCCCTTGAGCTGGCTCATGGTGAGATTGGCGCTCCCATTCGCGATCTTCCCTCTTCCGCTCAATCTCGGCGACCAGAGGGTCGAATGCGGCGGCGGGACGGTGGTGGTGGGCGGTGGTGGGTGGAGTGAAGGTGAAGTTGGACCGGATTTTCAACCGGCGGCTACGGCGGTGGGAATTAGGGGAGTTGTTGTTTTGGGAGATGAGGAGTAGTAGGAGGAGGAGTGCTACTGTGACATAGATGATTATTGAAGCTTTTCCCATCTCCTCATCAATTCAATTCAATCCAATTGGAATCAATCAATTTCAGATCAAATTAGAGATGATGAACTGATAGATAAATAAATTAATTGATTGATTGGTTCTAGTTTGGTATCACGATTATGAGTGAACTTGAATGTACCAGCATTAATAGAGAGAGAGAGAGAGAGAGTATGTTATAAAGGTTGCGTCTTGGAGAAGAGATCTAATGGAGTTTGGAGTCCATGGAAGAAAGGTTTAAAGCTCATAGACATGGACTAGTAGTAGCAGTCGTCTTTTGTCTGAGTAGGTCATTCAAGATCTATCTGCGTTCACATTCATCTACAAAAGTAGTGGAGTACTATAAAAATACCAACTTTTGCTATAGACGGTTTGTATTATCGTTACTGGTAATTACCAGTATTACCACAACATGTAATGTTTACTGTTAAAAATTATATCTTTTCAATTAAACACGTAATGTAATTGTGTTTTTTGATAAAGTCAAAAGAAGAAGGTAACACATTATACGTAAATTGTGCATCCTATATGTCAGGTTAGATCTTTTGAATATTTTTTTCGATTCGAATAAAAGGTCTGTCAATCTGTAATCCAACTCGAAACATTGTGGCCGGTTTCGGATTAATTAGAGATCCACCCCGATACTTTTTTTTTTGAGATACAATATTAAAATTACAATATAGACAAATTTATCATCAATAAACTCTCTAATAACATTTCAATCATTCTCTATACGGAGAAAATAATCACCAATTTCAATAATCGAACCCGTGACCTCAAAGTTTGAATTATGCCGATTCTTTCAATTTCTTGATCACCTAAATGTGTGGTTTCCGGGAGTTGTTATTGTCTTTTATTTTTCTTTCTCCTGTTTTTATGCCTTCCAAAAGAGTGAAAAACTGTCTTGCATACACGCAAAATTCATCCTATATATACTGGCTTGCACACATTGTAACGTAGACTAAAGATGATTTAGCCACACTAACAATTGTTAGATCCTTAGAATTGATAGGTAGACTAGCAGTTCAGTCGTCTGTTCGTACAATTCAATCTTGGTTGATATGATCCAAGAAAGCCGTGCGATCTAAGGTGTTTTACTATAACGAGCTACTGTTGTTTCCATTGGCAGGGGCTTCTGAGTGTTACTAGTTATACTCAGTCAGTGAGTACGATGGTACTGAGGTACGAACAACGAAGATAGAAAGTAGAAACAAGGGAATATAGTTGAATTTCCAGGTCTGACTGTCCTGCCATGAGTTTCACAGAACCTTCTTCAGTGATTTGCCGGCTGTTTGGTATAGAGTTTAAAAACTAAGTTATGGGAAAATTTTAGTTGATGAATAATAACTGAGTTAAAAGTGATTTATAAAAAAAGGTGTTTAGGGTAAAGTTAAAATTTTATAGGGTTTATAGGGTTTATTATATAGATAATGTAAGAGTTAAATAATTAGTGTAACTAAGAAGTGATTGGTGTTGGGTTTGACATTGGTGATTTGATTTGTTGATTGGTTTTAAGTTTGTTAGAATGATATTGATGATTAAAGTTGAATTATTTTAGTTTTTGTTATTAGTTGGATGATGATAGTTGTTGTGGTATATAAATTGTATTTTGGTTTTTTTATTTGTTGGATTATTAAAAAAGAAAATAATAAAAATAATAAAAATAATGAAAATTATAGAAAAACGAAAATAATGAAAAATGTAAAAAAAGGGAAATTATGAAAATTATAAAAAAATCGAAAATAATGAAAATTATAAAAAAATCTCGAACTGAAAACTAAACAGATAAAGATTAATAACGAAAATGCTAGAAAATCAAACTAAACAGAAAATAAAGAGCAAGTTGAACTGGAAGTAGAAAAATTAATTTCGCCAGTGGACTCACATTTAAACACATTTCCAAATAAAAAGGTTTATCCTAATTTACCCAGAATGAAGTAAATGAGACCTACTCTAGCCCTAAAAGATATTTCATCACTTTTGCAGCCATATGGGCAAAATTCTGCGATGGGTCATGGATTCGCGATTTTTCTTAGTAAGAATCTTGATAGATTACACCCTTACGTCTAGGTGACTTTTGGTATGAAAAGTCGTTTTTATCCTTTGCGACTTATTTGAAAATCTCCCTCCTTCTTCATTTCACCCTTCTTCTCCCTCTCACCTTCTTCCTTTCACCATCTTCCACCACCGCACCACCGGATTCAACCACCCACCACCGGATTCCACCACCCATGTCCGGTACCGATACCCGGTACCGATACCAAGATGACTTGCCCGTAACCAAAGTGACCTGCTCGTTGGGCGAAAATCTATCGTTGCCTTAAGGTAAAATGTTGTCCCATAAGTGACTTTGTTGTAAAAAATCCTACATAAAAACACGGAGAAAGAGAAATACTGAACAATGAAAGAAACAAGGCGAAGAAGGAAAAATAAAGGAAGCAGACTTTTTACAAATCAATTGGCAAGAATCAAGAAAAATGAATGAATAAGATGTTTACCATGAAAGTTGGAGAGAGTGGGAAAAGAGACGCCTAGAGGACAGAGTGGGAAAAGAGGAGATAAAAAGTTGTAGTTAAAATGATACTATTTAAAACTACAAGACAAACACCTAAAATGATTTAAATTGATGAATAGGAGAACTAAAATGAGTCCCAAACAGACAGTTGGTTTTCACCACTGCCATGCCGATGCAGAAGTAGGTAATATGAATCTTGCAACTCTGGTTCCTGCAAGTTTTTGCTCTTTCATGTTTGGTTTAATTACTTGCATCGTTGTCCTTTATAGACACTAGCATGAGTATTGATCAAACCAATCCCAGAATCCCACACACTATACTACTTGCTAAGTATTTTGGAATTCCACTGAATAGTTACAAAGGAATGTTGCAGTAGGAGCACTAGTAAGATATTTGAAAGCCATTCTCTTGGAAACACCATGTTTGAAATGCATTAGTTCAGTATGGCTGTATGTCCTGACAGAGTCGGCAAATATGCATGCGCAATACCCTCAATATATTTGATCCACGACAGATAGTTCATCTCCCCTGATAGGCATAAGCAAGCATAACTTCTTGATGGTCTTTGTTTTCTTCTTTGTATGGGATTAGCTCCCAATCACAAAACAACCATACATGTAAGATTTCCAGACAAGTTTTATTTGGCGACTATAGTCTCCCACATCTCCTGGTATGTCAATGAGCCCAAGTCGTATAACAATGAACACTAGCAGTAGCAAATTTACATGGCAGTATATATCTTGTTCCTCAACACAGTCAGGCAAAGCTAATGTTCACAAACCTAATCGTAGTGGCTGCAGTTGGATATCCTAAGAAGTGC
Organism: Plantago major; assembly: GCA_026545765.1. NCBI lineage: Eukaryota > Viridiplantae > Streptophyta > Magnoliopsida > Lamiales > Plantaginaceae > Plantago > Plantago major. The sequence continues at coordinate 33,636,926 of CM048839.1, forward strand.
AAAGCAAACATTACTCGCCACAAACTAACAAGGGTGCAAATACAGCACAAAGCATAAACACGAGCATCCTAAGCATTAATTATGTCTAGTCCAGATTACGGAGAAACAAGTTGACATGATACTTAAAAATAGAGAGATTATAACAGAGCACAGACACACACAGCACAACGGCACAAGAACAATATCACTGGCCTCCAACTTGTCTTTTCCAGGAGTCTTCCACAATCAATTCATCCACACCCCAATCTTCATAGCTGCATCAAAACAATAAAGATAGTAAGCCATGTAGCAGATATGTGCTAAGGATTAAAGAATATCCGGGGTAAATGAACAGCTTATCACCTTCCATCAGGGAGGTAGCGACGGATGGTGAAAGGAATTTTTCTCTCTCGCAGCTCCTTCATTGCAATCTGAGATAGATAGGGTGGAAGAAGAGACAAAAGAGATAAAATCAGCTACCGTTGCCCTGAAGAGTGGAAGTACAAAGATGAAGTAATTTATGTAGTCTAAACTCTAAAGAGACAATCTTGTGCTGAGGAAATCAATAAAGGCATAACTGGTATAGCTTGAACTTGGTTAGCACCTGGATATCACCAAAATGTAAGTATTTAAGAGACCACTTCAGTCTATAACAACAATGATGCAATGACAGTACATTTGTTCCACTGAATGGTTAGCTTAGATTAAGGAATTGAATTCACATTTTATATATATATATATATATATATTCCCCATGTCACTGCCATATGGAGTATATAAAATTAGTGGAAGTGTTTCCTAATTTTCAATCGCCAAAGACACTTGATGTTATTGAAATGTCACTTTGTTCAGTTAATTATTCGACATAATTAATAAACAGAAAACATCCACAATTAGTGTATGGGCGTATTTATAATGGAATCATAAAGCACCATCAAGAATGGCCGTCTATATATTGATGCTCTTTCCTGATCAAGAACCAATTCTTACATTGATTCAAGTAATTCTAGTAGTTGTTCAGCAAAGACTACAAGGCCGGCCTTAGTGCTCACTGTCAATAACATTGAGGTGATTTCAGAAATTATAAGGTAGAAGTCTCTAAGACCGCCCACTATGGGCGGTCGTGCGGCGCAAGTCGCGGAGCGACCGCTCCGCGACTTGTGCGGACCGCCCGTTGTGGGCGGTCGGGGGGAGCGGTCGCTCCCCCCAAATCTCCTCAAGTCACCCAGCGACTTGAGGAGTTGTGATTTTGGGGCTGGCCCCTTTTTTATTTTCTTTTTCATTTTTTTTTTAAATTTTGAATTTAAAAAAATATAAAAATATAAACGGTCATATTTTTGAGATCTATAAATAGAGACCATTGAAGACATACTTTCTCACACTTCACAATTCACCATTTTTATGAGCGATTTATGTCGTTCGGTTTTGTTGCTTGATTTAAATAAAAAACACCATTTTAAACTCCAAATCTTCATTCCAATTCAATATTCCGACTAATATAACTATTACAAATAATAAAAAAAATAAAAAAATAAAAAATAAAAAATAAAATCCCGGCGACCAACCCCACGACCGCTACCACAGATGCAGTTTTTGGTCGCAGGAGAATAACCAGCGACTCAGACCAATTTTTGGTCACCATAGTGGATAGTCTAACACATATAATCATATGCATCTATACCAAGCATTATTATAAAATTGAAAGCATTATTATAGTGGAGTAAATGTTAGCAGGTGTTCCGTTTTTTAGATCCTTATTTGAGCAATAACAAACTAACAAATAAGGTTTCGGACTTTCGGGTTTACCATGAGAACGAAAAGGTATTCAAGAACAACAATAAACAAGCGAAACTTTACCTCGAGCAGGTCAGTTTCTCCTCCAGCTCAACCATCACAGGAGCATTCATGCTGCAGCATCAACAACAACACAATCAGAACCAGCTAATCAAAACCCCCAATTCAAAGCCCTAAAATTCTCAAAAACCGAAACCTTATTTGCAGAGCCCTGGTGCCCAAAATCCTAGCTCGCTCATACTTGGTCATATACTTAGACGTCTTCCGCACCTTATCAACCGGCTCCTGGTCCTGTTTATCCTCTCCATCACCTTCAACAGCATCAGGCGCTTCCTCGTTGTTGAGCTCTTCTTCAATTTCAGCTCCTTCCTGAAGTTAACCAAAATACAATCACAATCCGAACGAAAACAGTATGAAACCACCAGAATAGAATTCACACTCACATCTGGTTCAGGATCAATTGGCTCGTCCATGTACCTAAGAGCAAAGGAAGCCTATATGAGTTAGTGAAAAGCATAAACTCCAACTGAAAGTGAAACACTAGGTTTAGGGAGTGTACAAACCCTCCGTCCATATCATAGTCTTCATCGGCCATGATTTTTCACTTTGCTCGGTTGGATTTTAGAAATTGAGAGTTGGTATTGTACTTGTGAGAGAGAGTCTGAGATAGAAGTTGCAGGTTTTGTTCGTGCGAGAATTTTGCCACGAGGATGGAGAGTTTGGGCTGGACATACGGTATTATATTATGGTGTACTGTTTGGACCTCTAAATTGGGCTGTAGGCCTCCAGCAACTTTGTTTTCCTCCAAAAGCCCAAGTATTTTAGAGTTTTAATGGTGAAGAATGGAGGGTAATTCTTTTACGAGATACTACTACAAAAATTGGCATGCGTGTGAACTTTCTAATTTATTTTGTAACAATCTAAAAATTAATAATTTACATTATCGTACTTGAATTTCATTCGATTTTGTAATAATCTAAAAATTAATAATTTACATTATCGTAAAACTATACATTACAAATTTTCAATTCGGATCTCTTGTGCTAGGGTAAAAGAAAGAAATTATTGTCTGCTAACTACTGTAGAAATGACATTGTAAATACAAATCATTTAATCTAAATTACTTAATTAATTGTTGAGTTTTGTATGTTTGATGGTGGAGGTGGAGTAGTATATTGATTAAATGGTAAAAGAAAATAAATGATGGGTAGTAACCGATGGAATCAGTTCATGAAGAAATTGCTTGCCTTGTAAAAGAAGGTTTGAATGAGGGGTAAAAGAGGAAAAATAAGTTGGTCCGCTAACTACCCTGGTGATCTTCCTTTTTTATATTAGTAATAGATGTACACTAGAACAATGATATTATCCGATTTAGGTATTAAATACCAACAACCATAAGAGTATTAAAAATGTAAATTTATGTAAAGATAGTTAAGTAGACAAAATGAGACAACATCCAACAAGGGTCTGACTTCCATGGATCATACGTGGAATTCCGCCATTGTAGAGTATGGGTAACTATCTAGAGTGATCAAGTTTAGTGCGTAACCTGAATGAGTAGCCAACTAGCCATAGTCTGGAGCACACATGTCATGATATCATCAACGTTTGCCTATAAATATGAGAAAATTCACTGAATAATCAATCACTTGCAATATTTATATCACTACATTTATAATAAAAAGATGACCCTGAGCTTGGTCAGCCTGCTTAATATGTTAAATCTATTCCTGTTTGTCGAAGGTAAACAGATGAACACTCCTTCCCTCATAGTTTTTGATACACAATACAAGATCTCCGATTCAAAATCCCCGATTCAAAATCCCCTTAAGAATAACATTCCATATTATTTGGACTCAAATAGTCTGACCCTTTCTCTAATAATCTTACTAGCCCCACACGCACCCATATTCGCGTGCAAATTAATTTAATTATTATAATTGAACAATGATACATATAATTGAAAAAACTAAGTTCATGGCCCCGTTCGTGCATGTCATGGTTATTGTAAATGTAAGTGTTTTGCCAGCGTTAGATTTGGTGTGTTGAAAACACTCGTGTTATACAATGAAACACAAAGCAGTCTTCTCAGCGTTTTTGTTTGGTGTTTCGGAAACACCAGATTCGGCATATTTATGCTTTACGGAAAAAATATGTTGTACAACAGTTTTCTTATAAGATTTTGCCTTTATTCACTTTTCTAATTAATTCCACGATTTTAGTTAAGTTCTTGTGCAAATATAACAAGGTTGAGCGAATTTGCATAAGGAAGGAATACTTATAGAAGACCTTGGAGATATATACAAAGAAGACATAAGACGATTGGAACTCTAACAAGTTTTGAAGATCATGATAAAAATGATGTGGTTTGGACTCTTGGACGCCTTTTACACGCACGCGCGCGCGCGCACACACACATACACACATATATACATATACATATATATACATACACATATATACATATATATACATACATATATATATATATATATACATACATATATTTAACTCAATTTTTTTTCCACTAAACAATCATCACTCTATTTATATACTACTCTTACATCCTCTTTACTTTTTCTATCAAACTAACAATTATAAACCAATCAAACAACATTTAAACTAATCAAATAACCTTAAAAATATCAAACACATCCATTATTACTTACACACATCACTTTATTCTTACACACTCTATATAACAACCCTATAAACCCCATAAGTTTTTAACTCTATTCCAAACACCATATTTTATAACTCACATTTAACTCAATCACTATTCATCAACTAAAAATTTTCTTTAACTCACTTTTTTAACTCTATACCAAACAGTCGGCTAGAGTTTACACCTCATAGATTCACATAGTTTGTCATTCGTTTTCTGAGTTATTTCTATCTTAGATTTTCCGTGTGATCTAAGATATTGATAGTTAGATTGATTATAGTATTAGTGCTATATACTTTCTTTCTTCTTTTTTTTTTTTAGAGCAAAATGGCAATACTTCATTCAACCAGCAAACAACATACAAAAGGTTCACAGCTAAGAAAGTAAATCATCAAAGCCTTCCCTATCACAGCTAACCCGCTTAGAAAGTTCATGGGCTACTGTATTAGCCGTACGAAAAACATGAGAAACTGAAATAGAATTAAACAAATAAAACTTCGACTTGATCTCGTCCACAATATGACCTTGAGCAGATAGGCAGATCCCACTGGAGTTTATGGCTTGAACAACCGAGAGGCAGTCGCTTTCTACCGTCACATCCTGCAACCCAAGCAAAATGGCAAGTTCCACACCATGCTTAACAGCTATGGTCTCTGCAGATTCTGGGCATAAGAGATAATCAATTTTCCTCTGCCTCTACGAAAGCAGACCCCGTCTGGTCCGTACCACTACCCTATACCTCTGCATTGAAGATTTTAGTATCGATCGTCGACATTGATCTTCAACATGGTGCTGTAGGAGGTTTCCAATGTCTAGTAGATTCAGGTGGTCTCGAAGTGGTGATATGGACCTGTGCTGCTTGGTATTGTTTGAGGAAGTCCCCTGTGTAATTCACCATCTCCAATGGCTCTCCGTGTTTTCCTTCGTGAACTAATCGATTTCTGTGGTTCCAAATGTTCCAGCATAAGCAGACAAACATCTCGAACTGCTGAGTGGAGAGTACCTGTTTGACAAAAGCAATCCAGTCCCATAAATTATCAAACTGAGTAGAGAATGCAAGAGCAGGCAAACCAGACAATGCCCAGATTAAACGCGCAAAATGGCAGCTAGTAAAAACATGAACTGTTGACTCAGAATTCGCCAAGCACACAGGACAAATTGAGCTAACAATAATCTTCCTTTTCACCAGATTTTCTAGAACGGGCAGACCATTAGTAAAGGAAGACTTCGGATTTTATTTGGAATATGTAATTTCAAACAAATCTCAATCCTTAGATGGGTTGAAGCGACTAAGTGAAGTACTTGAGTTCCGCTCCTTCTTTATGGATCTAGCAACATAATACACAGTACGCACAGAATAATGTCCGTTTTTGGTATGGAACCAACGACGAACATCAGCAGGCCTGGAAGCACCTAAGGGAATGCGACAAATATCATCGATATCCTCCTGCTAGAACACAAAATTCAGGGCTGCCACATCCCACCCTTGGCCTCCTGGAAGAATAAAATTTGAAACTGAGATATCACCAAGCTCATACAAATCAGGAGTAAAGGGCTTCCTACAGTTCTGTCTCGGAATCCAATCGTCTCTCCAAACACTCACATTTTGACCATCTCCAACCCTCCAAACCAGCTCTCTTTTCACTACTTCTATAGCCCCAAAAATGCTCTTCCAAGAATAAGATGAATTTTGATTATAAGAAGCATCCAAAATATCACAAGTCATAAAATATTTGTCTTTAAGGATACGGCTTAAAAGTGCATTAGGATTATGAATTATGCGCCACACTTGCCTACCCAACATCGCCAAATTGAAAGAACTCAAGTCCCAGAAACCCATACCCCCATCTTTCTTGCTTTCACACAGAGCGTCCCAATGAACCCAATGAATCTTATTTTTTTCCCCATCTCCCCACCAGAATTTAGAGATAATGGACTCAATTTCACGAAGGAGGTACTCCGGCAACTTAAAGCAGCCCATGACATAGGTCGGAATGGATTGAAGCACTGCCTTTATCATAATCTCCTTCCCAGCTCTAGACAAATGCTTCTCTCCAAACCCTTGAGTTCTAGCCCACACTCTATCCATGACCACCGAACACCTCTCTCTTAGACTTTTCCATCTCCGTTGAGTCGAAGATATTTCTCATGTTTGTCTACCACTCTCACGGTAACCGCCTAATCTCCTCTATCCTCTCCTCCCCCATATTCCGACTAAAAACTACTGTGGATTTGTCTAAGTTGATAACCTGCCCCGAGGAAATACTATATTTATGCAAGATATTATTAATCTCCAAGGCTGACTCCCTAGTGGCCTCGCAACAAATCAACGTATCATCAACAAAAAGAAGATGAGAGACACTAGGAGCCGAAGGACAAACCGACACCCCCCTTATTACTCCTCTACCCTCCGCATCAGCAATCAAGGCACTAAAAGCCTCAGTACACAAAAGGAACAGATAAGGAGACAAGGGATCTCCCTGACGAAGACCTCTCTTAGGCTGTATGGGTCCAAAGATCTTTTTTTTTTTTTTACGAATAAGCAGAGCACACACAGAGCATAATCAACTGGATAAAAGAATGCTCAAAACCTAATCTAGACAGCACACGTTCCAGAAATGGCCACTCAACCCGATCATAAGCCTTACTCATATCTAGTTTCAAAGCCATACAAAAATCTTTGCCTTTCGTTTTTATTTTCAAAAAATGATTGATTTCGTAAGATACTAAAACATTATCTGTGATCAATCGATTCGGCGCAAAAGCAAACTGGGTTTCGGCTATGATTTTAGACATATGTGGTTTGAGTCTATTTGTGATAGCTTTAGAAGCTATTTTAAAAATAACATTACTCAAACTAATGGGTCTGAACTGGGTAATCAAATCTGGTGCTTTGCATTTAGGAATAAGAACAATGTGGGTATAATTTAATTTTGGGTTCAAGCTGCGATTGTTCAGGATATTCAGAACACATGTAATAACATCTTTGCCAAGAATATGCCAAAATTTATGATAGAATAAAGCAGGCATACCATCAGGACCGGGGGATTTGGTGGGGAACATATTGAAAAGTGCCGTACGTACCTCTTTGGGAGTGAACGTGCGTGATAAATCTCGATTGATAGAGTGATCGACCTTCAAGCTCATAGTCCTCACAATCTCTTCGATGTCCTCCTCTGTCGGCTCAATACTATTGAAAATTTCCTGAAAATACCTGACAATTTCCCCACTCATACGCTTTCTTAGAAGAACACCCAGATTATCCTTCAGCCCCAAAATTTCATTCTGACTAGCTCTTTTCGAAGCCTAGCTATGAAAAAACTTTGTGTTACGATCGCCCTCGGATAGCCATTGTGATTTCGCCCTCTGTTGCCACAAATCTTCTTCTCTGTCCAACATATCCTCAAGTTCCCTTTTCAGATTGTGTTCCTCCTCCTTCACTGCAGTTGTGTACGGAAAAGCCCTCAACTTTTCCAATTGAGTATCCAATTCTCTGATTTTGGATCGAATATTGGGATAACTCCTCTTGCTCCAATTCATCAGTCCAATCGAACAATTCTCAATGTTTACCCCCATCTCCTCTTGCGAATCCCAAGAATCAGAAATCACCCTGATTACCTCATCAGATCGCAGCCATACCGACTCAAATTGGAATTGCCTTGGTCGCCGATGTGTTGGTTTCTTGATGGCCGAGTTGAACACCAGCCGCAGAGCTAGATGGTCCGATCGCCTAACAGTGATGTGGTGGACCTGTGCATTCGGAGCGATGGCATATTTGGGTTGAGCAACAGCTCGATCTAATCTCACTTTAGTGTTTTGTGGCACTTTTCTCTGATTGGTCCAAGTATAAGGATAACCTTTAAACCCGAGGTCTATTAAGTCATTGTGTGTTAAAGTCTCCCGAAAATCACGTAGTCTCCATTCCAGGGTCGGTACTCCCTCCTAATTTATCCTCATGTCTCAACATCTCATTAAAATCACCTATCACACACCATTCTCGAAAAGAGCGATTCCCCAAAGTTTTCAATAATTTCCAAGTTTGTTTTCTCTTGCTAACCTCCGGCTCGCCATAGAAACCCGTGATTCTCCAAATATGTGGACTATCAACCAATTGCACATTGGCATCAATATGGTTCTTATTATAGCTCAAAATAGTCACCGACACATTCTTCTCCCAAAGCAACGCTAAACCTCCTGACCTTCCACTAGCCGCTACACCGACTCCAAACATATTAAGTTTACTTCTCAAACTATCGAAACCATGCATCTAATTTGGTCTCCATAAGAAAGACCAAACTGGGACTAAGGTCTTGAATAAGACCTCGCAATACACGAACTACCCGAGGGTGCCCCAATCCCTGACAGTTCCAACTGAGGCAACTCATTGTGGTAGGCGGGGTTGCACTGCAACCTCCGCCTCTGGTCCAATCATAGCATTCTCAACAAGCAACTTCTTAGAACTTAGCTCCTCCGGCTGATTCTCCTTATCCTCACCAACATCCTTGCCATCCCGACTACTTTTATTACGGCTTCCTAAAGGTCTACCTCATTTTTTTATGACTTATAGAGCTACTGCCACCTTCCTGTATCATAACTGGCTGTAAAGGTAATTTGGGTTTTCTGATTATTTTGGCTCGGGTTTTTGGAACGGTTACGGGCTTGCTATGGAGTTGGGCTTTGTTATTTTGGAGATGGGTGATGAATAATTGGCGAGTGGACTAAAATAGGTTTGGATCAGAAGTGGGGTTTTGGTCCAGTAGAGTAGAGAACGGGCTAAGGTTATTGGGTTGAGTGAAAACAGGTAAATGCGGTACAATGTGAGTGGAAGGGATGATGGCTAGCAGGCTAGTTTGTTGGGCCAGGATATCAGTATGGGGGATAGGGGGAACCGAGTTGGGCTTGGTTTGGGGCTTGGGATGCAACGTGGGTATCAATGGACATGTCAGAATATTCAGTGGGGTGGGAATTGGTTGGGGTTGTAGTTTGAAACTGGGAATCTGCCTCCACAAAAATCGCGGGATTTGTACAATCAAATCCCTACAATTAAGATCTCTTCCTTCCGTTACTTCATTCAAAATCCTCTTCCCCTTATCTCTACCAAAAATAGCTGTACCCACTTCCACATTTAGCTCCTCAACATACTCCTCGGAAGATTGCGTACTATTACCAACTTTAGCATTGTGGGATTTTGCACTCATGATCCCTGTAGTACCAAGAGTTGACGAAGAACTCCCACCCTGATTCACCCCGCTCCCCGCAGAATTCCGGTTGTACCAATTCAGGCTTCCACTGATCACTTTTGACTGTGGTTCTAAAGCATGTGTACGCATCCAATCCCCATAGGTTAATTTCTCCAGCGGAACTTCCCCGCATTGATCCACGATATCCAAGCAATTGTGACAATCTTTCACTAGGTGGCTGATGACCCATAAAATAGCGAAGTCGGAAGGCGTTCATATGCTAAACGATTTGAATCTCCGCCTTAGGTCCCATGATCTGGATCATACGACGTAATGGTTTAGAGATATTAATATCAACTCGAAATCGCAGTGTAGTGCCAATGAATCCTTTAGCATGTGAGTTGTCCAATGATTTGTACACTCCCATTGCATTTCCCAACACTTTAGCCATTTCCGAATGCATTAACAACACCGGTAATCCCGAAGCATGCACCGTAAATTCACAAAACCCAAGAGGAACTTTGGATCTTCCTTAGCCAAGAATGATCGTAATATCACTAAGTTCTTGTCAAAGGCCCAAGGCCCTCGCGCTAAAACTTGATTCTTTTCCGCTTCATGTCCGAATTGCACCAGCACCCTATCTTCCCCCACTTTCTGCATCTTCACCGCCTTATTCAAATTCCAACCAGTCACCATAGTGCGTTCGAAAGCCTCTAAGTTGGTGGACTTGCGAGACAACACCCGACCCACCAAGCATAATTCATGATCTATAGAAGCCGTATTCCACACATTCGCAGGCACCAAAATCTTCTCTGATTCATTCTCCGTCAAAGCCAGTTGTCCAGACAATTTTTTCAATAAGCTCTCCATACTATGACCAGAGGAAGACAAGAAGCGGTATGAGGACTATGAGATTGCAATCACTAGATCAGCAGAGAATACTGTAGTCACCACCTGAAAGAAAAACACACAAAGCACCAGACTAAGGGTAGGTTTAGAAGGCTTAAAAAAGAAAAGATCAATCACAAAATAAAGAGTATCTTACGAATTTTTGTTTTTTTTTTTTCAAAAATTTGAAAAGCAAAGTACTAGAACAGATTGACTTACAAACCGAATTTAATAGCCATTCCTAGAACACACTCGTACAATTATGGGGTGGCCTCACGATCACTCGAAATTTTTGGGATGTAATCTCACCGGTTTTGGAGTTGAAGAATGAAAGATTGAGACTTACACGAAGCAAAAATTCAATCTCCAGCCTAAAGAGAGGAATTTTCAAAGAGAGAAAAGTTGATGTTGGTGTATACTTTCTTTCATGCAATTTAGTATCTATATTTTAATCTTCTTAATTTGCCTGGCGAATTTATTAATATCGTGCGGATCGATCCATTATGGCATTATCCAATTCGCTCATGATGTGTCGAATAACGGATCAAGTCTTTCGTCATCCCTAACATTGGATCGCAAGAGTAAGATACCTGGACGGCTAGACAGATAATAGTAGTGCGTCAAAATCACTTACGACGTGGGCGCACTTTTACCTTTCTGTTCCGGAAAATGGAAAACCGTATATTTTACTTGTCGATAAAATCCACTATTCTAGGTTTTACAGCAGTTTGTGCGCACAGTAAGAACCCTAGTCCACTTCTCTCCAACATTAGAATCGTTCAGGTATGTCTTCTCTCTGAAATAAACTCAAGCGGATTTCAATTCTCGTTTTACAGTATTTATTTTACTGATTTTCTGCCGCTTCTATATTCTCCTTTTCCGTTTCTGATTTTCAATTCCTGTAAACAATTCACCAGGTTTTTGTTATCTGTGTTACTTTACTGAAGTGAGAAATGAGTTCTGTAGAAGATTCAAAATTTGAAATTAGGGTTCAAATGGAAAAGAATAGGCCTTGGTCGGATCTCCCACAACGTATTGTTGGGTTAGTTATCGAGAAACTACAATTCCGTGATCAAATGAGGGTAATTGCAGTCTGCAAAAACTGGCGTTCTTGTAAGTATTTTGTTAGGCGTTCGAAACGTTTTCCTTGGGTAATGAGCCACTATAGAACCTCAAAGGAAAGTAGTAAGAGGTACTCATTTACAAGTGAGCTATTTGATCCATACACGCTTCAAGTTAAGGAGGTTTCCAAGTCAGTGGAGTGTTGCTATAATCCATATAATAGTTATTTGTATGCTTTTGCTTCCAAGGATGGTTGGGTGCTCCACTTTTCTTGTACAACCCTTTCACCAATCAGATAATTGATACTGATTTGGATGTGAGTGATGACAATGTCCAAGCTACGATCGAGGGGAGCCCTTCGTCTCCTGGCTGTAAGATTTTCACTGCATCGATTCGTAGTGATTGTTATCTTTACCTCAACACCTACTGCTTGTCCGGCGAGAGTCCTGAGTCGGAAATAATGGGTAATGAATCTGATGATGAAGAACTGATGCCGGATGATCCCTTTTATAGCGTGCTCTACATGAAAGGTAACATATATTGCCTTTTTCATGGTGGTAGGCTTAATAGCTATTGTGTGAAAGATGGTGAATGGAAGTCATTAACTGAAGGATTTGGAAATAGGTCATGGAGTCACATGAGGGATGGTTGGTTAATGGAGATGGACGAAAAGATTGTACTGGTTTGCATGGATATATGTACAAGCTATGAATGGATGATATTCAGATTTGATTGGACTGAGATGGCTTGGGTTGCTGAAACAGATTTGAAGAGCCGTGCGTTCTTCATTAGTGGCCGTGTAGCATCGTGGGCGCCTTTGACAAATGGCCATGGGAAGAAGGTAGAAGAAGACTGCAAGGTGTTTTACTATAATGAATTTACTGATGTTGCTCGTGGCAGGGGGTTCAAGTGCTACACATTGACTCTAGAAGCAGCGGACCAAGGAAGCTGGACAGGAAGTTGCTAAGATTCGATCAAAACTGAAAAATGAAGGACAGTACGGTTGGATTTCAAGGCCTTCACGACATTCTATGTGTTTTATCCAACCACCTTATTCTGGGATTTAACTCTTCCTACTTTCACAGGTTCATTTACTTTTTAGAACTCTAATCAAATGTATTGACTAGGATTCCTGGAACTTCTTGCTATCACGGATGCATTTTTCTTGTTTGTTTCGCTTACTTGGTAGATTGCATTTTGAACTTGAGAATGTAGAAGCTATTGATTCAATTCTCTGTTGGAATTCTGCACAATGAACTTCTGGAAAAAAAATGTTTTGAATTATTGAGCTTGCACTGATTCGTGTGAGACTACACCAGATTTTGTAGAAAGTAGCATGTTGTAGTTACTTCCAGGTTGTGGCTTTTAGAGGTTTCAGTTTCACTGATTGGTAGATTTGATACTACTACTACTAGCTATCAAGTTGAGAATGCAATATTTGGGAAAGATCAAGCTATGGCTGAGGGAGAAATTTCACCATCTTCTGGTTGAAAACTTACGTATTGTTTTTTATTCAGATTAATTTTCTTATTATGAAGCTAATGTGGACGGTTCAGGTGCTCTGTTCGGTTCGCTTACTTTACCTGCCTTTCTATTCTTTAAGCCGGCTTCTTCTTTTCTTCTTTCTTTCACTTGGATCCCGTTTTTGGTATTAAGCGTAATACGATTTCATAAACTAACATGAAAATATTTGTAACTTGAATAAAATGCCCCTAACTCATAAAAAATCTTATAAAATTAATGAAAAGTGTTTTTTTTTTTTTTTTGGAACTAGAATATATTATTAGAAATCCAAAAAAACAGATACAAAGCAAAAGGCGATCCGAAACTGATCCAGCCTAAAAAGTCGAAAATAAACTAGAGTATCTAATGTAGCATTAGACTCCCAACATGGGGTCGTAGCCGTGGCACCATCCAAGCTCTATAACTCACTACATCAATAATCTGTTGGGCAATGGATAACGGCCTAGTCTCATTACCAAAACAAGTGTTATTCCTATGTTTCCACACCTCATAAATCGTTTCCAGAAAGGCTACTTTGAGTAGTTGACGCCTCCAGTTCTTGCCCTTACTATGTCGTAGAACCTAATTTAATTCAGTAGTCCAAGCCCCCGGGGTGTGTTGATAGCGCAACCAGCGCAGTACTTCCTGCCAGATCGTTCTAGTCTCCACGCAATCGAACATTAAGTGCGCCAAGGTCTCTACATTCGGGCAGAAGCAGCATTGATCATCATCAATCATGTCAAATCCGCGGAGTCGCTCTTTGGTGGCTAGGCGTTCATGACACGCTAGCCAAGTGATTAGCCGTGCCCTTGGGCGTGCAACAGTGCCGAAAATTAATTGTCTCCATTCCACTTCAGGTTGCGGCACTTGTAATGATTTATACATCAATCCAGTGTGAAACTTCGGTATACCTTGCATTGAATCCCATGTACCATTGTCCTGTACCACCAATCTGCATTTCATAATGCCCTTCATAATCCAGGAACTAGTCATGGGTAGTGGAGATGTGAGAATTTGTTCCTGGGGTATATAATATGTATGAGTCCACTTGACCCAAAGGCTATCCTGCTTATTACATAGGTTCCATAGTAGCTTAATCAAGCACGCTTTACTCCATAGCAGGAGGTCAATAATTTGTAGTCCGCCTTGCTTCTTAGGTGCACACACCTTCTCCCATGCAACTGGTGATTTTCGAGTGATTGTATCACTATTTGACCATAGGAAAGATCTACAAATAGCTTCAATAGTCTGTAAGATGCCTTTTGGCAGAGGAAAACACTGGAGCCAATAGTTAGTAACTGCAAACACTCTTAATCAGTTGTACTCTCGGCCTCCATAGCTCAGAAGTTTTGAGCTCCAATGTCTTATGCGTGCCACCATTTTATCAATCAAAGGTTGACATTGCGTGATCGTTAATTTCTTACTCGTGAGCGGGACTCCCAAATAACGGAATGGTAGGCATCCCACATTAAAACCTGTACGTAATCTGCCTAATTGCGGTTTGTACATCATTTGGGCCCATTCAAAAAAGCTTGGCACTTTGCTGGATTAACCCGTAATCCGGTGGATTGAGAGAAAACAGTGAAGACCTCCATTAATAATTCCACAGACCGTACATCACCTCTAGCAAATAGTAACAAATCATCAGCAAATGTCAAGTTCACGATATGAAGTTTCTCGCATTTTGCATGGAAATTGAAATCCGGCACATCCTTCAGTCTCTGCATTAGTCTATGCATATATTCCATTACTATGACAAACAGGAGAGGTGACAATGGATCACCCTGTCGTAATCCTCGGCGTGCTCTAAGAATGCGGGTAGGCTTACCATTTACCAAATATCAATAAGATACAGTCGTAACACAAACCATAATCCAACGAATAAATTGCTGAGGGAAATTCAGTTCATGCAATATCCCCTCTAGAGCTGACCATTCTACTGTATCATAGGCTTTCTGCAAATCCATCTGTAACATGCACCTTGGAGTTCCACCTTTTCTACTATACCCTCGTACTAATTCATATGCTAGCAGGATATGGTTATGTATCTGTTGTCCAGGTATAAACGCAGCTTGACTTGGGTGAACCACTGAATTTACAACTTTACTCAGCCGAGTTGTAAGTACTTTGGATATGATCTTATAAAGTGTGGTACAACAGGAGATGGGTCGAAAATTCTTTACCTTAGTCGCATCAGCAATTTTAGGTATCGGAGTAACAATACTGCAGTTTACCGCCATATACATCCTATTATGCAAGAAGAATTCCTATACAGCTCGTATGGTATCCTCACTGTTAGGAATATCTGTTAGTATTTTGATCACTCATCACATGTTCTTATCTTAGCCAGAAAGGTGATTAAGTACTCTTGGTTCACTTGAACATTGTAAAAGAGGAAATCACTGAGTATGATTAGTCTAGTAAATCTTGTATTAGGATTATAGGTCTCTAAGTGTAATTTTTATTTCCAGAAGACCATGAAGATCAATCCTAGCAATGGAGCTTTTCTGAAGATTAGAAGACTGAAGATTGCACAAGATTTATGAAGATATCAAGGTTTAGTCTAACTCAGAAAGACTATGTCCTTAATCCTTTCTTAAGTGTATTTACTTACTTTTGACATATGATTCTGGACATATGACATCATGAGTATGGAGCATGCAAGCCATCAGAGAGGCTTATGTATCCGTTGAAGACTATAGGACAAGAAATAGTACAAGTGCATTAATTGCATCGGCAAAAAAGCCGCTGAAGCACAGTCCTCTCTGAGACATGAGACAAGGACTTCTGAGTACTCATTTCAAGATAAGTATGGACTGAATTTGAATTGTGTCTAACGGATATCATTCCAACAACTCTCAAATTCATCTATATATATCACACTTGAATCTTGAGAAATACACCTTAGAACGCTCTATTTTGCAAACTTACCATCAAGCAAAGTATTCTCTCAAGCACTCTACTACCCTTTCTGAAAGCTTTCTGTTGCTCGAAGAATCACTAGTAGTTCTAAGTTGTCCTGAACCTTAACAAGAGATTGTTATTCGTGAAAGAGTTGAACTATCACTACAAAAAAAAAAGGTCCCTAAACCATAACCGATTCGTCCCTAATCCGTTAGGGACGGATTAGGGATGGATAGGGACGCCCGTCCTTAAAATGGGCGTCTCTAACCGTTTAGGGACGGATAATATATCCGTCCCTAAACAGGGACGGATTTTATCCGTCCCTAATGGTAATCCGTCCCTAATGGTCAAACACCATTTGAGACGGATAATATCCGTCTCTAATGGCTGTGACCCTTAGGGACGGATTTATCCGTCCCTAAGGTTAGGGATGGATAAATCCGTCCCTAATCAACGGGATGGTTTAGGGACGGATATTCCCTAAACTGGTTTTTTTTTTAATTTTTTTTTATTGCTACGTTTTTTACATTTCATCTGTTTTACAATGTAGTCGTAGATAATATACCCGAAAGTGATAAAATTGCATTAATTAAAATAAAGATTCGATAAAATATCCGAACAAAAGACTAAATATCCGAACAAGATGAATAGTATGAAAAGTATGTATCTAGAACAACGTAAGTACATGAGCATCTAAGAACCGGGAGGAGGCGGTGGTTGTTGGTTCGCAGCGAACATCTGTTGTGCCATCTCATCCATCCGACGAGTGATATGAGCTTGTTGCTCTAGAAGTTGATCGATCGTTTGTTTGAGAGGATTCATCAGCTCATTCACCTGCTCTTGAGTGTAGAAATTTTCACGTGATGAGGATGCCTGCTGCGACACGGAGAAGCTACCACCGGGTGTCAATGAAGGGCCCAAACTGCCGAGCCCATACACTCGACCCTTAGCGTCCATCGGATTAACTTGGAAGAATATTTGGTCCTGCTCTCGAATTGTGAGCTCATGACCATCGATAATCCTTTCCTCCATAATCCGCTCCACCTCAGTCTGCAATAGTGTAGTGTGTACGAAATGAGATACAGTTTTAGGAAGATACGCTCGATATATAATATACACAAATACAAATGTGAACCTTAACAAAGAAACATACCCCAATTTGCTCGGCCCTAGGATCAGTCCACATGCCATTCTTCATTTTTGCCTTCTTGAAGTGGTGAAGAAGCGATAGTGGGCTCCCCGGCATGGAGCTGAAGAACATGCAAACAAGTAGAAAGTTGTTAGAAATGAAAGCAAAAAACATAAGTACAAATCATATTGCAAGTCAGAAATAACATATATACTAACCGACATCTGGCGGTCTGTAACAACAGCCCGCGACCCATAATGATGCATGGAGGTGCCTATACCATCTCGCGCCTCAGTCAACCGGTTCGCTCTGTTCTTCGCCGCCATGTCCATGACCAATGGATCTCTCCAGTACTCCTACCAAAGTTCCCACTCATCATCCCCATCCACTGCGGCTTTACCCCAGAGGCTTTCATGTTGCAAACCATCCTCTTATAACACTCTGACCCAGGTCTAAAGCAGGCCCAGGTTGGGGAATGAGGCATTAGAATAGTAGTACTTCTACAACATTTCCATAAGTAGCAAGCCCAAATACATTAATGAAATGGAATTTAAAGTAAACACAAATCGATGGCTAACATACCACGAAATCGGCACAACAAGTTCGATAATGGTGACTAACATATCACCCAATACGATCGCTAACATACCGAAATCGGCAACAAGTTCAGTAATGGTGACTAACATATCACCCAAGTACAGTGACTAACATACCACTCAATCAACACAGTGTGAAAGAACAGTGACTAACATATCACTCAATTACAGTGGCTAACATACCACTCAAATTGTCCTAAAATTTACTAACACAATGGTGACTAACATATCACCCAAGTACAGTGGCTAACATACCACGAAATCAGCACAACAAGTTCAATAATGGTGACTAACATATCACCCAAGTACAGTGGCTAACATACCACTCAATCAGCACAACAAGTCAAAGAACAGTGATAAAGCTTTGTAACATTTAAACTTACCCGCATCTCATCAAAATAATGATGCTTCATCCTCTCCGGGAGCGTAGACCACTTCTCCCCTCCTTCACCCGGCTTCTCCCTCCGAAGTCTTATAATCTTACCAAGATTTTCGGAGGCACCCGGTGGCCAAAGCCTGTTACAAATGAGATAGACATGAAACAAACATTATTAGTATCTTCATGTAACATTTAGTAATTATCTGAAGTTATGTTCTACAAATGCATAATACTTACTTCTTCCCGTTCGGGAACAAAACCGGCTTCCCATTCCAACTAGCACCGGGTGTCAGAACGGTGTAGGGACACCCGTCGGAGGATAAGTCAGCAAACATGGGTGACGTCCCCACGCTTGAGCCAGTGGGAGTCTCAGGAACCTGTGATTGTGAACTCCCGCCAATGTCATAGCCCCCGAAGGGCTACCCGCATCAGGACCACCACTAGTACCACTAATGGCCGGTGGACGGTATGTGGACCTCCTATGCCTCGGCATCTGCAAATTCATACAACAAGTGTTAGTAAGAAAGACGAGATGAATTGGCAGGTAAAACATATATGAATTGGCATGCATGTAAAACATATACATTTAACACGTCAATAAGACTAAAAAGTCGAGTTAATCAAGAACCACCAGTATACACATACCCTCGTCCTCCTCGCCCGTGGTTAAGTCTACATATTGGTCTTCATGCAGCTCAATGTACTCATCAAAAGCATGTACAACATTTCTCGCTGTTTCATCCACAACCTCTTCTTGGCACGAGTTGGTAATTGAGTCGTCCTTCTTAACATACTCTACTAAGTAAGGAGATGTGATGTTGTTGATAGGATCTCGGACATACTCCTTGAACCAAGGTGGGAATTCTGTTTCCAACTTCGCTTCAAGTTGTGACTCAATCTCATCATCTGTCAATATTGGATTCTTCTCCAGACAACGCTCTTTGAACTCCCTGTGGACACTAGGTTTGGTTCAGGGCAACACTCTGATAACAATTGTACGTAGTTGTTGAAGCTCACTTCAGATTGGCCACCCTCGGCCTTACAACTCATTAGCCGAGACAACAAAGACAACTCAGTGTGCTTCTGACACCCCGGCCAAATTGGCTTCTTTGATGATTCCAACAAGTCAAAGAACACCTGATCCTCGGAATTCGGTGGCTCCTCCACATCCCGATCGGTGTCCATGAACTCTGGACCCGCAACATCATACACCATTTGCTCAATCCTCTCATGATCAGGATTAGCATCGATGTGGGCGTATTTTGAGTACTACCCATCACATTTTGCTTCCTTCTTTTACGCTTAGGAATACTCCATAGTCCATGAGCGTATTGACTCCTCACCATGATAACACCATACCTCATACTCATTCTGAACCCCTTACGTTTCAAGTGCTCGACTACCGTTCTAGGAGGCAAAATTGTCTATTCCTACATTTGTTCGCATTGCAAGGCACTTCATCATCCCCGACTCAAACAAGTAGTACTGTAAGTGCAAAATCAATGAAGGCTTCAACCCTTCCACAAAACTAGATTGAATTACGCCATTAACGTCTTGACGATACATCCATGAACGATCGGGATTCATAATTCAACAATTAACCTGCGTCTCAATTTATTAGATTTATAACATTTATACCATTACGTATTTAGTTTCATTACAATTACAATTACATTTTTAATTATGATACGGTAACAATTGGTAATGAATTACATGCATTTTACGATTACAATTCAATTTTATAGTAGTTAAACTTCCATATATCTATTAACATTACAAATTGTAGATGAAAATATTATTGATTGTTTTTATGTTAATACTCCAAAATTATATTAAAATCACCAAAATCACCAAATTGTCTCCAAACACACAATTAAATCTTCATAATCCTAAATGCGTATACGAAAATAGCTAAGTAAATACCCTACACACTTACAATCATAGTAACATCATACTAGCAATCCAATTTCACAATAAATATATCAATTGCACATCTCAAAACTAACTCAATACGTAATATAAGCTAAATTATCTACTACATACTTCCTATAAACATACAATTGATCAAACTAGTCCAAATTCATAAAATCCCCAAATTTTAAAAAGTAAGGGTTTTAGCCAAAATACCTTCAATTCCGGGGAAAATAGCGGATGGAAGTTGAAATTGATGCACAATCCGAGCTCCTTGTCCGACGAGCTTCGGAACGAGACCAAGATTGGCCGGAATCGTCGAGATTTGGCCGGAAAATGTTTGGGACGAATTTGGAGAAGAAAGGAAGAAAGAAGAAGAATGACATAAAAGCAGAAATCTGCTTCTGCTTCTGTTATGAAGTCGTTTTTTAGGGACGGATAGATATCCCTCCCTAAGTCCGTCTCTAACTTTAGGGACAGATATCTATCCGTACCTAAAACTGTTTTTTTTTTTTCCTGGTTAACAGTTTTAGGGATGGATTAAAAATCCGTCCCTAAAACAGGGACGGATTAGGGACGGTTTATGAAATTCGTCCCTAATTAAGGACGGAGTAGGGACGGATTAGGGACGGATAGGCCTATCCGTCCCTAATCCATCCCTAAAGGAGCCGATTCGTCCCTAAGTTAGGGACGGATTAAACCGAACTTTCTTGTAGTGTATCTGATACCCTTTCTGAAGCTCATTCTCCAGAACGGACATCAATTACTTGGGTCAGTAAAGAGCATACTGCCATCCACTGAACAAGTGTATTAAGTAGTCTTGTTCTATTAGGCTCTCTGAAAACATAACTGGAAAGTTATACGAGAAGCCTCTCTGACAAACCTTATAACCAACACCATCAAGGCGTGGAGTAGAGGAAGTACTTGATTTGGGAAATCAAGGAATAACTCCAAGGTTATCGGAGTAGAGGAAGTACTTGATTTGAGAAATCAAGGAATAACTCTAAGGTTATCTGAGTAGAGGAAGTACTTAGCTCTAGGAGCTGGGGAATAACTCAGGGGGAACATTTGGTTGGGAACCATTTGTTTAGGAATCTTAGAATAGGATTATTGTAAGGTGAACTCAATTATCTGTTCTAGTGAATTCTAGGTCTCAGAAAGACCGAAGTGGATTAGTTGGAGGATTACGCCACCTCCAGATACCACTATACTTGCTATGTCATTTACCTTTCTGTATTTACATTTCAGCAAAGCACACACACACACTTATTGTTTCTGCACTTACCTATCTTAATGTCTTCCACGCTCTCAATTTGAATATCAGAAACCCCCAGGTTTCTGAGAAACTGTGTTTATCGACAAAAGTTTTAAAAGACTATTCACCCCCCCTCTAGTCTTTTACTTTGCTGTTATCTGGACCAACAAGTGGTATCAGAGCTGGAGGTTCACAAGCCTTCTGCACTAAACCTAGATCCCCAGATAGGTGAAGGAACTTTGTCCCTTTCTGAGGACTATATAATTTATGTGTTAAGTGTGCAGGTATGTCTCTGAGTGATGCACCCGTTCTGAAGCCAGAAAACTACGAGAAATGGAAGAACAACATGATGCTCCATCTGGAGGCCATTAGTGACGAGATGATCTATGTCATCAATGAAGGGCCTATCAAAATCAGACAACTCAAACAAGTTACTGAGGTGTCTGATGGAAGAAAAGCCTCAGACAAGGAAGATGGAAGCGAGGATACGGTTGCTAGTGATAGTTGTCGTGTTGCTCGTGGAAGCATTATGTATGAAGACAAGACAAGAGAGCTCTGGACATCTGAAGATGCCAAGAGACACAAATTGGATGGTCAAGCTCGTAATATCATCATTAGATCGACACCTGAGCACATACAGTGTAAACTGTGGGGTGCTAAAACGGCGAAAGTTGCCTGGCAATTGATTGAAGAAATCATGCGGGCCGAGAAAACCAAGGAAAAAAAGTTCGAAGTTCTTAAATTGAAGTTCCAAAACTTCAAACAAGGTCCCACTGAAACTCTGGAAGAACTTGATTTCAGGTTTACTACACTTATGAGTGATATGGCTGCACTTGGTGAAAGCAACAGATACTCCCAGCCAGAAAAGATTAAGACTATTGTCAGAAGTCTCAATCACAACTGGGAGCACACTAAGGTCTTTTATTTCAACCAAGGGATGCCAAATATTACTCCAGTAGAGCTCTTCTCTCATCTTGCTACTGTAGACTATGAGACAACTCAGAGAGAACAAACAGCTGAAAAGTTGCAAAGTGTTGCTCTAGTTTCTCAAGGTACTTCTGAAAAGAAGGATACCAAAGATGCATCTGAAGAAAATGCTCTTGCAGTAAGACACATGAAGAAATTTGTGAGTCAAGAGATTGAGAGAAGAAAAGCTAAAGAAAATCTGAAAAAACATCTTGGCCCAAACTATCATCAGTACAAGAACATACAAATGAACAACTCTCTGAACACCCCCATTCAGAAACATGTTAATCTTGAAGGCTGCGAAATTGGAAATGATATATGATTCTATTGTCAAAAGCCTGGTCACTTCAAGAGAGATTGTCCTGCTTTAAACAAGCTCAAGACAGGTGACAAGAAGGGCAGAAGAAATTTCAACAGAAATCAAAGGGCCTTCTTGGTGAAGAAAGGAAGAAGATTCAAATTCAACTTGATGCTCTAGACATTGAGATGATTCGAAGATGGAGATTCGATGACTCAAACCTACCATCACCGAATTGTGTGGAATCACCCACGATGTAATCGACTTGCCTTAAGAAGAATGAAATGTGTGGAATTCTTTGAGATTCTTTGGTCCGACATTTCCAACATTGAAATATGTCTCATGGCTGATGAGGTAACTAACAATTCACAATTTCTATACTATGAGAGTGATGATGGAATTGAGGATCTGGAGTTGGTCAAGAGTGAATTGGATCGTTATGAGAAAGAATTTACGAAGCACAATCCAAAAACCGAATTCTAGAGGAAAGCAAAGAAACTCTTGAAAAGAGGTTTACGAGCTAACAGTATCTAAGAACAAGAACGCTGAAAAATAGCCTTTACGAAAGCTCGGATATCCGAGAATGAAAATTCTCACAAACTAGCCTTGATGAACTTAATAAGAAAATGATGAAGGCGCTACGAGAATGAAGAACTCAGAAAGAAAGAGCTATCCTTCCAATCTTATGCAAAGGCTAGTGACACTCTCACTGAGGTTCAATCCTATATGAGAGATCCCTCTGAGAAAGGTGGACTTGGACTTGATGAACAATCAAGTAATTCATCTCCTCTGAAGAAGAGTGATGAAAGGTTGATCTTTGTAAAAAGTCAACAGAACGATTCTTCAACCACCTATAGCATTGGTCAGAAAGCTAGGGTAGTTAACAAAGGAAAAGGACTTGCAACCCAGCCTTTGAAAGAACAACAAGTTCACAAGAAACATGTGGATAAGGTTTCTGAAAAGAAACACAACCCTCATATATGCAACCATCCACATTGCTGCATTACTAGGAAGGGAAGAATTGCTGGAATAGGCAAATTCTCTACTGTGCCATTTTATGAAAATAAAGATGGTGCAGAAACTAGTAAGGCTTCTGAAGAGCGCATTCAGAAAGCCAAAGGTGTTCGAAATGGCATTGGCTATCGTGCTATTGGAAAGGTCCTTCTGCAACAATATAAGGAAGGACAAGAACAATGGAGCAAGGCTGATATTGCACGTAGCAATAGAAGTGGAAGAAATCTCAAGCCACCGAAAAACTGAATGCCACCTAGAAGGAACACGCCGGAAAGGCTAAGTTTGCTGAAAAGCAATCCCAGAAACCCAGGGTCCAGAAAGCACCAAAGGGAACACCTAGAAACACCCCAAGAAGGAAGATTGAGCTCAAAATTACTGATTTTATTGCATCTCCTTCTGATCAAGTTAGACAAAAACAAACTCCCAAGAAATTCACTAAAATGTGGATTCCTACTGGAAGAATGTTTAGTCTAAGTGGTTCTATCTCTGAGGTAAGAACCTAACTCCTGTTTCCTGTTTTGTGCAGAACGCCTCTTGGACTAAGGCTCAATGGCTATTTGATAGTGGATGCGGAAAGCACATGACAGGAGACAAAGCAAATCTGGTCAACTACAAAGCTTGCAACCTTTGGACCGGACATCGATTTCTTTGAGGAGAATTAAATCCCTCTCTGGGATCTGGCAACGTCAAATTAGGATCATTAACAATCATTGACGTATTACATGTTAAAGGTTTGAAATATAATCTATTTAGCATGAGCCAGTTTGCAGACAAGGGATTCACTGTGAAATTCAAAGCAAAGTATTGCAAACTTATAGACAATGAGTCAAAGCAGACAGTCTTGGTTGCTCGGCGGAAAGGTAGTCTTTATGTTGCCGATTGGGCATCTGCCACAACTGAAGAATGTCTCATGGTGAGTCAATCAGGTCACACAGAGCATTGGTTATGGCACAAAAGAATGAGTCACTTGAATTTCAAAACTCTGAACAAACTTGCCAAGAAAGAGTTAGTGGTTGGCCTTCCCAAAACATCTTTAAGAAAGGATGGTATCTGTTCTGCCTGTCAGATGGGGAAACAATCCAAGATCTCTTTCAAGTCCAAAATCAGACACTCTAGTGTTAGACCCTGCAACTATTACACATGGATCTTTTTGAATCATCTGTAACTAGTTATGCAGGAAAGAAGTATGGTCTGGTTGTTGTAGATGACTTCTCAAGATTCACTTGGGTTGTCTTTCTAAAGCACAAATCTGATGCTAGGGTGGAGATACCAAACTTGCTGAATAAGCTTGAAGTCATGAAGAATGACAAGGTATCTGCAATCAGAACAGACCATGGTACTGAGTTTGTCAACCAGTACATAAAGGAGTTTTGTACCAGCAAAGGTATATAACACCAACTTTCCTCTGTGAGAACACCACAACAAAATGGTGTTGCAGAAAGGAAAAATAGAACCCTTAAAGAAGCAGCAAGGACAATGCTAGGCGACCTTTGAAATAAGTGAAGTTTATTGGGTTGAAGCTGTAAACACAGAATGCTACACTCAGAACAGATGTTTGATAAACAAACACCATGACAGGACCCCATATGAACTCTTGGTTGGTAGACCCCCTAATATCTAACATCTGAAAGTGTTTGGTTGTAGATGTTTTGTTCTTAACAATGGAAAAGAGTATCTAAGAACATTTCAACCAAAGGCAGATGAATGTGTGTTTCTTGGTTATTCTATGAATAGCAAAGCATACAGAGTTTACAACAAAAGAACAAAGAAGATTGAAGAATCAGTTCTTGTTGTATTCTATGAAGGAAGCAAGAAAACACCCCTTGCTGATGAACTCTCAGAAAGGTTCAAGAAACTAATGATAAAGGATTCTGAAGAAGAACCCTCAGAAAGGAAAAACATCATTGTGGAAAGAGAGGATGACTCTGACGAAGAAAAGTATGAAATGCTTAGTAACAACCAGATGATTCTCAGACATGATGAAGAATTTCCTATGAGAATTCCAGAAATGGAAACTGAAGATGTTCATCAGAGAGCTAACTCTGGAAATGATCTCTCTGACAGGTATGACCCAGAAAGCTCTCACACTGAGCAAGTGTCAGACATTCACCGCCCCTCTGAGTGCAAGATGTCACAGATACTGAAGAAGTATCAAGTCATAATCATAGTGATTCACATTCAGATCACATAGATGTTGACCCTACTAGCCCTAAACCCATGATGAGATGGATCAAGGATCATCCTGCAAAAGATGTGATTGGACCAATAAATCAAGGTGTTAGGACTAGGAGAGCAATAGCTGAAAATGCTAACTCTCTCTTTGGATGTTTCATCTCAAACATTGAACCTAAAACTATACAAGAAGCATTAAGAGACCAAGACTGGAACTCTGCAATGCAAGAAGAGTTGGATCAGTTTGAGAGAAACAAAGTCTGGAAACTAGTTCCATTTGTAGAAGGAATATCTGTGATTGGAACTAAGTGGGTTTTCAGAAACAAGATGAATGAATCTGGTGAAATAAACAGAAACAAAGCAAGGTTGCCAAGGGATTCACCCAGACTGAAGGTTTAGATTTTGATGAGTCATATGCACCAGTTGCCAGATTGGATGCAATAAAACTCTTTCTGGCCTTTGCAGCTCATAAAGACTTTAAAGTTTATCAGATGGATGTCAAAAGTGCATTCTTGAATGGTGAACTTGCTGAGGAAGTCTATGTTGAACAACCACCTGGCTTTGAAGTTTCCTCAGAAAGTAGAATGGTCTATAAGCTATAGAAAGCTCTATATGGACTGAAACAGGCTCCAAGAGCATGGTATGACACTTTGGCCAAATACCTTCTGGAAAGTGGTTTCAAGAAAGGTGAAGTTGATAAAACTTTATTTACTTTAAATCATGATGGGAAACTACTCTTAGTTCAAGTATATGTTGATGATATTATATTTGGATCTAAGGACAAGCAACTTTGTGATGACTTTGCAAATCTCATGAAAAATAAGTTTGAGATGAGCATGATGGGAGAATTGAACTATTTCCTAGGATTGCAAGTCAAGCAACTCAATGATGGAATATTCATTAGTCAGACAAAGTATGCAAAAGACATGCTCACAAAGTTCAATCTTAAGCCTTCTGAAAAGAATGCTAAGATATGTATGAGCATAGGAACCAAGATGACCTATACTGAATCAGATAAGAGTGTTAATGAACAAAAGTATAGGAAATTGATAGGTTCACTACTTTACCTTACTGCAAGCAGACTTGATATTCAATATGCAGTTGGTGTGTGTGCTAGATTTCAAACAAATCCAATGCAATCACACTACAACATTGCTATGAAAATATTAAGGTATGTGAAAGGTACAGTAGATGTAGGTTTGTGGTATTCTAAAGAAAGTGGATTGAGTTTGGCTGGTTACTCAGATGCTGATTATGCTGGATCAATGCTTGATAGGAAAAGCACCTCAGGAACACATGGGTTTGGGAACTAGACTTATCTCATGGTTTAGCAAAAAGCAAAACTCAATTGCAACTTCTACCACAGAGGCTGAATATATTGCTGCTGGTTGTTGTGCAACACAAATTCTGTGGATTCAACAACAACTCAGAGACTATGGACTCAATGAAGAGAAAACTCCCATTTTATGTGATAACACAAGTGCTATTGCAATCACACGGAACCCCAAGTTCCATGCCAGAACAAAGCACATTGATGTTAGACACCACTTCATCAGAGACCATGTTGAGAAAGTCAATATAGAGATACTCAAGATTGGCACAGAAGACCAACTTGCAGATATCTTCACCAAGCCCCTACAAGAAAGCCGGTTCTTGACCTTAAGACATAGTCTTGGGTTAATGGAGATGCCTAAGGACTGAAAAATGTCCTGAATCTCTAAAGTCTGAGTAAGTAAGGTAGAAAAGAAGTAGGCCTCTGAGAACATGTTCTCAGAAAGCCAAGTTGATAAGAAGTGATGCAAAGGTTTCTGAGTAGCAACACTCAGAAAGGCAAAACATTTCTGGAACGGGTATCCAGAAAGGCAAAGGTTGGTACACACTCAATAAGTAAATAAGACTAGAACTTACTTACTGAGAGTGGGTCAAATACATTCAAACAACTGAAGCTTCTGACACTTGAATTCAGAAAGCTATTTAGTCATAAAGAGAAAAGACACACAAAGCCCGAAAAGTATAAGTTCTGGAAGTCAAACATGTCCAATGTCTTGTATTTTTGCCATTTTTTTTATAAACAATATAAAGATAAGGACTTGACACTCAGAATGATAAGTTCAAACGATTGAGTGCTCTTACTCTTTACTAAGTGACATAATGGATGAAACTTGTCAAAAATCCATCAAGTCGGCACAATACCATTTGTTGATTGATATCATTACAAGATATTCAATATAAGCCCTTGTTGAATAAACGTTTGATCTCAACGGTTGAGATTAAAACAAAGCAAGTAATGTCTGTTGAGAAATACAGACATGGCCCACTACGCATTTAATGAAGTACGTGTGTGATACCACGCCTATGCAGATACAAAGACACGCATTCATATTTAGTTGTATGTCTGTTGTATCTATGTACATTTTGTCTGCTATATATATAGGACTTGGACAAAAGACAAACACTTTTACCAAATCCGAAATTTCATACTTGCATCAAAACAGTAAAATCTCTCAAGATTTCTGCAAAACCCCTTCTGCAAACTCAACTTCTTGTGTTTAGTCTTCTGAAAAGATAGACTAATCCCGATTAATCTTGCAAAATCCCTCTGAAAACACTCACTCAAGACTCTATATAAGAGATGGCACCCAAGAAGATAACCACCAAGAACCCTAAGGCCTCATCCTCTGCTCCTGCTGAAAAGCAAGGAGGAAAGGAACTTAAGGTGTTGAATAAGCATACAGGAAAGTTCACCCCATCTGACTGGAATCCAAACCACAAAATGAATTGGGGAGCTTTTTTAGTGAAGAAGTATGTACCAACAGTCATACCTTCAAGACCAGATAGGAAACTGATATTGGGGATGCTGAAAAGTTCCCATATCTTCAAATTTCTGTCTGCTGAACCCATTGGACTATCCACACTGGATGTGCTGGAGTTCTATAACAACTCCAAAATTTTCACAAAGGTTGTGAATGATGAAGAAGAGAAATACATGCAGACTGAAGTTCAAGGACAAGAGATCGTCCTAGACTGCAAGATTTTCTGCAAGATATTCCGATTGAAAAATCGAGGAACAATTGAAGACATCAACATCAGGGATGCTGCCATGATTCAAGGTGTTAAAGAGCTATTTGAAGCAATCCAATTAGAAAATGCAAAGGGTTGCCCAGGAGACTTTGTTCTGAAAGCCATCAAAACTAGTCATCTCCAGAAACACTGGAGTACTTTAGATCTCATTCTGGTCCGTTGCTTTGATGGTAACAAAGGTGGAGTAGACCAAATAAGCATGGAGAGATGGATGATGATGCATCTTCTGAACAAGAAGCATGAAGGGCAGGAAACCCACTTTAACTGGGGGAAGTACGCCTTCAACAAATTCCTTGGACATATTGAAGAATTTGAGCCCAAGATCATCAATGGCCTTGCTGAGCCAAAGGCCAATATGCACTTTGGTCTCAGAATTGGTCATATTCTGGAAACAATGGGAATCACTCTTAGAGAGAGGCAGGAAATCCCAGTCACCAACTCCTTTTGAACCGCCTTTGAAGAAAGGAGAAACTTGTCACGAGAAAGCACTCGAGGCGTAAGAAGAAGAAAGCGCCCCAAGGTGATAAGGTTTCGAGCGACCATTTCGACCTCAAATCGCCAAGAGAAAAGGACTCAACACAAAAGAGTACCTAAGCCCCAACAAAAGAAATAGAGGCACAACCTTCGGAGACAAGGTCTCGAGAAAATGTTGTTCGCCCGAAAAGCGATTCGAAGCACCAAAGATTCTGAGCCAGGCAGCTCCAGAACTATCAAGGGATGACTGCAACATTATAGATGGGTCAACTCCCAATCTGGACAGTGACTCTGAAGAGGATGAACAAATTCGAGAGGCACTCAAGAGGTCCAAGATAGAAACACATGGAGGAGCATCTAGCTCAGCTCCTCAAGGTCAAAGGAGCACTTCTGCCCAGCAGGAAGAAGAAGGCCTGGGAGAAGAAAATAGAATGATGGAAGATGTCGCCATTGCTTCCACATTCACAATGTCAGTACTTAATGTTGCTGAAGAAAATCCTGTTTTAACACAGGTTCCTCAACCTTCTGAGAAAGCTCAACTCTCAGAAAGGGATCAAACTGAGATGGAGACTCAGAATGATACTGTAGAGGAGACCAACAATGAGCACAGAGAGACTGTGGAATCACCACAAGTCCAAGAGACCAATGTTCAGCCTGACTCTATTCAGGTAGCAAAAGTAGTTTGTATCTAACTTGTCAACATTAAAATGTTAACTTGTTACTCATAAGCTTCATTTGTTACAGGCCAACATGGAGACACACTTTCAGGGGGAAGAAAATTCGTCCACCCCCTTGAATCAAGAAGAGGTTCCTCCAACCTCAGAACAACAAGAAGAGCTTGTCCCTCAGGATCCAACTGAGGAAGTAGTGGTGGAACCAACACCCCAACACCAAGAGATTCCAGAGGCTGAAAAGCTCTCCGAGGAAACATTTACTGAGCCTTCTGCAGAGAAGGTAAGTAATCAGTAATAATCTCCTTCAAGAATACTCTGGAAATACCACTACTCAATCTTTTATGTTTGTTCTTACAGGCTCATTCAGAAGAACAATTGGATGGAGAAACAATTGTGTTATCTCCTCCAAAGGAAACTAAAACTGCTGAACAAGCAGAATATGCAGAAGAGGTTCCAGAGACCCCAAAGGTTTCCGAGGAACATGTTACTGAGCTTCCTCACTTGGAAGTTCAAGCAGAAAGAAAGGATGCTGAGGATCAGACTTCTCCTCACACCAAAGTATCTGAGGTCTCTGAGACCAAGCAAGCAGAAGTCCAAGCTGATGAGCCAAGTGTTTCTACACAGGCTCAAAGTCTAGTGCCAGTTGATTTACTCAAGGCCTTCCAGAAGCACACTTTAAAGAAACATCTCAAGTGCTTCAGACAATGGCTTCGAGAAAAGGTGACCTTTCGAATTAGCTAAATGTCGACGTCCCAGAGAAGAGAGCAATCGACTTCAATCTGGAGGATCACATCCATGCATTGTTCCCAACAGAGTCCTCCTCATTTGCCACTCTGATGCATGAAGACTTCATTCATGAAGTAGCACAAAGACTTTTAGCAGATTTCAAGTCTGCGGATGCTCAAACCCAAGAGCAGATGGTTACCCATCCTGCCTTGCCCAACAAGCTCACAACCTACCCAACTGAGCAAGAGGAAGTTAATGGGAGGATGACCACACTTCCTGATGTGATCAACCTAGTTTCTGAAGATGAGGAAGAGATGGACAAAAATGATTATCAAGAACCTCCCTCTGAGCATCCAAACCAAGAAGCAAAGAACAAGAGTGATGATGATGATGATCAGAATGATGATCCCCAACCTGGACAAGGCGGGATTCAGAAAGCTAGCAAAGGAAGTGGAGAAAAGGCTACTCCTTCAAATGCTCAGAGAGCCCCATCATCATCACCTCCCAAGTCTCATCAAGATATCCAACAGGCTGAGCACAATGATGCCATAGAAGAAATTTTAGCCGCTGAGTTCAGGATTGAACAACTCAGAAAGGTGTTGGAAGAAGAAAAGAGAATCAGCATTGAGTGTCAAGCTCTTGTTGATGAAAAGGAGGCCAAACTCAAGAAGCTCAAAGAAGCTAATGCCAAGGAATTGGCACTCCTAGATGAGCAAAGAAATCTGAAGAATGCCATTGTGGTCACAGCTGCTGAGATAGATGCCATGGATGACAATGATGATGAAGAGCATGATGCTGAGGCTGCATCAGAAAGACCTTCTACATCCTCTCAGAAGGCCAGCATACTCCAAGGCAAACAAAAGATGTTAGCCAGCTTGCAAACAATCCCAGATAAGGATTATGAGAGTGATCTTTGAAGAAGCAACTTGATTCTGCAGAAGAAGATGAGAGACTTATCACTCGGCAAAGAGAACCTACTTGCTCCTCATATCTTCTACGCACTGGTAGTTCAAGAAGTGAAGAGCACCGTGCAAGGAACAGTGTCGTTTTGGAACTCAGAGAGACACTAGTTGCCCAAGACACAGAAGTGCTAAAATCCGTCCCAGAAGAGATGAAGCCATTGGCTGCTGCTTTACTCAATAGAGAAACTAGCATAGCTCTCTCTCAGAAAGACCTAGGGTTGGTCAGGGATGAGGATTGTAACAATGCTAATGCAACATCGAATGAAGCCAGCCATGCTGTCCTACAAGCCAACGCCATCCTAAGGCCGCTTGAAGAGCTCAATAGAAAGGAGCAGGAACTGGTTAGGCAGAACAAAGAGCTGAAGAAGGAGCTTCAAGAATTAGTCAGGGTGCACAACAATCTCCAAAAGAACTTTGAGTCACTCTCTGAAGCTTATGCTATCATGAGTCAGTCATTCATGACTAAGGGGGAAGAGATGCCTCAGAAAGGCAGAGGAAGAAAAAGAAAACAATCAAATCCTCCCTCCTCAAGTCAACTAGTCATCAAGGACACTGGAGATGCCCCTACCGAAGAAGTTGTTCCAGATCAACCCATCAGAAGGCTGAATTGTATGATAACTAGGGGAGCCAAGTCCCTTAGAATCTCAGAAGAGAAGAAGACTTCTGAAGAAGAAGAAAAGGAAGAAGGAGAAGTGAGAGGCCAAGAAAGCTGCAAGTCTCCAATTTTGGACTTCAATGATGATGAGGATGAATCTGATACAGATGAACATCCACTTCACAAGAAAAGGAGACAAGCAACTACTTCACAACCTCCTCTGGCAGCAAGGCCTTTGGCAGCCAGAACTCCTTCTGGAAATACCAAGTCAATACAAGGAACATCCACCAAAGACCCATTCAAGGTGAAGAAAAGGTTAGAGGATCTCCTGACAGAAGGTCACCTAACAGAAAGGCAAGAAGGGATTCCCAGTTTGGCAGAGTAAACAGAGAAACTCATCAAGAAAGGCCAACTGATGGCCACATTGAGTATGTGAAGACTAGTAATGAAGATTCTTCATATAGGTGCATTCTGAACAAGACAGGTTATTGGATTCTAGAACTACAACATCTACTTGTCAATGATAAGTTTCCAACTCCCATCCTTAACCAGATCCTGAAATGGAGAGAAGGCAAGCCAGAATTGCTAAAACCTGAGCACCTTCATGCCTGGCTAAACTTTGAAGTAGAAAAGAGGAATGAAGCCAGAAAGATGGATCTTTCTTTTGCCTGTCCTCACCCAAAGCCTGATGATGTACACAAGGTAAGAAAACTGGATGGTAGCTACAACAGAAAGAACAAACTAGGTGTTCCAACCTATGAGTCATTCTATATGACATTGGATGGATACCTAGATGATTTACACTATCTGGAAGAAATATACAAGTATTTCAACCTATCTCAGCTGCATATAGACCACTCCTGGGTCTGGGGAAAGTACTTCTGGGTCAAACACTTTCTGCGGAAGAATCACAAGCTTGGCAAGAGTAACCATGAAATATGTGACTTATCCAGAAAGACAGAGCTCTCTGTCAGAAGGATTCTTTATGACTATGTCCAAGAATGCGGAAAAGTGGATGATCATGTCAACTGATCCAGAAATGATGCTGAAGAACTTGAGGTATCTGAACCCAAGTTGCATTTCTGAAGACTTGAAGACTAGTAACATTAGAATACTCTCTTGGAGCTTGGATTCTCCTTTGTTCTAATTTACTTAGTATGCTTTCTTACTTTTTGTAATCTTGCTAATTGTTTCTGAATTTCTCTATATGTAAAAGTTGCATCTTATTCTGTAAACTGTACCTATCTAAAGATCATACTCTCAGATACATTCTAATAGATGACAACTTATCAGCACAGATCACTTCTTGTGATTTGGTTGATGTTTACTTTCTGCACTTAATTCAACTAAAATTGAATATCATTTGAAATAATTAAGTGGTGGATTGTTTTCTCTTCCAGGGTTACAAATTTGTAATAGGACTTAAAAGATAGTCATGGATGACTGATCAAAAAGGGGGAAATTTTTTAGGAATATCTGTTAGTATTTTGATCACTCATCACATGTTCTTATCTTAGCCAGAAAGGTGATTAAGTACTCTTGCTTCACTTGAACATTGTAAAAGAGGAAATCACTGAGTATGATTAGTCTAGTAAATCTTGTATTAGGATTATAGGTCTCTGAGTGTAATTTTTATTTCCAGAAGACCATGAAGATCAATCCTAGCAATGGAGCTTTTCTAAAGATTAGAAGACTGAAGATTGCACAAGATTTATGAAGATATCAAGGTTTAGTCTAACTCAGAAAGGCTATGTCCTTAATCCTTTCTTAAGTGTATTTACTTATTTTTGAAATATGATTCTGGACATATGACATCATGAGTATGGAGCATGCAAGCCATCAGAGAGGCTCATGTATCCGTTGAAGACTACATGACAAGAAATAGTACAAGTGCATTAATTGCATCGGCAGAAGAGCCGCTGAAGCACAGTCCTCTCTGAGACATGAGACAAGGACTTCTGAGTACTCATTTCAAGATAAGTATGGACTGAATTTGAATTGTGTCTAACGGATATCATTCCAACAACTCTCAAATTCATCTATATATATCACACACTTAGATGCTGAGAAATACACCTTAGAACGCTCTATTTTGCAAACTTACCATCAAGCAAAGTATTCTCTCAAGCACTCTACTAACCTTTCTGAAAGCTTTCTGTTGCTCGAAGAATCACTAGTAGTTCTAAGTTGTCCTACACCTTAACAAGAGATTGTTATTCGTGAAAGAGTGGAACTATCAGATACTCTTTCTGAAGCTCATTCTCCAGAACGGACATCAATTACTTGGGTCAGTAAAGAGCAGACTGCCATCCACTAAACAAGTGTATTAAGTAGTCTTGTTCTATTAGGCTCTCTGAAAACATAACTGAAAAGTTATACGAGAAGCCTCTCTGACAAACCTTATAACCAACACCATCAAGGCGTGGAGTAGAGGAAGTACTTGATTTGGGAAATCAAGGAATAACTCCAACGTTATCGGAGTAGAGGAAGTACTTGATTTGGGAAATCAAGGAATAACTCCAAGGTTATCTGAGTAGAGGAAGTACTTAACTCAGGGGGAACATTTGGTTGGGAACCATTTGTTTAGGAATCTTAGAATAGAATTATTGTAAGGTGAACTCAATTATCTGTTCTAGTGAATTCTAGGTCTCAGAAAGACCGAAGTGGATTAGTTGGAGGATTACGCCACCTCCAGATACCACTATACTTGCTGTGTCATTTACCTTTCTGTATTTACATTTCAGCAAAGCACACACACATACTTATTGTTTCTGCACTTACCTATCTTAAAGTCTTCTGCGCTCTGAATTTAAGTATCAGAAACCCCCAGGTTTCTGAGAAACTGTGTTTATCGACAAAAGTTTTAAAAGACTATTCACCCCCCCTCTAGTCTTTTACTTTGCCGTTATCTGGACCAACACTCACCGACTATGCTCCAAGCAGATTTGAAGAATTTAGCGTTATAGCCATCAATACCAGGCGCTTTCAAGTCCCCAATGTCCTTAAGTGCAGCCGTGATTTCGCCAATAGTCACAGGTGCGATGAGTAAGTCAGCTTCACTCGTCAAGATTTGGTCACAAATGACTCTGAATCTGCAAGCCCTGCAGTCGATGGGCAGAAACTCCAACAAGTTGAGTATAGAACTCAAGCACTTCATTTTCTAGTTCATGCGGTTCAGTAATAATCTGTCCATCCAATGGTTGCAACTTTGTAATTCCCATGTTTCTGTTCTTTGCCTTCAAAGTAGCATGAAAGAATGCATTGTTTCCATCCCCTAAACGTAGCCACTCAATCTTCGATTTTTGTTGCACTACTTTCTCATCCACCTCATTCCAGTAAAGTAGCTCTTGCGTGACGTCTTTCACCTGTTCAATCAAGTTGACATTCATCCTGTCTCGTATAAGGGCAGCCTGGGCAATGCTGAGCTTAGTGCGGGCTTCCTCCAATTTCTGTTTGATACCAGAAAAACGTTTTTGCATCCCCCGAATAGTTGGTTGTAGCCGTTTCAATTTGTTCCAAACAACAAACATATGTCGACCTTCCATAGGATCAATCCAGCTTCTCTTAACCTGTTCAAGGAAATTTGGTGTTTCCACTACACTATTGATGAACCGTAATAGTGGCCGGAAATACTGTGGTGGTGTCCATAGGCGTAGTCCTAACATAGCATGGTCAGAGATACTCGGTTCTAAAATCTCCACCTGGACATGACTAAAAGTTTGGAACCAGCTAGTATTGCCAAGAACTCTGTCAATCCGAGAATAGATAGGATCCTGTGAGTGCTTATTGTGCTAAGTAATGTGGTCTCCGATGCTATCCAGTTCATGTAAACACACTGTATCCATCATGTGTACGAGGTCAGAATATTCATGTGGATGAACTAACGTCCCACCAATTCTATCCTGTGCGTCAGTACATTATTAAAATCCCCCATAAGTATCCAATTACTGTGAATTTGTTGGTTTAGTTGCTCCACATCCTTCCACAGCTTGCATCTATCTTCAAGTTTATTGAGAGCATAAATCGCCGTTAACCAGGTGATAAGCACTCCATTCATGTCATACACTCCACAATGTAAGAATTGTGAACTTCCCGTAATGAGTTTAATATCTAGTTGCTTGGGATCCCAAAGTACCCAAATTCTTCCATTCGGGTGATAATCATAATTGTCCAAGTAGCACCAATGCGATCCCAATTTCTTCCTAATATTCAAACTTTTCTCCTTCTTAACGCGTGTTTCAATCTGAATAGCCAAAGAAAATTTCAAAACAGAGAGACGGGAGCCGATCTCACGAAGTTTGGCTATTTTATCACACCCCCTCACATTCCATGATATAATCATGGGGCCGGTTGAGAAGTCGAAGGAGGATCATCCGAAATCCTCAATGACTCAAAACCGTTTCTACTAAGCATAATCTCACCGGCGCGACGATCTGGGGGTTCACCCAAAGGTTCCTTGCCTTTGTTTGTAGCTCGTGGGGAGCTTGCCACCCTCTGCCAATCTGTTTGTTGTGCCGCAGCAGGCACTAGGCGTGGCTGCTGTGTAGCTACCGTACTCGGATGAACAGTAGCACCAGAACCGTTGCCTGTTTTCTCCCCTTGTGCTAAAATTCGACGATCAGCAGTAATGCACCACTGTTTAGGCTGCGGTTTCCCAGGAGCGATACTGGGATTAGTGCAAACATGTCCTATCTTCTTACATTTATCGCAAAACAGAGGCTTCCATTAATATTCCACAGGTTGCTTAATCACCTTTTTCTTGATATCCTTTATCACAATAAAATCCTGTAACTTCTTGGTGATATCAACATCCACTAAAATTCTGGCATACGAGACACGCAACTTACGTGCGGTACATTCGTCTGTGAACAAAGGTTTACCTAATGCGCTTCCAATTTTACCTAAACTTTTTGAACCCCAAAGATGCAAAGGAAGTTGAGGCAATTTAATCCATATCGGTACAGCACGCATCATGTCATCCTTCAAAGAAAATCTAGTTACCCATTCATGGAAGAACATGGTCATATTGTAAATCGTATAAGGGCCTTTGCTCATCACAGCATTCATGTCAGCCAAATTCTTAAACTTCAAGATAAAATAACCTTCCTCATTATAGAATAACTTTGGCAATGTCACAAAATTCTAGAATTTCTCCATGTATGTCTTCACTGCGTTCATTGATAAGTCACCTCCCAATACGTACATAATGAGAGATGTCTTCCAAAAATCAAATTCTGATTCAACATCCCCTTCCTCAATCTGTCCATCTACAATACTCGGAGCTGAGAAATCGATAGCAAGGCCCCTTGATGTTTCTCTATTACCTCGAATAATATCAGTCCATAGCTTTACCTGATTTCCCGATGCATCACCATTCGAAGCGTGCGGTGGGTTGGTCTGTTCGGTTTCCTGTAAATCCTTTGAAGCCAAATCCGCAGCTCTCGAATTTAATTCAACCGGATTATTGCTCTGATTGAGGTGCAGATCTTGATCGTGTTCCAGCTCTAGTATGCTATGATTATCTGATTCATCCAAATCAGTCTCAACAATTCCTGCAGAAGAAGGATTATTTATCAGATTGTCTTCCTGCGCCACAGCCCCAATCGTATTCTCCACCGTCGGGTTGTTTCGTTGGGGAGGTGACGAAGCCACCTTTGTGTGGCCGGCCTCGCCCCTTCTTCATCGTTGCAATCCGCCGTTCAAAGCTGGAATCGCCGCTAGGAAGCACCGAAAAAGTCTCCTAATTTTCTTGAAGTCGTTTCAAAGTCCTATCGGTTTTTCAAAGTCCTTTGACCTGACTTTATTAGAACATCTCGCGTAAACTTAACGAAAAGTTGAAATAACTCGTTTATACAAACACAAAAACATTAACATGCATGATCAAACATGAAATAACAACAATTAAAAAAATTAAAATAAAAATATTTCGTTTATACAAATGTTTCTAAAAATATTCAAGTAAAAAAAAAAAGAAAAAAACCGCAAAATTAAATCATACAAATGTTTTCTAGATTTTCCGTTAAATAGATTATTTAACTTTTACTTTCTTTTTAAATAAATAAATGACAAAAGTAAATTAAAGTGTTCAATTTGCAAAATTAGAAGTAAATTATTCAATTTGCAAAAAATAAAAATATAGAAAACTATATATAATCAATTAGCAATTTTTTTTTTTAAAAAAGGAAAAAACCGTCCAAGTATTGATATGGCCGGTTTTTAAACTGGTCATATCTTGGTTTTTAAACCGGCCATATTAAACCGACCATATCAATACTTGGACGGTTTTTTCCATTTTTTTTAATTTGCAAATTGATTATATATAATTTTCTATTTTTTTTATTTTTGCAAATTGAATAGATTACTTCTAATTTTGCAAATTGAACACTTTAATTTACTTTTATCATTTATTTATTTAAAAAAAAGTTAAAGTTAAATAATCTATTTAACGGAAAATCTAAAAAACATTTGTATAATTTAATTTTGCCGGTTTTTCCTTTTTTGTTTTAATTTACTTGGATATTTTTAGAAACAATTGTATAAGCGAAACATTTTTCTAAAAAAAAATATATTTTTTTTATTTTTAATTTTTTTAATTGTTATTATTTTGTGTTCGATCATGCATGTTAATGTTTTTGTGTTTGTATAAACGAGATATTTCAATTTTTCGTTAATTTTATAAGATTTTTAATGTGTTAGGGGCATTTTAGTCAAGTTACAAATATTTCGTGTTGCGTTTAGTGGAAACTGTGTTACGTTTAACATTAATGGTTTTGTCTCCTCTTTGCATATGGATCTTTTATGCATTTCATTTTTACCCAGAAAACTTTCTAATTTCCAACCAACTCAGTTCAAAGTTTCCAATATTGGTCTGCTTTGTTAGGATAATAAACAAGAGTCGTAGACAATTTTCTCTCACATGGACCTCTACATCTCCTCACCCTTATCCGACCTCAGACAATTATACTAGTAGTGGAATTAAAGTATTGATTTTCGGCAATGAAGTAAAACAAATGACACCACAAACAACATGTTGTATACAAAAGTACTCGACAAGTTATGAAGTATTATTGTGTATTATACATATTATAGAAAAGAAAATTGTAAATGCGTACATTGCTTCTCCTTTTAAGTAAAGTTCACTTTCACTAATAATATTCTTTACATTTTACATTTATGAGTTTACTTCGCACGAATGATTCCTTACCACTACAAGAATTCTGCTGTAACGGGACGGAAAGGGGCGACGGATTTTATCCGTCGCCCCTGTAGCGAGAATCCGTCGCCCCGTTTGGCGACGGATAAAACTTATCCGTCGCTCTGTAGCGACGGATAAGTTTATCCGTCGCTACAGAGCGTTGACCAAGATTTAAAAAAAAAAAAAAAAATTTAGCGACGGATAGATCTATATCTATCCGTCGCTAAAAGCCTAAAAAAAAACCATATATCTCCTCCACCACCTCCTTTCCTCCACCACTTCTCCTCCATTTCTCCTCTCCTCCTCCTCCCACCACCACCTTTCTCCTTCCACCACCTTTCTCCTCCACCACCACCATCCTCCTCCCACCACCATCCTCCTCCCACCACCACCACCACCACCTCTCTCCTCCCACCACCACCGCACCACCACCATCTCCACCACCACCACCACCGCACCACCACCATCTCCACCACCGCACCACCACCATCTCCACCACCGCACCACCACCATCTCCACCACTGCACCACCACCACCACCACCTCTCTCCTCCCACCACCACCGCACCACCACCATCTCCACCACCACCACCACCACCTCTCTCCTCCCACCACCACCGCACCACCACCATCTCCACCACCGCACCACCACCACCACCACCTCTCTCCTCCCACCACCACCGCACCACCACCATCTCCACCACCACCACCACCACCTCTCTCCTCCCACCACCACCACCACCTTTCCTCCTCCCACCACCACCGCGCCACCACCACTGCCACCACCGCACCACCTTTCTCCTCCCACCACCACCGCACGTTTAATACAAATTGATATTTAATATAAAAATTAATACAAATTAATACGTATCGAATACAAATCAATATCTCGATATCTGAATACAAATTGATATTTAATTAATCCGTATCTGAATATAAAAATTAATCTGGATTTTATTTTCTAAAAAAATAGAAATGGGGCGGATAGAATCTATCCGTCGCCCCATTATCAATTTAAAAAAAAAAAAAAGGTCAATCCGTCGTCCAACTGTCAGCGAATTGACGGATTGTTATCCGCCACGGCTCAGGGGCGGATTTTCTATCCGTCGCCCGATCCGTCGCCAGTAGGCGACGGATAGATAACTTTGTGACGGATCTATCCGTCAAAGCGATTTTGTAGTGTACACATTTTAATACTATATATTATACAAGTTATATATTGTTTATCCGGCCTTTTTTTCCATTCTCGTCGAATATCACCGGGCCATTTACTAGTTAGGTACATATTTCATTCTTAAAAGTCGATTAATTGTGTC
Source organism: Plantago major (assembly GCA_026545765.1). Taxonomy (NCBI): domain Eukaryota; kingdom Viridiplantae; phylum Streptophyta; class Magnoliopsida; order Lamiales; family Plantaginaceae; genus Plantago; species Plantago major. The sequence continues at coordinate 33,677,643 of CM048839.1, forward strand.
ACGCTCACCTGCCATGTCGACAGATTTGTCCGTTGAAATTAATACATATAATCTCCCACAATAATTTGCAATAATTTTGAATGGGCATAGAAATAAAAGAGAGATGGAAATTGATTGAACAATAGGTTTGTTATTTCCAGAAGTTATCACCAGGCGTACTTTTCGGGGGAAAAATTGAAAAAATTCCAAACTTTTCGAATTTTCACATCTTTATCAAACACAAAATTCTGAGATAAATGTTTTAGAGCAGTTTGTGCGTACAAACCCGACTCAAAAGCCCCTCAATCATAAGTTGTAGAGACTTGGACGGTTGGACAGATGACAGATAAGGTTAGTGCGTCAAAACCACGGTCTTACTACGTGGTTGCACTTTTATCTTTTCGAAACATGGAAAAGCTTTTGCATATTCTTTTACTTGTTTATAGTGGTTTCTGCGCAGAGTAGAACCCTAGTTCACTTCTCTCTAACATTTACAGTCGTTCAGGTATGTCTTCTCTCTGAATTACACTCAACTGAATTTCATTTCTCGTTTACCAGTTTGTTTTGCACTTGTGATTGTAGGTATTTATTTTTGCTGCTTGCTATTCGAACTCCGCAAGTCGTGGAAGAAGAAAAACGGCTGCGCATAGAGCTGGAATCTTTGATGGATAAGGAGGAAATGTTATGGCGGCAACAAGGAAAGGCTCAATGGATTTTAGAGGGCGACAAGAACACGGTTTTCTTCCATTCCCGAGCAAATACACGACAGAAGCGAAACGAAATTATTAGGCTAAAAGATGTGAATGGAGAGTTTGCGGATGATGCTTTGGGTATTAGCCGGGTTGCTACTGATTACTTTCATGGGGTGTTTGGATCCAGGTCGCCTACACAAGAGGATCGCCGAGAGTGTCTACGACGGCTAATCAGCTTTTGGGCCGCATCTACACGCGTGACGAGGTAACAAAAGCTTTATTCGATATGTATCCTCTTAAATCCACATGTCCTGATGGCATGCCAGCTTTCTTTTTTCAGAAGTATTGGCATATTGTAGGTGTTTGTGTCTGATTGTGTTCTCAGTTTTCTTAATAATGGCTCTCTGCTTGATTCTTTTCACCACACCCATATTGTCTTGATCCCCAAATGTGCTAAGCCGGAATCCATGACCTAGTTTCCAGACAACAGCTTTAAAACCTTAAAGCTCTTCTGCGGATCTGTTCGTCAAGTACTTCAAATATGTTCGTCATGTATGAGATGTTGAACCCAATACGTCATGATTAGCTTCCTCTACCTTGGTATCCACAGGGATTTATTCTACCGAAGAACGCTAGGATGTTCTTGTTCGAAACTAAATTAAACTATTTAGTGAGTAGGGTTATGGAGAATAGAATCATGAAGAAAGATGATTCAAGCCAAGAAAGAGAGGAGAAACGTATGTTTGATCTATGATCACTCAGATCATATATGTACTACAATATCGAGTAGTAGTACAGACTATATAGGGGCTTTACCCAATTGGTTTCTTCCCTTCCTTTTAACCAACAAGTTGTGGTTTCGAAACTCATGAAGCCCAGCTTTATTTTTCATTCTCTCTTTTGGGCTTTTACATTTGGATTTCATTCTAATTTGGTCTAAATAAACTTTCTTGCTTTAATTAATTAAATCCAATTTAATCTAATTAATCTTTCTTCAAATATAAATTAAATTAAATTTAATTAGTTTACTTCGTAAAAGTATAACAATTAATTAAATCCGATAAATCCAATTTGACTCATTAATGGTTTCTATCAAATAGATCAATTCTCAATAACAGAAAATTAAATATTTATTAATCCAATTAATATTTAATTCACTCTAATACTTAGTTGGTAGAACAATGATCACAAAGTATGACCCATAGGGCCTTATGTATAGTAAGCACTAATCTAATTAAGGTTTGGTGAAACTCCTAGAAAATTTACCAAACATTCTTAATACATAAAGAACGTTTGCGAGGATTGCAAAACCACCTGTAATGTAGAGCTTATGATGATACGGTTCTTTCATTCGCGAACACTCGATTAAGTCTATAACTTGATTTAGTGTCTGTTCCAATGACTTAATCCATTTATCTCATTCTACTAATTGATCCATAATATTTGAACACCATTCTAAATATATCTTGCGTTGACCAACGACTTTGATCAAACTAGTAATGAGAAGTTAAGTTTTTTCTCCAAGTCTATTTTGAGGAATGAATCCTATCTTGATTCAACTACTACCAACATGTGTTTCGTGATATGCCCAACACATGCCGTATCTACCCCTACAAGGAGTGTAAGCATTGGTCATGGTCAAAGCACACCACTCCACACATGTAGTACGTATTGACCTCAAGTCAAAGGACTATTACATCACCCTACAAACCGTTACTTCCGTAGACACATAAATAGAGTACATCAAACGGTTTCTCGGCTGGGTATACCAACACTCTCTAAAGTGTCCATATGTCCATCACGGATAACCAAGTAATTCGTAGTTGTGAGAACTACTACACCCTCAAAGGATATGATGCAGACCACATGGCAATCTCCAATGCATCATCGATATCCCATTCTCGATGATCATTGATTGGGGCTATTTTAGAGCTATGTTATGTCAATCAAGATCTCATATTCTTAGTAATAACATAAAGCTCATGGGAACACATATGTAAACAATTACAGACAAACAAATAATAATATTTACATACTATAATGCCTATTTATAGATGAACAATAATCATAAATAAATACTGAATCGAATATGTATATTTGTCCTCAATTCGATTGTCTCTAGGAGATATATACTTTCAAGTAGTGTATGTAGTAATTACTTCCAAGTTGCTACTATTAGAAGTTTCACCATCTTCTTATTGAAAACTTGAGTATGGTTTTTGCTTCAGATTAATTGTTTTATTAGAAGCTAATGTGGACGGTTCAGGTGCTAGCTAAACTCAAACATTCCCTTCCGAAGCCGAGGAACTGTCATCCTGTGTGGTTCGCTTCATTCGTCTGTCTTTCTATTCTTCAAGCCGGCTTCTTCTTTTCTTCTTTCACTTTGAAGTTTGATCCATGTATTGCCTTTTCTCTTTGCATCGGATCTTTTATTCGTTTCATTTTGATCTACAAACTTTAGTATAATTTTCATTTGACTTCACGTGGACTGCGAGTAGCAGTTGTATGGGGTGTGTTCAACATATACAGACCCTTTTGGCTTGCATTTTGCAGGTACGATATCATAAGTTTAACATAATGGATCAAGTTGAAAAATAATAAAATGTTGTATAAAATTGTCAAACCTAGTCGATACAAAAACCACACGGCCACAATGTCTCGACAACACCTATTCTCTGGTGTAAGATTTGATCCGGTTCTTGTTCAGATTCCAGCAATATCCTTACCACTTCAGCACATGTTCACAAGCAAATTTCGAAGTTTCAAGCAATTGTCTCTTGAATGAATTTTGTAACATCTAATTTAGTGCAATCACAGTGTTAAGTAGTGCAACCAATTAAGAAACAGGGCAAGTAGGATGTTGGTACCTGGTTATTACGTTCATGAGCGATATAAGAGCTTCATATTCTGTGACTGCCATCTCCAATCTAGTATGCAAGATTTCTTAGTTCTTTGAATTGATTCAAGCAAACAATTTATGCTGTACTGTGAATATTTCAGGCCATGTACTTGTTGTAACCTTGGTATAATCTAAAATAGTGCCTGTTCATCATTCATGATTGTCTGTAGTGGACTTTTATATACTATACTAGTATAATTTAATTTTAATAATAAATAGAAATGTGAGGATTAAATAAATTTATCGAGAAAATAAGATAGTCAAAATTACTTGTAGACAACGTTGGTCGTGGTATCGTTCGATAGTCATTCTTCATCCAATATTATATCATTGAGTGTTTATTTATGTTAACTATAGAAAATATAAAATAAGGTCCTACCATACCCGACTTGTTAATTAGTAACAGGTATATGTTTTTTTACAAAAAAAAAACCTATCCGTCAAACAGAACCAAAATAAAATACAAAAATATACAACACAATCAATATGGTTGTTCCCAACAATCTCGCGGTGATATGTGGTCATCCCACCACACACACAAATATTATACAAAACGTAATTTCACATGTTACGGTTGTTTTTTCCAACCCCTCGGTTCCCAACAACCCCGCGGTGGTATGCGTCACCCCACCAAAGACACAAAAATTATTATTATACGAACATAATTTCACGTGGTACGGTTGCCCCCCCGGCCCGTCATGGATGAAGAAAGTAAAGAGAAGATAGAAGAGAGTTTCTCCAGTCCGTCATGGAGATCAAGAAAGTACAAAGAAAATCGAAGATATTTTCCCCGCCTAGAGAGTATTAGCTGATCCCCGCCATCCGCCGACACGTTATGGAGATTAGGAAAGTAGAGAGAAGATCTAAGAGAGTTTCCCCACCTAAAGAGTATTAGATCCCCCAGGCCCGTTATGTATCAAGAAAGTAGAGAGAAGATCGAAGAGAGTTTCACCGCCTAGAGAGTATATGCAGAACCCCCATCCCCCCTCGGCGCCCGGAAAAAAATGTAGTTTTTACCAGACCGGACCTGAACATTATTATTTCGAACGGGGTTGAAATTCTAGTTGGATAAAACCAGTAGTCCTTCCAGCCAGAGATCGTAGAGAAGATAAACATTATACCTCATCCTACCGATCGAATCTTATACATAAAGAAAAGGAAATTGAAAGTCTTCACATGTAAAATGTTGTTGATAGACATGTAAAGATCAACACATCACCAATTAGCTCACGTGTGTCTCTTCTATCTTCTGGAACTGAAAAGAGCACGTCTAGTACACGATTCATAGAACATTCTTAGAAGATCAGTTGAAGGCACTATGTCAAGCATAGATCCAAAGGTCCTATCTGGATTCATGCTCATTAAGAAAATTAGTGTGTGGGTGGCGATTTTGATGGAATTATGAGATTTAGAAGATTTGATTGATCACATTTATAAATAGTTACAAAGGTTGAATATCATTGGCAAAATTATGTAACCAAAATTAGATTAAAATTGTAAAGGTAACAGAACCAAATACGCATTAACTTGGCATCAAAAATAAATTTACCCTGATTATAATTGTTTTGTAATTTTTTAATCTAAAAAAATGAAAGAATTTCTCACATTGATTTGAGGCCAAAGTACTATAGCTAGAATTGATAAAAAAAAAAAAAAATGGTATTTATAATATATGGATACATCTCATCTTCACATGCCTAAAAATTGAAAATTAATTTATTACTTTATTCTTTACATTCTCACATCTTTTTACTTTATTCACTATCTCCTACGACTATTCATTATCTTTCATACATAAGTATTTAGAGAAAAGTCGAAACCTAAATTCAAAAATAAAAAGAAACGTAGAGAGTTAATACAACTTAATGAATTTATTTTTACATTAATTTTGTATTAGAAAATGTCCGAGTAATTAGAAAGCGCTCCAAGTATCATTTATGCACATGCGGATCATGTGTGCTTCAAAGTAAACCATCAACTTTAGAATATAGTAGAAAAATATACGAAAGTGCCCAAAATAACCGAAAGTGCACAAATGGTATGGTCGTATGGATATATATATGAGGCTAATCAAAATAATTGTATATTTTAGTTTGTCCAGAATGTTTGATGCTAAACTATTTAAAATGAGTATCATTTGGAACGTTTGATGCAACGTTAATTATTTATAATGTGTTTAAATGAGTCGTTTTTAATTTTTTAAAATTTCATTATTTCATTTTATCTTATTCAATAAATTTATATTTTATTTTAATGAATAAAACAATTTATTTAATTGATAATAGTATTCAAGATTGGTGTCTATAGATTCGTCTTGTCACGGCGAATTCAAATATATGTTCAAGATATTTTTTGGATTTTTGTAGATAAAGTTATATGAGATTAATATTTTATTTTAGTGGATGAAATGATTTATTTAATTAAAAAAAAATAATAATAATCTATTAAAAATACTATTCTTGGTTGTGGCCACGACCCATTGGACATGATTTTTTCAGATTTTATCGTCGTTTTAGTCGTGGCTCACGGATGCCACTATTCACGGCCATCACCATGACCATAGGGAATGGTCTAAGGTTGTATAAGTTCCATTCTTGTAAGCTTGGATTATCTTAGTATTGTTCTTAGAGTATATAATCCACTTGATCAACATCTATCTATTATATCGAAATGTTTTAATTTTGTTGAAGATGTACACTCAAACTTAATTATTTTCATGATAACTGTGACTTAAATAAGTATATTATTTAGTAATTTTCTACTTCTTTTATGCTTGGACCATCCTCCATAATTGGAGAAACACCAATTGAAACGTAAAAAAAAAAAAGAAAAAAAATACGACAAATTGATTTTTCTTTATTAATACAGATAATCAATATCGGGCATGAAGATGGAGATAAATGATTAATGATTTATATATAGGTAGGTTTAATAGTGAAAGATATGGAACAAAATTTTCCATCAAATACCTGAATTTCTTTGAAAATTGAAACAAAGGGGCAAAGCTAAAATTTGTCGATTTAAGAAATTTAATCACCAAAGAAAAATACCTATCAATTACTACATGTTGCCACTCAAAAGCTCGAATAAATTTAGTTCTTAATTTGACTGGCAAACCTTCCGCATTTTCAACAACCATAAGACATAAAATTTTGTCACTAAGCAACAACATTGATCACATGATCTTAGCAACAAGACTACTACGTTCCCCTATTCAGACTTTGCTTAACCGTACAATCAAAATTTCACGTAGGATGGATGGAATTTGAATGAATCTGGTGGGTTTAGCTCATCAACTTTATATATTATATTATATAAGAACATCCAACTGGAATTGGGGTATTAACGAGCCGATTCGAGTCGATCATGGATCTTATTGAGCTCATGCTCGTATCTACAAGTCTAGCTCTAGAATAACGAGTTTGAATTGAAGTCCACGCACGATTAAATCAAATTAGTTATTATCACTAACTCCAACATCGAACTTTTTCACGAATTACTTGCTAACAACTTGATTAACTAACACCCCATCCATAACCGATGAAGTTCTACCATCGGATGTGTCATGTGTGACATATAATCATTAAAACTTGAAGAAAAAAAATTAAAATACCAAATGTCATCCATCAAAGAAATTACAGATTTAAAATTTGACATTGTGTTGTTTATGGGGAATTGAAAAACAAACTCGTGCCACGGTATAGTTTAATTAATAAATATAATAGAAGGGTCAAACTAAATAGTAGAGTTTAATAATCCTATTCTAGTACTAACTCGTGGCAATGCAACGATATAGTTTACTTAATAAATATAATAGAGGGGTCAAAATAAATTAATCGAGAAAATAAGATTGTCAAACTTTATTGTAAGCGACGTTGACGGTGGTGTCGGTGGGTAATCCTTCTTCATTCAATACTATATCACCGCGTCTTTTTTATGGTACGACTAATGATGACGGATATGCTTTTCAAGGTTAGGATCCAACCCAACCCGAACCCGTTCAGGACCTAATGGATTGATAACATGTACTTTTATATCGGGTCATGTACCCGAATTAGACCCGTTAAGTAGTAACTGATACACGTTCTTAACAAATTGTACTCCTCAAACCCGGAAAAAAAAAATTGTATAACGCAATTTACAGGGTTGGTTCCCAACAACCCTCTGGTGGTATGTGGTCCCCCCATCTCACACACAATAAAAAATATTATTTTACGAATATAATTTCACATATTATGGCAGTCTTTTGCACCAATCCACAATCCCTCGGAAAAAATATACATTCTATTAACTTAACCATACAATGTTGCGGTTTGAAATGGGTATGGGTATATGCCTGACCTGGACATGAACAACACTATGATCCCACCTAACCCAAATCCATTCAGGACCCGACAGGATGATAACATATACTCTCTCCGTCCCGAACTCAACTTCCTACTTTCCACTTTAGTCTGTCCCAAACACAACTTCCCCTTCCAAATTTGGAAATTTAAATACCCACTATCATTATAATAATACTATATCTCCTACTTTATTTACTATATTTCCTACTTTATTCCCACTCTCTCATACTTTATTCACTCTCTTTCCTAGTTTATTATTATCTCTCATACATTATTCATTCTTTTCTTAAACCTTGTGCCCCGACCAACGGGAAGTTGAGTCCGGGACGGAGGGAGTATTTTATATCGGGTCATCTACTCGTACCAGACCGATTAATTAGTAACCGATACATGTTCTTAAATTAAGATTATATACCTCCGAACAAAAATAAAATAGAAAAGTGTATAACGCAATTAACATGGTTGGCCAACCAACGCTCGGGGTGGTATGTGGTTCCCCACCCCATACACAAAAAATATTATTTTACAAATATAATTCCACATGTTACGGTGGTTTTTTTGGCACCCACCCACCCCCCCCCCCCGGCATACCTCCTCCCCTCCCGGGAAAAATGTACCTTTTACTAATTTAACCATAAAATGTTGTGGTCTGGGTCTTATTACAGAGGTTTGGAGCAGGGTTTGAGTATATGACCAACCTAGACCTGAACATCATTATTTTGAACGGGTTTGAATTCGGGTTGGATGGTACAAAGGTAAAATGAGTAATTCCAATGTAGTAAGATATAGTCCGACATGTGCTCAATAGTGTCCCTGACTCTTGTAAGAGTAATATCTTATATACTATTTTTTATTTTTTTGAGTAGTTATTGATTAAAAAATTTAATGTTTCAAACAAAACAATCTTGTTTTGTGATATCTTATTATACTTTTTGTATGCAGTTAACAAACACTGTTGAGTGTTCATCTAAAAATTTATTTCATCTCAGCCTCCCTGCAAAAAAAAAAAGGCCAATCATTTTGTGTAATATAAATCCGAACAAATATGAGTAATTAATTTAATCTGTAATAATATAACTTTAAAATGTATAACTTTACTCATTAGGGTTTCCCAGCCACGCTAATTGATTCACCTATATGATTATTTTTAATTGAATTTTGGCTTTGCATGTGCAAACTTAATTATTTGTATAATTTGTCGATTTTGTATTCAATTTAAGAAATAATAATTATGTTTCTTATCGTTAAAACATTTCAGTCAACTATGATTAATATTGCTAGTAGTTACTTTTATTCTTAGTTCATGTATGCAATCTCAATATTCTATGCTACTCAATTATTCAACACTTTTGTTTTTCAATTTCTTTTCAGAAGATACTTCCATTCTATATTAAAAATGTCTGGGTTTCTCTAAAAATGTGAAATAAATGTCAAATCTAAAATTTGAAGATTTAAGAGATTTAATTACCAAAGAACAATCAATTCCAATTACTACATGTTGCGACTCCAAACCTTGAACACATTATATTGTTAATTTTGCGGTCAACCCTTCCACAGTTTCAACAATCATAAGACATAAAATTTGAGGCTAAACAATAACATTGCCCTCATGATCTCTAACAACAACACTAATAACACCCATATTCGGGCTCTGCTCAACCGTAGAGTCAAAATTATAATTGGACATCTCAAGAACTATTTATTTCATTTTAAATGAATGGAGCAGTATTAAATATTTAATAAATACTCTATTTTTAAAACTCCAATATTTTATTTTATATCATTTAATAATTTACATTTTATTCTAGTGAATACAATAATTTATTTAATTAATAATAATATTCAAATTGTTGTCTTTGGATTCGTCTTGTCACGGTGAATCTAATATATGCTTAAATATATTTAAGATTTTTGTAGTTAAGTCATATAAATGTCTACAACTAATAAATTTCATTAATAAATTTATATTTATTTTAATGAATAAATGATTTATTTAATTAATTAAAATATTTTTTGGAGTTTTGTAGATGAATTCATATAGGACTTAATAAAAACTATATACTATGCAATCAAAATACTAAAAACAAACAGTGAAAGTTATAAGGTGCATTGCATTTTTAATATTAAAATGTTCCATAGTTTATTTTCAAAATTTAAATTTACACAACCGATATACACCCTCCGTCCCGGTTTCAATTACCCGCGGGGCCAGACACAAGTTTTAAGAAAAAAAATGAATAAAGTATGAGAGATGGTAATAAAATAGGAAAGAGATTGAATAAAGTAGGGGAAACAGTGAATAAAGTATGATAGATAGTGAATAAAGTAGGTGATAGATTTTCCATTTAAGGAATGAGTAATTGAATTTGGGACGGACCAATACGGAATATGGGTAAATGAAACTGGTACGGAGGGAGTATATCATTTAATAAATTTATGTCTTATTTAGATGAATAAAGTATTTATTAATAATTATATTTATAATTGGTGTCTATGGATTCGTTTCGTCGTGATGAATCCAAATATATGTTCAAAATATTTTTCGGAGTTTTGCAGATAAAGTTATATGAGATTTAATAAAAACTATATATGTAGTGAACATACTAAAAATATAAATAGTACTCCCTCCGTTCCATAGATTTCTTTCCATTTTTCCATTTTGGGCGTTCCATTAAAAACTTTCCATTTCCTTTTATGGAAACCCACTATCTCCATTATTAATATTTTAATCTCTCTCTTTCATACCTTTTCAATTCTCTTTCTTACTTTTTACTATACACTTACTACTTCATCTATATAAACCCATTTTTTACTCAAATTTCTTAAAATTTGTGCAAAAACAAAATGGAAAGAAATTGGTGGAATGGAGGGAGTACTGTATAAGTTATAAGGTGCATTGCATTGTCAAGAATAAAATGTTCCATGGCTTATTTTCCAAATTTAGAATTTACACAACCAATAGATATCATTTAACAAATTGATTTTTTATTTTAATATATAAATAATTTATTTAATTAATAATAATATATAAGATTGGTGTCTATGGATTTGTCTTGTCGCAATGAATCCAAATATATGTTCAAAATATTTTTCGGAGTTTTGCAGATAAAGTTATATGTGATTTAATAAAAACTATATATATAGTTAACATACCGAAAATAAATTGTACACTTGTAAATTATTATTTTCGTTTTGCTTTAATTTTATGAATGAAACTCCATGAAATTCAAAGAGACATGCCACATCATATTTTGTCAATGTGACATGCCTCTTTTTTTTTTTTTTTTTGGAACTCGAATGTACTTTCATTATCCAAAAACAAATACAAAGCAAAAGGCGATTCAAAACGATCCAGCCTGACACATCAAGGACTAAAGAGTGAGGAAAATCTACTCTATCATCAAGCACCCAACACGGGTCTTTAACTCAGGAACTTTCCAAGCTCTATAAACTATTACATCGATAATCTTTCTAGCAATTCTATTATTTGCAAGATTTCCGGGGATTCTATCAAAGCAACATTCATTCCGAAAGATCCAAGTTTCATAAACCGTCTCGGTGAAAGCTAGCTTAAGGAGCTTGGCCCTCCATCCCTTACCTCGAGTTGCATGCAGGATCCACAGAGTTTCAGCGTGCCAATCTCTTGGTGTGTGTTGTACTTTGAGCCATCTAAGTACCTCTGTCCAGATTGCACAAGGGATGGAGCATGCAAATAACAGGTGAGCTTGTGTCCCACCTGCTGGCAGAAGCAGCAGGCTTCTGCGGCTAGTAGTCCAAACCGCAGAAGTCTCTCTTTGGTTGCTAACCGTTCATTACAAGCGAGCCACAAGACCATTTGAGCTCTTGGTCTTGCTACATTCCTATAGAATAGAGTTCTCCATGATACCACATTGACGGCTTCCTGTAAATCTTTATAGATAATACTAGTTTTGAACTTAGGACCTGTCAACATGGCGTCCCAACTGGTGTTGTGTTGGGTTAAGGATCGACACTTCATTATTCCTTTGAAATCCATGAACAAGATTTGGGTACATCATCAATCATCATCCTGTCTTGTGGCATATAATAAACGTGAACCCATTTGACCCAAAGATTGTCCTGTTTTCTGCATAGATTCCAAAGTAGTTTCATCAGGCAAGCTTTGTTCCAATCCTGTAATGCAATAATCTGCAGCCCTCCCTTCGACTTAGGCTTGCAAATTTTCTCCCAAGCCACCGGGGATTTATGGGTGATTGAGTCACTATTAGACTAGAGGAAGAACCTACAAATTGCTTCGATATTTTGTAAAACACCCTTGGGAAGAGGAAAGCATTGTAGCCAGTAATTAGCTACAACGAATAACGCACTCTTAATCAGTTGGACCCTGCCAGCATAACTGAGTAGTTTGGCACTCCAATGCTTTATTCGTGCAACTATCTTATCAATCAAAGGTTGACACTATAGTACTGTCAGCTTCTTACTTGTAAGGGGAATCCCTAAGTATCGGAAAGGAAGTGTACCTTCACAAAATCCTGTAATCAACTGGATCTCAGCCTTCACAGCATCGGCTAGTGCCCCATAATAAATGCTGCATTTGGCCGGATTCACTCTAAGCCCCGTAGTCCTGGAAAATTTATTGAACTTGTCCATTACAAGTTGCACAGAGATCACATCACCTCTCGAGAAAAGTAGTAGGCCATCTGCAAAACTAAGATTGATAATCTGCAAGTTCTCAGATCTGGCATGGAAGTTATAATTAGGGATATTCTTCAATTCCTGTAATGTCCTGTATAAATATTCCATAACCAGCACAAAGAGCAGAGGAGAGATGGGATCCCCCTGTCGTAGTCCTCTCTTTGCCTTTAAGTAGTTCGAGGCGGTACCATTGATCATGTACCTGTACGACACCGTAATAACACATATCATAATCCAGTTGATGAACTTAGATGGGAAACCAAGTTCCTTCAAGATGTTCTCCAAAGCACACCATTCTACCGTATCGTAAGCTTTTTGAAGGTCCATTTGCATCATGCATTTGGGAGCTCCATTACGTCGATTGTAACCCCACAATAATTCATACGCCAACAAGATATGGTTATGAATTTGTTGTCCAGGTGTGAATGCGGCTTGACTCTCATGTACCAGGCCAGGGAGTACTTTACTCAACCTAGTGGTAAGTATATTGGACACAATCTTGTAGAGGGTAGTACAGCAGGAGATGGGTCGAAAATCTTTAACCAATCTCGCCTCCGCAACCTTGGGTATTAATGTAACAATGCTACAATTAACCGCATTATACATCCGGCCTTGTTCAAAAAATTCTTGCACTGCTGTCTCGACATCATTGCATATAATTCCCCAGGTTGCTTTAAAGAACTTCGCATTATATCCATCTAAACCAGGGGCCTTAAGATCACCGATCCCATTTAAAGCTTCACGAATTTCCATGCGAGTCACAGGGCAGATTAATTGTGCAGCCTGATCTCTAGTAACTTGGGGGCCGTTCCGCATGACTGTGATATCAATGCCCTCCATTCGCTCACTATTAGTACCCACTAGGTTGTGATAAAATTCCAGGATTACCTGCTCAATATCATGTTGGCTGGTCACAATGGTACCGTCATTTCTTTGAAGTCAATTTATAACAGTGTTTCGGTTCTTTGCCTTGACAGTAGCATGGAAGTATGAGTTGTTCCCATCCCCCATTCTGATCCAATCAACTTTGGACTTTTGCTGCAAAAGTGCCTCGTCAATGTCATTCCAATGTAACATCTCCATAGTGTACTGCCGCACTTGTTCGATTAAGCTTCCATTCATGCGATATGTATTCAGCTCCTCCTGTGCTATTTTTAATGACATGCGGGCTTGGTCTAGTACCTGTCGAACTCCACTAAAGGTTTTTTGCATCTTCTGTATTACAGGTTGAAGGTTTTTTAATTTCCTCCACACCACATACATGCCATGACCACTAATGTGCTCTGTCCACTTGCCCCGGACTTCCTCGAGAAATTGAGGTAGTTCAATCACCTTATTGATAAATTTAAAGTTCCTTCTTGGTGGTCTTTGTACATCAAACAAATTCAATCGTAGTAAGGCATGATCGGATATGCTAGCATCAAGTATTTCTACTTGTAAATGGCTATAAGCTTGCAGCCACGCCAGATTACCCAAGACCCGATCTATTCTGGAATATATCGGATTAGCCGTGTGTTTGTTGTACCAAGTGTAGTGATCTCCTATGCTGTCAACTTCGAAAAGCTCCACTCGGTCCATCATATTAGCCAGGTCACAATATTCATACGAGTGTACTATAGAACCTCCAATACGGTCTTGTGAAGAAAGAACATTATTGAAGTCACCCATGAGCATCCATCTTTCAGAATTTTGTGGTTTTAAATTCTCAAGTTTCACCATAAACTCTTTCTGTCCTCCAGTTGATTAAAAGCATAAATAGCGGTGAGCCAAGTAATGAAGTTCCCATCAATGCCAAAAAGCTTACAATGTATAAACTGCGCATCTCCATCCATAGCCTGAATATTGACTTTTGTATGATCCCAAATAATCCAAATTCGACCATTCTCATGGAAATTATAGTTATCAATATAACTCCAATTTCCTCCCAACTTGTCTCGTATTTTTGTTCTTTTTTCTTGTTTGACTTTAGTTTCTACTAGTATAGCGATACATATATTGAGTGCTCGAAGATGGGAGCCAATCTCCTTGATCTTCGCTATCTTATTACACCCCTTTACATTCCAGGATATAATCATGGGACTTTATCTTGGATCACCTCAGTCCCATGCTCAATCCGAAGTGATTCAAATCCATTCTGGCAAGTAACTTGGTTGCAAGTATTAACCATCGAATTCTGTGTTTACCTAGGTTCCTGCCCCTTATCATTGTTACGTCGAGAGTGTTCCACAGTCATCCATCCATCTCTGTCCACAATATTCTGCATTTGGTTAGTGTCTTTAGATGGTGTGCTGTGAATAATCTGAGGGTGTGGTAGACCATTCGAAGTCTGTCCAGGCTCCTGCATATTCGAACTCTGTCCAGCTTGTGTTGTCGAGTTCTTTCTATGGTCAGCAAACACTTGCCACTGTTGAGTTGGTTTTTTCTTATGAATCTTTTTGTTCTGTGGTTTGCAAATATGTCCAACCTTCTGACAAATTTCACAAAATATTGGCTTCCATTCATATTCCACCGATTGTTGAAAGAGATGCCCTTCTCATCTTTGATATTAATACTTTCTCGCAACTTTGTGGTGATATCTACTTCCACCAACAATCTCGCATAGGATATACGGACTTTATGTGCATTACACTCATCCGTAAACAGAGGTTTGCCAAGTGCACTACCAATTTTTCCAAGACTCGATGCTCCCCATAGATGCAATTGAAGATTTGGTAATTTGACCCAAATTGGTAGTGTACGCAGCAGATCATCCTTGAGTCAAAATCCACTAGTCCATTTACGAATAAACATTGTCATATTGTAGATTGTATATGGCCCCTTACTCAACACAATATCTCTATCATCGATGGTACAGAATTTGAGTATGAAGTATCCTTCCTCGTTGTAGAAGATCTCTGGCAACACAACAAAGTTCCAGAATTTAATCATGTATTGTTTGACACCATTCATAGTCAATTCCCCTCCCAATACATACATGATAAGGCTTGATTCCCAGAATTTTTTCTCCGAAGCAACATCAGAATCGTCAATGGTGATTTCAATATCTCCATTCACAATGGTAGGTGCGGAGAAACTGATAGGTAATCCCTTGGATTTATCCCTGTTTCCACTAATAATATCCGTCCACAGCCTTGGGGATTGCGTGCTAGCAGCAGGCTGTTCAATTCGAAGCTCATCATCGTCCCTTCAGCATTAATTCGATCCCAGATTCGTGGATCGTCAGGTGATAGCAAGATGTCAGGCAATTCGAAGATCATCATCATTACCTTTGTTACTAATTCGATCCCCAGATTCAGGGATCATCTCAAATTGTGCCCTAATCAGATGTCCTTGATGATCCAAAGCTATCTGAGGTTCTGATTCTGTCGCAGGTTCTGGTTCCAATTGTCTAACCAAATCATCGACCAATTCCTCTTCTGTCGGCAAATCGCAAAGACGGTGGGTGTCCGTGGTGTTAATAATTCGAATTCTGGCGTCACCACCTGTTTCCGTGGCCGGCCACGCCCGCGTTTCATCGGTGGCAATCATGTGACATGCCTCTTTGATCACATAGGTCACCACTTTTATTATATATTTACATGGTTAATTATTTTTTAACAACTTTGGTTTAATAATTACACATGGATCAATTATATCAGTGATGCATTTTACGGGGTATTTATTTTAGATCATGTATATTCATCAATCCTATAACATCCGAAAATTTTGCCACATCAACATTCCACTACACAGGGACGGAGCCAGAACTCGAATTTAAGGGGTGCAAGATGTAAATTTTTTTCCAATATAAATAAAGTCTGGTATATCGAACTCGAATGTAGAATCGAATTGGCGTAAATTTTTCATATCTTGAATATTAACATATTAGTTGAAAAATGATAAATATAATATAACTAACAATTATATTCATTAAGAAAATATTAAATTTATACCACTCGACAAAAAAAGAATATAATTAACTGACGATATATAAAGGTCCGTCGGAGGTTGGAGGGTGCGACTGCACCCATCCGCACCCCCTTGTATTTGTCACTGCACTCACATCAAACTAAAACAAACTATTCCAGAGTGTAGTTTTTTCAATTCGAGTCGAGTTTTTGTATACATAAAATCGACTCGAATTGAGAAAACCTGATTCAAGTTTGTAGCCAAACAAGCGGTTCATCTCCAACAATCAACTCTATCACACCGAACTTTCAATTTTCTTTTTTTCATTTCTCTTAAAACTTTACTATTCTTTTCCATTTCTTTAAACTCCATACTTCATATTATTTTAAATGTCATTAATTAATTATAATAGTATGAAATAAAAATCGAAAAATTACAAATAATTATGATGAAAAGAATACAATACTTCATAATAGAAATTACAATACTTAATTCTAAAATTACACTACATTAAATTAAAACACTAGATAAATAATACAACTCCTATCCCTGCGTCCTCTTTTGCGATAGCTGCCAACACTTTCTCGTACCATTTTTTGTGTTTGATATTTTTTAAAGTTATTTGATTGGTTTAAATGTTGTTTGATTGGTTTATGGTTGTTAGTTTGATAGAAAAGGTAAAGAGGAAGTAAAAGTAGGGTATAAATAGAATGATGATTGTTTAGTGCAGAAAAATCGAGTTAAATTTTTTACTGTAGAAGATACAACAAAACAAATATCTAAAACATTTTAACAGATGAATAGTACACTATAAATGAATGCCAAATAGGCGGTAAGCATGTGTTCCATCTTCGGTTCTTTCTATCTGTTGATACGAAAATATGTCCAATCCGTCATAGGCGCCTTTGGAACGAATCCTAAGGCGTCTCAAGTTGTCTAAAGGATCCGAGACACAATGATCCGACCCATAGGTCCGACCCTGGGCCCCTCCGGTCCGACCCACTCAGGTCCAACCCTCCCTAGAAGAGAGGAACAAAAGATTTGAGCGATACGGGGTCCGACCCACCCTAGAAAAGGGACAGAGTACTTAAACGATACTGGGTCCGACCCATCTAGGTCCGATACGGATGATCATTCGGACCCAACATGACAATCTCATAAGCAACCAAGTAAACTGGCACTAGAGAGTAGGGAGGTCCGAGCCATAAGGTCCGAATCGGAAGAGTTGGGCAAACTTAGGGAAGTTCCCCATAGACAACCCAGTATGGTCCGGACCAACCTCTTCGGACCTTGACCCCCGACAGACTATGTCACGCCCTCTATAACTCTCTTGATAATGACTAAACTACCCCTAAAAGCCCAAAGTGGTATGGGCAAAGTGTCATTATTGGGCCATGGGCCTAAACAAGCCTTGGTGGCTCGATCAAGGACTTACACTTGGCACGATCCAGAGGAGTCCTTCCTCTTTGAGAAATTCCTATAAATATGGCACACTTCCCCATGTTAAGGTAAGTCATCTTACGAAACTAATCCCGAGCATTATACAGAGCAGATCTTCAGTCTCTCTTGAGTAAAGTCTCAAACCGGTTTGACACTTAGCAAACCAGGTCCTAACTCCCCCTCCAAGTCACTTGTGCAGGTTCTTACCAAGCTTCGGATCTCAGGCTCTCACACACTGGCTCTTACACAGTACGGAGCTTCTTACCTTGGCCATTACATGTGAGGTCGAATAATCTCTAAGTAGTTGGGGGATCTTACCCTCAACATTTTGGCGCCGTCTGTGGGAACCTTTACGAAAAGTTCCGTTCTCTTCAGTAATGGAAAGAACAAGAAGGTCCGCAAGAACCAATGCTACTGCAATTGGCACGCCTGCTCCAAGGCAAAGAGGTAGACCTCCCACTAGGAGAGGCAGGGTGGCAAGAACTCCTCCAAGAGATACGATGGATTGTCCAAGCGATGGCCATACCGCCAGTCTCTCTTCAGATGAGGAAAGAGCCGCTGATCCGCCAATAAGGACCCAGGTGCTTGGGGTCGAAGGAAGTTCCTCCGTCAGGAACACATGGTCCTCCTCCAGGAAGAAACTTTACCCTTCCAAATGGGCAGATCATTCGTCCCAGCGAGTTCGGGATGAATGAGAATCAGTTTGGCCTCTTACTCACCACTATTCAAGGATGCTTTAGATCAAACAACCTCCAGCCTCCTTAACCCACTCCTCCTTTGGCAATTCCGAGACAAGCTGAACCCGCACAATCAAGGAATGGGCATCGTCCTATCCAACAAAGGCTGGGGGAACAAGCTCAACCGGAAGTTCTAAGGAACCTTCTCAACAGAAGGGCCGCTGCTTCTCACGAACAGCGAGGGAGAAGTCCAGTGATGCCACGAGTGGATGAAGTTGGAACTAGTCGGCGTGGAGCACAACAACATGCACCAAGAGATCATGTGGCGGAGAGCATCTCAATAGTTTCTCTCAATGACCTTCCTCCAGATGTGGCCATCAACCCCAGGACTGGTGAGAAGCTAACAGCTGAGCAGATTTACCTCCAACAAAAGGCCTTAGAAATGCAAATCGCCACTCTGAGCAAGATGGTGAAGGCACATGAGAAGGTGACTCTTAGAGCTCCCAATCCTCTGTGTGACGAGATCAGGAAGGAAAGGAAACACCCTGACTCCACTATTCCAAACCTTGAACACTATTATGGAGATACTTGTCCTGTGGGGCACCTTACTAGATACGAAAGTAAGATGGAGACCAACGGCCTGAATGACAACATGAAAGCTCTCAACTTCTCCACTACACTCTTTGGGGAAGAAATGGATTGGTGGACCTCACTGCCTAATGGTTCCATCAAGTCCTGTGCGGATATCGCTTCCCTCTTCCTGAAAAGATTTGAGAAAGCAAAGAAGAGAAAGAGGTCAGTTGAGCACCTGGCAGGAATAATCCAGAAAGAGCATGAGGACCTTAGAACCTTTCTTGACCGTTTCAATGCCGAAGTACGCCAGGTAGAACCTCATAGCATCAAAGAACGGGTCCGAGACCTATATGCCAACACTTACAATGATGATCTCAGAAAAAAGCTTTCCAACGAAGAAATTACAACTGAAAAGTACTTGGAAGATATCTGTGAAGGAGTCTTATATGGAGAAGAGTATCGACGAAATGTCCCAATAAGAGCTGGAGCCAAAAAAGGGAAAAGAGCAAGTACGACAGGAACCTCCTCCCCGTCAGGGAAAGTTTGAACAAAAAAGGGAACTTAGAGATAAGAGGGAATTCCGCAGAGAGAGAACTCCACCAAGGAGATACGCCGAGTATACTCGCCTCAACAGACCAAGATCCGACATCTTGGCTTCCATCGTTGAGAAAAACTTGGATATACAATGGCCAAAACCTACGAGGAGCAACAAGAAGAACAAAACTTCCAAGGATTACTGTAGGTTCCATAAGCAAAAAGGTCACTCAACGGAAGACTGTGTCCAGTTGAAGACAGAAATAGAAGGGATGATAAGGAGCAGAAAGCTGAAAGAACCGATATATGAGGAGGAACCTTCCAGACACCAGAAGAATGAACAAAGAAGGGAGGAGCGTGGTTCGGAGCCTCCGACAGGATCCTTACCGCCACCTCCAGCAGAAATCCCACCTCAGCATGCCCAAAGATACCGAGGGTACCACGAGGATATGGAGATGGAAAACCTCCCCTATAGCGGAGTTAATAATGCCATTGCAGGAGGTCCAACTGGGGGAGACAGTTGAAATGCAAGGGAAAGGACCGCGCAACACTTGAGAAACAACGATAGAGCCTATGCTCCTTCAGCCCTGAAGGGCACAAACGCCATCACCTTCGATGATAGAGAAATCCCCCCACCAACGTCTGGTGGAGGAGATCTCAAGGACCCCGACGTTCCTTTGGTTGTTTCTCTAGTTATCGCCACTTACAAGGTCAACAAAGTACTTGTCGACACAGGAAGCTCTTCCAATGTCATCTCCAAGAGGACCGTGGAACAAATGCACCTGGGACGAATTCAATATGGGCGTGTATATACTTCTTTGGTGGGGTTTGGAGGATCTGTAGTATGTCCCATTGGAAGTATACCACTACAAGTCTCTATGGGCACCTTTCCGTCAAGAGTGACTGAGACAATCCTCTTTGTGGTGGTCGATAGCACCTTTGACTATAACGTGATCTTGGGCTGTCCGGGACTTAATCAATTCAGGGCAATCGCATCTCCCCTACACAACAGGGTAAAGTTTCCAACCCCGAACGGCGTGGGTGAAGAAGTGGGAAATATAAGAGAAGCTTGGGAATGTTACATCATGTCAACCAGACGGGCCACAATACCCATTCTTTCGGTCATTAAGAGACCCAGGAGCCCTCCTCCTATGGCTCTTACCCCATTAAAGGAAGAAATTGGTGTTGGGTCGCTCAAGGAAAAGTTCCCCAAGACTACCAGGATAGGGCCTCATGAAGCCCTGAAAGAGGTTTAATTGATTGAGGGGGATTCAGAAAAGGTAACCCGGATCGGAACAGAGATGAGCACGGAAGTAGAGATGAAGCTCATCGCATGCCTTCGAGACAACCACGATATCTTTGCCTGGAGCACGGATGACCTTAAGGGAATAGACCCAAGGATCGCGGTTCACCGCCTGAACATGGATCCGACGGTAAAACATATCCGGCAAAAGATGAAGGATTTTGGGCCTGTTGAGGATGCTATCATAGAAGGAGAGGTGGACAAGTTGATGAAAGCAGGACATATCGAAGAAGTCAGATATTCCGATTGGGTCTGTAACGTGGTCCTCGTCGAAAAGGCTCCAGGAAAGTGGAGAATGTGTAATGACTTCACTAGACTCAACAAGTTGTGTCCAAAGGATCCTTATCCATTACCCCGCATAGACCAGCTAGTTGATTCCACCGCAGGATGTGCACTCCTAAGCTTCATGGATGTATATCAAGGCTTCTACCAAATCAGGATGGCCCAGGAAGACATCAAGAAGACGACCTTCTTTGCGGCAGGAGGGGTCTACTGCTTCAAGGTCATGCATTTTGTCCTCAAGAACGCAGGCGCTACATACCAACGACTGGTAAATAAGATGTTCAAAGAAGAATTGGACAAAACCATGGAAGTCTATGTGGATGACATGCTTGTAAAAAGCAAGACTGAAGAGGAGCACATCGAGCATCTCAACAATTGCTTTTCCATCCTTAGGAAATACGGGATGAAGCTGAACCCTGAAAAATGTACGTTCGGAGTGAAGGGAGGAAAGTTCCTTGGCTACATGGTCACAGAGAGAGGAATCAGTGCTAACCCGGAGAAACTAAAGGCAATCCTGGACTTACCACAGCAAAAAAAAAAATCAATGAAGTTCAGAAGCTTTTGGGAAGGGTGATGGCATTAAGCCGTTTTATCTCCAAGTCCGCCGAGAAAAACTTACCCTTCTTCAAAATTCTAAGGAAAGGAGACAAGTTTGAGTGGACAAAGGAGTGCGAAGAGGCCTTGGATAACTTGAAAGGTTACCTCCTCTCGCCACCCCTCTTGTCTAAACCAATAGAGGGCGAACCTCTTTACCTTTACCTAGCTACTACTGATGAAGCAATGAGTTCTGTATTGGTGCGAATACAAGGCAACGACCATTTACCGATCTACTACTTGAGCAAAGCCCTTGTGGGCTCTGAGGCCAGATATATCAAGATCGAGAAGCTCGCCTTCGCACTGGTTTACATTGCACGGCGACTAAAGCCTTACTTCAAATCTCATCAGATTGTGGTCCTCACCAATGAACCACTCAAACATGTCCTAGGTAAGCCAGACCAGTCAGGACGCTTATCCAAGTGGGCGATTGAGTTAAGTGAATATGATATCAGGTATCAAGCTCCATCTGCCAAGAAGGTACAAGTTCTTGCCGACTTCCTGGTTGATTATCCGGAGGAAACAGAAGGAGGAACCAAAAGTCCACAGGAAAATATGAGCCATGTCATGATCTCCCAAGTAAAAGATTCCATGGAGGAAGAAAAAGCAAAAGAGAACAGGCCTAAAGAGACACATGGGAATAGTTTCCAGCTTTGGACTGAGTATCAGCAACCCATGGATGATTCATTAAGGGTGAGGCACATGTTTCTCTTAGACGAGGCACCCAACACTTCGACACCTGCATCTTCCGACAAGAAGCAGGAAGACGAAAAAGTGGCTACTTTTAAAGCAGAAAGCAAATTGGGAATTAAGGATTGTTGGACGTTACAAGTGGATGGATCCTCTACTGGACGATTAGGAGGAATAGGAATTTTTCTTGAAAGTCCTGAAGGAGCCAAGCTAGAATACGCCATTACCCTCAACTTCAAGGTAACAAACAACGAGGTTGAGTATGAGGCACTCCTCACCGGCCTAAGGATGGCAAGAGCTCTTCAGGTGAAAAGAATCAAGGCTTACACAGATTCACAGCTCGTGGAATCCCAGTTCTCCGGGTGTTTTTCCGCTAAAGGACCTAACATGATCAAGTACTTGGAACTTCTCAAAAAAGAGGTTGAGCACTTTGAGATATTCACTCTTGATCAATTCCACAGAGAATGGAACGAAAAAGCCGATGCCCTCTCCAAATATGCCTCGGCCTTAGGAGCTCTGGACACGAGAAGTGTTATCCTGATGACCCGCACGGACTCCTCCTTGACAAACTCCAACGGACAAGTCTTCCTCTTGAGCACTGAAAGAAGCTGGATGACCGACATATTCCATTATCTCAAGGATGGCTCTCTACCTTCAGATCCTAGAGAAGCAAAGAGGATCCTATGTCGAGCCAACATATACTTCATCATGGGAGAGGATCTTTACAAAAAAATCCTTCACCGGCACCCACATGAGATGCCTGGATCCCCATGAAGCGAAAACTGTGATGGAGGAAATCCATGCTGGAAGTTGTGGAAGTCACTCCGGGGGAAGAACCTTGGCGCAGAAGATCATAAGACAAGGATACTATTGGCCTACCATTGACACTGATGCCGCCAACTTCGCTCGTGCCTGTGAAGACTACCAATATTATGCCAACATACCACATCGCCCGACCAACCCTATGATTTCGTCAATTATAGCATGTCCATTTGATCAATGGGGCATAGACTAGTTGGTCCCTTCCCACGCGGAACCCATCAGAAGAAGTTCTTGATCGTGGCAGTGGAGTATTTCACCAAGTGGGTTGAGGCAGAGGCAGTTTCGACCATCACTGAAAGCAGGGTACGGACATTCATCTGGAAGAACATCATCTGCCGCTTCGGACTTCCAAGAGTCCTAGTGTCGGATAATGGGGCTCAGTTCTCTGGGGCAAGACTGAAGGAGTGGCTTCAATCTTTCAAAATAGAACAACGCTTCACTTCCGTTGGCCACCCCCAAGCTAATGGTCAAGTAGAAGCCACCAACAAGACCATCGTCAAAATTTTGGAGAAAAGGTTGAGGACCTCCCAAGACAGTTGGGCAGATGATCTCGACGCGGTCCTTTTGGGCACATAGGACGACGACTTGGACTTCCACACAGGAGACGCCTTTTTCCCTTGTCTATGGATCTGAGGCTGTCATTCCTTCGGAAGTAGCAGTGGAAACCCAGAGGATCCAGCAGTACAACCCTGCTGAGAATGAAGTTGCGAGGATCTATGACCTTGAGCTCCTTGAAGACAAACGAAATAAGGCACTAGCTGGCATCCTTCGATACCAAGCCATGACTTCTCGAGCCTACAACAAGCGTGTCTTCCCCAAAGATATACAAGTCGGAGACTTAGTCCTCAGAAGAGCCGATATCCTAAGCAATGTTGGGAAACTCAAGCCCAAATGGGAGGGACCTTACAAAGTTACCGGAGCCAGAGTCAATGGAAGCTTTGAGCTAGAAGACGACCAAGGGCGAGCCTTGAAGAGAACCTGGAATGCTAAGAATCTGCAAAAGTTTTATGCTTAGGCTAACACTTTGAGATTAGACTACGATAGGTATCAAAGTTTTTTGTCATTTTTCTTATCCGGCCTCGAAGCCCACCAGTTGTACTTGAATTTCCGTCAAATCAATACAACTTTTTGCAAGGAAGTAAAAGCCACATTCACACAAACGCATTGTCTCGGACCGATCAGAGAAGGTCCGAGCCAACTGATTCAGCAAATATTTGAGAAGTCAATTGCTCAACAAAATTAACTTATACCAGTTAGTTCGGATGAAGCAATATAACGATTTGAAGAAAGGGGGCAAAAAGACCTTGTCTTATTCAGAGAAGTACTCATTACAAGGTTGCAAACTCCGAATACATACATCCGAGTCACGCGAAACTAAGGGAACTCTACATCGTTCTTTACATTACATAAGCAATTCTTGATGGCGTAACATCCGAAACGCGAAGATATGACCACTTCGAAGCCCAGCGTCCGAGTCAAAACAGGAACAACACGAACCAATGGATATCCAAAGAATGAGTCCCTACTTCCGCACAAAGGGACTAGTTGAATTCGAACCGGATAAATCCGGTACGGAAAGGCAGCTCCACGGTCCTCTCAAACGATCCGCATCTTCCACCACAACGACTTTCTGGTTCGCACCCTCGGGCACCTCAAGAAAATGGTAAATGGTGGAAGGAGCAAATCACCCGAGAATTCGACTCTCCATGCTAACAAGTCTTCCAGACCTTGGAAGCAACGAACTAATCCGCTTCCCCGGGGCTGAAGCTGACGATACACGTTACAGCCCCGCAGAAAGAAGATTAGCATGAGGATCCGAAGGAGAGTGAATCCGAGTGACTTGATTTCATCGTCCCCAAAGATGGTCCCACCGGAGGGACTCAAGCACCAAAAAACCCTTACAGGCGGATCACGCATAGGAACGGTGGAATAAACCCACTCGTCAGACATCCGGACCCCAGGATCTGAACCACCTATTACTATAAAAGGGATGGAATGATCTGACGAAAGGCTGTACAATCTAGGGGTATATATAGAAGTGAAGAACCAATCATCACTCGCCACGTGGCCCGTAACTGCCGCGATGGGATTGGGCCTGGACATGGGCCTAGCGCTTGGGCCGCTATTGGGCCAACCCAGAGTCCCTTCACATTTCCGGCCTCATTGAATGAACTATTGCCCGTTCGGATCTGTCAGTTCCTTACCAACTACGATCCGAAGCGAGTCACAACTTTTACACTATGAAAGTCAACACGGCTCGGAGCAGTACACAAGTCCCTACGGATCGAACAGGATGATAACGTCCGACCTAGTCCTACTTGTTACAGATTTGATTACACCAATCTTACCTATATGATCAGTATTTAGAGCTTGTCCGACCGAGCCAAAGATCTACCAATTGAATACTGCATTATTTTGGGGAAAATCGAGCCTCGTAGACTCGGATCCACTACCCACAAAAGCCGAGTCAATGAAACTTTGAGTTACCGGTCTATTTTATAAACTCAACGCACAAGAAGAAACATGCACTCGGAAAGGCGATAACAACAAGGCAATGGTAAAAGTTGATCCGAGCCATCAACGAGCCCAGACCAATGACATAGATACCGGATCAAGTGTAACTTCGACAAAATGATTTATACAAAACAGTGATTAAGAAGGAAACAATATTGTCTCAAGGTCCGAAGGCCTGCAATTACAGAAATCCAGGGCATACCCCGTCTTCAGTATCTCCGCCGATCGGATGAACCAGCCTGAGTTCCGGAGGGGCCTCCGATCTCCTTTTCCGGGGGTACTTTCTCCCGTTCTCTAGCTTCTTGGGCCAACCTCCTCTCTCTTCAAGCCTGCAACTCTTTCAGGAAGCCAGGGCATTGTTGCATCAAGTCCAAATCCCGATCGAAACCATGGATGTGCCGGGCAAAGTCAACGCCTTTGGTCAGGTTCCAAGTGATCCTCCAAAGGAACGAAGACACTAGACATCAGCAACCGGGGCACGAACTGCGGGAGGTACGGACCACCGTAGTCGAACTTGTTGTCCTCTGTCACATCACAGACCAGCTCCACAAACTCGCATTGGAGTAAGTCTTCGTCCGAGACACCCTCCAGAGCAAAGTCCGAGCCATCGGCCTCTTTGAAAGCAGAAACGCCTTCAGCCTCCAAGTCGCAGCCACTCGGAATCCAACCCTTCCGGAATCGGCCTCATACCAAGATCGAACCCATCCTCGCCGAGCCTCACATACTTGGACTCGAACAAGAATTTGCAGGAGTCCGACCCCAAGAAATCCTGGACGGTCATTGTCCGGACCTTTAGCAGCTCATTCAGCATCATGTCCTTAAAGCTCCGGGAGACACCAACGAACTCATCCACGCTATCTTGGTGAACTTTCAAGTCATTCTCTAGCGCTAGGATGGCACTTTTCATCTCGCCGCTCAACTCGACCTCCTTCTTGGCAAAGAATGGTCTTCTTCAACCGCTCGGACACACTGCTCAACCGAGACGTCTCAACCGCCGAGCCTCGGCCTTTCGCCAATTCCTCCTCTAGTGTGGCCTCCGACTACCACACTATGGAGCACGCTCAACGGCGGCAAGAAGCTAACAACAACCGACATTAAAAAATTAGAGACACAGTTCCGAGCCAAAGAAAGTTGAAACAACAATCAGAAATTTAAACGAACAAACCTATACTGAAAAGTCAACTCCGCAATCCGTCCAGCTCGGCAAGAGCACCGAGCCACCTCAGCATCCAACTCCAGCTCCGGCTCATCACTCATCTTTCCCTTGCCCTTCTTGGCCGGAGGGATTGGACCTTCGGACGAACTCTTTTGATCGGACGCAGCGCTCGAGCCACTGGCATGGGGATCCCGAGACACAGATCTCGGAGGTTTCTTGGCCCCCTTCAAACCAACTACCTTACCCTTGTCCGGGGTTGGTATTGTCTGGGCCTCCTCGCCCGCGGCGGCCCTCCGAGTCTCCTCCGCCGAAAGCAAAGATTCCGAGGCTCCTCCATGGCAAGACGGTGGAAGTCTTGATGATCCGGGTCCAGTACCTCCTCCATCTCCTTTCTTTGAGCAAAGATTTCGCCCGCTTCAACTCTCGCATAGTGGACATGGTGTACTCGAACAAAAAATCTGCACATTCGAATGACAATAAGATGCATGATAACAAAAATTTACAATTTATAACTACAAACAAAGCAAGTAACCACCAACTCGGATGACCAACCGCGTGCCCGAAGGAGGAAACACTTACTTAAGTCCTTCTTTCCATCGTAGAAACTTGGCTCCAAAAAGCCAGCCAGGTACGGAAGAGGTTGGCATATCAACCCTCGGAAGAAGTATTTCTCTAGATCTTGATTCCGGTGGAGAGCTTGCATGCATAAAGGGACGTTCCGAGCCGGAGGTTTCCAGTCCGGCAGCCTACCTCGAAAAAATTTCTTCTCAAATTGCCACTTTGGCCTTTCCGCTTCGGATTGACCTTGTTTCAAAGCAGGCTGGACGAAGAAGTATCTCTTCCACCAATTTATTCCCAACGAAGAGAGTGGATTGACAAAAAACGTATACGCTTGGCGACATACAAACGTATAAAACAAAGTATTTCTATTACTTACACTAACGTTGAATAACTTCCGGAAGTTATCAAACGTGACCGGGATGTCCTTATATTTACACATCACCCCGAAGCACATCAAGTTTCCGAGCGAGTTGGGGATGATTTGGTGCGGACTTAACCCCATGCTGCTCAAAATCTCCAAAAACTCGGACGATACGGGCAGCAGCCACCCGCAATGAAGACTTATCTCTTGAACGCACATATACCCCGGAGGTGGATTGTAGAAAGCGTGCGACTCATCCGGAATGAGAATCTCCACACACTCCGGAATCTCATACTTCCTCCGAAGTTCCTCCACCTCCTCAGCCATCACAATTGAAGGACATGTGGGCAATGTACCTTCCTCATTCATTTCTCCCTCCGGATCAGGGTGAGTAACCTCGTCCCATGTCCGAGGAAACTTCACCCGGAACACGTCTTCACCCCTCTTGAGCCCCTCGGGCAATTCCTCTTCGGTCATCTGGAGGCTCGTACCCGCTTGACCAGCAGATTCCCTCCGAAAAACATGGGCAGACAGTATTTCTTTATCTTCTTCCTCCTCGGAACCAACATTCTCAGCCCGAACCTCTTCCTCCACTCTATCATCCTCGGACGACGAACCCAACTCTATCACCGTCCAAAGGGGAACAGCTACTTGGACCCGATCCTCAACACCTTCTTCGAACATACCTAACTCGGGAGGTGCCTCAGAGGTATCATGCACCTCCTCGATGTTAGGCTCCTGTGGATCCGGAACGAACTGACGGCGAGCTCCTATAGCCCGCGAGCTTGTCTCCTGAGCCGCACCAACACCCTGCACATTAGAGACTTGCAGGTAATCCCGACGCTTTGGAGACCCTGAACCCGGAACAACTAACTGAAGTAAGGATCTTACCTCGGGCTCTTCCTGACTCGGACGGGGAGATTGCTCCATTTCTACTGACTCGTCTCCACCATCAATGTCAATCTCCTCGGAGCTGTCGGATAGAGACAACGCATCGGAGAAATATCCCTCAGCCTTGGATCGGTTCTGACTATCACTCTCGGACATCCTAGGGAAAGGAGAATGCAATTTCGTAAGCTTTAAAATGGCAGTCCGAGAGGCTGTTTATGTATATTAAAAAAGGAGAAGAGAATTTTAAAATTCGGGGAAAAGAAAGAGAATCTACCGGACGAAGTTAGTTCGGAGTCAGTAAGATGTTCACTCAGTGTTTGTCAACATAGCCAAAACATTGGTTATTACTAACTAGCCTACGCATCATGGGCATGCACCCGAGCAGCTTAATGGAAAAGACAACAAACAAGGGAAATTGAATCACGCAATGAAAGAGGCAAACTTATTTGTATTCGGATGGTTGGATGGAAGGTAGCTGACTTCGCACGGAACCACGCACTACGAACCCCTTCTTGCCTGCTTCGGTTTGATTGCAATTGCTTCGGACGTGCTCAAGTACAAAAATCTTCTCTCTAAAAGTGAGAAGACTGAAAGCGACTTAGCCCCTATTTATAGAGGGCTATATCTGGAACTCCAACCGTCACGATTTTTCGGGATTAAATCTCAATCGTAGATAAAAAATCATCCAACGGTGTAGTACAACAATACCAAGTGAAATGACGAATCGGTACAAAAAACTTACCTTGCGATAATAAAGACGCATACAACAAACTTCCCCACTTTCGGGCGGAAGACAACACTCAGGCCTCGGATGATTACCCGTCGGATGCCTCAGAACTTTTTCTGGCAAAGATCACTCGCTAACTTACGGACCCTCGTCCACTCGGACGTTTTCTTTCGGACCTTCTCTTTATAAAAGACTTTAGTCCGGACAGAACACTCATCTACGGATTAACCCGTAACCTACAAAAGGTACAACTCCGAGGTTCTCAGTCTACACTTAGTCTCGCTTACAAATACCCTTTTCTTTCTTAACTTTGTTGCACTCCAAACCTTCTCCCTCGGACAGCAACAAAAGTAGAAAAGAAAATGGGGGGGGGGGGGAGAGATTAAGTTAAGGACCATACGAAGCACGGATTACACCTTTTTTCTGCTTACGAGAGGCGGATTGGACCAAGAAACAACCCATCCTCTTCGGTCTCGACCAATAGTTCCACAACTATCTTCTACTAAGATACTTGGAAACTAGGGGGACATATGTTGATACGAAAATATGTCCAATCCGTCATAGGCGCCTTTGGAACGAATCCTAAGGCGTCCCAAGTTGTCTAAAGGATACGAGACACAATGATCCGACCCATAGGTCCGACCCACTCAGGTCCAACCCTCCCTAGAAGAGAGGAACAAAAGATTTGAGCGATACGGGGTCCGACCCTAGGCCCTTAGGTCCGACCCACCCGGGTCCAACCCTCCCTAGAAAAGGGACAGAGTACTTAAACGATACTGGGTCCGACCCTAGGCCTTCAGGTCCGACCCATCTAGGTTCGATACGGATGATCATTCGGACCCAACATGACAATCTCATAAGCAACTAAGTAAACTGGCACTAGAGAGTAGGGAGGTCCGAGCCATAAGGTCTGAATCGGAAGAGTTGGGCAAACTTAGGGAAGTTCCCCATAGACAGCCTAGTATGGTCTGGACCAAGCGTCCGGACCAACCTCTTCGGACCTTGACCCCCGACAGACTATGTCACGCCCTCTAAAACTCTCTTGATAATGACTAAACTACCCCTAAAAGCCCAAAGTGGTATGGGCAAAGTGTCATTATTGGGCCATGGGCTTAAACAAGCCTTGGTGGCTCGATCAAGGCCTTACACTTGGCACGATCCAGAGGAGTCCTTCCTCTTTGAGAAATTCCTATAAATATGGCACACTTCCCCATGTTAAGGTAAGTCATCTTACGAAACTAATCCCGAGCATTATACAGAGCAGATCTTCAGTCTCTCTTGAGTAAAGTCTCAAACCGGTTTGACACTTAGCAAACCAGGTCCTAACCCCCCCTCCAAGTCACTTTTGCAGGTTCTTACCAAGCTTCGAATCTCAGGCTCTCACACACTGGCTCTTACACAGTACGGAGCTTCTTAATTACCTTGGCCATTACCTGTGAGGTCGAATAATCTCTAAGTAGTTGGGGGATCTTACCCTCAACACTATCAGCCCCAATTGGCTCATGGGTTTGGTCTTTAGAGATGTTGGGATATGATGGGTGTACCATCACACCCCAACGTGGACAGTTTAATTAGGGCTGCAAATGAGTCGAGCTTTTTTCGAGCTGCTCAAGCTCGACTCGAAAAAAGCTCGACTCGTTCGAGCTCGAGTTCGAGTTAAATTATAGCTCCATTACATATTCGAGCCGAGCTCGAATATTGAGAAGCTCGACGAGCTGCTCGAAAAAAAATTAAAAATTAAAAATAATATATATTATTTATTTATTTATTTATTTATATTTTTTCTTAATTTGGAAAGGTTTCGAGTTTTCGAGTCGAGCTATATTCGAACTTTGTTAGTTTTCAAGCTCGCGAGCCGAGTTAAATTTGAGTTTTTGAGTTTTCAAAAATTAATTTTAAAAAAATGAAGCTCGCGAGCCGAGCTCGAATAACTACATTTTCTTTCGAGCTCGAGCTCAAGTTATGCAGCTCGATCGAGCTCGAGCTCGAGCTTTAGACGAATTAACCTTAACGAGTCATAAAGTTCGGCTTATCTCGTTTGCAACCCTAGTCTTAATGGGCTAGGGGATTCTCGTAAGATATTATATAGTGGACTGGAAAATGATCTTCTTTTTCAGTATCTTCCTATTTTTAAATAATGTATAGAGTTCAGCGAGACAATTAAAAATGTCAAATGTATAAATTATGCGGTAATGAGAAGTAATTTTGTTTCTTTTCGAAAGTTATTATCATTCGGAAGATTTAATAATATCCTTGTTTTCCATAATTCAACACAAAGTCTACAGTGAGACCGTGTTTAGATGACTTATCTATAGAAGGGCACATGTCATCATGAAAACCATCAATGTTACTAATAAAAACATCTATTTTGTTAACAAAATGTAACTTTTATGTATGGAAAAACACTAATATTGACAATGCATATGTTTTAATTAATGGTAACATTCATGGTCTTTTTGATAATATAGGTTCGTCTCTAAATATATTTAGATATCGTATATGAGTATACTTTCTCTTAATTTCAATCTTTTCCTAGTTTCCACATGTTTACTAAACCACGAAGTCTTTAGAGAGACGTTCTTTAGTTAATTTACTTAGAGACGGCACATGCTGTCAGGAAAATCATCGATATCATTATTTAAAACAATTATATTGTGAACAAAATGTATTCAATAAATAGTACATGAGAACACGTTAATATTGAAAACACAGATGTTTTAATTGAAAACATTGGTAATCTTCTTGAACATATCAGGAAAGTTACTAATTTACTATACTAAACGCGTGGTAGTAAAAACTAAAAAGTGATACTACTATATATAGTCTTTAGATAGTACTCCTCTTAAACAATTACTATCTGTTAAAATTTAAAATTTCACAGAGACACAGAATTGGCGATAATAGTACTCCATTGTTGGTTGAACAACAGTTTGTGGGCAGAGTAAGAAGAACCCGAGCTAATCCACTTCTATCCAGTAATCCACTGTTTCTTCTCTCTCAATTTCAATTTTTGTTTACCAGTTTCGTATTTTTGTAAGAAGAACCCGAGCTAATCCACTTCTATCCGGGAGAATGGCAACTTTGGTCCACTTCTATGGGGTACTTGTGACACGCAATCACCAGTTTGTCAACCGTGTGATTTCGAGTCCACAATTTTTTGAACTTGGCAATTTACATCCAATTTCAGCGAATTAAGGACTAAAACTGCTTAGGTGGCATTAATTGGGCTGATTTGGCGTTTGAGCCACACTTAGTCCACAAGTGTTGACTACCACCTCACAAAATCCGCCCACATCACTGCCTTTGTAAAAAAAAGGCGGGAAAATTGGATTTTTCCCTCCAAATTGGTTTTGGCAATAAAAGCATAAATGATTCAAAAGAAACAATCAAGTAAAGTTTGTAACTTGAAGCTGTTTATACCTGCTTTTTTGTAGTCTAGTCATCATATATTCCCACATCCATTCAAGCATGGTGATGATGGGCTTCTCTCTTGCTGGAACCAATACCTTGTTGAATGACTCACATCCATTATTGAGTGTCATGTCACACTTAGGTAAGGTCCTGAAATAAGCTTTACACCAATGTGTTGCATCCCTTTGAGAGAGCCACTCAACAGCAGTAGGATCCAAGTTATCCATTTCCTCAATTGCTTTCCTAAACTCTCCTTCAGTAGTACAGTTGGATGCTTTGCACAGAGCATCTTTGTAGGCATCTCCCCTGAAACCTGCCTTGAAAAATTTGTTCCATAAATGCCTTATACAGAATCTATGCTCAGCCCCATGCAGATTCTCATTCACAGCAAATATGAGTCCTTTTTGCTTGTCACTACTGATGGTAAAATCAGTTGCAGGAGTAAGCTGTAAGTCATCTTTCAAGACCTCCAAAAACCATATTCAAGACTCCTTTGTCTCACTCTCTACTACAGCCCATGCAAGAGGGTTTGGATTATTGTTGGGATCTACAACCACAACAGTAAGTAGAACTCCCTTAGTAGGGTAATTCAAATGAGCACCATCAACCCCTACTAATGGTCTGCAGAACTTAAACCCTTTCTTAAGTGCACCAAAGCAGCAATAGAAATACTTGAACTCACCTAAGTAATTTAAAAATTATGGAATCATTATTTGAACTGCAATATAATAAATAATATATGAAGAATTATTGAAGAACTAGTGCAATGACATACCTGTATCATGTGAAGCAACCAATACAGTTGAGCCAGGGTTGCTCCTTCTTAGCTCTTATGCATAATCCCACAGTTTAGCATACTGTGCAACTGGATCACCTTGGATAATTTTGATAGCCTTTTCCTTCCCTCTCCTAGCTTGATCCCAAGAAACATCAACAACAAGCTTATCTTCACAGAATTGTCTAAATTCTTCAATTGGCATTACAGGGTTGATTCTTATCTCATCAACAAATCTCTCAACTAGATAGGCAGCAGTCAAATTTCCAACCTCATAAGTCTCCACACAAGTATGCACTGGATCATACTCACACACCTCATATGTCAACTCAGTGTGTATCTTCCTAAGTCTCAATCTCCATGAGCAGCTTGGAGTACCATCACATCTAACTTGAAATCTGGTTTTGTCATTTCTAAACACCTTCAATGGGCGCATAGTATTGATAGCATGTGCATGGACTGCCTGCTTAAGCACCTTCTTAGAACCAAATGTCTGGCCTAATGCAAACTGTGGAGCATAATTGTTATCAGTCTTGAACCTAATATGCTTAGGTCTATTTGCAGGCCTCTCTAGATCATCATCATCATCAGAATCCAATGCACTATCAAAGTCCTCATCAGTATCAGGTACTATTGTGTCATCCTCATAGCTTGAATCATCTGAGTCACTTGCTTCACTAGACTCAGTATCAGGTACTTGCGGCCTATATGCACTCCCATTACCACCTTGCCTCCTAGTTCCACTCCCATTACCACC
Source organism: Plantago major (assembly GCA_026545765.1). Taxonomy (NCBI): domain Eukaryota; kingdom Viridiplantae; phylum Streptophyta; class Magnoliopsida; order Lamiales; family Plantaginaceae; genus Plantago; species Plantago major. The sequence goes on from CM048839.1 coordinate 33,712,189, forward strand.
CTGCCTAGTTCCACTCCCATTACCTCCCTGCTAACTCCACTCCCATGACCTCCCATACCAACAATTTGTTTCCCCTTCCTAGGTTCTCTCACCAGAGTGTCTTCCTGTCCCTCAACAGATTGTCTCTCAACAATGTCATCACCTATATTCACATTCCCCTGTTCATGCCCAATTTGTTCATTCACAATAGCTTGTTCCTGTCTAACTTCTTCTAGCTCTCTCTCATCTTGTCCAGCTTTTACCCCAGATTCAGATAGCAATCCAAGCTCATTCACTTCATCATCATCTACATTATCACTCCATATCTTGTCATCAGTCTCATTTGAGGTGTAACTGCCATTCAAATAATCACTATCTTCACCACTAGAGACATCAACAATTGGTCTTTCCACTGCAGTTGGAGTTTCATCTTCACCAACTTCATTTCTCTCACCTCCACTAGATTCATTTGTCACCACACCATCTACAAATATATGAAAGTCATTGTTGGTGCAATGTGTCACATAAGCATCCCTCAATCTTTTGTTACTACCAACAAACAACCATGCATCCTCAATGTGAACATGGAACTTTCTCCTCTCTCCAACTCCAAGTTCATCACACCAGCCATTCACAAGGTCCATTGCAAGCTCTTTCAACTGAACATAGTTCCATTTCTTCATCTTACCTCAGTCATATGTAGGTTCCCCTTCCTGTTGATTGGTAAAGCTTCCCCCATAGTGTAAAGCTACTGTAAAACACTTCTTTGCACGCGCTAAAACACAACAAATGACATATAATTAGACTAATCCGCCATATTATAATACCAACTACTGAAAACACATATACAACTCAGCTACAAGACAAATTCGGAGACAAAGAGAATCAATGCACATCACCCACCACTGGTGTCTACTTTAACACCTTATCTACCCACTTTAATTCAAATATCTACCCACATGTACCACCATTCACGCCTATTAAACATGGGGGATCATTCCTTATAAACAAATCACCACAACCCATTATATATACTAACCAATTCTCAGTCAAAGTGCTATACACAATACACAAAACCCATAGAAAAGAAAAGAAAACGAAAAACAGAGCACACTAACAATGAAGAAACGGTGGCAAAAACAACAGATGGTCTTGGCGAGGGCGAATCAATGTCGGCATCTTCACCAACACACCAACGATTTTCTTCAGAAACCTTCTCTTCTCCCGTTTTCTTCTTTACTGTTAGTAAAAGTGTTGTGTTTTTTTTTTTTTAATTTGGGAATGGTTTGAAAAGAGACGTTTGGGGTGGTTTTTTTAATTTCAATTTTGTTTTTCTTTTATCATTCGGCTGGTGTGGCGAATTTCTTTGAGTTGGCAGTCAAATTTCGTGATTAATGGTTGACTAAGTGTGGCTCAGCCCAATTAATGCCACCTAAGTAGTTTTAGTCCTTAATTCGCCGAAATTGAATGTAAATACTAAATTGCCAAGTTCAAAAAATTGTGGACTCGAAATCACACGGTTGACAAAGTGGTGATTGCGCGTCACAAGTACCCCATAGAAGTGGACCAAAGTTGCCATTCTCCCCTTCTATCCAGTATTACGATCGTTCATGTATGTCTCTTCTCTCTCAATTTCAATTTTTGTTTACCAGTTTCGTATTTTTTGCACCTGTAATGTGATTATTCTACTGATTTTCAACTGCTTGTACATTTTCCTTTTCCGTTTCTGATTTTCAATTCCTGATACAATTCACCAGGTAGTTGTCATCTTTGTTACTCTACTCAAGTGACGAACGATTTTCTTGCTCTGTTTGAGAAATGTGTTATGAACAAGATTCAATTTGTGAGACTAGGGTTCAAATGGATAAGTATAGGCCTTGGTCGGATCTTCTAAAGGAACTTTTTGAATTGGTTATGGAAAAGCTAGATTTCTATGATAATTTGATGGTTATTGAAGTGTGCAAACACTGGCGTTCTTGAAAGGATTTGGTTAGGCGATCGAAACGTTTGCCTTGGGTGATGAGCCACTATAGAACCTCCAATGGAAGTAGTAACAGGTACTCATTTTCAAGTGAGATATTTGATCCTTACAAGCTTAGAGTTACCGAGGTTTCCAATTCTGTAGAGTCTTGCTATAATCCGGATAATAGTGAGTTGTATTCTTTTGCTTCAAAGGATGGCTGGGTTCTTCTTGTTGGGGAGCATTCTTAACTTTTCTTGCACAATCCTTTCACCAATAAGATAATTAAACCTGATTTGGATGTCTGAAGGATCATAGAAGAAGAAGAACAAAATCATGTATTACATGATTTTGTATGCAGAACAAAGAAGAAAAGAAGAGAAGAAAAGAAATGAAGAAAGACGCAAAAGCGCTACTTCCAGTATTACGTTTTATAAATAAGTCAAAACACGACTTATACCTTATGTATTAAATGTTGTACTTAGCGGTTATAGAATTAGTTAGTCTAAGTTAGCTATATAAACAGAGCTAAACAGCTCAATCAGTTTTTTAGTTGATTCTATCATTTTTCTGTAAACATTCAAAGCATACATTGAGCTATTCTTGCTCATCTATGTCGGTTATATCCAATATATTGATTTCTTGATATGGTATCAGTTTGATTTCATCAAAACGCCAGTTTTGATCTATCGATCTTGAAGAATTTTCCGCATTCTCTGATTGCTTTTTGTTGATTCGATTGATTCTATATCGATCGTCTTCTCCGAGCTGCATAACCATTTTTACGACGAGTTAACTGTTTTCTTTCAATGGCATTATCTGTTCAGCCTTGGGAGGTACAATATCATCCATTTTATCTTCATCCTTCTGATCATCTAGGTCTGCAAGTCGTTTTTGAGTTGTTTAGTGGTGACAACTATATTTCTTGGAGTCATTTTGTGCGTATGGCGTTAAGTGTTAAAAACAAATCGAAGTTCGTTAATGGTTTACTTGAGATACCTGATTGTGTGAAAGAACCATTACTGTATGCTGCATATGAAAGAGCTAATGATTTAGTAATGAGCTGGATTATGAATTCGATTGATAAATTGCACAAGAAGAGTTTGCTCTATTATAAGACTGCACAAGAGATTTGGAATGAGATGAAGATGAGATATGCTAGGTCTGATGGTCCTAGAGTTTTTCAGTTGAGGAAATCCTTGAGTTCTATGCGCAAAGGAAATTTATCTGTCACAGATTATTATAATCATTTCAAGTCTGTATGGGAAGAATATGTGAGCTATAGGCCAGTTTTGAAGTGTTCATGTGCTGCTAATGTTGCTGAGTGTAATTGTGGAGCAAAATTGGTGATGCAATTGCATGAGTCAGATGTTGTATTGGATTTTTTAGTTGGGTTTGATGAGAGTTATGCTCATATAAGAAGTCAATTGTTACTCAATGCACCATTGCCACCACTGTCAAAAGTTTATTCATTGCTACTGTAAGAAGAATCTCAGAGGAGTTTGTTTAAATCACCACCATCCTTGAATGATGCTATGGCTATGTCTGTACAAGCTGGATCATCAAATCAGCAAGCTCACTATAACACTTAGAGGTTTCAACCTGCTTACAAAGATAAGAAGAAGATGAAGTGTAGTCAGTGTGGTTTTAATAATCATACAGCTGATAAATATTTCCAGATTATTGGTTATCCTCCAGGATGGAAGGGACCCAAGACTGTTAGGAGAGCAGTTCCTAGTGCTAATGCTGCTATCAGTGATCATACAAATGTTCAAGAGCACAATGTTCAAACTGGAAGTGCTCATCCAATGTTCAGTGCAGATTTATTCAATAAGTTCTTGGAGTATGCTAAGACTGCTTATCCTGCACAATCACCTGAGTCTCAGCCATCACACTCTACTCATACTGCTGCAGCTGCAATCAAGGCTTCTATAGATGCTACAGCAGGTTCACATTTTTGTTTAAATGCAAATTCTGGTAAAAATGCTAATTTATGGATTATAGATTCTGGGGCAAGTGATCATATGATCTGTGATCCAAATATTTTTTATAAACCTCCAACCCCAGTGTCATTAATCATAAATTTACCTAACAATCACTTTACTTCTACTACTTATAATATGGTTTCCACTCAGTTTCAGAAGAAGTTGAAATGCTTAAGATCAGATAATGGCACTGAATTTCTAATGCGTGACTTTTATCACAGTACAGGTGTTATACATCAAACTTCTGGTGTAGAAACACCACAACAGAATGGATTAGTGGAAAGAAAGCATCAGCACATTCTTCAGATAGCAAGAGCTCTCATGTTCCAATCTAATGTCCCACTAGATTTTTGGAGTGATTGTATTTCTACAGCTGTTTATATTATAAACAGATTGCCTACTCCTATATTGAATAATAAGTCTCCATTTTACATGTTATATAATACTGATCCTGACTATTCAAATTTCAGGAGCTTTGGGTGCTTAGCAATACTAGTACATTGACAGCTCACAGAAAGAAGTTTGATTCAAGAGCAGCTAAGTGCATTTTCATTGGCTATCCACTGGGCATTAAAGGTTACAAACTGTATGATTTATCTAGTAAGAAGGTTTTGGTTTCTAGAAATGTGATTTTTTATGAAAATACATTTCCTTATTATGATTCTGAATCTGTTCTTACTCAGCATACAGTCTCCATAGTTGATCCTTATGTTTATGATGTTAATAATCCTATTTCTACACCACCTGGTATTACTAACATACCTGATACTGCTGCACATACAGTTGATCATATTGTTCATACTTCACCTGCACATTCTACTAACAATATTGTTGAGGAATTTACAGAGTATTATACTGAGCAACAGGTGCATGAAGAACAATTAATCATGGTTGATACATGACAAGTACTTGTAGAGCCTGAAGTTTTACAATCTGAAGTAATTCAAACTGAAAATCACAGACCAGTCAGAACTAGAGCTGCACCAGCTTATTTAAAAGTCTATGATGTGCATTTGCCAGCTTCATTAGATCACAAACATAATGCTAATATAGTTGTGACTGATTATGAAACTCAACCAATTAAGGGAGTTTCATATCCTATTTCTGCATATCTTGCTTGTTCATCTTTATCTGCAGAATATAGAGCTTTCACTGCAGAGGATTATACTGAGCAACAGGTGCATGAAGAACAATTAATCATGGTTGATACATGACAACTTGTAGAGCCTGAAGTTTTACAGTCTGAAGTAATTCAAACTGAAAATCACAGACCAGTCAGAACTAGAGCTGCACCAGCTTATTTAAAAGTCTATGATGTGCATTTGCCACCTTCATTAGATCACAAACATAATGCTAATATAGTTGTGACTGATTATGAAACTCAACCAATTAAGGGAGTTTCATATCCTATTTCTGCATATCTTGCTTGTTCATCTTTATCTGCAGAATATAGAGCTTTCACTGCAGCCATTTCTCAGTTAACTGAGCCAAGGACATACAAGCAAGCAGATCCTCATGCAGAATGGCAAGAAGCAATGAGGAAAGAGTTAGAGGCTCTTGAGCAGACCAAAACCTGGAGTTTGACAGCTTTGCCACCAAATAAGACTTGCATAGGTTAAGTGGGTATACAAAATTAAATACAAGTCAGATGGCACTATAGAGCGATATAAAGCAAGATTAGTTGCAAAAGGCTATACTCAGCAACCTGGTCTAGATTAATTTGATACTTTTAGTCCAGTTACAGAGCTAACCACAGTTAGAGTTTTGTTATCTCTTGCAGCTGTCAAATCTTGGCACTTACACCAGCTTGATGTTAACACAGCCTTTTTACATGGTGATTTGGATGAAGAGGTGTATATGACACCACCACCAGGTTACTGTGATGATAGAAGGGTGTGCAAGTTAAATAAAAGCTTGTATGGTTTAAAACAAGCTAGTAGACAATGGTTTCTTAAGCTAACTGAAAGCTTGATTTCTTTTGGTTATCATCAGTGTATATCTGATTAATCATTATTTGTTAAGAAAACTGACACTTGTTTCACTGCATTAGCTTGTTATGTAGATGACATATTACTAACAGGTGACAGTTTGCAGGAAATACAAGCTGTGAAGGATCATTTACATAGAGCATTTACAATAAAAGACCTTGGAGTCATGAAATACATGCTTGGCATTGAAGTGGCCAGAAATGATAATGGAATTACACTGTGTCAAAGAAAATATTGTTTAGACATCTTGACTGACACATGTTACGTTGGTTGTAGGCCAACTACTACACCCATGGATTCTCAGCAAGGCTTCATGGATAGCAAAGATTTGCTTGAAGTGATAGTATATGTGTCCTAAAGACAATCTTTATTAAGGATAACATGTACTTGATCACATTTAGTTTAATATATGATTGATTGTCCATTCATTGGCACTGCACTACTTGTTTAATTATTTGATTGTTTGAATTAATCTATGTATGTGTTCCCATGAGTTTAATGTTGTCACTAAGATAGTGAGATCTTAATGATATAACATAAGCTCTAAAATGACCCCAATCAATGATCATCGAGATTGGGATTTCAGTGATGCAATTGAGATTGGTATGTGATCTGCATCATATCCTTAGAGGATGTAGTGGTTCTCACAACTACGATTAACTCGGTTATTCATGATGGGCACATAGACACTTTAGATAGTGCTGGCATACCCTACCGAGAAACTATTTGATATACTCTATTTATGTGTCTATAGGAGTATCGGTTTATAGGGTGATGAAGTAGTCCTTCGACTTGAGGTCAATACTGCTTCATATGTGGAATAATGTACTTTGGTCATGACCAACGCTTGCACTCCTGAGGGGGTAGATACGGCATGCGCTGGGTACATTATGAAGCACATGGAAGTCGTAGTTGAGCCAAGAAAGAATTCATTCCTCATAATAGAGTTACGAGAGAATACTTACTTCTCATATTTAATTGATCAAAGTCATCGGCCGGTGCAAAGAGATAAATATTTGAAATGGTGTTCAAATAATTATCATGGATCAATTAATAATATTGAGAGATAATAATTTAAGTTATTGGAATAGACACATAATCAAGTTCCAGACTTATTTGAGTATTTGCAAATGAAAGGACCGTATTATCATAAGCCTTATATCACAGGGAGTTTGTATGAGTCCTCACAAACGTCCTTATGTATCAAGAGTGTCCGGTGAATCGTCTAGGAGTTCGTCCGGACCTTAATTGGATTAGTGCTTGCTATTCATAAAGCCCTAAGGGTCACACAATAAGTAATTGTAGCACCAATCGTATGTTGGAATTAATTAAATATTAATGAGATTGAATATTTAATTTAATTAAATATCTAATTGGATTAAGGATATTTAATTTATATTATGAAGGATTTTTTTCTATTTGATAGAAAATATTTAATTAAGTTAGATTGAATTTATTGGGCTTAATTAAACAATTTATAAGATAGTGCACTTGGACGGATTTGAAATTAAAAGTCCAATGGGCCAAAATGAAGAAAAGGAGAAGAGAAGGGTTTTTGGGCAAAAATGAATTTGAATCGGCAGATTCAATTTTGGTTGGTTAATTAATTAATTAAATTAATTAATTAATCAATTATAAAAAAAAAAGAGGTAGTGCCATTTAATTTTTGTGGCACTATCTTAAAGGGGTCATTGGTGACATTTCTTTTAATTTCTTTTCTTCTCCATTATCTCTTTATTTTATCTCAAATTTTCCACTTTTAACTCCTATAAATAGGAGCTAAAATCCTTCATTAAATTACACCAAAATAAACATACACTTCATATCATTAAGAAGAAGAAAATTCTCTAAGAAGAATATCCTAGCAATTCTTCGAAAGAGAAACCAACAAAACGCGAGATTGGTCTCGTGTGCTTTTGGTGCTCGGTTACTGTGGATCAACTAAGGTCGACGACTCGATCAAACATTCCTGCTCTTTTGTTTGTGGATTAGATCCGAAGAGTTAGTAGCTGTCGTCATAATAAATTCGGAAATCTTAAACTATCGTCATAACAAGTAAGCTTCCGATTTATGTTATCGCAATTATAAGTATCTGTATAGCTTATCAGTTAAATCATTGTTGGTGATACAAAATTTTAACCTTCCGCTGCATAACTTTTGAGGTGATTTTCTCACACAAAACCCAACAGTGGTATCAGAGCTCGGTTCTGATTAAGCTATACGATCTTAATTTACGTTTTATTTTTGCGGGTTAATTTATACATAGTTAATTATTTCCATAAATTTATTATAAAATTGGATTTTATAATTAAAATTGGATTTATTATAAAATTCATGAGACACTATTCATCCGTCACTATTCAACCGTCACTATTCATTGTCGGAACGAAGCGAACGAAGCTTCCGAATTGCCGTTAATGGCGGCCAAGGAAGCTTCGCAGCTTCTTCTTACCTTGTCTATCGAAGAAACATGAATGTTTGTGTCCGAAGAATCGAATAAACCCGAATCCGAAAATTTTGAATTTTCCGATTCGAACTTTATGATCTTGTTTCGAACAATTCATAATGTTTAACTTCGATTAGTGATGTTTAGGAGACTAGGATTCGATCTTAGTTGAGTTTGGAAGCTTGGATGAGTTTAGAAATCGATTTCTAGGATTTCGATTTTCGTTTTGGATTTACAGGGATCTATTTGAGGTTTTTCAAAACTTAAAGCCCTTGATTTTGAGAATTTGATGCTTACAGGGATCATATTGCAATTCTGTAAAGTTTTATGGGCTGAATTGATTTTTCGGAAAAAGGTTTGGGATGTGTTTGAATAATCAGAAAAGCACAGGGATCTCTGGATGAAATTGGCATTTTGAACTATTTCCATATGGGCCCAAATAGTTTCTGGTCCATTCAATTGAGCCCAATAAAATTCTGACTCATTCAATTAAGTTCTTAATCTATTGTTTTGTGCAATTGAATCCCAAACATTTCTGAAATTTTGTAATTAAGTCCAGAATTTTTTTTTTTGAAAATTTTATTTAAATTATGCAAAATTATAAATAGACCCCAAAAGTTTTAGAAACTTTAAAATGACCCATAAATGGTTTATGGAAACCTTAAAAGGGGTTGAATTAATCTTTTAAAGATTAATAACTTGTTTGGAAACACTTTTAAGGATTTGAAAATCTAACAATTAGATTGTAAACTTAGAGTTTGAGTTTGAGTTAGAGTCATTAATTATGTAATTTTAACTCGCGATTATAATTTAATACTTTGAGTATTGAACTTGTCTGTTTGAAGTTCGTTACAATAATCATTATGATTATGTGATCTACTTGTCTACATGATTTTATTTAAAAGTTATGTAGTTGTAGAGTCCGCTTTGAATCTTTGGTGACGCCCTAATACTTGTCGGACCGCATTTATTATGTATGGGTAGGCGGCGCCCATTATTTGTCGGACCGCTTTGCATAACTGGGTAGACGGCGCCCGGATAATTGTTTATCTGAACCATACATGATAAGATCTTGTTTAAGCAATTAAATACCCCGCTAAATGTTCCCCGTTTTAAAATTAAGCCTTTGTCTTCGTCCGTAAAGCACTTCGCCATAGCGTTTGCTCCGGTCTACGAGTGGAAAACCTTCTCATAGATAATATTGTTATTATCGTGTGATGGTTTGGCTTACTCAAGTCACTACTAAATTGCTATAGCTTTAGAAGTGATTTGGGGCGTGTTGGTCCAGATAACGGCAAAGTAAAAGATTGGGGGGGGGGGGGGGTGAATAATCTTTTAAAAATTTTGTCGATAAACACAGTTTCTCAGATATCTGTGAAGATATCTGATACTTAATTTCAGAGAGCGGAAGACTTTTCTGTGATAAGTGCACGTGCTCAGCAAGATAAGTGTAAGTACTTTGCAAGATAAGTAAAGCAAGTAATAAACTGCAGAAAGTAAATAACACAAGTCTTTTTATAGTGGTATCTGAAGGTGGCGTAATCCTTCAGCTAATCCACTTCGGCCTTTCTCAGACCTAGAATCCACTAAGATAGATAAATGAGGTAACCTTACAGATATCTTCTCTTGATTCCTAAATACACTAGGTTCCCAACCAAGTGTTCCCCCTGAGTTATTCCCCGGCTTTCACAGCCAAGTACTTCCTGTACTCAGAAACCTTTTGAGTTGTTCCTTAGTTTCCCAAACTAAGTACTTCCTGTGCTCAATAACCTTGGAGTTATTCCTTAGTTTCCCAAACTAAGTACTTCCTGTACTCCACGCCGTTTAAGGTGTTGGTTAAGGTAAATTGTCAGGTGAGCTTCTTTAATAACTTGTTCAGTTATTCAGATGGCTCTATGAATCAAGTATACTTAATACACTTTGCAATGTATGGTATCTTGTTCTCTACTGACCCAAGTCTATGATAAGTGTTCAAGAGAATGAAGCTCAGATATGAAATCTTAGTTCAACTCTTTCACAAATAACAATGCTCGTTAAGGATCAGGACACTTAGAACTTTTGTGCTGCTTAGAATCAAGAGCTTTGGTCGCAACAGAAAGCTTGAAGGTAAGTAGTTTTCTTGAGAGAGCTTGTGAGAATATTCAGTATTCTTGGTGTTCAGTGTGTTCTAAAGTATGTTCTCAAGCAGTCTAAGTGTTGATATTTATAGATGAATTTGAGTGCCGTTTGAATAGTATCCGTTAGGCTTTACTCATTTTCAAACTTTTGATATCTGAGTATAATCTTGTAGGTGTTTGTCTTCTTCTTCGGTTAAGCTTTTGTTCCGACATTTATGTCCGCATTTAATGCAATGCTATACTTTGTCTCAGTAGTGCCATGGAACTATGCAAGCTTCGAGGCTTTAACGTCTTTTCCAGAGATCATCATAGCTCCAGATACCACTTGTTTAAACAACTTGTTATAATATATTTCTTTTTCAGAAGCATATTTTATGTCCAAGGTATCTGACTGTAGATATCTGTGGGCACTTTCCTCGTCTTAGAAACCTTTTATTCTCAGATATCTTTTGCAACACTTGTGTTTCGAAACACTTGTTTCTTCAAGATATCTGGACATAGGTATCTGAAAAACCCTTGTCTTCAACAATCTTATGCAGTCTTCAAATCTTCAAATCCGTTGAACTTTTCCTGTTGGATGCCTTCTTCTTGGTCTTCTTCAGAAAATAAAAGTTACATTTCGAGACCTAACATCCTATACAAGATTTGCTAGACTATCATACTTAGTGAGTTTCCTCTTTTACAATGTTCAAGTGAACCAAGAGTACTAATCACCTTTCTGAGCTAAGATAAGTCATTAGGTTGCTGATCAAAATCTAAACAGATAATCTTAACAAATTTCCCCCATTTTGATCATTCAACGATGACTATCTGACCTATTACAAATCTGGATGAGGAAACAATCCATCACTTAATCATTTCTTATGATTTTTAAGTTCATATAATTAAGTGCAGAAAGTAAACATCAACCAAATCACAAGGTGTGATCTTTGCTGACAAGTTATCTTTTATAAAGAATGATGTTGATACGGAAATATGTCCAATCCGACATAAAGGACCTAGGAACGAATCCTAAGGCGTCCTAAGTCATCCAAAGGATCCGAGGCACTTAGGTCCGAGCCAATGGTCCGATCCGGGCAGACCATCTATGGTCCGACCCACCCTAAGAGAAAGGGACAAAGGATTTGGACCTGCAAAGCCCGACCCGGAACCCTAGGTCCGACCCACCTTGGTCCGAGCCTCCCTGAGAAAGGAGCATAGTGCTAAGTCAGTACCCTCTCCGACCTAAGGACTCCGATACGGATGTCGACTCGGATCCATCATGATCGTCTCACAAAGCTACCAAGCAAGTGGGCACCAAAGAGTGAGATGTCCGAACCCAGGAGCTCCGAACCGGAAGAGTTGGACAGGCAGGAGAACTTCCTCAGCTGACAACCAGGCGCTGTCCGGATCAGGCAGCCGGATCGACCTCTCCGAACCTGGGATCGCGGCAGACTCTGTCACATCCTCAAGAACTCTCCCAATAATGACCAAACTACCCCTAAAGCCCAAGATGGCATGGGCTAAAGCTTCATTATTGGGCTATGGGCCTCATCTTAGCATTGGTGGCTCAATCCTAGCCGTACACATGGCGCGATCCTAGCAAGGCCTTCCATTTCAATGATAGCCTATAAATAAGGCACATATCCCAACAAGCAAGACACTTCAAGTAAGTCACTTCGAACAAGTCTTCTCGCTAGTCACATCACGAGCATTATACAGAGCTGATCCTCAGTCACTCTCGAGTAAAGTCTCATCCCGGTTTGACACTTAGCAAACCGGGCACTAATCCCCCCACACTCAAGTGTGCAGGTCCTTACCGGAGTAGTTGGCAGCTGGTTCTTACGCTTCGGTCCTCACCTAGCAAGGAGCCTCTTACCTTGGGCACCATTTCGAAGAGTTAAATAAATCTAAGTAGTTAGGGAGTTACACCCTCAGCATTTTGGCGCCGTCTGTGGGAATCTTTACAAAAAGTCCCGTTCTCTTCAGTAATGGCAAGAACAAGAAGGTCCGCAAGAACCAACGCCACTACCATTGGTACGCCAGCTCCGAGACAAAGGGGGAGACCTCCCACTAGAAGAGGAGTAACAAGAGTCCCGACAAGAGAAATGGTAAACAATCCAAGTGATGGCCATACCGCTAGTCTTTCTTCTGACGAGGAGAGAGCCATTAATCCACCAGTAAGGGTTCAAACACTTGGGGATGAAGGACAGGTTCCTCCGTCAGGAACACATGGTCCTCCCCCAGGTAGAAACTTTACCCTCCCAAATGGACAGATCATTCGTCCTAGTGAATTTGGAATGAATGAGAATCAGTTTGGCCTCTTACTCACCACTATTCAAGGGTGTTTCGGATCAAACAACCTCCAGCCTCCTCAGCCCACCCGCCACGCCAATCCCAAGGCAAGTGAACCCTGGTCGAGAAATGAGCACCGTCTGATCCAACAAAGGTCGGGGAGCAAGCTCAACCAAGATCTGAGACATCTTCTCAATAGGAGAGCCACGCTTCCATGAACAACGAGGAAGAAGTCCGAAGTGCCGAGTAGCGAAGTGGGAACCCATGAGGAGCTCAACAACAAGTGCCTAGAGATCAAATGGCAGAAAGCACCCCGATTGTTCTAATCAATGATCTCCCTCCAGATGTAGCCATCAACCCCAGGACTGGTGAAAGACTGACAGCTGAGCAAATCTACCTCCAACAGAAGGCCTTGGAAACACAAATCGCCACCTTGAGCAGGATGGTCAAAGCACATGAGAAGGTGGTAGTTAAAACTCCCAACCCTCTGTGCGATGAGATCAGAAAAGAAAGAAAGTGCCCTGACTGTGTTATCCCAAACCTTGAGCATTACTATGGAGATACCTGCCCTGTAGGGCATCTTACTAGGTATGAAAGTAAGATGGAAAGCAATGGACTCAACGACAACATGAAAGCTCTCAACTTTTCCACCACACTCTTTGGAGAAGCAATGGATTGGTGGACCTCACTACCCAATGGTTCCATCAAATCATATGCGGACGTCGCCGCCCTTTTCCTAAAAAGGTTTGAGAAGGCGAAAAGAAGGAAGAGATCAGTTGAGCACCTGGCTGGCATAATCCAGAGAGAGCATGAGGACCTCAGAACCTTCCTCGATCGCTTCAACACTGAAGTACGACAGGTAGAACCTCATAGCATCAAAGAGCGGGTCCGACACCTCTATGCCAACACTTATAATGTTGAGCTTAGAAGGAAGCTTTCCAATGAAGAAATCACCACTGAAAAATACTTGGAGGAAATCTGCGAAGGAGTTTTGTATGGAGAAGATTACCGAAGAAACGTCCCGATAAGAGCAGGGATCAAGAAGGGAAGAGAACAAGTACGACAGGAACTCCCTTCTCGTCAAGGGAAGTTTGAGCAAAAAAGAGATCTCAGAGACAGAAAAGAATTTCACAGAGAAAGAACTCCACCCAGGAGGTTTGCCGAGTATACCCGCCTCAACAGACCAAGATCCGACATCTTGGCTTCTATTGTTGAGAAGGACTTGGATATACAATGGCCTAAACCAGTCAAGAGCAGCAAGAAGAGTAAATTCTCTAAAGACTACATGGGTTCCACAAATGAAAGGTCACCCAACCGAGGATTGCATCCAGGTTGAAGCGAAATTGAAAGGCTAGTGAGAAGTGGGAAGTTGAAAGAACCACCAGTTGAAGATGAGCCCTCCAGGCATAGAAGGAATGAGCAAAGAAGAGAGGAGCGTGGTTCTGAACCTCCGGCAGGATCTTTACCACCACCTCCAGCCGAAATCCCACCTCGGCAGGCCCAAAGATATCAAGGTTACCGCGAAGAGACAGAAATGGAGAATCTCCCTTACAGTGGAGTTATCAACGCCATTGCGGGAGGACCAACAGGAGGAGATAGCAGAAATGCAAGGGAAAGGACCGCGCAACACTTAAGAAACAACGACAGGGCTTACGGCCCACCAGCTTTGAAAGGCACAAATGCAATCACCTTTGACGATAGCGAGATCCCCCCACCAACGTCTGGCGGAGATCTCAAGGACCCGATGTCCCTTTGGTTGTTTCTCTAGTGATTGCCACTTACAAAGTCAACAAGGTACTAATCGACAGAAGCTCCTCCAATGTCCTATCCAAAAGGATGCTGAGCAAATGCATCTGGGCAAATACAATATGGACGAGTATATACCTCATTAGTAGGTTTTGGAGGGTCGTAAATACGTCCCATTGGAAGTATACCACCGCAAGTCTCCATGGGCGCTTTTACAAGAGTGACCTGACTATCCTCTTTGTGGTAGTAGATAATACCTTCGACTATAACGCGATCTTGGGCCGGGACTTAACCAATTGAGCAATCGCTTCTCCCCTACACAACAGGTGAAGTTTCCACCCGAGCGTAGGGAAGAAATGGGCAACATTAGAGAAGCTGGAATGCTACATCATGTCAACCAGAGGAGCCACAGAACCTGTCCTTTCGGTCGCTAAGGGCCCTCTTGGCCATTCTCCCATTGCTCTAACACCACCAAAGGAAGAGATCGGTATCGGATCATTCAGAAAGAAGTTCCCCAAGACATCTAGGATAGAATCCCATGAAGCCTTGAAAGAGGTCCAATTGGTCGAAGGAAATCCGGAGAAAACAACTCGGATTGGAACAGAGATAAGTACGGAAGTAGAGCGGAAGCTCATCGCCTGCCTTCGGGACAATCGCGACATCTTTGCTTGGGGCACAGATGATCTCAAGGGGATAGACCCAAGGATCACAGTTCACCGTCTGAACATGGATCCTACGGTCAAGCACATCCGCCAAAAAAGGAAAGACTTTGGACCAGTTGAGGATGCTATCATAGCAGGGGAGGTTGACAAATTGATGAAAGCAGGTCATATCGAAGAAGTCAGATACTCTGATTGGGTCTGCAACGTGGTCCTCGTTGAAAAAGCTCCAGGAAAGTGGAGAATGTGTAATGACTTCACCAGACTGAACAAGTTTTGTCCAAAAGATCCCTATCCATTGCCACGCATAGACCAGCTGGTTGATTCCACTGCAGGATGTGCACTTCTAAGCTTCATGGATGCATACCAAGGCTTCTACCAAATTAGGATGGCTCAAGAAGACATCAAGAAAACGGCATTCTTTGCGGCCGGAGGAGTCTATTGCTTCAAGGTCATGCCTTTTGGCCTCAAGAATGCAGGAGCTATTTACCAACGGCTGGTAAATAAGATGTTCAAGGAAGAATTGGGAAAAACCATGGAAGTCTATGTGGATGACATGCTTGTGAAAAGCAAGACTGAAGAGGAGCACATCGAATACCTCAACAATTGCTTTTCTATTCTCCGGAAATATGGAATGAAGCTGAACCCTGAAAAGTACACTTTCGGGGTAAAAGGAGGAAAATTCCTTGGCTACATGGTCACAGAAAGAGGCATCAGTGCTAACCCAGAGAAGATAAAGGCAATCATAGACACCTTACGACCCAAGACCATCAATGAAGTTCAGAAGCTTCTAGGAAAGGTGATGGCGCTGAGCCGTTTTATCTCAAGGTCCGCCGAGAAGAACCTTCCCTTCTTCAAGATCTTACGAAAAGGAAATAAGTTCAAGTGGACAAAGGAGTGCGAAGAGGCCCTGGAAAACTTGAAAAAGTATCTCCTCTCGCCGCCCCTTCTGTCTAAACCCATGGAGAATGAAACTCTTTACCTCTATTTGGCCACCACTGATGAAGCAATAAGTTCTGTACTAGTACGACTACAAGACAACGAGCATTTACCAATTTACTATTTGAGCAAAGCTCTTGTAGGCTCCGAAGCCAGATATCTCAAGGTTGAGAAGCTCGCCTTCGCATTGGTTTACACTGCACGGCGACTGAAGCCTTACTTCAAGTCGCATCGGATTGTGGTCCTTACAAATGAGCCACTCAAACATGTCTTGGAAAAACCGGATCAGTCAGGACGCCTATCCAAATGGGCTATTGAGCTAAGTGAATATGATATTGGCTACCAAGCCCCATCTGCCAAGAAAGCACAAGTCCTGGCCGACTTCCTGGTAGACTATCCATAGAAAGCAGAAAAGGAGAACGAAAACTCCCAGGAAAAGGCTAGTCATGTGGTGATAGCCCAGATCAAGGAATCAAGTGGAGAGAAAGAAGCTGAAGAAACACAAAGAGGTAGCATCCAGCCTAAGACTCAGTATCACCAACCTATGGATGATTCACTGAGAGTAAGGCACATGTTTCTTTTGGACGAAGAACTCAATACCTCGACAACTGCATCTTCCGACAAGAAGCAGGAGGCTGAGAAAGACTCACTCCCACTATGGAAGGAAAGGGAGGAAACAGAGAATGTTGGACATTACAAGTGGATGGATCATCAACCGGACGGCTGGGAGGAATAGGAATTTTTCTTGAAAGTCCTGAAGGAGCCAAGCTAGAGTACGCCATCACTCTCAACTTCAAAGTGACGAACAACGAGGCCGAGTATGAAGCACTTATCACCGGCCTAAGAATGGCGAAAGCCCTTCAGGTGAAAAGGATCAAAGCTACTGCACATGACTCGTCTGATCCAGCTTCTCCGGGTCCTTTACCACCAAAGGACCTAACATGATCAAATACTTGGAGCTCCTCAAGAAAGAGGTTGAGCACTTTGAAGAATTTACTCTCAACCAATTCCATAGAGAGTGGAATGAGAAAGCCGACGCTCTCTCCAAGTACGCCTCAGCCTTAGGAGCTTTAGACACAAGAAGTGTCATCCTAATGACCCGCGCGGAATCCTCCCTGGCAAACCCCAACGGAAAGATATTCCTTGTGAGCACAGAAAGGAATTGGATGACTGATATATTCCGTTACCTCAAAGATGGCACTTTACCTATGGATCCTAGAGAGGCCAGGAAGATTCAATGCCGAGCTAACAGATACTTTATTCTGGGAGAAGATCTCTACAAGAGATCTTACAGCGGAACTCACTTGAGGTGCCTAGATCCTCAAGAGGCGAAGACTGCGATGGAAGAGATCCATCCCGGAAGCTGTGGAAGTCATTCTGGGGGAAGAACTTTGGCACAAAAGATCATAAGACAGGGATACTATTGGCCAACTATTGACATGGATGCTGCCAACATCGCCCGCGCTTGTGAAGACTGCCAATACTATGCCAACATACCACATCGCCCGACCAACCCTATGATTCCGTCAATCATAGCTTGCCCATTTGATCAATGGGGCATAGACATAGTTGGTCCCTTTCCGCGAGGAACACATCAAAAGAAGTTCTTGATAGTGGCAGTGGAGTACTTCACTAAGTGGGTCGAAGCTGAAGCAGTGTCAACCATCACCGAAAGCAGAGTTCGGACATTCATCTGGAAGAACATCATCTGCCGGTTTGGACTCCCACGAGTGTTAGTTTCAGACAATGGAGCACAATTTTTCGGGTCAATTTGAAGGAGTGGCTTCATCCTTCAAAATAGAAAACGCTTTACTTATTGGCCACCCCAGCCAATGGCGGTGGAAGCCACCAATAAGACCATAGTCAAAATTTTGGAGAAAAGGTTGAGAACTTCCCAAGACATTAGGCGGATGATCTTGACGGTCCTTTGGCATCGAACGACCGAATCGCCACACAAGAAACACCTTTCTCCTTGGTCTATGGATCCGAGGCATCATCCTTCGAGACGGTGGTGGCAACCCAGAATCCAGAATACAACCCGATTGATAATAAGCTCGCAAGGATCTACGACCTTGAGCTCCTTGAAGACAAGCGCGATAAGGCATTGGCCAACATCCTTCGGTACCAAGCCATGACTGCTCGAGCCTATAATAAACGTGTCTTTCCCAAGGACATACAAGTTGGAGACTTAGTCCTTAGAAGAGCTGATATACTAAGTCATGTGGGGAAACTAAAACCAAATTTGTAATGACAGTACAAGTTTAATGTGGCAAGAGTTAATGGAAGCTTTGAGCTAGAAGATGAACAAGGGCGGGCCTTGAAGAGAACTTGGAATGCCAAGAATCTCCAAAAGTTTTACACTTAAGAGAAGTATGGCAACGACTGTCACCTTCCTCTATCCTGTCGACCTGTTTTTTTTGTGTCTGTTTTTTGAAAAAAGGCCTTAAAGCCCTCAAAGTTGTAAGTCGATTTCCGTCAAATCAATACAACTGCGATTTCATAAACATTGTTGATAATCATGTCCTCGAAGATATTTGACTACTCGATCCGAATCTAGATAATACATTGATCCGGATCGGACTGACACAATCAGGCAGTGTCCTACCTTCACAAAGGCAAATACGCTTTTATTGAAACAGTACAGGTTTACAAAGTCAGGGTCCGAAGAGCCCAAATCGAGCTTACAAAAACAAGCCCCTACTCTATCTCTTTTCTACTATTACAACGAAGCTTCCTAATTAACCCTAAGCTACCAAACCAAACCCCATCCGAACACCTTCAGCTGCATCTTTAGGCGCCCCGAGGAAAGAAGGAACTATACCATCCGAACTTTGATTGCTTACTGACAAAGGTTTTGAAGCCCCTTCGGACGATCCAAAGACTAACAGCAGCCGAACGATGTAACGTAGGCCATTCATGGCTTCCAGAAAGGATACTTCATCACTTCTGAATGACAGAGAGCTCCGAAGCACACTGACCATCCGGATCGCCTCATACCAAATACTATGAATACACCCCAGATTCAGAGTATTTGGAAAGCGACCAACCCGGATTGTCGGATCAACACAAGTCACTCCGGAGGCTCCCGTTGGTCCGAGTCCCAACAAGACCGGCATTGTCAGGGACTCCGTTCCAGAATTGTAAGTCGCTCCCTCGAGCCTTCAATTCTGGAACACATCCACCGACAAAACCAAGCTGCTCGGACGAAAGACCTTAGGTACAAGACAAACGAGTCACCAAAAAGGTTACTTCCGGAGGTCCTCAATGATCCGACTCCAAACAAGCTCAGCATTGTTGGGGACCCCATTCCAAAATTGCAAATAGCTCCCTCGAGCCTTCAATCATGGAAATGCAGTCACCAACAAAACCAAACCGCTCGGATACACATCCTCAAGGACGAGCTAATAGACCTACTCAAAATGATACGTCTCCCTCCATCCGAGAAACGAGCAACTCGACACAACAGGATTGGTAGAAAGCCTTCCAACATTTCGGGCGGTTTCTTACGACCGAACCACGAAATACTGGAAGGGATTCTATCAAACCAATTATGCCGACTTGTCGCCCCCCGGGCACATAACCAGAGTGGAATGCCTCGGACGCATTAAGATTCAAAACCATTTGAAGATCCCCGAACCATCCAGCTAATCTACCTCTCCGGGGCTAAAAGTCACGAATATAGACCACAGCCCCGGAGAAAGAAGATTAGCCTGACGATCAGAGGAATTGATTGGCCTCACTCGGTACGGACCATATCCTCGAAGATCCGAAGCTGGCTTTCCGAGCAAACTAATTTCCACGACTCTCACCGAAGAACCAGCCCGGGTAGACTTCCGAAGCATCGGAGAAACCCTTGGGACGAGATCACGGGCGAGAGTAATCGCATAAACATGCTCACCAGCCGCTCGGACTCGAGCTCCGAACCTTTGATTACTATAAAAGGGGCGAGATGTCTTAATCAAAAGCCGTACAAAGCAGGGGTATATATAGAAAGAGAAGACCAATTAAAAGCGGACACGTGCCCCATATTCACAGGAGATGGGCTTGGGCCGCACATGGGCCTAGCTCTTCGGCTTCCATTAGCCCAACCCAACAATCCATCCACACGGTTGAGCATACCGACTATGCTACTCACTCGGATGAACCAAGCTCGGGGCTAACATAACAACATCCGAAGCAACTATGATTCGTACAGAGACACCCTGTACTTGATACTGATCGACTTTTCACTATCTCACAAGTCTGCATGACTCGGAAAGCCACACCAAGTCAACGTCCGAATCGTCTTAACTTATCACGATACAAGGAGATTCTTTTTCTCGAAAGCCTGACCACTCTAAGACGTGGCTCCGGACCGTTCGTGATCCAGTCTATTTCTATTATAGCTTCCGATTCGGATGGGAACAACGATTGATCGTCCCCCAAGACCCGCAAAGGCGAATTTGAATCAGGCAAACTAACGTCCTGGCGGTATGGATCTCAAAGGTCCGAACCCACTATCCGAGTCTACGAGAGTTGATGAGTTACTACGCAAATACGAAATTAAACGTGCAAGGATGGAAACAACAACAATAGTATATCAGCAACAAAAATAGTTCCGAGCCATCAAGGGACCCGAACCAATACCATTCATCAAAGATAAGTATATGTTTGTACAAACAAAAGATGATGGGCAAAATCGACAACACTGCTTTTTGGCCCGAAGGCACCCTATTACAAAAAACCCGGGGCATACCCCGTCTTCTTTATACCTCGGACGAACTAGGTTGAGACTGAGAGGGGCCGCCTGTATCCTTCTCCGGAGGTGCTTGACCTTGTTGTTGGGCTATCCTCCGTGCTCTCCGAGCCTCAACCTCTTTCAGGAAGGCCGGACACTCCTCCATCAGGTCGAGGTCGCGATCAAAGCCTTGGACAGGCCCGGGCAAAGTCAGCCAGTCCCGGTTGTGCTCCAAGTGGTCCTCCAAAGGAACGAAAACACTAGACATGAGCACCCGAGGGACGAAGGATGGGAGATACGGACCGCCGTGGTTGTACTTCTTGCCCTCCGACTCGTCGCAAACCAGCTCCACAAATTCACATTTGAGCAAATCTTCGTCCAAAACACCCTCCGGAGCGAAGTCCGAGCCATCTCCATTTTACAGGCGGATACCCCCTCAGCCTCCAAGTTACAATCATCCGGTATCCAACCTTTCCTCCGGCATTGCTCCACAGCTGCATCAAACCCATCTTGCCGGGCCTCATCATACTTTGACTCGAGCAAGAACTTGTAGGAGTCCGAATCAAGGAAATCTTGGACAGCCCTTGTCCGGACTCCCCGAAGTTCTTTCAGCATCTTATCCTTGAAAGTCCGAGAGACGGCCACAAATCGTCCAAACTATCTTGGTGCACTTTCAAATCAGCCTCCAAAGATCGAATGGCACTCTTCATCTTGGCCGTCTCCGACTCGGCCTCTTGTTTCGCAGCTATGGCCTTCTTCAGGCGCTCCGAAGTGCTGTGCAACCGGGACGCTTCAATCGCCCGGGCAGCCTCAGCCTTGGCTAGATCTTCTTCCAGGATAGCCCTCCGAGCAGCCACCAAGGAGCATGCTTCAACAGCAGCAGCAAGCTGAAAACAAAAACGGAACATCGAAAGCATTAGATACCTCCGAATCACAGAAAGATGTGAAACCGACGGAAAGCTTAAACTCACTTTGCGCTGAGCGACAGTTAACTCCGCAATCCGCTCTAGCTCCGAAGCAGCAACCAACCGAGCAACTTCAGCATCCGACTCCAGCTCAGGAGCCTCGCCCACCTTTCCTTTGCCCTTCTTGGCAGGAGGATTCGGACCTTCGGAGGAGCGCTTTTTTGGAGCTGCAGCGCTCGATCCGCTTGCGGGAGGATCTCGCGACACGGATCTCGGAGGCTTCTTCGAGCCCTTAGTTCCGACCACCTTACCCTTGTCCGGAGTAGGGATAGTTTGGGCCTCTTCGCCCGCAGCAGCTCTCCGAGACTCCTCCACACGGAACACAGTGGCATTTCTGGGCTCGTTCATCGGAAGAACGGTGGAGGTCTTGAAAATCTGGGTCCGAGAACCCTCTGCCAACTCCTTCCGCTGCGCAGCGTTCTGTTGACGCTTCAGCTCCCGCATGGTCGACATCGTATACTCGAACCAGAAAGCTGAACATCCGAATCACAATAAGTTGCAAGATACAAAAGAATCTACAATTGATAATCATATATTCGACAGACAGACAACCGACTCGGACAACTAACCAGAGGTAGAGAGAAATCGCTTACTCAAATCCTCCATATTATCGCAAAAACTTGGCTCGGACAAGCCGGCCAAGAAAGGCAGAGGCTGACATATCAGACCTCGGAAAAAGTACTTCTCCGGCTCTTGACTCCGGTGGAACGCTTGCATCCACAAGGGGATGTTCCGTGCCGGTGGCTTCCAATCTGGCAGATTGCCCCGGAAGAACTTCTTCTCAAAATGCCACTTGGGCCTCTCCGCTTCGGATTGCCCGGGCTTCAGAGCCGGACGGACAAAAATGTATCTCTTGAACCATTGGATTCCCAACGAGGACAAGGGATCAACAAAGAATGTGTATGCCTGGCGACATACGAATGTGTAGAACCAAGTGTTCCTACTACTTACACTAATGTTAAACAATTTACGGAAATTGTCGAAGGTGAGCGGGATGCCTTTATATTTACATAGCACTCCGAAGCACATCAAATTCCGAGGGAGTTGGGGATGATCTGGTGCGGACTCAAACCCATGCTGTTCAAAATCTCCAGAAACTCGGATGATACTGGTAGTCGCCACCCGCAATGGAGACTTATCTCATAGACCGACATGTAGCCCGGAGGCGGATTATAAAACGCATGAGATTCGTCCGGGATGAGAATCTCCACACAATCCGGGATCTCATATCTTCTCCGGAGCTCATCTACTTCATCGGCTCGGATGGTTGAGGCACAAGTAGGCAGAGTACCATCTTCATTCAACTCGCCCTCCGGATCGGGGTGAGTGTCTTGGTCTCTCGACCGAGGGAACTTCACTTGGAAAACGTCCTCACCCTTCTTTAGCCTCTCCGGACGCTCTTCCTCAGCCGCCTGCCGACTCGGCCCTGCTTGCCCAGAAGTTTCCACACGGAGCACATTAGCGGATGGCCCTGCACCTTTTTCCTCCTCGGAACCAGAATCTTCGCCCCGCACACCTTCTTCTGCCTCATCTTCCTCGGATGAGGACGCTAACTCTACAACAGTCCTAATAGGCGCAGCAACTTGCACACGATCCTCCTCACCCTCTTCGAAGATGCTCAAATTGGGAGGTGCTTCCGAAGTATCATGCACTTCCTCGATAGTTGCGCCTGCGGATCCGGAACGAACGGGACTCGATTAGGATTACTCCTAAAGTTTTAACCTAGGGTGCGAATTAAAGTTCGGATCTCTACCGGAAGTGCGGATTCCTGGCCAGCTCGACCCGGGCGACGAGTTCCTATAACTCGCGAGCTTGTCTCTTGAGCCGCTACAATAACCTGCACATGCGACACTCGCAGGTAATCCGGATGCCTCGGAGGACCAACAACTAACCGAAGTAAGGAACTTACCTCGGGCTCTTCCCGACTCGGATGGGGCGCTTGCTCCACCTCCAATACGTCATCATCCATGATCTCAATCTCCTCGGAGCTATCGCTTAAGGATATCGCCTCGGAGTCATATCCCTCAGCCTCGGATCGATTTTGGCTATCACTCTCGGACATCCTAGGGAAAGGAGAGAGCAATATCGTAAGCTTTAAGATGGCAGTCCGAGAGGTCGTTTATGTATATTAAAGTGGCCAACTCAAAGCCAAAACTAGCAGCTTACTCGGCACAGTTAGTTCGGAGTCAGTACTACACTTATTCGGTGTTAGTCAACATCAAGTACGTATTGGTTATCAACTATACTACACATTATAAGCATACATCCGAGTAACTTGAAGATGAAAGACAACAGAGATAATTTAATCATAAGACGAGACAAGTAAACTTACTTGGACTCGGATGATTAGAAAGAAGTGACTTGACTCTGCACAGGATCACGCGCTTCGAACCGCTCCTTGCTCGCTTCGGATTGCTGGTAGTTGCTTCGGATGTACTCGGAATGCAAAAATTATCTCTCTAAACGATGAGAAATGAACCGGCCAACCCCTCTATTTATAGAGGGCCATATTGGGAACTCCAACCGTCGCGATTTTTCGGATTTAATCTCCACCGTCGATCAAGAATCATCCAACGGTATAGTGCAATTATACCAAGTGAAATGACGAATGGGTACAACAAATTTACCTCTTGGATAGATGAATACAACAACTCTCCCTCTCTCGGGCGACAGACAACACGAGAGCTCCGGAGTATCATCTTCTCGGACGTCTAGCGGCTTGCCAGTCCAATATAATCTGTCCACATAGGGAACCTCGTATACTCGAGCGATTACCCTTCGTACCCTCCCGCAACCACAGAGGTTGGTTCGGACGGGACACGCACCTACGGTCCGCCACCGTAGCTCATCAAAAGTACACTACCGATGTTCGGAGCCTAAACTTAGTCTCCATTACAAATACCCTTTTTTCTTTTTTCTTCACCTCGTTGCCCTTCGGACCTACTCCCTCGGGTGGCAACGATGTTTTAGAAAAAGAAAAAGGGGGGGGGAGAGAGACTAAGTCAATGGCCACAATCGGAGTACATCTTCTTTTTTAACGAGATCGAAACGGATTGGACTGAAGAACGGATTCTTTCCCTCAAAACAACTTCCCAAACCAATAGTTCCACAACTATCTTCTACTAAGATACTTGGAAACTAGGGGGACATATGTTGATACGGAAATATGTCCAATCCGACATAAAGGACCTAGGAACGAATCCTAAGGCGTCCTAAGTCATCCAAAGGATCCGAGGCACTTAGGTCCGAGCCAATGGTCCGATCCGGGCAGACCATCTATGGTCCGACCCACCCTAAGAGAAAGGGACAAAGGATTTGGACCTGCAAAGCCCGACCCGGAACCCTAGGTCCGACCCACCTTGGTCCGAGCCTCCCTGAGAAAGGAGCATAGTGCTAAGTCAGTACCCTCTCCGACCTAAGGACTCCGATACGGATGTCGACTCGGATCCAGCATGATCGTCTCACAAAGCTACCAAGCAAGTGGGCACCAAAGAGTGAGATGTCCGAACCCAGGAGCTCCGAACCGGAAGAGTTGGACAGGCAGGAGAACTTCCTCAGCTGACAACCAGGCGCTGTCCGGATCAGGCATCCGGATCGACCTCTCCGAACCTGGGATCGCGGCAGACTCTGTCACATCCTCAAGAACTCTCCCAATAATGACCAAACTACCCCTAAAGCCCAAGATGGCATGGGCTAAAGCTTCATTATTGGGCTATGGGCCTCCTCTTAGCATTGGTGGCTCAATCCTAGCCGTACACATGGCGCGATCCTAGCAAGGCCTTCCATTTCAATGATAGCCTATAAATAAGGCACATATCCCAACAAGCAAGACACTTCAAGTAAGTCACTTCGAACAAGTCTTCTCGCTAGTCACATCACGAGCATTATACAGAGCTGATCCTCAGTCACTCTCGAGTAAAGTCTCATCCCGGTTTGACACTTAGCAAACCGGGCACTAATCCCCCCACACTCAAGTGTGCAGGTCCTTACCGGAGTAGTTGGCAGCTGGTTCTTACGCTTCGGTCCTCACCTAGCAAGGAGCCTCTTACCTTGGGCACCATTTCGAAGAGTTAAATAAATCTAAGTAGTTGGGGAGTTACACCCTCAGCAAACGATATCTGAGAGTAAGTTCATCAGATATGATACAGAGAAAGCTTACAGATAACTTTAGTACATAATACAATTTAGCTCAGTCAGCAAGATACAAAAAAAAATTACATAGTAAATTAGGACAACAGGAGTAACCAAGCTCCAAGTAGACATCCTAATGAACTAGTCTTCAAGTCTTCTATACTTCAAGTCTTCAAAAGCAGTTCCATGGGTCAATCTGTAAATTTCCTATCACCAAACCTTTTGATATCATCAGAGTAGTCATAGAGAAGAGTTCTGACAATCATCTCTGTATCTCTGACAAATCCACAGACTTCCTTGTAGGTTTTGGTAGGATTTTTCTTGACAAAGTGCTTGACCCACAAATACTTTCCCCATTTCCAGGCATGCTCGATTCTGATATCTGACAGCTTGAAGTATTCATAAATGATCTTCAGATATCTGATGTCACCCTTGTATTGATCTTCAGTTAAGTAGAAGGACTCATAGGGTTCCACAGCAAGTCTTGCTCTTGTGCCTGTTCCAGTAATGTTGGGAATTCTGTGCACATCATCTGGCTTTCCATAAGGACATTCATCAGAGAGGTCCTTCTTCATGGCTTCTATTCTCTTGATC
The DNA here is from genome assembly GCA_026545765.1 of Plantago major. Classification (NCBI taxonomy): domain Eukaryota; kingdom Viridiplantae; phylum Streptophyta; class Magnoliopsida; order Lamiales; family Plantaginaceae; genus Plantago; species Plantago major. The sequence continues at coordinate 33,738,689 of CM048839.1, forward strand.
ACTTGAAAATCCAACCAGGCTTTGATGTGGTTGGTGTTAATCAAGATTGGCTTGTCTTTCTCCATGCCATGAGCTGTTTATGGATTGGTTCTGGAAATTTTGAGTTTACCAGTAGATGCTTAAGTTCCAGAATCCAGTAGCCATTCTTCTGATTTATGCACCTGTAGACAGAGGAGTCATTGTTGGTCTTCACATACTCAATCTTGGCTTCTTCAGGCCTGAGTGGTAGTTGAAGTTGTCTTTGTTCAGCTCTCAGTCTGTTCCTCCTTTGTCTTGAATTCTCCTTTGGGGTAATGCTTGAAGAACAACCCTGGATAGACTTGGTATTTCCAGAGGGTGTTTTAGCTGCCAAAGGCTTTGCAGCTATGGGCTCAGTTAGGCTATCAATTTTCCTTTTTCTATGAAGAGGAGCTTCATCTTCATTAGTTTCTTCATCATCATCATCAAGATCAATTCTTGTGAGACTTTTGCAGCCTTCTTCATTGCCCAGGGATTTGATTTGGCCTTCTTCTTGTTCTTCAGAAGATTCATCAATCCCTTTTACTTGTCTTCTCCTTGGAGCCTTGGTACTCCTTGGAGGTTTCTATGCTCTGGCCCTTGTTGTCATTCCTTTTTCAGGAAGTTGCTGAGTGGTGGCCACTATCTGTAGAGCAGTCTGACTGGAGGAGGGCTCATTTATTTTGAGAGGTGGTTGTTCAGATTTTCTTTTGTTTCCTCTTCCTCTCTGAGCCTCTTGATATTCTTCCCCCTTAGTCATTGTTGACTGACTAAGAATCACAAAGGATTCTGAAAGGGAGTTGAAGTTGCCTTGCAGATAGTTGTAAGCAGCAAACAACTTTTCCAGATCGGCCTTGAGCTCCTGATTTTGTTTGATAAGACCAGTATCCTTATCAGTAAGCTCTGCCAGTGGGCCTTGAACAGCATCTGCTTTTCGGAAAGATAGCAAGCCTCTTCAAAGGCTTTTGTAGCCAAGAGTTGGTCATCATCCCTAACCATGCCTAGATCTTTCTGAGAAATGACCAGACTGGTTGTTCTCTGAGTGATGAGCTCAGTAAATGACTTCAGCTCTGCAGGGACGGATGCAATGGTGGCTTTGTCTTGAGAAGATAACTCCTTTTTCAATTTAGCCAGTACTTGATATCTATTCAAGTATTCATTGGAGTTGACAGTTGCGACTTCTTTGAATGTTTCAGGAGCAATCAGCTTCCTTTTCAAATGAGAAACCGCTAAATGTTCATTGCGGTGTTCTGCCAATGTCTTGTCTTCTTCATCATCTGAGTTATCAGCCCAGTGATCTTCATCCTCTTGGACATTTTCATCAATGTTCTCTAGTGCAGCAACCATCTCACTGATGGGTTTCTTTCCTTTCAGTGAGGAGGATGGAACATCTTCTTGCACTACAAAAAAAACAGGATTTAGAGACGGAATTATCCATCTCTAAATCAATGTCGATCCGTCTCTAACACCTTAGAGACGGATTTAGAGACGGATAACAGATCCGTCTCCAAACATGGCGTCTCTAAGGATTTAGAGACGGATAAAGTATCCGTCTCTAGTTAGAGACGGAATTATCCGTCTCTAATAAGTCGTTGACATTTAGAGACGGATAGTTTATCCGTCCCTAAATATGTATTTTTTTAAAAAAAAAATTTGCAGAATTTTATACGTCGAGAATTTTATACGGATATACAATAAATCGATAATTTTATCTGTCGACAATGATACAATAAATCGATAATTTTATACGAATCAACAATAAATCGACAACGTCAATACAATATTCAATAATACAAATACAATATTTTGTAAATTATACAAAATTAATAAGACAACAGACAAAAAATAAAATAAATAACGCGCGATTTTGGACGGAGGGAGGCGGTGGTGGATCTGGTCGGATGGTGGTGGTGAGAGGCGGTGGACAGTGTAGTGATGGTGATGGGAGGGCAGTGTGGATGGTGGTGGTGGGAGGCGGTGATGGTGGTGGTGGACAGTGGGTGGATGGTGGTGGATCTGGTGGTGGTGCATCACGCCTCTCGCCGGAAAACAACCTCGTCATTCTCCTCCACGTCCGCTCTACCTCCGTCCTCTACCGCCTCGGATGGTGGTGGTGGAAGGGTGGTGGTGGCGGGGAGGTGGATGGTGGTGGTGGTGGCAGGGAGGTGGATGGTGGTGGGGTGGATGGTGGTGGTGGCAGGGAGGTGGATGGTGGTGGGAGGTGAAATAGAGATGGTGGGAGTGGTAGGAGGAGAAGTGGAGATGGTGGGAGGAGGAAGGAGGGTTAAATTAGGGTTTCAGACGATTTAGGGACGGATAGCTATCCGTCCCTGCTATACGTCCCTAAAAATGATTTTTTTTTTTTTTTTTTTTGTTCAGTCAACTGTTTTAGGGACGGATAAAAAATCCGTCCCTAACGTCACCGATTCGTCCCTAAGTTAGGGACGGATTATAGGGACGGATTATATCCGTCCCTAATTTCCGTCCCTAAAAACGAACTTTCTTGTAGTGTTGGAATGCAGCCTTAGCATCATGCTTGTCATTAGATACTTGTTCAGTATCTAATTCCTCAGCAATTGCCTGAACAACAAGCTGGAGTTCTTTCATTTCAGCATAAACTTCCATTTCCTTGATTGTTTGATCTTCAATCTTCTGGAGCTTTGCTCTTGATTCAGCTATCTTTTCTTCCAGTTGAAGATGTAGCTATTGTTCTTCTTCCAACAGTTGTTTGAGTTGAGCAACTCTGGCTTGAGCATCTGTTATTTTCTGAGTTGTTCCCTCAGAGTGCTCAACTACTTGTTCAGTAGTAACTTTGTGTTGGGAAGTTGGATGATTAGATTTCTGAGGAGATGGAGGAGGGGATTGCTGTGATGTCCTCTCAGTGTGCTTTTCAGCAGCTGAGGAATTGGGTCTTTGTGAAATCCCTCCCGTCCCTGGTGTAGGGGTATCATCATCATCCTTATCATCATCATCATCCTTTTTGTGATGGTCAGAAGGAGGTTCATCCAAGTTATTCTCATCTATTTCTTCCTCTACATCGTCTTCAGATACAAGATTAATCACTTCAGGAATAGTGATCTTCTGCCCATTAACCTCCTCTTGTTCAGAAGGAATAAATTGTAGAGTCTGGGGCAGGACTGGCTTGAATGCCATCTGTAATCTTGTCTGACCATCAGCCTGATTGAAGGCTTGAATCAACTTATGTGCCACTTCTCTGGAGAAATCCTTATGCAATAAGGTCGCAACTTGATACTGTTTCGTGGGAAACATTGCATGGATGTAGTTCTCCAAGTCAAGAGCTCGTGCTCGTCTCGTAGGTTGATCTGTGATTCTCAATATTTCAGAGAGATCTGAGCACCTTAACCTCTGCCATTTCTTGAAGCATTGAATGTGCTTTGGCAGGGTATGAGCTTTGAAGAAGGGAAGTAGGTCCTTTTTCTCATCATCATGGACCTTCGTGGCACTTGTTTGAGCCTGAAAGAAAGAGTTCTGAGTTAGATTCAAAACTTATGTAGATATCTGAGTACAAGTGTAGTTAGGTTTCTGAGGTACCTGAATGAGTACATCCGGCTCAGAGACTTGTACTACTGAGACAGGGGTTGCCTCAAATATCTTGTTGTGAGGTGGAGACTTGGAAGTCTGGTCCTCATCAACCTTTCTTTCTGCTTGAACCTGAGAATTAAAACATAACACTTAGGAAATTTTATCAAGAAAATTTTTATTGACAAATCAGATATCTGAGATGTCAATTACCTCTGTTGGAGGCTCATGTTTGTCTCACAGAAACTTGTGCAGTTTCTGGAATCTTTTCTTGTGATGAAGGCCTTGATGCCTCATCAATTTTCATATGTTGTGAGGATTGAGTGGGCAATTCCTCAACAACTTCTACTTCTTTTTGAACATGTTAAGTAGAAAGTGTTAGTCTAAGAAAAATGATCAGAGATTGCTCTTTGAGGAGTATAAATATCTGAAAGAAATACCTTCTCTATAGAAGGTTCATTCCTCAGAGGCCTTGGAAGCCTCTGGATTCCTCTCTGAAGAGATAGACTTTTCAGTCTCTTCATTTTTCTTCTCAGTTGGAGCCTATTAGAAACAAACACTTATTAGTGAAGTGTATTAATGAATATCTAAAAAATTATATCTTAAGAAACTCTTGATCACCTGTAGCACAAGCTCAGATTCCTTAAGTTGTGAGGGTGTGGAAGCCTCCTTCCCAGTTTCTGAGGCAAGCTTTTCAGCTTCCTCTTGTTCTCGTGTTTCTAAATCAGCCTGTAACAAAGAAATTCTATTAAATAACAAGATTATGTGGCACAAAATATCACGAGTAGAGAGTTAAAACATTCAGATACCTGAGCAATGTCAGGTTGATTGGTCTCTGGAACTTGTGACCCTTCTATGCGTTGGTCTTGTTGTTCTATTTCATCTTCTTTGTTTGAAGTTTCAGGTACTTCAGACCTTGCCTGAGTATGCAACTCAGTTGCCTTCCCTGGTTGATCATTCTGAGCAGATGTCTCAGTTTGATCCCTCTCATTGAGTTGGGGAACCTGCTCTTTTGCAGGATTTTCTTCAGCAATAAAAGATGCTGGTATCTGCAGCTCAAGTACCATTTCAGCAGTATTTACATCTGGCTGTTGTGGTTGTTGTGCTTGAGACAGACTGTTGAGTGTTGAGGCAATGGCAATATCCTCCAACACTAATGTAACGCCCCGACTTTTGGGTTTTTAAAAGGAGTGAATTTCAGTCGGGACGTCGGGTGAAAGCAGAGCCGAAACGTTTAGTGAAACATGGAAAGTTACAGACAAACTTTCGTTTGAAGTTGCTAGAATAAAAATATATTTTATTCAGCAAACAAAACCACAAGATTTTCAACATTCTTATCTTTAAAAGATACACAATATAACAAGAAATGATATGAGTTTTTGAAAAAGACAATAAGACACTATTTTCATTGACAAAAATCCCAAATCCCAACTACACACTTAGTTTGATGAGTTTATCGGTTGTTCATTCTTCGCCGCCATCTCACCTACAAGGAAGGGAATAAAAACAAGTGTGAGAAAAACCTCAATGAGTGTTTAAAGATTTTCGTGAGAATTTTTCATTAAAATCATAAAAATCAAGAACTTAAAATCCAATAAACTTTCAATAACATATACTTTTCAGAAAAAAAAAATATTATTTCATGCCGCTCCTTATAACCCCATAGTAAAACAGGCCTTATGTCTCCCTGATAGTCGATCAAACTATCCAGTCAGGACCCTGCCATGGTACAGGGGTGGAATTCTACGACCCAACTAAATCAGTGAAGGCTTCTATCACTCGATTTAAAGGGAATGGGCAAAGGAAATCGACAAGTAGCTCGCCAGACACAACTGACCAAACTACAAGCCAATTAACCTGAACCAAACGTACGTATCTTTCTTGAACCGTCAATCAAAACAAAATAACAATCATATATATAAAAATATACATATCTTTCAAAATCAGTGGAAGCATGCTAAAACTCTTTCGTGATTTGGTTTTATGCAATAGAACATGCATTTTGGAAAACATGCATTACTTATATATAAGTTGAAAACATATTAAAATACCTTCCAGGTTTTGAAAATAATACATATATATAATTTTGTAGAACACTCACATTTGAAGGTTAGGAAGAGCAAGAACTATGAAAGTATTTGCAAGAACAACAAGCTACAAACTTGAAAGAAAAAGACAATATAATACTTGAAGACTTTTTTGAAGAAAATGTCCAAAATATTTTTAGACAAATGAGGGCTGGAAAAAGAGGGTATTTGTAGGGTGGATTTAGGGAAGGTCAAAGGGTTGAAGAGCTAAAAATAAATGGCAATTTAAATGGCTTAAATTGCACTTAAAACTCATTTTAAACCAACAATAAAGGTGCAAAATTAAGAGAGACCTTTCACATTTTTTTCCAAACATTTAAAAATAATAACTAATGATAAATTATCATATTTTACTTGGGAAAAAGCTCAAAAACGTTTTTGGCATGACTTAGGGTCATTTGTACACAAAAATAAAATGTGACACACAAAAAATGCAACACTTAGAGCAATTAAATTGAACTCACAATTACACATGCATATGCAACAATTAAACTTAAAATATTGAACATGCATAGGCAATATTACACTTAGACATGCATAAGTAACATGAAAATAAGCATAAAAGATTAATGAAAAGAAAGTCAGAAGGTCGATCAAAACATAGCATCTAACATTCGACATTACAAGCGACGTTTCGTACCGTAACATGAAAAAGAAAGAAAAAATATTTCATTCATTAAAGAAACCTCAAGTTACCAAACTCTTGTATTTTGAAATATATGAATATAAAATAACACTTTAATTTCAAAACATTAAGAAAGCCCCACACACATAAGACATGCATGTACATTACATAATTCAAAAGTGACTCTTCACATTATAAATCAATCAAAGAACATATATAATTAGCTTGTATTGAATTAGTTAATTAAAAAGAAGACTCTTCACATAAATCATCAATAAAGCACATACATAAAGACTTGTATTCATTAGAGAATTAACACTTCACATTATTCATCAATAAAGCACAAACATAAAGACTTGCATTTAAATAAGATAATTAAAAAGACTCTTAGACTTCTTCTAACTTAACTACTATTAATATAACATATAATGAACTCACATGAAGGCAATTGAAGTTAATCTTTAATTCTAATCAAGCCACACAAATAATGACATACATGAAAATACATAATTAAAATGGCACTCTTCACATTATACATCATTCAAAGCAAACAAATAAAGTACTGAATTAAGCTAGACAATTAAAAAGAAGTCTTGGCACATTAATCATTCATAAAGATAAATTTAAGAGATGACTATCAAATTATTTTCAAATAATTACACCAACAAATTAAAGGATAAAATAATCACATTTTTAAGTAGGAAAATACACCAAAAATAATTTCTCTTCTTTAAAACAAGTACAAAATAAATAACCACACATATTACAAATTGACAAGTTATATTGACTTCTAAAACAAATAATGAACTTTTAAAACAAACTTCACCAACATACTAAAATAATTCTAATATACTTCGAGACAAATAAAGCAACACTAATAAATCATGCAAGGACAAAAAGTACTATGGTACGTCAAAATCTGGGGTGTCACACTCACCCCTCCTTGTTCAGCAACCTTTGTAATTGGTGCTTGTTCAGCAACCTGTGGTGTAGGTTCTTCTTCAGATACCTCTACACCAGTTACTTTTTCAGTAACTTTAGCCCTTTTTGATTTTTCTAGGACTTGAGAAATGACTAATTCATCATCTTCATCGTCAGAGTTCTCATCAGCATTGGGAACTGATTGGTCCATAATTCCTGCAGTTTCTGCAGATAGGGCTTGGTATCTGTCACTACTTTCTTTACCAGCATTGATGAGTTCATCAGCAAGGCTTTCGGCAATAGTCTTGACCTTTCGGAAAGCACTTTCTCTTGCTGAGTCTACTTGTTCAGTAGTCGATACCTCTTTTGCAGCATTGATGAGTTCATCTTCATTGATGAGTTCATCTACAGCGATGGCAGGTATCTGGGAATCGACAACCTCAATGGGTGTGCCTTCTGATTTGCCAGCAGACTTCTTTCGTGAAGTTCTGGGCTTCTTGGTCGCAACTTTTCCCTCAGATACCTCTTCAGTCTTTCGCTTCTTGGAACCTTTCTGAGATCCAGTAACCTTTTTCATCATGTTCGTATACTCATATTTGTAGAGTAGGTTACTGTTGGCTATGTCAGCCTTCTCTCTGAGCTCAATGCCAAGCTTTTCCAACAAGTAGCATATCTTTAGACCATAGCTTACTATGGTCTTTGGCTCAGCAAGTCCCTTAGCGATTGTAGGCTCAAAGCCTTGAATCTTCTTCAAAAATTTCATGAAGGCGTACTTTCCCCAATTGAAAGGGTTTTCCAGCCTTTTGTCTTGTTGTTGCAACAAGAACATCATCATCCAGCGTTCTTGGCTTATCTGGTCAGCACCTCCTTGTAGACCATCGAAGCATCTGTGAAGAATGCATGCCAACACATCCCATTGAACCAGCAGATGTCTGGTTCTGATGTCAGCAAGCTTGAAATCAGTGGGTGTATCTGATTTTTCAAGATCACACACATCAGCATGATTGTTTTACACCTTCAAGGAGATCATCATCCTTGGTGTCTATTTCAAAATCCTTTCCAAGATTTTGAAGGTTAAACAATTTGCAGAAAGTTGTTAAGTCCAGAAGGATTTCCTTTCCTTGGACTGAAGTTCTGATATACACTATTGCAGTGCCTTCAGAAACACAGGATATAATCCTGGAGTTGTTGTAGAATTCTAACACATCCAGTGAAGAGATTCTACTGGGTAGAGCTGATAGAAAACCCTTGATTTTTGCCTTTTCAAGTATGTCAAGTATCAGTTTTCTGTCGGCTTGAGTCTCAACAGCAGCATTGAGGTATTCCTCGATCATGGCACCACCCCAAATCATTCTGTGATTTGAAGTCCAATGATCGGGATTGAAGTTCCCTACCAATCGATTGTTAATAACTACCAACTCTGGTGCTTGCTTTTCAGCAGTACCAGTGGTAGTACTTTGGGAATTCTGTGTAGTTGATCGTTTGGGGGTCATCTCTTTATATAGAGTGAATTTTTCGAAGATCTTAAAGAGATTAATGTGAAAGATTAGTGATTCTTTGCAGAAAAACTAATTTGGGAGCAGAGATTTGCAGAGAGGATAGAAGAAAGAAATTTGCTATTCTTGTGCAAGTCGGAATGTTGGATTAGGCGAAAGTAATTTTCTTAGCCAAAATCCTATATATATAGCTTTTGAGACCCGCATTTCGGTGTATATCATACTTCAATCGCTGCCAGATTCATATTCAACGTTCATTGTGAACTACAATATGAATGCTAAGGAAGTAACACTATCTGAACTCCACAACATGCTCAAGACTTATGAAAAGTCTACTTCCAAGGGAAAGAGCATCCTCATGGTAAACACTTCAGCTAGATCCAACTTTAAGGGTAAGAACCCTAAAAGGAAGAATAAACTGAACAACAAAAAGAAACCTAAGGCTGGGCCTAAAGGTAACCATATCAAACCAAGAGGTGGTGTTCAAAAGATACAAAAGGATGTGTGCCTCTACTGTAAGCAGAAAAGGCACTAGAAGAGGGACTGTGAACTGGCCAAAGCCGATGGCTCTTTAGCACAAGGTGCATCCAGCTCCGGTTCAGGTATGTTTGTCATTGTGATAAATATGTCTACTACTAACTCCAAATGTTGGGTTTTGGACACAGCATATGGCTCACACATTTGTAATGATGTGCAGGGTCTAAATAATTGTAGACCGGTTAGACCATGGGAAATCGACCTACGCGTGGGAAATGGAGCAAAGGTTGCTGCTGAACGTGTAGGGACTTATTATTTAGATTTATCCTCGGGTTTTAAGTTGGAACTTAATAATTGTTATTTTGTCCCTTCAATTACAAGAAATATTATTTACATTCCTATGTTGGACATCGAAGGTTTTTCCTTCTCTATTGCGAAAAGAAACTCTTATGTTTTACATAATGGTATTACTTGTGGGATGGCTCCACTCATGAATGGTTTATATTTTCTTGAAAGTAGACACAATATTTATCATGTTCAGAACAAAAGACGCAAACCAAGTAATCCGAGAAACCCCACATACTTGTGGCATTGTAGACTTGGTCACATCAATGAGACAAGAATTGCAAGACTAAGAAAGTTGGACTACTTAGAACCATTTGACCTTGAGTCATATGGATCTTGTGAATCCTATCTCAAAGGAAAGATGACCAAAAAACCCTTTTTAGGAAAGGGACTAAGAGCCACAAAGGTACTTGAATTGGTACACACAGATGTGTGCGGCCCTTTTAAAATTCAAGCTAGAGGAGTTTTCTCATACTTCATAACCTTTACTGACGATTTCTCAAGATATGGATATGTGTATCTCATGAAACACAAATCAGAATCATTCGAGAAATTTAAGGAGTTTAGAGTTGAAGTAGAGAAACAACTTGATACAAGTATCAAGACTCTTCGGTCTGACCGAGGGGGCGAGTACTTGAGCCAGGAATTTATGGATTACTTGAAGGAAAATGGAATTCAATCGCAATGGACTCCTCCCGGAACACCTCAATTAAATGGTGTATCCGAAAGAAGAAATCGAACCTTGTTAGACATGGTAAGATCCATGATGAGTTCCTCCACTCTTCCAACATACCTTTGGGGATATGCATTACAACACTCAATTTACATTCTGAATAGAGTTCCATCTAAGTCAGTAGAGAAAACACCGTATGAGTTATGGTTTGGCAAGAAGCCATCTCTATCACATTTGCGAGCCTGGGGTTGCCCTGCATATGTAAAGAAAATGTTAACTGACAAGTTGGAAACGAAAAGTGAGAAATATTACTTTGTGGGATACCCAAAGGAAACTAAGGGTTATTACTTCTACCATCCCCAAGATCATAAAATAATCGTCTCTAGGAATGTTGCATTCCTTGAGGAAGATTATGTCTTTGAGAATAAAGATCTAAGGGTAATGGAGCTTGAAGAAATTCAAGAACCACAAAATAACATTGAGGGTGATGAATTGTCAAATGGAGTTGACAAAGATTCAGTGGGAGCATTTGAACCATCACAAGGTGAGTCTTTTCTAACGAGTGGGAGCTCTTCCATGAGAGTCTTGCCATTGCTGGAAACCCAAGTTAACCTTACCATGGCAAACTTAGAGAATGTCATATCTCCATCTCAGGAAACAATAAAGAACATTGCTCCTGAGAATTATGGGAATGTTGAGCGAGTCGACATTGGAGAACCTCACAACAATCAGAATGAAAGGCTGGTACAATCAAAGAACAACGCGCTCCGTAGGTCAAATAGGATAGCAGGGCTAGAAGCTGAAAAGATAAGTCTGCTCTTGGAAGATCAGAACTCATCAAGTCAAAGTGACCCTATGAATTACACCGAAGCAATGTCAGACATTGACTCGGAAAGGTGGCAACAAGCCATGGAATCCGAAATAGACTCTATGTACGTAAATCAAGTATGGGACTTGTAGACCTGCCTGAAGGGGTTAGACCCATTGGATGCAAATGGGTAGCTGCATACCATGATTATGAGATTTGGCAAATGTATGTTAAGACCGCTTTCCTAAATGGAAACCTCGAGGAGGAGGTCTATATGCAACAACCAGAAGGATTCACATCCAAAGCAAATCCCAAGGGAGTATGCAAGTTACAAAGTTCCATCTATGGACTAAAGCAAGCCTCAAGGATTTGGAATATCCACTTTGACGAAGCGGTCAAATCGTTTGACTTCGTCAGAAGTATGGAAGATCCTTGTGTTTATAGTAAACGTAGCGAATATGGAATAGTCTTCATGGTAATATATGTAGATGATATATTAATCATGGGAGACAATATTCCTATGTTACAGTCAATGAAAGATTGGTTATCCAAAACCTTTATGATGAAGGATTTGGGTGAAGCCTGTTACATCCTTGGCATCAAAATCCATAGGGATAGATCCAAGAGATTGTTAGGGCTATCACAGTCCACTTATATCGATAAAGTGTTGAAGCGTTTTTACATGGAAGAATCCAAGAGGGGTTCATTACCAGCAGTTCATGGAGTAACATTATCCACAAAGGATAGTCCTACTCCTGTGGAAGATATTAATATCATGAAGAAGATTCCTTATGCTTCGGCAGTAGGTTCTATCATGTATGCCATGAACTGCACTAGGCCAGATGTGGCACATGCGCTCAGCCTTACATGTCGTTACCAAAAGAATCCAGGAATGAAGCATTGGACTGCTGTTAAAACAATTCTTAAGTATCTTAGAAGAACTAAAGATAGTTTCCTGATTTATGGTGGACAAGAAGAACTGGTGGTGTCTGGGTATGCCGATGCCAGTTTCCAGTCTGATCCAGATGACTATAAGTCTCAGTCTGGATATGTGTTTAAGCTTAACGGAGGAGCAGTAAGTTGGAAAAGTTCCAAACAAGAAACTACTGCTGACTCTACAACCGAAGCCGAATCCATTGCTGCATCAGAAGCCACAAAAGAGGCTATCTGGATCTGGGAGTTCCTGAAAGAATTAGGGGTAGTTCCGAGTGCCGGTCGTCCAATAACAGTATATTGTGACAATACCGAAGCAGTCGCTCAAGCAAATGAACCAAGGTCAAATAAAAGGAACAAGCATGTACCGAGAAAATATCATGTTATTAGAGAACATATATCTAGAGGAGAAGTATTAATAGAACGCGTACCCACTGAGGATAATTTGGCTGATCCCTTTACAAAAGTTTTGAACATTGCAACCCACAATAGACACTTTAGGTGTGCGGTGCATTGGTGATTGGCTCTAGTCCAAGTGGGAGATTGATAGTATATGTGTCCTAGAGACAATCTTTATTAAGGATAACATGCACTTGAACACATTTAGTTTAATATATGATTGATTATCCATTCATTGGCACTGCACTACTTGTTTAATTATTTGATTGTTTGAATTAATCTATGTATGTGTTCCCATGAGTTTAATGTTGTCACTAAGATAGTGAGATCTTAATGATATAACATAAGCTCCAAAATGGCCCCAATCAATGATCATCGAGATTGAAATATCGGTGATGCAATTGAGATTGGTATGTGGTCTGCATCATATCCTTAGAGGATGTAGTGGTTCTCATAACTACGATTAACTCGGTTATTCATGATGGGCACATAGACACTTTAGATAGTGCTGGCATACCCTACCGAGAAACTATTTGATATACTCTATTTATGTGTCTATGGGAGTATCGGTTTATAGGGTGATGAAGTAGTCCTTCGACTTGAGGTCAATACGGCTTCATATGTGGAATAATGTACTTTGGTCATGACCAACGCTTGCACTCCTGAGGGGGTAGATACGGCATGTGCTGGGTACATTATGAAACACATGGAAGTCATAGTTGAGCCAAGAAAGAATTCATTCCTCATAATAGAGTTACGAGAGAATACTTTACTTCTCATATTTAATTGATCAAAGTCATCGGCCGGTGCAAAGAGATAAATATTTGAAATGGTGTTCAAATAATTATCATGGATCAATTAATAAAATTGAGAGATAATAATTTAAGTTATTGGAATAGACACATAATCAAGTTCCAGACTTATTTGAGTATTCGCAAATGAAGGGACCGTATTATCATAAGCCTTATATCACAGGGAGTTTGTATGAGTCCTCACAAATGTCCTTATGTATCAAGAGTGTCCGGTGAATCGTCTAGGAGTTCGTCCGGACCTTAATTGGATTAGTGCTTGCTATACATAAGGCCCTAAGGGTCACACAATAAGTAATTGTAGCACCAATCGTATGTTGGAATTAATTAAATATTAATTAGATTGAATATTTAATTTAATTAAATATCTAATTGGATGAAGGATATTTAGTTTATAATATGAAGGATTTTTTCTATTTGATAGAAAATGTTTAATTAAGTTAAATTGGATTTATTGGGCTTAATTAAACAACTTATAAGATAGTGCACTTGGACGGATTTGAAATTAAAAGTCCAATGGGCCAAAATGAAAAAAAAGGAGAAGAAAAGGGTTTTTGGGCCAAAATGAATTTGAATCGGGAGATTCAATTTTGGTTGGTTAATTAATTAATTAATTAATCAATTATAAAAAAAAAAAAAAAAAAAAAAAAAAAAAAAAGAGAGGTAGTGCCATTTACTTTTTGTGGCACTATCTTAAAGGTGCCATTAGTGACATTTCTTTTAATTTCTTTTCTTCTCAATTATCTCTTTATTTTATCTCAAATTTTCCACTTTTAACTCCTATAAATAGGAGCTAAAATCCTTCATAAAATTACACTAAAATAAACATACACTTCATATCATTAAAAAGAAGAAAATTCTCTAAGAAGAATATCCAAGAAATTCTTCGAAAGAGAAACCAACAAAACGCGAGATTGTCCTCGTGTGCTTTTGGTGCTCGGTTACTGTGGATCAACTAAGGTCGACGACTCGATCAAACATTCCTGCTCTTTTGTTTGTGGATTAGATCCGAAGAGTTAGTAGCTGTCGTCATAATAAATTCGGAAATCTTAAATTATCGTCATAACAAGTCACTACAAGAATTCTGCTGTAACGGGACGGAAATCCGTCGCCCCTGTAGCGACGGATCGCCAAACGGGGCGACGGATTCTATCCGTCGCCCCGTTTGGCGACGGATAAAACTTATCCGTCGCTACAGAGCGTTGACCAAGATTTAAAAAAAAAAAAAAAATTTAGCGACGGATAGATCTATCCGTCGCTATAGAAAAAAAAAAAAAAAAGTTAGCGACGGATAGATCTAGATCTATCCGCTAAAAGCTAAAAAAAACCATATATCTCCTCCACCACCTCCTTTCCTCCACCACTTCTCCTCCATTTCTCCTCTCCTCCTCCTCCCACCACCACCTTTCTCCTTCCACCACCTTTCTCCTCCACCACCACCAACCCCCACCACCACCACCACCACCATCCTCCACCACCACCTCCTCCACCACCATCCTCCTCCACCACCATCTCCACCACCACCACCTCTCTCCTCCCACCACCATCTCCTCCACCACCACCACCACCGCACCACCACCATCTCCACCACCACCACCACCACCTCTCTCCTCCCACCACCACCGCACCACCACCATCTCCACCACCGCACCACCACCTCTCTCCTCCCACCACCACCGCACCACCACCATCTCCACCACCGCACCACCACCACCTCTCTCCTCCCACCACCACCGCACCACCACCACCACCACCACCACCTCTCTCCTCCCACCACCACCACCACCTTTCCTCCTCCCACCACCACCGCACCACCACCACTGCCACTACCGCACCACCACTGCCACCACCGCACCACCTTTCTCCTCCCACCACCACCACACCGCATTTAATACAAATTGATATTTAATATAAAAATTGAATACAAATTAATACGATATCTGAATACAAATCAATATCTCGTATACGAATACAAATTGGATACGAATTAATCCGTATACGAATATAAAAATTCGAATACGGATTTTATTTTTTTAAAAAAAAATAGAAATGGGGCGACGGATAGATCTATCCGTCGCCCCATTATCAATTTAAAAAAAAAAATGGTCAATCCGTCGTCCAATCCGTCGCGAATTGGACGACGGATTTTTATCCGTCGCCACAGCTCCAGGGGGGCGACGGATTTTCTATCCGTCGCCAAAGGCGATGATAGATAGATAGCGACGGATCTATCCGTCGCTACAGGCCAGATTTTTTGTAGTGAGTAAGCTTCCGATTTATGTTATCGTAATTATAAGTATTTGTATAGGTTATCAGTTAAATCATTGTTGGTGATACAAAATTTTAACCTTCCGCTGCATAACCTTTGAGGTGATTTTCTCGCACAAAACCCAACATGAAGATCCATCACATTACAGAAGACTTATAGGGAGATTGTTATATCTAACAATCACCAGACCAGATATTGCATACAATTTACAGACATTGACACAACATATGTCTAAACCTACTCAAGGCCATCTTGCAGCTGCACACAGATTGTTGAGATATCTCAAATCAACACCAGGCCAAGGGATCTTGTTATCATCCAAATTAGCTCTTACACTAAAAGCATTCACAGATAGTGATTGGGCTAGGTGCTTACAAACAAGAAGAAGTGTCACTGGATATGCTGTATACTTGGGAGACTCATTAATTTCTTGGAGATCCAAGAAACAACCTACAGTAAGCAAGTCATCAATTGAAGCAGAGTATAGAGCTATAGCATATACTACTTGTGAGCTACATTGGTTATTATATCTTCTGGCAGATTTGCATATCCCACATTCCACACCTGTTGTTCTTTATACAGATTCCAAATCAGCCTATTGTTTAGCCCATAATCCAGTTTTCCATGATAAAACAAAGCACATAGACGTTGACTGTCATTTCATCAGGGAGAAGATCAAAAGCAAGGTTATTCAACTTGTTCAGCTCCCTTCAGAACATAACATTGCAGATATGTTCACTAAACATTTGGGGCCTCAATTGTTCAGTCATTTTAAATCCAAGCTGAATGTTCAGAATATCCACATTCACCTTGAGGGAGGGTCTGAAGGATCATAGAAGAAGAACAAAATCATGTATTACATGATTTTGTATGCAGAACAAAGAAGAAAAGAAGAGAAGAAAAGAAATGAAGAAATACGCAAAAGCGCTACTTCCAGTATTACGTTTTATAAATAAGTCAAAACACGACTTATACCTTATGTATTAAATGTTGTACTTAGCCGTTATAGAATTAGTTAGTCTAGTTAGCTATATAAACAGAGCTAAACAACTCAATCAGATCATCAGTTGATTCTATCATTTTTCTGTAAACATTCAAAGCATAGATTGAGCTATTCTTGCTCATCTATGTCGGTTATATCCAATATATTGATTACTTGATACAGGTTGATAATGTTGCTTGATGAAGCTTTAAGTGTTACACATTGACTACAGAAGCAGGGACCGATGATAAAACTGGACAGGCAATGACTAAGATTCGAGTAAAACGGAAGAAAGGACGGTATGGTTGGATTTCCAGGCCCTTACATCCTATGGTCTTTATCCAACAACCTTATTGCAGGATGTAACTTTTTCCTACTTGCATAGATTCATTTACGTTTTAGAACTGTAATAAAATGTGTTGGCTTTGATTCCTGGAACTTCTTGCTATCATGGATGCATTTTTCTTGTTTGTTTTGCTTACCTGGTGGTAGCATTGAATTTTGAATTTGAGAATGTAGCAGCTACCGATTAGATTCTCTGGTGAAATTCTGCACAATGCACTTCTGGGAAAAATCATGAAATTTGAAGGTAGTGTTTTGAATTATTGAACTTGTAGTGATTCTGTGACTACACCAGCATGGTGTTTGAGATTCAACTCTGAACTCAATTTGAGTTGAGTTTTGGAGTTGATTTATAGTAACTAAATTGAAGTTGATTTTTGAAGTTTTGTGTTTAGGAGTATAAAATTGTGATATTGATAGATTTTAGTAATATATTTGAGTTTTAAGTTTTGAAGTTAACGAATAATAAATCAATTCAATTAATCATACTATAGAGTGGAAAATCATACAAAAGTTTGCGAAACTAAACGTCTAAACTTGATAGTTTTCTGGGTTTTCTGCAAAAAGTCTGTAGTATTAGTTAATTCCAGGTTGTTGCTTTTAGAGGTTTCACTGTTGTGTAGATGGATACTTCTACTAGTTATTTTGAAGGGAAATTGCGTAAGATCTTGTTGTTTGAAAAGCAAACCATGAATATGTTGATAATATCTCTATGAATATGTTTCCATTGAAAACTTAAACTTATGCTCTGTTAATGTGATTTAGAAAACTAGCCCCTTGTACGTTTTGCCCCTAAAGTGATACTGTCTATGCGATTTACCTTGATCTTTCATAGGTCGCTAGTTGCTCCATGAACTTTTAAATGTTTTATGTGTGCCCCTTATAAATGCTTTCGGATTGGGAGTGTGGTACACACTATGACTATGGGTCTCGCAACCTAGAGGGCAAACCGCAACACAATAAAAGGTTCAGGGGTAACACCCAACCTAGCAAAGAGTGGCAAACCGCATAAACAGACAAATTTCAGGGGGCAAATGATTTTTTGGATCTTTAAATGGCAAAGGGAAAAAAAAAGAAAAAAAAAAGCAAGCATATAGTACTAACTTCGGCGGATGGTGCACTCACACCCTTCACACAGCAACTCACAGGACTTGTGGATGGTGGACCTTATTAGAACTTGCATAAATGAATAATTTAAAACATATTTGGGAGAATTTCTAATATTGTTTTGTGTTTACAAGTAGCTACATATAGAATTCAGAGTATATGCTAAATTACACATAAAGTGAGTTCGTTAAAAAATTACTTTTAGGCCACCTGCCATTAAAAGTCAATATTTAATAAATTTAAAATGACTATAATACCCCTCATTAAAAATTAATAAAAGGGGCAAATAGAGACCAGTTATTGTTCATCATGTTTTGTCTCGGTGCAAAAGCCTCCGGAAAATAGAGACCAGTTATTGTTCATTTAGACAATGTGATCCCTTTGGATGTATTCTTGCTTTGTATATTCATCACCTTGGGATATAGCAGATCTAGAGCCCGCCATGGTGAAATTCTGAGCTCCGCCTGCTATGACGGAGTTGCTGAACGGAGAGACCATTTGGTTTCTTTTGTAATTTTTCTTTCATAACGGAGCCAAAGTTTATATAATAATTTATATATACATAGGGTATTTATGTATCAACGAGCTACCATATAAGATCGAAACCTACTATGCTAAAAAAACCCTAAAAATTGACTACGATGTACAAAAGAAATGCAGATTGAATCTAGTACATTATCAATTGGTACATTTCTTGATCCTATGCGGTATGTTATCCCCGTTTGGTTCGCTTGATTTGTCGGTCTTCCTATTCTTCATGTCACCTCCTTCTTTTCTTATTTCTTTCATTATGATCGTTCTTTTGCTTATCTTTGCATCTGAATTTTTTTATTTATTTCAATTTGACCCATAAAAACATTCTAATTTCCAATCATACATCCGCGTTTTTAATGGGCTGGCGGCTAACCCATATAAGTATAGTACTTTATTTTAGATCTCCCGTAGAGATGACGACACGTGTACGGACATGATGATGCAAAATGTCATATCCACTTTAAGGATTAAAGACGTTATATACGGGTAAGAACTCTCTAAGAAAAGTAAGAAATAATTTGTATGTGATTTCTGATACATGTTTCGCTCTTAATAGTTGATTCACCGTCTCGTTAGGCTATGTCGAGAAAGCCAGTCCACTTAAGGTATAAATATTTTTTTCGAGTTTTGTGAATTCTCTTTGAACTCTCATACATGTTTCGTTCTTAATAGTTGATATCCGTGTCTTCGATGTAGATCGGTGCAGGGGGTGTGCATAGGTGTTGCGGGCAGCGGTGCCACCCCCTTCCCCTATTTTTTTAAAAAAAATGCTAGCAAACACATTTTGTGCATTTTGGCCCATCTAAATTTGAAAAAAAAAGTATAATCTTGATCCTGTGAATTTCATTTATGTCTCCATATTTCATGAGATGTTTTAAACTTAATTGATTTCTTGCTAGCAAACACATTTTGTGCATATGATTTAACATACATTTATCCACATATAGATTTAATAGGTCATGTTACACAAATATAGTTATAAAATAACATCATACTACAAGTATTTAGTTTTTAAATCTTCCTCTTAGCATAGACGGTCGAGAATGTTCTGCTTACAAGATGATCGGTGGTGTAAAGCAATAAATGAATCATACCAATACTAATGGACCGGATCCGCGTTAAAATTGGTAGGCACAAATTAAATTACTTTTGCTTTTTTTAGCCCAAAGTATAAATTGGCGAACATTTTAATTAATGATCGGAGATTTGTTTCTCCCATTGTTACACTTGGGAACTAGTACTTAATGTAGTTTACCGATTATGGAATTTGTGCAAATAAGAGTAGGTATCTTTTAATGCAATTTGCCACTTCCAGACTTATGTCTACCAATTGACAGTTAATATATATATATATATATATATATATATATATATATATATGTGTGTGTGTGTGTGTGTGTGTGTGTGTATGTTAAAATCAATAGTGCATTGAAAACATTTTGATAAGTTTTACCAACTTCGTTTTTCAATAATGGATAATTTGTTTGAAGTTGAACCGTCATTCCACAAAATTATGGGGCCTGATTCAAGCACCCAATTGGTGAGCATCCAAATATATTATTTGTGTCTATATTGGCATTTGTCAGTCAGTGATATATGGGAGTTTAAATATAAAAACTATTCACGTTTTGTTATTAAAACTAAATTTTGTAAAATCAATTTTAGAGTTGACAAATTGTAAATTTAATTCCCCTGAAGCTTAAATGATCTAGTCGGTTGATTATATGATTCATACAAAATCAATTTTACATTTATTATGTGTAAATTAAAATAAGGTTTTTAATTTTTTCAAGATTTTGTGTTCTGACTTGCGAATAGTTATAAATATTTTTTGTGACTTTGGCGAATATGATGATGCTAAAGCCCTTTGGTTAGCCAAGAACCTTATTTCATTCAACTAGTTGCCAAACAACACCTATTTAACTTGTAAGTAATATTTCAATCCACTCATTTCCAAGTTATGTTTCTCAATAATATGTTCACATTTGGTTATGCTTGTGTTTCAAACTTTTTAATTACAATTCTTTCATGTTTACAATATTGGTACATGAAAACTATTGTCAAAATGAAATGACATGACATTAATATTGGTACTTGAGGCAAACTTTTTTCCTCAATTTTGTTTGCAGGATATCCCTGATGGATTTATACTTGATATGGTTGATACATTATTTCTGCCTACAACATTGATATTGATGAATGCTTCTGGTAAGAAGTGGACCGTTGAAATGTCTTATGGAGAAAATAGCTTTTATTTCAAAGGTTTTGCAAAATTTTATGAGGACAACTTGTTGAAGGAGCATGATGTTTTGATCTTTACGTACAAGGGAGATTCCGTATTCCATGTTAAGATGTCCGAGGCTTCAACTCAATAATAAATTCAAGATAAACTATATAAAGTTGTGAAATCTATGTATTAAGATGATGAACTTCATTTTCTAATTCGGCAAACTATGTAATTTCTTGCATTTGAACTATATGTGCAAGATAAATAATTAATAAATCAATAAAACGGGTACGCGGTTACAATTGATGTCATACCAATATTTATTTGTTTTGCAATCTTCAACCTCTTCTTGTTATGAGCACATGCAGTTGAGAATGAAATGGGAAAGGTCCTAAAAACGACTGGGGCAAAGTAATATATATATTGTACTACTATAAATTTATAATTCCCGAGTACACAAATTGCATTAGTTACTTTATACAGACGCAAGAGTGAAGATAATGACAGAGTAGAAATCCTATTGCTAAAACAATTTTAGTTATTTGTGACACTTATGATATTTTTGTGACACATATTACCTATAAAAGGAAAATTGTTCTGGCATTATCATTTTTCTTAGATATTATCATTTACTATTATTTTACAACACAAAAAACACAATTTCTTCATGTTGTTAATTGAAACGCATATGTTGTTAATATTTGGTGTTTTTTTCATTACACAAAAAGATGTATTTTATTAACAATATAGATGTTTTTATTAACAACATATGTTAGAGACCGAGACTTACTCCATCAAAAATGTATTCCAAAACAACTATTTTGTGTGGGAAATTCTTCTATAGACTAGATCTATTAGACCTTGTGTTTGGAAATAATGTACATGAATTAAAAGAAATGTTTTATATTCAAATAAACTCATTTCATTTTTCAAGTTACATGTTTTATTATGAGGTACAATGTATACAACTTACTACTACAATATAACCTTCTTGGAATAGGACTCACACAATTTTTGGAGCTTTCATAAACAATAAAAAGTGTTGCATTTTGCTCTACCAAGCAGGCCCCTATTGTATAGATTCACCAGTATAGCTTAAAATTAGAGCTTGTACATAAGTGCTGAGCTTGGGTACCCAACTTGCACCCGCGTATACTACTGTTCTTTTGGCAAAAAGATTTTACTAGTACATAACGATCGAATAACTACTACTTCCTCTTCTTTTAGCTTTGAACTTTTTTACACATTTTAATAAATTTTAATCAACTCCTTGATATTGTGAAGAAATAACTCTAGTTTGTTATTTACTCAATGGTAATTGAGAGATCTGACCCAATAAAACGATTAAATTGACCTGAAATTCAACAACTCGTAGTATTAATTAAATATGAGTAGTGATGAAGTACTTTGCAGGAAAATGCAAAACTCGGTTACCTTATTTTCAATATGTGTTTGGCACGATATAATCAGTCAACTAATAAATTGATTTTATCCATTTCATCAAAATGTGTTTTTATTTTATTTGTAATATATAGGTGACATATTGGGAGATGACTTGGACTATGATGAGTGTGATGGTAGCACCTCTTATGCTCCATTGTAATTCTTGTTAGCTACCAGTTAATTTATTAGTATGTCGTTATGACAAACAAACAATTCAAGTATATTTTCGACTCAGTCACTTGACATTCAACAAACAAACCAATAATAGGTGGTCGGGTATTTCACCCGCACGTGAAAAAAATGAGGGGTACTATCAATGTTGAAAAAAAAGTGTTTACAGCCTTGATATTACCTCTTTAAATGTGGCGACTCAAAATGTGAATGTTACACAACTTGTTCCTTAGATGAAAGTATTCTCCCTTTCCTGCTAAGATCTCTCATGGCATCTATAATGACCGATTTCTTCTGGATTCTATATTGAACAGCCAGTTCTGTCGTCTTTGAAACTTTCTCTTTCAGTAGAGCTTCATCTTCCATGATTTTGGTTGGGAAGTTACTAAGAGCAATTGCACACAAGGCCATAACCGTACGAACAACAGCTGCTTCAACCACTGTTCCTACCGGGGCATCTGACGACATGGATTTAAGAGTGTTAAGATCCAGCTTCATTACGACTTCCTTTTCATTTGACATCAGAACTCTCAATGCAGCCAACAGTCGGTCCTCTACTATCTCCGAACCTCCAATTCTCACCTTCCATCAACAAAGAACATTTGTGCCAGTAAGCATCCAATGCAGGAAAAAAACATTCAGCTCATTTCATTAAATGTGAGATTTGTCCATTACACAATTATCTGTCAAAGTGATAGTGATGTGAACATACAAGTTTGATATTGTTGACAAGAGAAATGATCATGGACTGCAGTACACAAATATAGACAAGGTAATAAATGGTGTTTGTCAGGAAGAAATTGACTGCCTAGTTTTTGTGAACTATGGTTTCATATGAAGTTGGTCAATTGCAGCTCATCTCATTCACATTTGGATTTTGGACGGTACAAATGTTAAGCCTATAAATAGAGGCTTCATCCATTGTTTGGAACTTCGAATAATCCATCAGAAACACAACTCCAGTTTCATATTTCCCAGTTTCTCCTTTGTAAAAAGGGAGTGTTTCTCCTAGTGCAAGGTACAGTAAAATAGGTCTATCTCTGAATTAGAGAGAAGGTGTTGTAATCCTTTCATTTCACAGCCTTGTCCGTGGTTTTTCTCCCGACTTGAGAGTTTTCCACGGAAAAACTTGTTTGCCTTATTTTCGCTCTTCATCATTTTATTAACCAAAATACATCATCTATCGACGCTTCCGCAGCACATACCACCTAACATTATCCAACTCTCAGGCCCACCAGTTTTAATACACAAATATACCAACTCTCCTAAATTACCGCGTAAAAAACATGCGTGAACAATTTATTGGGATGGAAGGAGTATACCTTAAGATCCGCATTTTCACCTTCAAGATTTAGCTGGGCTAGAATCTCCTTCTGCCAGGGAGATGGTGAAGAGAAATTCGGAGAGGAGATACCAGCAGCCATACTTGCAGCCTCCAGAAGAGCCGAGTCATATCTCAATTCAATGTGGTCATACGGATTCGAGGACATCACAAAACCATAATCCAGAAGAAAAAGATCATTATTTAAACAGCCATAGTTCAGTTCCAACTCACTCTCTTGTTTTATTTGCTCACGGGCAATGACCTGTGTAGTAACAACGAACAACATTAGCCAATGAGCTAAATTTGTTAGCATGACGTGACGATCGTAGACAATGACAAAATGCACCTGAAATTTGAGGTAATTACAAAGAACAATCTTTTACAGACCACGCACAGTCGCACACACCGGATGATAAAATGTGCAATTGTGCATCCTCTACTGTTTAGAAGCTTACACCACCAATTTAAACTATGAATTTAAAGCCTTCTCAGTATATATCTTGCAGGGGTTTCTATTTTAGGACCACACCTGATGAGTAGTTAGATCTGATATTTCCATAGTTTTATCCTGTTTTTACGAAAAAATGCAGCATACCTTTACAAGCATGTCATCATCATTCGCTCCTTGTACAATTTCAGCATTTGGCGTGAAACTGTGGTTGCACATATCTATAAGTGGAAGTAACATGGGGACATCAACATGGGTCCCATCTTCACGTTTAAGGCCATGCAAACGGAATGCTCGAGATGAAACAGCTGACATTGCCCATCCAAGTGATGAGGCATTTACTTCTTGCCCTGAAAAAGGGTGGTCATCTGCTTGCCCATGTTCCAGTACATGTCTCACTAGTTTCTCAAAATCAAGAAGAAACCGGCATCTCTTATTTACCTAATTAAAAATGAACAGCACATTAGCATGAGGCCATGCTGTAAGGTATAAACACAGTCACAGCAATGATGGAGTTTTCCTTGGAAAGTAGCACAGAGATTGTGTAACTATGCGAGTAAACCACAATTTTCGTCACCTCCAGCACTCTGAACCAGTTCACTGAATTTATCGAAAATGTCATATATCATTAATGTTTGCCACCTGGAACTTAGACAGTATCCCCTTATACTATGGGGAAGGTCATTCGCAAGACACATATCTGGAATATAGATGTAAAAAAAAAAAACACATCTTGAAGGAGGTCGACATCAGTAATCCAAAGTCCAAACATTGATATGCAGAACCGTAATAAGGTTTTGTTTGTACTTGGTAAATAATTTCAGAAGAACTTTAGAATTAAATGAAAAGTTGCAGTTAATTATATACAAGTACCTGATGTAGAAGTGGTGCATACTGTATGCTTTTTATATCCTCCCCAGGGAAGAATATAGGAACCGTAAAAGTTTCAGGAAGATTGCTGATGTATGGCCACCAAAAAGAACCTGTTTTTGCTCTCTCTTGCAGAAGCTTTAAACCCAGTTTCATAGCCCACAGCTCCTCTGCCAAATGCTTCAAGTGTCCAAGTTACACGAAGTTCAATGGCCTAATATTTTAAGGAGTGGACGTACCGGACAACATACATGAAGGAAAAAACAAGGATTTGACTTCACTAGAAAATTCATTCATCGGATAATATTTGCAACCTCCATAGCTTCCTATAAAATATCAATTTTATTTTATGGTGAGTTGACAGATGCATCTCAAGGGACGAAAGGACTCCGGAAGAGAGATCCCACGGCTGTTTTTTTGTTTTTTTTGGGGGGCTTCAGATGGAGACTTGGAGTATCATAGCAGACAGATGCTAAGAAAGAATCCTAATTATGCATGCCATCCTAAGATGCTAAGAAAGAAAGGCATACTGGACACATGAACGAGCAGACTTGAGAGAGAATTCTGAGGCAGGTACATTATAAACAACAGGGAATGTTTGTTTCCCGCTTAAGTTTATCGGAATCTCTTTATCAACAAGGAAAGTCATCATACACTCTCAATAAAAGAAAAGAAAAAAAAAAATCAGTATCTCTCGGTTTCAACCTCTTATTGGGCTGCGAAAATGATGAGCTGTGCAAGGAGAGTTGATTATCGGTGTTCAATTCTCCATCCAAAGCTACCTAAAAAGAAGTGAAGGTAATAGAGTATGTAGGCAATTCTTATGGACAGGGAAGCTGGGGATTCAAGGAAGGCTCTTGTTGCTTGGGAATCCATTTGCTACAGAAAAAGATGAAGATGGCGGAAAATATCCAATGACAGAAACATGATAAGTTTATAACATATAGCAGAATCCCCATTCCCCAACAGCAAAATGGAATCTTCTTCATCTCTTATATCGTTGTTACATTATTATTACTCAACAATAACACTCAAGATTAGCCGTTTTACACCTCACAAATTAAGCCAAAAGCATTGAGATCCATCCAATCCAATCCACTAACTGAATGAATCATAGCGAAAACAATCAAGAGTCCAAATTTGGTCATTTGTTACTTCTATCAATAACCACATGAACCATCACATTCCTAAGTTAACACATAAAACCATATCTTCCATGTCCACAACAAGTAAAAACACAAAATGGGACTCTATCTAGCAATCTGAATTTTTTTTAAAATAGTAATAATAATAAACAGGAAATACTACTAGTACTTACCGGGAACATGTTGAGCTAAAGTGGTTAACGAAAAGTCATGGTCTTGGTTGAATTTGAGAGGAATGTGATTGGGCAGAGCAATTAGGTCAGAGCCTTTTGGGATATCTTGAGACACCATAAGTCCAAGGCCATTGCTGAGATTCTCGGAAATCTTGACGGAAGGGTGCACAAACCCACCTTCTCGACGGACCCATTTGATGAGGTCCGGTGGGTGCTGAACCAGACGGGTCGGGTACAAGCAAGCCGACGTGGTTAGCCTGCGGTAGTGGCTCAGTGACGAAGCCGCCATTTGCAACATCATCCGAATTTCTATGTTTTCTAGTCCAGACTCTGAAAACTCCTCGTTTTGGGAAAATGATTGACTATTATTCCGCGTTAATCCTTGCTAGGCATGCTACACTGACTCTCGGGCTAGGTTGTACTATGGTTATAATATATATATATATATCAAGTATGTTGTACTGTACCTCACATTAAAGAATATTGCAGGTACCAAAAACCATGATTCAGCTCCCACTGAGGACTGACAGAAAATTAATAAATAAGTGTAATTATTCGGTATCCTTTACGGCCTATTAGCGATATTTACTTTCTTTTTAGAAATTAGTGTCTAGTTGCACGTGTAGCGCCCTGAATTTTTAAAAAATAAATTAAGAAAAATATAACTCGCGCTAGTTCGTGAGTTTAAAAATTCGACGAATTTGACTTTTGAAAATTTAAAACATAATTCAACACCTTGTGCATCCTTATACTTGATATGAAAATTTTTAAATACAATTCGTGAACTAGTCAAAATATGCAGCGGAACTATAAAATTGTGAAATCTTGCAATAATATATAGTCTTGAAAATCGTTAAAACTGAAAATAGTAAAGATGCTTCTAGTAGTGATCACTGCTCCGGCAACGCTCCACTCCAATAGCTCGACTTCAAATACCTAAAATAGATAATTTTAGCAAGGGCCAGTCATGACCACTTGACTGAGCAAATTCCATGCACGTGCCATGACTTAAGGTTCTATCTTCATATCTTTTAAATCTTTTAGTCTTGTTTAATGCAATGCAACCCTATGACCCGACTTGACTCTACTTTAAACTCTGAACTTGAACTTGTTTAACTTGAACTTGAAACTTGTCTTGAAACATTCTCTTAAAACATCTTAAAACTTAACATGATCGCGAGCTCACTTGGCATCGCAAGGTCCTACCCTAGTCCATGGTGGCATCTTAAAACTTTTAAAACACGACTAGAGGCACTAATCACACTCTAGTCAATACTCTTGAAATTGTCACAAATGCTTAGGGTGGTGAATTACATTACTTTAAACTCTTAACATTTTCTTAAAGTGAATGAATGATTCTAAACTCTAACTCATGAATGAACGAACTTAACGCATAACATCAAATACATCATATTACATCATGGATAATAAGAATACCAAGTAATTTACAACATTATAACCATTCACAAATCATCATGTACATAACTCAGTGACTCCTCAACAGATACATCTAACAATTATTAAACTAAAAACCACCACACAGGTTGTGACCATATAGTGACCAACATTAGAATCATGCTTTGAATTAATATGCATATAATGGAACTAAGAACAAAACTTGATCAGTACAGGGGTTGACCAGCACACTGCCTATTACCAAACTAGTACCTCGGGTCCGTTAATAACTTCCTAAGAAGATTTTTTGACTTTATCAGAATTGCAAATTACACGATAAAAAAATATAACAAAATTATATTATAAAAGTAAATTAAGTATATTTTACTAACATAACTTTGTTTTATACTTTTTACGTGTAATTTGCGTATAATTTACGGTTAAAGTTCGAATAAAAGGTCTTCTTAGGAAGTTATTAATGGACCGGAGGGGTAGTAACTAGCTGGTCCAACATATTGTAACTTTACAAAATAATGATACTGTTAGTTTCGTACAACAAACTAATCTTAGGTCCTGACAATTAACAAACCTAAGAATGATTGTGAAGTAGATAAATGCCAGCACCTTTTCTTGTCAATATAACGGAGTAACAGAACAAAGCGGGAGCACCAAACAACCAACATATATTATCATCGGCTTATCACATATTATGATTAAATAGTCAATCCTCGAACGTGAATGAAGATATTAGGGAACTAGTAAGCATATCATAGCGTAGTTAACAAAACAAATTAATCGTGGATGCAAGTCCTAGAGGAACTTACCTTTAAAGATGTATCAAACAAGGCAATAAGAACACGCTTTAGCATCCCTCAAATCACACGAACGTAGCCGGTTTCTTCTTCGACTTGGATAGAAAAAGAGTGGGGAGGAGTCAAATTAGGATTTAAATCCAGGAAACAAGAAGAAGAATAGATGACAAGGTACATTTACCCAATAGGAAGAAATCTAAGAGCAAGAATCACTCTAAATATTCTTATGATTATCAACTCAACGCCTAAGAACCAGAAGATCCGATCAACACCACAGTCTGTTTGGTGATGATTTACTTAACGTGGTGAGGGTAGGAAGAAAGGGGTTTTTTCTGTTGTTTGGTGGTAGTGTATGAGGATGGGAATAGAAACAGTGTATAGTAAGGAAAGGATTAGATCACGAGCAAAGTCGGCCTATTTCCTTAAGATCAGATTTGCTCAAGATCGGTGCTTACGGTTGACTTAGCAAATAGTCTCCCAATATAGAACAACAGTATTTGAATCAGAGTTCTAGCACTCGAACTTTGACTCGGCGAACTAATACAATAAAGGATTCTTCTGGCTTTAGAGAGTTTAAGAGAAGGAAGAAGGATGGATTGTTGTGTGTAATTAAATTCGAACCTAGGGGGGGCTATTTATAGTTTCGAAGAGTTGAGTCTGACAGGCACAATGGTTCGCGAACTGGTACAGTAGATGAGTTGCAACTTCTGATCGAGTACAACAGTTCCGAACAGATATGTCCCATGTAAGCCAGTATTAATTCGCTCATGCCCAATCCGAACAGTTGCACTGTTTGGGCTTTTCGTTTCAGACTAATCTTATTGGACTCAACTAAGCATAGTTGGTTTCTGGCCCAAAAAGATTATAATCAACTCTAGCCCGCGACCCGCGAACCAACGGACCCTCGAGCCCAACGAGCCCGCGAACCCACGGACCCGAGACCTGGGACCGGCTCCTGGCGGAGCCAGGCGGGTGCGTGTGTAGGAGCATCTAGTTCCTCCCCCCTTCCAAAAGTATGGGTGCCCTAAGGGCCCAATCACTTAACCCAAGTCTTGGACTAATAAGTAGTTCTTTCTTCCTCAATTTTAGCCATGTGGGACTTCTCCCATTCCAACTCTTGGCATTCCATTTTCAATGCATTAACCAACACACTTTGAGCTTCAATAACTCTTTCACCATTCAATGAATTTTAGCAATTCTTTCTCAAGTGTCATCTACTACTATAGTAGATTATACACGTTTAAGGAAACTTCATTTCCAACGTGTGGGGCCCCTTTGGTTGAGGTGCAAAGTCATGGACTAGCCTCTTTGGTGACTAAAATTCTAACAATCCCCACATGAAAGAGAATTGATGCTCACAGCACAACGGGGTGCTCTAGCCTAGAATTTTCTGCGAAAAATCATATTGCATCGGGATCGATTGTCAGTGACATTGAATCGTCCCTAGTAGAATACCATCGGATTTACTTGCCATCCGGTGGACATGATGCCTTGAACCGGTCAGCGTTTTGTGTAAATCAAGACAATGATATCAACACAATAATTTTCCTTATTGCCTCGTTCCTTTTCTCAGTCCGTTAAAGGCCTTGGGCTGCTCGGATTCATAGGTGTTCTCGTTTGAAGCGGCCTCCCATACTTCACACCCAAATAGGTGATCTCGTTCTAAAAGCATTCCTGCCAATGCTCTGCTCGTAAGCTAAAGAGATTAAGAATCTACTTCAGAGATCATTAAGAGTTTAGTGACTCATCCTCCGCCCGGTCTACAGGAGCACTTAATGTGTCTTTCACGGGAATGGCGCAATTTGGAGTATAACTCCTAAGTGCTTTTACCTCTAAGTACAAACTTCAAGAGGCACGTACTGGTCCTTTCCAGTTTAGTTATCCCATTGAACCAAATTCTTGGGATCTCCAATCAGTATGGTTGGGTTGCCACCGTAAATTCCCTTATTGAGTGGGTCTTAAGCCCATTCCCCTAAACAAGCAGTGTCCTTGATCCCTCGGTAGTGCTTTGGTTAGCGGATCCGCAATGTTATCCTTTGATTTCACGTAATCAACAGTGATAGCCCCCGTAGAGACCAACTGCCTAATGGTTTTATGTCTTCGACGTATGTGTCTAGACTTTCCATTATACATATTGTTTCCTGCCTTTCCTAATGCCGACATACTGTCACAATGAATTGTTACAGAAGGCACAGGCTTATCCCAACAAGGGATGTCCTCTAAAAATTCTCGAAGCCATTCTGCTTCTTCTCCAGCCTTGTCCAAAGCTATGAATTCTGATTCCATCGTGGATCAGGCGATGCACGTTTGTTTAGAGGACTTCCAGGAAACAGCACCGCCACCAATGGTAAACACGTAACCACTAGTGGACTTGGTGTTTGTACTATCAGATATCCAGTTTGCATCATTGTATCCTTCAAATACTACCGGATATCTTCCATAGTGTAATCCATAATCTATTGTGGTCTTTAAGTATCCCAATAGATGAAGTAGAGCTTTCCAGTGAGCATTTCCTGGATTACGCGTAAACCTAGCCAACTTGTTGACTGCAAAAGCAATATCAGGACGAGTGCAGTTCATCACGTACATCAAACTGCCAATTATCCGAGCATATTGCGTTTGGTTTACTGGATCACCTGAGTGTTTGTCCAAACACAAAGATTCGTTCATTGGTGTCCTTACACATTGACGATCAAAGACCTCATATCTCTTTAAAACGTCTTCAACGTAATGAGATTGTGATAGCACCAAACCCTCGGGTGTTTTAGAGATCTTTATCCCTAAGATTAAATCTACTACACCCAAGTCTTTCATGTTGAAAAGTTGTTTCAACATTTGCTTTGTTTTTAAATTCAAATCCAGGCTACTTCCAGTAATGAGCATGTCGTCTACATATAAGCATATCATGACAAAGGATTCAACGTTCCCTTTCACATAGATACACTTATCACACTCATTTATAGAAAAGCCCTTTGATCGCAACGTGTTGTCAAACTTTTCGTGCCATTGTTTAGGAGCTTGCTTGAGTCCGTACAATGACTTGACAAGACGACAGACCTTCTTCTCTTGTCCTGGAACCACATACCCTTCAGGTTGTTCCATATAAATTTCCTCGTCCAGTTCTCCATTTACGAAAGCAGTTTTAACATCCATTTGATGTATCTCAAGACCACGCAGTGCAGCTATGGCTATGAATACTCTAATGGAAGTTATTCTAGACACAGGCGAGTATGTGTCAAAGTAGTCAAGACCCTCTTTTTGTCTATAGCCTTTGACTACTAGACGAGCCTTGTACTTATCAATGGTTCCATCTGCTTTATACTTGCATTTGAGTATCCACTTGCAACCCAATGGCTTATTTTCCGGAGGAAGGTCAACCACTTCCCAAGTATGATTTTGCAGGATGGTTCCATTCCACTTTCAATGGCCTCTTTCCAAAAGGGGGCTTCAGGAGTGCATCGCCTCTTGGATAGTCCTAGGCTCGTTTTCTACAAGGAATGTGAGAAAATCAGGACCAAAGTCTTTCTGAGTCCTAGCCCTCTTACTCCTCCTTGGTTCGACATCAGGAATCTCAACGTTCTCTTGATGTGAACTTTTGGGTTCTGCAGAATTCTCTAGAGGAGGTGAACCTATAGGTTCTGCAACATTTTCTGAAGGTACACCTTCGAATTCTGCATTAGGGCCACTTGAGTCAGGGACCCCCATAGGGCCCCCCACATTTGACCCTATTGCCGTTTCATAGTCTCGTTTACGAGAGACTATTTCCTTCTTTTCCTGGGAAAAACTTCTTCAAATAATTATGCATTCCTTGATTCAATGACAGTACCCTCATGGATGTCCGGTATCAGCGACTTATGCACTAAGAAGCGATAAGCACTACTGTTGTTTGCATATCCTATAAATATGCAATCTACAGTCTTTGGTCCAATCTTTACTTGCTTTGGTTTGGGTATTACCACCTTAGCTTGACCCCACACTTTCAAGTGTTTGTAAGAAGGCTTGTGACCTTTCCATAGTTCATATGGAGTAACATCACTATTTTTCCGGGGTATTCTGTTAAGAATAGTAGTAGCCGTGAGAATAGCCTCCCCCCACAAATTCTGGGGTAATCCAGAATCTAGTAATAGTGCGTTCATCATCTCCTTGAGAGTACGATTTTATGCTCAAAGAACACCATTCGACCGAGGTAATAGGAGCGTAGTCTGATGAATTATGCCAAACTTAGAACAATATTCTTCAAATGGTGCTCCATATTCTCCACCTCTGTCACTTCGAATTACTTTAATTCGAGTACTATGTTGATTCTCAACTTCAGTTTTGTAGTGTTTAAATGCTTCTAAGGTTTCGTCCTTACTCCTTAGCAAATAAACATAACAATATCTAGTGCAATCATCAATAAAAGTAACAAAGTACTTTTTCCCTCCTCTAGTTTGCACAAATTTTAAATCACACAGGTCGCTGTGAATTAATTCTAGAGGAGTCGTGGTTCTTGCGGATATCTGGAACATGCATCACTTCATTCAGTATGAGCTCCTTCCCAGAAGTCATCTTCAGAACCACTTTTCCAACTCCTTTCACCTCCGAAGTAGCGTCATTTCCCATGAACAGCTTCTTGTCTTTCACCGGAGAGTAGGTAGAGAAGGCACCCTTGTCTGAACATATGTGGCGAGTTGCACCCGTATCAATCCACCACTGCCTTGGGTTTTCAACCAGATTGGCTTCCAAGACATCAGCAGCAAAGGAGTTGATCATGTCATCCACCATAGGTTCATCTTTTTCTTCAGCAACATTAGCCTTCTCCTTTTTGAGGGAGTTGCAATCTGCCTTCATATGCCCAGGCTTTTCGCAGTTGAAGCAATTTTCCTTGATCCTTCTAGGCTTCCCCTGGTTTCCTTGCTTCCCTTGAGACTTCACGTCCCCATCACGCGTCTTGCGTTTCTTGCTAGAATTTCCCTTGGACTTTCCTTTGGAATCAACCAGGTGAGCCTTGGCTTCCATGCCGCTTTCCTTGCCAAAGCCCTCCGATTGTCTTCTGAATCTGAAGCTTAATGATCACCCTTCAAGCCCCATCTCCTTGGTCTTCAACTTAAGATAACTCATGAACTCGCTCCATGATGGTGGCGCTTTCGATCGCTGAAGCAACCAGGAATGGCTCATTAGGCTTCATGCCTTCTTGTTCCAGTTCGTGGAGAATAGACTGAAACTCCAGGACTTGACTCATCACATACTTAGAGTCAGCCATTTTGAAGTTCAGGAACTTCCCCACAACGAACTTCTTAGTACCGGCCCCGAAGGCCAGATTTCTGTCGATTTCTCCCACAATTCCCTTGCAAGATCGACAGAGCGTATGCGTATAGTGCATCAGAAAGACAATTGAGAATGTAGTTTTTACATAGGAAATCGCTGTGAACCCAAGCATCATAGGCGGTTACTGCTATTGGTTGTCATCCTGTGTGGCCTGAACGGCTTCTGGAGACATGGCATTCGGATTAGTGTCTTGCAGGACAGGAGCGGTAGGTGTTTCAGCCTTGAGATAGTTGTCCAGCCCAATTGTCGTCAGGTAGAACAACATCTTCTATTTCCACTGCTTGAAGTTGGAACCCAGGAACTTCTCCGGCTTTTCGCCATGGTTGGGAGCGGCATTGATGCGAACAGCAGGAGCAAGAACAACGGGGACATGGCCCAAAGAGCGTACATCTTCGTACACAGAATACAATCTTAATTGTTGTTTGGTGGTAGTGTATGAGGATGGGAATAGAAACAGTGTATAGTAAGGAAAGGATTAGACTGCTGAGCAAAGGCTGGGCCTATTTCCTTAAGACTGTATTTGCCCTGCACTGGTGCTTACGGTTGACTTAGCAAATAGTCTCTCAAGATAGAACATTAGTACTTGAATCAGAGTTCTAGCATTCGAACTTTGACTCGGCGAACTAATATAATAAAGGATTCTTCTGGCTTTAGAGAGTTTAAGAGAAGGAAGAAGGATGGATTGTTGTGTGTTAAATCCGAACCTAGGGGGGGCTATTTATAGTTTCGAAGAGTTGAGTCTGACAGGCACAATGGTTCGTGAACTGGTACAATAGATGAGTTGCAACTTCTGAGTACAATAGTTCCGAACAGATATGTCCCATGCGAACAGTTCTTACTGATTCGCTCATGCCCAATCCGAACAGTTGCACTGTTTGGGCTTTTCGTTTCAGACTAATCTTATTGGACTCAACTAAGCATAGTTGGTTTCTGGCCCAAAAAGATTATAATCAACTCTAGCCCGCGACCCGCGAACCCACGGACCCCGGACCCTTGAACCCTCGAACCCACGGACCCGAGACTCGGGCGGAGCTAGGCGGGTGCGTGTGTAGGAGCATCTAGCTCCTCCCCCTTCCAAAAGCATGGGTGCCCTAAGGGCCCAATCACTTAACCTACGTCTTGGACTAATAAGTAGTTCATTTTTCCTCAATTTTAGCTATGTGGGACTTCTCCCATTCCAACTCTTGGCATTCCATTTTCAATGCATCAACTAACACACTTTGAGCTTCAATAACTCTTTCACCATTCAATGAATTTTAGTAATTCTTTCTCAAGTGTCATCTACTACTATAGTAGATTATACACGTTTAAGGAAACTTCATTTCCAACGTGTGGGGCCCCTTTGGTTGAGGTGCAAAGTCATGGACTAGCCTCTTTGGTGACTAAAATTCTAACATTTTCTACCCTACAGCACACTACCTCTTGGTGGTTTAATGTGTTTTACAGTACAACATTTAATACATATGGTACAACCATGGTACAACCTTTAAAGTACCAGGAGGTAGTGCAACATGCGGTAGGGAAGAGAACGCGAAGAAAGGCGTGTAACTTATGCCAGAGCCCAGAAGATTAAATGGGTTTAATGATAATTAATGACTGAAATGAGTCGGGCCTATATAAATAAATTGGGCTGGGTTTAGAAAATAATGAACTGAAAGATGGAACACTTGGGTTGAAGTTGAAGAGTTAAAATATTGGGCCAACAATCTAACCAACACAAATTACGCTTTGTCGCTCGATTCGTTTTAAAACGTTTTAATTCGATTTATGAATTTTTGGGTTGTTACAGTATGACTCAATTAATTATAATATTAGTTCGAAAATACAATTACAATCATCAAATTGATTGACTAACACTATTTTGTAATTATCTTGGGACTAATCAATTGATACAAGACCATGCACACTTGAGAGATTATTTATAGGTTGGAACTTTAAATACACACGCCAGTTCGGTATGCATTGATTACTATCAAAATGATTTGATCGTACGATCATACTTTATTCTGACTTTGCACTCGATATTTCACTAGGCCACATATCATCAGATCAGATGGATCGTTTCATTGTGCAACATAGCTTCGTTTTGTTGTTTGTTTAAGTGGCGAGGAATATAAGAGCACCCCTATCGGTGACTCGCCTTTTGGGTTGTGACCCCAACCAACCCAAAAATTGCTCCTTAACATCAAACAAGAAATGGGTCATGAGCCCAAGCAAAATGACAATCAAGATTTGGGTTGGTGTAAGCACAACCCGTTCTTGTGATTTGTTGTTGAATGGGAGTGGGACACTTGTCCCCTCCCACAAAATTGTATTTTTTTTTTCAATTATGATTTTAAATAAAATACTTCTTCCGTTCCGGTTCAAGTTTAAAGCTTTGTTTTGTTGACTTTTCAAATATTTTTTGACGTAATCTTTTTTTTTTATAAAAGTTTGATAATTTATTTTGTTAAAATAATATTTTTAAATTTTTTTAATATGATTCAAGATTAATTTCAGGTCAAATTGAGTATAGCTATAACGTAAATAATAACAAAATGAATACTACCTCTGTTTCAGTAATAACTTCACAAGTTGACTTTTTTCCGAACTTTGACCGTAAATTATTCGCAATTTACACGACAAAAAGTATAATAAAATTATATTGCGAAAATAAATTATGCACTATATTTTACTAACATAACTTTGTCTTATAGTTTTTGCGTATAATTTAAGAATAATTTATGGTCAAAATTTGTAAAAATGATCAACCTAGGTAGTTCGTATTATAACAGAGGGAATATAAAAAGTGGGCCACGGTTAAGAAGATAAATGTGGGTTGGGGTCACAACATTTTTAGCAAGAAACCACAATGGTTAGTGGGTTGGGGATATGGGTGCTCTAAGTTCAGTTGAGCATAGTATGAGTCCGTACCTCAATTGCGGGCGTAAAAATGTTGCTGAAATGAAGAGCCATCCGTTAAAAACGTTTTAAAATTCGATGGTATACCAATGTGAAAAAATGAAGGGAATAAGATTTAGCTGGAGAGACTACAAGACAGCAGAGAAGAAACCAAGTCAATCATGAATCAAGGTCAACAACTCCACACGGTTTGGTTTA
This sequence comes from Plantago major, assembly GCA_026545765.1. Classification (NCBI taxonomy): domain Eukaryota; kingdom Viridiplantae; phylum Streptophyta; class Magnoliopsida; order Lamiales; family Plantaginaceae; genus Plantago; species Plantago major. Next base: position 33,775,447 of record CM048839.1, read on the forward strand.
TGATGATATGATGTCTTTTCTTTTCTCTCTCTCTGTGAAAACAATGAACTTTCTCTACTATCGACTTCTCCTGAAATGTCCCTTGATCACAAACGACACATTTCTAGCCAAATGTCTAAACGTAAAAACTTTCTCCAAATCCTCATCAAGCCCTTCTCCACATCAAACTCAAAGAAAGGTGAATTCTTTTACAATTAATGCTCTCTCTGTATATGTGTCTTGATGAACTAAACTGTATTTGCAGCTTCTGCTTCCTTTTATTTGAATTGTATTGTATCTCTGAGTTCTTGATTGTTTTGGTGGTTCCAATCCAACTCTTTTGTTGGGAAAATTTAGATCAAAACGAAGAAGACTTGGAAAAAATAGCAGCTCAAGAGCAGAAACAGTTTCCTTTGGAAACCCTTGTGGCAGCCACCAAGAATTTCCATCCTTCAAGGAAGCTTGGTGAAGGAGGATTTGGCCCTGTTTTCAAGGTACTAAATTGTTCATCAATCAAAGTTTACTTGCTCTATTCGATTTGATATATAATTGATGTGAAGTTGTGTTCTTGAAAGACTAATGAAATGGGAAACTAAATTGATGGTAAAAGAATCGATTTTTGGGGGTTGTGATTTTGAAAGATTAATGAAATGGGAAACACAATGATGGTTAAAGAATCGATTTTTTTGCGGTTGTGTTTCTGGTAGGGAACTTTGGATGATGGGAGAGAAATAGCTGTGAAGAAACTGTCAGCGACTTCAGGTCAGGGTAAGAAAGAGTTCCAGAATGAGGCCAAGCTTCTCGCTCGCGTGCAGCATAGGAATGTGGTCAATTTGTTAGGTTACTGTGTCCATGGTGTAGAAAAGCTGCTGGTTTATGAATATGTTGTGAATGAGAGCCTTGACAAGCTTCTCTTCAGTAAGTATTATATCACTGTTTCTATATCGCCGGTTGTATTGTAATTCAGTTATCTGTTTTAGCATGGCCTTGAGATTGCACAAAACTTTAGGATCAGACGTTTGGATTCTCGTACTATGCACAATTTGGAGTTTAACTTTTGTCTTTTGTCTTGACTAGTAGATTCAATTTTGGATGCATTATAAAGTGGCTCAGCAGCCAAGCCATTGTTTATATTAAATCATACATAAACTATGCTTGGGCCTGCATAAAGGCTACATTTCATTTGACTGTAAAGGCTGCTCGTTCTTGCAATTAACATAATATAAAATTTAGTATGTGTGGTTTAAGAAAACTAACAAGGAGCTGGCCGAAACTATGGTTGGAGTTATTCTTTTCTCTACGTAACTTCAATTTCTTCATTTTCAATTTTACATCACAAAACTTGTCTTTGTCAAATCCAATTTTATTTTATTGTAGAATGAGTTGCAACCACTTTTGTAACTTTTGTGTGTAAGAATACAAAACCTTCTGACGTTGATCATAAGCTGGTATCTAACTTCAATGGTTTCATTTTTATCATGGCTGGTATCTATGTTTTCTTGAAATCCGAGTAACATCTGGAAGGTCAAGATTTTATGAAATAAAATTCCAAAAGGCATAACATGATTTGTTTTCTTATACATACGTTGATCATAAGCTGCAGTTGTTATGCTTATTTTATTTCAGTTGTTGTGTGCATTCATGTTCATGTCATTGAATGTTATGCTCTATAAGAATCGTCTACTAGCATACTAGATGAGGTGACATTATTCATTGACATTAATATGCTGCATTTGATTTAGAGTCTGATAGACGAGAAGTGCTTGATTGGAAGCGAAGGCTTGATGTGATTACAGGAGTTGCGAAGGGATTGCAATATCTTCATGAAGAGGCTCATTGCCGCATCATACACAGGGATATTAAAGCCAGTAATATTCTGCTTGACGAAAAATGGGTCCCCAAAATTGCTGATTTTGGCATGGCACGTTTATTTGCTGAAGATCAGACACATGTCAACACTCGTGTAGCTGGTACAAAGTATGTTATTGTGAAGAGATATTAATGCTTTGAAACTTCAATTACATGCCTTTTTATACTCACTTTTCTAAACATTGCAAATATCATGCTCTTGACCAAGCAGAAAAGTACTACTCCTATAATTAGGCAAAATTGCATAGCCATCTAAATTGCAACATTAATGTGAAATGTTCATTGGTTCAGCGGCTACATGGCACCTGAGTATCTCATGCATGGAACTCTTTCTGAAAAGGCAGATGTTTTTAGTTATGGGGTAGTCGTCCTGGAGCTCATGAGTGGACAGAAGAATTCAACATTCAACAGAGATCCTGATTCACAGAGCCTACTTGACTGGGTAATTAAGTAGTTTAGCTGAAGAGCATATAATTGATTAAATTTGTTTCCCAATTTTTGCTGCAACACTATTGTCTTTCTGTGGAGTGACATTTCATGATTCATCTAATTATATGCCTTATGTCTTGAAACTGAAACAAATTAGTAAATTAGAGTTGCTTCCCAGAGCATATACTATAACATATTCACGCTAGTTCTATTCTGGGTACCCGCTTTGTGGGCTGCATACAAGTACATCATGTTTGATTGCTACTTGTTTTCCGCTGCCCAACAAAAAGTCCTCATTGGGAGTTGTCTAACCATGCCTATTCGAAGAGTTCTAGGGAAATTTATCTCCCTTATTTTAAATCAAATTAAGCAGTGTTCAATCCAAACACCCATAAAAGTCAGTTTCATATACTTTTTGCTGAATGCTAGTAATCATGCTCAGAATGAACCTCAAGTACAAGGTTGTGTAGCAAAGCTTAAGGCGTCGAATCCACTCCACACCTTTCATGTTGGATACTTTTAAAGATTTGGACAGCCTTGCCACACTTCATTAAAATTCATACCTGGAGTTCCAGTATTAAAATGGAGCTAAAATTTGGACACTAGGTTCTTCATACATGGGGCTATAAATCCTGTTTCATCACGTTTTTCGGTTTGTAATAAAATTGGGTTTCAAGTTCATCCTAAGAAGAAGACATAATTTGTCCTTCCAAACTTCTATATAAAGGTACTCAAACTAGAATTTTTTTATAATAACTCAAGTTAGAATTGTCATGTTACAAAGAGGAAGAGTTTCTCCACAAAACTCTTGCTGACCAAAATTGATAGCGTGGTGCAAATATGAACTGTAGTCCCAGGTATCTAGAATCTACTGTTCAAATTTCAGCTCCATTTAAGAACTCGAACTCCACAAATGAATGTTCTACCAAAGTGTGGCAGATTTATCATTTTCTGGGAACCGTCACTATTATGCTGAAAGAATCACGTTTTTCACCATTTTAGAGGTCAAACCTTTGAAAGTTGTCTTAGTTGCTAACACATTAGGTTTCAGCTTGTATTCTTGCTTGGTTGGTGAGATATTCCAGTTTTGGTGAAATGACACCAGAAAAAATGCATTTTGGACTGTAGAACAGTTTTGGCAACCTTAAGAGTGAATTTGGACTTTTTTCATTTAATACAAAGTTGATATTGAAGTCTAGTTTCCAACCCCTTTGGACTCTCATCAAATTTTGTTGCTAAAGATCTATATGCTCATTTTACAACAGTTGTTTATGTGAATCCGTGGAGAAAGCTCCAGCTTGGTATTCCATATTCTTGTAACTTTTCTCCAATCGCATCTATAAATACAATTATCAATTGCAGCAACAATATGATATAAATCAATTTTGACCTTCATATTTCAATGAATGTTAATGAGCACAGTATTACGCTTTTATAATCGTCCTTTTCATGTTATTATTGGTTAGCATTTCATAATACATTAGTAATCATAAGCTTATGAAAACACCTAGTACTAGGATATCACTCAGAAATTTTATTGTATATCCAGGCATACAAGCTTTACAGGAAAGAACGCAGTTTGGAAGTCATGGATCCTGTGTTGGCTTCATCAGCAGATCCTGACCAGATCAAATTCTGTATACAGATAGGATTGTTATGTGTCCAGGCTGATCCAAAATCCCGTCCAGACATGAGTCGAGTAGTCATCTTATTATCAAGGAAGCCAAGCGTTCTTGAAGAACCGACCAGACCTGGATACCCTGGAAGCAGGTATAGAAGGTCCCATAGGCCAACTGCATCAACTACTGCCACAGTTACTCCTGGTGTAACTTCTTCGCAATCACGTGGTTCCACCACAACTTCACAAACCGGCACATTAACAAGTACATCAGGTATTACAACCCCCCGTCCAGATCGCTATGGGAAGCGTCCGATGCAAAGTTAGGCTTCTGTGGCACATAGGAAAATATTCTTTTGTAGATGTAACTTGTTTTTGCTATGAAAAAGCATATTGAGCAGTAGGCTGGACAAGTTGCAGCTTCAAAATGGTCAAATGTGACTTGTTCTTGACATGTACATAGATATAGATATAAAAGTAATTGTTTGAAACAAGAGTTTGGAATGAAATTTGAAGATTATTTGATTGGTTTTGAGCAGGGGTAAAATTTGGGAAAAAGTTTTTTATGGGTAATGTTTTTCGAAAATTTTGGATTTCGCCCCCATAACCCTCGGAAAAACCTCATATACATGTAATTTCCCCCCTCTGAGGTTGAAATCCTGGGTCCGCCCCTGATTTTAAGATTGTTACTAGTATAAATAAAAAAGTAAAGATAGAGAAAGAGCATAGTAGAATAGATAAATATTTATTTTGAGCCGAGTTAGGAGTGAATTATAGTTGAGCATGTACAAACTCAATTGTAGTTCAATGTAGAAGCCAAAATTTAATAGAAATTGGGCTAGAATCCTTCGTAGCCTATGTCAAACATCATGCAACTCTTTGTTTAAATTATCTGTAAGGATCATTAGGCGTAGATCCATGTAAGCAAATCTTTCTACGTAAAGGTAAGATGGAATGGTGGATACAACCAGGGTAATCAATTAAACTTGGGTTTACAGTCTAGTAAATTAGAGTACAAATTTCTTGAATGAAATACAAGTGTGGACTCAAATGATATAATTGTGATTTTATCTAAGTTTTACCTCCTCCGTTTCAGCATAAGATTTCAATTTTACCATTTTTCACGTTCCAAGTCCCAACTAAAGCTCCCCGTTTTCATTTTTGACAATTTTTTCTTCAAATACAATGTTAAAATATTCAATAGCGTTAACGACAATAATACTCTTCAACGGATGAAAGTAATGAAATCAACCAAAACCAATATTTAATTTAAAAAATATACATTTTGTTGACTCAAAAAGTGAATGGAAAAGTACAATCAAATGACAAGACGTTTGTTCGGTTAGAGTCACTAATTCACTATGGGCCCGTCCTTACTATAGTACGTGGGCCCACTGTGGAACTGAGGAGGTTCATAGTGTCTCCTTCAAGAATAACATATTCATAAGTAGCTTAAATTTTCACGAGATATTTGATAGACCATTCACATAAGATATATAAGTTTTGCATATATATTGTCAGGGATTACACTTTATGTATATTTACAATTTCTAATGTTATTCACTTCTCTCTAACAAATATTCAACAAAGAAAACTTCACCCTTAAACAGATCTTCCCCTTTTCCAGGTCCAATTTAGCTCCAGTTACAAGCCAATGCCCAGGACTATCAGATGGACCCTTGCACACCTGTGACAGTTCAATATACTTCAACAGTTTATTAGACTGCATGGGCATAGGTGGACCTGTTGGATAAATCCCAGAATCAACATTCACAGGCAAAGACTTATCCTTTTCCAGATTGGTATACAATGTGGAAGAACCTATGGATGAAAAGAACCCTGATTTCATGGAATGTTGATCTAAATTTGATGAAGTCCAATTAGACTGCACAATGTAGCAATTTGTAACCATGGAGTATGCTAATCTTAGATGCAGAACTTGAGTGTTCTTCAGTTCTTCATGCTTCTTTACCATCAATTGAACACCTGTGACTATGAAGACAGAAGCCGTGTCTTGCCCTAGATGTAACCATCGTGGGTTGAACTTCACTGGTGCAGTGCATATATGACATAGTTTTCTTGCTTCGATGTAAAGATGATTATCCTCGACTTGGTCTGAGCCTTGCCAAAGTACGGGTGTTGAGTGTATCTTGTCTTGTAGGAGCGTCGGAGGGTCTAATAAGTGTTGGAGGTGTATGCTTAACCTGATTCGTTGCTTAAAGTGTCAATGGAACTGTCCGGAATGATATATTCTATGTAAGGACATGAGTAGTGCACCCACTAGACATAAAACAAAAATTGACAGCACTGCATGTGAGCCCACATGTTTGCGTTTGCATGTGTGCCCACATATTTGTGTCTACTATATATATTATACTCCCTCCGTCCCAAAGAATTAGTCTCATTACTTTCCGGCGCTATTTTTAAGAAAGCCAATTGTTTATTGTTTGTTATTGGGGAGAGAAATGATAAAGAATGTAAAAGGTATGAGAGATAAGATATATAATGATAAAGAATGAAAAAAAGTATGAGAGATAGTTGAGTTAGTGGGAGTTAGTGGGTGTACTTTTTTGTTATTTTTAAAACGGTATCATGAACGCTCATAAGTTTAATACGTACATTATTGTTTGGGACGGAGGGATTACATGCTTCTTCCCTAGCATAGAAGAACCCCAAAAAGTGATGAGTCATCTTTTATCTTTTGAGAAACAAAATGCTAAGACATTAAAATTAATCAAAATCCAAACCTTAAAGGTATATCCCTTAATCAAGGTTTTTTTAATGATTCTGGTTCTGGACCCGAACTTTATCTAGTGTGGTATGTTAACGTCGCTATAAGTAGTAGTAATATTTTGATAATAAAAAGGGTAAGAGGAGATGGGGATCACCTACTGTGCTTCATACTCTCTAGATGTAATCGCATTCCCGTTACAGGCGTGTTTCCTGTCATGACCTATAAAACCCAATTAGGTGAGTCATCAGTAAAAAACTTGTATTGGATTGTCTAACAAATTCTTAATAATTTTCCAAATGTTGCATGTTTTTATTTTAATAATTTAATATCTATTCAATATAACATAAAATGCAGCATAAGTATACAATAGTAATTACAACAACCACATGCAAATTATGGAAAAGAATGAAGGGAGTAATACTCAGTTTTTTGTACCTGTGTTGAATTTACATATAACTTTGGACCCATCAAATTGATCTGCATTGCTGGTGTTTGATAAACCTTATTTTTGATTGGGCCCATAGGCGGGCCGTTGTGAATAGGTGCCCAAATCTTGTGAGCTTGAAAATCCAGAAAGTACTTCAAATCCTCCAACGGAGGTTTATCTGTTCATCAAACCAAATACTAAAGGATATAACAATTAATTTACATGACATTTTGGATATCATTGAGATTAAGTATGATACAAGTTACAACAAAACATCCTGATATTCCATATCTTCATTTACACCAACACTTAAAAGGAACATCGACCACCATTCTTTTCATATACTTGTCAGTTAATTGTATCTAAGATGGTGTTTACTCCTCTCTTGTGGTTTAGATTGTAAATTATTGGGTTATATATAGCCCAAAACATATTAGACAACGGGATGGTCAAAATTGTCTCCACCTACTAATGAGGAGATTGATTATGATCATGTGTGGAGTTCCAGTTGATAGGGTCTTGTGCTTGTAATGGTGCAGATGCAGTGGAGATTTGTAATGGCGGTAAACTCGATTCAAATTTATTGAAATATAAAAGTTGTACGTACATCGAAGGTATAGGTTGATAGCATGCGATAAGAAACCTTTTCCGGGGACACCCATTAGTAGCGAAGTAATGGGGATGAAGTTGAAGCGGATGGCATCAGGAATCGATGGAACTGTGTGAAGCCACTCATAATGTGAGTTCGCAGATGAATCTCCGCCTCGTTTTGAGCATATCACGCTGATTCCCTACAACCAATAAGATACTAAACAACCTTAGGTATAATGCTATTGTAAACAGTCAATACATTTGGACTTGTATGTGATGCCTTCTATATCTCCATTGATCTTTGAGAATTCAGTACGTTCCATTCAAATCAATCATGCATCTATTTTCTCAATTAATCATACTTGAATTGTGTCACTCTACATTTAGTTTAATGCCCCGGCCCGGCCTCTTGTGGGAGTAGCAAATCACTCGGTGAACAATCCAGAGTAACCGTGCCGGCAAACCAGGTGGCAGGGAGTTAAGTATACAATCTAAAGTCTAGCTAGAGCCATAATTATAAGTGGGGAAATGTAGAGATTGACTTAAAAAGAAAGGCAAACAATTTGTGGGGTTCAAATAAAACTTACATCCTTTGCCATGATAAGTGGGAAGCTGTTGAGAGGATTTGTATGCGCATCAAAAACATGGAAAGCTTCTGGCACCTGCATTTAGTTAAATGACTCATTTAGTTTCTTACTTTTACTGATTCGGGTACATCATTTCACAAAGTGTTGAAAATTGTTCGCATCCTGAGGTACCTGGATGGATTGATATTTTTAAATATAAGTATAATGTCTTAAGCAATATCAATAATAACATTTTATGAATGAACATTTCCTATCATTTTTATGAGTATAATGTTTGTCGATTTATTATAATAGTTCTATGAAAACGGTCTCATAATACTTACTCATATCTGAACGGTAAGTAGTCGTGCAATTTTGTCACCGACATAAATACAAATACAATAACATAAGGAGAATTTACAAACCTTGTGGTTTGTCTGTTTGGATTTGGCAGAGAAGACACATGCCCCGGTGAATGACTGGTCGCCTAAATTATCCAAGTGCTTCTTTAGATCTGATGGTTCTATCTTGGATGATTTGTCTTGCTTTACTAAAATTACGTCCTGTCCACCTATGCCTAATCCCACTATTATGTGAGTCCCATATTTCTCAATGAACCTGCACTCCAAGTCGGAAAAAAAAAGGGAATTAAGAAGCTAGACACATTTCAATTAGGGAATATATATGGAATCCAAGTAAGTTTTAGCAAACTTTAGGTTCATATAAGTCAAGTAAGAGTAAAATGTCCAATTATCCATTGCATTACACAGTTCAATGTGGGAATATATATGAAATCCAAGTAAGTTTTAGCAAAGTTTAGGTTCATATAAGTCAAGTAAGAAATGTCCAATTATCCATAGCATTTATAATAACTTCAATAGTACAATAGTATTACAATGAAATCATCTCCGGGGTACAACACATCTTCTGTCCCGTTTATTGCATTCCATTCGTGTCTTACCATTAAATTAAAAACCGAAAACTTAAACTACCAGCTGCCACATGTAATTTTGTATAGTTACAACGTAACTTTACATAGACGTACATCTGATCCACGTCAAACATTTAAATATCCATCTTGTAAGAGTAGAATTTTATCCACTCATATACATGTCAAGTTGAGGATCAAGTCACATGCAACTTCGACTATTTTAAAAACATGGATTGCACGAAGAAGAACCGACGATAGGTGGTGTATCATGTTATAAATGGTGAGTGTTATGTTTAACAGAATTTCATTGTTTACATTTAAAATACTTTAACGATCCAAGTTGTCATCGGCAAGTCAGATTTGATATTGATATTTGTTGTATATATTAAATGCCAAAGTCTTGAACTGGTATTGTTGATATTATAGTTTATTAACTAATTTGATTAAATTCCAGAATTTAGAGCTGAAATTTCAACTTGATCAATGATTTACTTGAACAATTATTGAATCTTCTTATCGACCAAGACTTGTCATATTGCCAACCTGCCTTTTGTTGGTCAATGGCTACAGCACTACTCCATCCATTTATATATGAGCTATAAAGGAATTAAGAAAGAAAATTCGGGTAAAGACTTCTAGAGGCGTGGAAAATTAATGTACATACACTCACTTTCCTTCTTGCCTAAGTATTAGAAATGTACAAAAATAGAAAATGACAAATAATAATCATACTGCATTTGATTTGTAGTTATGAGGTGGCTACAGTCATAGTTATGAACGGAACTAGGAGGGGACATAATAGGGAATCCCCTTATCATCTAAAGCAATGTATAATCCGTGAAGCTATACGAACTTATTGAGTTAAATAACCCGTGAAGTTATGTTTTTAAAATCTTGTTCAATCACAAGAGTAAGGCTTTACCAATTACAAACTTCCCACATTTTCAATGATTGAGTTGGTGAGTTATGAGTCTGTTTGGGAATCAATTATATCTCCCGTAAAAGGGGCTTTGACTAGGTGGTTTTGCCAATCACAATTCATATCAATAAATTTCACACCTCTAACAAACGATGATATATTCGTATTTTAGTTAATTTCAGTTTACGCACCTCGCTAAACCAAGTGGATCCCATGTGGAAGGAACGGCATTTCGGACATGATCGGCTAAGATAAGAGGATACCGATCCACATGAACATTGAACAGTTCAATGAAGTATCCATCCAGGGCCAGATGCTTTGTCTTCCCTGCATCTGTAGCCCACGAACCACTATCGAACCCGAACATCGAGTTGAACATCCCGGAAGGTATCTTTCCAGGAACACTACATTTCTGGTTGAAAAATTCTGACATCTACTTCAAGCATGTAACACCAGAACAATCAGCCTATGATCATGAGTCATGACCATCTATCTCAAATACTTCAGTAAACACGTTGACTCGAGTGTATTTACATGTACGTACCTGATTGAAATTCAGAATATCAGACTGAAATCTGGTACGGTCACCCTTGTCACACTTTATATCAATCGAGACATCACCAAACAAACCGAAACCTGGGACAGTGAGCTCTCGGGTGTACGATTCATTGAGGACGATAAGCCTGTCGTCTCCTTTGCAGTATTTGAGACGAAAATCGGAACATAAGTCGAATCCTTTACCAAGGCTGCTTAGAGCCATCTTTACAATACCGTTACTGGACATGTCTGTATAATTACCAGGATGTACTTGCAGATTTGTTTGTCAACTAACTAGGCTACTTATTGAGAGATAAGTTAGGAGTTTTATAGTGTGAAAGATATTCATGAATTTCCATTCCCTTTGTGTTTCTTTCTTGTCTTACATTTTATACGTGTAGTTGTAAAATATAACTTTGACCATTTCTTTTCCGTGTTATAAGTTGCAAAATTATTTCTTGCCTTCACACCTAATAGACTGCAGACAGCAAGCTTATTATTGGTTTGGACAAAATTATGAATTCAATTAGGAATAAGATTGATGATAAGTGACACTGTATGAGTGTGAAAGGGATTAGATGGATTTTCACTTTCCCCAAACTTAATCACACAAGTTAAAAAATTTCTGTCCCATTAGAAATTACGTTGTTTGAAAACATAATATTCTTATATTATTTTATTGAATACTGTTCAATCTTGTGACTTTTTGTTTGTTTTCTTCACCAAATTCTTAGGCCTTAGCATTCTTGTTGTCTCTGATACTTGACTTAAACAATAGCTTGAACTTAATTATGGTATTTTAATTTGTGAACTCAGGGGACAATGTAGGTTTCTACTTTCTACTTTAGCCATGGTGGCTAGTATAAGGTTTCCCAACTTGCCAGCCGGACAAAAAATGAGCCGTTCATAACTGCTTGGCATAATAGATCATCCCAAAATCCTTAGAACTGTTGGTGATTTTAGTGTCATCAACTCATTTTAGTAGTAATGTAATTTACTAGAGACCGATGCGATCTCACGTTAAGGCTCGGGACGAGTTCGGGTAGTGCGGAGTGCACGCTTGTTGAGCTAACGAGTTATCGACCGCAAATACGAAGCAGGGGTCGAGGGGCGGAGCCCCTCGCGGGGTGCGGGGCAGCGCCCCGACACGGGGTTGCAAGGGGCGGAGCCCCTGCGGGGTCCAAGGGGCGGAGCCCCTTTTTTGGGAAATTCATATTCGTAATTAAAAGTTTTCCCATGATTCTGGATAAGACCAGAACTCGGTTAATTCAGGATAAGTTTAGAACCCCTCAACCGAGAAACGGCTTCGACTTTGTACTTTACATTTGGAGGATTCGGTCTCCAGAACAGAGATACGAAAATCTTACATCCTCTCTATTTTCTGATCGAAATTCATATAGCCTGAATTAGATTGCCTTCTTGGATTATCCCCGCAAGGAATTCGTGTAACCCAGGCTGTAAATTGGGTCGAATTATCTTGTTCGGAAAGTGACTACACGATCCATAGAAGTTTTCCAGGATTATCACCACCCAAAATTTCCAACAAACGAACAAGATAATCTGTTGATAATCATGGCTGGAGGAAGCGGAAGCACTGTCAGGGAGATGACAAACAATTTCGGGAAACTGGAGAAGTTCCAAGGCCACGACTTCAGACGCTGGCAAAAGAAGATGCACTTCATGCTTACGGCCTTGAAGGTGGTGTACGTTCTGTCTACACCAATGCCAGAAGTGGAAGATGATGGACCGGTTGAAGCACTCAGGCGCAAATCCAAGTGGGAAAACGATGACTATATTTGCAGAGGACACATCTTGAACGGTATGTCTGATCCTTTGTTCGATATTTACCAAACTGTAGAGTCTGCGAAGGAACTGTGGGATTCCCTCGAAGCCAAATATATGGCAGAGGATTCTTCAAGCAGGAAATTCCTGGTTAGCGATTTCAACAACTACAAGATGGTTGATTCGCGGTCTGTCATGGAACAGTTCAATGAAATTCTCCGGATTCTCGGACAATTTGCACAACACGGTTTAAAGATGGATGAATCCATCTCTGTCTCAAGTATCATTGATAAGTTGCCTCCTTCATGGAAAGAGTTCAAGCATACTCTGAAACATGGTAAAGAGGAACTATCTCTGGTTCAACTTGGAAGCCATCTTCACATAGAAGAATCTCTGAGGGCTTCGGAAGATAAGGGCAAGGGCAAAGATGTTGCTGGACCCTCGGTCAACATGATCGAAGAGGGTGGTAAGAACAATAACAACAAGAACAAAGGAAAGAAGCGTGCTTCTAACAACAACAAAGGCAGTTCCGGTTTTAAAAAGAAACTGAAACTAGAGTGTTGGAATTGTGGCAAACCTGGCCACTTCAAGAAGGATTGCCGATCTGGCAAGAAGCACAACAACGCGAACTCAAGTGGTTCGGGAAAGGGGTCTACGGATCAATCCCGAAACCAAGGTCAGAATCTAAAAAGTGATTTGAATAATTTGATTGAATATTCAGTTTCACTTATTTCTGAAGCATATTATGTGCAGGATGATGCTATCGCGTGGTGGATAGATTCTGGCGCCACAACTCACGTTTGCAAGGACCGTAGGTGGTTCAAGACACTTGTACCAGTGGATGACGGTTCTGTCCTCTATATGGGAGATGTTCACTTCTCTCCCGTGGAAGGCAAAGGAGACGTGGTGCTAGAATTTAGTTCTGGAAAAACAATGTCTTTGTGTAATGTTTTATATGTTCCTAAGTTACGTAAGAACTTAATTTCAGGCCCTGTTTTAAATAAGCTTGGTTACAAGCAGGTTTGTGAATCAGACAAGTATATCTTGTCAAAGTGTGGTGTGTATATTGGATCTGGTTATTATAATAATGGAATGTTTATGATGAATCTGAATGGAGTTTCGCATGATTCTGGTTGTATTTATGTCCTCTTCGAATGTGATTGATTCATCTCTTTGGCATGCTCGTCTAGGACATGTGCATTATAAAAGGATGCTTGAAATGTCTAAAGATGATTTGATTCCTGTTTTTGATGGAAATATAGGAAAATGTAATACTTGCATGTTAACTAAGATCACTAGAAAACCTTTTAAGAATATAATCAGGAAATCTGTCATACTTGATTTAATTCATAGTGATCTATGTGATTTGCATGCTACTCCATCTTTAGGGAACAAGAAGTATGTTGTTACTTTCATAGATGATGAATCTAGGTTCTGTTATGTTTATATGCTGCATACAAAGGATGAAGCTTTAGATAAATCGTAATTTATAAAACTGAGGTTGAATTACAACAAAATGGCTTGATTAAAACCTTACGCACGGATAGAGGTGGTGAATATTATGATCCTGTATTTTTCCAATCCGTAGGAATCATTCATGAGACTACGGCTCCTTACGCCACAACAGAATGGTGTGGCTGAAAGGAAAAATAGAGCTCTTAAGGAAATGGTGAATGCCATGTTGTCTTACTCTGGTTTAAGTGAGGGATTCTGGGGAGAAGCCATGTTAACGGCTTGCTATTTGTTAAATAGGGTTCCTAACAAAAGGAACAAGACTACCCCATATGAACTTTGGTATAAGAAACGACCTAACTTGACATTTTTGCGAGTTTGGGGTTGTAGGGCCGTGGTTAGACTCCCGGACCCTAAGAGGAAAACTTTGGGTGAAAAGGGGATTGATTGCATCTTTGTTGGATATGCTGAGCATTCCAAGGCTTATAGGTTTTATGTCATAGAACCTAATGATTCGGTTTCTATTAACACAATTATAGAATCGAGAGATGCTATCTTTGATGAGAATCGTTTCTCCTCAATACCTAGACCAAGGTATACTATACCAAGTTCGGATGATACTCTAAGGGATGATCATTCAAATGATGTACCAAGTGAGACTCCTGAACCCCGTAGAAGCAAAAGAACTAGGAAACCTAAATCTTATGGTTCTGATTTTCAACTATACTTAGTTGAGGGATCAAAGGATCAGATTGAATCCCAATACTCTTATTGTTATAGTATTGAGGAGGATCCAAGGACATATGATGAAGCTATTAAATCTAGATTCACTTTTTGGAAAGAAGCGATTGATGAAGAGATCGGCTCTATCATGGAAAATAATACTGATCTTATCTCGATTTACCACCAGGTTGTAAACCACTGGGCTGCAAATGGATCTTTAAAAGGAAGATGAAAGTCGATGGTACAATTGACAAGTTTAAGGCTCGATTGGTTATCCAAGGCTTTAGACAAAGGGAAGGGATCGATTACTTCGATACCTACGCTCCTGTTGCTCGTATCACTACTATTAGATTGTTGATTGCCTTGGCGGCTATTCACAATTTAGTGATCCATCAAATGGATGTCAAAACAACATTTCTAAATGGTGTTTTGGAAGAAGAAGTGTACATGAAGCAACCGGAAGGATTTGTAATGCCCGGTAATGAGAATAAAGTGTGTGTCGATTAAGTCATTGTATGGCTGAAACAAGCACCAAAACAAAGGGCATCAAAAATTTGATGAGGTTGTTTTGTCTAGTGGTTTCATTCTGAACCAAGCGGACAAGTGTGTGTATAGCAAATTTGATGCATCTAGAAAAGGTGTAATCATTTGCCTATATGTGGATGACATGTTGATATTTGGTACTGACCAAAATCAGGTTGATAAAACCAAGAAATTTTTGTCATCAAAGTTCTCCATGAAAGATATGGGAGAAGCGGACGTTATTCTTGGTATCAAGATTAAACGGGAAAATAATGGGATTGTTATCACACAATCTCATTACATTGAGAAGATACTCAAGAAGTTCAATCATGAAGGTTGTTCTCCGGTAAGTACCCCCATGGATCCGGAAGAAAAGCTTATGCCGAATACAGGTAAACCTGTGGATCAGCTCGAATACTCAAAAGCCATAGGCTGTTTGATGTATGCTATGACTAGCACTAGACCGGATATTGCTTATGCGGTTGGTAAATTGAGCAGATTTACTAGTAATCCTAGTAGACATCATTGGCATGCAATAAGAAGGGTATTCAAGTACTTGAAAGGTACTATGAAACTTGGTTTGTCATATGTGGGATTTCCTTCGGTGTTAGAAGGTTATACGGATGCTAGTTGGATAAATAATGTTGAAGACTCATCTTCTACAAGTGGATGGGTGTTTTTGCTTGGGGGAGGTGCCATTTCATGGGCTTCCAAGAAGCAAACATGTATAACTAGCTCCACAATGGAATTGAATTGTAGCCTTTAGTCACCCGGTAAAGAAGCTTTAATGGCTAAGAAACTTAGTGTATGAGATTCCCTTATGGCCTAAACCTATATCACCTATTTCTATCCGTTGTAAAATGCTGCCACGTTGGCTAGAGCTTATAGTCAAATTTACAATGGCAAGTCTAGACACTTGGGTGTTAGACATAGTATGATTAGGGAGTTAATCATGAATGGGGTGATATCCATTGAGTTTGTTCTGTCGCAACAAAACTTGGCTGACCACTTGACGAAGGGGTTGGCTAGGGACTTAGTGAATAAGTCGGTGATTGGGATGGGATTAAAGTCCATCTAAATCTACTAGCTGTGGTATACCCAATTCCCTTCTAATACAACGTTAGAAGCAGAATTCAATGTGGAAAGACCATAGTTAGAGATTGGAGCACATGTGTTTATCTTCCCAAGGTATGTGCTCAGACCTGCAAGTGATGTTAGGTTGAAGTATATCTTCTTAATGGTTCTTTTGACAAATTGCAAATGCAGGTGCAAGACTAAAAGGACCACCTATGTAAGCATGAAGTTTTGCCGCTTCAAGAAGCTTGGACTTGGCTTCCTATATGCTTATTAATGGATAAGGACACATGGCTTGTATAGTGTCAAGTATGAACAATAGAGTTTTGTAGAAACATTTGTGTATGATATCTTCAGGTATTCAAATGGGTTGACGGGTTCAATCGTTACGACACCCCGATTCTCGAATATTTGGAATGTGTATTGTACTAAGATGAAAATTCAATCGCAAGACATTTTCATTTATGCATTTGTTTGATCGTAATGTTTGTGTTTATACACTTGTATATATTTTTATATATACCAAGTAGATCAAGGATTACACTAAAATGGGGGGGGGGGGGGGGGGGATTTGTTGGTGATTTTAGTGTCAAAAAAACATTTTATTATTAATTTGATTTAATAGAGACCGATGATCTCACGCTAAGGCTCGGACGAGTTCGGTAGTGAGTGCACGCTTGTTGAGCTAACGAGTTATCGACCGCAAATACGAAGGTGGGTCGAGGGCGGAGGTTCCTCAAGGGTGCAAATACTTCAAGACGGGGTTGCAAGGAGCGGAGCCCCTTTTTTGGGAAATTCATATTCGTAATTAAAAGTTTTCCCATGATTCTGGATAAGACCAGAACTCGGTTAATTCAGGATAAGTTTAGAACCCCTCAACCGAAAAACGGCTTCGACTTTGTACTTTACATTTGGAGGATTCGGTCTCCAGAACAGAGATACGAAAATCTTACATCCTCTCTATTTTCTGATCGAAATTCATATAGCCTGAATTAGATTGCCTTCTTGGATTATCCCCGCAAGGAATTCGTGTAACCCAGGCTGTAAATTGGGTCGAATTATCTTGTTCTGAAAATGACTACACGATCCATAGAAGTTTTCCAGGATTATCACCACCCAAAATTTCCAACAAGAACATGGTATTCCAGGACGGCCTATAGTGACAAATTAAGCTCATGATCATAAGTTCATAACCGGTTTAGTGAGTTTTACATGGCATGGAACCATAAGTTGTTAAGGAATCCGCTACAAGTCCGTGACCATATATATATACACTTTACTAGTTGAAGTGCACCGCGTTAAACGCGGTGCCAAGTGTACTTGAATGTGATGCGTGATGAACACTTTATTTTTACTTGTTTAATATTATAAATTGTGGTATAAATTTTTTATTTTGCATCTGGATATATATGTTTATGGAATCTTAACCAAATGAATAATTATCAATCTCACCATCTGCTTTAAAGTAATCTGCTAGCTATAACCCAAACCTTTTTAAGTTGAACAAATAACTATGTCATGATGAGTTTAACATAGATAGAGAGCTTGCAGACCTAAACATCAAACAAACTGTTTGCGGGCACAATAAACAGACATCTATATAGTTAAACATCATGTACAAGTTGAAGAATATGAAAGTAGAGGGAGAATCTCTGCATAAATGTTAAGTATTCGAACCAAGATCGCAATAAAACCAATCAACTACTTGACAAATAAAATCACCAATCAAAGTAATAAAACACAAACACAAATTAACGTGGTTCGATTGAATAAATCCAATCTACGTCCACGGAGAATCAACGAATTTTATTACTCCACAACCTTCCTCGAACCAAGCAAGCTTACGCAGAATCAACCTGCATTACGCCTTGAATTCTACTACACAATCCTCACAACTACAGCTAATAATCACTATTCTAAACACGAAGAATAGCACAAGAAACTGGAAGGAAATCAGCTTGTATCTGATCGATCTCTGCCTTGGATCGATGCTCTTGATTGCTGCTGAATTCTGATCTCATGATGGTGCTCTGTTTCCGTTGTTTATATAGCGGAAGAACACAGAAGAAACCGCAGAACAGAAGAAACTGAATGCTACAGGAATCTTGTTAGAAACGAAATAGGAGAAGGGAACAGAATCCAATGGCATAAAGAAAAGCGCACTAGTGTTTATTCTGTTCCTTTTACGTTTCTTTCCCAAATTCTATTAGGAAACCAACAATCTCTTCAAGTTTTCCAATCGGGTCCCTGTACTTCCAAATCCTTCGAAATCAAGTCCCTGTAAAACTGAAACCTTTCATTCCAGTCCCTGTAAATCTGAAAACTTTCAAGCCGATCCCTGTAAAATCTGGAATCTTCGAAACAACCCAAAAAACTTCACAATAAATGTGGATTAAAAACACCATTAACCTGATGGGAGCATAGGCGGGGAGGGGATATGAAGGGCTGGATATGTCAATCAATTTGAGAATAAAGGAAAATACTGAATGAATTTGCTCTGTCCTGAACAAATTGTATGAGAAAAGATGTTAAAGATTATATCACTAACAATTTGCCGAGAAAAGACAGAAACCATAACCCCTTGAGTCACCATAGTCATTAATTAAGAAGAAGAGAACACTTTTACAAGCGCCATAAAGCAAAATATTGAAAGACAATACATAAAATTAAATTTAAGAAAATTTAAATAAACAATTGCAACTTTATCGGTGGTAGATTCAGAATTCACTTAAGACGAAACTCAAGACTATTCTCTTATCTTATAATAATAATAATAATAATAGTAGTAGTAGTAGATAGACTTATAATAATCTCTTACCTTGCATTTTTTTAACTTGCTCATGTGTTACCATGGATCCTCAACAATGCACAATCCATAACTCTGAATGCAATGATTGTACAAACATTCCTGATAAAAACATTAGCCAAAATGTATTTTTCAACAAGTTCTAAACATTATAGGATAACACCTGACAAAATTGAACCATGAAAAATATTCAATTATACTGTAAAAAAACATCTAGATTAAGAGTAATAACGACCATGAGGCAGTCACTATAGGACATATAGTAATCGACACTAGGACACGACAGCAATCCACATTAGAACTTGATTGCGATGAGATTGTTTTGCCAAAATATCACGGTTTTGTTAACTATTCGTTCTTGAATGTTGTTGGATTCATTCTGCAGGACAATTTTCATGATTCAAATCAACATAAACATGATAATAACAACCAGCGACAATATTCCACGATAATCTAATGTAGTCTTAAGGTTTTGAAAGGGAGAAGAAGAAAAAATAAAAATAGAAACTAACCACAAATCCACGATACTCAATGGGACTATTGGGGTGGGCCAAGATTTAAGAATTGGACCGGTCTTGAAGTTTTACAACTGGGCTAACCCAAACCCTTACGAATACGCTCCAGAGTACTAAGCCGACATAATTTGAGGGGACCAAAAACTGAAAAATATTACTTCCGCCGTCTCGTCACATGTTTCTTATTTTGACTTTTTTTTATCAATCGTCTTCTACTTTGATTACGAATTAATCTTAAATTACAATCAATTATATTATGAGTAAGTCTCATGAAAGACGGTCTCTAGATAATTTATTTAGAAACGGACTTATATTGTCAAGAAAATCATCGATGTTATTAATTAAAACACATATGTGCTCAAAATGTCT
Source organism: Plantago major (assembly GCA_026545765.1). NCBI lineage: Eukaryota > Viridiplantae > Streptophyta > Magnoliopsida > Lamiales > Plantaginaceae > Plantago > Plantago major. Next base: position 33,795,290 of record CM048839.1, read on the forward strand.
ATGTCATAATCTAAATTTATTTATCGGCATTTGCCTCTATATAATTTATCTGTATTTACCTATTTTTTTTAGGAATATCATATATGTTACTCCCTCCATTTCAGAAAAAAGTGTTACATTTTACTATTCTGCGTCATTTCGCTGATTAATTACTTTTAAACGATATTAATAAATAAATTATTAAAATGATAAAATGAAAATTTATTAATTAAATTTTTTTTATAAGATTTTATTAAATTATTTACTATTATCGCTTATGAAAGAATTAAGCACAAACTCAAGCATAACCTGGCCAAAAGTCAAAATGTAACACTTTTTCTGAATAGGAGGGAGTATTAATTAAAATGTTTATATTGTCAGAAGATATGAGAGTCCCTAGAGAGGGAGAGTGAGAGAGTGTGTAACCCTAGAGCCTTCGGTAGGTTTCCGGCCGCTCACCGGCCACCATATTCTTACCTCCATAGCCAAAGTCCTACCTTTTCTCCCCTCAACCTAGAACATCGTAGGAAAACCTTGAGAACCGCTGAAGGTACTGACTTCCGGCCTCCAAGAGAGAGAGTGAGTGTCGCACAAAGAAAATGGGTGGAAAAGATGTCTGCTAATTCTGATACGCTTTATATATCGAATTTCCCAGAGGATTGGACTGCAAAAGATGTTAGAGAAATGCTTGAAAAACTCTGGAAGGTGAATGACGTTTTCGTGCCAAACAAAAGAAATAAGGAAGGTAGAAAATTTGCTTTTGCTAGGTTTGATAAAGCATTGAAGGCTCAGGAAATTATGGAGGCTCTGAGAGGATTGTCGATAGGTGATCATAGGATTGTGGCGAATCCGGTAAAGTATGGCAGACAAGATCGGAATTTTCCAGAGAAGATTGGAACTAAATCGACACTCCCTGTTGGAACAGTGATAAGACAGCCAAGAATTCGGACGGAAGGCGTTAGCTATCTTCAGACTGTTAAATCGAATGGTCAGGCTCCAAATGAGTTAAGCAAGGATAGTCGGAAGCTGGATGAATCTGCTCTAAATCTGAAGGAGGAAGGCGGGCAAAGCAGGGTAGAGGAGTGGGGATCAAGGAGTATCGGTCCTAAAAGAACAGTTCAAACTCATATGCACTTTATACCAGAAAAAGAAGTTGTTGAATGGGCGAAACGCAGTTTGATTTGTGGTATAAAGATTGGTGTGAGTGAAGGGGAGGTTGAGGAACTACTGTTAGCAAAAGGCTATCACACTTCGAGTATTCGCCAATTTTCAAAAGACATTTGGGTGCTGGAGAATGAATCCAAAGACATTCAGGAAAAGATACTGCATGAGGATCCACAATGGCTGGAGCTAATGTTCAGCTACATCAGGTATTGGAAAGAATCTGATGTCAATGGGCGAAGATTGGTATGGCTGGATGTGCACGGTGTTCCACTACATGCATGGTGCGTCCAGTTGTTCAAAAAGATTGGGAATACGTTCGGGAAAACAGTAGAAGTAGCTACAGAAACAGTCACGAAATCTCATCTCAGGAAAGGAAGATTGCTAGTGGAGACTCCCATCTTCGAAAAAATAAGTAAAAAGTTCAATGTCTCAATCTGGAACAAAAGTTATCCAATCCATGTTCTGGAAACAAATTGCGATCACATCTGTGTGCCAAGGTCCTCGAAGGAAGACGAGGAAATTCAGTCGGAGGAAGACAAATTAGTGACAGACGAATTAGAGTCAGACGAGGAGTCGTTGGATTACGAACCGGACATCGTAGATGAGAATCAGCATTCTTTAGAAGAAAATCCCAAGACAAATTGGGAGGAGGATTCGATCTTGGAAGAGACATAGATGGATGGAATCATCTTGGGAAAGAAAATAGGAGAGTTGAAAAGAGTGTTGAGCCGCCACTTTTATTATCACCTACACTCGAAACTGACAACATAGGGAGGGAGGAGGAAAATACCCAGAATTTGATTAATTTGAAGGAAGCGCAACTTGAAGTATTGGGCCAGAGTGACTCTCACGCTGGGCCAGTAGAGCACCACAACACCATTTTAGCTGGGCCATCGACTGGAGTAAACACGGTCTTGGGCCCAAGTGAGGATAGCCCAACTGGTGTAGAAAAGCCAGTCTGAATTGATCCAGGAAACCAGTCAACTGCTGAAAGACCTTTTCTGTCGGTGGAACACAATGAAACGTTATCTGAAGATCCTTTCAACTTGTACCCTTTAATTCTCAACTCTGAAAAATCAAAAAAGAAGAAGAAAAAGATGATATCTCTAAGTGAGAAGTTTTCACAATCACAGCCTATTGTTGAAGAGCGAAACACAATCATTAGTGTTCAAGTCACCGGAAACAAACTGCTGGATTCTCAAGCTGAGATCGGTATGGTGCGGGTGCTGGAATCTCAAGCTGAGATAGGAGTGGTGCGTAACCTGAAGAAGAGAGGAAGACCGATTAAGAGCGTGTGCAGAGAAGGAGGACTTGAGGTAGTTCGATTAGATGGTGGGACGTCGATATCTGATGAAGACATCATTGAGTGTAATCGATTGATTTTTAAGATGGGCGAATTAGATGCTGGAAACCAATGGAAGCTGGGGCTTGAATTGGGTTTGTTGGAAGATTCAGATAGGAACTGTGTCTTGCAAACGTTCTCAGAGTTGGATTAGAGGGATAAGCTGGTGAAGGATGGACAGACAGGTGCCAAGGAGACAACAAACTTTGTTAATGCGGATGGTTAGTTTTAATATTCGGGGGCTGGGGCGGAGGGTGAAAAGAAGTGTGGTTAGGGAATTAGTGGTTTCGGAACATGTGGAATTTCTCTGTTTGCAGGAAACAAAGCTGGAGTATGTTGATAAGAGACTGGTTAGTAAACTGTGGGGGAATAGCGATTGTTCTGGGGCTTATAGTGGTTCGATTGGCGCAGCGAGTGGACTGTGTTGTATTTGGGATACAACGGTATTTGAAAAACAAGAAATTTGGGGAGAGAAAGGCCTTCTTGGAGTCTCGGGCAAATGGGAGGGTTGCCCGGTGAATATTGTTAATGTTTACATGCCTTGTATTTTAGAAGAGAAAAGAGAAGTTTGGGAGTTACTTGAAGCAAAAGTGAAGGGAAAGGAAGATGAGTTGTGGTGTGTCTGTGGTGACTTTAACTCGGTAAGAAATGAGAGTGAAAGAAAAGGTAGCACAACTGGTGGGCGTAGAAAATAAATGCGTGAGTTCAACGATTTTGATCAGTAAGTTGCAATTGGTGGATTTGCCGTTGGAAAGACGGAAATTCACGTGGTATAAAGTCAATGGGCGGAGCTGTAGTAGGCTAGATAGATTCCTCCTTTCTTCGGAGTGGATGAAGAAATGGCCAAATCTATCCCAAGTGGGGTTGAAACGGAAGGTCTCGGACCACGCGGCTATGTTATTGAAAGAAGAGGTGGAGGATTGGGGCCTTTCAAATTCTCGAGTTGGTGCTTGAAGGAAAAGGCTTTAAAAGATTTTATGGAGGAAGAATGGAGAAATTATACGTTAGAATATCTTTAAGATTGATCACTCATACACGTTTATCTTAAATGTAGCGATTAAATACTCTTACCACTCAACATCATAATGGTGAAATCACCGAAGATGATTATAAGAAATCAGATTAGAATTATAGCCTCGAACAGAATTTTTATTTCCATACACTACGAAGATCAATTCTAAAGAATTGAAATTTTTCCAAGATTACAAGACCGAGATCAGACAAGATTTACGAAGACACCGCCGTAAGACTACGTCGTTAATCCTTTTTAAGCCAGATTTACATTTTCAAACACGATTCAGAATATACGACATCACGAAGATGAAGACGCAGTTCATCGAAAAGCTTAACGATCCGTCACAACTACAGACAAGAATAAGATACGCAGATTAATCAGACGGCAGAAAAGACGCTTAAAGACAGCTTCTCTCGAGATACGTAAAGCGACTTCGAAGACTATTTCAAAGATAAGATAGATTGAATTAATCGCCTAATCTGATAACATCCCAACGACTCTAATTCATCTATAAATATCACACACTTGGGACGCCGGTAAATACTTAAGTTAACAATCTAACTTGCAAAACTTACAATCTAAAGAAAGATTCTCAAGACTCTACTACCCTTTCTCGAAAGTTTTTCTCATTGTCAGTTAATCACTAGTAGTCAAAGTTCCGAACCTTAACAAGAGATTGTTATTCGCGAAAGAATGAACTATCGCAGAACCTTTATGTTTCATTCTCCGTAATCTTACATTAATTACTCGGCCAAGAAAAGAGATCACATACACCCAATGTCAGACAAGTAATTTCGTTTCTATTGCGCCTTCCTAAACATAATCGAAAAGAAGTTCTCTCGACAAACCTTATAACCAACACCATAGGCGTGAAGAGATGAAGATTGATTTTAAATCGCTTAATAACCCATTATCTCGAAGAGAAGATTTAAATTTGTGGTTTTAATAACTCGTGAATATTCTACGCGAACCAATTGTTTAATCAACAGATTTTAGAAGCGAACTCAATTATCTGTTTCTAATAATTCTGCGCCTCGTAGCACCGGGGATTATTTAGGATTACGCCACCTCCAGATACCACTATACTTGTCAAGTATTTACCTTTCAGATTTATCTTTCAAAGAAAGACACACACATACTTATTGCTTTCAGACTTACCTATCTTAAAGCCTTCCAGGCTCGACCAAGATTTAAACCCCTGCTTCTCGAAACCGCTTATCGACAAAAGTTTTAAAAGATTATTCAACCCCCCTATTTTTTACTTGCTATCCTGACCAACATTATAAAGTCAAGGGTGGAGCTATATGTCATCAAAGAAAAGCTTAAGCACGTGAAAGAAAAAATAAAGCATCGCACAAAGAGAACTATGGCACTTGAAAAGCGAATCGAGAGGTCAAGGAACAAGTTCAAAGCCAGATCGGAATTGAGACAGGACTGGATGAGGAGATTACAGAGAAAGAAAAGAAGTGGGAAAACCTCAACAAACTTTTGAGGTGAAAGACCACACTAAATTCCAACAAGCTAGGAATCGTGGATCAACGAGGTGACACAAACTCAAGTTCTTCCATAAATGCGTGAGAGAAAAGGAAGATGTCGATGATGAAAGGGCTCAGGTCAACAAGAAATGGATCAAGGTGCCTCGGAGGTCAAAGATAGTGTAAGAGGTCATTTTGAGTCTCTATTTGTGGTAAGAATAAATCTATTCTATAGTTTGACGTAAGCTTTTAATTTGCTGCAACTCTTTGAGAACAAATCTGCTGAGCTTGATGCTCTTTTTACAGTATCTGAAATTTAATCTACTATTTGGTCTTGCAAATTTTGATCGCAGTCAGGTCCCGATGGCTTTAATTTCCATTTCTTCCGGGCTTTTTGGGAGGTAATGAAAGGTGAGATTCTTGAGTTCTTCAATGATTTTCATGAAAGAGCAAACATTGTCCGAGGTCTGAATGCGTCATTCATCACTCTTATTCCGAAATGCTTAAATCCCATAGATATAGAGGAATATCGTCCCATCTCTCTCATTGGTGGAATGTATAAAGTGCTTGCAAAAGTTTTGTCTTGTCAATCACAAAAGTTCTCGCTTTGTTATCTCGCACCACCAAACCTTCTTATTCGCCGAAATATTCTAGATGGCATAGTAGTGGCAAATGAGACAATGGATGAGGTCGAAGAAGAAAAGGAAGATGTTCATGTTCAAAATATATTTCAAAAGCCTTCAATCAAGAATGGCACTTCATCGGATATGTCAACTTAATGGGTTTTGGTGATAGATGGTGTAACTGGATTTTCGAGTGCCTGTCTACTGCTGAAACATCGGTTCTTATTAATGGGAGCCCAACAAAATCTTTCAAATCGAAGAGGACTTAGGCAAGGAGACCCACTTTCTCCGCTTTCTACCTTGTCGTCATGAAGGTTCGAGTAGATCGATGGTGAAAGCAACAACAAGCTACGGCTTTTCTCCAATAAAGATCGTGATGATGTGGTTGCTTTCATCTCCAATATGCAGATGACTCCATCATCTTTGGAGAAGCCAAGAAAGAAAACATCGAGTCCTAAAGTGTGTTCTACTAAGCTTCAATGGTTCTCGTCTCAAAATTAATTTCCACAAGAGCGCTTGATGGGGATTGAATTGAATATGATATTCTCATCAATCAAGTTTGTTAAATTGTGGTGTAAAAACTCCTTTCTTATATTTGGGCTGCCAATTGGTACTGACCTGGACAAGCAACTGAATAAAGTGATTGATAGAATGGAGAAGAGATCGGGCAATCGGGAGAATAATTTTCTCCTTCTATGGTCGTCGTTCTACTCAAGGCTGTTCTTACCTCATTACCTATCTACTACTTCTCCTTTTCAAACTCCCTTCTTTGTCCTAAAAGAATTAAGCAACTTCATCACTTTCTTCGAGGGGGGTGGGGTGGTTAAGAAGATCATGGGTTAAATGGGAGGTAGTTTGTTTACCAAAAGAGTTAGGTGGTCTTGGTGTCAAAAATCTCGAGTGGTTCAACTTAGCTTTGCTTGGGAAGTGGGGTCGAGACTTCTCACGAGAGAGACTCTCTTTGGTCTCAGATCTTAAGGTCTAAGTACGGGTCTTTTTCCAAGGTTGTTGAGTCATGCAAAGTGAGGCGAGTTTGGGGTAAGGGTTGGTCTACTTGGTGGAGGGATATCGTGAAGTTTGTAGGATGTAGCGATTGGTTTCCAAAGGGAATTACTCGCAAAGTCGGGAATGGCCTTACTACTAGTTTTTGGGAAGATAAATGGGTACTAGAAGGGGAGAAATTATGTGATCTTTTTCCTAGATTATATCAGTTGGATATTAGTAGAACCTGTTTAGTGAGTGATAGAGTAGGTTACACTGATGGAGTCTTGTCTATTGTTTGGGCTTGGAGGCGTCGATTGTTTCTATGGGAAATTTCTCTTGTTGAAAATCTGACTTTGTTACTTAACAGGAATTTTTTTGAGATGTGTCGATGACGCTGGGTCTAGTTACCGTCATGGACAACATCTACACGCCGAAGTTTGGTTACAGTCTGATTGCTTCAAGGAACAGAGGTGATCAACCAGATTTTCAAAACTGGACAGCTTTAGTTTGGCTCAGTTATGCTCCTCAAAAACTTAACACCTTTGTTTGGAGAGCAATTTTGAACAGATTGGCAACATTGACAAACTTGAAGAAAAGAAATATCTTGTTCCCATAAGAAAGCGAAAACAGAGATGTCAGGATGCTTGAGTTTTAATCATGAACATCTATTTATCCATCAGGTTGTCAGCATGCACAAGATGGCTAAAATTCGACTGCTAAAATTCACCTTGATCCGACCGGTGACTCGAGACGGATATTCGCCCTTTGTCAAGCTCTACCTTCTAAATCAAAAGAAACCGGATGGTAATTGCACGGCACTCTTTCGTACATTTGAAGGCCGTAAATAGCTCCATCTTTTCCGTATCATTTTGAACGTCAAGAAATTTTGACATGATCAAATGGAACACTTGGAACTAGCTTCAAGGTAGGAGTCTAATCAGGAGACTTGCCTTACGCTCTGATTGGGATCTGTTTCCCCTGGACTGCCTCTCAATTTGATTTTTTCTGATTGGTTTTTGTCTGTTAGTTATATCCTGTGGCCTGCGGTTTTTTTTTTGGTGGCTTTGATGGGTTCACCCCTCTACTTTTAGTGATTTCGATCGTTTACGACGGCTTATCACCCTTTTCTTCCTCCTCTACTTGGGTGGTATCTCCCCGTCATGGCACATACGTATTTTCCTCGCTCCTCTTGGCGTGGTCCTTCGGGACTATGACATACTAGACGGTGGGGTTGACGTGTGTTGTCGAAATGATTAAAAGTGGAGGTTCTGGATGAGTTGATTAAGGTTCACCTTGAGTTTTTTGCTGGCTAAGTCTATCTTATGGATGTACGTCTGTTAGATTGTCCGGAGTTTGTTTGTTCTGTTTGGACCAAGTGCATCCGTATTGTTCAAGATTGTTGTCGAACACTTCAGGTTCCTGCTTATGAATAAATTTTCCTTTTCCAAAAAAAAATTAATTAAAATATTTTTGTTAACTAATTTATTTGTTTTGTAATATGAAACGCATCAATATCGGTAATATGACGCTTGATTAATATAACATTGATAATTTTCATAACAACATAGGTTCGTCTCTAGATAAATTATCTAAAGACCGTCTCTCATGATACTTTCTCTAAAAAGATTAATCAAGTATTAATCCTAGTTAAATGCATATTACATTTTCTTATTAGTTATATGAGTAAATTTTTCTTTACACTAGAAACTATTGGCTCAATTTGAAGTTGCACCGAAACCTTTTTTTTTTTTTTTCACTCGACAAAACGTTAATGTCGCCAGCTTACATTCACACAAAGGTTGATGGCGTTAGGTCGATTATCGGTCGCACGCAGCGTGATCTTCACGCGCCCGTAAGTGTAAAAAAGAGAAATTAGGTCTCATTTCCCTCCCATTCCAATCCAATTTTCCCTCCAAAAATCCCCCCCCCCCCCTTCTCTCATCCTTTTATACCCCCAATTGGAAACCCTAATTCACTTCCACCCACAAATTTCACAAATCTGTCAATTGAAAATAGAGAACAATGATGGACCGGCACCAACCATTTGTCTTTGTGGGTTTGTTTGCTTCGATTTACCTCTCGACGGACAAACATCCCTAAGAAGGTTCGACAAATGCCCATTGGTCAAAAGTCATTTAAGCTCGAATTGGTCGATTTTGTTCGAATGTAGTTTGTTGTAGTTGATGTTTGTCTGCTTTACTTTGTAGAGTAAAAATCGAGTTCTATGTACACATCGATTCGGGTTGACCCAAAAATGTGCAAGAGATCCACTGAAATCATTCCCGGGTTATTGATACGGATTAATAGATATGAGACAAGAGTTGGTGCTTTGGAGGAAGAAAATGCAAGACTTAGGGCTCAAAACAGTCAGCTTCAGAGTATGCTAGCAACAAGAAGTTCGTCTGCGGCTAGTGGTAGTGGTGGAATTGTAGGGGAAAACGTGAAGAATGAGATCGATGAGCTAAGTGCCAGCTCGACGAAGTTACGCTCGTGTTGGAATTAACTAGAAGTGTTTGTCATGTATGAAGTAGGCTATGTTCTGATGTATTGTTTTCCCTCTATGTAATGTAATTGGGTACTAATTATGTAGTAATGCATTGTTAATGTGATCAATTTCTGCAGATTAATGTGTTGCCAAGTTAAATTATGCACCTGTACCTTTTGTTCATCATTCACTCGCTACCCAAACTTTTTTAATTTATGTCACTCGCTACCTAAACCTTTCATGAAATTTTCATTTTGCACCACTAACTTATAAAAACCTAATAATATACACTGTACAGCAAACCTGTAAACCCGCAGAAAAACAAGTATCTGTACAGACAGAGCCACAATATAAACTTGAACAATAATTAACCTGTACTCAACTGAACAAGAAACTTGATAACAAAGAAGATAATCCCATAACAAACTAGCATAGATGCATTTAATTCATTCAAAAGCCAACAAGTTCATCAAGTACCTCAGTTACATTCTTGATACTTCCATCAACCAAACCAAACTTAGTTACATCCACCAAGTTAACAAAACACTATGAGTATCCAAGTCAACGAAACACTTCCACCAAGTACCAACAGAATCAACAAGACAAAACACTATGATTTCCACCAAGTCAAAACACAATGGCGTCTACACTAGCATCATTCCATCCATCAAGTTAAGAAAACACTTCCACCAAGTACCAACAGAATCAACAAACTTGTCACTCCTTGTTTACAGAACTTGCAGTCATACTTGATTCTTGAGTTCCTCCAAACCTAGCAATTCTTAACTCCTTCTTGTTGGTGTATCAGTCTGACTTTTGGTTCTCTTCTTGTTCTGCTCAGATTCCTTGAAGTATTGAGCTAACATTTGGCTCTCAATATCTGACTTAGTCATTGGAGCTTTATCCTTCTTGGTAGGCACCTACAAGATCAAAATGAAGCATGAGGAGTGCAGTAAGCATGAAAACCAATTGAAAGAACAACTATTTACAGTTAACTGGTACCTTTTTAGGCTCTTTAGATGGCTCTGGTTCAACAAAAAATTGCCTCTTTCTTGGTGGATGAACATGTGCTTCCTCAGCAGTTCCAATCCCACACATATCTTCTGCAACATCATCTCCACCAATATCTTGTGCAACATCATCTCCACCAACATCATCTACACCAACATCTGCTGCAACATCATCTCCACCAATGTCATGTGCAACATCATCTCCACCAATGTCTCACTACAAGAAAATCCGGAAAATCCGAGGTTATGGGGAGACGGATTTTATCCGTCGCCCCATAACGACGGATTCTATCCGTCGCCCCAATCGGCGACGGATAATAGTTATCCGTCGCTTATTAGCGACGGGTAACTTATCCGTCGCTAAATTGGGCGACGGATAATAATTATCCGTCGCCCAAGTTTGACTTTTAAAAAAAATAAAAAAAGGAAATTATTAACGACGGATAATTTTATCCGTCGTTAATATTTTGATTTTTTTAAAAATAAAAAACAAATCGGCGACGGATAGATTATCCGTCGCATGGGGCTTAATCGACGGACCGACGGAAGTTAATCGGGCCGATTTGACACGTGTCCGCTGCCCAGCTTTCATATGTTCTATTGCAGAGCGTAATCTCTCATTTTCTTCATCTTCTTCATTCTTCCGCTTCATTTTCTTCTTCTCCTCAATCCGCTTTTCCGCCAATCATCCGTTATTCCGCCAATATTGGTGCCTAATCAAGCTCAGGTGACAAGGAGTTTGATTCTTCGATCAATTTCATATTTCTACCGATTAATCAAGGTATTTTGGCTAAAACCCTAGTTTTTAAAAATTTGAAAATTTTGTTTATTTTGATTAATTTGAGCAATTATATGTATATATGATAAGTATGTAGTAGTTAGTTTAGTTAATTTCATCAATTATATGTAATTTGTTCAATTTGATATATATATATATATATATATATATGTATATATGTATATGTATATATGTATATGTATATATATATGTATATGTATATATGTATATATGTATACATATATACATATATATGTATACATATATATGTATGTATACATATATATACATATATGTATACATATATATACATATACATATATGTATATATATATATATATATATATATATATATATATATATATGTGTGTGTGTGTGTGTGTGTAATTTGATAGTTAATTTAGTTAATGATATGTATATATGATAGGTATGATATGAATGTATGTAGTATGTTAAGTTTGGTATGTATGAATGTATGTAGTTAGTTTGATTTGTGTGTTAAGTATATAGTAGTTAGTTTAGTTAATTTCATCAATTATATGTAATTTGTTCAATTTGATATATATATATATATATATATATATATCGGCCGAAGGATAGTAGTGGTGGGTCGGGGACAGGGTCATACGTCAGGGCGGGCTCGATGGTCGTGGCAAGCAGTCTCGGATTCGAGACCCCGACAGAGAGAGCAATGCCGTTCTACCAACAAGACATTATACATGGAGGATCTACCACGACGATTGTCCCTACTCGTGTTCGATCCAAACCATCCCAACGTCACGTGACGCTTGCCAAAGTTGATTTTCCCTATTGGTCCTGCCAAGTAAGTATTATACATTCTTCTTAAATATGTAAAACATAACTTATAATGATAGTTGACAAGTATAAATTGTTGTACTAAAGTAATATATATTCATTTCTTGTATCTTATACATTGACAATACCTTATGGCCCTGTAGGTGCACAACAAACTAGGTGACATCTTCCGAAAGGTGAGAGAGCCACCAAGGTGGTGGTGAGTGTCGAGCCACATCTCGAGCGCATGAGGGCCGAGTACTTCATGAGCCGAGGGTGTTAAAATATGGCATTCCTTCGTTTGTAATTATAATCGTTTTAATATGAGTGGTATGTTAGCCACTTTATTTGGGTGATATGTTAGTCACCATTGTGTTAGTAAAATTTAGGACAATGTGAGTGGTATGTTAGCCACTATATGTGAGTAGTATGTTAGCCACTTTGTTTGGGTGATATGTTAGTCACCATATCTGTTATGTTGTTGTATCTTGTTAAATTGATGTAACATGGTGAGGTTATACATGTATCGACTTTGGATGTTGTATGAAATCGGGAGTGTAGAAGGAGTACTTCATTCCTCAAGGTGTTGATCCCACAAATCGGGCGGTTTATTTAGACCGTGGATCCAAACCATAGGATATGGTTTGTTCGTGGAAGGCCATTCGATCGGGGCGTAAATCCTCCACATGTTGATGCAATGAGTGGGCCCTTTGGGATGCTTCATCGCGCCAATCGATGTCCGTGACGTTGCTTACACCAACAAAGTGAACCGGCATCCTACCGACACGGCAGAAGGGCCGCTCACCACCTTGGGAGGCGATTCATCACACCGATTATTATCAATCGGTGCGATATATGTGTTTTTGCAATCTAGCATTATGTGTATGTATGAAGTCTCTCGCTTCTATTACTTGTAGATGATAAATTGTTGACTAGATCCGGTTTGATTCTGTGGCACGGGAGGTGACATCCAAGTATGCCATCTTCAAGAAGGACAAGGTATGGCGGGTATGGACCGATCGCTGTGCCTCGCCTATCATGGGTATGTTTATGTTGCTTAAAGTTCATATTTGTACACTATTACAAGTTAATTTTTAAAACAAGAATCGATCATGATATCTGCTATATTTATTTCAGATCGAGGTTGATGCTCAGTGGCGAGGCAGAGGACGAGACGGTGATGTGTTGTCAATCAACAAGTTGACAACATCTTCCTAGAGGTCAACAAACCGACAAGAAAGGACGAATATATGGACTCGGAGCCTCGGTTTGAGCTCCGGCTAGTTCGGGTGCTCCTCATCATCATCCCAAAATTCCAGACGTCCGTTTACACATACGTGACTGTCTCGGAAATGGTGCCAAGCAGTCCAGAACAAAGTTGCAGCCTAACTCAAGAGATGCAGCTGCGCCCAAGAACAAAGGGAGGAGAACGAGCGCCTTTCTATGTATGGAGCGCTTATGTCCCGCCCGCCATCACCCACCCCTCCCGATAGCTAGTTAGTTATGTATCTGTATGTTCGGAATTAGTGACGGATTCACAGTGACGGAATTAGTGACGAATTATTAAGGATTTAAATTAGTGACTAATTTTATTTCGTCACTAATTCCAATAATATGTTGGACGACGGATAGAATCTATCCGTCGTCCAGTTTAGCGACGAATAGATTCTATCCGTCGCTAAAGGTAACGACGGATAGATTCTATCCGTCGCTAAAGGTAACGACGGATAGATTCTATCCGTCGTTATATTTCGATTTAAAAAAAGTCAAATATAATCCGTCATTCAATCCGTCGCGAATTGACGACGATTATCTATCCGTCGCCCAACTCAATGGGCGACGGATTTTTATCCGTCGCTGTGGGTGACGGATCGTAGTCAAGCGATTTGATCTATCCGCCCACCCCAATTTTTTGTAGTGTCTTGTGCAACATCATCTACTATCCTCATAAGAAATTCTTCAAACTTATGACCAGTGTCTTTGCAGTAGCTACATTTTTCTTCCTTCTTTTCTCCTAATGAAGACAATTAAGTAGGTTAGTGTACAAGACAAAACCAATAAACAAGCAAAACAAAGAAAACATGAGAAGGCGTAAGATTTGACCTTTGTCGAGCTTTACTAGATTCAGGAGGGCATTCTTTACTCCTTTTAACACACCCAAATTTTGTTATGCCTCGCAAGCTTAAGAGAGAGCATTTCATAACCATCCCATGCCCGCCTAATCTACCGCTCGCAACTTTCAGAGTGCTAGCTTAGCCTTAATTTCTCAATCTCAGGCTCTTCTTCCTTGTGTAATTATTGGGCCTACCAGGCATCTTCTCATGAATAGGAGGTAATAGAGGTGGAAGGGATGGCATTGGCCATTCAGACTGACCCTTAAGTGGAATCATCACATTTCTATAGAGTGTCAGATATGTAGACCTCTTGTAGCAGTCATCAACATAGTCTTCAATCCTATGTCCTAGGAAATTGAGGCAAGATATTACATGCCAACATGGGTAACCACTCAACTGCCACTTTCTGCAAGAACAAGTCTTCATGTTCACTGACACAATCCATCTATCCATGCCTCCTCCATTCAGCTGAACTTCAAACTCATCCAGTCCATTGAACAAACAAGTATACTCATTGCTTCTCATCCTGCCATATTCCAATTTCTCTCTAACTAAAGGACAAATGTCACCCCACCAATGCTCTGCCTTACTCCTACTAACCCACACTCTTTTCATTATCAACATCCTTATTCTTCAAGCATTTCTATGATTGGCTTCCTTCTTGACTCAAGTATCATGGAGTTAAATGACTCTGACATGTTGTTCACACATATATCAGACTTGACAATTGTTTTGAAATGTGATTTGACCGCCTCAAGAAGTTTGTTTTGAAGCCACTTATGTGCTGCCTTGTCTTTCTTTTGTATCTCTCATAGTCTCCTCAAAATCAACCAATCTTTGCAACACACAAGAGTCGCTTTCAAAACTAAACCTCCATGATGTATCTTCATATTATTATATAGGTGAACCACACAAAATCTAATAAACATGAAGAATAAAGCTTTAAAAACTTATGCAATACATGAAGAAATTGAAACAGAAAGAGATAGATACCTGTGTTCAGCATTGGGGAATAAGTTTCAATTGATGTGATCAATCCCTTTTGCTTGTCTGACATGAATGTGCAGTCAACTGCATCCTCCTCAATGCCTAGATCAGTGGCCAAGTACTCCAAAAACCAAGTCCAAGTGTCTATCTTCTCCTTCTCTACTACAACATAAGCAATGGGATATAAGGAGTTGTTTGGATCAATTCCCACTGCAGTGAGAAGTATGCCTCCATTCTTTCCCTTAATGACATCCATCTAGACATATGACCCTCCTCAGTGACTTAAACCCTCTCTTCAGAGCACCCCAACAAATGTATATTCTCTTGAATATCTGCCTACCATCATCACACTTGAATGGTTTGATCATGACAGTGTTAGTCTCATTACTCTTCTTGATCTCAGCTGCATATCTCCACATCCAGAATATTGGTCAACTTCACATCCTGATTTCTTCAATTGAACAAGTTTCTTTTCCCTGTACAACTTGTTGTCCTTGATCAACACCCCCTTTTTGCTTCTTATAACAGTCTTCATAGACTTAACTTTCCACTTATCTATGCTCTTGATTTCCTCTTCATATTGTTGTGCAATCCACCTTGCAGATGCAAAATTTCACTTCTTCAACCCTAGTGCAAAGATGTGTAGCATTCAAAGCCTTGATTTGCATAGCCACCTTACCTTTTCCATGGAATGAATTGGCTTGTAGTCTCCAAGGACAACTGTTAGAAGCACAACTGACTATGATCCTACCCTCATCATTTCTCTCAAACCTTATCTCCTTACCATTCTTAATTGAATGATTCCTAATGGCTTCCCTCAACACCTTATTCCCAGGGAATACCAATCCAATAGAAAAATGTGGATCCTCCATGTTTGTAATAGGGTTAAAAAATGGGAACCCCATATATTCAGATGGTTGAGCAACCATTGCAGTTTTAGGAACTGACATTGCAGGTGTGGCATCAGTCCCATCAAAGTCAGGTTATCTAGCCCACCCAACCACCGTGAACCTCGACAAAGATTGTAGTATTCTGTAGTTTCATTTGTCAACTCTACATCACTATCATTGAATCCATCTGAGTTGACAGAATCTTCTCCAATAGACTGCTAATCAAAGTCTGCTTCTCTGTCATCCACCAAATTTGAGAACAACTCATGATCAATATCATATTGTTCTTCAGCTACAGGTGTAGAAGACTCACTACCACCACCGCCTTGTTTAGATGACTGAGCACCACCACCACCTTGTTTAGAAGACTCACCACCACCACCTTTCTTAACACCCCCACCACCTTTCTTAACACCCCTCCCTTGTTCACAGTCTTCATCTTTCTCAGACCCATGTATACTCTCATCATCTTTCTCAGACTCAAATCCACTCTCATCTTCCTCACTATCACTCCCTTGCTCATCACCTCCCTCAAACTCACTCTCACTGCCATCTCCCTCACTCTCACTTCCATCTCCCTCACTGTCTTCACCCACACTCTCATCACCCACCTCAACTTGTTCCTCTTCATCATTCTCAACCTCATCATTCAAGTTCTCAACAAACACACCTACTGAGTCACTATTATCAACAGAAAACCCCAAACTACATGCATCTATATCAGACTTCAACTTTACCAGCTCTCTACAACAATTTATCCCACTCTTTGACATATAACAGATCACATTCTTAGGGTCAATGCCACACATATCAACCATTCTTTAACTTCTATCATACTCATCTCATCAACATTACACCAATCAAAATGTGATACAACACCTCCATCATAAAAAGATTTTCCCTTGTTAAACTTCCCATGGTGGTGCATCACTACTGTAAAATTGAAGGACAAAGGGACTGCAAACAAGAAAAGTGCAAAAATCAAATTTTTTATCTTTTCTCGGGATTGTTAAACATTTCTAACAAAAAGAGAACAAAAAAAAAAAAAATCATATACTAACCAAATATACACATATTACAGAGAATATAGTCATCGAAAACACAAAACCAACTAATTTAAATATGTTTCAGACTAAAAACAACACATATTAAGCCACACCATTATCATCGAAAACACCAAACCATAGTTGTTTTCTCACTTCAAGTACATAGACAAAAACAGGGATAGAACTTACCATATTCTGGAGCTGTTCGTCCTTGAGGAATCCGAGTTCCTGGACTTTGTTTTTTCCAAGACATCGGAAGTTCGTCGGAAATGATCGATCGTCACAAGATTTCATTTTTGAATTTTAGAGATAATTGATTTGGGGTTGTGAAGTTGAAGAGTTAGGGTTCTAACGTTTTTGTTTGGCTTTGATATGTTTCTCTCAATTCTCTGCTTTGCACTTATCGGGCGCTGAAAATCACGCCAATCGACGAAATTATCGACACTGCTCTGCATTTGGTCGACTAAATCACGACTAACGTTTTGGTGTCGAGTGAAAAAAAAAAAATTTCGGTGCAACTTCAAATTGAGCCAATAGTTCCTAAATTTTTTTCTCTAAGTACACTTTTCCTTCTCCACTTTTAGAAAGTAGACTAGTTTATTGTAATTTCCGATTCCTAATTGGATTAATTCATGTACTATATAATCTGTATAGATGTACTCTATAATTGGATTACTTTTCCTAATTAGTTTAGTTTGATTTTTACTAGTATACATACATGTACTCTATATGAATGATTATTATTATTAGAGAATTTTTTTTTTTTTTTTTGCAGTAATAACTTTTGTCCGTTTTTAAACTTACCCCATAATCTTTTTTTTTTAGCATTTCACACCAAAAAGTTTATAAAAATTTTAACATTACACAAAGGTTGGATGGCCGTTAAGTTACCGTTAACTTATTTTTAAATTACACCAAAACCTTTGAAAAAACTTGTCTTCGCCACCAGAACTTTTCTATAAAGTAATAATTTATTCATTTTGAATTTTTTTAAATTTTATTCCAACAAAAAGAACACAAGAAGTGTTCCGGAAAATAAGGATTACAATCCGAGTCACAAACCAACAACGACACTTTACTTTACAACCACAGAAGCTACATACCAAACCATATATCCATAAGAGAATAGAGAATGATCAACTCTTATCACTCATTCCATAAACATGATACACTGGTGTATTTTGTCTACTAAACACACTTTCTTTATTTATTTGCTAAATATAACAATAAGTTTCTTTTATGATAGATATAACAATATGATATCGATATGTATCCAGTAATGTGAAATTCCATAGTACATGTATAAAAATGATAAAATTTATTAGTATATTAATCGCATACATTCTATCTATAAAATTAAGTGTTCGAACTCTCTTTACATTCCATCCTCAATTAGTCAGTTTAATAAAATTACAAAATGAAGGCACAAAATATATGCTCGCTCCATACATATAAGTAGCTGTCTCATTTTTAGATCCAAACACAGGAAGATACACAATTGGCAGGGGTACATATGCAGTTCCTTAAATCACTACACTGAACCAACAAATTATATGAAGATTTTGATTGTAAAAGGCAAAAGTCATGGCAAATACGATGCATATTCCAACCATCACTAGACTAGCAACCCCAAACAATTCATGCGAACATATATTTTGATTACTCAAATCAATCCAGAAAGGTTCTGGTGTGATTTAAAAAACAAAAAAGGTTTTAGAAGCGTAAATTTTGAAAAGGTTGCGATTTAAAATACAAACTAATCTGGACGCCAATTTTTACAGAACGTCAAAATATTACTAAAAGTTTTGGTGTGAAATGCAAAAAAAAAAGTTTGTGGAGTAAGTTCAAAAACAAGCAAAAGTATTAGTGCAAAAAAAAATTTACTCTTACTCCCTCCGTCCCAGTTTCATTTGTAACCAGAAAAAGTGTTGACCAGAAAAAGTCTTACTTTGTAAGTGTTGACCAAAAATTTATTTATTCCTCCGTCCCAGTTTCATTTGTACTTTACTCTTTGTAAGTGTTACTTAAAAAATCAAAACGTAAACCTGATTTATGAAGTATTATTATTTTATGTAGATCCCTATACTGTAACAATATTCCCTTGCAACCTCATAATCACTTGGCTGGGTTTCTGCAAAATCAGCTTCTTCTTCTTCTTCTGTAATCTGTACCATCATCTCTCACTGTTCTTTCGACCCATCTGTGGACGAAGGATCAGTTCGAAGAAGAAGCAAAAAGCCAACAAATAATGATATTGAGCAGCTCTCGTATCTCTCATCAGCTCCGTGAATATAATAATACAACTTCTGGTTACCAATTTGGGATTTCAAGCTTCTACAATAAATTCAACCGCAAAAAGGAATTCCAGTTTTCTTCTTCTACTTCTTTCCCATGGCGTTTTGCTTTATCCTCCTCCAAGAGAACTTTCAGATTGGCTTCGAATTGTTCATGCTCCTCAATTTCCCCGCTCGCCAATAATAACCAAGACCCATCTGCTTGTTTGAGGTAATCTTCTCTTCAATTCAATTCCCTTTTGTAATTCGCCAATAATTCAATTCTCGATTGGAATAGTTTGTTATAAGGATAGTGCTGAATTTGAATTTTCTTCAGCTACACGGAGATATGATAATTGGTACTGGTGAATTAGGACTATCGCAAAGCTGATATTTTTGCTATGTAATAAGTTCTGCATTGCCGTCTCGGCCTAGGTTATCTTATCAGAAGTCGAATCCAGATGTTGGAGAATTAATATCAGTAACCTGATATGTTAACAGAGCTGATTTGTAGAACTATACATCCGTGTGAAGCTTATTTGTCATACCTTTTGGCTAGAATGGCTTACCCATAACTCCTCGTATTTCTTTTGCTTGTGATTGCATAGCTGTAAATTTAATAACAGAAACGATCACAAATAAGGAAGGGCATGTTAAGCAAGCTAAGATCAATGTTGCTTTCCCTTTTAGACGTAATTCTAACGAACTGAAAGCTCAAGGAAAATATTGAACTGCGTAGGGATTAATGCTTGGCATTGTTATAGTGTTCAGATATCTGCTACACATGTTTCAACTTAAATGGCTTGTGATTTAAAGGTTTCTGGTTCTTGTTTATAATATCATTTTCAGTGTGAGCAGCTTAGCTGGAAATGGTCAGGATCCCATATCAGAAAGATTGTCTCCAGTTGCAGGTTGCTTCTTTGAACTCACTCTTTTGAGCATCCTCTTAGTTTTCTCTAGATTTCAAACATTGATGCTTATTTTATATAATAATTGACTTTGTTATGGTGAATCATATGCTTTGAACTCCCTCCTTTCTTTATTTCCTGGGTTTCGGTTCAAGACTTCAAGTTACTTAAGTACCCCAAGCAAGAATCAGGATAGCTAACGTCCACATAGATTATTGCTAGTTGATAAATAGTTCGAGAAGAGTTGTTCGAGCTTCTGCCCATTAGTGGCAAGATGGATCATTGTGCTAGTAATTGTCACTTAAGCTTCTGTAGAAGTAGCCCCGATTCTATAATTCAAGGATGCGTTGGTAGTGTTCTTCATGAGATGTAAGAGGCAGCTTCACAAGAAAACTACTTGAGCACTTATATTGCTAAAAGGAAATATATGGTAGTCGTTGTTAGAAAGTGGCTTTCCAGCCGTAATACGCTGCCTATCGGCTGCGGTAAATGATATAGTCAAGTCCTTCATTATACATGCTCATCCTACCTCTCTGATATCCTTTCTCCCAGTTATGAGATTCATTGTGGCTTGATTGCGGACTTTTATAGTGGTATTGCTTGGTGAAAAGGTGTAAGCTTTGGTGGACATAGAAACTTACCCCACACGAGGTTGAGGTTGGAATATGAATCTAATATTATATTACACCTTATTAAAAATAATATTTCTATAGGTAAAGTTCATTTCTCTAGTTAATTTGATCTTATTAAGAAAATGATTATATCAAAGTGGCAAGGAGAAGTTAAAGGAAATCAATGTTGGGGGAAAATGTAATCACTAATCAAAAGTTGCTGTCAACACTGCTCGAAGTGGAGTCCATGGAAACTTACTTAAACTTCTCATTAAGTGTGAAATGTATGATTTAGCAGGAGCATTATAGAAAATGAGTCCCCAAGAAAGTTTCACTTAGAAGTTAACTGAAAATTTTAAGTGAAATCTTCTTGGGGACTCGCCAGTGCTTGTTCTGGTCCTGTACTTTATAATTCGACGAACATATATTTTAGTTATCCTTAGATTCTGTAAGAACATTATACATGTTATCATTGACTATGTTATTTATTAATAAAGGGACAACCTGGTTTTAATCATAACAGGAGGGATAGTTGCACTCGGAAAGTTTGATGCTCTTCACATTGGTCATCGTGAACTTGCAATCCAGGCTGCAAAGATAGGAGTTCCATATCTCTTATCCTTTATTGGAATGGCAGAGATACTTGGTTGGGAACCGAGGTACTATATAATATCCTCCATCTTCTAAAACTATTAGCTTATACAAAAGTTATTTATCTTCCAGGTAATTGGTTGGACATTTATATAGCGTTATTCAGAACCATAATGTCCACAATTCAATATGAAGAGAAGTCTTCAAATTATTTTGGAAATCATACTGTGTTCCAGTTCAGGCAATAATCTAGGGGTATGTATATCAGTTTCAATGAGGCAAGTTACATGATATTTACCTGAAACTTATTCGAACTTCACTCATCGAGGCAGTGAATTTTTTTTAATGCTGCAATTGTGTCATATTATAGCTTATCTGAAGAATAGTGTATAAAAGCATATACAAAAATGCTAAAGGCACTGATATGACAATTAGGTGTGATGTATAATGAAGGTCTAACTTACACCATCTAAAGAATCTGGATAGTTTTCTAGTTTGGCCCTGTAAGGCATGTTACAAAGAGTGTATTTAAACCTGTAGTTTTATGTCTTGGCCAGTTATTGCCTCTGTATACATATTTACTTCTAAAACCATCAGTATGAGAAGGAAGGTTCTATTTTTACGTCATAATCCTATTACATCATAAGCAATACTACATATTATCCTGTTCTGTTCTCTCGTGACAATTAGTTGAGGGATGAGCTAATTGCATTTTTACTAATATTCCTTAACAGGCCTCCCATAGTTGCTCAATGTGATCGGAAGCGTGTTCTCTCTTCGTGGGCACCACTCTGTAGTAATGTTATACCAAAAGAATTCCAGGTTGAGTTTTCCAAAGTACGATATCTAACACCGCAACAATTTGTTGAGAAGTTATCCCATGAGCTTGGGGTCCGTGGCGTTGTTGCAGGTATAAATTACTGTATAAACATTCAAATTTATATCTGCGTGATTTTACTTATGGACCCACATTAGTTTCAGATGATTTCACCCACACCAATGTTCTATCAATTGCAACTGCTCTCCATTATTTCTCATAACTAGGCATATCTTCCCTAAATGTTTTAAGAATTTTTTATAACAGATCTAAATTTTGAAATGAACGATAACAGGTGAAAACTACCGGTTTGGTTATAAAGCTGCTGGTAATGCGACTGACTTATTGACACTGTGCGAGGAGTATGGGATGAGAGCTTATATAATTGAATCTGTTATGGATAAGAACCAAGAATCCAGAGACATGTCTTCCAATAACTCAAAGGAAGTAGGTCAAGTATCTTCTACCCGTGTTCGTCATGCACTTGCCAGTGGGGAAATGAATTATGTATCGGAGCTGTTGGGACGCCCTCATCGTCTAATACTAGATGTTAAAAGTAATGAAATGGTTTTTAGAGACAGGAACTTGTTATCAGCTTCTAGGTCTTGTTTGTTAAATCTTCCTCCAAAAGATGGTTGTTACGAAAACTGCTGTCTTTTGATTGATGATGAAAATGTGATACCGTGCAGAGTCATTATTGATACTAGAGAGATTCATCTAGAATTGAATCATTTGGATCCTCGTATAAATATTGCTGATCGAAGCTCTGAGTTATTGAGCATCGAATTTGTTGATTCAATATTATGACATATGGAAGGGTTTTTTTTCCTTCTTTTTTGATGGTTAAGCCTTCTTGTCATTTACTAGTACTAATATATATTCCTCTGCACGCAGCAAGCTTCTCTTATTTTACTTTTGTGTTCTGCTATGACTGATGAATTCTAGTACTATGGATTCCTGCTTGTCCTGATTGGTGTTCTACACCTCGTGCCTGCCTGGACATGAATGTTATGTGTGTGTCCACATGTGGCTCTGTACTTGTAATGTATGTGCTCTTCGTTCTGTTCTGGAATATCTAATATTGGCTCAGGCATGTAAAGAAACTTATTTTAGTGGCATCCTGGGAATTGTTTCCACTACAATTAGACACGGAGATTTTGATACATTAGACTGGTACTAATGTACTGTCCAATTTCAGTACACAATGACAACCTTAGTAGAATTTGATACTCCGATCAATTCAGGCCAAATTGATGATGGGGCAGCCGGTGTATCAATTTCCCCTTCAAATATTGTATATTCACCATATATTATAGTTGATTTTGGCAAAAAAAAAAAAAAAGAAGAATTATATTATAGGACACGTGTCACTCTCACGTTTATTCTGGATGTATTTTGAAAATAAAAATGTTAAATAAATTAAAAATCAAATAAAATATAAAAATTGTAATTTCCACTAATTTAATAGAAGTATGTAAATAAATTAATTTTATAAATTTTTCATAATTTATTTTGAATTTTAGAATTTGCATTTCAAAATATGGCTAGATTAAAAGAGACACCGACATGTCAAGTTATATCATTTTTGTTGTTTAGTCAAAATCAGAAGAAATACGGTCAACATGCGATTTGGAGGGGGGGGGGGGAGGATTTGGCCTGAAAATTCCAATAAGGTTGTTATTGTGCATTGAAATTGCAACACCATGTTAGTGAATCAAAATTGACAGTGTCTCATTGTAGTATACCCAAAAGAAAAAATTCCCGATGGATCTTGTAATGATAATTCAGTATTTCATTGTATACCTTCATATCATGAATGGAAAATCATGACTGGAAATTTTACCAACTCATATTCTTCCTTTTCAAAATCAAGATTCATTCACATACACTAAATGAACATAATATATACATCGAAATGGAACAATTCACATATCATCTATAAAGAATTAAAGGGCAAGTAAAACTACCATACAAATTGTTATCTAGAATGTGGTAGTTTAGTTTCAACATCATATTGAGGGAGGATGATACCTCAGGTAAATGCATCGTCTTGGGAATGCATTTGAATCCATTGAAGTAGTCTGCTCTAGAGTCTAGTATACACATAGACACCTGAATAGATGAGCCCTACTCTTGTTCGTATCATGATCATCTTTTTTTTTTTCAAAGAGAAGGGGAGCAGACTCCTCATCAGTGAAGCAAGTTTGCAAAAAAAATGTAGCCACCACATCGTCTAATATGTCCGTGTTAAAACCACAGTCAAGAGTGAGTGGTTGCAACTACAACCAAAAGGAGGAGATATCTATTAGCTCAAACTAAAGTTTGACTACTAACAGATGATGTTCCTTATGGATTTGCTTACAAGTCTACTGGGGAGATATCTTTATGTATCCAACTATCTCTTCTTGTGGACGAATGGTGTTACGCAGTCCTGTTCTAGAAAATGGGAAAAAAATATTCATCTACAACACTTAATTGATAAATACTTGACAATGAATTTAACTCACTTTGGTTTTTAGGTACTTGAAACTTTGAATGTTAACACGGTTCTCTAGATCTGGATGTTATGTCATCATGTTCCAGATTGAGAAGTTCTTTTTACAGTAATGGTAGTCATCGACACCCTTGTTGTCCAGTATATTTGCAAAGATTAACATACCACTGCATATTAAAACTTGCCATGCATGTGACATAGAAGGATCATCACACCATTGCCAATTTTAAATAGGCATGCATGTATATTAGGTGGATTTTTCTTACCCAATACGTCTTTGTAGTTGAAAGAAAATATGTTAGACACTTGCGAAAAAAACATCGAGGATAAGATGAATATGAATAATTGTTATATTATTATACCCACATAGATGAATAAATATCCTTCTCACATCCAATACATGTGGTGATCGTTATAAAGTGATAAGGAGACGTGGCAGTTTAGAATAGATGGTTGTGAAAATTGGCATTTCACATTCAAAGATAGTGCAATTATCAATCACATACACTACAAGAAAACAGGGTTTTAGCGACGGAATTATCCGTCGCTAAGCCCCCTGCCGATCCGTCGCTAGCGACGGCCTTAGCGACGGATAGACGTCCGTCTTAATGACGGGCGTCTCTAAGGTGAATTAGCGACGGATAGCAACGGAATTGGCGACGGATGGGCGTTGACCCTTCCGTCGCCATTAGAGACGGATAATTATCCGTTTCTAATCTAATTAGGGCTAGAACGCCCTAATTCGTTGTTTAGCGACGGATAATTATCCGTCGCTAAATAACGAATTAGGGAGTGCTCCCTGATTCGTAATTTAGCGACGGATAGTTATCCGTCGCTAAACTACTGTTTTTTTTAATTTTTTTTTAAAAATTATTTTATAATTTTCAACTGTTTTTTCAACCAATATAATAGTGATATGTCACAAAGGGGAAATTGCATTAATTAACAACAACGATTCGTCCAAAAAATAAATTATCCAAAATAAAGTCTACATATCCGAATATAAATCCAAATATCCAACAAAGTAAAAAGTACTAGCATAGTATCCAAAACATCACAACATCACTGAGACGAGGGGCCGGGGGTATTCTGGCTCATATACAAGCGGCAGAGCTCTTCCATCATCTGATTCATACGAGCCTGCTCATCCCTGAGATTTCCAATCTCAGTCTGGAGAGGAGTCATTGCTTGATTCACCAAATGCTCGACCTGCACCTGTGTGTAAACACCACCATGTCCCTGAGATTGCTGCTGGGACACGGAGAAGCTCAAGGCCGTTGTCTCGCCATAACTACCAAGACCATAAACCCGACCCTTGTTGTCGGGTGGGTTGACCTGTAGAAAGATCCGGTCTTGTTCTTCCACGAACAACTCCTCACCCTCGAGCAGCCTCTCCGCAATGATCCGCTCCACCTCACTCTGTAATAGTCAAGTGTATACGAAATGAACTACAATTTCATATTTAATTTATAATACACATGCATATACAACTGTAACACTTAGCAAATACACATACCGCAATAAGCTCGGACTTCTGGTCCACCCAAACGCCGTTCTTGAACTTCCCCATCTTCATTTGCTCTAGGCAAGTCTTGGGTTTGTTCAGGTTCAGCTAAAGAACATTATATATTGCAACAAGTAGTTAGTAAGTTGGTAGGAATGCAAACAAGTGGTAAATTGGTATAAATGAAAGCAATACACATGTGTACAAATCATGTTGTAATCAGAACACACATATATATACTTACCGACATCTGGCGATCAAAGGACAACACTGTGACCAGAGTGATGCTCGGCAGAGCCCTTTACCATCTCGCTGCTCGGCCAAATTCTGCCTGATCTTATAGGACTGATCCTCGACGTGATTAATGCTCCAATACTCATGCCACATAGTCCACTCTTCGTCCCCAATATGCTTATACTGTGGCGGCTTTCCTTTGTCTCGGTATTTTTTCATGTCAGCCACCATATGCCTATTAGGGCTATGCAAAAAATCCACCCGACCAACCCACCCGCGCAAACCGCCCGCCTTTCACCCGCACCCGCCAACTAATTTTTTTATAAAATGTGTGGTGGGTTAATTTTTTTTTCACCCGCCATTAGTGGGTGGGTGGTGGGTCGGATGGGTGCAACCCACGACCCACCCGCCATTTTTATGTATGTATGTATGTAAGTATATGTTTGTGAATTTAAGTATAAGGAGACCCATCGGCTAGAGAAGTTGCATCTTCGCTTATGTTGTTGAGTATAGATATAGTTTAAGTGAGCCTACAACTCTTCTCTTTAAGCACTATTTCATCTTCATTTATGCACCCAACATTCGTTCTTCTCAGCTTATGTCATGTATTCAAGCAAAATAACACAAGTTGGCAACTTCTCGAGTCAACATTTCATCAATTACTGTGTGAAAATCTTTAAAATTAAGGAAGATAACTACTTCAAAAGAATCGCTCCCCTATTTGTTCAGAACATGCTCTTTGTTGCTGATTTTTTTTCTTTACTTGCACATCTACTTCTGCACAAGTTGTAAGTTTTTACTACATCCATTTTTATCTACATTCACCCGCAAATTCGCCCGCCACCCGCCAGCCATTTTTATCATCCGAACCGCGGCGGGTTGAAAAAAAATTCCACCCGCCTCGATTTATAATTATAATCACCCGCCATAGGTGGGTCAATTTGATTTTTCATAAAAACCCGCCTACACTCGCCCGCGCTCACCCCTAATGCCTATACAGGTCAGAGCCCAAACTCTCGAAAACAGGCCACATCTGGGGAATAAGGCCAGTCGGAATGTAGTATTTTTTCTACATTCCAATTCCATTCAAAGTAAAAATTAATGCCCCAAGGTCACAATTTCAAGATAAACAATGGTGCATTTCACCCAAGTGGCTAACATACCACACAAATTGTCCTAAAATTTACTAACACAATGGTGACTAACGTATCACCCAAGTAAGTGGATAACATACCACACAAATTGTCCTAGAATTTACTAACACAATGGTGACTAACGTATCACCCAATTAAGTGGCTAACATACCACACAAATTGTCCTAGAATTTACTAACACAATGGTGACTAACATATCACCCAAGTAAGTGGCTAACATACCACACAAATTGTCCTAGAATTTACTAACACAATGGTGACTAACATATCACCCAATTAAGTGGCTAACATACCACACAAATTAGTAAACTAGTTCATTAATCTATTCTCTCTACAAATAAATCATTGTAACATTTACCACAATAAATTGTAACATTTAAGCTTACCCGAAGCTCATCAAAGTAGAAGTGCTTCGTCTCAGCCTTGAGTGTGCTCCACTTTTCGCCTCCCTGGCCCGGCAACTCCCTCCTAAGCTTGAATATCTCATGCAGGTCGTCTGAAGATTGCTGAGGCCACAACCTGCAGTTATGAATGACATATAGAAGAGTACATATATTTATTAGACAATTCATGTAACATATATATAAACACTTATCTTAAGTTATGTTCTACAAATGTATGTATAATACTTACTTCCTCCTGCCATTAGGGAACAACACCAACTTCCCCTCCCACGTAGCACCATCGACGTATCTCAAGATATGGACACCCGTCAAAGTGTACCGTCTCGTCCATAACCACCACCAGACGTCCCCATGCTCGATCCACTGGGAGTCTGACTAACATGAGAGTAGCTGCCCGATCCACCAGGGCTACTCTCAGCACTCTGTGGTGAACCCTGGGTCCCACTAGACCTGGGAATCTGGTAACTGCACTTTCTTTGCCGGGGCATCTGCAAAAAGCACATGACAAACACAAACAAATTGTATTAGTATAAATTAAGACATGAATTGGCATGTAATGGGAAAAGCAAGCATATAACAATTAAGATACATATAATCTACACTACACATACTCCGATCCTCGCCACCAATGGTTAAGTCTACATATATGTCTTCGCAGGTGTCAATGTACTCATCACGAAGCGCCTACAGATTTCTCGTTGTTTCATCGACAACCTCTTCTTGGTACGAGTTGCTAGTTGATTTGTCCTTATGAACGCATTCAACTCGAGCGGGCTTGTATGTGTATCACGCCAACCAATTCGCCTTTATCGCTTTTAGGCTCGATATTCAATGAACATCACTGACGCGTGCTCGAGCCGCTAAGATAAAAGGTTCAGACTTAGTACGGTACCTCCTCCTATGGTTAATCTCAACCATTTGATATTGCTCAGGCACCTGCATCATTTTGACCGGATCATACCACGACATCAAATGTAACGGTTCTTTTTAGAGGCACACCGGCATATTCAAGCCTCACAATTCGTTTAAGTTTTCCATAGAAATCAAACAGATCATCACCTCCATTTTGATCAGCCCCTTTCACACACACCCCACAATTGCTAGTAGAATTGACGGTCGTAATCCATTGTGTGAAATCTAAGAACATTTACTATATACGATGGAAAACGGATACTCATCGAATGGCCCCTCCGCTAAAGACTCTAAGTAAGGACACGTGACTTGGTTTACGTGATCTCGACATAGTCCCCAACCAATCAGAAATTCAATTGAAACTTCTCTTCAAGCAGCTTCTTCTTGTGTGTCATCTGCCATATTTGGATCCATGTTCAGACAAAGCTTTTTGAAAACGCTGTGGACATGATGACATGATTAAATAGTAGTTAGAAGTTCAAATTTATGTGTTATAATAAGTAAGCTGCTCACCTAGCAAAGATCTTCATAAATTTATCAACTTCAGCACAGTTCGAGAGGACATAATAGTGGGCTGCCTTCACCTCCTTATCTGTCAGCCATTTTGTATTCCTTTCGCCCATAGGTCTACCTGAGATCCTAAATATTGAAAGTGTAACTTCATCATCCTCTTGAACTTCATACGGTTCCATTTTCGCCGCCTAGATGCCTTAGTGGGCACGTGGTCTCCAAAGTAATAGCCGGTAAGATGGCGCCTTCCTATCTCACGATGCATTGGCCATCGACCCTCAGCTTACCTTTGTTGTCGACGCATTTCTTCAATTTTCCCAAATACCGTAAGTTGTATATATATTTAGGTAAGATAATGTTCCTTCGGAAAAAGAACATTTTAAGTAAATGGATGCCTTTATTACACACCTCGAATGGATACATCCATCGACATCGAACTGCAGACAAGTCTCGCTCATGTGGAGGTGAACCGCAAGTGCTCCATAGAATCAAAGAAGCTCGGTGGAAAGATACGCCGAGCTTGCATAGAATCAATGGTATGTTGCTTTCAAGATTTGCTAACACTTCATCCTCAAGCACCCTCGAGCATAAATTCTGAAAAATAAGCCATATAGCTAGTAGTAGTTCTCGAAATGCAACAGGAGAAGCCTCTCCATGAACACATGGCAATCGTGGCTCTTCATCCCATACATCTTTGTCTTCTTCAAATCCACACCCTCCCAAGTTTGATGCATAACCGTGGGAACTTCAATCCCTCACCCAATCAAACAAATTTTGTTCCTAGCTTCAATGTCAATTGTAGTAGCATTGGGCCACGCCCCTTATCATTCCGCTTTGTCAACTCAGGCCTATTACAACATGTATCCAACTCAGATCTAGATTTAACAGTATCCTTTGTATTCCTTGTAATGTTGCAAATCGTGTTGAAGCACTTTTCGAACACGTTCTTCTCAATCTGCATGAAATCCAAGTTGTGACGGATAAGAAGAGTGCTCCAATAAGGCATCCTAAGATGCTTCTTCTTCCATCCACAATTTTGCTAATTTTATCGCTATGCTTCTCCCACCCAAGTTCAAGCATTTCAAGACCACCTTTCTATCTCTTCAAGTATCTCAGGCACCAAAGAAGTTTTGTTTGGCCCTTTCATTTCTACTCGACCTTCAAGAATTGAGTCTTGTTCTTCCCGAACGGATGATCTTTTGGTAGAAACCTACGATGATCAAACCAACATTCCTTTCCGCCTCCTTCGCCTAAATGCACTACCGTTGCTCAAACAATGTGGACAAGCATTAAAGCCGCGGTTTTCCTTCCGTATAGCATGGAGTAAGTCGGAAAATCACCACGGTCCATGAGTGCCGCCTCGTTGAAGTTCTTCTTCGTTGACACATCATATGCTGGGATACCTTTTTCCCACAACTCGATCAGCTCCTTGATTAGGGGTTGCAAGAACACATCCACCTTCTGTCCTGGATCATATGGACCGGGCACCAAAGCAGTCAAGAACATGAACGGTTCCTTCATGCACTCACCGGGGGCAGGTTGTACGGTGTCAGCATAACTGGCCAACAAGAGTACTTCGGCCACTTCCAAAGGGGTTAAAACCATCCGCATAAAGGCCCAATCAGACATTTCTAGTTCACCGCAAACTCCGGATAGCTCTCGTCGAAGTGTTTCCATGAAGGTGAGTCTGATGGATGCTCCATTCTACCCTCTACGGGATTACTCTCTCCTTGTGCCACCGCATTTTATCAGCACAAGAACTTGAAGCGTACAACCTCTTCAAAACGAGGTGCTAGAGGGAAATACCACATTTTCTTATGTGGAGATTTTTCTTCCGACGCTTCTTCGGCGCCTCCTTGTAACGCTTGTACCGTCCTTATCACAAAACTTGCACTTCAAGAGATCTTTATCCTCCTCACAATAAATCATGCACATAACCTCACAACAATCTATGGTTTCCATGGCAACCCCATCTCTCGATCTTTTTCTTCGGTAAAAGTCAGGAACTAGGTTTGGTTCGACAAAGTCTTACATTACTTGTACCCATTCAATGAAGCTCGATTGATTATTTGGCCATTAGCCTTACAACTCATTAGGCGAGCCAACAATGACAATTCGTGTGCTTACACCGCATAAACCGGCTTCTTTCGGATTCCATCAAGTCGAAGAAGACTCGATCCTCGTGATTCGGAGGCTCCTCCGCATCCCCCTACATCGGCTCCTCGGTGTCCATGAACCCTGGACTCGCAATATCATATACCATTTGCTCAACCCGTTCATGATCATTATTAGCATCAGATGTAGAAGTATTTTGAGTACTTACCATCACAGCTTCGCTTTCTTTACGCTTCCCCAAATTCTCATAATCCATGAACGGCTTGTATGTCTCACCATGAGAAGTCCATACCTCATACTCAGCTACAAACCCCTTACGTTTCAAGTGTTCCACTACCGTTTCTGGAGGTAAAAATTACTTATTTCTACATTTATACTGGGTGCAAGGGCACTTCATCATCCCCCACTCAAACAATTAGTCTGTGTCAGTGCAAATGTAACGAAGGCATCAACCCCTTCCACAAAACTAAGTAAAACTCTGCCATTAACTATCCTTTGGTACATCCATGAACGATCGGTGTTCATTGGATGATTATATAACCTGACACGTTTGAATTAATTAGATCGTATTTTTTCAACTCGGTTTCCATTTCCCCATTTCTTGCATGTTATAAAGTTTTTGTCTCTTACCAAAATTCCCATTACAAATAAAGCATTCCAACCCTTTAATACGAATTTATAAATTATAAATTACATGCATTTTACGAATGTAATCACCAAATTATATCAACACACTTCATTAATTAAATTCTCATAATTTATAATCTAGTACTTGTATAAATTTATCAAATGAAACAATTGCACATCTTAATTAACATACTTAAATCAAAACTACGACATACTTAACATTATACTAATTAACAATTCAAACAATTGCACATCTCAAAGTTAATTAACTAGCTAGTAAACATACAATTGCTTAAATTATTCTAAATTAACTAAATTTTCCAAATATGTCAAAAAGTTAGGGTTTCAAAACGAGGTACTAAATCTTCATAATTTTACTAAATATACACCAATATCAAATTAATTAAAAGCCCTACATACTTACAAACATCCTAACATTATACTAAAAATTCAAATTCACAAACAATATATATCAATTGCACATCTCAAAGGTAAAACATTACCTAATTACAACTAAACTAAGTACTATATACTCTCCATTTACATTCAATTGCTCAAATTAGTCCAAAGTAACAAAATTCTCAAATATAAAAAATTAGGGTTTACCTTCGAATCCGAAGAAATGAGCGGATGAAATTTGAGATTGACGGCAGAATTGACCTCCTTGATTCACAAGCTTCGAATGTACACGAAGAATGGCCGAAATGGTTGAGAAGAAAGGAAGAAGAATGAGGAAGAAGAAAAATGGGGAGGGAAGCATTCTGCTTCCCGTAAAAACCTGAAAGTCTAGCGACGGATAGTCCTATCCGTCGCTAGGTTTTCATTTTTCGAATTTTTTTTTAATTTCTTTTCCAATTTTGGTCAACGAATCTAGCGACGGATAGATTATCCGTCGCTAGATTTAACGACGGATAAGACTATCCGTCGTTACATAACGACGGATAGGCCTATCCGTCATTAAAAATATAACGACGGAAATGCTTATCCATCGTTAGAACTAGCGACGGATTTTATCCGTCGCTAGAGCTAGCGATTCGTCGCTAGCTAGCGACGGATAAAATCCGTCGCTAATTTGGCGTGGCTAGGAACAGGTTTTCTTGTAGTGATAGATTCCTAAATATTACTTAAATTTCAAATTATTTCACAAGTAAAAAATTATTACAAATTGTTAGATAATTCGTAGTGTAAGTGGAACTGGAGACTCGCACTTGTATTGTGGTAGTGATGCTAATATTTCCAAGTGTGTGAATATAAGAAGTTTCTAAGTTGTAGATTGTGTTTGTCACCAATATACAAAGGTGACACTATTCTTATCTTGGTCATGTAGCGGAGATGGTAAGTAACCGCCTTTACAACAGTTGATCAACCTAAATCTACGGGGCGTCTCAGGTAATAAGTTGACCATTGTTGGTGACTTCACATAGTCAAGAAGTGACCGTCATTTGGCAACATATATTTCGTCACCAAGTCAATCCGGTTGAGTTTTCAAGTATCGGGTGGACTGATTATTTATTTTGTGGACATTCACATAGATAAAATGAAATTTTGATACATGTTAATGTGGCCATACTTCAACCAGGAATATTAACTTTCTCATGTATTGTTGTAAGCTTTCCTTATTTTAGAGTCTATATAACGGAATTAAAAAAAGAAAAGAGTACGGCATTGCATAAGAAAGTTGAACGAAATTCGAATAAGATCATTGTACGACATTGCATATGAAAGTTGCACAAAATTTGCGTTTGAAGTTGACGTGTTGTGCATGAGTGTGCACAAGGGAGAAATCCGTTCAAATTTGCCAAAAGAAAATTTTGCAAAGATGTACACAGACATGTACATGTGTGTGTGCACATATATACTCCCTCCATCAATACTTGAGGGGATTGATACTCCAACTTCCGCGTCATCAATTTGGCCTGAATATTGATCGGGGTATCAAAAATCCAAAAAGGTTGTTATTGTGCATTGAAATAGCAGTACCATTCTACTGAATTAAAATTGACAGTGTCTTATTGTAGTGTACCCAAAAGAAAATTTTCTCGTCGGATCTTGTAATGATAATTCGGTATTTCAGTGTATACCTTCATATCATGAATGGAAAAATCATGACTGGAAATTTTATCAACTCATATTCTTCCTTTTCAAAATCAAGATTCATTTACAAACACTAAATGAACATAATATATACATCGAAATGGAACAATTCACATATCATCTATGAAGAATTAAAGAGCCACGTAAAACTACTATACAAATTGTTATCTGGAATGTGGTAGTTTGAGGTTTCAACATTATACCGAGGGGGATGGAACCTCAGGTAAATGTAATGTCTTAGAATGCATTTGAATCCATTGAAGTAGACTGCTCTAGAGTCTAGGATACGCATAGACACCTGAATAGATGAGCCTTACTCTTGTTCGGGTCCTGATCATCTTTATGTATCAAACTATCTCTTCTTGTGGACGAATGGTGTTACACCCTTCTGTTCTAGAAATTGGGAAAAAATATCATCTACAACACTTAATTGATAAATACTTATTGACAATGAATTTAAATTGCTCTAGTTTTTAGGTACTTGAAAGTTGAAACTTTGGATGGCATGAACTACCTGTTGATTACTCACTGTTACATTGAGGGTAATGGGCCGAGTTACAGATTTTTCTCACCCAGCGTAAGTGGTTAGTGGCCAAGCGGTCCTGTATACAAGCCAAAGGAAGTGCTTAAGCTTATTGCTAAGGTCTTCAAACCCTAATGGATACACTCACTTCACCCAAAATGAAGAAGTACCAAGGTGTTTATGATGGGTTGAAGGAGCCATTCTATGCAACCTTGGATGGCATGAACCACCTTGCCCAAGCCTTCGCCTCAATGTATATGGCCTATCAGGAATTTCGCCTAGCAAAAGACTGTTTCCTCAAGGCTGGAGCCTCTTCCCAGAAGATATGGATCTGCATTATTGCAGATCCACCTCAGCCTGCATTGGATAATCATCACCGAGAGAAGGTGAGGAGCCGAAACTCAACTGAGAAGGTCAGGAGTCAAACTCAGCAGATTCGGAGAAGGAGTGGATTGGAAATCTGATTACTAATAAATTACTAGGTATTATAGTTATGGTACTTGATTACTGAATCGTTAGCTAAGCAAGCTAACGATTCAGCTTGTATGCAATGCAATATTTTGTCTTTGCATCCATGCAATGCAATTCCTTGGAATATTTTGTCTTTGCATCCTAGTTAATATGCAAATATGAAGAACTATTATGTCTTGTCTTGTCTGAAGAAGTTATTTATACTCAGTTATTTAAACTCAAAAAAAAAAAAAGTTGAAACTTTGAATGTTAACAAGGTTCTCTAGATCTGGATGTTCTATCATCATGTTCCAGATTGAGAAGTTCTTTTTACAGTAATGGTTAGTCATCGACACCCTTGTCCAGTATATTGCAAAGATTATCATACCACTGCATATTAAAACATGGCATGCATGTGACATAGGAGGATCATCGCACCATTGTCAATTTTAAATAGTCATGCATGTGGATTAGGTGGATTTTTCTTACCCAATACGTCTTTGTAGCTGAAAGAAAATATGTTAGAAACTTGCGAAAAAAAACATTGAGGATAAGATGAATATGACTAATGGTTATATTTTACCCACATAGATGAATAACTATACTTCTCACATCCAACCTATGCTGATCGTTATAAAGTGATAAGGAGACGCGGCAGTTTGGAATAGATGGCTGTGAAAATTGACATTTCACATGCAAAGATAGTGCAATTATCAATCACATTGATTCCTAAATATTACTTAAATTTCAATTTGATTCACAGGTAAAAAATTATTAGAAAGTGCTAGATGACTCGTAGTGTAAGTGGAACTGGAGACTCGCACTTGTATTGTGGTAGTGATGCTAATATTTTCAGGTGTGTGATTATAAGAAGTTTCTAAGTTGTAGGTTGTGTTTGTCACCAATATACAAACGGTGGCACTATTCTTATCTTGGTCATGTAGCGAAGATGGTAGGTAACCACCCTTACAACAGTTGATCAACCTAAATCTATGAGGCGTCTCAGGTAATAAGTCGACCATTGTTGTTGACTTCACATAATCAAGAAGTGATCGTCATTTGGCAACACATATTTCGTCACCAAGTCAGTCCAGCTGAGTTTTCAAGTATCGGGTGGACCGGGTTTGTTTCCGTTGAGATGATTATTTATTTTGTGGATATTCACATAGATAAATTGAAATTTTGATGTATGTTATGGTGTCCATACTTCAACCAGGAATATTAACTTTCTCATGTATTGTTGTAAGCTTTCCTTATTTTAGAGTCTACGGAATTAAAAAAAAGAAAAGAGTACGGCATTGCATAAGAAAGTTGAACAAAATTCGAATAAGAACATTGTACGACATTGCATATGAAAGTTGCACAAAATTTGCATTTGAAGTTAACTACACCTAAGTTGTGAGTTGTGCATGAGTGTGTGCAATTGGGAGAAATCCATTCAAATTTGCCAAATAGGAAAATTTGCAAAGATGTCCACAGACATGTACATGTGTGTGCACACACATATATATTCCCTCCATCATTTAGCCCCATAGATTAATTCTTTTAGGTATATAGTAAACTGTATATTCTCATGTTTATTATCCGAAATGGTTTCTATGGTATGTTAGAGTTATGTTCACCACGTCAATATTTCCAGGTGTTGGAGTGTAAAGGGTTTCTTTATGTATATTTTGTAATACTATCATTTTATAACATATTTTTTCGTATGTGATTGACAATTAATTTTTTTTTTAAGAGTCGTAGCTCAAATTTTATTAAAAAGGAAAAGACAAACACGGGGAATATAGGAACCCGTGCGTACAAGCATCAAACACAAGCTAACTTAGCTGTCAATCATACAAGATAAAAGTTGCAAAACCAGGAGAGACACAATCTTCATGTTCAGACAAAGAAGAATCATCTCGAGATCCAACAGAACAAGAACCATAAGATAGGAATCTGTCAGTTGGAAAAGGA
Source organism: Plantago major (assembly GCA_026545765.1). Classification (NCBI taxonomy): domain Eukaryota; kingdom Viridiplantae; phylum Streptophyta; class Magnoliopsida; order Lamiales; family Plantaginaceae; genus Plantago; species Plantago major. The sequence goes on from CM048839.1 coordinate 33,832,157, forward strand.
GTAGAGCCAACTGATTTCCTTCTTCTATGCCTTAGAATGCAAGGCTCAAACTCCGGCACTCCGCTATTATAAGCAACCAACAAGGGTTTGGGGTAAATGAAATATTTTCCAAATGAATCAGACTATCTTTTTCTGTCGAAGATTCACCAACAGCCAAAAGTAGCATCTCATCCCTATCTTTACAATCAAATGGATCTCCAGGTTCCGGTTCAAAGTAGTTCTCAAAACCAAAAGGGAGTCCTCCAAGTCATCAACAGCTTGCTCATTCATCTTCGAATTTTGTAAACCTTCTTCATAAACTAAATCAACAGATTTTGGTTCTTCTAGAAAAGTAACTTCCTTAAGAACTTGCTCAACTACATGTTCCTTACCACCAGATAAATCAGAGATACAAGTAACAACATATTCCATACTAATAGAAGCAGCACCCACCTTTCCTTTTGAGGAAACACCCACCTTTCCTTTTGAGGAAACAGAAACATGATTCTTTTCCATGCCCTAATTTGCAACAAGGGAAAATTACAGATACTATCCCATAAATTGACCCTCATTTCAGATTCACCCCTGGATTGGCTTAAATTACAGATAGACCCATTTTTTACAAAGGTCAAATTCAACAATTACAAACAGCCCCAAAAGTAACTTTTTCTCCTATTTTTTCTTTTTTTTATAATTTCATAATTATATTAGTTTTAATTTATTACAAAATAAGCCCTAACAGTTTTCAATTTTTATAAAAAGATCCCCAAAAATTTTAATTATTAAAATGTTAACCCTCTTCCCCACCACCCATCTTCTTCCCCACCACCACCCATCTTCTTCCCCCACCATCAACACCGCCACACCACCACCACCGACACCACGAACACCACCGATTACAGTTCCGATTTGGGCTGAAATCGACTCCGTCTGGAGCTATAATCAGCCCCAAATCGGATCGGAGTCAGATTAGCCCGATCGAGATGATGATGACTCGATCGAGCAATTTCGATCGGGTGATTATACCCAAAATCAGAATCAACCCCAAATTGAGTCAAATCACCTCATACGGACTCCGGCATAATCACCGAAAGAAAAGACAAGAATAAAGGAGGATGAGGAAGAAGAAGAGAAGGAGGAAGAGGAGATGAGATTTATTGAAATTTTGGTGCTCCTTTTCCGGCAGTGGTGGGGTGGTGGAAAAGAAGATGGGTTATTTATGTTAGTTAATAAGTTTTGGGATTGTTTAAAAATATTTTGGGTTATTTTTGTAAGTTATAAAATATTATAATCAAATATGTAATAAAATGAAACTTGTAAATTGCAATTGAGTCCATTTAATTTAATTTTTCTTTATTTTTTTGTTTGGTCAACTCAAAAATGGAAATTTGGACCTATCTGTAATTGTTGTCAATCTAACGATTTAATCAGAATCGGCCAAATTTAAGGTGAATCATAGGTACAATACACAGGTACAAAATCATACAGGACTTCAACCTTACAATCAATTCCAATTCCAAGGTAAACAAGGTAGAAAGAATCCAAAAGGGGTTTTGAAATGTCAAGTTCAACACACACTCGTACTCTATAAGTCTTGACAAGTTAGCAGTAGCATCGTCTACTCTAAGAGGCTTGCCCAACAGTTTAACAATGTCAAATAAAGCTTCACATTGAAAAAATATGAAAGGAACATTTTTCAAGGTGAGCAAACCGGAGCCAAAGGAGAATCTACCGCATAAATAGATGACCAGATGACGGAGACCAATCCAACATAGTCAAATTGCAGCCAGCTATAAACATAAAACTTTCAATTTTAAGAAGATGAAATCTTCTTCCAACAAGAGCCTTATACACAAACGGCGGGAATCCAAGAAACTCACATAAAACCTTCCCTTCAACGAAAGGGCTTTGAGAGCAGGAGCAATCAATGTTATATTAGGGACAGAAGCTGAGAAATTACCAATGATCGTGTAAGCAAACGAAGAAGCTAGCTCCGCAACTTCCTGTTTGTTGAAATTGACCAAAGGTATTCCACCATTGACAACGAAATCTTTTGGTTTGACAATTTTTCGCTCACCAGTAGCAGCAGCACCATCGGAGAAGGACAAAGAATGGTCCTTAGGGAGCTTTTGAGAAACCATTCGACCCGGGTTGAAACACCTCCTAGCAGTGGGAGGCACAAACTGGAGGGTCGGGCCCGAACCAGTCCAGCAGGCTGAAAAGTCCATACCAAACTACTGAACAAAAACCATGGAGCAGCCAAGGATAGAGAGACGAAGAGGGAGGCGGACTGGAAAAGTGGCCGGAAAAAAAAAAAAGAGGACGGGGGCAGGGTGGCAAAAGGAAGAGAGTGACGAATGAAGAACAGGAGGACGGGCGGAAACGACGGCGAAAAAAGAGAAACTCAGATCTGGGCTCCGAAAAAAACCAAGTAGCGACGGCGCAAAGAAGCAAAATCAGAACTGCAGCGCGAAGAAAGGGCTCCCACAGATCTAAGATCTGAGAAACAGAGAAGAGGAGGCAAAATGAGCTGAGCGATGAGACTTAAGGAGAGCGGAAGGACGATTGCAGGTTTAGGCGAGTGAGAGAAGGATTAGGTGAGTAATGATGAGGGAGCTGGCTGGAGGCAGAAGGCGAGAGAGCGACGGATGAGAGTGGCAGCTGAAAGGAGAGTGAAGGGTTAGGGAGAGCTTTCTTTCTAGAGAGTAGATTACATTTTTAAACTCCTTGCAAAGGACTTATTTGATTAATTTTAACAGTTAATTTTGTTGTTAAACGACTACTGTGAAAAGTTAAATGTTCAGTTACTAGCTGGGCAGAGGGAGTATTACATAATAATCACATGCCATACAAGTTTAACAGATCGACCTATCCAACTGAATACCCAAGTCAACACACCAGTTCGATGATTGGGTTGGATTACAAAACATCGGTTAGCCTAGACAAAATATTGCTTCAGACGATGAATTTAGTAGATCAGTGAGTCTTGCAGAAAGAGTCAAACGCCCTACAGAATGTGAGAAGAGATGCGCACTCTACAGTTGCCAATCTATTGGAGAATTTCCAATTTTCTCCAACATCTGGTTCGTACGAGAAAAGTGCCTGCGTAAACAAATGCAATTGCTATTATCAATAAATGTGTGGCTTCCCTACATTTCTTCATACGATCAATCAGGAACTGGACACAAAATTTAGAACTTTCTTGCCAGAAGAGAATAATATCAAATGACTATTTTCAGCAATCACATTATCGCATGCACGTACGCTGCCTAGAATGTATGTTTACGAGTAATAAACACTTATAAATTTCATTAAGAAGAGAGAAGAAAGGAAAGTAAAACTATTCTCTCAGTCAGGGTATCCTAGAATAGAGTTTCATTTACAGCAGTGGGATTCGAACCACACCATTGCTTAATGAGACCTCTTACCTTACCCCAACCTCCCTAGGGTATTGTAGATGGAGTATACATAAGGTAGGAGGATGAGATAGTCGAAGAAGTAGAAAGAATATGGCGAACTTGTAAATACTTAATTCCGGAATCTAGAATGTACAAAATACCAATGCACTGTCTCAAGACACTCAACTGTTCTTAATACAAAATCTAAAATGTACATAAAGTACTACAAGTATATTGCAAAGACAAACCTGCACCCAAAGAAGCCTCTATGGGCAGACAAACCAGAAGGATGTGCCGATTTTAGAATATAGTGCTTCGACTCATCTATTAACCTGTAAAAAGGAGTTTCATTAGAATCATCTTAGCACAGAGGCGCTTTGCCAACTTCCACATTTTGGAGGATTCTCTCACACTAAACAACATGCTCTTGTCCTTGATTTATTAGACAGGTATGGAAGGTTGGTTAGTTCCTGAGAACAAGAGGTTTCACTTCTAATATTTGGTTTCATCTGGAACTAACCAGTCTTCAACAATTATTCCATCTGTAAAGCGGTTTTACTTCTAAGAAATCTCATATGTTCAATGTTTTCTTGAATTGATAGATGTATGCTATAAGGTGTTATTTAGGAAAAATAAGCACCAACAGAGGTGATGCAGATTAGGTTAACAGAAGACTAATTTCAAGTTAGGATGCCATATAAGCCTTGTTACTCGACTGAAGGTAAAACTGTGGCAGCTAAATTGCTACAGTATTCTTATCAACCTGATAAGTTGAGTACCTGGATTTGGCTTGTGCATAATTTCCCCAAAGAAGAAAAACTACTCCACTTCTCCCCTGCGAAATAGCTCCAATTACTGCATCTGTAAACTGCTCCCACCCTTTCTTTGCATGAGAATTTGCTTGATGTTGCCTAACTGCATAAGAGGCCAAATTTCATTCATGTCAGCATCAAAAGGGCGCAAATGGCCAAGCTAGCCTTTGTAGCAAGAAGGAATCCGGATTTGGGAGAGAGCCCAAATATCATATTTTATCTTCCATTATTGTCACTTAGTCATCAAAGTTCGATTATCTTTTAGTGTCCATTATCTTCTTCTACATATAGCCTCTATTCCTTGATATTTACATACTGACATAGAAAATGTACAAAAGCAACAAAAAATTACTTCAAGTGCAGAAAATAGATTCACATCTAGCCAAAAAAAAAAAAAAAAAAAAAAGAAAAGGAACACACACACACAGAGGAAGTGCAAGAAGTGATTCAAAGGCCACTTCGAAGTTCCAATATGACAGAAACAAATCAGGGGCTTACCGGTAAGAACAGCATTCAGCAGCAGAACACCCTATAATTAATAAGTGAGTTATTAATCAATTAAAAGTAAATCAAACATGTTAATCAAATTGTCAGCTGATAGAAAACAGTTGTGCAGACTGCAGATAGAGATTCTTGCATAGACCATGGTGTACAGGACCTTGTGATTGATATCAACCACACTCAAGAGTATGCAAAAAAATGGATCCGCACTACTCTTTCAAGCGGTGTGGATTATCTCTCACAAAGTCTATGAGTTAGTCCACAGATCAAGTCTATGTAAGAATTTTACCAAGTACAAATACAGAAATCGGAACTGCTGCTCCATACAGAAACAATGTTCTAGAAGCATTATAGGAAGAAACCACTACCTGCACAGCCCATCTTTCCAAGTTCCCACTGGAGGGAATTGAACAACCCAAATCTTGGTGAAGTTCTTTATATATGTTCACAAGACTTGAAGGAACCTTTACACCGTCCGGCACCGAGAAAGACAAGCCCATTGCTTGCCCTGGTCCATGATAGGGATCCTGAAATCATATACAAATGCATGTTTTATTTAGTGCCACAATATATCTCAGCAGGATATTGACAGCCTACAATGTCATAGTCAACAGATAGTAAACTGAAAAAGAACATCGCACCGAACTCAAAATTTTCCAAAAGACTGAACAAATTTCAAGAGCCAAAGCCATGCTACAAAAACTTCCCTAACAATTTCAAATCTTCTCATGGCAGAAAATCTATCATACTCAAATCAAGAACTTTATCTAGCTCAATAACTGGGAAACTACATGACCAAGAAGTGAAACATGCGCAAATACACCCCCATCATATTCCTTTCAAACATTACGTTCTCTCTAGCATTTGTGATGTTAGGCTCTGTTCTCTTCGTCTGAACTGATCTGAATTGATCTGTAGTATAAAAAACAACTAAGCAGAACTGAATTGAATGAATCTGAACTGAAATTAATGAGTTTTCAGATGAAGAGAATAGAGCCTTAGTTGAGGCCTTGAGGATATTGACAATCTCCATTTCTTACCCAGGCATGCCACACAAACGAAAATGATTACACCAAATAACTAATTAAACACTGTCCTTCTACATAATGGTGCTGAAATCGGAACAACAATCAGATAACTTCTCAATTGCGAAAGCTATGTAGAATTTGTGTACAACTTATCACACAAAAACATGTCATGCATAAAAATCAAATGCTTCAATTTCCACAGCATAAATGTAATTTTTACCATTTTACCTGTCCAATTATAACAGCCTTAACCCGATCAAATGGAGTAGTATTAAGCGCATTGAATATCAGATGCTGAGGAGGATGAATCGGCGTTTTGCCACTGCAAATCTCAGTCTCCACGAATTTATCTAGCGTCTTCGCGTAAGGATTTTGCAGCTCCTCCGATAAAACTTCCTTCCAGGTCTCCTCCACCAACAGCTCCCCCAATTTCACATATCCTGTTCCTGCATTGAGGCAAAAATTGATAATTACAGAAATGAAATTACAGGCAAATGAAGTGGAAACATATAAAATGTGTTACCAGCGACTTTTGATTTGGAGACTTTATCGAAGCAGAGCTTGAGATTGCGCTTGGACATGGCGAGAGCTTTGTTGAGCTCCATTCGCCGCTTCTGATCGGAGGAAATTAGGTTTTCTGATGGATCCGTTACGGTGTCGTTTGGGCTGAGTGAAGGTGAGTTTGTGGAGGCAACTCGCTTGTGACGCTTTGCCGGTGGCTGCTGGAAAAAGTCCTTTAGGGTCTTCTGAGGAGTCGCCATGTGGATTTGCAGAGTTTACAATGTAGTGTTTGGTTTTGTTTTTTGAAACATAAAGGTTCATGGATGGATGAGTGGGAAAAATATGGAAATTTTGAAATACTCCTCCCGCTCCCGGACGTATATTAAGATCGTTGCGTAGTTTTAGTTGTAAATCTAAAAAGGTGATAAGACATTAAAATATGTACTTTGTTAAATTAGTTATAAAACAATAAAATATTAGTGTGAAATGTGTGAGAAGGTGGGGTAATATTTTTTATTGTTTTTTCTCGTGGATACCTTTATTTTTTAGTCCTCATTAAACCTAAATGTTCAAGCGGAGTCATGATTCACTTCGTCTCAGATTTAAGCGGATGAGAGATGAGATTAATCATTGGTTGATTTGTGTGGATCGTGCTACTAGGGTTGTCGGCGATCAGAGTGGCTACAATGAAGCAGATGTGACTGAAACGGCCCAGAAATTCTACAAAGAGAAATCATCCGGTCAAGTCGCATTCAACATGTTCAAGCAATGGAATGCCATGAAACAGTACCCAGAGTGGGGAACGAGGATGAACTTGGAGGAACATATGAAGAAGGCCGCAACAGCTGCGAGAGTTGAGGTTCCGGATGATTATGATCAACCAATGGAATCAGCAGATGGCAGTAGTGGGACCAAGCGGACCCATGTCAATGAGGACAGTGTCACGACTAACAAACGGCCTATGGGTCGTGACAAGGCAAAGAAGATGGCTAAAGGTGCTAGTTCTGGCAACTCCTCAATGGATGCATTTAACTTTAATGAAAGTTATCCCCAATACATTGAGTTGGAAAGACAGAAGCTGGAGATTGCCCGCCAAAAGGAGGAACGTAGGATGAAGGAGAAGAAGATGGACATGTTCATGAAACTTATGGGGGACTACGCCAACTTGGCCCCCGCACATCAGGCATTAGTTGATGCACTACATAAAGAATTGTTTCCGTCCGAGTAATGGCTGAAGTTTGGAGCTTGTTTTAGTTTGCTTGTTTTTCAAATTATGTGAGGTGTGACTTGTTTGTTTTTTACTTTCCGAAGTGTGGCTTGTTTGTGTTTTACTATTCCAAGTGTCCGTTGTAATAAAATCAGTGTGCTTTGAATTTGAATTTGAATTATTGGAATTACGGAAAGAAAGTCTTGTGATTTATCTTTACTTTGTCAGGCATATTTTCAGACATCTTATCTTCAATTTGTCAGACATCTTATCTTCAATTTATGAGGCATCCAATGCATTGTGACTCAGTTATGATTAAGAAATGATTCACCCATCTCCCACAACTTGTCTATATAATGCAACCGTAGAACACATTTTTAGACACAACAACCTACTTGCATTCATCCCTTCTTCTATTATCTTAATTAAACAGAAAACACTCTATCTACTTCAAGTTTCCAAAGATAATCATGTCAAACCCACTACCAACGCACGATACTTCTCCAGAGACCAATTCATCATCTGATGAAAGTTTGCTTGGTTCTTCTTCATCCAATCCTTTCGTACAAATCCAAAGCATGATAATACAAAACGTATCGAATATGATCCAACACTTCCAACAACAACAGCAACAATAGGACGAGCCACGACGGCCTAAGAAGAAGCGTGCTTACATTAACAGAAGTCGAGTAGAGCGTGACAAACAATTGGAGGAAGACTACTTCGGGGTTAACCCACCATATGCAGATAAATTTCGACGGAGATTTAGAATGGAGAGGTCGTTGTTCGAACGGATGATTGCTGGTGTGGTGCATCAAGATGATTACTTTGTCTGCAAGCCAGATGCTCTTGGCCGACCGGGGTTAACCACACTACAAAAATGTACCACGGCCATTCGCATGCTAGCTTATGGGGCTTCTGCTGACTCGGTTGATGAGTACTACCGTCTTGGTGAAAGCACGGCTCTCACGTGTCTTTCGCGTTTTTGTGACGCCGCGGTTGCTAAGTTTGGTCCAACATACATGCGGAGGGCCAATGAAGCCGATGTATGAAGGATTCTGGCAATCAACGGTGCAAGAGGATTTGTGGGCATGCTTGGGAGTATCCACTGGACATGGAAGAACTGTCCCAAGGCGTGGCACGGTCAATTCCAAGGCAAAAGCAAAAAGCCTACCCTTGTTTTAGAAGCAGTAGCATCCCAAGATACCTGGATATGGCATTCATTCTTTGGGATTTCCGAAAAGTACAATGACTTGTCAATCGTGCAACGTTCACCGGTGTTCGACGATCTCTTGAACGGCACGGCACCTCAAGTCAACTTTGAGGTCAATGGCCATCAATACAACATGCCTTACTACCTAACCGATGGCATCTACCTAGCTTGGGCTACATTTGTGAGTGCCATCCCGAATCCGGTAACGCACAAAGAAGCCAAGTTCTCTGAGCATCAGGAGTCTTGCTGGAAAGATGTGGAACGTGCTTTCGGAGTTATACAAGCAAGATTTGCAATTATACGAAATCCGGGCCTTGCAAATGACAGAGCCACACTCAAAAAGATTATGGATTGCTGCATCACACTCCACAACATGATAGTTGAGGATGAGCGCCACACATACCTAAACTATGCTAGGGAAATCGAAGAGTTCGAACAAGATACCCGTGAGCATGTGCCCGATGTGATTGACGGAGTTCGTATCTGACGGGCGCAATCTACAATAAATTCTATCCCGAAGTACATGAACAATTCACGACGAATGCATAGTGTGTGCAAGCATGACGAACTCACTGCAGACTTGATGGAACATATTTGGAGGATGCGTTGACTGTGGAACTTGCCCAATCGTGTAGTGTGTTTGTTAGTTTGATGCATTTGTGTGTTGTATGTTTGTTGCATTTCCATTTAGTTTTATTTAAATTCCCTGTAGTTTGTTGTAATATATTCATGGTTTCAATGAAGTTTCACTTAATAAATTGTAAAACGAGTTCTAAAAATGCAATTTTATTAATTGCAACTTTTAAACACTCTTATAATATGGTAAATATGTTAAAAAAAAATTTTAAAAAAAATTCATGACGGCGCGATGACGCATCACCAATGCAGATGAATCTCGTCACGAATCCCGTCATCAGCCGACGACGCGCCATCACCAATGCAGGTGGTCTTAGAAGATTAAGTCCATATAATGTGGAATGACTATGTAGGCTAGTAGCTAGACATATGGTCCAAATACCCCAATTCGGGAGGAAAAAATCCATTTTTGATACCTTAAGTTTTCGATTATCATTTTGGTACCTTAAGTTGTGACACTCCAATTTTGGTACCTTAAGTTGTGCATTCATCCAATTTTGGTACTCCGTTATTCAAACTTAACAGAACCGTTAACTTTGACCAAATTAGCGTGAATTAGTCGATTTTCCGTCAAGTCGGCGCGTGAACTACACGCGCTTTAATAAAATTTTAATTAAAAAATTATTAATATTCTATTAATAGTAATATTTTTTTATTAATATTATTCAATTTTCCATTGATCATGAAACTTTTTCATTAATATTAGTCGATTTTCCATTAATCATGAATTTTTTTAAATTAAAATTTATTAATATTAATAATTTTTTTTATATTAGTCGATTTTCATTGATGATGAATTACTTTTTTATTAAAATTTATTAATATTTTATTAATATTATTAATTTTTATTTCAATATAAGTCGATTTTGCATTGATCGTGATTTAATTTTTTTAATTAAAATTTATTAATATTAATATTTTTTAATTTATATTAGTCGATTTTTCATTGATCATGAATTAATTTTTTATTTATATTAGTCGATTTTTCATTAATAATGAATTATTTTTTAAAATTTATTAATATTTTGTTAATATTAATAATTGTTTATTAATATTAGTCGATTTTATTGATCATGAATTAATTTTTTAATTAAAAATTATTAATATTTTATTAAGAGCGTGTTTAATTCACGTGCCGACTTGACGGAAAATCGACTAATTCACGCTAATTCTTACTAATTCGGTCAAAATTAACGGCTCCGTTAAGTTTGACTAACGAAGTACCAAAATTAGATGAATACATACCAAAATTGGACGGTCACAACTTAAGGTACCAAAACAATACTAACTGTCACAACTTCATTTAGTACCAAAAATGAATTTTTCCCCAATTCCGCATTAGCAAAAGCGTACGTAGGCTAGTAGCTAGACATATGGTCCAACTAATAACTATGTGCTTTTTCTTGTTGTGTGATTTGTTGTCTTACTGCATCAATATAGCATATAAAATTACACTACAGACAATCATGAATGATTAACAGGCACGAATATATATTATATTATACCAAGGTTGCAACAAGGACATGGTCTGAAAAATTCACAGTACAGGATAAAAATTGTGCTTGATTCAGTTCAAAGAACAAAGAAATCTTGCATATATACTAGATTGGAGATGGCAGCCACAGAATATGAAGCTCTTATACTGTAATAAAAGTCCACTACAGACAATCATGAATGATGAACAGGCACTATTTTAGATTATACCAAGGTTGCAACAAGTACATGGCCTGAAATATTCACAGTACAACATAAATTTTTTGCTTGAATCAATTCAAAGAACTAAGAAATCTTGCATATATACTAGATTGGAGATGGCAGCCACAGCATATGCAGCTCTTATATCGCTTATGAACGTAATAACCAGGTACCAACATCCTACTTGCCCTTGTTCTTTTAACCAGCTACAGATGCAAACTCTGCTTCAAAGCATTGATCTATTGGTTAAGTTTCTTGAGACTTGTAATTCTGGAACAAGAAGCAATGGAGCAATTGAACGTGTAGAGAGAAAAATGTCCAGTGCAGCATATGCAGCTGAAGACATGATCGAAACCTGTTATGTGAATCAAGTTCTTGTGAAAGCTGCTGGTAATGATTACTGTCCAGATAGTATTTTGTTCTTGCCAAATATAAAGGAAACTATTAAGGAACTGGACTTTATCATTGAAGAGTCCATGAGATTACTTAAAGAGGAGAAAGTTGTGGATATGCAAGAAACAACACCAATTGCTTCTTCTTTGCCTTGGAAGGGTAAGAATATGATGGTGGGAATTGACGAGCAGTTGAGCCGTTTGATAGATCGAGTAACATTAATGCACAATCCAAGTCGTGAAATCATCCCGATTGTTGGCATGGGTGGCATAGGTAAGACTACTCTGGCAAGCAAACTTTATAACCATGTATATGTTGGTCAGTTTTTTGATATTCGGGCTTGGGTTACGATATCTCAACATTATGATTTCAAGGATATAATTCTTCGCCTCTTGTACAATATTAATGTTTGTGGAAATGATGAAATGGATGATGAAGAGCTAGGAACTCAATTGCACAAGGGCCTGTGGGGGGAAAAGTACCTAATAATATTAGATGATATTTGTAGTACAGATGCGTGGGATGAGATAAGGAGGTTGTTTCCTGACAACGAGAATGGAAGTAGAATTTTGTTAACTACTAGGCTTTGGAATGTTGCGCATAGTGTTGGCTCGTCTAGGTCTTACAAGATGGATTTTCTAGATGATGATAAAAGTTTGAACTTGCTATCAGAAACAATTTATGGGCAGGAGGGGTTTTTTCCTCCTAACTTGGTGATAATCGGAAAGAAAATTGCCAAGAGCTGCAACGGTCTTCTGTTGTCAATAGTGGTTGTTGGCGGGCTCCTGAAAGTGTCCCCTAAGACACCGGAGTATTGGGCCAATGTGGCGAAAAAACGTTAGCTCCATTGTAAGTGCAGAAAATGATGGGCAATGTTTGAAGATATTATCCTTGAGCTATAAACACTTGCCTATTCATTTAAAACCGTGTTTACTCTACATGGCTACTTTCACAGAAGATCGAGAAGTTAAAGTCTCTGATCTCATCAAGCTATGGGTTGCTGACGGATTCAAAAGACCGAATGAAGATAGGGTGTTGGAGGATGTTGCTTTACAGTACTTGAATGATCTCATTAGCAGAAATCTTATCATGGTTGGCAAGATTGATCTAACGGGGAAAATAGAAACTTGCACTGTCCATGATTTGTTAAAGAAATTTTATCTAAGAGAAGCTCAACGAGAGAAGTTTCTTTGCGTGATAGAGGAGGATAGGCTAGTTTATTTGCAGAACTTTGAAATAGAACGTTGTCGTACATGTATCTCTTCCCAGAAAGGGTGTTATTCTCTGCTGCCATCAATTAAAAATGCACGTTCGTTCATTAGCAAGTCCAAGAATTCCCCAAAGCTAGACCTCGGCTGTAGGTTGTTAAGAGTGCTGTATGTTGGCCTTGGTGCAAAATTACCAAAAGATTTTACGCAGCTAGTTAATGTCCGGTACTTGCAAGTTACATTCTCGGATCCAGTTCCTAGCTGGTTTGCAACTTCAATATGCAGCTTTTTCTGGAACCTGGAGACCTTGATCCTTCATGGACATGCACAGTCTGGTAAGAAGCTAATTCTGCTATATGATGTTTGGGATTTACCACACCTTAGGCACGTCGAATGCACTAATAATTTGCTAGTAGCTTTTCCGGATCCTGGAGCTGCACGGACAGACGGTGTCCTTGAGAATCTGCAAACTATCGTCACCATTACCAACTTCTATTGTACTGATGACATATTTAGGTTGATTCCAAACTTAAGACAGTTGGGTGCTCGGTATGAAATGGATCATGTGGAAGTACAGGGGTCGAAACTGGTACATTGCTTTGCCAATCTGGCTCGTCTTCCAAGACTTGAAACGTTAGATGTTTCTTTCGTTTTCCCATTTGAAAATGGCAAATGTGCTTTCAGTAAGCCAGAAAGTCTCATCTTCTCTTCTAACCTTAGAAGTTTAACATTATCTTCCTCTCGAATTCCATGGGAAAACATCAGTGTTGCAGGCGCATTGCCCAATCTTGAAGTTCTCAGTCTAAAATACGATGCATTTTGTGGTGAGGTGTGGGACTCGATTGAAGGAGAGTTTCAACGCCTCAAATCTTTGTCCATAGAATGGTGCACTTTAAGGATCTGGAGAGTGGAGAGTTCTCATTTCCGACTCGAGCATTTGGAACTCATTGATTGGACTTGCAGCAGATCCCCTCAGCCATTGCAGATTTGGCGTTGCTTGAGTCGATTGAGTTGCACACTGAAGAGATATCTGCTGTTATTTCAGCAATGGAAATATTGGACCAGCAGCTGAAGCAAGGGAATTGTGACCTTCTGATTAAAGGTATCTATTCTTGCAACTCCACAGAGGAGAAGATACAGCTGGAGAAGTTGGTTGTTGATAATTTCAGATTGAATTTGAGGTGAGTTATTACTGCCAATTTTATAAGTTATCAATTATTATAGGCTTCCAATCCAACTGTGAATTTAGCAAAACTGCTTCCTGCTCCTGGTTAGCGAAGAATCTGTATAAATGAACAGATCATCCACATCTCTGCAACAAGTTCGAGATTTTAAACGAAATTGAATTCTAAGTTCTAACACTGGCTTCTTGGAATCTAACTCTCAATTAACGCATGTTTTTTCCCACTCAATAATTTATGTAGCCGCCTTACGAGGACTTGGAACACTTCAGCTTCAAAAGTACGGAAGATGATTCGGAAGAAGAGAAAAATAGTTTGGTGGCACTACTTAAAACGGTGATTGCACGAAAATAGATGTTACAAAATTCATACAAGAGACAATTTACTTGAACTTTCTCCTTGTGTATTTATTGTTGTCATTTACTCTGTCATTCAGAAATTTGGAAATGAGCTTGTGAATATGTCCTGAAGTGGCAAGGAATATTGCTGGAATTAGAACAAGAACTTGTGCAAATCCATAAACCAGAGAAAAGGTGCTGTGGATACTTTGTGGCCGTTTGGCCCTTTGTAATTCTGTATCGACTTGGTTTGCCAATTCTATAGCAACTTTTTATATATACTCCTGTCTCCAAAATCATCTGGAGTTATACAATGTTAGACTTGCGATATTGTACGTGCTAAATGCAATCCAAAAGGGTTTGTGATATGTTGGACCTCACCCATACCACGACTCACAGCCCATTTTGTGCGTAAAATGAAAAAAATAAAAGATCCAGATGCAAAGAGGAAACAGAACAGGATCCAAGTGAAAGAAAGAAGAAAAGAAGAAGCCAACTTGAAGAATAGAAAGACAGGTGAATCAAACGAACCAAACGGGATAACAGTAACCCAGCTTCCGAGCACCTGAACCATCCACATTAGCTTCATAATAAGAAAATTAATCTGAATAAAAAACAATACTCAAGTTTTCAACCAGAAGATGGTGAAATTTCCTCCCTCAGCCATAGCTTGATCTTTCCCAAATATTGCATTCTCAACTTGATAGCTAGTAGTAGTAGTATCAAATCTACCAATCAGTGAAACTGAAACCTCTAAAAGCCACAACCTGGAAGTAACTACAACATGCTACTTTCTACAAAATCTGGTGTAGTCTCACACGAATCAGTGCAAGCTCAATAATTCAAAACATTTTTTTTCCAGAAGTTCATTGTGCAGAATTCCAACAGAGAATTGAATCAATAGCTTCTACATTCTCAAGTTCAAAATGCAATCTACCAAGTAAGCGAAACAAACAAGAAAAATGCATCCGTGATAGCAAGAAGTTCCAGGAATCATAGTCAATACATTTGATTAGAGTTCTGAAAAGTAAATCAACCTATGCAAGAAGGAAAAGTTAAATCCCAGAATAAGGTGGTTGGACAAAACACATAGAATGTCGTGAAGGCCTTGAAATCCAACCGTACTGTCCTTCATTTTTCAGTTTTGATCAAATCTCAGTCACTTCCATGATAGCAAGAAGTTCCAGGAATCAAAGCCAACGCATTTTATCTAATACGTAAATGAATCTATGCAAGTAGAAAACGTTACATCCTGCAATAAGGTGGTTGGATAAAGAACATAGAATGTGAAGAAGGCCTGGAAATCCAAGTTTCATCATCGGTTGCTGCTTCTAGAGTCAATGTGTAACACTTAAAGCTCCAGCAAGCAACTTCATCAAACTCATGATAGAAAAACACCTTGCAGGCTTCTACCTTCTTCCCGTAGCGGTTTGTCAAAGGCGCCCACCATGCTACAGGACCACTGATGAAGAATGCACGACTCTTCAAATCTGTTTCAGGAACCCAAGCCATCTCAGTCCAATCAAACCTGAATATCATCCACTCATAGTCTCGTCTGTCAAGGTCCAGGCAAACCAGCACAAGCTTTCCGTCCATCTCCACTAACCAACCACACATCATGGTACGCCAGTGCCAATAAGGATCTGTTAATGTTGTGAGTGGCGGTAGTGTATGAGGACAGAAACGGAGTAAGTAAGGAATAGGATTAGACTGCTGAGCAAAGGCTGGGCCTTATTCCTTAAGACTGTATTTGCCCCGCTCTGGTGCTGACGGTTTACTTGAGAAATAGTCTCCCAAGATAGAACAGCAGTATGTGAATCAGAGTTCTAGCACTCGAACTTTGACTCTACGAACTAATACAATAAAGGTTTTTCTGGCTTTAGAGAGAGTAGTTTAAGAGAAGGAAGAAGAATGGATTGATGTGTGCTGAAATCGATTCTAGGGGGGGGGCTATTTATAATATTGAAGAGTTGCAGTGTGAATAGATGTATCCTTTCGCAGAAAGGTCCCTGCAAAAACAAAAATTCGAACAGACACTTCTGTTGGAATTTTCGTTTCAGTTACATCCTTTGGCGAATGGTCAGATCAGTTCGATCAAATTCAAACCGAACGGACACAACCGTTCGCTCAGACCAACCGGACTCGACCGATGGACTGGTTTCAGACTTAACCGATTATCTTATTGGGCTTAACCAAACACAATATGTTTTTGGCCCAAAAAGATAATAAACAACTCAAGACCGCGACCCTCGGACCCTCGAACCCACGGCCCACGACCCGTGGACCTGGCTCGGCCGGCTCTGGCAAGTGGAGCTGCAGTGTAGAGCATCTAGCTCCTCCCCTTTCCAAAATCATGGGTGCCCTAAGGGCCCAATCCCATAACACAATCCTTTGACTAATAACTAGCTCCTTCTTCCTCAATTTTAGCCATGTGGGACTCTTCCCATTCTAACTCTTGGCATTCCATATTCAATGCATCAACCAACACACTTTGAATTTCAATAACTCTTTCACCTTTCAATGAATTTTAGTAATTCTTTCTCAAGTGTCATCTACTACCATAGTAGATTATACATGTTTGATGAAACTTCATTTCAAACGTGTGGAGCCCCTTTGGTTGAGGTACAAAGTCATGGACTAGCCTCATTAGTGCTAAAATTCTAACAATCCCCACATGAAAGAGAATTGATGCTCACAGCACAACGTGGTGCTCCAGCCTAGAATTTCCTGCGGAAAATCATATTACATCGGGATCGATTGTCAGTGACATTGAATCGTCCCTAGTAGAATACCATCGGATTTACTTGCCACCCGGTGAATGTGATGCTTTGAACCAGTCGACATTTTGTGTAAACCAAGACAATGATATCAACACAATAATTTTCCTTATTGCCTCGTTCCTTTTATCAGTCCATTAAAGGCCTTGGACTGCTCGGATTCATAGGTGTTCTCGTTTGAAGCGGCCTCCCATACTTCACACCCAAATAGGTGATCTCGTTCTAAGAGCATTCCTGCCAATGCTCTGCTCGTAAGCTAAAGAGATTAAGAATCATCTTCAGAGATCATTAAGAGTTTAGTGACTCATCCTCCGCCCGGTCTGCAAGAGCACTTAAAATGTCTTTCACGGGAATGGCGCAAGTGGAGTTAGTAACTCCTAAGTGCTCTTACCTCGAAGTACAAAACTTCACGAGGCGCCATCGTCCTTTTACGCTTTAGTTGTCCCATCAATCAAATTCTTGGGATCTCCAACAAGATGATTGGGTTGCCACCGAATTTCCTTATTTTGTGGGTCTTAAGCCCATTCCCCAGACAAGCAAAGGTGTACTTGATCCCCAGAAGCGCTTTGGTTAGCGGATCCGCAATGTTATCCTTTGATTTCACGTAATCAATAGTGATAACCCCAGATGCACCAATCGCTTAATGGTTTTATGTCTTCGACGATGTGTCTAGACTTACCATTATACATATTGTTTGTCGCCCTTAATCGACATAATGTCACAATGAATTGTCACAGAAGGCACAGGCTTATCCCAACAAGGGATATCCTCTAAAAATTCTCGAAGCCATTCTGGTTCTTCTCCAGCTTTGTCCAAAGTTATAAATTCCGATTCCATTGTGGATCGGGCGATGCACGTTTGTTTAGAGGACTTCCATGAAATAGCACCGCCACCAATGGTAAATACGTAACCACTAGTGGACTTGGTGTTTGTACTATCAGATATCCAGTTTGCATCACTGTATCCTTCTAATACTGCCGGATATCTTCCGTAGTGTAATCCATAATTTATTGTGGTCTTCAAGTATCCCAATAGATGAAGTAGAGCTTTCCAGTGAGCATTTCCCGGATTACACGTAAACCTAGCCAACTTGTTGAATACATGAGCAATATCAGGACGAGTGCAGTTCATCACGTACATCAAACTGCCAATTATCCGAGCATATTGCGTTTGGTTTACAGGATCACCTAAGTGTTTGTCCAAACACAAAGATTCTACATTGGTGTCCTTGCACATTGACGGTCAAAGACCTCATATCTCTTTAACATCTCTTCAATGTAATGAGATTGTGAAAGCACCAAACCCTCGGGTGTTTTAGAGATTTTTATCCCTAAGATTAAATCTGCTACACCCAAGTCTTTCATATCAAAAAGTTGTTTCAACATTTGCTTTGTTTTCAGGATCAAGTCCAGGCTGCTTCCAGTAATGGGCATGTCGTCTACATATAAGCATATCATGACAAAGGATTCAATGTTCCCTTTCACATAGACACACTTATCACACTCATTTATAGAAAATCCCTTTGATCGCAACGTGTTGTCAAACTTTTCGTGCCATTGTTTAGGAGCTTGCTTGAGTTCGTACAATGACTTGACAAGACGACAGACCTTCTTCTCTTGTCCTGGAACCACATACCCTTCAGGTTGTTCCATATAAATTTCCTCGTCCAAATCTCCATTTAGGAAAGCAGTTTTAACATCCATTTGGTGTATCTCAAAACCACGTAGTGCAGCTATGACTATGAATACTCTAATGGAAGTTATTCTAGACACAGGCGAGTATGTGTCAAAGTAGTCAAGTCCCTCCTTTTGTCTATAGCCTTTGACTACTAGACAAGCCTTGTATTTATCATTGGTTCCATCTGCTTTATACTTGCGTTTGAGTATCCACTTGCAACCCAATGGCTTATTTCCCGGAGGAAGGTCAACCACTTCCCAAGTATGATTTTGCAGGATGGAGTCCATTTCACTTTCAATGGCCTCTTTCCAAAAGGGGGCTTCAGGAGTAGACATCGCCTCTTGGATAGTCCTAGGCTCATTTTCCACAAGGTATGTGAGAAATTCAGGACCAAAGTCTTTCTGAGTCCTAGCTCGCTTACTCCTCCTTGGTTCGACATCAGGAACCTCCACGTTCTCTTGATGTGCGACTTCGGCTTCTGCGGAATTCTTTGGTGGTAAATCTTCTGTCTCTGTAGCATTCTATAGAGGAGGTGATCCTACTGCAACATTTTCTGAAGTTACACCTTCGAATTCTGCATTAGGGCCTCTTGGGTCAGGGACCACCACAGGGACCATCGCATTTGACCCTATTGCCGTATCATAGTCTCGTTTACGAGAGACTATCTCTTTCTTTTCCTTTCTAGGAAAAACTTCTTCAAAGAATTTTGCATTCCTTGATTCAATGACAGTGCCCTCATGGATGTCCGGTATCAGCGAAGCGATAAGCGCTACTGTTGTTTGCATATCCTATAAATATGCAATCTACAGTCTTTGGTCCAATCTTTACTTGCTTTGGTTTGGGTATTACCACCTTAGCTAAGCAGCCCCACACTTTCAAGTGTTTGTAAGAGGGCTTGTTACCTTTCCACAGTTCATATGGAGTAATATCACTATTTTTCCGAGGTATTCTGTTAAGAATAGTAGTGGCCGTGAAAATAGCCTCCCCCCACAAATTCTGGGGTAATCCAGAATCTAGTAATAGTGCATTCATCATCTCCTTTAGAGTATGATTTTTGCGTTTAGCAACACCATTAGATTGAGGAGAATATGGAGCAGTGGTTTGATGAATAATGCCAAACTGTGAGCAATATTCTTCAAGTGGTCCTGCATATTCTCCACCTCTATCACTTCGAATTACTTTAATTCGAGTACTAAGTTGATTATCAACTTCAGTTTTGTAATGTATAAATGCTTCTAAGGTTTCCTCCTTACTCCTTAGCAAATAAACATAACAATACCTAGTGCAGTCATCGATAAAAGTAACAAAGTACTTTTTCCCTCCTCCAGTTTGCACAAATTTTAAGTCACACAAATCACTGTGAATTAATTCTAGAGGAGACGTGGTTCATTCCTTCGAATGAAATGGTGCCCTTGTTAGTTTTGCTTCCACACAAGCCTCGCATTTACTTTGAGGGTTGATTTCAAAGGACGGCAAATGATTCGTTTTAATTAACTTTCGAATCGCATTGTAGTTTGTATGCCCTAATCTATGGTGCCATAAATTAGAAGACTCAGTCAAGTAAGTAGAAACATTGTTTTCATTGCTTGCAAATGAGCGTACAACAGACATTACAGACATTTTGAAGAGCCCATCACACATGTAGCCCTTTCCTACAAACTGACCATTCTTCATCATTACAAACTGACTGGACTCGAAAGTCAACTTAAAACCTGCCCTAACAAGCAGAGGTCCGGACACCAAATTCTTGCGAATATCCGGAATGTGCATCAGTTCGTTCAGTATGAGCTCCTTCCCGGAAGTCATCTTCAGAACCACCTTGCCAACTCCCTTCACCTCGGATGTAGCGTCGTTCCCCATAAACAGCTTCTTATCCTTCACCGGAGAGTAGGTGGAGAAAGCACCCCTGTCAGAACAAATGTGCCGAGTCGCACCCGTATCAATCCACCATTGTTTCGGATTCTCAAGACCACAGCAACAAAGGAATTAACCAAATCCTCCACTATAGGGTCATCTTTTGTTTCTGCAACATCGCCTTCTCCTTCGAGTTGGTAATAGTCCGCCTTCATATGCCCCGCTTTCCGAATTGAAGCAGCTTCCTTTATCCTCCGGAAGGTCCGGTTTCGAATTCCTCGAGACTTCACGCCCCATCACGCATCTTATGCTTTCTTCTTGGAGTTCTCCTTTGAATTTCCCTTTGAATCGACAAGGTGAGCCTTTGCTTCAACTTGTCATTCCTTCGCTTAGAGCCCTTCGGTTGTCTTTTCAATCAAGCTTAATGATCGTAAACGAGTAAGTAAGAGGATGAAATGGAGTAAGTAAGGAATAGGATTAGATCACGAGCAAAGGTGGGCCTTATTCCTTAAGACCCATTTTGCCTCTGGTCGACGGTTTACTTGACAAATAGTCTCCCAAAGATAGAACAGCAGTATGTGAATCAGAGTTCTCGCACTCGAACTTTGACTCTACGAACTAATACAATAAAGGTTTTTCTATCTTTAAAGAGAGTAGTTTAATAGCAGGAAGAAGAATGGATTGTTGTGTGCTGAAATCGATTCTAGGGGGGGCTATTTATAATATTGAAGAGTTGCAGTCTGAATAGATGTATCCTTTCGCAGAAAGGTCCTCAGTAAACAAAAATTCAATGACACTTCGTTGGAATTTTCGCTTGCTTACATCCTTTGGCTAATGGTCGACATTCGCTAAATTCAAACCGAACGGACAACCGTTCGCTCAAACCAACCAGACTCGACCGATGGGCTGGTTTCAGACTTAACCGATTATCTTATTGGGCTTAACCAAACACAATATGTTTCTGGCCCAAAAAGATAATAATCAACTCAAGACCGCGACCTGCAAACCCACGGACCCTCGAACCCATCGCCCCATCGCTCCACGCACCCGTGACCGAGATCTGGCCCGGCTCTGGCGGAGCTGTGGAGCTGGTGTGGGAGCATCTAGCTCCTCCCCCTTCCAAAATCATGGGTACCCCAAGGGCCCAATCCCATAACACAATCCTTTGACTAATAACTAGCTCCTTCTTCCTCAATTTTAGCCATGTGGGACTTCTCCCATTCCAACTCTTGGCATTCCATATTCAATGCATCAACCAACACACTTTGAGCTTCAATAACTCTTTCACCTTTCAATGAATTTTATTAATTCTTTCGCAATTGTCATCTACTACCATAGTAGATTATACACGTTTAATGAAACTCCATTTCAAACGTGTGAGGCCCCTTTGGTTGAGTTACAAAGTCATGGACTAGCCTCATTAGTGCTATAATTTTAACAGTTAATCCATAAGTTAATAGCTTCCATTCACCATCTTCCACACTATAGCTATTAAGCCGGCCACCCCTAAAAAGGCAATATATGTTACCCTTCATGTAGAGCATGCTATGAAACAAAGAATCGTCCGACATATAGACACCATCACCCACTAACGCCGATTCTCTTCTTTGGACAAGCAAAGAGTGTTGAGGTAAAGATAACAATCACTACGAATCGATGCAGTGAAAATCTTACAGCCAGGAGACGAAGGGCTCCCGTCGATTGTAGCTGCTAGGCACTTGCAACAACTCACATCCTATCAAGAAATCAATATATTGGATATAACCGACAAAGATGAGCAAGAATAGCTCAATCTATGCTTTCAATGTTTACGAAAAATGATAGAATCAACTAAAAACTGATTGAGTGCTTACCTCTTATATAGCTAACTTAGACTAACTAATTCTATAACCGCTAAGTACAACATTTAATACATAAGGTATAAGTCGTGTTTTGACTTATTTATAAACGAATATCGAAGTAGCGCTTTTGCGTCTTTCTTCATTTCTTTTCTTCTCTTCTTTTCTTCTTTGTTCTGCATACAGAATCATGTAATACATGATTTTGTTATTCTTCTTATATGATCCTTCAGACCCTCCCTCAAGGTGAATGTGGATATTCTGAACATTCAGCTTGGATTTAAAATGACTGAACAATTGAGGCCCCAAAGGTTTAGTGAACATATCTGCAATGTTATGTTCTGAAGGGAGCTGAACAAGTTGAATAACCTTGCTTTTGATCTTCTCCTTGATGAAATGACAGTCAACGTCTATGTGCTTTGTTTTATCATGGAAGACTGGATTATGGGCTAAACAATAGGCTGATTTGGAATCTGTATAAAGAACAGCAGGTGTGGAATGAGGGATATGCAAATCTGCCAGAAGATATAATAACCACTGTAGCTCACAAGTAGTATATGCTATAGCTCTATACTCTGCTTCAGTTGATGACTTGCTTACTGTAGGTTGTTTCTTGGATCTCCAAGAAATTAATGAGTCTCCCAAGTATACAGCATATCCAGTGACACTTCTTCTTGTTTGTAAGCACCTAGCTCAATCACTATCTGTGAATGCTTTTAGTGTAAGAGCTGATTTGGATGATAATAAGATCCCCTGGCCTGGTGTTGATTTAAGATATCTCAACAATCTGTGTGCAGCTGAAAGATGACCTTGAGTAGGTTTAGACATATGTTGTGTCAATGTCTGTAAACTGTATGCAATATCTGGTCTGGTGATTGTTAAATATAACAATCTCCCTATAAGTCTTCTGTAATGTGATGGATCTTCAAGCAAATCTGTGCTATCTATGAAGCCTTGCTGAGAATCCATGGGTGTAGTAGTTGGCCTGCAACCAATGTAACCTATGTCAGTCAAGATGTCTAAATAATATTTTCTTTGACACAATGTAATTCCATTATCATTTCTGTCCACTTCAATGCCAAGCATGTATTTCATGACTCCAAGGTCTTTTATTGTAAATGCTCTATGTAAATGATCCTTCACAGCTTGTATTTCCTGCAAACTGTCACCTGTTAGTAATATGTCATCTACATAACAAGCTAATGCAGTGACACAAGTGTCAGTTTTCTTAACAAATAATGATGAATCAGATATACACTGATGATAACCAAAAGAAATCAAGCTTTCAGTTAGCTTAAGAAACCATTGTCTACTAGCTTGTTTTAAACCATAGAAGCTTTTATTTAACTTGCACACCCTTCCATCATCACAGTAACCTGGTGGTGGTGTCATATACACCTCTTCATCCAAATCACCATGTAAAAAAGCTGTGTTAACATCAAGCTGGTGCAAGTGCCAAGATTTGACAGCTGCAAGAGATAACAAAACTCTAACTGTGGTTAGCTTTGTAACTGGACTAAAAGTATCAAAATAATCTAGACCAGGTTGCTGAGTATAGCCTTTTGCAACTAATCTTGCTTTATATCTCTCTATAGTACCATCTGACTTGTATTTAATTTTGTATACACACTTGCAACCTATGCAAGTCTTATTTAGTGGCAGAGCTGTCAAACTCCAGGTTTTGGTCTGCTCAAGAGCCTCTAACTCTTTCCTCATTGCTTCTTGCCATTCTGCATGAGGAGCTGCTTGCTTGTATGTCCTTGGCTCGCTTAATCGAGAAATGATCAAGTGAAAGCTCTATATTCTGCAGATAAAGATGAACAAGCAAGATATGCAGAAATAGGATAGGAAACTCCCTTAATTGGTTGAGTTTCATAATCAGTCACAACTATATTAGCATTATGTCTGTGATCTAATGAAGGTGGCAAATTCACATCATAGACTTTTAAATAAGCTGGTGCAGCTCTAGTTCTGACTGGTCTGTGATTTCCAGTTTGAATTACTTCAGAATGTAAAACTTCAGGCTCTACAAGTTGTCCTGCATAAGCCATGATTAATTGTTCTTCATGCACCTGTTGTTCAGTATAATCCTCTGCAAATTCCTCAACAATATTGTTAGTAGAATGTGCAGGTGAAGTATGAACAATATGATCAACTGTATGTGTAGGAGTATTAGGTATGTCAGTAATAACAGGTGGTGTAGAAATAGGATTATTAACATGATAAACATAAGGATCAACTATGGAGATTGTATACTGAGTAAGAACAGATTCAGAATCATAATAAGGAAATGTATTTTCATAAAAAATCACATTTCTAGAAACCAAAACCTTCTTACTAGATAAATCATACAGTGTGTCACCTTTAATGCCCAAAGGGATAGCCAATGAAAATGCACTTAGTCGCTCTTGAATCAAACTTCTTTCGTGAGTCAATGTACTAGCATATGCTAAGCACCCAAAGCTCCTAAAATTTGAATAGTCAGGATCAGTATTATATAACATGTGAAATGGAGACTTATTATTCAATATAGGAGTAGGCAATCTGTTTATAATATAAACAGCTGCAGAAATACAATCACTCCAAAAATCTAGTGGGACATTAGATTGGAACATGAGAGCTCTTGCTATCTGAAGAATGTGCTGATGCTTTCTTTCCACTAATCCATTCTGCTGTGGTGTTTCTACACAAGAAGTTTGATGTATAACACCTGTACTGTGATAAAAGTCATGCATTAGAAATTTAGTGCCATTATCTGATCTTAAGCATTTGAACTTCTTCTGAAACTGAGTGGAAACCATATTATAAAAATGTATAATGAAATGCTGCACTTCTGATTTGTGTTTAAGAAGATAAATCCATGTGCATCTGCTAAAATCATCTACTATGGTTAGAAAAAATTTATGTCCTTGATATGAAGGGATAGCAAAAGGACCCCATACATCACAATGGATCATGTCAAAGATACAATTTGTAGTAGAATCACTGACTGGAAACTCTAATTTCTTTTGCTTTGCAAAATGACAAATGTCACAAGGTTTTATTTCTTTACAGTAATCCTTCAGTACAGAAATTTGTGAAATACATTTGTATGAAACATTACCAAGTCTAGAATGCCATAACAAGGAATTGTTTACAGTAGAAGAATTAGCAGATGGCTTTACATCAAGACATTTCTATGACACAAGAATCAGAAGTGGCATTGACATGAAGTAAAAGATCTTTGAAATTGAGCTGATATAATCCTCCTTTCTCTTTAACAGTAGTGATCACACTGGAAGTTTGTTTGTCCTGTAACACACAGTCATCATCATCAAAAATTACTCTGCAGCAAGAATGCTTAGCCAAGTGTGAGATAGATAACAAATTATATGTGAAATCAGGTATATATAGAACATTATGCAAAGTAATAGTACTCGTAAGCCTGACATCACCAACTAAAGTAGTAGAAGTAAAGTGATTGTTAGGTAAATTTATGATTAATGACACTGGGGTTGGAGGTTTATAAAAAATATTTGGATCACAGATCATATGATCACTTGCCCCAGAATCTATAATCCATAAATTAGCATTTTTACCAGAATTTGCATTTAAACAAAATGTGAACCATTGTGAGCATCTATAGAAGCCTTGATTGCACCGCAGCAGATGAGTAGAGTGTGATGGTCGAGACTCAGTGATTGTGCAGATAAGGCCTTAGCATACCCAAGAACGATTGAATAAATCAAGATCAACATCGATGAGCACTTCCAGTTTGAACATTGTGCTCCTGAACATTTGTATGATCACTGATAGCAGCATTAGCACTAGGAACTGCTCTCCTAACAATCTTGGGTCCCTTCCATCATGGAGGATAACCAATAATCTGGAAACATTTATCAGCTGTATGATTATTAAAACCACACTGAATACACTTCATCTTCTTATTATCTTTGTAAGCAGGTTGAAACCTCTGAGTGTTATAGTGAGCTTGCTGATTTGATGATCCAGCTTGTACAGACATAGCCATAGCATCATTCAAGGATGGAGTAGAAAACAAACTCCTCTGAGATTCTTCTTGCAGTAGCAATGAATAAACTTTTGACAGTGGTGGCAATGGTGCATTGAGTAACAATTGACTTCTTATATGAGCATAACTCTCATCAAACCCAACTAAAAAATCCAATACAAAGATTCGACTCATGCAATTGCATCACCAATTTTGCTCCACAATTACACTCAAGAACATTAGCAAAGACATGAACACTTCAAAACTGGCCTATAGCTCACATATTCTTCCCATACAAACTTGAAATGATTATAATAATCTGTGACTGATAAATTTCCTTTGCGCATAGAACTCAAGGATTTCCTCAACTGAAAAACTCTAGGACCATCAGACCTAGCATATCTCATCTTCATCTCATTCCAAATCTCTTGTGCAGTCTTACAATAGAGCAAACTCTTCTTGTGCGATTTATCAATCGAATTCATAATCCAGCTCATTACTAAATCATTAGCTCTTTCATATGCAGCATACAATAATGGTTCTTTCACACAATCAGGTATCTCAAGTAAACCATTAATGAACTTCGATTTGTTTATAACACTTAACGCCATACGCACAGAATGACTCCAAGAAATATAGTTGTCACCACTAAACAACTCAAAAACGACTTGCAGACCTGGATGATCAGAAGGATAAAGATAAAATGGATGAGATTGTACCTCCCAAGGCTGAGCAGATGACGCCATTGAAAGACTTTCTTCGAAAAAAAGCTTAACTCGTCAGAGAAACGGTTATGCATTTCCGGAGAAGACTTGCCGATAGAATCAATCAATCGAATCATCGAAAACAATCAATCGAGAATGCGGAAAATTCTTCAAGATTGATAGATCAAACCGGCGCTTTGATGAAGTCAAACTAATACCATATCAAGTAATCAATATATTGATATAACCATATATAGATGAGCAAGAATAGAAATTCATAAATATTCAAAAATTTTGTAAAAAATGGTAGAATCAACTGATGATCCGATTGAGAAGTTAGCCTGCTTATAGCTAGCTAGACTAACTAATTCTATAACCTCTAAGTACAACATTTAATACATAAGGTATAAGTCGTTTTTGACTTATTTATAAAACGAATATCGGAAGTAGCGCTTTGCCTCTTTCTTCATTTCTTTCTTCTCTTCTTTTCTTCTTTGTTCTGCATACAAAATCATGTAATACATGATTTTGTTCTTCTTCTTCTATGATCCTTCAGAACCTGATGATAGAAAAACGCCTTGCAGGCTTCTACCTTCTCCCCGTAGCGGTTTGTCAATGGCGCCCACCATGATGCACCACCACTAAATAAGAACACAAAACCCTTCAAATATGTTTCAGGAACCCAAGCCATCTCAGTCCAATCAAACCTGAATATCATCCACTCATAGTCTGGTCTTTCAAGTTCCAGGCAAACCAGCACAAGCTTTCCGTCCATCTCCACTAACCAAATACACATCATGACACACCACTGCTGATAAGGATCTGTTGTTAATCTTTCAGTTAATAGCTTCCATTCACCATCTTCCACACTATAGCTATTAAGCCTACCCTCCCTAAAAAGGCAATATAGATTACCATTCATGTAGAGCACCCAATGAAACAGAGTATCCCACGACATATCATAGACACCATCACCCACTAACGTCGACTTGATTCTCTGGCTGGACAAGTAGTAGGTGTTGATCTGAAGATAACAATCATTATTAGTACGAACTGCTGTAGTGAAAATCTTACAGCAGAGAGAAGGGCTCACGATCGTAGCCATTTTACCGGCAACAACTCACATCCAAATCAGTATGAATTATCTGATTGGTGAAAGGATTGTGCAAGAAAAGTTTAGAGTGCTTCCCTCCAAGAAGAACCCAACCATCCTTTGAACCATAAGCATACAGCTGACTATCATCCAGATTATTGTTAGAATTTTAGCACTAACGAGGCTAGTCCATGACTTTGTACCTCAACCAAAGGGGCCCCACACGTTTGAAATGAAGATTCATTAAACGTGTATAATCTACTATGGTAGTAGATGACACTTGAGAAAAAATTACTAAAATTCATTGAAAGGTGAAAGAGTTATTGAAGCTCAAAGTGTGTTGGTTGATGCATTGAATATGGAATGCCAAGAGTTGAAATGGGAGAAGTCCCACATGGCTAAAATTGAGGAAGAAGGAACTACTTATTAGTCCAAGGCTTGGGTTAAGTGATTGGACCCTTAGGGCACCCATGCTTTTGGAAGGGGGAGAAGCTAGATGCTCCTACGGAGCCAGGCCCGGGCCCGGTCCGTGGGCTCGTGGGTCCGGGGTTCGTGGGTCGCGGTCTTGAGTTGATTATTATCTTTTTGGGCCAGAAATATATTGTGTTTGGTTAAGCCCAATAAGATAATCGGTTAAGTGTGAAACCAGCCCATCGGTCGAGTCCGGTTGGTCTGAGCGAACGGTTGTGTCCGTTCAGTTTGAATTTGAGCGAATTGGTCTGACCATTCGCCAAAGGATGTAACTGAAACGAAAATTCCAAGAGAAGTGTCTGTTCAAATTTTTATTTCTGCAGGGACCTTTCTGCGAAAGGATACATCTATTCAGACTGCAACTCTTCAATATTATAAATAGCCCCCCTAGAATCGATTTCAACACACAGCAATCCATTCTTCTTCCTTCTCTTAAATTACTCTCTCTAAAGCCAGAAAAACCTTTATTGTATTAGTTCGCAGAATCAAAGTTCGAGTGCTAGAAATTTGATTCACATACTTTTGTTCTATCTTGGGAGACTATTTGTCAAGTGGCAAACCGACGCAGAGCGGGCAACATGGCCTTAAGGAATAAGGCCCAGCCTTTGCTCAGCAGTCTAATCCTATTTCTTACCTACTCCATTTCTGTCCTCATACACTACTGCCGCTCTCAACAATTAAGACTGTACTTTGCCAGTGTATCGAAGATGTCTGCCAACGGAGTTGCTGCTGACGTTCATGTCCCCCGAATTAATGTTGCTCCTGCCAACCACGGGGAGAAACCAGAGAAGTTCCTGGGGACGAACTTCAAGCAGTGGAAACAAAAGATGAGGTTCTACTTGACAACCATTGGGTTCGAAGGTTACCTTACTGCTGAATCTCCTGCTCCACCCACTCTGCAGGAGATTGATCAGGCCGCCATGTCTCCAGAGGAGAAGAAGGTCAAGAAGACAACAATGTTTAAACAACTATCCTATGATGCTTGGATCCATGCATTTCATGTGTAAGAACTACATTCGAACTTGCTTCGATGTTCTCTACTGCTTCGCCTCGCCAAGACCACAAAGGAGTTGTGGGAGCAACTGGACAGGAAGTACTGTGCGCAGGATGCCGGTGCGAAGAAGTTCATTGTGGGAAAATTTTTGAACTTCAAGAGAATGACTCGAAGTCTGTGATGAGTCAGGTTCTGGAGTATCAAATGATTCTCCATGATTTGGAACAGGAGGGCATGAAGCCTAATGAGTCATTCCTGGTCGCTTCACTGATTGAGAAACTGCCGCCATCATGGAACGAGTTCATGAGTTATCTCAAATTGAAGACCAAGGAAATGGGGCTTGTGGAGTTGATCATCAAGCTTCAGATTCAGGAAGACAACCGTAAGGCTCTAGGCAAAGGGAAGCAGCAAGTTGAAGCAAAGGCTCACCTTGTCGATTCCAAGGGAAAGTCAAAGGGGAACTCCAGCAAGAAATGCAAGACGCGTGATGGGGACGTGAAGTCTCAAAGGAATTCCGGGAAACTAGGACCTTCCAGGAGGATCAAGGGAAACTGCTTCAATTGCAGAAAGCCAGGGCATATGAAGGCGGACTATCACCAACTCAAGAAGGAGAAGGCAAATGTTGCAGAAACAAAAGATGACCCTATAGTGGAGGATTTGGTTAATTCCTTTGCTACTGTGGTCTTGGAGGCAAACCTGGTTGATAATCCGAAACAGTGGTGGATTGATACGGGTGCGACTCGGCACATTTTTTCTGACAGGGGTGCTTTCTCCACCTACTCTCCGGTGAAGGATAAGAAGCTGTTCATAGGGAACAACGCTACATCCGAGGTGAAGGGAGTTGGCAAGGTGGTTCTGAAGATGACTTCCGGGAAGGAGCTCATATTGAACGAAGTGATGCACGTTCCGGATATTCGCAAGAATTTGGTGTCCGGACCTCTGCTTGTTAGGGCAGGTTTTAAGTTGACTTTCGAGTCCAGTCAGTTTGTAATGATGAAGAATGGTCAGTTTGTAGGAAAGGGCTACATGTGTGATGGGCTCTTCAAAATGTCTGTAATGTCTGTTGTACGCTCTTTTGCAAGCAATGAAAATAATGATTCTACTTACTTGACTGAGTCTTCTAATTTATGGCACCATAGATTAGGACATACAAACTACAATGCGATTCGAAAGTTAATTAAAACGAATCATTTGTCGTCTTTGAAATCAACCCTCAAAGTAAATGCGAGGTTTGTCTGGAAGCAATACTAACAAGGGCACCATTTCATTCAATAAACAGAACCACATCTCCTCTAGAATTAATTCACAGTGATTTGTGTGACTTAAAATTTGTGCAAACTAGAGGAGGGAAAAAGTACTTTGTTACTTTTATCGATGACTGCACTAGGTATTGTTATGTTTATTTGCTAAGGAGTAAGGACGAAACCTTAGAAGCATTTAAACATTACAAAACTGAAGTTGAGAATCAACTTAGTACTCGAATTAAAGTAATTCGAAGTGATAGAGGTGGAGAATATGCAGGACCACTTGAAGAATATTGCTCAGCTTGGCATTATTCATCAAACCACGCCCATATTCTCCTCAATCTAATGGTGTTTTGAGCATAAAAAAATCGTACTCTAAAGGAGATGATGAATGCATTATTACTAGATTCTGGATTATCCCAGAATTTGTGGGGGGAGGCTATTCTCACGGCCACTACCATTCTTAACAGAATACCCCGGAAAAATAGTGATATTACTCCATATGAACTGTGGAAAGGTAACAAGCCCTCTTACAAACACTTGAAAGTGTAAGCTAGCTAAGGTGGTAATACCCAAACCAAAGCAAGTAAAGATTGGACCAAAGACTGTAGATTGCATATTTATAGGATATGCAAACAACAGTAGCGCTTATCGCTTCCTAGTGCATAAGTCGCTGATACCAGACATCCATGAGGGCACTTTCATTGAATCAAGGAATGCAGAATTCTTTGAAGAAGTTTTTCCTAGAAAGGAAAAGATAGTCTCTCGTAAACGAGACTACGATACGGCAATAGGGTCAAATGTGGTGGTCCCTGTGGGGGACCCTGTGGTGGTCCCTGTGGGGGGCCCTGTGGGGGTCCCTGACACAAGAGGCCCTAATGCAGAATTCGAAGGTGTACCTTCAGAAAATGCTGCAGAACCTATATGATCACCTCCTCTAGAGAATGCTACAGAAGATTTACCACCAGAGAATTCTGTAGAAGCCGAAGTCGCACATCAAGAGAACGTGGAGGTTCCTGATGTCGAACCAAGGAGGAGTAAGCGGGCTAGGACTCAGAAAGACTTTGGTCCTGATTTTCTCACATACCTTGTGGAAAATGAGCCTAGGACTATCCAAGAGGCGATGTCTACTCCTGAAGCCCCCTTTTGGAAAGAGGCCATTGAAAGTGAAATGGACTCCATCCCGCAAAATCATACTTGGGAAGTGGTTGACCTTCCTCCGGGAAATAAGCCATTGGGTTGCAAGTGGATACTCAAACGCAAGTATAAAGCAGATGGAACCATTGATAAATACAAGGCTCGTCTAGTAGTCAAAGGTTATAGACAAAAGGAGGGACTTGACTACTTTGACACATACTTTGTTCAGAATAACTTCCATTAGAGTATTCATAGCCATAGCTGCACTGCGTGGTTTTGAGATACACCAAATGGATGTCAAAACTACTTTCCTAAATGGAGATTTGGACGAGGAAATTTATATGGAACAACCTGAAGGGTATGTGGTTCCAGGACAAGAGAAGAAGGTCTGTCGTCTTGTCAAGTCATTGTACGGACTCAAGCAAGCTCCTAAACAATGGCACGAAAAGTTTGACAACACGTTGCGATCAAAGGGATTTTCTATAAATGAGTGTGATAAGTGTGTCTATGTGAAAGGGAATGTTGAATCCTTTGTCATGATATGCTTATATGTAGACGACATGCTCATTACTGGAAGTAGCCTGGATTTGATTCTGAAAACAAATAAAATGTTGAAACAACTTTTCGATATGAAAGACTTGGGTGTAGCAGATTTAATCTTAGGGATAAAAATCTCTAAAACACCCGAGGGTTTGGTGCTTTCACAATCTCATTACATTGAAGAGATGTTAAAGAGATATGAGGTCTTTGACCGTCAATGTGCAAGGACACCAATGTACGAATCTTTGTGTTTGGACAAACACTTAGGTGATCCTGTAAACCAAACGCAATATGCTCAGATAATTGGCAGTTTGATGTACGTGATAAACTGCACTCGTCCTGATATTGCTCATGCAGTCAACAAGTTGGCTAGGTTTACGCGTAATCCGGGAAATGCTCACTGGAAAGCTCTACTTCATCTATTGGGATACTTGAAGACCACAATAGATTATGGATTACACTATGGAAGATATCCGACAGTATTAGAAGGATACAGTGATGCAAACTGGATATCTGATAGTACAAACACCAAGTCCACTAGTGGTTACGTATTTACCATTGGTGGCGGTGCTGTTTCATGGAAGTCCTCTAAACAAACGTGCATCGCCCGATCCACAATGGAATCGGAATTTATAGCTTTGGACAAAGCTGGAGAAGAAGCATAATGACTTCGAGAATTTTTAGAGGATATCCCTTGTTGGGATAAGCCTGTGCCTTCTGTGACAATTCACTGTGACAGTATGTCAGCATTAGGAAGGGCAGCAAACAATATATATATATAATGGTAAGTCTAGACACATATGTCGAAGACATAAAACCATTAGGCAGTTGGTCTCTACGGGAGTTATCACTATTGATTACGTGAAATCAAAGGATAACATTGCGGATCCGCTAACCAAAGCGCTACCGAGGGATCAAGTACACTACTTGTCTAGGGGAATGGGCTTAAGATCCACAAAATAAGGAAATTTACGGTTGCAACCCAAGCATACTGACTGGAGATCCCAAGAATTTGATTCAATGGGACAACTAAACTGTACAGGACCAGTAAGCGCCTCGTGAAGTTTTGTACTTCGAGGTAAGAGCACTTAGGAGTTACTAACTCCACTTGCGCCATGCCGTGAAAGACATTTTAAGTGCTCCTGCAGACCCGACGGAGGATGAGTCACTAAACTCTTAATGATCTCTGAAGAAGATTCTTAATCTCTTTAGCTTACGAGCAGAGCATTAGTAGGAATGCTCTTAGAATGAGATCACCTATTTGGGTGTGAAGTATGGGAGGCCGCTTCAAACGAGAACACCTATGAATTCGAGCAGTTCAAGGCCTTTTAACGGACTGAGAAAAAGGAACGAGGCAATAAGGAAAATTATTGTGTTGATATCATTGTCTTGGTTTACACAAAATGCTGACTGGTTCAAGGCATCACGTCCACCGGGTGGCAAGTAAATCCGATGGTATTCTACTAGGGACGATTCAATGTCACTGACAATTGATCCCGATGCAATATGATTTTTCGCAAGAAATTCTAGGCTGGAGCACCACGTTGTGCTGTGAGCATCAATTCTCTTTCATGTGGGGATTGTTAGAATTTTAGCACTAATGAGGCTAGTCCATGACTTTGTACCTCAACCAAAGGGGCCCCACACATTTGAAATGAAGTTTCATTAAACGTGTATAATCTACTATGGTAGTAGATGACACTTGAGAAAGAATTACTAAAATTCATTGAAAGGGTGAAAGAGTTATTGAAGCTCAAAGTGTGTTGGTTGATGCATTGAATATGGAATGCCAAGAGTTGGAATGGGAGAAGTCACATGGCTAAAATTGAGGAAGAAGGAACTACTTATTAGTCGAGAAGGTTAAGTGACGCCTTAGGGCACCCATGCTTTGGAAGGGTCCGTGGGTTCGGTCGTGATCTTGAGTTGATTATTATCTTTTGGGCGAAACATATTGTGTTTGGTTAAATAAGATAATCAGTTAAATCAAACCACCCATCCGAGTCGGTTGGTCCGAAATGACGGTTGTATCCGTTTGAATTTGAGCGAATTGGTCCGACCATTCGCCAAAGGATGTAATCAAACGAAAATTCCAATGTAAGTGTCTTCAAATTTTTGTTTCGCAGGACCTTTCTGCGAAAGGATACATCTATTCAGACTGCAACTCTTCAATATTATAAATAGCCCCCCTAGAATCGATTTCAACACACAACAATCCATTCTTCTTCCTTCTCTTAAATTACTCTCTCTAAAGCCAGAAAAACCTTTATTGTATTAGTTCGCAGAGTCAAAGTTCGAGTGCTAGAACTTTGATTCACATCTTCATTCTATCTTGGGAGACTATTTGTCAAAATGAACCACGTAACGGCAGGGCAAATATAGTCTTAAGGAATAAGGCCCAGCCTTTGCTCAGCAGTCTAATCCTATTCCTTACCTACTCCATTTCTGTCCTCATACACTACCGCCGCTCTCAACAATTATAGCAAGACTAACTGAATTGGAAACCGGGGTAACTATATGCGTGTAAGGATCAAATATCTCATTTGAAAATGAGTACCTGTCACTACTTTCCTTGGAGGTTCTACAGAGGCCCATCACCCAAGGCAAACGTTTCGATCGCCTAACCAAATGCTTACAAGAAGAACGCCAGTGTTTGCACACTTCAATAACCATCATTTTATCACAGAAATCTAGTTTTTCCATAACCAATTCAAGAAGTTCCTTTA
This sequence comes from Plantago major, assembly GCA_026545765.1. Taxonomy (NCBI): domain Eukaryota; kingdom Viridiplantae; phylum Streptophyta; class Magnoliopsida; order Lamiales; family Plantaginaceae; genus Plantago; species Plantago major. The sequence continues at coordinate 33,867,287 of CM048839.1, forward strand.
GAAGATCCGACCAAGGCCTATACTTATCGATTAGAACCCTAGTCTCACAAATTGAATCTTGTTCAGAACTCATTTCTCAAAATTGTTTAAAGATCGTTCGTAAGTTGAGAAGAGTAACACAGATGACAACTACCTGGTGAATTGTTATCAGAATTGAAAATCAGAAACGGAAAAGGACCGAAAATGTACAAGCAGAAGTTGAAAATCAGTAGAATAATCGCGAATTGTAAAGGAAAATTGAAATTCAGAAACGGCAAAGGACCGAAAATGTACGAGCAGCTAAAATTCATCAGTAAAACAATCACAGGTGCAAAACATACGAAACTGGTAAACAAAAATTGAAATTGAGAGAGAAGAAACAGTGGATTACTGGATAGAAGTGGATTAGCTCGGGTTCTTCTTACTCTGCCCACAAACTGTTGTTCAACCAACAATGGAGTACTATTATCGCCAATTCTGTGTCTCTGTGAAATTTTAAATTTTAATGATAGTTCAAGTAAACGACCACGATCCTCGATGGGAATGAAAATAAAATGTCGTATATGTTATCTATAACTTTTTTAATAATTTTACAAAATTATAAATTAAGTTTATAATGTGAAGGGATTCATGCTTCAACATTTCATACATAACTGGAAAAAAATGAAATATATATATATTAGTAAACATACCTGAACGATTGGAATACTGAAGAGGAAGTAGACTAGGCTAGGGTTCTTCTTACTCTGCTCACAAACTGCTGTTCAACAAACAATGGATATTATCGCAAATTCTGTGTCTCTGTGAAATTTTAAATTTCTATGTAATTGTTTAACAGATAATTTTCCCTATTGCTTAAGATAATATACAATTAAAGACTAGATATAGTAATCTCCTTTCCGTTTTTACAATTAATCCCGCCAATAAATTTAAATTCATTTTCTAATCACAAGAGCTACAACTTACTCATTGGTCTATGTAAGAACGGGTCTTTTATGGTCAGTTGAGTTGTCGCTCTGACTAACGTTAGTCTCTTACTTTAAACCGTTAGATGTTGAATTTAGTGGTTGAGATCGTTTGACCTGCTACATGTTAAACCAAGTGTTGTCATTTGATGTTGCTGCTATTGCACAAGGTGTTGCACTTATCACTCAATGTCGTTCTAAAATTAATGACTTAATATATTATATTAATAATTACTTAAACTAATAATTTTACATAACAAATTAATTTCAAACAACAAATAAACTATGCTATGATCAAATCATGTCAGGACTCAGCACTCCGTCATCTCCATAGCCATTTTAGTTCATGAGTTTGAGTCTTATACCTTCCACGACCACCACATCCCCGTATGTCGGTACAACACCGTTGGAATCTTATCCCTCTGATCATCGCGACCGCTCTATCGCTTCTGTCTTGTCCCGTTGTGAGGTACGCAAGTCTCAAGGTTGAGAAAATCCCAGCACTTCATTCAAGTGCAAATGGGTTCCTTTGAATCGAGCATCTTGTTTGAGTTATGAACTGATATTCGATCTTTAAATGTTTTGATGTTAAGACGGAAGTTTAGAACCCTGATTTATAATGTAGGAATGTTAAAATAATTTTAGGAAAACAAATTCAAGTTACAGGGACCAAATTGAAGTTTTTGAAAACTCAAAGGACTGTCTTTTGAAAATTAGGGTGACACTAGGGACCAGTAATGCAATTTACAATTAGAAATGTTGTCTAAACGACAAAACATCAGATTAGGCTGGTAATTAGACAATCTAGTTTAAATTACATCAATGGTCCCTGGTGTCACTTAATTCTCAAAAGACAGTCCTTCGAGTTTTCGAAAACCTCAATCTGGTCCATGTTACTTCAATCAAGTTTTCTGAATACGATTTTACCATTCCTAAATCAGATCTAGGTTCCAAACTTCTGTTATTAACATCAAAACATAGAAAGATCGAATCTCACTTCATAAATTAAATCCTAAAACGCTCGATTCGAAGAAATCCATTCAGGATTCAAAATACGATTGAAGTACGATCATTCTCCTTTTGATTGGCAACTGCTTCAACTGAGCAAATTCTAATGGAACAACCATGAGGAGGTTGAGCGGTCGTGAGTATCGGAGGGATAAGATTCCGGACAAGCCGATTGTAGCCGAAGCGGCGGATGGAGGTGGTGGTCGAGAGTCTAATATTTTTTTCTTTCTTCATATATGAACAGAACGATTGACACCATTGCCGTCCATTGGAAATGATTAATTATAGTTATGATTAATTGAATGGTTTAATATAGGGATTTTTAATAATTAATTAATTTTTTACTAAAAAGGAATGTAAATTGATGTTATAAATATAGTAACAATTAACAAGTTAGTGCGATGGAAGCGATGGCGTGTCGGTTGTACACCTGACGATAGTCGAGCGACATATCGACCGATGCACGATGTCTGAATCTCCTCATGTAATTCGGTCACGTGCACCCTAATTTTTTTGTTTTCTTTATTACTATATGCATATTTTTGAAAAGTTTATGTTCCGCCATGCACTTTATTCACATGTAAGAGATTATTATGGTTTAACTTGTACTTGTTTACAACCTCGCACAAGTTCTCCCCTTAGGCCCTAGGAATAAGGAACATATCGTGCATGTCCTCGGCAGTGATACGATACGTCGATACCTATTGTCCCCAATATTCTGGAGACGTGACTCCACATCAAACCTTTCCACAAGCCAGGGAATAATGCCAACCTGAAAGAGCTTGAGCTGGATCGAAATCAACCCTCCAAATGCAATTTCTCTAAGGATTTGTTTCTGCGTCTCTCCCAATTTCGAAACCATCCATCAAATAGCAATGAACTAGAACATTCGAACTTCAATTCCTTCACAGCCTTCTCCTTACCAATTCCTCTAGGACTACAATATTATGAGAGACCCTAATGGTCTCATCGCATGAAGTTGCAGTAGCAACAATACGTAGGATCCACCAATGTGCTGATCTCCAGTGTTTATGATAGAAACAAGTGGTGAAAGTTAGAAGGGGTTTTCTACGGTCAGTCAAGGTATCGCCCCGACTAACGTTAGTCACTTATTTTTAACCATTAAATGATAGATCTAATGGTAGAAATTGTTTGACTTGCTACCTGTTTCACCAAGTGTCGCAATTTGCGGTTGCTCCTATCGCATAATGTTGCTCAAATCGTTCCTACAATTATATCATTAATTATAAATTTAAAATATCGATCAATCTCTCGGCATATTTTCGTTCTGTTTCGTTTTGTTTTGTAAGACGTAGCGGAAATAAACTTGCTCATTTACTAGCTAATTGTGATAACAGTGAGATGTTTGGTGCTTCTAGTCTCCCAATTGTAAACCCGGATTTATCCGTTTGATTCATGAATGAATTTCCTGTTCTAAAAAAAAAATATATATAAATTTAAAATATCATTATACATTTTTTTTTGGTAATGTATATCTCTCCATTTCGAGGAAAAAGTGTTACGTTTCTTATTCTGCATTAATATCCGTTTGATCGCAATTTTCTTAAGCGATATTAATAAATAAATTATTAAAATTATATAATGAAAATTTAGTAATTAAATTTTTATTATATGATTTTATTAAATTATTCTTATTATCGTTATGAGAATTATGGTCAATCGAAAACGATTAATAATCGAAAATGTAATAATTTACTGAAATTGAGGTATTACATTAAATATAAACAAAATAAACAAAAAAAAATTAATTACCATTATCTTCTCTTTCATACCAACTGGGCTGAACAAGCACAAACCTCATACCTTGCCTACCACCACGCTCCGCCTAAACAGTCCGCCACTACTAAGCCAGCCCGGCCGCAATGTAATATCTCCGATCGTCACGAAAATTCAATCTCTTTCTTGTCCCTATCTATAAAAAAAACTCGAAGCTCGCCTCCATTAGCGGCGGCTTTGGAGCTTGAATTGACCGGTCGTCCTTTAATTGTTTCGAATCTCCAATGAATTTCTTTCAATTGAGCGTCTGGATTTGATTTATCAACTAAGATTTGATCTTTACAAGTGTTCGTATTAAGCAAGATTTGATATAGGAGCTGTAAATTCGTTTTCAAAAACTTATTGTAGTTACAGGGACCGAAATGAAGTTTTTGGAAATCCTAAGTACTGACGTTTGGGAATTAGGTGATACTAGGGACCAATGATGCAATTTAAAATTAGAATGTCAAATTTCAAACTAAAAAGACATGATGAATCTATACCAGTTGATATAAGGCGATCTCCACCCGCGTTTCAACGGTCTCCACCCGCGTTTCAACGGTGGTGGAAGCTGATCTGCCCAAATACGTTTTTCACGCATTTTTCCTTTTTTTTTTTTTCTCTTTTGTTTTAATTGTTTGTAGTTTTTTCTGAAATTTCTTCTCTTTTAACTTCTTCTCTTCTGCTTTTTTTTGTTTTCAAATTTCATTATTACAAATATGATAATAATATCCGTAGCAATATAAAATGTAATTATACATTACTTCTAAAATTTAAAAGACATATTATTTGAATTTAAAATCACACTTGTAGAAAAGAAAATACAGACACTAAAAACATAAAAACCCAATGACGGTGGATTGTTCGAGATGTTCCAAAAGCATAGCGTGCAAAATATGAAGGATATGTATTTGATGCTTTACCTTAAAATGGATTCGGGGGTAGAATTGAAAGACGGCGAGAAGAAGATCTACAAGGAAGCGTGTGAGGTTCTCGGTTATGATAACTACGATTTAAATGTAGTACTTTCATTGTTGTAATTTTCAATTTCAATTATTTTTAATTTTCAATTTCAAGTGTTCTAATTTTCAATCTCAAGTATTGTAAATTTTTTAAAGTAATGCAATTTTTATTTTCAAGTAATATATTTAAAAAACATTAGTGTGATTTTATTATAATTAATTAACAACATTTAACATCAATTCAAGAATAAAGTTTAAAAGGAAATGAGCAAAGAAAATGAAATGAATAATTAAGTTAAAAGAAATGTTAAAATAAAATAGATTTTGGGCCTCACTGTTGACAGATAATTGTGGAGAGTTGCAAAGTAAGTTACGATGAGTGAAATCTTGACGTGTGAGATTTTGGGATCAGGTGAGTTCTGCTTTGGAGATGGCTAAGTGTGGGTTTAATCGGCAATCTTGGTCATTACTGAACCAATACCATCTGGTCATGTGTTCGACATCTTCGATCTTTTGCATTTCACATTTTTTAAATTTGGATCTCCTCTTGTTAAAATGCACTTTATTGCTTTAATTAATTAAATTTTAATCTAATTAACATTCAATATATTTAAATCAATTACATTTATATTAAAAAATATTGAAAGAATAAACTAATTAAATTATTTATATAAAAAACTAGAGTTATTTTCAATAATAGTAAATTAAATATTTATCAAATCAATTAATAAATAACTATCCTTTGCATAACACACTAGGCAACGTTAAATCGTTGTCTTTGGAATATTAAAAGTCTAGTGAGAGACCATCTATACATAATATAAAATAATATCAAAATATATATATATATATATATATATATATATATATATATATATATATATATATATATATATATATATATATATATATATATATATATATATATATATATATATATATGAAAAAATATATATATATATTTTTCATATATATATATATATTTTTCATATATATATCTGTTATTAAGAAAAAAAATATGAACGTTTTAAAGCAAAACGTCTATGTCACTAACAAAATGCATTTTTTGTTTATGAAAAATATCAACGTTCTTAACTAATCACTATAAGTTTTTAATAATAATTTTGATATTTGTTTGACTTTTTTATCTTTATTGTAGACGGTATCCGAGAAGATTTACTCATTTATGTAACCTTATTTTCAATTTACAAATATGTATGTGTATTCAATGTAATCAAACCGTATACTATATAAGACTATTGAAAAAGAAAAATTAGTAAACTTACTACTTAGTTAATTGTTCTAGTTAAATAAAATATAAATTTTTATTTAATTAATTCAAGAAATTGCTTTAGAAAAAATTAGAAAGAAATGCAAATATGAAAAACTAAAAAGCAGAATAATCTCATAAACTAAGAGTCGAACATGAGACCTACAAATTCGTAACTGTTGTGCAAACCAATTGGACAAAAACCGTTTGACTTTCTCTTAATATCAGTTCAGATATACTTTCGTGCATTATGTTGGAAATTAGACAATCTAATTTAATTGCATCAATGGTCCCTGGTTTCACTCTAATTTCCAAAATATAGTCCTTTTAGTTTTCAAAAACCTCAATCTAGTCCCTGTAACTCAATCAAGTTTTCCAAATACGATTTTACTCTTCCTAAAACAAATCTAGGTTCCAAACTTCCTTTATTAAGATCAAAACATATAAAGATCGAATACAAATTCATAAATTAAATCCTAAAACGCTCGATTCGAAGAAACCTATTCGAAATTCAAAGCGCGATTCAAGTACGATCATTGGCAAATGCTTCAACTCATGTAGGAACGAATTTTAATAGAACAGCCATGAGGAGGTTGAGCGGTCGTGAGTATCGGAGGGATAAGATTCCGGGCAAGTCGATTGTAGCCGGAGCAGTGGATGTGACTTGGTGGTCGGAAACGCAAGTCTAAGTTTTCTCTTCCATCATATATGAACATAATTAAATGATTAATTGAATTGTTTAATCTTGAATTTTTAAATGGCTAATTAATTTTTTACTAAAAAGGAAGTAAATTGATGTTCTAAATATAGAAACAATTAGCAAGTTAGGGTGATGGATGGCAATGACATGTGTTGATTGTCGACATCCTGAGTGATAATAGTCAGGACGACATATCGACTGACGATAGAAAACCTGAAGTTAGAAAACAGGATTTTATACGTGGTATGTTTTCAACAATTCCGAGTCAAGGGATCCGTGATAACCAATAACTACTAAGTCAAATAAATTGTCAATGTTTGTGTTTTAGTGCAAGATTTTTTGGACTTTTTAATATATTAAGGATTCTTATAGGACGAAATCTTAATTTGATGTTTCATCATAAGGCAGAGATTGAAGAAAAGTGCTTGTGTGGTGCTGCAGATAATGGATTCAAGTTAGCTATTGCCATTATAGATATTGAAGTAAATGTTTGAAGTGGCGATGTGTAAATTATTGACTATTACAATTAGTATAAGTGAATATAATATATCAAAACAAATATAAATGGAAATTTGAGGTTAGGCAACTACATGTGTGGAGGGAAAAGCGACATATAATATTCAATTTTAGACGGGCAGGCCGTCACCAATGAATGAGCGTGCATGGCGCCGACGACCAACTAGAATGGCGCCATGCGTCATCACATCCATCGCGTCAAGCCATGGCGGGACATGGAACTTCTTAATGTCGAGTCACGATCTTTTTTAAAAAAAAATATATGTGTTGTCCAATTTGAAGCGTTTATAATTTTAAAATAAAAATCTGAAAAATAAATAAAAATCACCAGCGTCTTTTATTTTTTGAGATCTATAAATAGAGTAATCTTGGTATGTTTGGATCATCTCATCTCAACTCCTCTTTCTCTTAATTAAACTTAAAACACTTCTTGACAAAACACCATCTCCACTTGATTTTCCTGACATAATGGACTTGTTTTCTCTGAAACTCTAAAGTGGATGCAAGAAAACACCCAAGGCCTACTGAAGAGTGCATTCAAAACTTCAACATAAACACTTCAACAACCCAATACGTAGAAACGTTCGCCTTTGTTCAAAGCTTCTACCAAGACCCCTACACTCAAAATTACTATTCTCCAACCTCCCAAACACTAATATTTTCGCAAACAGGAAGTTAAGGTTGTTCTGAAGCATGACGGTTCATGAATCGGAGGTGGAAAGCGGAAAGCGAAAGCCACGGAAGGGCGACCAAGAAAGAGCAAGGACGGAACTTACCTACTGACGGAATGAGGACTTGGTTCTCATCTCTTGCTACATGGTATTAGTCAAAATCCGATCGTTGTACGAATCGAAGCCGCAACTTTGTTCCATAAAGTTGAGGAGATGTTCGAGGATGTGCGGAAGGATGGGAAGATGTCGGTATGGAAAAATACGAACTCATGATTCACTTTGTCTCGATTTAAGAAGATGAGAGATGAGATTAATCATTGGTTGATTTGTGTGGATCGTGCTACTAGGGTTGTCTGCGATCTGAGTGGCTACAATGAAGTGGATGTGAGTAAATTAGCCCAGGAATTCTTCAATGAGACATCATCCTGTCAAGCCGGATTCAACATGTTCAAGCAGTGGAATGCCATGAAACAGTACCTAGAGTGGGGAACGAGGATGAACTTGGAGGAACACATGAAGAAGGCCGCAACAGCTGCGAGGGTTGAGGTTCCAGATGATGATGATGATCAAGCAATGGAATCGGTCGCAATAGTGGGGAAGCGAATCCATGTCGGTGACGATTGTCACGGCTAACAAAGCGGCGGCTATGCGTGACAAAAAAGAAGATGGTTAAAGGTGGTAGTTCGGCAATTCCTCAATGGATGCGATGGCGAGGATGGGTTTACTTTAATGAAAGTTATCTGATACATTGAGTTGAAAAGGCGAAGTTGGAGTTTTCCGCCAAAAGGAGGAGCGTATGATGAAGGAGAAGAAGATGGACATATGGATGACACTTATGGGGAACTCATGACTTGACTTGCATCGATGGTGATGCCGCTGAAGTAATTATTTCCATCCGAGTAATGGCTGAAGTTTGGAGCTTATTTTAGTTTGCTTATTTTTCAAATTATGTGAGGTGTGACTTGTTTGTTTTTTACTTTCCGGAGTGTGGCTTGTTTGTGTTTTACTTTTCCAAGTGTCCGTTGTAATAAAATCAGTGTGCTTTGAATTTGAATTTGAATTATTGGAATTACGGAAAGTAAGTCTTGTGATTTATCTTTACTTTGTTAGGCATCTTATCTTTGCTTTGTCAGGCATCTTGTCAGCATCTTATCTTCAATTTGTTAGACATCTTATCTCCAATTTATGAGGCATCCAATGCATTGTGACTTCGATTATGACTAAGAAATGAGTTGCCCATCTCCCCTGACTTGTCTATATAATGCAACCATAGAAAACATTTTCGAACCAACAACCAACTTGCGGTCATTCCTTCTTCCATTATCTTAACTAAACAAAAACACTCTATAAAGATAACCATGTCCAACCCTACCAATGCACGATACTTCTCCAGAGACCAATTCATCATCTGATGAAAGTTTGCTTGGTTCTTCTTAATCCAATCCTTTCGTACAAATCCAAAGCATGATAATACAAAATGTACCAAATATGATCCAACACTTCCAACAACAACAACAACAACAACAACGGGACAAGCCACGGGCCTAAGAAGAAGCGTGCTTTAATGACATCGAAGAGCGTGGCAAACAATTGGAGAAGACTACCGGGTTAACCCACCATATCACGAAAATTTGACGGAGATTCGAATGGAGAGGCGGTTGTTGAGCGGGTGATTGCTGGTGTGGTGCATCAAGATGATTACTTTGTGTGCAAGCCAGATGCTCTTGGCCGACTGGGGTTAACCACACTACAAAAATGTACCGCCGCCATTTGCATGCTAGCTTATGGAACCTGACTCGATTGATGAAATCTTGTCGTCTTGGTGAAAGCACGGTTCTCATGTGTCTTCGCATTTTGTGACGCCGTGGTTCTTGAGTTTGGTCCAACATACATGCGGAGGCCGATGAAGCCGATGTCTGAAGGATTCGGCAATTAACAATGCGAGAGGATTTGTGGGCATGCTTGGGAGTATCGATAGTATGCATTGGACATGGAAGAAGCATCCCAAGGCGTTGCGGTCAATTCAAGGCAAAGCAAAATCCTACCCTTGTTTTAGAAGCATTAGCATCCCAAGATACTTGGATATGCCATTCATTCTTTGGGATTTTCGGAAAATACAATGACTTGTCAATCGTGCAACGTTCACCGGTGTTCGACGATCTCCTGAACGGCATGGTACCTCAGGTCAACATTTGTGAGTGCCTTCCTGAATCCGATAATGCACAAAGAAGCGAGTTCTCTGGCGTCGAGTCTTATCGGAAAGATGTGGAGCGATGCTTTCGGAGTTATGTAAGCGCGATTTGCAATTATACGGAATCCAGCCCTTGCACACGACAGAACCACATTCAAAAAGATTATGGATTGCTGCATCACACTCCACAACATGATAGTTGAGAATGAGCGCCACACATGCCTAAACTATGACAGGGAAATTGAAGAGTTCGAACAAGATACCCGTGAGCATGTACGATGTGATTGTGGAGTTCGTGTCCGAGGCCCAATCTCTGATAAATTCTATCCGGAATACATGAACAATTCACGAAGAATGCATAGTTTGTGCAAGCATAGCGAACTCACTGCAGATTTGATGGAACATATATGGAGGATCGTTGGTATGGAGCTTGTCCAATCGTGTAGTGTGTGTTTGTTAGTTTGATGCATTTGTGTGTTGTGTTTGTTGCATTTTCATTTGATTTTATTTAAATTCCCTGCATTTTGTTGTAATATATTCGTGTTTTCAATGAAGTTTCACTTAATAAATTGTAAAACGAGTTCTAAAAATGCAATTTTATTAATTTCAACTTCTAAACAATCTTATAATATGGTAAATATGTTTTTTTTTTAAAATTAAAAAAAAAGTTTAATTTCATGACGGCGCGATGACACGTCACCAATGCAGCAGAATCTCATCACGGATCCGTCATCACCGAATGACGTCATCATGCTATCACCAATGCAGTGGTCTTACACTTGTTACCATCTAGAAAGAATTTCAACAATTACATATATACACGTTGATTTAAAGAGGACTTCCGTGACTTGAAATTACGGTGGTAATTGACAAAAAAAAAAAAAAAGAAAAGAAATGTAATAGGTAATAAAATTGATCCACATTAAATAATAATTTATTGGTATAAAACGACAATGTGCATCATTTAGTTGAGCAAAATACAAACAAAAACGGCACACACGACAAGAAAATCTGGATTTAGAGACACATAAAAGCGTCACTATGCTAAATGAAAGAGGCAGAAAAAGCTGATATGTTATTTATACTGACGCCTAAAAGCTTCACTAAATATACATATTTTGGAGACGCTGAAAAGCGTCTCAATATCTTCATATAATCACACATATATGGAGACGCTGAAAAGGGTGACAATAGATAGGGACCTATAGTCACCCTTTTTTAAAGACTATATAAAGTGTCACAATAGCCAGGGGCCTATAGTTACTCTCACCTAGGAGACCCTTTTTAAAAACGTCACTATAGGTTTCGGCGTCTCCAAAATATGTATATTTAGTGAAGCTTTTAGGCGTCAGTATAAATAACATCTCAGCTTTTTCTGCCTCTTTCATTTAGCATTACTTTTATTAAGTTGCTCAGGTTAGAATCATAATTTGCAAATTCTCAAAACTTCTAGAATAAACAAGGAAGCAGATTGTTGTTGATTGAATGACATCATTGATGACATGGGATAAAGCTCATACATGAATCTTGAAAGATCAAGAATGGCGGCAAGAACTGCAAACAAGCAGCTTACAAGCTGGTAGCTCAAATCTTCTCCAATGGCGGTGCAAATTATGTGGATCATATTTAAACACTTCAACATTAAGCAAATACAAAGGCGGCAGTATGATGCCTATAAATATAGGCTAGTGTAGTTCATTACAATCAATTCCTAATATCCAAGTATTAGGCGTTGATAGGAATTCCGGGATAATGCGTATCCGTACTAGATGATCGTATATAACCTCCGTCCAACACAAAATGTATCCTCCTCCACTCAAATCAAAATATCCAATGAAATATACATCCTCCCGTGCACCCGATTTTATTCTTTATCAAAATTTTAACAGCTCACACCTTTTCATTTGAAGCTCCTCAAATAAAATCAAATTAGTGTATTATTACCAAAATCTGAATTTTGTTACACAATCTTGAGGCATTTTAACTAGCATCAAATATGAACTTCCAATTGGAAAAATCAACTAAAACAACAATGGACCCAAATGAAATCTACAAACTGAACTTCCAAATGTGAACTTGTTTCATCAATAACAGAAATGACCTAAAATAATACAATATTGAATATATTACAAAATCCATTTGCACAATTTCAACAATGAGAAGTCTCCTTCAGCTGATATTCATCCTACCAAGCTCTCTCGATGCTCTACCGTTCAATGGTTGATGCAACATTGCAGATCATGTTGATGTGATGCTTGAAGGAATTGTGTTTTGTCCAACTCAATCAGTGGTGTGATTTTTCCATATATTTATACAAGGTACAAAAGTACAATAAGTAGAGTAAGTACAATCAATTACAAATCAAGATAAATAGACATTGTGATATATAGTGATATTGAGAATCATGTTCATGATTACGCGTATCTAATGGATTCTTGTCAATATCTTCAACACTTAAGCGAAGCGATGGATTTGGACCAACGCGAGCTTGGAGCGGAAAAATGTGAATAGTGGACGACAAGCTTTTAGTGAAGATATCGAAGATTCGGATGAGATGGCACAAGCTGCGTAACTAATCGACATTGACAAGTTCACGAGTGAAGTGGTAGTCGAGTTCGATATGTTTAGCACGTTTATGAGAGACAGATTCTCGATGAAAAGCGGCACTCTTATTGTCGCATAGGAGGACATGTGTGTTGTGCAAAGATACCACGAAGGTCACGGAGGAGATGAGTAACGAACAATATCGGCGGCATTGGCAAGGCGGTACTCGGATTCGCGGTGGGCGAGAAGGCAATCGGTTATTTCTTTGAACTCCAAAGTACTAAGTTTGATCGAAGCAGTGAATAACCGAAGTGGACCGTCGAGTATCGAACCTGACCAATCGAAGATCGAATATGCAAGTAAAGTAGAGGCTTGCGAGGTTGAAAACGAGGCCAAAATGAGATGTCCCTTTCACATAACGCAGATACGCAACAACAAGGAAATGATCGAGAGATGGGAGTGCATAAATTGGTGGTATTAGCGCAAGCGATATCCGGGTAATGGTGAGATATCGTAAAGCACCAGCGAGAAGCGATAAAGCGTGGTCATCAAACTTGGTACCATCAACACTAAGTGAAGATTAGCAACCATGGGTGTGGATCTGAGTTTGCATTCAAGAAGTTGTGGCGAGATAAGATATCGATCGCATACTTACTCGACTTAGAAATAGTCCTCCAGCAGAATATGTAACTTCCAGACCGAGAAAGTAACCGAGTTTACCAAGGTCCTTAATAGCAAAGGTAGAATGGATTTGAGAGGTAAACTTGGTAATCATTGTCTCATCATTGCCAGTTAATATGATATCATCAACATAAACAAGCAAATAGAGCAGAACAGAACCTCGACTAAAGATGAACAAAGAAGTGTCTGCTCGACTACATACAAAGCCAAGATGAACCAGAAAAGTACTAAATCGTTGAAACCAGGCACGAGGAGCCTGTTTCAACCCATATAAGGCTTTCCGTAATCGACAAACATAATTTGGGAATCGAGCATCCACATAACCAGGGGGTTGTTCCATATATACTGTCTCGGCAAGCAAACCATTTAAGAACGCATTCTTAACATCTAACTGATGCAATGACCAACCAGACATAATGGCTAGAGACAAAACAATACGCCTGATAGCGATTTAACAGGAATGAAAGTAGAGGTGTAGTCTAAGCAGGTACTGAGTAAAGCCTTGGGCCACCAATCGAGCTTTAAGGCGTTCCACCGATCCATCGACTAGGTATTTAGTCGGAAACCCATTTCGAACCCACAATGTTCGAATTAACTGGACGAGGCACAAGATCCCATGTGTGATTTTGTCTTAAAGCAGCAATTTCATCGTCCATGGCTTTGACCCACTCGGAAGACTTGCTAGCCGATTTGAACCCACGCGGCTCAACATGAGCAAGAAGAGCAGAAATTAGCCCTGGAGATTGAATGTCGTGCAACAACCCGGGATGTTTAATAAGAAAAGTACCGACCTGAGCTCGAGTAGTCATGGAGCGACTCGGTAATGGAGGTTGCTGGCGAGGAGCCCGAGTTCGACGAACTAGTGGCGGTGGAGATGGATTAGCGGTTGGGGGTGATGCTGAAGGAGTGAGGACTTCGACATGGTGGTCGATTTCTGGAGGAGGAGGCTGATGATTGATGTCGATGTTGGCAACTGGAGAAGAAGGCGTAGTAATTGGGGAAGAGCAGACTGCACATGGGCCAGAGTCAATATGGGCTTGGGAGTGGGCTGCAATTTGGCCAACAGATTGGTCTTCAAATGGAGTGCGAAAGAGCTATAGTCCAAAGATGAGATGGTGAAATTTGAGACGCGTCCACATGAGGAAAAAGCAGCTCATCAAATTGAGCGTGTCTAGTTGTATATATTCTGCCAGAATCCGGATCCAAACATCGAAAACCTTTGTATTGTGCACTATAACCAAGAAATATGCAAGGATGACTCCTAGGTGCAAGCTTGTTGGTCGTATAATCCCTGAGACAAGGAAATACACGACAACCAAATGGATGAAAATTCAAGTATGACGGAGGAGCACCAAATAAGCATTCGAAGGGTGAAATATTGCTAAGCACAGGAGATGGTAATCGATTTATGATGTACACCGCAGTTGCAAAGGCATCAAACCAAAATTTAAGCGGTACCCGAGAATGAAAAAGCATAGCTAAGCCGTTGAGAATGTGTCTATGCTTGCGTTCGGCTCGACCATTCTGTGCAGGCGTATGTGGGCACGAAAATTGATGATGTATCCCGCAACTGTGTAAATGATCCCGAAACCGATGACTTGTAAATTCACCACCACCATCACTTTGAAAGATTTTAATTCTGGTGGAGAATTGATTTTCGACAAGTCGTTGGAAACGAATAAAGACCTCGAAAAATTGATCCTTCGACGTTAAGGGAAATACCCATGAAAAAACGGGAAAAATCATCCACAAATACAACATAGTAATGAAAACCATGAATTGACATAACTGGAGAAGGTCCCCAAAGATCACAATGCACAATATCCAAAACATGAGTGGCGTTTTCATTGATAAAGAAGGTATTTATGACTCTTTGCAAGTTGACAAGAATCACACAAAACCGGATCTGGTAACACGGAGGATCCGATAAAAATCCTTTAATTTAAAAGCTTAATAATCGGTGACCAACATGTCCCAAACAGGCGTGCCAAGCGTGTAGGAACCATGTAGGCGCTTATTCTTGATGTCCGCTAAAAGTGCGGAATGAATATGTTGCAAAACATATAGACCCCTTCACGACGACACAATGACAGATTTCTGTCCGGCGATTACGAATAACAAAAGAATCAACAGAACACCACATCAATCGGAAAATCTCGAGTTAATCGACTTATGGATAAGAGATTGCCAGTAAGATGTGGAACAACAAGAACATTAAGTAGTTTAACATTAGAAGAAATGTTACGATGACCAGTATGAGAGATGGATAAGTTTGCACCATTACCAACAATAACTTGATCCTTACCGCCATAAGGAACGAGTCGAGAGAAGAGGTGTTGGGGGTCATATACCGATGCTCCAAAGATCAACAAACCAATCGGAGGCATTATTAGAGTTGAGAGCGAGGCATTTAAGGCACGCAAGATTCGCAGACTGGTCGGTTTGAGCATAGCGTTGAGGACACAAATCAGCCCGGTGTCCTTCCACTCGACAAATTTGGCATTTGGGAGTGTAAGTACGCTTATAATTACTACGACCACCCGAATTTGAACGACCACCACGGTTCACAAAGGCACCTCGATTTCCAGAACCATGGTTACGTGGTCGACCACATGAGGAGGAGCATGATGATTGCTGTAAAAGGCAACCGAAGGAGTGGAATTTACCTGATCCACAGTTTGTTGAAAGATTTCGAAGGACTCCGCTTTCGGCACAAGATCAGCCACATGAAGTAACTCAGGAAAAGACATGTGAGTTTAAGCAAAGGTGGAGAAAGCAGGACCTAAACCTCTCAAATATAAGTGGGATTTGTCAGTTCCATCCATCGGGCGACCGATGGCGGCTAATTCATCACAAGTTGCTTTGAATTTCTGAGAGTACTCCGTGACAGATTGGGTGCCACGGCGTAGGGAATGCAGAACTTCTTTGAGTTTGATTTCACGAGCTTTGGAACGATTTGCAAAAGTCGACTCAAGAACGGTCCAGACATCACGGGAGGTTTCACAACCAATGATGGCTGCCATGGCTTCTTCTTTAAGAGTGGTTTTTAGGAACGTGAGAACTCGTTGGTCAAGGTAATACCATTCGAGAAACTCAAAGGTGGAGAGTGGCTTATTTGTGGTGGGGCAGATTGTGGTGGGTGGAGGGTACTACTGATACCATGAAGGAATTGTGTTTTGTCCAACTCAATTGAGTGGTGTGATTTTTCCATATATTTATACAAGGTACAAAGTACAATAAGTAGAGTAAGTACAATCAATTACAAATCAAGATAAATAGACATTGTGATATATAGTGATATTGAGAATCATGTTCATGATTCTGCATTATCTAATGGATTCTTGTCAATATGTTCAACAATGCTCTACTCCGACACAGTATTTTGGAGCAGCAACATAAATGAACTGCGGATACAACAACAAAACATATGGTATATGGTTAGTTTACCTACTTTTCCAGTAAAATGCATGTGTAAAGTACTACTATGCCTTATTCAAAGAAACAGATCGAGAAATGATGATAGACTAATTGTACATCAGTCAAGCATGTAAAATATTCTTCTTCTACAACATGCAACGGCTATTAAAAAATCATTTGCTCCATTGCGTCAAATTTTGCTTTTTAATCAAGATTGATGTGATGGATACGTGCATGGATGGGCTTTTTAATGACATATATATATATATTTATATATATATATATATATAGCACTCCACTACTCCAGAAAGGCAAAAACAACC
Organism: Plantago major; assembly: GCA_026545765.1. NCBI lineage: Eukaryota > Viridiplantae > Streptophyta > Magnoliopsida > Lamiales > Plantaginaceae > Plantago > Plantago major. The sequence continues at coordinate 33,884,290 of CM048839.1, forward strand.
AAACTCATCAAACTTTTAGTGCATCACTGATGAATGACTATATACTACCTCAAAGCATAGTAGAACAATAAGAATTTAAAAAAAATCAGGATATTGGATCACATAAGAAAGTGTTAAAACAGTTGTCAATGGCCCATCAATTTTATCATCTTTGCACATTTTCAATTATATGCAGGAGGCAAGCAAGAAAAATATATTATAATTGCAGCACGTAATTTCTAGATTAGGGAATAAATACCTGGAGGAGTCCGTCTTGTGAAAATACCCCTATATATAGGAAAGTCCCGAAAGTCCCCTTCAAATATTAAAACTAGACAATTATACATTTTTTCTCGACTTGGTTTTTTATGGTTTTCGGATCTTTTGACCGGATTCATTAAAAATGGGTCAATCGTATAATGTAAAAACTAGACAATATAATGTAAAAACTAGATCACTGAGTAAATTTCTGGATAAGTAATAAAACTAGACAATTCATTTACAAAACTAAGACAATTCAGTTATAAAACTAGACAATATCATCATCAATTCAAAAACACTAATTTTTCTTCGATTGCTTTAGTTTCTTCAGAGCATTCTTCTTCAAATCATCCAATACGCCCTCTTCAAAATTATCATCAGCATAAGGTCTCAAAGGAAAAGGAGTTCCTTGGAGCGACCATATGCTTCATCGAAAAACACCAGGTCAAAAGTTCCAAGTTTACCAAGTCAAGCTTCACAATTTATACAAAAAAAAAACCATTGAACATTTATAAAAAAACTAGAAAATTCCTCTCATAAACTAAACAATATAATGTAAAACTAGAGAATTCAACTCTTAAACTAAACAAGATAGTGCAAAAACTAAATATAGACAATTATGTTCATGTTTGATCATAAAACTAGACAATATCTTGTAAAAACTAGACAAATATGTTGAGCTCAATTAGTAAATTTGATTTGAAGGTGAAGGTGAAAATGTAAAAACTAGAGAATTCCTAGATGTAATGTAAAAACTAGAAAATTTATCGCATAAACTAGACAATATAATGTAAAAACTAAACAATATAATGTAAAAACTAGATAATATAGACAATTATGTTCATGTTTGATAATAAAACTAGACAATATTTCGTAAAAACTAGACAATATCCTCTAAAAACTAGACAAATATGTTGAGATCAGTTAGTAAATTTGATAGTTGGTGAAAATGTAAAAACTAGATAATTCCTTTCATAAACTAAACAATATAGTGCAAAAACTAGACAATATAGACAATTATGTTCATGTTTGATAATAAAATTAGACAATATGTCGTAAAAACTAGACAATATCCTCTAAAAACTAGACAAATATGTTGAGATCAGTTAGTAAATTTGGTAGTTGGTGAAAATGTAAAAACTAGAGAACTCCTCGCATAAACTAGACAATATGATGTAAAAACTAGACAATATAATGGAACAACTAGACAGACAACATGAAACTGATGAAACTGAAGAGATGAAACTGAAAATCGAGCAACAACAACGAAAATCGAACAACAACAATCGCGATGAAACTGAAAATCGAAAATCGAGCAACAACAACGAAAATCGAACAACAACAACGAGCAAAATGCAAAATCGAGCAACAACGAGCAAAATGCAAAAATCGAGCAACAATGAAGCAACAAAACGCAAAATCGAACTCAAAAACACTAAAATCAAGTTTCAACAGCCATTACCTGATGATCGCGCAATGAATCGCTAAAAGTAGAGAGAAAATCGCTCCGAAACAATGAGATCGATTCGATCTGGATGAACAAGCTTTCAGATCTTTAATAGCATCTCGTCCGAGCCCATCGCAAGCTCTCGCCAATCGTTTGCCCATTGCTCCCATTTGAATTGTGAATCAATTCGATTGGGTTTAGGTGGGGAGAAATTTGGAGAGAGATGTAGAAGAAACCGCTTAAAAGCACGTAAATGAGATAAAATGAAATGAAAAAAAACTAAAATCGACATTTATACTAGATCCAAAATAAAAATGCGATCCGAACGGTTTTGACCAAAATTGACCCACTTGAAATTAAAAATGGGCCAATGTAAAACTAGACAATTTCATGAAACTAAGGACTTTTGGACTTTTCTAATAGTATATGACTTTTATAAGACTAAGTGTACCTAGAGAGGCAGTACGTACCGGCCGGTTGATCTTAAAGCTTGATAGATTTCCCACAACTGTCCTGGAGATCAGTAAGGTGCCGATAAAACATTCCAACAACTGCAGAAACACCCTGTATTTGGTAGAACCTCAAGATTTCACCATATCATGTATGTCTACAATCCTTTGATCACATTATATATACTTCTGGCATTTATGTTAATTTCTCACGTAAAATACATATATACAACAATTTGTTGATTTGATTAACGATCTTCTATATAAATTTTATATGATGTTGATTATATATTTGGATTTTGCCAGGCATACCAACAATAGATGACTCAAATGCAGTATGTGTGATCGCTGGTGATGATTGCGATAAACGAGGTGGAGATCCTATATATATGTCAAGATGTATGCTTAAAGTATTATCCCGACAATCTAGTAAGTTTTAGGTGCACTACTGGTGCCGGACAATCTGGTTGTCTATGTAGTTACGTATGCCACCCGCCCACCCTCCATGAAAAGAACCACTAGAAACTTGTTGTACCGTCTCTTAATTATAAGATCTATTGAACTGCATATTTAATTTCTCCAATAAATTTTCTATTCTTTTCTTATTATGTTTGTTAATGGATATGTAATGAGCAACAAAATCACTTATTATAACATTATTTTCAATTTATGCCGTGTATATATGTTAAAAGAATACATGATACTACTACTTATTGAACATCGTTCTATTTGTGACACCAACTACATTGAATAACTATTCAAAGCATGAACTAATTTACAATATTTTATAGTGACAAAGAAACTAAAATTTCTAAATGCGCCTAAGAAAATTTTAAAGGTTATGCACAAAGTACCAAACATTGGAGAGAGGGAGGGACTCTTTAATCTTTTTAATTCTAATTTGACGATAAGTATGCCTACGGACAATTTTTATAGAGATTAAAAAGTAACAACAAACATTATTATTGTAGACATAAACATTGGGATATATATTAAAACTATCGGTGTTATACTCAGCCATACAACATTATTGAAATTGTTAAAAACGTTATACTTAGAAATAGAAATGCAGGTCCCTCCCTCTAGAGTATTTGAAGATAATTATTAATTATTTGGTAAATGATAATGTCATAGCAAAAATGATAATGCCAAAGCAATTTTTCTTTTATAGATTTAATATGTGTCACAAAAAGTGTTATAAATAACTAAAATTGCTTTGGCAATATGATTTCTGCTCTGGTTATCATCAGCCTAAGCACATGATGGAACTTATACATGAAGTCTATTCTCTAACATAATTAAAAAGCTCAATAGAGAAATTATGAAAAGTAAGCACACAATCAATCAAACAAACTGAGAAACGGTTTCATTCCAATTAATGATCATCAAATTATGAATTTGGGCTTGATCTTCTGAACTTCTGTGGTGTCCACCTGAAATGCCTCGGCAAGAACAATATCGGCACCTGGCATTGCCCCAAACAAAATGCTATTAGCGACTAGGTGTATAGCGACCGGTTTCAAATCCATCTACCGAGATGTTTGGCGACGGATTTGGCCGTCACTACGGCGGAATTTTTGTAAATATTGACACGATGGGATACCCAAATTCCCGTAAATGGCCGAGAGTATAAGATGATCTGACCGGGTATCCGATTCCCGAAATCTCGGAAAACCCGACCCGATCCCAGCCCTAACTGTGACGAATTGGACTAGTTACACTAGTATAACTTGAGAATCAATCCGTAATCAAGTGTGAATTGTGATAAAGCCATTAATGTCCTGAAGATACTCCCATAGTATGTTAGTAAAATTCACAAATCTCAATAATCTTCAGTGCTACAAATAGAGAGTAAACAGAACTGTAGGCGAACAAGATAAACCAGATGATTGATGAATCATTATGTCCGTATATATCATTTTACAAAATACCAGCTTTTAGGTGTAAACATTAGTTAGCTAGTTTTGTTATTGAGAGCCTCAGATAATGTGACATTGATACACAATGAAATCATCAGGACTTAAATTTTGGAAGGACTGTCATATTTGCTAATAAATGTTATGAACTTGTTATGTGCAGATTATAGCGCTAGCTAGCTAGCTAACCCCATTCCATCCTGAACCGAACCTCTTCTCCTCCATGAACATCTTTCAAAGCTTCCTGTTGAGCAGGACGCCACATTCTGAGACTCTTCTCGTAAATTTCAGGGTCGCTTCCTGTAGTCCATCGATATGGAAGACTTGGATCGCCTGGAGGCGATTCTCATTCACCCGCTTCTTCAATTCTCGTACACAACATATAGGGTACTGTATATTTCGTCTTTCAAGCTTGGAGTTAGGAATTTTGGCGTAATCTCCCCAACAATCCATAAAAGAATCTACAGTACATTGACGTGCTCACTATATCTGTTTTTATCGTCAGGTTCTCAGTTCCACAACAGGTAAAGTTCCTGTGTGAATAACTTCCGCTTCATCAAAATTGTCTACTTTTGTGGCGTCGATAGTAAGAGAAATTCCAGACAAGCTCAAATCATTTAGAAACTTTCTTATTGTCGAGTACCAAGAAGCTCGGATAATCTTACGTAGCACACAGAGATTTATATGAGAGATCCGTTCATTAAACTTGGTGTAACTGATGCTGGAATTCAGATCATTGCATAGAAATCCACAATCTTGGAGAATCAGTTTTTCCAGATTTGGAATCTATGCAGAATTTGCTAACCGTTGATCGGGTAATCATTACATTGTTCAACAGCAAAGAGATCAAGTTACCATACGAAGTGATTGGTCCCCGTGTCCTTCGAATTCAATACTGGGTGAATCTGCAAAGAGCAGGGTCGGAGTATGGCGAACACTAAAGTGCTTCAGGGTATGGCGTACAAGACTGAACTCAACCTTCTTGAAACCTACGCAGTCACGTAGGTTCAGTTTTTCGATCAGAGGACATCCCACGAGAATACCCCTCATCATATCATCTCCGATAGTAACACCGACTAATTCCAAAGATACAATAGGTGAAGAGATAATTGAGGCAGAGACTTGATTAGGCATGTCATACTTGCCGAACACTCCAATGCTGAGATCATTCACACCCAAATTTAAAGCATCTACAACCAACTCATTGACAAGCCTAGGTGATTCTTTATCGTTAGGTGTCATCAACATCCGGATTCTGAACCTTTCTAATTTCAGGTTGAATGTTTTGTACCTGTTCATAGTCTTCCTAGAAAAATCCTGAAAAACCTTGGAAAAGCCATTGGTTCTTATTTCATAGAAGTCGAAATCGCTCAAGTAGAGATTTTGATGAGTAGACCAGGCGCTGTACCACAGTTTCGATAAGATGCTGGTACGGACCACATCTTTCTGTTTGAGAAACGATTGAATGTGCTGGATAATTTCCTCAGGAAACTCAACCTCTTCGTTCTCACTCGCCATAAGGATCCTTTTAGCAACATGTTCCTCTGGGTCTCTTGATGCGATAGATTTCATCATCTTTTTGCTAATGCCCTAGCAGAGAGATATTAGGTTTTATACCTTCAGTGTTGTATTTATAAAAAAGAATAAGTACGTCTCCTAGTTGGATTGGAAGATTGTTTCATGTACATATTTTTGGAATATATATTAGTTATTGTAGCTGGATTAGGAAATTGTTGTTTCAGCGTCTTCTTCTTAGACCCAGGAAACAGAGTTCTTTAAGAACTAGGAAAGAGGCAAACCGTGAACAATCCTGCTCGATTTCTGACCGATCATTCACGTCTGATATTAGAACCACGGGCGGTCCCAAAATTTGAAAGATATGGGGGAAACTTAGATATATATGAGATTATTTTGGAGGTTCGGGAAGAACTCTAAAATTATCGAAAATATGAACTATAAAAAAATCTCAAATTTTTGTTTGGGGGAACAACCGTTTTACTTAGTTGGAAGAGTAAGAGTGAAAAATATGGAAATTGAAAAATATGTATTGGCAATATTCAACTATTCAACTATTCAAGTATATTCAACTATTCAAGTACATCATTAAAAGTAAGCACAGTGATTTTAATTCTTGGGCTCAATATTTATAAGCAACCCATTGCTAAAAGTTTGCAAAGGATCTCTACCAAAGAAATTCTCTTCGGAAGAAAGTCTCATGTTAAATCCAGTTATCAGGTAATGAATCAGAATTAAATTCTCTCATGTGGTATAAAAACGGTTAAGTCTCTAAGCTTAGGTTAGGCAAAGAGAACGCACTTAGAGCCTCAGAATAGATCTTCAACCTCAAGACGAGCAGAAAAAGTGTTAGATCCTTTTTAGCCGGTCTGCCTAAGATAAACCGGTCGTATGATTCAACACACTTGGTCGAACAAAGTGAAGCCGAGTAGGTTAGAGAGTAGTATATTTGTGGTAGGTGACTTACTTAAATGGGAGTAAATGCCCTTGTATTTATAGGATGTTCCGGGATGCACTGACCTCGACCGTCCAGTGGTCGAGCTTGGTCGGATCAATCACCTTGTGACACGATAGTCGACATGGGCGTGTTTAGATAACGCAGTTGGCTCGAGACCTTTAGGAGGTCGGCTCCACAAAGTCGGCGATTTATCTTCGTCTCCCCAGTGAGTAGTCCTCATAATTAGTGCGGACGGACGTGGGCTCGACTGTTGGGTAGGGTCGGTCCGACGAGACGGATTTGATAGCGCTGATAACACACAATTTTATCAAGTCAAGGAGGTCGGCTTTTGAGCAAGCGAATTTCTCGGCTTTGGTCAAGAGAGTGTGACAGATTATCTCCTAGTCTTCCTAAGTCGCAGATTAGTGAGAGGGGACTCATTTGTATATATAAGTCTCAATTCTTGCAAACTCATATCTCGGCAAAGTTCCTTAAAAGGCCCTCAAGGGTGAGTCTGATCAAGAGGCCCACTAAGGGGGGCCCATATTTTACCTGTACATGATATATTTACATATAGTGTACAAGTAATGATAATAACATAGAAGTGGTCTGTTGTGGTCTGGTTGTTAATGCCCTTTTGTATAAAAGGTTACAGGTTCGAAACTCTAGAGTTTGGATGTCCCACTATTTTTAATTTCCCTTACTCTTCATTTCTCTACTTCTTTCTGTTTCATTTCACATTTTTATTCTTCATGTGCATGCACTTTCTTTATTCCTTTCATGTTAGATAATATGACTTTTTGGTAATAATTTTCGAAAACTAATATAGAAGTAGAATATAATTTTCTCTTTAATTTTTATTTGGAGTATTTATATTTGTCAAACTTCTTATCTATATTAGTAATATGCCTTATTTGGTTATATTATTCGCTGGATATAGTTTTAATTTGTGACTCATTTTCATGTAGTTTTATGTCTTTAGTCTTTCACATTTTTTAATATGTCGCTTTTACTTTTATTTTTGAACATATTATTTACAAGTATGATTTTTTATAATAATATATTATTATTATTATTATTATTATTATTGATTTTTACATTTTTATTGTGTTTTATTTTCATTATGAAAATAATAAAATTTGTATTGCTATTATCACTAAAAAAATCAAGACTAACTTGATATTCAATTGTTATTGCTGGTATTGACCTTTATCAACAACTTTTTTCCGTTGGATAAACTGTGATAGTGCTAGTAATTCAAAGAATGGGTTGCGAAGACAATTTCAAGGTGAGTTTTGCAAACCCTTTTTTGTCTGTAATTTGTTGAAAAAATAGAAAATAATATGATAAATTAATGTCGCCCTTGTGACTAACCCACATCTCTTAGATTATTAACTCCATTTATTACCACTACACTACATAAAACACTTGATCTTATCTTGTATACGCTTTTATTAACAATTGATTATGACATTTGACAAGAATGGTTTGAGTAACACGTATTCCTCATAATCTCGATTTTCTTCTAACCAATTCAATGTTTCTCCCAATTTACAACCAATAATAAAACTTATAACATATACCCGTAATCTTAGTCTCTCAAAACTTCCGACAAATTTTATTACATTGCTATTGGTTTGGTCTTAATTGATTATTATAAAATGCATGTCTTTATAATATCGTAAACAAGTTTGGTATTTTATTTCGTTTATTGATGAATTAGAGAACTTATAAATTGAATGAACTATGTTAGAAAACTAAATTTGTTTGTAAATTGTTGCTATTTTTACATCATGCTAATTTTTGTTGGTATTTGTTATAAATTTGTTACAAATAGCAACAAATTATTTACGTTGGAATGTTATGTTGGTGTTGGTCACATTATAATATTTCCAACAATTTTCCAACAAAAATTATTGAACCTAGACCATTTGATAAAATGTTGGTATACCGCTGGTATTTCCTATTATGTTTTTTAATAAAAGTTACCGCTGGTACTTTGTTGCAATTCCGCCAGAGTGGTAATGAAATTTCCGCTGTTCATTGAACTTATGGTGTTGCTAATTTTATTTGTAGTGTATTCGTGGCCCTATTTTAAATTGTACAGGGCCTTTAAATCTCCGAGACCTCGATCCCGGGCACATCCTTCGTCCCTCCCAACACGATAGCTATACGGCGGATTCCGCCTTGATTATCAAACCGTGATGGATCAATTTAGTGGATACGTGAATATAGATGCGCCCATACGAGTCATGCATCCCGCCATGTTAGAATATCCTACATCACTTGTGAGTAGATCATGTAAACAACATATAAGGTGGATAACCTTCCCCTTAACAAGGCCTTTAAGGATATCGCCCATCTTTATATGGTATCGAGCAGCCCAAGTTGATGATGGTGCCCAAATGATGATAATTCGGCTTGCCCAAAGATTATTAGGATTCCACGTAGAGCCGATTCAACCATACCCGGAGGGGGGCGTATTAAAATATACCACATCACTTGTGAGTAGATCATGCAAATAACATATAAGGTGGATAACCTTCTCCCCTTAACCAGGCCTTTTAAGGGATGTTGACCCAAACTACATGTGTGATGAAATAACAAATTTTGAGAGTCGGTCACAATTTCTTCAAATGAATAAAATAAATAAGTTAATAATAAATAGGTTATTGACAGTTTGCTGTCATAAATATTGAGAGTTTCACATTTATATCCCTACCTTATCTTATCATATACACCAATGCTCTCTGTCCATCACCAGATCTCATTTCTCACAACTCTTCACATTTCTTGGCATCTTCTCATGTCTATCATATAATTTCTCTACATTTATCCAGCTCGACAAGTAAAATTGAAGAGGTATGTTTATATGTTTAATGTATGTAATTTAAATTCTTTAATTTGTAAGTTTAGACTTCGTAATCCTCGGAGTGTGTGATATGTTATACTATATAGTGAGTAATCTATTAAGTATGATACAAACATTTCATAGCCCAATTATATATAATCACGTAGTTGTTAATTTTGGGAATTGATAATTGAGTACGTAGTCATGCGTGATTTATACTTGTTTACGTTTTTGGTTAATTTTTAATTTGTTAATATGTTTGATATTTAAGTTATGTTTGTCAATTGTTTACATATTAAACATTCAGTTTATGTAATGTGGCAAGGGAGTAACCTCATGTAGTTACATTATTTTAGGATTTTGTAATTCTTTATTTTCTATGGTATCCTTGCATATTATCCATACGTTTAACATTATATTTATGCATAATGATCGAGTGTAACACTGTAATGATTAACACGTAATTGTTTAAACATTTCAGGGTATAAGATGAGAAATTTTCACATTGATGTACAATAGGTGGGTCATGCGGTATGACGAAATTCGTAAGTGGAGTAGAGAAATTCGATCGGGTCATTCACACATCAAAATCAGTATGATTTTCGTGGTGTTCAATGTGATTTTCAGTGGCCTCCTCGTGATCGTGATATTATTACAATTCACTTATATTCACATGGATTTCTACGAATTACTACATTTGGAACCGGCACGGGGAAGACTATGAGCAACACGGCGTTACATATAACATTGGAGGTGCCGGTCCATCTTCCGCACCTGCTATGGAGCAACTATACGGATTCCAAGCCGATATGGATTTTGTTCATAGTTGGTTTCCGCAATGTAACCAGTATGCAGATCAGCAAATGGCGGATGAGCCAAATTTGGACGCGAAGGAGTTTTACGACCTTATTGCAGCTGCCGACCAGCCTCTTTATGAAGGACATAATATGTCACAACTTCATTGGATTACTAAGGTCATGAAATTCAAAACGCAGCCAAACACAACACAGGCACATGTTCAACAATTCATAGATGAATGTATACGCACAGCCTTACCCCAACATCAACATGCCATTCCTGATAGTTATTACAAAGTGAAAAAAAGGATGATGAAACTTGGGCTTGGTGTTATCAAGTACGATGTGTGTAAGAATAATTGTTGTCTTTACTACAAAGAAAATGCCAATTTGAGATCATGCCCCATTTGCAGAGAGCCTAGGTACATGGGACAAGGGTATGGAGCTAAAACAGAAGTCACTTTTAAGAAGTTGTGGTACTTTTCGATTACGCATCGTCTGCAGAGGTTGTATATGTCACAGAAAATAGCAGAGCACATGACATGACATACGAATTGCCAAGGATGATCAGATAAAATGGTTCACCCTGCACAAAGCGAGGCATGGAAAAGTTTTGATCAGGCGTACCCGGATTTCGCATATGAGGCTCGTAATGTGCGTGTTGGTCTTTACGGATGGATTTTGTCCAACTAACACTGACCTGATACACTTGTTGGCGGGCCATCACACCATATAACTTGCCACCCACCAGGTATGAGAGAAGAGTTCATTTTCACGAGCTTGATGATATCCGGCCCCGAACATCCGTGTAAGAAAATAGACATTCTTCTTCACTCACTTATTGATGAACAAGCCGTTATTTGGGATTGTATGAAACAAGAGAATTTTCGATGCGAAGTTGTTGTCTTGTGGACGATCAATGACTTTCCCGCTATTTAATGTTGTCGTTGAGTACCCATGGAGGTTGTCGTGCCCATACCGCTGTGGTGCCACCGATGCATTTCGTCTTAAACACGGATTGAAACCTTGCTGGTTTGACTGTCACAGAGCGTTTCTCCCACGCAATCATCCCTTGAGGTACAATATTGTAGATTTCAAGTTAGGTAATATTGTCGAAAAGGTCATGCCGGAAAGAAAGACTCCAACCCAAAATAAAAGAAAACTTGATGAACTGCAAGATATTGATTTACACGACAAGAATGCACAATTTCCAGGGTACGGGATAGATCATAACTGGTTTAAAATTCCAATACTTTCGGAGCTCCCATACTACTCCACACTTCTTGTGCCTCACAATCTGGATCTGATGCATTGTACAAGAAATTTTTTTGCAACATCTTGAATACAACTATGGATCTAGGGAAAGACTCCAGGGACAACAACAAAGCGCTTCTGGACTTAGAGATGCACACTGGAAGACAAAGCTTGTTCATGTCAAGCCCATCGCCAAAAAGAAGCTAAAGGGCATACACATCGACTCTAGAACAAAAGAGAGCAAAGGTGTAAATGGATCACAGAGCTTCGCTTTCCCGTGATGGACATGTTTCAAACTTGCGTTTAATGTAAAAATGGAGGATCACAAGATTAGTGGATTGAAAACCCATGATTGTCACGTGTTCATGCAACGGGGTTCCAATAGCTTTCAAAAATTCTTGCCGTAAGAAATATGGGAAGTATTGGTCGAGGTAAGCAATGCATTGGAAATATGTGGTAGGTCATAAGTGTCTCGTAAATGGATGCTTTGGGGAAAAAGTTGTCGAGATTATGTGCAAGCTCGAAATGATTTATCCTCCTGCTTTCTTTGATTGTATGGAACACCTACTTATTCACTTACCATATGACGCTCGTGTATGCGGGCCTATCTTCTACCGTTGGATGTATCCGTTCGAGAGGTATACACATGTTTATGTTAATATTTTGAATTGACTGATTATATTTATCCTTATAATCTACTAATTATAGTTTAGCCTTATAGTTATTGATGAAACACTTTTTTGCGTAAAACTGGTATCCTCAAGAGAATGGCTTACAAAAAATAGGTTGGAGGGTTCCATTTGTGAGGCGTACTTGATGCGTGAAATTGTGCATTTTTGCGAGTACTTCTTCGGTGATGATGAACATGGAAATGCAATTACTAGATTAAGACGACACGAGACAGTATGGGAGCCACAATTTCCTGACAATCACAATTTTCACAAAAGGAAAACCACCTGAGACATATGGAAGTAAATGTCCGAGTGAATCAATACTAACAGCACTCTTGTGCATTGTCATGAACTTTCCCGAGCTATTCAATTTGACAAGGTACGAGTATATAAACGAATGACACATCTATTTTTATATGTTTGCTTCCATTTATGAATACTAAAAATATTCTATACACTTTACGTATGTGATGTAGCCAATTTGAGAGCCAGATCCCTGAACACTACACTACTGAAGATCGAGAGCTTGCTCGAATGAATGATTGTTACCATGGTTGAGGGTTTGGTCGCAAACGCAAATAGGCAACGAGTGTCAATTCATTGTCAATGGGGTTTAACTTGTTGATCGCATCATTCGACATCTTGATCTTCTTATTTTGTTTGTTCACTGTCTTTTCGAGAAAATCTTGTCTCTTGTTTCCTTTTTCTCTATCCAAGTTGGATTGTGGCACAGGAGGTAAAACACGGCCCCCTGGTTGGGCGAGTCCAGCTTCACGGATCACAATCCCCTTCGATATACCCCTCATAGTACCGTAGAAACTCCACCAAAGAACCTCAAATTTCACAAGGATGCGTCCAACATATCAGTTGCTCCATCAGAAGACTCAAAAGCTTGGGAAGTGTGTTGACAAAAATTCACCTACGAGAAAGCATATAAATCCTTAATCAATATCTGACTGCATCTGAATGGAGTAAATAAAAATTTATCGATCACCAAAATAAAACAGATTACAAAAGAAAATAAGAAAAAAGAATCACAGATAATTTAAAGAGAAAATTACAAATGGTACCCTTAAATTGACCCCTCAGATTGGCCCTTCTATTCAAACAATAACAAATACCCTCGAGTCGACCAAACCAAAATTGGTTTCTCTCCCGACAATTTCCTTCTCTCGACATGTTGGAATTATTTAATCTCAACTATTAAAGAAAAGCAAAAACAAATTAAATAGTTTTGTTGATTAAATAAAAGGTAAAAGGAAAAAGAAACCATCTTCTTCACTTCCTCTTCTTCTTCCTTCCATCTTCTTCACTTCCGCTCTTCTTCTTCCTTCCATCTTCTTCACTTCCGCTCTTCTTCTTCACTTCGATTGGGATGTTCATTGGGCTCCCGTATACAAAGCAGAGTCAATTTAGCCTCACGAGTCGCCATACAGCCAATTCGATCGAGCTTTAGCCCACCGGCTGTGATCACAGCCTCGTCGAGCTTTGAGCCCAATGGAATGTGTTACAACTCCGATCATCTTCTTCGTTGAATCTGATGATTTGATTGTTATTTGATTCGGTTCATAGTTCAGTGACTAAATTTGAAATTTTGGAAACTCAAAACCCTTACAATTGAAAATTTAACAAACTTAATTGCAAAATTAAAAAGTTATCGGGACTAAATTGAACTTTAAAAAATGGATAATAACTAGTCGGGCCCAAAAAATTTTGGATATTTATTTGACCCCAATTACATCAACTTCCCCAAATTTGTTTACATTAATTACATTCAAGTCCAAGAACCTTTGGTGACGAAATAAGTGAGGAAAAAAGAAAATTAAAAACAAAAGAAAATAGAGAAAAAGAAATAAAGAAAGTCTAAAATCAATTAATTCAATGGCAATTTCGTTATTATTTCCAACTTCATATGACACATCAGCAAACGCCAGAGCCATGTCATCACAAGGTTTGACTTTTGGGCCTATCTGTAATATCGAAATTCCTCAAGACAAAATTTTGGATGCAAATTATTGTTCAATAGAAGGTGAATCATATTGCCACCAATTTAAGGGGTACCATAAGAAATTTGCCCTAATTTAAAAGAATCTGCATGTAATTAAAAAACAATTCTGCAGAAAATAAGAATAAAACCGGATAAACTTACGAATAGATCACGCGAACGATCATCAACCCATTTTTCCTCCACTGGAGTGACCATTGCAGATTGTGCATCATCTCCTACATTTTGCTGGGCAGACTCATTGCTTTTAGCTTTATCCACTTCCTTAATGTTTGAAATGTGCGTCCATGAAGGCTTCAGGTATGCTTGGATCGGCCACCAATTGCAATGGAAGTTGTGCTATTTTCGAACGGTTGCGTCATTACTACCAATGATTCCTACGAACATAAATGTAACAGTTTCTATATTAAAAATAAAAGACCAAATAAATAGGCTAAAAACACTACAAGAAGTGCATTAGACGCACAATCTGCAATGCCATCTCCCAAGTACTGATAGCTCCACCAAAATGTCTAGCCGGTGCTTTTTCCACAACGTGTCCTTCCTCATCGAACTGAACACCTCTGTTTTTTGCCTTCGAGATCGACTCTTTAAAACACTCTTCACTGTCCCATCTCTTTCTTGCAATGTTAAAGATCGGAGGCTCCATCCAAGACGGTCTGACCAATTGACCTTTCTTCTTGTTCTCGGTGTATAGTTTCTTGCCTGCACTCATCATAGTACGAAACTTTACCCTACAACTGCATCCCATGTCTCCACAATTCTAATTTGATCTTCCATATTCCACCTATACCTCATCTGGAATGCAAGAGGATGAGAAAAATGAAATCACATAAGTAGGATTACATACATGACCTTTGTAATGTTTGTAGAAAAAGGTCTTCTGCATAATGCTTCAGCAGCATTGCTTCTAATTTTTTCCTACTGGCAGCATGCCTTATTATGTCAAACTAACATGATAACCCACTAAATGATAAATATGAACACGAAATAGAATACACAAAACTTGATATGGAAAAGTGTACTGCATCATCTTGGTGATGCAAATAGAAAGGCAACCTCTCATCTATTTAAGCAAAGAGCTAAGCCACAGATATGGCAGTTAACTGGCCCCCTTTACTATTTAGCTTTTGTGTGCACTCATAAAAAGTAGCTAGGCATGAACATGAACTGATCAGGTTGGTTGTAAACTCATTCAATTTATACTACTTATAGTGTATTTGAGACAATTTATGGAGCAGTTGGTGCGTTTAACAACTCATTCAAAAAATAAAACCCCAGCAATCACAATCCAATAATACATAGATACTGCAGAACCTTCTCAACCAAAAACCCAACAATCATAAGAGGCATAAAGTGAAGACTATAGTTAGTTGTAGCAATAACATACCCGGAATTCAGTCCACAATATATCACGTGTAGCAATGCACACATCATCCCATTCTTTATTGCCTCTATAATGTGTGCGAAGGGCATGACCAACATCATCATTTGCCATCTTCAAGTCAAATTGCTGTAGAAAAGCTGCTTTACTACCAATGGCCTCCTCTCATATTCTCGTATCGGGGAAAGCTTGTGGAATGATTTTTGAACTAGGTGTAGCTACATTTTCGTGTAGGAGGTAACTATCATACTTTAATTGGACCTGCCGTATTCGACCGATGACTCAATTTATCGCCTGACGGTCCATCCGGATTCCTTACACCGATTGTTGTGAAGACGCCAACATATTCTCATCCATCGAACGAGAATTTGAAACACCATCAGATCTTCCTCGATTTGTGATGCAACCTCATTGAATTCGGTGCAGATTTTGCCAATAGGAACCGAGGTCGAATGGAGGAATTGTCGCAGATCACAAACCCAATATCTCTCCAAAGATAGTCATGTGGAATATTAAAATATGGAGGTCTTGCATTTTCGCCAAGACCATTTAATATCCGTGATAAATCCTCGCAAATGAGGCCTCAGATATAACTCCCTTGATAGTCGTGTTTGTTGATTAGAAGCAACCTGCTCATATGTTCAGTAAAAGAATGACCAGCTAGCATCGGAGGCATCGGAGGACGAGGATATTATGGTGTACTGCCTGCACTCCAAATTGTGAATCGACCCATGCCGATCCCGGGATGAAGATGTCTCCAGTGATGAAGAGCTCGACATCCTCCGAGGATGACTAGAAGGTGCCCTACACTCGGACTTAACATTGAATCGCTACCACGCCTCTAAGCATCCGAAAATTAGAGAAAATAACCAAAGAAGTAAGTTTAATAGTTATACAACCCCAAAGATACTTAGCTTTATAATACCAAGTGTGCACTGCCCTTCCAAAATTTACTTTTTATTAATCGCAGTAACTAAAGATATCATTCTTGAAAAGGAAATATTAGATTCGTGAATATTATTACCTCAGTTTACATACCTGAGAATTTCTGATTTTTATGATAATTATCCTATTTTTCACTAATCTCTTCTACTCAGATGAATGATTTACCTACATAGTATAATTCAATTAATACTTCTACTAGTACATCTGATTCAGTCACAGATCATATCAACACAATACTTGCATACAACAACAAGACTCTGTACAGGTGCCTATTGTTCCCAATATCAATTCCAGTATTGAATCTCTCGAGGATACAAGAAAGCAATCTACAAGAATTAGATTTAACATCATCAACTTTGAAAGTTTATAATTATCAATTGCCACCTTCAATAGTTTAGACTTCTGCAACTACATCTTCTCAGGCTAATTCAGTGATTAGTGGTGGTACGAAGGGTACGACTCATCCTAATTCAAATTATGTTAGTTCTCTCAATCTTAATTAGTACTCCATATTCAGTTTTCATAGAATCTATTCTAATTTAACTGAGCCGAAAACATTTGCTCAAGCAAGTAAAGATTTACAATGGCAAAAGAGTCGAATCGATGCTCTTGAGAAAACTAAAACTTGGCCTCAGATAAAGTTCCTATTGGTTGTAAATGGGTGTATAAACTTAAGCACAAGGATGAGTCGATAAAATAGCTACATACTTCGATCAAGGACAATGGAGAGGTGATAAGTTACCTCAGACGTAGAGATGGCCGATTGGAGAGGCGGAAGGTGGCGGAGACGTGGCCGGTGGCGGAGAGGTGGAGAAGAAAAACGATTTGGGGAAGTGATGAACTGATGAAGGGTTTTGGCCTTTTTGGGTATAATTTAAATCCCTAATTGGACTCGCGGTACGATGATATATTTGTTCTTTGCAATAAAAGTCTGTGTAAGCTGTTAGCTCAGTGGTAAGTATCCCAACTTTATACTAGATGGTTGTGTGTTCGAACCTTGTTGTTGACATGCTTATTTTGATTTTTTTGGTTTGTCTATTTTTGGATATTGCTATATTTTTTATCATCTTTTTTACTTCTCATTTCACTCTCTATTTTACTCATTAAAGAGACAATGATCTTTCTGTTGTTACGAACATGTGTCCAATCCGTTAGGGGTCGTGTCCTAAAGCGCATCACGGCTTAACTAGCCAATTCAGTACTGGTCCGACCTCACATGGTCCGGCCAAAGTGAATCAACCAGTACGCTAAAGTCACTACACCCTCATAGCTAGTCCGAGCTAGCGGGGAAAAGGACTTCTAAACCTGGCTACGTCAGTACAGAGATGCCAAACAGACCGGACGAGAGAATCTTGGACGCCACCATCACATCAAGACCAAACGATAATGAATCCATCGAGATACTTCCGTGAGACTCTCGCCTCGGACATCCAGAGTTACCCAAGGCGCATCAACCAAGCAGACAGGTCCGAGGGACCAACACGACCCAACAGTGGAACAAGACTCAAGTAGGGAAAAGGTCCAAACTACCCTCGTGCCCATTGATTAGTATCGATTATTTCACTAATGGGCCATGGGCCAAAGGTAGCATTGGTGTCCAAATCTGAAACGTACATTTGACATCATCTTGTGATCCACCTCATAAGCATATGATAACTATAAATATAGTACAAGGTCCAAGACCTTAAGGTAAGCGATATCAAGGGAGGAATCCCCAAGTATTATCATAATCCCTCATAACTATTACATTGAGAGCTTCCAACTCTCTCTTGAGTAAAGTCTCTTCGGATCGACATAGTAATCCGGGTAACCCATTCTAACCCCCCCACTTAGTCCTTTCTGTACACAAACTCGGACTAGTAATACGTCGGAGCTCAAGTCGGAGGCGGGCCTTAGACTAGGTTATTTGTAATAGTTTAGTTAGTTAGTGTTAGAGGTTTTACCCCTCAACATTTTGGCGCCGTCTGTGGGAAACTTTATAAGAAGTTTTCATGTTTAGAATTAAGCTGATGGCAAGAACAAGACAAACAATGGGCCGGTGCCGCAGAGTAGGTTGCACCACCGCGCCCACGCAGGACGCCCGCCACCCGAGGACGCAGAGTCATCAGAATCGGAAGGAGATATCCGAGTGAGGGACGCACGGCCAGTCCGTCCTCGAATGAAGGGGTCGTGCGAGCTTCACCGGCTGAAGCTCAAGGCCCTGCAGCAGGCCAACAGTTCACTATGCCCGATGGTCGCACTGGTGATCTCGGACTAAGCGAGACGCAGTTCGATAGGTTGCTCACAATCATTCAAGGCTGCCTGGGGTCTAACAATGCTCCTCCTCAATACGCCACTCCGCCAGTGGTCATTCCTCCTCAGGCAGAGCCTGCATTATCGAGGAACAGGCAATGTCCGATCCAAGAGAGGTTGGGGAACCACCTTAAGAGGATTTGCGGAACCTTCTCGATCGGCGGGCGTCAGCCTCTCACGCTCGCGGTGAAGGAAGCCCAAACGGAAGGAGAGAGTATCAAGAAGGATCGCTAATTGGGGCGACAGATAGACGGCGACGGATAATAGTTATCCGTCGCTTATTAGCGACGGATAACTTATCCGTCGCTAAATTGGGCGACGGATAATAATTATCCGTCACCCAAGTTTGACTTTTAAAACAAAAAAAGGAATTATTAACGACGGATAATTTTATCCGTTAATATTTTGATTTAAAAAAAAAACAAGCGACGGATACCTATCTGTTGCTTCACCGGGCCGGATACGTGTCCGCTGCCACCCGCTTTTCATATGTTCTAGACAGAGCGTAATCTCTCATTTTCTTCATCTTCTTCATTCTCGCCCTCATTTTCTTCTTCTCCTCAATCCGCTTTCCGCCAATCATCCATTATTCCGCCAATCTTGGTGCCTAATCAAGCTCATGTGACAAGGAGTTTGATTCTTCGATCAATTTCATATTTCTAGCGATTAATCAAGGTATTTTGGCTAAAACCCTAGTTTTTAAAAATTTGGGAATTTTGTTTATTTTGATTAATTTGAGCAATTATATGTATATATGATAAGTATGTAGTAGTTAGTTTAGTTAATTTCATCAATTATATGTAATTTGTTCAATTTGATATATATATATATATATATATATATATATATATATATATATATATATATATATATATATATATATATATATATATATATATATATATATATATATAGTATGTTAAGTTTGGTATGTATGAATGTATGTAGTTAGTTTGATTTGTGTGTTAAGTATATATAGTTAGTTTAGTTAATTTGATATGTTTGTTAAGTATAGAAGTATGTAGTTTTGATTTGATAAATTTGTATGTTAAGTACGTAATTTGATATGAATATATGTAGTAATTCGATATGTATAGAGTAATTAGTTAATTTGATATGTAGCTAAGTATATAATATATGTACTAAGAGGTTGAAATGGTTAAAATATATGCCCAATTTTGTAACATATCGAACACTTAATTAATAATTAATTTATAAGGAACATATAATAATTAACAATTAACCTCCACAATCTTCTTATCCGAATTGGAATCGATCTAATAAATTAAATACGATCTAATCAATTGGAACGTGTCAGGTTAAAAATAAAGTATACAATGAATTCCGACCTTCATGGATATACGATCGTACGGCGGTAAATGACAGAGTTTCTAGGAGTTTTGTAGAAGGGGTTAAACGTTTCATCTCGTTTGCCATGGGACGTTCGGTTTGTGTAACTGGGGGGGGGGGGGGGTTGATAAAGTGTCCTTGCACATTGGAAACCTGCAGAAACAAGCAATTTATGACGCCTCCAACAGTATTCGAGCACTTGCGACGTTACGGATTCATGCCTGAATATTCTGGCTTGCCATTGAAACGAACCTTCTTGTTTGATGTTGAGTGGTATGATCCTAATCCACGAGGTACGAGGAAGAACGAGCAGTATGAAATGGTTGATGTGAACCAAAAGAAGAGGTACCGAACCAAGTATGAACCATTTATTCTGGCGACTCAAGCAACGACAAGTGGTTTTTCTTGAATATCCAAGCAGGAAACGCGATAAGGGGGAATGGTTAGCTGCGGTACCTATTCGTGCTCGCTCGAAAGTGGAGTACACTGAGAAAGACGACTCAATTACCAACTCGTACCAACAAGAGGATGTCGACAAACAAGCAGAAGATCCCATAGAAGCAGATGATGAGTTGTTTGATCTGCACGAGGACCAATATGTAGACTTAGAGGACGGCGATAATGTTATATTATTACATGTGTTATTATAATCTGTTATGTATTATAACTCGTACTAACACATTTTATTGTATTTATTACATGTTTTTGCAGATGCCGCGACAGAGGTCAGCCCACCTATCGCCCCCACCACGCAATTCGCCGCAGGATAGTAGTGGTGGGTCGGGGAGTGGTCGATTTACGGAGGGCTCCGATGGTCGTGGCAAAGAGGTCTCGGATTCCCGAGACCCCCGGCAGAGAGAGCAGCGTGACTCTACCAACAAGACAGACATATTGTCGAGGACGCACCACGATTGTCCCTACCTGTTCGATCCAAACCATCCCAACGTCACGTGGGGCTTGCTAAAGGATTTTCCCTTGGTCCCGCCAAGTAAGTATTATACATTCTTCTTAAATATGTAAAACATAACTTATAATGATAGTTGACAAGTATAAATTGTTGTACTAAAGTAATATATATATTCGTTTCTTGTATCTTATACATTGACAACAGCTTATGGCCTCGGGAGGTGCACAACAAACTAGGTGCATCTTCCGGAGTAGGAGAGAGCCACCGGGGCAAGGTGGTGAGTGTTGGAGCCACATCTCGGAGCACATGAGGGCCGAGTACTTCGATGAGCTGAGGGTAAGTTAAAATATGGCATTCCTTCGTTTGTAATTATAATCGTTTTAATATGAGTGGTATGTTAGCCACTGTATGTGAGTGGTATGTTAGCCACTTTATTTGGGTGATATGTTAGTCACTATTGTGTTAGTAAAATTTAGGACAATGTGAGTGGTATGTTAGCCACTATATGTGAGTGGTATGTTAGCCACTTTGTTTGGGTGATATGTTAGTCACCATATCTGTTATGTTGTTGTATCTTGTTAAATTGATGTAACATGGTGAGGTTATACATGTATTGACTTTGGATGTTGTATGAAATTGGCAGTGTAGAAGGAGTACTTCATTCCCAGCAGGTTGATCCCACAGATCTGGCGTGTTTACGAGACTGTGGGATCCAAACTGTACAGGGATATGGTCTGTTCGTGGAAGGCCATTCGGGATCGGGTATAAATCCCTCCACAGTTGATGCAATGAGTGGGCCTTTGGGATGCTTCATCGCCGAATCGATGTCCAGACGCTGCTACACCAATGTGAAACCGGCATCCCACCGACACGGCAGAAGGGCCGTTCACCACCTTGGGAGGCGATCTCATCACCGATTATTATCAATCTATGCGTATATGTGTTTTTGCAATCTAGGATTACGTGTATGTATGAAGTCTCGCCGCTCTATTACTTGTAGATGATAAATTGTTGACTAGATCCGGTTTAATTGGTGGCACGAGGGGAGGTGACATCCAAGTATGCCATCTTCAAGAAGGCCAAGCGTAAGGTGGGGTATGGACCATCGCCGGGCCTCGCCTATCATGTATGTTTATGTTGCTTAAAGTTCATATTTGTACACTATTACAAGTTAATTTTTAAAAACAAGAATCGATCATGATATCTCGCTATTTACGATTTCAGCCGAGGTTGATGCTCGTGTGGCGGCAGAGGACGAGAGGGTGATGTGTTGTCAACGAACAAGTTGACAACATCTTCCTAGAGGTCAACAAACCGGACAAGAAAGGACGAATATATGGACTCGGGAGCCTCGCTTGAGCCTGCTAGTCCGGTGCTCCTCATCATCATCCCAATGTCCAGACGTCCGGTTTACACAGTGACTGTGTCTCGAAATGGTGCAGTCGCAGGTCCGGGACCAGGTTGCAGCTCTAACTCAAGAGATGCAGCGTGCCGCCCAAGAACAAAGGGAGGAGAACGAGCGCCTTTTCATGAGATGGAGCAATTCATGTCCCAGCCCGCCATCACCCACCCCGCCTCGATAGCTAGTTAGTTATGTATCTGTATGTTCGGATTTTTTTTCATATTTACACTTGTGTGGATAATTTCTCCAGCTCCGGATATTACTTTTTTTATTCAAAATTTATTGAAATATTTTCCGTATTATTCATTTATTATTGAACATTATATTGATTAAATAGGTGAACTACGAAAAACAGGGATTAATATGAAATAAATAGTGACGGATTAATAGTGACGGAATTAGTGACGGATTCACAGTGACGGAATTAGTGATGGAAATTAAGGATTTTAATTAGTGACTTAATTTTATTTCGTCACTAATTCCAATAAAATGTTGGACGATGGATAGAATCTATCCGTCGCTAAATATAACGACGGATAGATTATAGATTCTATCCGTCGCTAAAGGTAACGACGGATAGATTCTATCCGTCGTTATATTTCGATTTAAAAAAAAAGTCAAATATATAATCCGTCGTCCAATCCGTCACGAATTGGACGACGGATTATCTATCCGTCGGCCCAACTCCAGCGGGGCGACGGATAAAACCAGGGCTGGGGCGACGGATCGTTGGGCTGAAGCGACGGATCTATCCGTCGCCCTAGCCCAGTTTTATCCGAGGACAGGAGAAATCATGACTGCAGACGAAATCTATGCTCAACAGAAGGCTTTGGAGGCCCATATTTTGAATCTCGGACGCCTGGTAAAAGACCATGAGCAGATAACCACTAGTACACCAAATCCCTTGTGTGATGAAATCATGAGAGAAAAGGAAAGGAACAAAAACTCGGATCAAGCAATCCCGAGCTTGGAGTACTATTACGGGGATGCTTGTCCTGTTGGACACCTGACAAGGTACAACAGCAAGATGGATTCCAAGGGAATGAGCGACAATATAAAAGCTCTCACGTTCTCATCTACTCTCTTCGGAACGACTATGGATTGGTACACTGCTCTACCGAACAAGTCGATAAAGTCATATGCAGACCTTTCTTCAAAGTTCTTGGCGCGATTTGGAAAGGCAAAGAGGAGAAAGCGAACCGTAGAGCACCTGGCAAAAGTTATACAGCGGGAGCAAGAGGATCTTAGGACCTTCTTAGATCGCTTTCACGCGGAAGTTCTTCGAGTTGAGCCGCACAGTATTAAGGAACGGGTCCGTCACCTGTACGCTAATACTTTCAACTCAGAGCTCCGCAGAAAACTATCTAGTCAGGAGGTGAGGAGTGAGAAGTATTAGATGACATCTGTGAAGAAGTGATGTACGGAGAGGAGTATCGGAGGAATGTTCCAGTAAGAGCTAGTTCCAAGAAAGGAAAGGATCCGGTGAAGCAAGAGCAACGCCCGGGGAAGTTTGACTCGAAGAAGGATCACAGGGACAGAGGCTTCCACAGGGAGAGAAGTTCGCCGAGGAGATATGCGGATTATACCCGCCTCAATGCACTCAAGATCCGACATTTTGGCGACTATCATCGAGAAAAAGCTAGACGTTCAATGGCCCAAGCCCTCTCACAACAACCGGAACAATAGGGATGCAAAGGGGTATTGCATGTTCCACAAGTGCCGTGGTCATGAGACTGATGACTGAATCCAACTAAAAACAGAGGTTGAACACTTGGTACGAGAAGGCAAGCTCAAGGAGCACATTTACACGGATGAACCCTCTAGGCACGATAGAGCGGGGCGAAGAAGGGAGGATAATGCTACAGAATTACCTCCCCGTCCGCTATCTTTGCCACCTCCGCCAGCTCACTGTCTGCCTCGCACGGATAGACATCTGTATAGACACTGCGACGGTATGGATATGGAGAACCCTCCCTACAGCGGAGTGATCAACACCATTAAGGGCGGCCATCGAGGTGATGAGGAACGCAAGAGCGGACATCACAAAATCTTGAATAACGATAGAGCGACGCTTCCAATGATTCGTGTACAAACGCTATATTTTTCGATGATAGTGAGATTCCTCTTCCTACGGCAGGAGGAGAGGACATTGATGATCCAGATGTTCCACTAGTGGTTTCCTTGACCATCACAACTTATCGAGTGAACAAGATTTTGGTAGACACCAGGAGTTCCTCGAATATCATTTCCAAAAGAACACTGGACCAGATGGCCCTAGGGAGAATCCAATATGAAAGGGTCCACACCTCTATACTGGGATTTGGAGGGGGAACAGTTCAACCCCTGGGAAGTGTTATGTTGCATGTTTCGCTTGGTACTTTCCCGGAAAGAGTTACTCAGTTGGTCCGATTTGTAGTGGTGGATCGTACTTTCGACTATAACGCCATCTGTGGGCGCCCGGGGCTTAATCAATTCCGAGCTATCCCCTCCACTCTCCATAACAGAATGAAGTTTCCAACTCCCTTTGGAGTCGGAGAAGAGGTTGGAAACGTCCGCGAAGCCTGGGAATGTTACATAATGTCCACAAGAAGAGCTTCCGCCCACGTGCTAGCGACCACCCTGACCCCTGGTCCGTCAGCGGTTCTTCCAGCTAAAAAGGAGAACCCGCAGATCGGAGTGGGGAGCCAGAAGGAGAAGTTTCCTAGAACATTGCGAATCGAGCCTCACGAGACTCTCAAGGAAATCGAGATTGTCGCTGGAAACCCGGATAAGAAAACAAGAATTGGGACCGAGATAACTGCAGAGGTAGAAATGAAGCTCATCGCTTGTCTCCGTGAAAACATGATGTGTTTGCTCGAGTACCGATGACTTGAAGGGGATTGACCGAGGATCACCGCTCACCATCCGAACATGGATCCTCGATCAAGTACATCCGATAAAAGGAAAGATTTCGGTCCGGCAAGGATGCCATCATATCCGCCAAGTTGAGCGACTTCAAAGCAGGGCACATTGAAGAAGTCCGTTATTCGGGTGTGCAACGAGTCCCGGTAGAGAAGTCACCGCAAATGGCGGATGTGCAACAACTTCACTAGTTGAACAAGTTCGCTCAAGGATCCGCACTTTGTCGCGGATAGATCACTTGGTCGACTCCACGTCCGGATGTGCATTGTCGAGTTTCATGGACGATACCAAGGTTTTTACCAAATCCGATGGCCAAAGAAGACATCAAGAAAACAACTTTCTTCGGGGTGTATATTGCTTCAAGGTAATGCCCTTCGATTGAAAATGCGGAGCGACTTACCATACTTTGTGAATCAAATGTTCAAGGAAGAGATTGGGAAAACCATGGAAGTGTATGTGGACGACATGCTCACAAGAGCAAAAATGAAGAGCAACATGTGCACCATTTGAACAAGTGCTTCGCTATCCTTAGGAAGTACGGAATGAAATTGAATCCCGAGAAATGTACGTTCGGAGTAAAAGGAGGGAATTTCCTCGGGTACATGGTTACCGAGAGAGGGATAAGCGCGAACCCAGAAAAGATCAAGGCAATCCTAGATCTGCCGCAACCAAAAACCCTCAATGAGGTACAACAACTCATAGGACGTCTGATGTCCGTAAGTCGTTTCATTTCACGATCCATGGAGAAAAATCTCCGTTCTTCAAAATCCTCCTAAAGGAGAGGGCTTTGAGTGGATCATGGAATGTTCGAGGCTTTGAGAAATTGAAAACGCCTCCATTCCCTCCACCGCTTCTCCAAACCGCCGAGGAGAACTCTACCTCTACCTAGCTATCACGGAAGAGGCAATGAGTTCAGTGTTAGTACGAATTTAGGCTAACGATCACCTCCCAATCTACTATCTTAGCAAAGCCCTCGCTGGGGCGGAGACGAGATACGTGAAGATTGTGAAACCTTCATATGCTTTGGTTTACACCGCAAGACGGTTAAAACCATATTTCAAGTCCCATAAAGTTGTGGTAATCGATCATGAACCTTTGAAACAGTCCTCGAAAGCCCGACCACGGACGACTCTCTAAGTGGGCGATCGAGCTGAGTGAATATGACATTTGCTATCAGGCTCCGTCAGCCAAGAAAGCTCAAGTCCTCGCCGATTTCTTAGCGGAATATCCTGAGGCGGATTCAGAGAAGGGCCCTGACACACAGGCATTCGAATGTTTACTCACCAAGCAGTTGGCGAAGCCGCTTAGCTTTAACCCAAAGAAACCTCGAAGACGCCCAGTTTATATCAGTCTCTATATGCATCTTATGAGGAAACTCGAGTCAACCAGATGTTCCTTCTTGACGGTATGGCAAGCAACTCCGAACTTAACAACTCCGGACCAGAAAGCAGGGAAATAGAAGCACAAAGGTGGGAACCTCGGGAGCCTGCAGGAGACCTCCAAGCCGAAAAAACATCCTTCCGATAATTGCTTATTGAAGTGGATGGTTCCTCCAATCGAAGAGTCTGAGGGATTGAATCTTCTTTAAGAGCCCCGATGGCGGAACTTGACTACACGATATCCCTGGAGTTCAAAGTTACAAACAATGAGGCTGAATATGAAGCATTGATAGTTGGATCGACCGCCAAATCTCGCAAGTTCGAAGCTCAAAGCCATGATTCGCAATGTGGAAGCTCAATTTTCGGGAACTTTTGCCACAAAAGGTCCTTCGATGATCAAGTATCTCGAGCTACTCAAGCAGGAAGCCAAGCACTTTTAGGAATTCACCCTAGAAAAGTTTGACAGAGCCTGGAATGAAAGAGCGGATGCCCTGGCAAAATACGCGTCTGCAACGGCAGCTTTGGACACAAGGAGAGTGATTTTACTCATCACATCGACTCATCCGTTATGAGTCTCAATTCCGCCACGATAATCGACATCATGGAAATTGGATGATCGACATCCGAATTACCTCAAGGACGGATCTCTTCCAATTGATCCGAAGGAATCAAGGAGCGTCCAATGTAGAGCAAACAGGTACTTTATACTGGGGGAAGATTTGTACAAGAGATCATTTGCAGGGACCCATTTGCGGTGCTTGACCCGCAAGAATCAAAGACTATGCTAGAGGAGATACACAGCGGGAGCTACGGAAGTCATTCCGGGGGAAGGACTCTCGCCCAGAAAATTATACAACAAGACTAATACTGGCCTAGTATTAATAAAGATTCCGCCGACTACGCTCGGAAGTGCCCTGATTGCCAATACTATGCGAACATTCCACATCGTCCGACGCATCCTATGATTCTGTCAATCATAGCGTGTCCATTCGACAATTGCATCGACATTGACGTTCTTTTCGAGAGGCACCCAGCATGCCGAGGTTCCCGATTGTGGTCGTTGAATATTTTACCAAGTGGGTAGAAAGGGTCAAGGTAACCATTACAGAGTCGAAAAGCGGACCTTTATCGAAGAATATCATCGCCGCTTTCGCCCAGATTCTCGCCTCGGACAATGGTGCCCAGCTCGTGACATAGGCTCAAGGAATGGTCAAGGCCCTTCAAAATCGAGCAACGTTTTACATCTGTTGGATACCCGCAAGCCAATGGACAGGCAGAGTCCACAAACAAAAGAATAGTCAATATCCTCGAGAAGCGGTTAAGAATTTCACAAGAAAGTCAAGGACGATTCGGAAGGCGTGCATGGGCTCATCGCACCACCGCATTTAATCGACCAAAGAAACTCCATTCGCCTTGGTATATGGCTCGGAGGTAGTCATACCGTCCGAGATTGCCGTTGAGACTTTGAGGATCCAAGAGTTCGAAGGCATTGCAAACCGCGAAGCTCGGATATTCGACCTAGACATGCTCGAACAGAAAAGGTCTGAGGCACTGTCGAATATCCATAAGTATCAGGCAACTGCTGCCCAAACCTACAACAGCAACGTCCGAGCGACTAACTTGCAAATCGGAGACCTAGTGCTTCAACGAGCCGACATTTTGAACAATATTGGAAAACTCAAGCCCAAGTGGGAAGGACCCTACAAGATTGTCGGAGCAAGAGTGAATGGGAGTTATGAATTAGAAGATGGGAACGGACATCCCCTCAAGCGTCCGTGGAATGCTAGAAACCTTCAGAAGTTCTACGCATAGAGATGACTACGCGGATCTCCGTCAGGTCGATTGGTCATCTCAGATTCCAACTATTAATTACACGGAACTCCGCCAGTTCTGTTTTTTGATCCTTTTGTCATTGGCCATAGAGCCCGTAAGTTGTAATTGAATTTCCGGCAAATCAATACAACCTCTATCTTTCGATTTGTGATTTTTCGGTTTATACATCTGAGATTTAACGTTCGTTTAACAACAAGAAGGAAAGCAAGGGATTTTATTCATACAAAGACGAATTATACATAATCCTGTCTGTGAAACTTACAATCTCGGATCTTTATCAAGATCAACAGACGCAATAATCTATAGAGAGAGTTTCCGGAGATACGTCATCTTCCGTCGAGACTATTCCTCCGACAGGACACTTCTTCACCCACTCACTACTTTTGGGAAACCGTAGATCTGATATCCCTGCACAACACAAGATGTTTTAATAAGTCAGAATTTCTACGACATTCTCTATGGATCCCGCGCACAATGTGCCTGGAAACATCAGAATCGTGAGTAAGTGATAAACACTGGAAACCTCATGCTTATAAGCAAATTGCACGGACACATCTATCGTGTCCGACGTCAAAACTCGGATCTATACACGGATCTGACGATTTTGTCAGACGGTGATCCACCCACAAGAACTCCTCGAGAAGAAAAAGCTCCTAAAGGGTGGATAACTCGTACAACCAATAAGATAGTCCGTTTGCTAACCTACAGGTTTGTACGTATACCAGGATCTATGCTTTTCGATGACTGATCTTCAACAATCTTCCCCTCTAGACCCACGCCACTCTCAAGCTCAGGATGAACGCCGACTTGAGAGTGGACGGGAGTCAAGAGGGGGAAACTATTCAAGAAATCATCTTCTTGCTATTGAGTAGATATGGAAATTGGAACTTGGATTTGCACGACCAAGGCCAAGAGGGATCCGGAGTATGTATAGAAGTAACGAACCAATAGGCGTTCGACACGTCAGAACTTCGACGTCGACAATGGGCTTAAACTATTCATTTGGGTCAACAAAGGTCAGCCGTTTCGGTTTATCCAATCAAGTTTAAACAAGCCCATCAACCACGTCCGAGTTTGTTGGTCATCCTACAAAGATATGCGCCAATATAATCCGACGACGCACGAGTGAGAAAAAGGTGGCGATCTCATCTCGATGAAAAATAGTTCAATTTTATAGACAAAATTATCCAACATTTACATACGAGAAGTAACTGAAAAGGTCCAAGGATAAGTACATACTTCCACGGGGCATACCCCGCCTTGTTCCTTCACCAGATTCCGGAAGTCGAGCCTTGGGACTCCGAGCCACCACCTCGGCCCTGACGAGCTTGTCACGATTCGGATCCTCCTACGGATCAACTTCAGCGTCCGCTCTCTCTCTCTTCCTCGGCTAACCTCCTAGCTATTCTCGGACATCGAGGGGGATCGCCTTCAAAATCAAGGATGATCGGGTCATCCGCGGTCCCCGTACCCGGGTAAATCGGTGGATGCATGTGCCCACAAGCACAGTTTACCCAATGCTGATATTTCTCGTCATCAGAGTCCGACATCCTGGAGAACGCCGGCTTTTGTGGAAGGCTAGAGTGGATAAAACAAAAGACAGAGTGGAGAAGGGTACAACAGTGAAAAAGGAGGAATTACCACACCCTTATTTATAGTCGCAACGGGTCCTTAAGATCTCGCCACTTGTCGATCATCCGACGACTGGGAAGATGAAAAGACGCAGTCATAATGACTATTTCACTGTTTCACCTTCCCCCTTCTAGAAGAATTACGCATCCCAAAGAGCGAATCATTCGAGGATCTAAAGAAGATAGTTTGATTTCTACATCGACGCCATCTACAATGATCCGTGTTCTAAGAGATGTGTAATTTATGATAACTCAAAGATATGAATGATGATAAAAAGGAAACAAGGAGGAGAGCAAGTAATAATTCGGAAGCATAGGAGGTTTAACTCCTCGGATTAAATACGAATCAAAGCAATAGTACATAATGACATTCCGCGTTATCAAAAGATACAATCCAATGTAAAAATTCAACAGTAGTAATTTCAACGGGCATACCGGACTTCACCGAGGCCCTATTGCTCGGACCAGCTTCACCACCATGGGGCGGATCGAGGGTGTGTTGGAGACGGCTTATAAAGAAGGATTCAACAAGATTGAACAAGTTGAAATCCTGGAAGGCCAACGACCCAAGAAGGCAGAAGAACCACTTTTAGGAAAGTTCAGAATTATCGAAAGGTACAAAGCATACCTTTCGAAGGGCTTCTGGGACCCACATTGGGAGGAAGGGCCCGCCGTTTTGAATCTCGATCTCACCCTCCTCAGTGACTAGTTCCGCAAACTCACACGCGGCCAACTGTTCATCCGAGACACTGTCGACATGGACCTCCACACGATTAGCATCCGCAGAAGGGATTAACCCTTCCGCCTTCCAAATAAGTCCGGTGGAAGTAGTCCTCGATCGCAAATGCCGATAGCGACACGAACCCATCCAAAGTGAGGAATCGGATTTGTCCGTCAAGAACTCAAGGAGTCGACTCATGAAGTCACGACCACCGCAGACGGGCATATTGGAGGCCTCCGAGCAGTATATCCTTGGAATCCAGAAAATCCTTCATCGACTTGTCGACAAAGTTCTCCTGCCAGTCGAGGTCCGCCTTGATTTCTTCCCAGCTGGCCTTCAGCTTATGGAACTTCACTTCTTGCTCTTTCAGCTGCTTCACCTTCTCCGCCTCATCCACGGATGTGGCCAAAGCCTTGTGGAGGTCCTCCTCAATAGTAGCGCGTTCGCCGGCCTTCCATTGCATGGCCCTGACGAAACATACGAGCTGCAAGAAGTCCGCAATAATGTAAGTTACATTTCTATCATACTAAGAACAAGCCAAGGAGATCATCGAAAGATTACTTACCCACTGGTATAGCTCATCCAGCCCTCCAACCCGCTCAACCTCAGGGAGTCCGCAAGCCACTGCACTCTTATTAAGAGCTTTGGTAACAGTGCATGACAAATGACAATTGATGTCTCTTGGCTGCAGGGGGAGCCTCCGAGGTCGCTCCTCTCTTACGTCCCGAGGTAATAGCGTCCTGCATCAACACCTCCTGGCTGAAGCCGCAATGAAGCTCGGGACTTTGAAGCAGTGGCGCTCCGAGTGGCAGGGGCTTTGCCCTTGTCGGGCACCGCCAAGGCCTGAGAATCCTCTCCAGCCTTGTTCCGCCTTTCTTCCTCCGCGGCAAACACTGCGGCATTCTTCGGATCCTAAATAGGAAGACCCGCGGAAGTGTTAATGATTTTGGTCCTCTGACCAGCGGCGACCTCCAAGGCTTGCTGCTCCCTCTGTAACCTTTTCTTTTCACGGAGCGTCGACATGATGTAGTCGAACCAGTGAGCTGCACAATAAACCAAAGGCGTTAGATACAAATATGTTAAAGAAGAATTACCAGAATTGCGGAAATACGTAATCAAAACAGAGTATCCCGAAGAAGAAAGAGCACAAAATTTCAAGTCAACAAATCCTTACTAAAGTCCATCTTCCCTCCAACCTCCACTGCGCTTGTTAGTCCGCACAAGTAGGGAAGTGGCTGACAGATTAATCCGTGGAACGGATAAGTTGGTGGGTTATGCTTTTTGTGGATCGCCGCGACCCACGGAGCCACGTTCTTTGGAAAGGGGCGCCAATCCGGGATGCTCTCCCTTAGGAACTTTGTTGGCAGTCCCCATTGTTCTTTGCCTCTGACGCCCTGTGTTTCAGAGCCATCCGCATTTAAAACGATTTATCCCACCACTGATCCCAATTTAAATGGAGTCCAAATGAAGTTATACGGTTTCCTATTCACAAAAGTATAGAAGAGGGATTCTTGATCGAATGAAACATGAAAGAGTCATCAAGTTCTCAAAGTTTACTCACGCCTTTCTTCTTACAAAAAACAACGAAGTAGATAAGATTACCCAAGGACTTTGGGATAACTCGACCAAGACTACAAAATTGAATCAGAGCGACGGATAGATCCGTCACATAAAGTTACTATCCGCCGCCTCCGGGCGACGGATCGGGCGACGGATAGAAAATCCGCCTCGAGTCATGGCGACGGATATCAATCCGTCACCCAATTCGCGATGACGCACGGATTGATCAATTTATTTATTTTTTTAATTCGAATATAGCGACGGATAGAATCTATCCGTCGCTAAATATTTTATTGACTAGTGACGAATTTGAAATTCGCCACCGTGAATTCCCACCGTGAATTCCGCCACTATTTATTTCATATTAATCCCTATTTTCGTAGTTCACCTATTTAATCAATATAATGTTCGATAATAAATCAATAATACGGAAAATGTTTCAATGAATAAAAAGTAATATTCGAGTGGAGAAATTATCCAAACAAGTGTAAATATGAAAAAATCCAACATACAGATACATAACTAGCTATCGACGGGTGGTGGGTGATGGCGAATCGGGACATGAATCGCTTCCATTCAGAATCAAGGCGCTGCTCCTCCTTCGTTCTTCGTCATGGCGCCCATCTCGCCCCTTTGTTGCTCCATCTCGAAGTTAGCCGAGCAACCTGCTCTGACTCGCGATCGCACATTTCCGAGACCTCCTGTGTAAACCGACGTCTGGATGGGATGATGATGAGGAGCACCGACTACCAGATGCAAACCGAGGCTCCCGAGTCCATATATTCGCCCTTTCTTGTCCGGTTTGTCGACCTCTAGGAAGATGTTGTCAACTTGTTCATTGACAACACATCACCCGCCTCGCCCTCCCGCCTCGCCACCGAGCATCAACCTCACCAAATCGTAAATAGCAGATATCATGATCGCCATCGCTTTTAAAAAGTAACTTGTAATAGTGTACAAATATGAACTTTAAGCAACATAAACATACAAGAATAGACAAGGCGACAATGGTCCATACCCGCCTTCTGCGGGCCTTCTTGAAGATGGCATACTTGGATGTCACCTCCCCGTACACCGAATCAAACCAGATCTAGTCAAAATTTATCATCTACAAGTAATAGAGCGCAGAGACTTCATACATACACGTAATGCTAGATTGCAAAATCACATATATACGCACCGATTGATAATAATCGCGATGAGATCGCCTCCCAAGGTGGTGAACGACCTTCCGTCAGACGATCGGGATGCCCGGCTCGCCTGCTGGTCCAAGCAACGCCCCGGACATCGATTGCGCCAAGAGGCATCCCAAAGGGCCCACTCACTGCATCAACTCGTGGAGGGATGGCCACCCCGATCCCGAATGGCCTTCCACGCATGCACTATATCCTCAGCATGTTGATCCCACAGCCTCTAACGCGCTAGATCTGTGGATCAACTCCGGGAATGAAGTACTCCTTCTACATTCCCAATTTCATACAACATCCAAAGTCAATACATGTCCTAACAACATAATGTATATGGTGACTAACATATCACCCAAATAAAGTGGCTAACATACCACTCACATATAGTGGCTAACATACCACTCACATTGTCCTAAAATTTACTAACACAATGGTGACTAACATATCACCCAAATAAAGTGGCTAACATACCACTCACATACAAAGGCTAACATACCACCACATTGTCCTAAAATTTACTAACACAATGGTGACTAACATATCACCCAAATAAAGTGGCTAACATACCACTCACATACAAGGCTAACATACCACTCACATTGTCCTAAAATTTACTAACACAATGGTGACTAACATATCACCCAAATAAAGTGGCTAACATACCACTCACATACAAAAGGCTAACATACCACTCAAATTGTCCTAAAATTTACTAACACAATGGTGACTAACATATCACCCAAATAAAGTGGCTAACATACCACTCACATACGGGCTAACATACCACTCATATTAAAACGATTATAATTACAAACAAATGAATGTCATATTTTAACTTACCTCACCATCAAGTACTCGGCCCTCATGCGCCCGAGATGTGGCTCCAACGCCACCACCCCGCCTGGTTTCTCTCCCCTCGGAAGATGTCACCTAGTTTGTTGTGCACCTCCCGAGGCCATAAGTCATTGTCAATGTATAAGATACAAGAAACTAATATATATTACTTTAGTACAACAATTTATACTTGTCAACTATCATTATCGCTATGTTTTACATATTTAAGAAGAATGTATAATACTTACTTGGCAGACCAATAGGGAAAATCACAGCAAGCCGTCCCACGTGACGTGGGATTGTTCGGATCGAACACGGTAGGGACAATCGTCGTGGTCGCCCTCCAAGATGTGTCCGGCTGACCGGTAGAGCCACGGCTTCTCCCGCCTGGGTCTCAGAATCCGAGACCGCCGTCCCGATCTTCGAGCCCTCCTCAAGTTCGACGGTCCCCGACCCACCACTATCATGCGGCCGGCTGCGTGGGGGACGATAGGTGGACGCCTCGTCATGCATCTGCAAAAAATGTAATAAATAGAATAAAATGTGTTAGTACGAGTTATAATACATATGATTATAATAACACATATAATTACTCATAATACACATAATATACCGTTATCGCCCTCTAAGGCTACATATCGGTCCTCGTGCGCATCAAACAACTCATCATCCGCTTCTATGGGATCTTCGCTTGTTTATCGACATCCTCTTGTTGGTACGAGTTGGTAATCGAGTCGCCTTTCTCAATGTACTCCACTTTCGAGCGCACGTAATAGGTACCGCAGCCTAACCATTCCCCTTATCGCGTTTCGCTTGATATTCAAGAAACACCACTTGTCGTGCTTGAGTCGCCGTAATAAATGGTTCATACTTGGTTGCACCTCTTCTTTTGGTTCACATCAACCATTTCATACCGCCGTTCTTCCTCGCATTCCCGGATTAGGATCATACCACTCAACGTCAAACAAGAAGGTTCGTTTAAATGGCAATCCGTAATATTCAATCCTCACAATTCGCTTTAGCTTGTGGAAATCAAACAAAGTAGTGTCTCCATACTCTTCGCACCATTAACACACACCCCGGAGTTGCTTGTCGCCATGGTCAGGTGTTACATTCAACCGTGGAACCTAAGTCCATTGACTATATAACCGGGAATGTGTAGACCTTTTGAATGGACCCTGCGAGAGCCTTTAAGTATATGCATGTGACGTTGTTAATAGGATTCGGACATACTCGAACCAACTGGAAATTCAGAGAATTTTGAGTCAAGTAGTTCCTCTAGTGTATCCTCCGTCATCCGAGGATTTTCCAAACAACGCTTTTGAAAAAACTGCAAACATTGATTCGATGATAAGTCTATAATTGAAGTAGAGACCATGTAGCTATATTAAAATTTAAATAAATGGTTGCTCACCTCGCAAATAGTACCATATCGGGTCAACCTCAAAGACAATTCGTGAGGACATAATATTGAAATGCTTTCAACTCTTTATCTGTAAGATATTCTTTCTTAGTCGCACTAAGAGGTCTCCCCGATACCTCAAGACAGATAGGGAAAACTCATCATCCGCTTGAACTACTTAATGTGTCTGCGTTTGAGCCGACCTTGTCTTCGTAGGGACGGTTCATCAAAGTAATAAGAGCGAAGGTTGCGCTTTCCTCGAATGTAGGCATTGCAATCGAACCTTCGTGTTTACCTTTGTTGTCGACATACTTCTTCAATTTCCCAAGTACCTCTCGAATGGATACATCCATCGACATCGAACCGTCCAAATAAGTCTCGCTTCATGAGGAAGGTGAACCGACAAGTGCTCCATAGAATCAAACCATTGGTGGAAAGATACGCCGAGCTTGCATAGAATCAATGGTATGTTCCTTTCAAGATTTTCCAACACTTTATCATGAACCACCCTTGTGCCTAAATTTTGAAAAATAAGCTCAACTCGGTGATAGCAAATCCATACGTGTTTCGTAAGCTCTCGAAATGCTACCGGATAAGCCTCCATGAACACACGATACCGTGGCTCTTCATCCCATAAACCTTTGTCTTCTTCAAATCCACACACCTCTCTAAATTTGAGGCGAATTATCCGGAAACTCAATGCCCTCACCCAATCAAACAAAATTGACCTAGAAGCGTTGTCAATTGTGTAGCACGCTTCGCCACTTACCATTCTCATCCTTCTTTGTCAACTCAGCCTTTTACACCACGCCAACAACTCGGATCTAGACTTCGCATGGTCCTTTGTTTTTCCCTCAATGTTGCAAAGTGTATTGAATAAGTTCTCGAACACGCTCTTCTCAATGTGCATGAAATCTAAGTTGTGACGGATAAGAAGACCGCCCAAGAAGGCAAGTCCCGTAAAATGCTTCTCTTCCTCCAACCACATTTTTTACCAATTTTCTCGTTATGCTTCATCCACCCAAGTTCACCACCTTCATAAGACCCAATCTATCAATCTCCGCAAGAATTTGTGCACCAAGAAGTCTTGTCGGGCTTTTTGTCGACGACTTTTATTTTTCAAGAATTGATCCTTGTTCTTCCCGAACGGATGGTCACTTTCTAGCAACCCACGATGACAATCAAACCAACAAAATTTTCCACTATCCTTCGCCTAAATGCATCTCAGATCCTCCAAGCAATGTGGACATGCATATTTCCCGCAGCTTTTCCTTCCAGATAGCATGGAGTACGCAGGAAGTCACTCATGGTCCAAAGAAGAGCTCCTCAAGGTGAAGTTCTTTTTGTCGACATCATATGCAGGATACCATTCGCCCACAACTCGATCAGCTCCTTGATTAGGGGTTGCAAGAAAACATCCAACGTCACCCAGGATCTTTCGCCTGTGCACCAATGCGCAGAAACATGAATGGCTCCTTCATGCACTCACCGGGGATTGTAATGTGAGCATAATCGCCAACAAGAGTATTTACGCTCACTACCGAACAAGTTAAAACCATCCGCATAAAGTCCCAAACGTACATTTCTAGATTCGCAAACTCGGATATGTCTTGTCAAACGATTTCCATGCGGTGAGTCTGCTGGATGGTCCATTCTACCACCTTCGCATTATCCGAGATTACTCGCCTTGTGCCACCGCATTTTATCCGCAAGCACTTGAAGCATACAATGTTTTCAAACGAGGTGCTAGAGGGAAGTACCACATTTTCTTATGTGAGAGATTTTTCTTTGTCGCTTTTCAGGCCCCTCCTTGTAACGCTTGTACTGCTCCTTACCACGTAACTTGCATTCTATTAGATCCGCATCCTCCTCCCAATATATCATGCACATTTTCGGACAATGCCTATGGTTACCATTGTAGCCCTAATCCCGCATCTTTTCTTCGCTTGGTAAAAGTTGGTGGAACTAGGTTTTCTTCAGACAAAGGTCCGACATTACGCCAACCCATTCATTGAAGCTCGTTTGATTGTCGCCATTAGCCTTACAACTCATTAGCCGAGCTAACAAAGACAACTCTGAGCTTACACCGGGTAAACCGCTTCCTTGATGATTCTAACAAGTCAAAGAACAACTAATCCTCGGGATTCGGTGGTTCCTCCACCTCCACCTCGGTTTCAGTGTTGGTTGTGTCCCTCAACTCCGCCCCTGCAGCATCGTACACCATTTGTTCGACTCGAGCTCGAATAGCATCGCCTTCAGATGTACTTTGTTCCCCGACTTGTTCATTTTTTCTCTTCCTTCCACGTTGTCCAGATTGGTCATGTATTGATATGCCGCTTCCTCACCATGATGATTCCATACCGATACGCAGTGAATCCATTTTTCCTCAAGTCGGACTACCACTTTAGGAGTCACGATTGCTTGTTTCGTGACCGTTTCATTGCACAAGGACACTTTATCAACCCATCCTTTACACAAGCCGGATTTGACATTGCAAATGCAATGAAACCTTCAACCCCTTTCAGAAAACTCCATTGAACTCTGCCATTGAGAGTACGACAATACATCCATCCACGATCGGTATTCATTGAATAATTAGATAATAACTTGACACGTTTGAATTCATTAGATCGAGTTCTTTCATTTACAATAATAAATCAATTTCACAATAATTCAATCAATTGCTACGTAATATAAGTTATATTAGCTCCAGTCAATTGTTACGGCATTACATAATATAAGTTACATCAGCTTCAATTTTACCATAATGTTTGGTTTCATATATATATCAACTAATGATTACTAGTTATACAAGCCTAGAGACAAAACGGATGAAACTCCTCATTCTCATGCACGATCCTCCTCATCACTTGTGACGCTCCCTACCACATAACTTGCATTCCAACAGATCTACATCCTCCTCCCAATACACCATGCACATGTTCCGACAAGCAGAAGGCACTCGATAGGCGGCCCCAAACCCCGCCTCCCTCCATTGAGGTATGCCATGGATTAAGCTTCTCACCGTGATGAATCCATACATGATACTCGTGCATGAATCCATAACGCCGCAAGTGCTCGAATCATCAGAGGCGTTATAAATTGCTTGTTTCTGCAGGTTTCCAATGTGCAAGGACACTTTATCAACCCCCCAATTGCACAAACCAGACGTCCCATGGCAAACGAGATGAAACCTTTAACCCCTTCTACAAAACTCCTAGAAACTCTGCCATTTACCGCAGTACGATCGTACATCCATGAACGGTCGGAATTCATTGTATACTTTATTTTTAACCTGAGACGTTCCAATTGATTAGATCGTATTTAATTTATTAGATCGATTCCAATTCGGATAAGAAGATTGTAGAGGTTAATTGTTAATTATTATATGTTGCTTATAAATTAATTATTAATTAAGTGTTCGATATTTACAAAATTGGGCATATAACTTAACCATTTCAACCTCTTAGTACATATATTATATACTTAACATACATATCAAATTAACTAATTACTCTATACATATCGAATTACTACATATATTCATATCAAATTACATACTTAACATACAAATTTATCAAATCAAAACTACATACTTCTATACTTAACAAACATATCAAATTAACTAAACTAACTATATATACTTAACACACAAATCAAACTAACTACATACATTCATACATACCAAACTTAACATACTACATACATTCATATCATTAGTTAAACTAACTATCAAATTGAACAAATTACATATAATTGATCAAATTAACTAAACTAACTACTACATACTTATCATATATACATATAATTGCTCAAATTAATCAAAATAAACAAAATCCCCAAATTTTAAAAAACTAGGGTTTTAGCCAAAATACCTTGATTAATCGGTAGAAATCTGAAATTGATCGAAGAAACAAACTCCTTGTCCCACTAGCTTCGATTAGGCACCAAGATTGGCCGGAATAACGAACAATTCACCGGAAACGGAGAAGAAGAGAATGAGGAAGAAGAAGGGAGAAGGAAGAAAATGAGGGCAGTCTGCCTCTCTGTCGATGCAAATATGAAACTCTGGGCCGACGGACACGTATCCGTCGGCCCAGAGTCGATCCGTCGCCAAACGTGGCGACGGATAGGTATCCGTCGCTATAAGGCGACGGATAATCTATCCGTCACCCAATTTTCAAAAAAAAAAAATTCTTTTTTTTTTATCAAAAGTCAAACTTGGGCGACGGATAATTATTATCCGTCGCCCAATTGAGCGACGGATAAGTTATCCGTCGCTAATAAGCGACGGATAACTATTATCCGTCGCCAATTGGGGCGACGGATAGATTCCGTCGCCCCAATTAGCGATCCGTCGTTATGGGGCGACGGATAAAATCCGTCGCCCCATAACGTCGTTTTTTCCAGTTTTTCTTGTAGTGTCGGACCAATCCCAATGTGATTAAGAATATGCTTCAATTCTGTTGCAATGGGGATCTTCCACCCACAAGCAAAAGCTACGTCGTGCACACACATATACCCGGCGGGCGGGTTGTAAAATGCGTGTCCGGGCTCGGGAACCATGATTTCTACGGAGTCGGGGATTCCCACCAATTCGCCCATTCTGGAATGTCCTCCGCTTTAACCCTTGATGGACATGTAGGAAGAAGTCCGTCTGTATTTAGTTCTCCAAATTCGTCCGCTATCGTAACAGCGGACGCAGGATGGGGGAACTTGATTCGGGCAGCTTTCGCACCACGACTTTCAATTAATGGAAGACTGGACTGAACGGGCGCAGCAGGGTGTAATGCAATCCGCCGACTGGAGCGTCTAGGGGGACGGGCGACAGGAGATCCTTCTTCTCCTTCCTCCTCGTCCTCGTCTTCCTCTTCCTCACCATCTTCCTCCTCCTCATCGACACCTTCGGGTCTCCCAGACGTGCTTGGGTTGGACGGACTGCTTCGCTAATACGGTCTTCCACCCCGCCTCAAATATCTCGACTTCATCGCCTCCCGATCATTGCCGCTTCCCGCTCCACATGCAGTTCGTTCGGATCCCTGGACGTCCCAACGCCACCTATAGTCCGAGATTGGACTAACGACCTAGTCCTAGCAATATCACCCTGGCCCGTTGTAACGTCGGCCTGTGCTTCCGCCGCACCACGGACTCCTTGCCCAGCATCAGAGTCTCTGGACGACCAAAGGTCCACAACTAGGAAATCTCTCACGGACAAGGTCAAATCTACGGACCCAGTCCCTAAGTCTACTGCATCATTGTAACCTGGAGCTTCGTGCTGGTTCTGACTATCGCTCCCGGACATCCTAGGGCAGAAGGAAACGAGTCAGAAACGATAGTGGTGATTGTCCGAGAGTTCGTTTAGGTAAATTTTTAAGTCAAAGAAAGCCTACGGAGTTCTACTTAACTAGATTTTTCTGCATGAAGCCTAGTCTCGGCACTAGTGGTACCAACCTTGGCACACCGAAATGCGCCATCGGCACTATCGTCTACCCTACCCGGCACACTAAGCGGGGCTAGTTTACGAAAGACTGTGTGCCAATTGGCACCAACACATACCAAATAAGCATGCATAATCGAATTTTGGTTACAGTGGGCGTGACACACGAGATGAATCAACAAGATACTGGCAATAAAATTGGCATGCAACAGTACAAAGGAGAATTGTTTCAAATAAGAACGCTGCTAAAGCATATCACTCGCAACATCGGCAGATACAGACTCGACAATTTCATATCCGAGCAGGGCAAAAACATATGAGCAGGTAGTAAGCATAAGGAGAGAACTTAGGAGGAGTGAAGACGTACTTACTTGACAAGGTTGACTTGATAAGTTTGAACGGACGACTAAGCCTTGCTGCTTCTCCGAGTGTACGGATTCGAAGAGGAAATTTCAAAATTCTGCGAGTCTTACTTTCTCGGATGCGTCTTCAATTGCTCGGATTGCTCTGAGTTTCGATATTGCTAAAAGTGTGAAAGTGACTGATGAGCTGACTATTTATAAGGGCAATTTGGGGAAAGCCAAGAGTCACATCACTTGGATTTGCATCCCAGCCGTTGGTCCTCTCCAATCCAAGGGTTGTGTTGTCATGAGTAGACGGTCAAGACGTCGTCGCATTTAATGCTTGACAGACGCGTCACATCAATCGGGCTTAGAACCCCAACCGTTGATGTCGTTCCGATCCAACGCGGCCACTTTACTCGGGATCTTTCCCCGTGGACGGACAACCTATTGGGCCTCTTTGGCTTACGGATCAATGACCGGAGGACCAATTCAACAATCGGTCCAACGGATAGCTTCCAGGGCTACGCCGATCCTAACCGCACTCGGATCTATATATCTCGGATACAATATTTTTTCATCACAATCGAGCTATTACATAACTGACCGTAGAAGGAAAGGGGGGAGAGATATATTGAATTCCTAAGAACACGGATGACGATCTCAACAAAAGGATTTTTCCTTTTTGCTTAACGATCTGCACACGCCCACAACACACTTGTTTTTTTCATAGTTACCAACCATCTTCTACTAAGATACTTGGAAACTAGGGGACATATGTTGTTACGCACATGTGTCCAATCCGTTAGGCGCCGTAGGCGTGTCCTAAAGCGCATCACGCTTAACTAGCTAATTCAAGATCGGTCCGACCTCACATGGTCCGCCAAAGTGAATCAACCAAGACGCTAAAGTCACTACACCCTCATAGCTAGTCCGAGCTAGTGGAAAAGGACTTCTAAACCCGGCAACGCCAAGACAGATGCCAAACGACCGGACGAGAGAATCTGACGCCACCATCACATCCGCATCAAACGTATAATGTAACCATCGAGATACTTCCGTGAGACTCTTGCTCGGACATCCAGAGTTACCCAAGGGCAAATCAACCAAGCAGACAGACCGTTCGAGGGACCAACACGGACCCAACAGCGGAATAAGACTCAAGTAGGGAAAAGGTCCAAACTACCTCCCAAATTCCATTGATTAGTATCGATTATCGTTCACTAATAGGCCATGGGCCAAAGGTAGCATTGGTGTCCAAATCTGAAACGTACACTTGGCATCATCTTGTGAGCCACCTCATAAGCATATGATAACTATAAATATAGTACAAGGTCCAAGACCTTAAGTTAAGCGATATCAAGGGAAGAATCCCCAAGTATTATCATAATCCCTCATAACTATTACATTGAGAGCTTCCAACTCTCTCTTGAGTAAAGTCTCTTACCGGATTGACATAGTAATCCCAACCCATTCTAACCCCCCACTTAGTCCTTTTAGGTACACAAACTCGGACCAGTACTACGTCGGACCTCAAGTCGGATGCGGGCCTTAGACTAGGTTATTTGTAATAGTTTAGTTAGTTAGTGTTAGAGGTTTTACCCCTCAACACTTTCTTCTTTCTTTAAATAAACGTAATATAACAACACGCGTACGTAGCGTGTTATTGTGGCATCTTAGTGGTAAATAATATTATTGTTCCCAATAATGCAAACTGATATGTTTTAATTTAATTGGATAAGATGGAAAAAAAATTAGTTATCGTTGTTTTTCATAATTTTCATGAGTAAATCAAATATAATAATGTCAATATATTCTTTAAAGAGATAATATCTTCGTATATTAATATTCTTTGATTCTTTGCGTTGTATTGGATTATTCGTTTCAGAAAAACAACGGTGTTTCTTATTAAGAAAATATTAATGTCTTTAATAAAAACGCATATATATATATATATATATATATATATATATATATATAGATATATGTATATATATATATATACATATATATATGTATATACATATATATACATATATATATGTATATGTACATATATATATGTATATACATATATATATGTATATGTATATATGTATATGTATATATGTATATACATATATATATGTATATGTATATATGTATATACATATATATATGTATATACATATATATATGTATATGTATATATGTATATACATATATATATGTATATGTATATATGTATATATATATATCTATATATATATATATATATATATATATGTATGTATGTATATGTATATAGCATTTTTTACTAAAGACATTAATATTTTCTTAATATTTTCTATATATATATATATTTTCTATATATATATATATATATATATATATATATATCACTAACAAAATAAATATATTTTATTAGAACATCAAGGTTATTAACTAGATACCATAAGTTTTCAATAAAGTAGTTTAACTTCAAACCACCGAACCATCATAAATTAATTATGCGATCCAATTAATTGGTAAATTAATTAATATCAACAAAATTGATTTATAATGATTGATAGATGTCAAGTAATTTACTTCATGTAACATGAAACCCAATACGTATATGTCTTGTACTTGGAACTTGGTATATATTTAGTATGTATGAATTGAAGTATTTATGACAGCTAAAATATTGGTGACAGCTACCTGTAAATAATACAATTTCCGTATAATGTTAAAGTGGGGAGATATTGGAAATTAATTATTGACAGCATCATGCAACAACTGGCTGTTACAAAAATGATGGTCAAAGGTTGAAAATCTATTATTGACAGCCACCTGTAACTAATTATATGGTCTTTATTCCCAACATCTACGTGGGGGTCAATTATCAATTTCTTTCAACTAGCTGTTACAATTCATCAGTATGGTTGTTACAATTCTAACTATAATTTTCACAGCCAACTTGCTGTCGAAATATAGCTTGTCATTTTATTTTGGTTTTTCTAGTAGTGTCATCCAACAAGTAGACTAGTTATGTTGAGCTTTATGGAAGAGGGTATGGTCTCATGGAAAATGCAAATAAGGATCTGCACGTTATGATAGACCTTATGGTGAACCACAGTCAGCACTAGCATAATTGTTATACATGGACAGACAGACGATATATATGTTTGGAGCATTTACTGCAATGTGATATACGTGGTCTAGGTAAGGTAAGGTAAGGTAACGTAAATCATTCTAGCAGATGATCGAGAGGTAGATGTAATGTAACCATACTGATGAATGGAAT
Source organism: Plantago major (assembly GCA_026545765.1). Taxonomy (NCBI): domain Eukaryota; kingdom Viridiplantae; phylum Streptophyta; class Magnoliopsida; order Lamiales; family Plantaginaceae; genus Plantago; species Plantago major. The sequence goes on from CM048839.1 coordinate 33,929,143, forward strand.
AGATTTTCTACTTGAGTTTATTTACCTGCCATCCTTTGGGAATCACATATCCTCCAATTTCGAACTCTTGGGGACTGTCCTAAAGGTGCAAAACACGGGTGTATTCATTCTCATCGACTCTGTTGCTACTCTCCATGTGTATTCCATCTTTGAGAGATCTTCCCACGTCAGAACCTCCTTAGATCCTCCCCCTCTTGCAATCTCCTCATGTTCTGCGTAAAACAAATAAAGGAAAGAACTGATCACATTGTGTTCTGCTTGTTGGGGGAAAGTTATTTCACATTATGGGCATTATTACCATTAAGAATGTTTTAATAAATATCTGGGTTTTCAGCTAGCAGTTTGATTAAGAAAGTAAGAAGTATGGAAGTAGTCTCATGTCCTGCGACCATTATAACAATACAGTTGTCTACGATTTCCTCATCTGATAGCAGAGTGGAATTGGCCTCATCACGCATAGTCAACAAGCTAGTAACGAGATCCTGTCGTTCCAGGATGTCCTGACTTTCCAATTTCTGCCTCTTTTCTCGTATAAGCTCCAAGACTGTGTCTCTGATTTTCGACCATGCACGTAGGCTTCTGTTGAAACGTGAAAACGGCAAGTTTATGGGCAATTCTAATACTCCTTCCGTCATGACCTCAAAGAGTTCTACAAGCTTATCACGTCTTGCTCCTCTTTCAATCCCAAATATGAGTGAAGAAATTACGTCGAATGTCAACGCCTTCATCAGGGGCATTGCCTGCATGAATGAAAATGAAAATGAAAATCAACATTCAAGTGATAGATGACTGCACTGGCCTGTAAAGGTCATTTATCTAATCAGCAACAAAGAATCCATCTGCAAAATATACAGTCATTGTCAAAACGTATTGGATCCACCAAAGTAGAATCCAAATTATAACTCATGCACATTGGATTCAGCCCTATCTCATTCTGTATGATTGAATTATGTTAGATAATTAATACAGATGGATTAATTCTACACCGATCTATAAGTTTGAGCTATTAGACATACCGCAATCTGATCTCGCCCATGCCAATGGTTTCTGAGATGCATCTTGATCTCTTCAGCCATCCTGCCAACAGACTGTTTCAACATTTCAGGCTTCAAAAACGACACAATTGCTCCCCTGATGCGCTTGTGATCCTCACCACTTAATTCCATTATATTCCTCTCACCCATGAGCAGCCTCAACGCAGCAGGCTCCTTATTGGCAAGTATCCTTTTGCTGCACGTGTATATAAATTTGTTCGCAGCCTGTCCTTGGAGGAAAACTGTCGGACTGCCAAAGAGGTGAAGTTTCGAAACAGGACCGTACTTTCTGACTCGTTCCTGTAGCCAGTCTTCAGCTTTATTCATTCTCAAGGCCCGTAAAAGCTCAGAATTTTGTCCAATAATTGGTATCCCAAAAGAACCGGGAGGAAGTTTTCTGGAAGATGAATTCTTGCTGTATAAGAAGAAGAGAAGAGGAATGAATAGAAACAAGGTGATGTAGTAAATAGCTGAATCCATGGCTAGCTGAAGAATGACTTGCGAGCTACTTGAGATTACAATGTTATGAAATGCCTCATATATATGAAAGGATTTGCTGTGCAAATTTGTTGGCCTTTTCACTGTGTCTTGTACCTAGCAAATTTGATGATTATGTCAATAATTTCTTAGCCTTGTGTACTTTTATCTTGTGCCTAGAAAATATGATGATATGTCAATGTTTCTTGGCCTTGTTCTAAAGTTGCTGCTACCATATGTTGATCTATAGATGCCTTGAGCTGTTGACTTTCCTTAAAATGGTTGCATACTTGCAAAATATGATATACGCACGTACAAAACAACACATGTTATGGTCCTTAAGTTTGGGGGTTTGACACACGCAATACAACGTTTGTTCCTCCCGGCAAATGTGATCCCAAACTTTCAAAAATTTGGCTGGAACAAGACTTTCGACACAAAATCACACATTGACCAAGTTGACCGCTGATGTGTTCACCAGCTCAACCATTCAAACACAATTTTGACTCCCACATCATCAACCATGTCATCTCCAGATTTTTTTTAAAAAATTAAAAAAATAATAATGAAAAATAAAATAGAAAACATTGAACTAAAAGATAAAATAAATAAAAAATAAACTTTAATTAAAGGCAATATCTCCACATTATCATTTCCATTATCCCCAATTTGGTCAGAATCATTAAAACGAAGAGGCTAGTCAAATGGATCTCAATAAGAATAAAACATCAGAAAATGAAGAACTAATACAAAATAGAAAGGTAGAAAAGTAAAAGAAAAAAAAATGGGTAAACAAGAGATGATCAGATATCCTGGCTTGGATTTTCACCAGAGGGTGAAAAACTCAAAAATAGCGCTCAATAATTTCAGATCCGATTTCCCCAGAATTACAGATGCTACCAAGTCTTCCAATGAGCTCTCTGAGAACTATATTGTTGTCGTTTTTGCCACTGTTGAAGGTAGGTGTTGGATGCAGTTGGAGAAGAAACAATTGAGCCGAGAGCTGACTCAAACGGATCATTTTGGTCCATTGAATTATTGTTGTTGTTGCCCCAATTGGGTTTGTTGAATAAATTGTAATTGAGCTCTTCCATTGTTGAATTGAGTTTTTGTTTGGAGGGAAGAGGGCTTGACCGGGTGTTGAAGTCCTACCAGATTAGAGAGCGGCGCAGCCGCGTGAGGAAGAAGAAGAAAAACAGAAGAGAGATAAGGACGGAGGTGGGATTTGCCGGAGTTTTGGGCGGCACCACCCGGAGAGTGAGGGCAGTACGGTAGTGATGAGAACAAAGAGAAAGTTGAGGAAGAAGGCAAAGTAAAATTTTAATTTCCGTTTAGTTTATTTTTCACTTAATTTCAGTTTTTTCTTTTTCAGTTTTAAATTTTAATTTAGATTTTCTTTTTATTTTATAGAATTTGTTTTTTATTTTTACATTTTCTTATTCAAAGTAATAACATCAAATCTGAGTTGACAGTCAATTTTAAGTTTGACCATCCAACTAGAATGACACATCAGCAGTCAAGGTCAAATTTGTGTCGAAAGTCCTGCTCTAGCCAATTTTTGAAAGTTTGGGACTACATTTACCGGGTGGAACAAACGTTGTACTGCGTACGCCAAACCCCCTACACTTTAGGACCATTTATGCCTTTTTCCCGGCAGAAACTACGTATAGAACAGGATGACTTTTGTATGATCTAATTAAGTTGCAACCAAAAAAAATCAAAGAATAGAAATCTTGTAGAAATTATATGTTGCACTTGTATCACGATTCATATGGTCCAAGAAGTGTTGAAACAATTGTCATTTGTTCTCATTTTTACACGGTTTCAATTATATGCAGGAGCAAGCAAAGAAAAAAAAAGTTATAATTGCACGAATGTGATATCGTGTTTACTATTATGCTATTAATGGTGTTTCACAAGACAATGCTGAAGTTAAAGAAAATAAAAGGACCACACAGAAAAGCAATGTTGCCGCCCGGTAAAGCTTACATTTTCAATGCCAGGCACGTCAACCGGTTGGATTCCAGCCAATCCTTGGGTGAGAAGACTGTCCGGTCCAAACAAAACAAAAAAGAAAGCATCAGAATAAGGATCAAGATGAAATTGTGTGACAATATAAGACCACTCCCAATGGGAGTGGCCTTAACAAGGCTGATTTCGGGGCAGCCGGCCCAGCCCAACGACTGGGCAGCCCAATGGGCCCTCCCCTTTTTTTATTTTTTTCTTTTTGATTTTTAAAAAATTAATTTATAAAGTAATATTAAATAAAAAATACACCAATGGTTATATTTTATGGAGATCTATAAATACAACCCAATTTCATCCCATTTCACCACACCTCAATTTTCTCTCATCTTCCACTTCTTAAACTCAAAACGTCTCTAAACTCAAACACATATCCAAACATGTCTGCAATTAATCACTACATCAACAACTTATCATCTAGTTCCGATGATGGTGAGTTCAGAGTTGATGCTGATTTCTCTTCTTCCTCTTCAAGCACACAAACTGATTACTATACTTGTGCTACCAAACTTCTTATTCAAGCCACTCCTCACATAATCAACCACTGCGAGCAACAAAATCCACGAAGGAGGTCGGGGTATACGTGTGAATACATTGATCGAAAGAGGGAACAATTTGTTGTTCTACTCGATAACGATTACTTTGTTGAACGTCCAACATGGGGAGCGGTCAAGTTCCACCGTCGGTTTAGGATGCAAAGGCCATTGTTTCTCCGGATCGTCGAAGCTTTAGAGCAATACGATCCGTATTTTCAACAACGCCGGGATGCTACAGGGAGGTTGGGTTTTACGGGAAAACAGAAATGCACATCTGCCATCCGACAACTTGCATATGGTGTATGTGCAGACATGGTAGACGAATACACTCGTGTAAGTCAAACGACTGGTCAAGAGGCATTGAAGGCCTTTTGTGATGGTGTTGTTGCGGTTTTTGGTCCTACATATATGAGGAGGGCCAATGCGGAGGATGTACGTCAGTTAGTCCAGTGAACACTAGTCAAGGTTTTCCCGGCATGCTTGGAAGTATCGATTGCATGCACTGGGAATGGAAGAACTGTCCGTCGGGTTGGAAAGGGCAGTTCCAAGGAAAAAACAAGAGAGCCACACTTGTTTTGGAGGCGGTTGCATCCCAAGATACTTGGATTTGGCATGCTTTCTTTGGTGTTTCAGGGAAGTTGAATGATCGAACCATTATGGAACGGTCACTGGTATTCGACGAATTACTAAGGGAGAAGCTCCTCATTAACTTCGAAGTGAATGGGAATCAATACGACATGGGGTACTATCTAACTGACGGCATATATCCGATGTGGGCAACATTTGTGAAGTCAATTAAAGGTCCTATCAATCCAAACCAGGCCAAGTTCGCAATGCGGCAAGAGGCATGCAGGAAAGATGTCGAACGTGCTTTCGGAGTTCTCCAAGCACGTTTCAAAGTGATTAAGGATCTAGCACTGGCCCATACCCGAGAAGACCTTTCTAGGATCATGAATTGTTGCATTTGTTTGCACAATATGATAGTGGAGGATGAGCGGCACTTATATCGCAACTACAAAGACGTGATAGCATAATTCAATGATGATGCTCTAGAATTAGGCATCCACAATGATGAGCTTAATGCCTACACACACAGGGATTCTTATATCAATCAAATGGATGGCTATTTGAGCAAAAGGGTTGACCTAGAAAGTAAGGAGACTCATTTGCGGCTTCAAGAAGACATGATGAACCATGTTTGGTCTTTCAACCATGAGTAGTTATTTTTTTCATTGTAATGTGTTGTTGTTTATTTCATTTTTATGCATGTGTGCTGTTGGTTTGTTTCCTATGATTTGTTAGATGTATTGTTGTTTCTGAGTTGATTTCAACGAATATGCAAGTTCTTCATAATACGAATAGTCACCCCTTTTTATTTCATTGGAAATTAAACATTATAACATAGCACAAATACAACATAAAATAAAACCTAAGAATTTAATAAAACGTACAAACAACAAACACTAATTGAAAGACAAACAGACAATAAGGGGTGATTTATGTAGTCTATTTATAGTGAAACGAGTCTAAATTCATGTTGGAATTGAGACTTCAAATTTATATGAAATTGAGATTCACCTTGGAATTCAATCCTTGGAATGAGGTTTGATGTCAGTAGGTGATCCAAATTGCATTCTATCCTCATAAAAGTCAAGACAACAATCCTTAAATGTCATTATCCATATCTTGTACCTAGATTTGTTCTGTTTTTTTCTCATTTTTTCATTCTGATTTCAATCTCAATAAATTATAAAATGAGTTTTAAGAATCCAATTTGAGTAATTTCAACTTCTAAACACTCTTATAATATGTTAATTAAGCAAGTTAAAAAAATATTAAAAAATACAAAAAAATATTTAAAAACACTATTCACGGCCTTAGCACGCTTGACAGTTTTTTTTCAATGTCGTTAAATCAAATTTTTACCACTAATCGCCACTATTCACGGTTTTAGCTAAGACCCATTGGGGGTGTTCTAAGAATATAACACCCATTTCTAAAAGTAGGCTCACGACAATTAAAAGCAGAATATCTAATCACACAAGTATAACTGGGACATAAAAATCAAAAGTGATTAATAAGAATCTATAATCAAAGAATGTTACAAGTGGTTGTGTGCCCTAATGTCTTGTATATATATACATCTTGCTTTAAGTGGACTATATGGCTGGTGACACATCATACTATAATCAAAGAATGTTAAAAATGCAGGTATGAGCACCTAGGCAATTGAATGTACAGCATAAATAATGAACATACTGAAAGAAGTCGAGAAACACTAATTCACACTTGGCCAAAAAATTTGCCTCAGATCAATGGTAGTAAACTAGATGTTCATCACGGAAAAGAAAAGGACAATTTCTGGTGTGCAAGTCCCAAAGCAGCTTGCAAACACAAGTTTCACGGTTAAAGCCAGGATAAAGTCTGTTGGGAAACCATCAACATAAGAGCTTCACCAGAACTAAATCAAGGGAAGTATAACAAGGACTTTTCAAGGGAAGCCCTTTTCCAGTAAACTAACAGGTTTCACACACTGGGAATTTACAAAATATCTAATCGGATAGAATTATGACGAAGTCCTTTCGCTCAATCAACTTATCAATGCATTTTATGGCTGTGTAATTTCAAGTGGTGCTCCTCCACAACCACACATTCATTCTTCATACGATAAACGTATGTAACATCATATGACAGACAAAATCATAAGCATTGAACAAAGTACTCGGGGATGCAAGATAGAATAGCTTATCTGTTACACATCTCTCCTACTGTAAGCTAGCTTGATGATTCCCTCCCAACTAGCTTTCAGCGTTCACCTCAAGTCACCATCAGTAAATGTACCTAGCCGGTAATAGGCAACTTTGCCCCAAAGTTTCTAAATTAAGACGCAGATCTCGCTTTTATTCATGATTCTTGGTCCTATTATTTTTAAGAGAAAAATTTTTTTTGCACTAATAACTTTTTCCCGTTTTTGAACTTACCCCATAACTTTTTTTTTTGCATTTCACACCCAAAAGTTTATAAAAATTTTGGCATTACAAAAAGGTTGGATGTGCGTTAAGTTACCGTTAACTTATTTTTAAATTACACCAAAACCTTTGAAAAAACTTATCTTCGCCACCAGAACCTTTCTATATAGTAATAATTTATTCATTTTGAAAATTTTAAAATTTTATTCCAACAAAAGGAATACGTGTTCAAAAAAAGGACATAAATGAAATACAAACCAACGATAAAACTTTACTTTACAACCACAGAAGCTACATACCAAACCATCCTATCCCTAAGAGAATATAGAGAATGATCAACTCTTATCACTCACTCCATAAACAAGATACACTAGTGTATTTTGTCTACCAAACACACTTTCTTCATTTGTTTGCTAAATATAACAATAAGTTTTCAGATGATAGATATAACAATAAGATATCGATACGATTCCCGAATGTGAAATTCGATAGTACACGGATAAAAAATGATAAAATTTATTAGTATATTAATTGGCATACATATATTTTCTACTATCTATAAAACTAATTGTTCGATCTCTCTTTACATTCCATCTCTCAATTATTTACTTCAATAAAATTACAAAAATGAAATCACAAAATATATGCTCGTTCCACATATATATAAGTAGCTTTGTGTCGTTTTTTAGATCCAAATACAGGAACATACACAATTGACAGGGGGCACATATGCAGTTCCTTAAATCTCTACACTGAACCAACAAATTATATGAAGAATTTGATTGCAAAAGGCCAAAGTCATGGCAAATACGATGCATATTCCAACCACCACTAGCCTAGCAACCCCAACATTTCATGCAAACATATATTTTGATTACTTAAATCAATCAAGAAAGGTTCTGGTGTGATTTAAAAAACGAAAAAAGGTTTTGGTAGCGAGTGCAAATTTTTGAAAAGGTTTTGGTGTGATTTAAAATACAAACTTAACGGACGTCAATTTTTTGTGTAACGTCAAAATATTGCAAAGGTTTTGGTGTGAAATGCAAAAAAAAAAAAGGTTGTGGAGTAAGTTCAAAAACGGGAAAAAGTTATTAGTGCAAAAGAAAAAATCTCTATTTTTAAATTTTGGCATTCTTAGTCCTTTTTGTTGACGTGTCATCAAAGTCAATGGTCTTTTTCCGATTTTGACTGTCAAATCATCTACCACCTCACATCACAATAAAAATAATGCAAAAATTCAAAAATTAAAAATGAATGTTAAATTATAACTAAAAAAACATAAAAAGAAAATAAGGGTCAAAGGCATTAAAATAAAAACCCTATTAATAAATGTCCCTCCCCCAGATTATCCCCAAATCAAACCCTAACCCTGTCCTCTCTCAATTCTCTCAATCTAGCCATCTTCAATCTCAATTCTCTCAATCCAGCCATGTCTTTTTCATCTGCAAGTTCGAACGCACCTCCTGAAGAGTGTATTTGTGACTGTGGCAAAGTTGCTGAGGTGTTAACGTCTTGGACGAAGCGGAATCCCGGACGGAGATGGGTACAATGCACGAACAAGGTTCGATTTTCTCCAATTCTCAGAGCAGTGTGGTGACGATTCTAGAAGAGAATAGCCAGCAATCGTTGAAAACGAAGCTGTCCGGCGTGCCGTTGATGAACATGGCTTCTTCAAAGAAGAGATTGTACCAGTATAATGAGACGAACAGGAACATTCAACACAAGTTAAAATGTAACCATGATGTTTAAAACTATAACACTAGCTATTAAAACCATAACAATCGAAACTAGCACCGTTTTCATTATGAATAACATTTCCAAACTAACAAGCACGAAACGCATCAAATTCCAATCCACATGCAATTAGTGGAACACAAGTGAAACTAAGGCAAGAAAAGACGAAATAATTGGTGTATATGTATGGATCTAACAAGTGTTATTTGGCTTCAATAGTTCTCTAATCATCTAGTAATAATCTTAACAACAGTCAGTGCTTCAAAATTTAGAGACAATTTTAGCAGAACTAATCTCAATCTCTCGTCTTACTTCTTCTCTTCTCTTCTCTTCTATCCTCTTTCTAATTTAAATAAAATATCTTCCCCCTAAACCTGGTCTCTGCAAATTATTCCAAAATCAAACCAAACCAAAAATGAGGAAGTAATCGAGAAGAAAAATGACTGACTCACCAAAGCCGAAACCAAATCCTTGTTGGACATGAGCTGCTTGTTCACCATGATAATCCCGACGGAGCTGATAATGTTCATCGCCCACACGCCAACATCAGACACCTGCGATTTCTTCTTCTCCGCCTCTGTGAGCTGGATTAGCTTGATATCTATTGAAGGAAGCATTAGTGTTATGAAGACACTGAAGAATGAATGAAGCTAAAGACTAGTGTTACTAGTTCACTGGATGTGTTGTGCTTAGTGTTGCGAATACACTGGAGAAGTCACAGATACACAATAGTGATGACAAGGTGTGCTGACGTGTTATATTCCTATTGGCTCTGGTGACTTGGAGGGAGAATTAGTTAGTTGCTTAATTAACTAATTTGCAGAGCTCGGCTCCTTGTTGATTTTGGAAACGATTGAAGATTGCAGTATAAAAGGCGTCTGTAACTGTTTGTAGCATATACCATTCATTCATCATCATTGTAATTTCATTTTCATGTAGAGAAATTCTTTGGTTTTCTGTAGAGAGCAGTTAGGCGAAGAACTGAGAGTAGCTAGAAGCTTGAAACTCTCGTTTGAATCGTGCTTGTAATCTGTTTCTTGTTGATATAGTGGGAACCTGGCAATCTCCGTGGATGTAGGTGAAAACCGAATCACGTAAATCGGTGTGTTGATTGTTCGATTGTTGGTTATTGTGCGTTTCTTTGGTTTCGTGTTTCATCGTCGATCGTAGTTAGATTGATTGAATTGCAGTGGTTAATCGTTACAATTGGCGCCATCTATGGGAAAAAAGGATCAATCTGCAAGTTTCATCAATGGCGTCTCCCATATTCGACATCGAGAGGTTAACGGAGAAAAGTGATTTTGCTCTGTGGAAGGTGAAGATGAAGGCGTTGCTGGTTTAACAGGGCATCATTGATGCCATTCTCGAGGATTTTCCATCGACGGTTATAGATGCTGCGAAGAAGTCGATTATGCAGAAAGCCCATAGTGCCTTGACTTTATCTCTGGGAGATAATGCACTTAGGGAAATCGGAGATCTCAACACTGCGAAGAAGATATGGGAACAACTAAAAAATCTGTACAATGTCAAGTCGATTACCAATAAGATTTATGTTAAGCAACGAGTTTTCCAGTTTAGAATGGTGGAGGATAAATCCATCTCAAGCCAGCTGGATGAATTTAAGAAGATTGTCACTGACATGGACAATCTTGAGACTGAGGCAACAAATCGAATGAAGAGTGAAGATAAGACCATTCTACTGTTAAGCTCTCTTCATCGATCCCTTACACCGTTTAAAGATGCCTTGGTGTATGGTAGAAGTACACCTCTATCAATGGACATCGTTGAATCAGCTTTGAGATCAAGGGAGTTAGATCAAGAGAGTGGGACTCAATCTCATGTCAAAGGTGAAGGTCTTACTGTGAGACATCAGAAGAAGTTTCCACCTAAGAAGAAGCAATTTCCAGATCAAAAGAAGACTCAGTACAAGAGAGACACAGGTGAAAAAAGAGATGGCACTGAAACAAGAAAGTGTTTCTATTGCAAGAAGCAAGGTCACTTGAAGAAAGACTGTCCAAGTCTCAGAACATTAAAGGGGAAGGGTGTGATGACCACACCACAATCTAGCTATGGCACAGACATTGCAGGCACCTCAGAAGCCTATCACACTACAGAAGCTCTTGCTGTCACTGAGGTACTTTCAGTCTCACACTCTAACATTTCAACTGAATGGGTCTTAGATTCAGGCTGTTCTTTCCATATGACACCTATTAGAGAATGGTTTTCAACTTTTGAGCATAAGAACCTTGGTTCAGTGGTGCTTGGTGATGATAGACCATGTAGTATAAAGGGTATGGGTACAGTGAGGATTGAAATGTTTGATGGAGTGATAAGGGAGCTGCTTAATGTGAGGTATGTACCATACTTGAGAAGAAACTTGATATCATTAAGTAAGATGGATACTAAAGGGTACAAGTACTCATCATCACAAGGTGTACTTTAGGTGATGAAGGGTGATAAGGTGGTAATGAAAGCCTTGAAAAGAAGAGAGCTATATTACCTACAGGGTAAGACTGTAACTGGTGAAGTATCCAGTGTACAGTGTGATAACAACACCAAACAGTGTCCTGACAACACCATACTGTGGCACAGAAGGCTAGGTCATGTTGGAGAGAAAGGGCTCATGGAATTATCAAAGAAGGACCTATTATGTGGTGATAAGATACATAAGTTGGGGTTTTGTGAGTTATGTGTGTTAGGCAAAGCTAAGAAGAATAGCTATGGAGCTGGTAAACACACTACACATAATATACTTGAGTATATCCATGCAGATTTGTGGGGACCTACCAGGACTGCTACCAGGAATGGTGGTAGATATTTTCTATCTATCATTGATGATCTGTCCAGAAAAGTATGGGTGTTCATATTAAGGTCAAAGGATGAGACACTTAGCAGATTCAAGGAGTGGCTCACAAAAATGGAAAATCAAACTGATAAGAAGCTTAAGGTGATCAGAACTGATAATGGTTTGGAATTCTTATCAAATGAATTCAATGATTTCTGTAAAGTAAAGGGTATCTTAAGACACAAATCAGTTCCTGGGAATCCTCAACAGAATGGTGTAGTAGAGAGGATGAATAGAACTATCCTAGAGAGAGTGAGATGTATGTTTCTTGGAGCTGGTTTATCAAAGAGTTTTTGGGGTGAAGCTGTGACTATAGCAATCCATTTAATAAACTTATGTCCCTCATCTGCTAATGGTTTCAAAACACCAAAAGAAGTATGGAAAGTCACTCATTCAGACTACTCTTATCTCAAGACTTTCGGATGCTTAGTTTATGCTCATGTTAAGCAAGATAAGCTGGAAGCTAGAGCCTTAAAGTGTCTATTTCTGGGATATCCTAAAGGAGTTAAAGGATAAAAGTTATGGTGTTTAGAACCATGAATGAACAGATGCATTATCAGTAGAGATGTAATTTTTCATGAAGATGTGATGCCACTACTAAAGACAGCTGACAGTGTTAGGAGAACACACAGTGAGGTGGAGCCTATTGAAATTGGTGTGGCAGGCACAGGACAGGGAGCATACAGATACTGGTGTGATGCTGACACTAGATCTACATCATGCAGACTATGGTGTTCTGCCTACACCAAACAGAGCATCTCCTGAAAATGCAGAACAACATGATCAGGATGAACATGAATTAATTAATTAGGTGGAGAGGCATGAGATTAGAAGGAGAACATGTATAGAACTTGATAATCCAACTGATGTCAGAGATTATCAACTCACTAGGGATAGAGAATCAAGAATTAGGTTCTCAGCTGCAGATCTCAACATGGTGTATTTTGCTCTAAATGTTGCTGAAGACATTGATTGCTATGAACCTGAGAACTATTAGAGAGCTATAAGCTGTTCAGAGAAGAATAGCTGGTGCATATCTATACAACAGGAACTTCTGTCACTTGAAAAGAATCATACATGGGACATTGTAGCAATACCAAAAGGAAAGAAATTGGTTAGCTGCAAATGGAATTTGAAGAAGAAATTTGGAGCTGAAGGTGAACAAAAGGTGAAGTACAAAGCCAGGTTAGTAGCCAGAGGTTTCACACAAAGAGAGGGGATAGACTATAATGATATCTTCTCACCAGTTATCAAGCATAGCTCAATAAGAATTTTGGTTTCTTTGGTAGCTCAATTCAAGTTGCAGTTGCATCAGATGGATGTTACTACTGCATTTCTACATGGGAAGTTGGATGAAGAGATATACATGAGGATACCAGAAGGGATTGAAGTGACTGGCAGAGAAAACAAAGCTTGTTTGCTACTGAGATCACTCTATGGGCTCAAGCAAAGCCCAAGGCAATGGTATATAAGGTTTGACAAGTTCATGTTAAGTCACAAGTTTAGAAGGTGTGACTATGACACCTGTGTATATTTCAATGGTGATAACATTGAGAACATGATTTATCTGCTCATTTATGTGGATGATATGCTTATAGCCAGCAAGCATATGGAAGGTATAATACATGTGAAGAATCTCTTGAAGTCAGAATTTGAGATGAAAGATCTTGGTATAGCTAAGAGAATATTGGGGATTGATATCTTTCATGGAGGTGATGCAAAGATTGTTCTCAATCAGAGTGCATACTTGGAGAAGGTGTTGAAGAGATTTAATATGCATAAATCCAAGCATGCTACAACACCTTTAGGAACTCAGTTCAAGCTACCTGGTAGATCTTGTCCTACAACTGATGAAGAGAAGAAGAGTATGGAGAATGTTCCTTATGCAAGTGCTGTGGGATCTATCATGTACTCAATGGTTTGCTGCATACCAGATTTGGCTCATACAATGAGCTCAGTTAGTAGGTATATGGATAATCTAGGCAAGGATTATTGGGAATTTATTAAATGGCTACTCAGGTATATTGGTGGTTCTATAAGGTTGGGATTGGTGTTCGAGCAACACCAAACTGAGATGGATGCACTTGTTGGATATATAGACTCAGATTATGCTACAAATTTGGATACAAGGAAATCTTTAACAGGTTATGTATTCACACTTTATGGTACAGCTGTGAGTTGGAAGTCTACTCATCAGCCTGTGGTTGCTTTATCAACAACAGAAGCAGAATTTATGGCTATGACTGAAGCTGGGAAGGAAGCTATTTGGCTTAAGGGAATACTTGGTCAGTTTGGAGTTATGCAAGGGACTGTAACGATTAATTGTGATAGTCAGAGTGCTATTCATTTGTCAAAGGATCAGGCTTATCATGACAGGTCTAAGCATATTGATGTCAAATTTTATTTTGTGAGAGATGAAATTGAGAAGGGTACTATCAGTGTAGTGAAGATACGCACTGATATAAATCCTGCAGATGGGCTTACTAAGTCAATTTCTGTGATGAAGTTCAGATCTTGTCTTAGTTCTATCAAGTTGATGGAAGGAAGGGTTGTATCCTAACTTTAGGGATACTGAGGTTGACAGATATAAAGCTAAGGTGGAGAATTGTGAGCTGGATTAGCTTGATATCTATTGAAGGAGGCATTGGTGTTATGAAGACACTGAAGAATGAATGAAGCTAAAGACTGGTGTTATAGTTCACTGGATGTGTTGTGCATAGTGTTGCGGATACACTGGAGAAGTCACAGATGCACAATAGTGATGACAAGGTGTGCTGACGTGTTATATTCCTATTGGCTCTGGTGACTTGGAGGGAGAATTAGTTAGTTGCTTAACTAATTTGCAGAGCTCGGTTCCTTGTTGATTTTGGAAATGATTGAAGATCAATCGGAGTATAAAAGGCGTGTGTAACTATTTGTAGCATATACCATTCATTCATCATCATTGTAATTTCGTTTTCCTATAGAGCAATTCTTTGGTTTTCTGTAGAGAGTAGCTAGGCGAAGAACATAGAGTAGCTAGAAGCTTGAAACTCTCGTTTGATTCGTGCTTGTAATCTGTTTCTTGTTGATATAGTGGAAACCTGGCAATCTCCGTGGATGTGGTGAAAATTGAACCACGTCGTAAATCAGTGTGTTGATTGTTCGATTGTTGGTTATTGTGCGTTTCTTTAGTTTCGTGTTTCATCGTCGATCGGAGTTAGATTGATTGAATTGCAGTGGTTAATCGTTACAGCCTCCATTTCCGATCTCTGTATCTACCAATAAATCTCAACAATTACACTAGCGGACTGCAAAACCAGTTCAATTGCAGTGCGATTGTGGTTGTTAAAGGTGGTTAGGTTATAGTAGATCTGCTTCACCCATACAGAAAGCGGGAAAGCAAAGAAGAATTGGGGATTTGAGAAGGATTGAAACGACGAGAAAGGAGGTAATTGGAGGAGAGATCTGGTGGGTGGATTGTAGAGAGAAAGATGGTTGAGTGGTATGGATTTTATGAAAGATTGTGTTGTTTATTTGGGGTATTTATATAAAAGCTATTGACTGGTTCTTTATTGTGAAAATCGGATTTTCATATAGATTAGGAAAATCTTCCCTTTTACTATACTTACTCTAAATGAAATTCAGAGGATCAAGATTATACTTACTTAATATTTAGATGGGCCAAAATGCACAAAATGTGTTTGCTAGCAATTTTTAAAAAAAATAGGGGAATGGGGTGGCGCCTGATAGGAATATATGTTTAGATTTTGATCAGCAACCTAATGACTTATCTTAGCTCAGAAAGGTAACTAGTACTCTTAGTTCACTTGAACATTGTAAAAGATGAAGTTTACTGAGTATGTTAGTCTAGCAAATCTTGTATAGTATGTTAGGTCTCTGAATGTAATTTTTATATCCTTGAAAAAGACCAAAACGGAGGCATCCGGCAGAAGATTTCAACGTATTGAAGATTCGAAGAATGCACAATATTGCTGAAGACTAAGGAGATTAGTCTCCTCAGATACCTACTTCCAGATACCTTGAATAAACAAGTGTTTTTCAATAAACAAGTTTCACAAAAGATAGCTGAGAACACAAGGTTACTGAGTGAGGAAAAGTGCCCACAGAAACCACGCTCAGATACCTTGGATAAAACTATGTTTCTAGGAAACAATGTTTCAATAGGTATCTGGAGAAGTGAAGGTCTCTGGAAAAGGACATGTAATGCTTCAGAAAGCGTGCATAGTTCTGTTGGCACTACAGGGCAAAAAAATAGTACAGTGCAATAAATGCGCAGACAGTGACATCTGAACAAAAGAGGAAATCTATGAAAAGAGACAACGTCTTCTGCAATACTGTTTACAGATATCAATAGTTTGAATTTCATTGTGCTTAACGGATACTATCCAAACGACATGATTTTCAACTATAAATATCAACACTTAGAGTGCTTGAAACACACATCTACGAACTTATTCATTCAAGCATACAATCCTTCAACATACTTACTCTCTAGCTTACTGTTGCGACCAAGCTCTTGAATTCTAAGTAGTACGAAAGTTTTAAGTGTCTTGATCCTTAACAATAATATATGTTACCTTCATGTAGACCACCCTATGTAACATAGAATCCCACGACAGATCATAGACACCATCACCCACTAACTTTGACTTGATTCGCTTGCTGGACAAGCAGTAGGTGTTGATCTGAAGATAATAATCATTATTAGTATGAATTGTTGTAGTGAAAATCTTACAGCCAGGAGATGAAGGGCTCCCGTCGATCGTAGCTGCTAGGCTCCTGCAACCACTCGCATCCAAATCAGTTTTAATTATCTGATTGGTGAAAGGATTGTGCAAGAAAAGTTTAGAATGCTCCCCACCAAGAAGAACCCAGCCATCCTTTGAAGCAAAATAATACAACTCACTATTATCTGGATTATAGCAAGACTCAACCGAATTTGAAACCTCGGTAACTCTATGCGTGTAAGGATCAAATATCTCACTTGAAAATGAGTACATGTTACTACCTTCCTTGGAGGTTCTATAGTGGCTCATCACCCAAGGCAAACGTTTCGATCGCCTAACCAAATCCTTACAAGAACGCCAGTGTTTGCACACTTCAATAACCATCATTTTATCACAGAACTCTAGTTTTTGAAAGTATGTATGTCCTAGAAACAACTATTTATGAGGATGATATGTACTTTGATCACATTCAGTTTATTATTGTTTATAATATTGTTATTTGGCATTGCATCTATTGAGTTATTATTTAGTTGTTTGAATAATTCGATAAGATGTTCCCATGGACTGCACGTTATTACCAAGTGTGTGAGAACTTGGATGGCATAACGTAAGTCTTAAAATAGCCCCAATCGAGAGTCATTGAGATTTGGGATATCAATGACGCACGTTAAATATTGGCATGTGATCTGCATCATATTCTTGGAGAATGTAGTAGCTCTCACGACTACGAATGGCTTGGTCATTCATGATGGATGCATGGGCACCTTGGAGGGTGTTGGTAGACCCACCGAGAAACCATTTGGTTAATTCTATTTATATGTCTATGGAAGTATCGGTATGTCAGGTGATGTATTAGTCCTTTGACTTAAGGTACTACATGTGTGAAGTGATGTGCTTTGACCATGACCAATGCTTGCACTCCTAATGGGGTAGATACGACATGCGTTGGGCACATCACGAATCACATGGGAGTAGTAGTTGAGCCAAGATAGGATTCATTCCTCGCAATAGACATTGGAGAGAATACTTTACATCTCATAGTTAGGTTGATCGTTAGTCATTGGTCAATGCATTACAATATATTCAAAATGGTGTTTGAATATGATCGAGGATCAACTAACAAGATTGAGAAAGAAATGAATAATTTATTGGAACAGACATAATATATCAAGTTCTAGACTTATTCGAGTATTCGTGAATGAAAGGACCGTACCATCATTGGAGCCTTACATTACAGGTGGTTTGTATATCCTCACAAACGTCCTTATATATTAATATTATCCGGTAAATTTTCTAGGAGTTTCACCGTGAACCTAATTGGATTAGTGTTTAATATATAAGGCCCTATGGGTCACACTATATGGAGAGTACTCTACCAAACCGGGGATGTTAATATTATTTATCTATAATAAATAATATGAGAATAATTTTAATTGGTTCAAATTGAACTTGAACAATTAAAATGAAGTGTTATACTTGGATTAATTTAGAATTAGAGTCTAATAATTAAAGCTGGGCTGAAATAGAAAAATTGGGCCAAAAGTGATAAAAAGGGAAGAAGAAGAAGAAAGCTGGGCCTTTTGGCCCAGCAGTTGAAAAATCATCGGGCGCGTGCTGGCGCCTTAAAATTGGTAGGACCCGGAAACATTCGTTTTTATATTTTTTTCTATTTCTCACGCGCCGGTATGGGGACAGTATGTCCCCACCTCACCCTCTTTTTCTCTGCCAGTTAGTTTCTCTTCTTCCTTGACCTTTTTTTTTTTTTTTTTTTTTTTTTTTTTGGTTTGTTTTGTCTATTAGTATGGTTTTGTTTAATGTGTAAGACAACAACAGTTCATTTTGATACATACAGTACATAGACAAAACAGAAGAAGACAAAATCAGATTTTGTCTTGAAACACTTTACCAAATATTCTCTACATCCGTAAAATAAGAATCTCCTAGCATTCTTATTGGTAAAGGAACGCCTGTGGATACCAAGGTTAGAGGTGACAACCGGCAACCTGGATTTGCACGAGGATTGGGATTTGCTTGGAGGGGAGCTAGAGGATCTCAAAGGGCTTGAATATACAGAGGAGCAAATTGACGAGCTGTTAGAATTTCTTTGAGGCGGAAAGTCGCTAGTCAGGACTCAAAATTGCTATCAGAGTAAGCTCTCTGTCATTTATGCACAAACACGTTAAATTAATGTTATCATGTTGGTCTATAAGATTTTTGAAATTTACGCTGCGTATACTTAGAGTATAATCTGACCAAAATACCAACAGTTTTTCCATAACCAATTCAAGAAGTTCATTTAGAAGATCCGACTAAGGCCTATACTTATCCATTAGAACCCTAGTCTCACAAATTGAATCTTGTTCAGAACTCATTTCTCAAACAGAGCAAGAAAATCGTTTGTCAGTTGAGTAGAGTAACAGAGATGACAACTACCTGGTGAATTGTATCAGGAATTGAAAATCAGAAACGAAAAAGGACCGAAAATGTACAAGCAGTTGAAAATCAGTAGAATAATCACATTACAGGTGCAAAAAAAATACGAAACTGGTAAACGAAAATTGAAATTGAGAGAGGAGACATACCTGAACGATTGTAATACTTAATAGAAGTGGATTAGCTCGGGTTCTTCTTACTCTGCCCACAAACTGCTGTTCAACCAACAATGGAGTACTATTATCCCGCGGGTGATATGAAATTTGAAAGTATACTGTGTTGTACTATATATGTGAAATGTTCCATTCTGGATATTATGAAAAGCTGAAAGTGATTGACTGAAGATATGTGATCGATGTTCCCATGTACGGATTGGGATATGTATTGCTGTCTGCAAATATAATTATTATCTAATCATGTGTGTGTGTGTATTTTGCATTCTTAAGAGATAAGAGGATTTTGTTATGGTTGTTGATGACCTTGAGTGTCTCTGTTTTCCAGCACGGTTGGACTCTGTATGAAATATATGAATTTCCAGCATGGCTGGACTCTGTTGGGTTCACTAAACTCCTCTGTTATCGTGATCACGAATTACACCTGGTTATAACAGAGCCATAGCAGACAAAGAAAATGACTAAGCACGTGCATTATATAATTCTGAATTATGTGAAATGATGTGGAACGTGATAACTTTTGTGTTTTGATCGAGAAGTGAATTGATGTGTTTGGTATGAGATGCGAACATATGTGGAGATTTGTGAATTAAATGAACGCTATATGTTCTGGTTGAGAAATATCGATGTGTTTGGTATGAGATGTGAACATATGTGGAGATTTGTGAATTAAATGAATGCTATATGTTCTGGTTGAGAAATATATGTTAATGGAACTGATTACTCTGCGATGTGCCTACATGTCTGTTAAATGGCTTGTTATCGGTTATTATACCGGATATTAAATGACCTGTTACTGATTATACTTATTGAGATCAGCAACTCATTCAAAATACGATGATATTTTTATAGATATTGAGACAAAAGCAGGCCTTAGCGGAAAAGATGTTAAGACATGCATCAAGGGTCGGCTGGCTTGTTTCCGATCCTTTTCCCTCGGCTTGTCATCTTCATATCATACATGAAAGACTTTTGTTGTAAAATCTGATTTACTGCATAAAGCAGGTGAAAATGTATTTTGCTGCATGCAAATGTAAATGCGGTCAAAGTAATTATGTTTAAAGCTTTCGCACGTCTATGCTACATTTAAGTGTCGGTAATAATCTATATGAAAGGGATAGGGCGTCACATAAATGGATTTGAGGTTTAGGATCGAAGTCTACGACCTTAGGATTGAGAGATTAGGACGTCCAGCTTAGGACCGTAGTCCGCTCCCTTCTAAGAGGTTAGGTCCTGCTTAGAACCGTAGTCCGCTACTTTCTAAGAGGTTAGGACGTCCCGCTTAGGAACGTGGTCTGCTACCTTTTAAGAGGTTAGGACGTCCCGCTTAAGACCGTGGTCCGCTACCTTCTAAGAGTTTAGGACGTCCCGCTTAGGACCGTCGTCCGCTACCTTCTAAGAGGTTAGAACATCCCGCTTAGGACCGTGGTTCGCTACCTTCTAAGAGGTTAGGACGTCCGCTTAGGACCGTGGTCCGTTACCTTCTAAGAGGTTAGGACGCCCCACTTAGGACCGTCGTCTGCTACCTTCTAAGAGGTTAGGATGCCCCTCTTAGAATCGTGGTCCTCTACCTTCTAAGAGGTTAGGACGTCCCGCTTAGGACTGTAGTCCACGCCTTTAGGAAGACTCGGGGTGCCTAGGACGCCTTTGACGCTCTGGACATATCTCAGTATCAACAGGATGCGTGAAATCCAATTACTACTAAATCAAATAAATTGTCTATGTATTAAGGATTCTTATAGGACGTAATCTTAATTTGATGTTTCACCATAAGGCAGAGATTGAAGTAAAAAGTGCTTGTGTGGTGCTGTAGAGGATAATGGATTCAAGTTAGCCTTTAATGGAGGTTTTATTGTTAGTTTTGTGGACAATAGACATGTTGCGATATGTTTATTTGTTGAAGAGGATTATGCATCTCTTTGGGCAAAAGGCTTTGTTTCTGTGGGGGGGGGGGGGGGTGTTACTATGAGACTGATTAAATGGACTCCTTCTTTTAAACCGCAAGTAGAATCTCCACTTGTGGCGGCTTGGATAACCATTAAGAATCTGCCTATCGTGTTTTTCAGTGCTGAAGCTTTGTTTGATATTGCTAGTATGGTTGGTAAACCTCTGAAGGTGGACTCTTCTACGGCTTGTAGAAGTCTTCTTGATAGGGCTGGAGTTTGTGTGGAAATTGATGCCTGAAAACCTCTAATTGAGAGCATATTGGTTGAGTTTCTAGGAGAAATGGTGGAATTGAAAATAGAGTTTGACAAGAAGCACTATTATTGCAACCATTGTTGTAGATTGGGGCATTGTGAGGACGTTTTTAGGATCAAATACCCTGAGTTATGCAAAAAAAGATCGAATGATCAGATCTTGGGAGAAGGAGATGGTGTTGGGTTTGTAAAGAATGGGGAACAAAGAAAGAACTTGGGGAAAGCGAAGGTTGTGAATGGAGATGGTTTCACTTTGGCACATCCAAATAGTGGAGGTGGTACTTCTGATCGAGGAGGAGGTCGAAGTAGTCCCCGCATCCCCTCCCCTATTTTTGATGTGGACAAAAATCCTTTCTTAGCTCTTGTTGAAAAAGAGGGGGGGTGATGTAGGTTTTGAGGATTCTCAAGTGGCTCCGACTCCCACTTCGCTTCCTCCATCCTCATCATTGGGCCTTGCAATTCCCCAAGAAAGTATCTTTTTCCATGATTCTTTGAGTGAAAGTGAAAAAGAAAGTGATGATTCAAGGAATGAAAAAGTTAAAACTTTTGAAGATTTTGTTGATCAAGCTTTTGTTGGAGAATTAGATTACTATGACGGAGTTCGTTCAAGTTCGGATGAGCCTTTATCTAAGGCGTTCAGTGTCATTAAACGTAGACATCAAATCGACCCAAGTGGTGTCTCCCAATCTGCTAGTGCTACAAATGGAGACGTTAATTGTCAGGAGACTGTGAGAAGAAGAAGTGAGAGACTCCACTTGAAAGCTTCGACAGGAAAGAAATCAAAATTTTTGGCAAAAGGCAATGACTTTGTTTATGATATTGGTTAATATGCTTACTAGAACAAACTTGCAACAAGCTTAATTTGGAAAGCAGAATGAATTCTTGGATGTAGATATGACTCTATTCATGGTTAGTGGAAAAACTGGAGTACTTAGTTTGACTTAGGTATTTTGGATACTAGTTCACTTTGTAGTAGTTCTAGTTCACTTTGGATCTTTTACTGATTCGAAATTGTACACGGGTTCTTATAACCCCCCGTGAATCCTTTTTTATTGGCTTCAATAATATGTAGAAAATTGCAAAAAAACAAGTTAGATGTTGCCATTATAGATATTGAAGTAAATGTTTGAAGTGGCGATGTGTAAATTATTGACTATTACAATTTGTATAAGTGGATATAATATATCAAAACAATTAAACAAATGTAAATGGAAATTTGAGGTTGGGCAACTACTGTGGAGGGAAAATTCAGGGACATATGATGTTCAATTTTACACGCTCATTTATAAACCATCTAGCAATCATTTCAAAATTATTATAAGTCTATTATAAGATAGGATGATTTCGTACTAAGTGAATGTACTAATTTGCCCTTCAAAATAAAATTTACTAATTATTTATGTTAATTTCAATATCAATTGACTGGACCGGACGCTTGATCTCACTTCAAAATACTTGAGCAACCGCATAATGATCGTGCAGACTCTTAAGCTTCATTTTCATGCCCTCTTCTTCACCATAT
This sequence comes from Plantago major, assembly GCA_026545765.1. Lineage (NCBI taxonomy): Eukaryota > Viridiplantae > Streptophyta > Magnoliopsida > Lamiales > Plantaginaceae > Plantago > Plantago major. Next base: position 33,951,819 of record CM048839.1, read on the forward strand.
TCACTCAAGCTAAGGAATCTGCCATTAGTTCAAGAGTTTTGCAATTTCTTTCCCTTTCAGTGTTTATATATATATATATATATATATATATATATATATATATATATATATATATATATATATCTGTGTGTGTGTGTGTGTGTGTTGAAGACATTTATGGTTTGCTTTTCTCCTAAGAAAGTCGATTATGACTGTTATGTATATGTATTCTATCTTCCTTTATTCACATTGGTCGTTGCAGGCAATTTAACCGGAATATTTGATGGATAAAGTTAAGAGCAGATGGATATTGAGTTTCGGGCGCCATGGGCTCATTCACATCGGTCGTTAATTGCAGGCAAGTTTTATTCCTCTTGATTCTATTTGATGAATATTTTGATATTAGTGTGAGCAATTTGATTTTCTATCTTTTTATTATGATTGTTTGCTATTTTCTCTCTTGTGTGTAAATCTCATGTTCTGTAAATTATTTTCAGGCATTTGAGCGAATATGACCACCGGATGTTTGTCAATATTCCTGAAACAAGTTCGGTTTTTGGTTCACTTTCCATTTATTTATGATATAGTATTGATTAGCATATACTCTGTCGAGATGTTACTTGTGCTCATATTCTCAGATTCATGCCCATTGACGCTTTGTGGATTTTCAGATAAAAGAATGTTCATATTTAGCATGTGTAGGGGATTAACCGCATACCAGTTTTTATTGATGTTATTGTGAGATAGCTGCTCTTTTGTTTTGTATATGAATCTAATGGTGGGTCGTGTGCCTCTGTTTTCTCATTCAAGCTATTGGAAAGAAAAAGAAATTACAGGGACTTGTTGTGTAAAACGGAAAGGACTTGATTGCAAAGAGAAAGAAAGTTTGAATACTCAATGTGTGAAGAAGAAAAAGATACGGGAATAAACGAAAGGAAAGAAATCGACCAATCAAATTGCGACAGCACAGACGAATTGGACGGACGGATTAAGCGTTACTGCATTAAGTCGTGAGAGACCGTTGGGAATAGATGGAATGCATCACACTGGATCAATTGTTGTCTTCCTCCGTCTGCATTGCTCTGTACGAATCATTCCATCACCATTCGATCATTTTCAAGCACAAAGATCAAATGGCTTCTGTGTAATAGCTTAGGGTAATCCTAGTGAACATGTACTAGTCCAATAGTGTTGCTTCAAATTTTCATTTCCTTCCTGAAATAGCCCCAATATCGGGTCTATAAAGGTAAACCCTAGTTGGGTGTTCCTGTATAACTTCACCATCTTCATCTAATATATCAAGATTTCTACTTTTTCATGGCACCAGAGCCAAGGTTTTAAACACTTGTCTTCCCTTCGCTACTCTTCTCTTCTCTTCACTCCTCTTCCTCTCATCTGTTTCTACTAAGCTCTAATGGCTGAAGTTAACCAAAACACTCCTCCTAGTGTTACCAACACCCCTGTCTCTCAGGATCATGAAGATCCCTACAGCCCTTTCTACCTCCACCATTCGAGGGTGCTATCACCCCCATCTTGATAAGAACAACTTTCATACACGGTCTCTTTTTCTTCTCATGTCTCTCTTGATAAGAAATAAGGTTGGCTTTGTGGATGGTTCTATAACCATGCCTGAAAAGAATGATGCTAAAATGAAAGCCTGGCAAAGGTGTAATACCATCATTTTGTCATGGCTCATTCACTCTGTGTCTCCTGAAATCAGGAGCACCATTCTCTATATGTCAACAGCACAAGAATGCTGGGAAAAGTTGAAAGTGCGCTATGCACAGCCTAATCATGTAAGAATCTTTCAGCTACAGCAAGAACTGAGCTGCATAACACAAGGAAGTGGATCTGTATCTGATTTCTTCACTAAGCTCACTAGTCTATGGGAAGAGCTTGGTGACTACAAACCCTTACCATCATGTGTTTGCACAGGTTGCAAGTGTAAGCTCACTGAGAGTCAAGAGAGTGCTCAGAACACTGATAAAATTTTTAAGTTTCTCATGGGACTCAGTGACTCTTATGACATGATAAGAGGTCAAATCATCCTCATGGATCCAAAGCCTTCTCTGGATAAGGCTTAGTCTCTTGTGCTCCAAGAAGAAAGGCAGAAAGAAACAAGAAGTCCAACTATCACTATGGAGTCATCTGCTATGAATGTGGGGTTTAAAAGACAAAAAGAAAAGTTGCAGTGTCCTAACTGCCCTAACATGACAAACCACACTGTTGAAACCTATTTGAAGGTTCATGGATATCCAGCTGGCATGCCAAAAAGGCCCTTCTTTGGGCGTGGTGGCTATAGAGGCCGAGGAGGTAGAGGAAACCAAGGTACTAGGGTTAACCAAGTCAGTGCAGAAAACAAAAACAACACTGAAAGTGCACCATCTCTCTCAAATGATCAGTTGCAGCAGTTGCTTTCTATGGCAATGAAAAATGGTGGAACCAACAATAGCTCCCAACGTAGCAGTTCAAACAACCCAACTGGAACCAACACTATGAAGGAACCTGAAGTGAATCATGCAGGTATAATCTATAAAGTCAATTTGATTTTTAATAATGTTGAAGAAGCATGGTTGCTTGATTCTAGGGCATCTGACCACATTGTAAGGTCACCTAAATACTTTACAAACAATGTTAAGACTTTTAACTCATTTTTTCAGTTACCTGATTTAACAAAAATCAAGATTACTCATATAGGAGACATAGAGATTCCAGGAAAAATAATATTGAAAAATGTATTATGTGTACCTTCTTTCAAAGTAAATCATATCAGTGAATAAGATATGCTCAGCAAATGATATTGCATTCTTTTTCAATAAAAATTGTTGCTATATCTTACAGAGAAACTCTACCTTGAAACCTGCATGGATCAAGATTGGACAGAGTGAAGCAACAAGGGGTCTCTATGGCATCAATGAGTTTTTGCAATTACCTAAGGCATTGGCCATCACTAGTCTGAAGAAACAAGATCTTGCAGTTGCTATTGAAGATCATGTTTGGCACTTTAGACTAGGACATCCTAGTTTAGATAGGATTTCAATGATTCAGTCTGTTTTCCCTGAGATAAGTTGTAATAAGTTCTCTTTCTGTGAAGTTTGTCTGAAAGCTAAACAGAAGAAACTTACTTTTCCCATTTCAAATAAAATTACAGCTTTTAGTTCTATTCTTGATTGTTTACACTGTGATCTCTGGGGACCTTACTCTACAGCTACATTACATAAACAACATTACTTTCTTACTATAGTAGATGACTATAGTAGAATGACATGGGTATATTTACTCAGAAATAAATCAGACACCAAGGAAGCTCTAGTGAACTTTATTACTCTAATAGAAAATCAAATGGATAAGAAAGTTAAGAGAATAAGAACTGATAATGGATTAGAATTTTATATGAATGATTTCTTAAGTAAGAAAGGTATCATACACCAGAAAACATGTGCCTACACTCCTGAGCAGAATGGAGTTGTTGAAAGGAAACACTAACATTTATTAAATGTTGCCAGAGCACTGTTATTCCAAGCAAATTTTCCTAAGTATTTTTGGGGAGAAGCAGTATTAACATCTGCTTACTTAGTAAATAGAATACCAACACCTGTGCTAAATAATTCTTCACCTTTTCAGAGATTTTATGCAAAAATCCCATTTACAGTAATCTTAAGACATTTGGATGCTTGTGTTTTATGTCAACTGAAAAGATAGGAAGAACTAAATTAGATCCAAGAGCATAGAAATGTATATTTCTAGGATATCCTGCAAATGTCAAGGGATATAAATTATTTGATCTAAACAGAAGAACTATAGTGATCTCAAGAAATTTCATTTTCATTGAGAATGTTTTTCCATTTAAGGAAAAAGATAAACAAGAAAATGAGAATCATATTAGGCTCATGACATCTGACTTGTATGATCTTGAATGGGACACCACCCATTATGAAGAAGAGCAGACAAGAATGCATCAAGACACTGATGTACATCAAGACAATGAAAATGATGCTTACATGAGTCCTGACAGGACAAATAATATTAATGACTCAGAAGAAGACAACAATGACAGCACAACGGGTGCAGAACACACTGAATTAATGGATACAGATCAAAACAATAGAGAGCAGATTGTTATCAGTCCTATAAGACTGAATGAAAACTAAAATGTGCACAATAGTCCAAGAAGGACATCAAGAGCAATAAAATTACCCTCAAGTCTTGACATTTATCATCATAATGCAAAAAGTTATACAGCAAAGTCTGGTCTATTAAAAACAAGATATCCAATTCAAAAGTTTTTAGGATATGATAAAAATGTCAGAATCATATAAAGTTTACTCAGTTAATTTATCTATGATACATGAACCAGAAACTTATGAGGAAGCAATAAAACACAAACACTGGCAGACAGCTATTTCTAAAGAATTAAAAGCCCTAGCTAATAACAGAACATGGACCATTGTGCCAAGAACAAAATTTATGAAACCTATAGGCTGCAGATATGTTTTTAAGACTAAACTAAATTCAGATGGCAATATAGATAAATATAAAGCAAGATTGGTGGCAAAAGGTTATACACAAAAGTATGGGTTGGATTATACTGAAACCTTTAGCCCTGTGGCAAAATTGACATCTGTTAAAATATTTTTGGCTTTAGCAGCAAAACAAGAATGGTTCTTAGCACAGTTGGATGTCCATAATGCATTCCTTAATGGGGATTTAAATGAGGAAATATATATATATATATATATATATATATATATATATATATATATATATATATATATATATATATATATATATATATATATATATATATATATGCAAATACCTCAAGGTCTTTCAATTCAGGGGGAATATGACTCAGATAGCTATGTCTGCAAGTTAAACAAATCATTATATGGTCTAAAACAGGCCTCAAGACAATGGAATCATAAATTAACAAGCTTCCTAACCAATATTGGTTTTAAACAGTCTAAATGTGAATATTCACTTTTTACTAAAATTCATTCAGATAAGAAAATAACTGCTCTCCTAATTTATGTAGATGATATAATTATAGGAGGGCAAAATGAGGCTGAAATCAATAAAATAAAAACTCTCCTACAGACAGAATTCAAAATAAGAGATCTTGGAAGATTAAAATACTTTCTTGGACTTGAAATAGCTAGAAATTCAAATGGAATTCATATATCTCAGAGAAAATATGCATCTGAAATTGTTGAACTTGCAGGGCTTCTTGGTTGTAAACCAGTTGTTACACCCATGGAACTAAACACCAAGCTATTGCCAGATAACTCTGAATTATTAAATGATCCTACTTATTACAAAAAGCTCATTGGAAAATTGATTTACTTGACTATAACTAGACCAGATCTTAGCTTTTCTGTAGGTATTTTAAGTCAATTCATGGAGAAACCATGTAAAGATCACCTGAATGCATTGCTGAGAATAATAAAATATATCAAAGGCAATATTGGATTGGGAATTTTCATGAATGCAAACGAAGATCATAATATTATATCTTATTGTGATTTTGACTATGCAGCATGCCCATTAACTAGAAGATCAACTACAGGTTATTGTATTTTCCTAGGAGGATCATTAGTGAATTGGAGATCCAAGAAACAACAGACAGTTAGTAGATCTTCTGTAGAAGCAGAATATAGAGCAATGGCATTCACCAGTTGTGAGATCACTTGGATAAAATCTCTTCTATCTGATTTTGGCATAAATATAAACTATCCTATCACACTTTTCTGTGACAATCAGTCAGCCATCTACCTCACCAGAAATCCTGTTCTTCATGAAAGAACGAAACATATAGAGGTTGATTGTCATTTTATAAGAGAGAAAGTGAATGAAGGATCGATCAAAATAGAGTTTGTTTCTTCAAAGAATCAGCTAGCAGATTTTCTAACTAAAAATATAACTTCTGCAAAGCTACAAGAAGATTTGATCAAGATGAATGTAAAGAATATTTTCCTTCCTCTTGAGGGGGAATATTGGAAAGAAAAAGAAATTACAGGGACTTGTTGTGTAAAACGGAAAGGACTTGATTGCAAAGAGAAAGAAAGTTTGAATACTCAATGTGTGAAGAAGAAAAAGATACGGGAATAAACAAAAGTAAAGGAAAGAAATCGACCAATCAAACTGCGACAGCACAGACGAATTGGACGGACGGATTAAGCGTTACTGCATTAAGTCGTGAGAGACTGTTGGGAATAGATGGAATGCGTCACACTGGATCAATTGTCGTCCTCCTCCGTCTGCATTGCTCTGTACGAATCAATCCATCACCATTCGATCATTTTCAAGCACAAAGATCAAATGGTTTCTGTGTAATAGCTTAGGGTAATCCTAGTAAACATGTACTAGTCCAATAGTGTTGCTTCAATTTTTCCTTTCCTTCCTTAAATAGCCCCAATATCGGGTCTATAAATGTAAACCCTAGTTAGGTGTTCTTGTATAACTTCACCATCTTCATCTAATATATCAAGCTTTCTACTTTTTCACAGGTTGCCATGTTCATGTAGTGTTCTTATTGGGTTGGGAAGAGGTATCGAATATGAAAGGTTGTACCAGGTATGCTTGTTTTTCTACGTTAAAGTTTTACCTATTTTCAATTTTAGTGGTTATAATTCTCTGTTTCCCAATTAACTGTTACGAACGATGATCGGTTGACAGTTATTCTAAGCTAGAGAGAAACTAATTGAGATAAGAGTATTGCATTTCAGATAAATCTCAAAGAATGACGACCGGTTCCTTTTATAGTTCGTTAAACAATGACCGAACTTCGACAAGTGAACCGGCAAATCGATTACAACGCGACGTGGCACAATCACAGCCATCGACTTATTTAAAAGAAGCGCCAAACTAAAAACGTAATAGTACAAACACGCTTTTAGGCTAATATTTGAAAAACTTGCTAAACTTCGATATCATCATCATAACATTCCTTCCTCCTTCAGGAACAGCTTGTCCACAAGCTTCAATATTGGGAAATTTTTGCACCGTCACAGCATAATCTTCCCAAGTTGCCTCTTCTGCAGGAAGATGTTCCCACTGTATAAGAATCTGAGCCACAGCAGCATTGTTGCGCTTGATCATCCTCCTTGCAAGTATCTTCACTGGTACTAGAACAATAGCTGCTTCACTGTCCATTTCTGGAATGGAACCACTCACTTGATCAGCCATCCCCACATGTTTCTTAAGCAGTGACACATGAAACACTGGGTGCAACTTGCAGTCTACAGGCAAGGCCAGCTTGTATGCCACCTCTCCAACCTTCTCTATGACCTGAAAGGGGCCTGCATACTTGGGGCTCAATTTCCACACCTGACTCCCCCTTACAGAGAACTACCTGTATGGTCTAAGTTTTAAGTAAACCCAGTCACCAAGATCAAACACTCTTTCAATCCTGTGTTTCTCTGTCAACTCCTTCATTAATTCTCTGTTTGGAAAGCTCAAGATTATTCTTCACCTTAGCAAATGCTTCATTCCTGTCCTGCAACACATGTTCCACCCCAATCACTGATAAATCATGCAAATCTCCCTTGACAAGTGATGGTGGAGCATAACCAAACAAAGCCTGAAATGGACTCATGCCAATAGCTGAATGATGAGAACTATTGTACCACCATTGAGCCAGAGCAATCCACTTACTCCATTTCTTAGGAGCCTGACCACTCATACACCTCAAATACCCCTCCAAACCGATTCACTCTCGGTTTGACCATCGGTTTGAGGGTGGTATCTTGTCTTTGAGTGATTGAGTCACTCCAAGAGCTTAAACAATTCCTCCATAGAACACGGTGAAGATTTTATCTCGGTCACTCACTATGCTAATAGGCATTCCATGAAACTTCAGATGCTATTCAAAATGTCTCACTACTGCAAAGTCGTGAAAGGATGTGACATGGGAACAAAGTGTGCAAACTTTGTAAACCTGTCAACTACCACCATAATAGTATCCATTCCACCCGATTTAGGCAATATTTCTATAAAATCCATAGTAATGTCCGCCAAACTGAGTTGGTACAGTAATGGTTGCGATAGGCACAGGGACTTTACATGCTCACTCTTGCATCTTTGACATACTATACACTCTCCTACTACCTTTTGTATAGCAACCTTCAAGCCATGCCATTTGAACACATTTTTTACCTTGTGATATGTGGCTAACACACCAGAATGTCCTCCATCCACACTCTCATGCATGGCTTTAATGACTTTGCTCTGAAGTCATTACCTCGCCAATATCTGACTTACCCTTATACTGACCACACCTAAACCGAGAAATAACTCACATCATATGGTGCTTTCATGCAATAAAATAGCTTCTTCGCATCACCATCTCCTTCATAGTCGGACATAACTCTTGCATCCATAAAGGTTGAGCCCGAAATGGCATAATACTGACCTTGTCATCAACAATATCCCTTCTAGAGAGTGCATCCGCCACCTTGTTCTCGGGACCACCTTGTATTCAATGGTGTAATCCGCCCAAGAAGCTTTGTCATGTACTTATGTTGAATAGGTGTTGAAATTTTACGATCCAAAGAAATTTCAAGCTTCTCGATCGATCCTTATAATGAATGGAGCATGTAGTAAATATGATCTCCACTTTTCAATGACCAAAAGAATAGCTAGGAATTCTTTTTCATAAATCGACAATCCCAAATTCTTTGGTCCCAAGGCTTTCTTGACAAAGGCTAGAGGGTGGTTTTCCTACATTAAAGCGCACCAAGACCCCATAACATGCATCGGTTCGAACAAACACCTTAGTGAAGTCGGTAATTGCAGTATTGGCACTGTACACATCATTTCTTTAAGTGCTTCAAAAGTTTCTTGAGCCTCATTACTCCATTGAAACATTCCTTTCCTTGTCAAATCTGTGAGGGGTTTAGATTTAGCTCCATAGTTAGCACAAAACTTCCTATAGTAACCAATCATGCCCAGAAATCCCTTCAATGCTTTCAAAGTAGTAGGTACTGGCCATTCCTTGATACACTTAACTTTCTGAGGATCCACAACCACCCCTTCAGCACTTATCACATGACCCAGGTACTCCACTTGAGGTACTCCAAATGCACACTTAGATTTCTTAGCAAATAAGGAGTGTTGCTGCAACAAAACAAACACCTTCTCCAAATACTGCTGATGTAACTCTAGAGTTTTACTGTATATCAAGATGTCATCGAAGAAAACCAATACAAAGCTTCCCAGATGCTCATGAAATACAGAATTCATCATATTTTGGAATGTAGCTGGAGCATTAGTGAGCCCAAAAGGCATCACAGTAAACTCATAGAGCCCAGAACTTGTGACAAATGCAGTTTTGTCAATATCCTCAGGTTTCATTCTCACCTGGTATCACCTCAGATCCACCTTAGAAAATATGGTTGCACCATTTAATTCATCCAATAGGTCATCAATGAGAGGTATTGGATAATTATCTCTTATAGTGAGAGAGTTCAGCTTTCTATAATCAACACAGAACCTCCAGCTTCCATCCTTCTTCTTAACTAATAGAACTGGGCTAGAATAGGGGCTATGGCATTGGATCACCCCATTTCAAGCATCTCTTTCACCAATTTTTCTATCTCTTGTCTCGCAAATATGGATATCTGTAGGCTCTTTGCTTAAATGGTTTAGTGTTCTCCTTCAGTTTGATGCCATGATTGCAGTTTCTCATTGGTGGTAAGGATTTAGGTACTGCAAATATTGGTTCAAACTGATTAATAAGCTCCTTCAATGCACTGTGATCTGTGGTGTCAGGAGATACAGGTGCATCTACAAGACTGACCATACAAAAACAACTAAAAACCTTGTTGTTTTTCTTAGTAAACAACTTGTGCATCTTAGTGCCAGTCATCATCTGAATATCCATCTCTGCACCTCTTATGCCATGAGCAAGCACCTTCTTACCATTATGCACAAAAGTGATGGTATGATTCTCATAATCCAACTCAATTGGACCCAACCTCCTCATCAAATCAACTCCCATCACCATATCATCCCCCCCCCCCCCCAATGGTAAGATTCTCACACTAGCAGCAAACCTGTGATTAGCCATTTCCCACTCCAAATGAGGACATTTAGAAGTGCATTCAATCCTCCCTCCACTAGCTACAAAAATTTGCAGGGGATTAATTACTTGAACCTCACAATGTATTCTCCTTGCAGCACTAGGATCAAGGAAACTATGAGTGCTACCATAATTAACAAGTATCACTAATGGATTGTTCTGTACTTTCCCAGCTAACTTGATAGTATCTAGTGGTACTTGCCCTTTCAAGGCATGCAGAGAGATGACAAAATCTCCTACATCTTCATCCACCATAACCTCCTTTCTACTATTGTCACTAACTTCCTCAGCAAGCATAATAACAAATAGTTTTGTACACTGATGTCCGTAAGTGTACTTCTCATCACAGTTAAAACACAGTCCCTTCCTCCTCCGAGCATCCAGCTCCTCCTTACCCAACCGTCTCACAGGTACAGAGCTACCACCAGTTTCCACCACTTCACTAGGCTTAACTTCCTTCTTAACATCCTTTTGCCAAGGAACATTCACTCTAGCAGGCCTACGCATAGATTCAAGCATAACCTCCTGTTTCCTTGCAATTAAGTAAGCCTGCTCTAATGTATGCGGAGCTAGTAGCTCAACCATATGCCTAACTTCTTCCTTCAATCCATTGAAGAAACTTCTCATGAAATAATACTCATCCAATCTAGGATCTCTAAGCAACATGAAAGAGCGCAACTCTGCAGATTTTTCAATATACTTTTCAACAGAGTTCACCTGCTTAAGTTTGTTAAATTCGCCTATCACATCATCACTCTGAACCGATGTGAAACTAGCCAGAAACAAATCAACAAAACTACTCCAGGTTAGCTCTCTTCCCTCAATATGATCCATAAACCAAAATTCAGCTTGTCCTTCAAGGTACATTCCCACCATAACTATTTTATCAGCATCCATCATTGGATTCAACAAAAAATACTTATTACACCTCCTAATCCAACGACGAACGTCCGATCCATCATATTTCGGAAATTCTACTCTAGGACCTCTTATTTCAGATCGAACAGGTATACGATCATGTTCCTCGTGACGATGAATATCACTACGAGTAGAATCAGGTGGAATCGTACCTGAATTCAGCGATTGAAGCAATTCTCACAACTCATCAAATCGTCGATTCTAAGAAGCAAGTTGCTCGATCGTGAGCGTGACCGCTTCCATCGATTTCTCCAACAATTTGATCCTCGCCGTGTTGTTGTTGCCCACCATTGTTGCGGAAAACCAAGGCTCTGGATGCCAATTGTTACGAACGATGATCGATTGACAGATATTCTAAGCTAGAGAGAAACTAATTGAGATAAGAGTATTGCATTTCAGATAAATCTCAAAGAATGACGACCGGTTCCTTTTATAGTTCGTTAAACAGCCAACGAACTCGACAAGCAGGAACCGTCGATTACAACGCGACGTGGCACAATCACAGCCATCGACTTATTTAAAAGAAGCGCCAAACTAAAAACGTAATAGTACAAACACGCTTTTAGGCTAATATTTAAAAAAACTTGCTAAACTTCGATATCATCATCATAACATTAACTTAGGTTCTTTTTATGGGCATGCGTTACAAAATCATCATTAGACGAATAATATTCCTAAACATCATGTTTAACTGTTATGGGACATCAAATTTTGAGTTCTAAATCGTTTGACCATTGGAAAGAGTATAGAGTATGCATAATATACATGGACGTAACAGACCAGGCAAAATCGCAGAGGACTTTGTCCCGTTGGGATAAGCGCACCAAATAGGCTTCTTTCTTTCCCTTCTTATGTCCCATTAAAAGATTCTCTGGTACCTATGGACATACATGAGTTAAAATCCATACCCTGAAGAATTCATGAAAGAGTTCGACTATATGTTTTGCAGAATATTGAACAATGGAAGACCTATCATTCTGGGGAGGAGCTGACAATACATCCAATTCTCACTGCGGTGAGTGGTTAGATTATTATTATCATTATTATCACATTATATTGCTATAAACATGTTTCAGTAATTTTTTGTTAAGAAAGATTTTTATGGAAAGTACTATAAAGAAATTTTCAATTTTTTTGGATTGTTGTTTGAGTTTCATGGATGCATAGACTGGTTATTGGTGAGAATGCAATTCAGGTATCTTATTGAGCGGTTCTTCATGTTTAGTTTGTGACTTACAGCTGATGCATTTTCATTCCTGATTATGGTTCTGCATGAATCAATTTTGCAATTATTTAACCCTTTAATATATTGCTTTTTTCTTCTGAATTTGTGTTCTTTGCTGAGCAACAGTTAATTAGCATGTCATCTTTTGATCATGGAGTTGGAACATGAGCCAATACTCAAGATGTCATCTTTTGAACTAAAAGCAGGTTTCAACCCAGTTCGAGTTTCTATACTAATATAAAAGTGCGAGAATTACTTAAACGAGACAGTTGTTGATCTCATTTGTCTTGTTTCTGAGCAAGCCACAATAAACAAAACAATTTCATAAATTTCTTGAGCTGTATGCTCAGATCAGTATTCTATTTTAGTTCGGGTTACCTACATCTGTTATTATATAATTGAAATGTTGATCAGACTTAATTAGTTCTATTAGAATTAAACTTTTCAAATAGTATCTATGAATTGCCCTCTAAGTCAATGTTGGATGCTTAATGTACAATTTACATGTTCAAATTATCACAAATGCTCACCTGACTCACATTCGGTGTGGCATATGAATTTGATGTTATGAAATCTCCTATGCTTTGCCCAACCATATGTTGCACCAGTAACAACAGATGAAATGAAGAGGTGGAAGCCGGAGGAGCTAAATCATGTGCATGTTGTACTTCATCTTTATTGTAAATATAAAGATTTGACCATTCTATTGTGGCAATCCTATCTCTAGCTTATAGCCCTTTCGTAGATTTAGATACCAGGACTATGGATGTCGCATTGCATATGTAAATCATGATAATCAGAATACAGTGAATCCCCACCTTAGTTACTTAAATATGCTACGTAGAAGTGTTTTTAGAAGCTTCAGAAACAACCCCTGGATAAACAGAAGAGGCCAAGAATGAATCGTGTTATTTGTTTTAAAAATTATTTTCTCTATCATGATATATTTAATCTGCAATTTCCTTGGGAATGATAACTGATGGATGCATGTGCATTTTGTTGTAAGTTGAGTTATTTCCTTGTCATGATAGATAACTCTATAGGATTAGCTTCTCATACCATATGATTGCTTCTTCATCAATGTTTTCCATGGTTAACATCTCACACGTTCTTCTTTGGCTTCTCAGTTGGAGTGTACAGTTTGTGGTAAAGAATGGCATGTTGATTTTGGCACAGTGACCATAAGAGGGTTCTTCCAACACAACTAATCTTGTTGTATAGATGAGTTGATGAGATGAAATTTGGCAAGTCCATCTGGATGGATCAAATTACCCATGACTGAAACAAGCCGGAACAAATTATCCTTCAAATTTGACATCTAGAGCGTTAGAGGCCTGCTAAGAAATTATGGTAGTCTAACCTAAGTACATGTGTGTTAATGTGCACGGGTTCATCTTTCATGAAACTAAATATACTTTTCCTGTTAATATAAAGTTACTGCTGCCAGAGCTTCCCTTTCTCCTCACCCTTCCTTGTTTTTTTTTTTTTTTTTCTCTGTTTGCAAACAAAGGAGTCACATGTATATTTTAAAAGCCTTTCTGATTTTAGAATACCTAGAAATTCTGCAAAAGCCTTTAGTACCTTCTCCAATAGATTTTCAGGCATAAATATATGTATGCTTTTATTTTCAATAATTGTTGCAGATTTTTGTGGCCGTCATTACTGGAAAGATATATTTTGTCTCAAGAAAATACAACCTACAAACATCTACAAGTTGCAAAACAAATTAAAATTTGAATCAATAACCACATATTGTATTCTGATGGAGTTTGTTATGTTATTGTCTGTTCATTTAGGCTGCAGATAATGATGTATTTTTACTTCTTCTTCGGAAAAAAATGTGATTTCAGTTAAGTTTCACCAACATCAGTTTGTTCTAATTTAGTCCCTTAAATGCCTTTTACATGTACTTAGCACCGCGCTAACGCGGTGCTTCTTTACTAGTATATATATATACACGACACACACACACGATGATTTAAAACTTCTGTGACTTAAAATTACGGTGGTAATTGACTAAGAATACAGGAATGAAAGAGGTACTAGAATCGATCCACAATAAATAATAATTTATTGGTATAAAATGACAATGTGCATCATTTAGTTAAGCAAAATACAAACAAAAACACCACACTTACTTTCTTCCAAGCATTGCATGCGGAGAAAATGCACATTGGGTTAATTCCGACTAACCTACTAAACATTGTAAAATCCGGTCAAATATAACAGCTTTTACAACGAACCTAAAACTCGTAAAAAATTGTGTGTGGGCGGCGACCTTCTATTAGTGAAAAGTAACAGTCGTCGAAAAGTTAAAATATGGAGCCGTGGAGGAATTCATCAATCATCATGTTGACAAAAAATGTCATTTTCGATGGGCAATTGACCGAATTTATGATGAACTGGTCACTTGACTCAGTCTTAATTTCTTTCATATTTGGTATCTTTCCGTCGACTTTGTTTGTCAGTTAGAATTTAGAAATGCCTTTGTATTAACGTCGTTGTAATATAATCAATTCCATTATATTTTGTGTGAGTATTTAATTGAGTTAACCGACACGCTTGCTTGCCGTCAAATTTCATGATCAACCTGACTTTGCGATTAACTTACTTACAGCATGCTAATCATGAGATCATAACAAGTGCTAGCTGGAACATTTCCTAAATTCCACCCTAGTGATTTCTTCTTCTTATATTTTTCTATACAATCTTAATCTTATGCGGGAATCTGTATTTTGAGATATATAAACCAATATCATATATTTAATTACAAACAATATCCATCTTGTGTTTAATACACAAGTGCTATCTTTGCATTAGCTACATTAGTAAATGTGTAATGTTTGTTATTTATGTGCGTTTGATGTTGATCCAGTCTCTCGTAAAACCTTATCAAAAAATCAAAATGTCAATATAGAAATGGATATTACTATCTAGAATTTAATTAAGTTCGGGTATTAAATGGTCCACGTAATGCAATTGTTACTCTCAACATCAATGGACGAAGAAAAAATCGCTATTTTTAAACAACTATGATCACTTTCATACCTCATGGCTTAATTATGAAACCTAATCATGTCACCAAGTTTAAATTATCATCATCAATTTAAGGAAGGACCTGGTCAACACAAGACATTGTTCACAAGAACGAGTAAGTTCTAACTTGGGTTTATGTGTAATTTCTCGACTATTTTATGTGTAACTTCGGTTGTACAAGTTTCCGTTTTTCCAAAAAAATAAAAAGAAGAATATTAAGGAAAGAGCTGTGGTTTGAAATGTTCAGCGACCAAGATGAAACAGACAAAGTGAGCAATCTCCCACCTAGAAAAGTACAATGAACAAAGTCCAGATCATCCGTTAATCCACATTTGTCTCCAACCAAGATACTCCTAATCCTAGCAAACTCTATACTTATGTTATAAACATGGCAGCAATAATTCATTTGCCGTCCACACTTGTTTTTCTACTCATTCTTTCCACCTCTATTTCTACCTCATTTTCTCAATCAACACAACAAAATATTCAAACTTTCTACAATTCATCCAACTCGCCTTCTCTTGATCCTCCACCACCTCGAAACCGATCATCAAGCTCGTCATCAGCCGCGAAAGGCATTGCTATAGCAGCTGCAAGCACCGTTGTCTTGTCAGCTATACTCATCGTATTGAACAAAACGCGACGTTTACGTTCCAAGTCTAGGAAAGACGGTTCGAAAATGCAGAATTTTCAAAATGATGGTAATTTCGTGCGATTTGAGGGTACTATTAAAGGTATAATTGTTGATGAGAACGGATTGGACGTGTTGTATTGGCGAAAGTTGCAAGAGGAGAACAGGACTAGTTTCAAGAAGAAGTATTATCATAACATGGCGAGAGATGATAGTGTGGAAGAGAAGAGAACGACTCATGAGAAGAAGTATCATCGGTATGATCAGGCTCAGCCTGAGGTTCATCTGCTTATGGAGAAGGCTTCGACTTCGCATTGGGGAGAAATCGAAGAGGAACAGGAGGTAACGACGACGAAGAACATTGTGGGTTCCGAAAACAAGCAGCGGAGTTCACCGGTGGTTCAACAACTTGAGGATTCGAGTAACCGGTCTTCTGCAGTTGGTGGGAAAGCTACAACCAAGTAAGACTTTTTTTTTTGGGTACTTTTGTCAACTCTTATTTTGAAATAATTGCATGCGACATCATATACTTTTCACTTTGTGCGATTTGACCCTTGAAAGAAAATTTGAAACCCAAGTCCGTTTCGTCACGAAATGTTGAGGTTATGTTGCATGCGCGTTCAATTTAACCAAAATCGACATGATTTAGGGATGTAATAGACGACAATTTATGATGACGAATAACATTATAAGGGTTATTGTTAGGGTCAAAAATGAGACGAAATGTTACGAAATCCCCCGCTCTTCGGGATGAACTTTTCTAGAAGATTTTTTTTTTGAATATCATTTCTAGACTCGCGAATTTATCAACATCGAGGTCATCAATGAGCAATATGAGATTTTAAACGAACATTGACTCCTGGTGCGAATTGTGGTTGATTTGCACTATAAGTTCCGTGAGAAGTTTTGTGAGTGAGAGGAATTTTCTAATATCAATCCATTCAGGGTTATTTATAAAGACCCTAAATAATGTCGAAATTATCATAAACCCGAGCACTAACATTTAGAGATCGATTTTGAGCATGGACTAATTTTTCTTGAAAATGCAGGTTCGATGGTGATATAATGGAAGCCCTGTTTGGATATGTTGCCATTAACCGAAAATCGCCATCTCCTTCCCAAACATTCATTCTTGAGCCTGAAAAATCCCAGAACATATCTACTGTGCTCAAATCTCTCAGAATAAGTCGAAAAGAGATCATAGATGCAGTTCTTCATGGTCAACAAGGCCTAAATGCAGAAACTATAGAAAACCTCATAAGAATTACTCCAACAAGCAAAGAGATTTCTCAAATCATGGCCTTTGATGGTGATCCTGCACGTCTCGCTCATGCTGAGTCGTTCCTCTACGACCTTCTAACGACAGTTCCGACTGCCTTCACTCGCCTCAATGTCATGCTTTTCAGAGCAAACTACGACGTTGAGGTCCCACAACTTAAAGAATCGTTACTGTTGATCCAGTCGGCTTGTAGCGAGCTCACTTCTGGCGGCAAGATGTTAGTGAGGCTTTTGGAGGCGATGGTTAAGGCAGGGAATCGCTTGAATGTGGATAACGGGCACCAGTTAGATCTTACTGCTTTAAGGAGACTGTGTGATGTGAAAAGCTTTGATGAGAAAACAACTCTGGTTCAGTTTGTCGTCATGGAAGCCATTCGAGCAGAGGGAATAAAATGTCACAGAGCTGAGAGCAAGAAGAAGAATTCATCGTTGAAAGATACAGAGCAGGAGTATCTGAGGCTCGGTTTGCCATCTATAAGCACTGACTACCCGAACGTGAGAAAAGCAGGTGTGTTGAGCCATGATTCGATCAGGAAAACCAGCTCGGCTTTGGTAGAGCAAGTGGTGGAAATGCGGAAAGTGGTTGAGCAGTGTGGAGATGAGGGAAGGTTCGAGCGTGAGATGAGAGGTTTCATCAGAAGCGCAGAGACGGAAACTTGGGAAGTGAGGGAAGAGGAAGCTAGAGTAATGGGTGATGTAATGAGGAAAACATTGGGGCACTGCAAAGCTGGTTGCTTCAAGGATAAACCATTGGAGCTGTTTATGATGGTAAGGGATTTTCTGGGAATGGTTGATGAAGCTCGTCTTCAAGTACTTAACATCATTTCATCACCTGCTGTTGCTGGAGGGTTTCAGACTATGTTCAGATTCCCTAAATTGCCTTCTGATTTCATGTCGACATGAACAATCAGTAAATAAAACTTGGCAGGATTTGTGTTTCTTTTGGTTCGAATCGACTGTCATGTAGCAGCCAGAATTTGGCTGTTTATCTTGCAACAGATTTCATCTACCTGCAGCAGCAATATGCACTTAATTTGTGGTTTGCTGTTTCCACAGCTAGCTTTTAAAGTAAATACTACTACTATGATATAACCTTCTTTCTATACAAGAATCATCAAGGACACGAAGGAGATCTATGAAAGAAATTTTACTCTCCTACACAACATATGTTGGCAGTGTATATGATTGCTTCTAATCAAGATGATGCCCAACACACTAGAATTTCTTGCTGCCATCAAGAAAACTGTGTTTCACTTTACATTATGTATACCAACTCAACAGACGTGCTTTCAGATTTCTCAACACAAACATGAGAAGAGGAGAAAATATGTCCAGCACAATAGACGTAGCTGTTCAGTGATGCTTCTCGTTCTTGGTGCTCTCCTGAAAGTGTAATCGATAGATTGAATATGTTAACTTGGTGAGAGAGAGAGAGCAGAGTAATGAGAATTTTAGACAAATTGAGATTAAGGAAGGAGAAAAACATATTCTGAAAGGACAAGAATGATATAAAGTACAGTTTATCGTAGGTTCCAGGGAAGCTGATTCTGTTTGAGAATGGAAGGATATTTCCTTCATTTTACTACAACTAGACAGATGAGCTGTTTTAAGACGTGAGTAATCCTTTGTTCTGGAAGCGACGCTTACATTTACTTCCCACTCAGCAGATCGGTTCTCAAACATCTAAAGATTGTTGATGCATTCATACTTTTCAACACAAACTACCCACCAAGTGTAAAAGCTAATCCTATTCTTTCAGTGAGAACTCTGTATCAACTAGCAAGATGTTCACAGCACATTTAATGTTGGTGTAATATGATGTCTCGTGATGTATACAAAGAGTAGAGTACTACTGAGCAATTAGACAAACCCATATTGGGTTATGGCTTAATACACCAAAAGTGCAAGAAACATGTGTGTTACTGCTCGATAGTTGATACGCAGGGGGGGGGGGGGGGTTATTTGTAGTGATTATCCAAACTCGGGAGGTTTGTGTACAACTAGAGCCGATTCTTGTAATTTATCTTCACAAGTATGTCGCCACACATTACAGAATAAGCACATTAACCTATGTAATAGGAGAAAGGGGGGGAGAGGGTGATCATTTACCTTTTCTAGATGGCATTTTTCTTGATTCCGATAAAAGGATGGAATAGGCTTGGCCTTGAATTTAAGAGACTCTCTCAGTGTCTTGATCTCAGACTCCTTATCCTCCTAGATCAAAATTTTCGTGTTGAGGAGTATTTCATAAAATTACATCAACTGCTCACAAATATTTATTAAATTGCAATATTACTTTAAATGCTTCGTACAGATCAAGATATACCTTTGACTTGGCAATGCGACGAGCATTTTCTGCCTCTCTGTCAATTGATTTAGCCTCTAAATTCTTTAAAAACTGCATAAATTTTGGTTAGTTTAAAACAAGGAAAAGATGAGATACTTCATGAAAAATCAGTGGTGGTGGCACAGTTTGACTACCGCTTTTCGCTTTTCAGCTCTTTCATCGCTCCTCAGGCCAGTAGATGGTGAGACGGCCACCGTATTTTTCAGTGTAGAACTTTTATCAGATCTGCCATACATTAACAACTCAGTGTTGAAGAGCAGAATTTAAATAACAAAAATACATACAGCTTGGATGAGCACAATGATTTTACTAATGCACAAGCACAACCAAATTTAATTTAAACATTTCTCATTGTGTTGTATAAAAGGAATGTGCAATCTGTAAACAAGCAGCACAGTCAAGAAAATAATAGCATTAACTACAATACAAATCTTATGACCAGTAGGCTACAACCAAATGAATCGGCCAGGTTTCTGCACGACTACTGACAAGGGCGATGGAATAAGTCAGATTTCTGCATAATCTAAACATCTCACCTTGATTGAGAAACCTTTGATCTAGTCCCAGGTTGAATCCTCTGGGTACTTAACTCTTTTACATCCTTCTTCACCCTATATGTTAAAAATATATCAATGAGTCGAAGACAAGACAAGCAGAACATAAATCGCACCCAGTATTCATCAAAGCAGAATATGTATTGCAATATTGATCAGTTTAACGATTCATTTTAAATCGTTTCAACTTTCTACATACAAGGAAACTGAGTGGAAGGCGCAGTATTTACACATACAGAAAGAGAAGATGCTTATAAATTTATATTTGTCAAAACAAACAATTCTACTAGTGACCACACAACAATACATGGCAACCTATGCTGCAAATGACAAGGCAATGAGAAAAGGCGAAACGAGAAAGTGATAACTAAAACATACATAAGTAATTAAAAATCAATTTACCCTGCACACATGTAGTTATATCTTTTTGTTCATGCTCACGTACCATCTATTTATGATGGAATGGAACATATTTATGAGAAAAAGGATTACCCATCACTCCTTTTTCTTGGGACGGGAGAAGTAGAAACCTTTGGTTTTGATGCAGTGGATTGGACCTACAAGGAAATAAGAGCAAAAGCTCAGAACTTGATATATGCATCTCATTAGTAGCATAAACCGAATGTTAATGGAATGTAAACCACAGTTCATGAACCTGCTTGACTGGACTCGATCTCTCATTGGTGGATAATCCAGTATTAAGATTCTGGAAAGACTTAAATGCGCGCCTAACAATGTCCTTATCCCCCATTTGTTCCATTATTAAGGACTTTCTAGCAATAGGGACAACAGCCGAGGATTTTGTGGGCCCAAAACTAAGTGACATGTGTAAGGACGTCGAAGTGGCTCTATTACTGTTGGGAACCAATGAGCCGTTCACCATCTTTCTTGACGTGGTTATTGGGGTTGAAATAGATGCTGGCTTTGAGTTTCTAGGAGTCGAAGCTTTTGACAGCTTGATCGCAGGTGATGCAATGCTCCTCGACGTTTCAGCGATCTTCGTATCCTTTTTGGATGGAGTCACCTGAACGCATAAATAACCAACTCTACTCAAATTACAACCAAAATATTTAATACTATATTGGATGGTTAATAAAAAAAACTTGGGAGTTTCATGAGAGCATTTTCTAAGCAGCATATATTAGCTCATTAGCCATTATACTAATAACTCAATTTCCAGCATCTCCAAATAATTAAGGCGGCCTCGGATTGGATCTTTTTTTGGGTGTGACAAGGAAAAGCCAGAAAAAAAAAAAAAAAAAATAGGCACTAATATAAGCTGTTTGCTACAGCCCACACAAACACTCCCAAAGTTTCCATGTTTACCTTTTGAGGTGTATTCTTCAACTTAGTGTTTTGTTTCTTAGGTACACGAGAATGCTCCACGGCATTATTCTGTTTCAAAGCTTTTTCTGCAATGAATGAAGAGTTATCTCGGAGAATCTCCACCACAGCCAAATCAGAATCGTCTCTGCCATCTGGTTTAGATTTGACTGCATTATACTTCAACTCATCTTTAGCTTCCTCTGCCTGGGCCATAGCAGTATCTATTTTTGAACTGGTCGAATCATCTCCGTCATCTGGTTTAGAGTCGACTGTATTATAATTCAACTCATCTTTTGCTTCCTCTGCGTTGGCCATAGGAGTATCTATATCTGAACCAGTTGAATGATCTCTGCTATCTGGCTTAGAGTCACCTACATTATGCTTCAACTCATCTTTAGCTTCATCCGCATTGACAATAGCAGCATCTATATCTGAACTGGTCGGTTCCACAACATCTTCTATACAGGAGATAGACTCATCCCTTCGAGCTGATCCAGCATTATCGTCCTCTACCTCATCATCAATTTTATGATCTGTTACTACATTCATATAAGCTGCATCTACATTTTCTTCCACAAACCTCTCCCCATTTGACAGACTAACTGTAGTATTGTCCATCCGAAACGAGTTTTCACTGCACGATCCATCTGGAGTTGGAGTTACAGAGTCTGTTGAATTTTCTAGCTCCAGTTCTGCTTTCTTCGCAGCGGCAGCAATTTTTTTATAATGAGCTTCAAAATACGCCTTCTTCTGTGCTACCGATCCAGGGGTCGATAAACTACCGACTTCCTCCAAATACTTGTTAGGCGAGAAGGACGACCACTTCTCCCAAGCAAGTGCATCATTCTCAAACCTTCCGAACGAAACTGAAACTTCCAGTCTGCCCCCAGGTTTAATCAACTCACCCATCTGTAAACACAACAAAACATCACATCATAATGTTTACAATATTAGTTGGTTTTACTGCATGGGCGATTTAATGAGCTGATTATCGGCTTTTGGTGGTTGAAAACACACTTAAGAGAGTTCGGCAATCCATGGGGAGAGATAAGGTTGAGATTGTGCATGCTTGCTTCTCTAAATCATTTTTGGCTTGTTTTTGCTCAGGGTTAAGCAGGGGGTTTTCGGTATCCACATTAAAAATCATTCTTCATGATTAAGCACCAAAAAGCACATCTGATTGATGCTATCAACTTGTGATAAGTTGAGTGCATAATTTTGGAGATTCAACGGAAAAAACAGGCCAGAAAAAAAAAAGCTTAGTGTTAGAAAAGTGAATAAGCACTTTATAAAACATTTAAATAGGATCTTCAATCATGAGAACACAAGCCAAAGAAAGAAGCATATCTAGGGCGCGTTACGAACTTCTAATCAATTCTAAAATTCTGCAAATATACCGAGTCAACCGCAGCTTTGAGTCCCTTCACACAAAAGCTAAAGATAAACTACTTATATAAGCTTGCCAAATCACTCCCTATGATTAGGCAATCTAAGCACCGAATCTTGCAGATATGAATAATAAGTAAACATCAAGAAGACAATATGGATTATCTGTGTAGATTAATAAATAAACATGTAACTGGATGTAAATGCTTAACCAAAACCATTGGATAAACATAAAAAAAACTTCACCTTTAATCTCCAGAGAAGGAGCTTCAACTGAAGATTCACAGATTGATTCTTCTTCAATAACAGTCGGTTACTAGCCAAAAATATCTATGAAAGGATAGAAATGATGACCTGAGACAAGAATGGACAGTTACCATCAATACTCATAAGCAACAAACTAATAGGAGAGTGACCTCAATGAGGACAAAATAGAAACAAGCAAAATTAATGCAAAACCCATGTGCTGTGGTTTGTTTATCATCAATACAATTCCGAAGAATTGCCAGAAACGAAACACTACAGAAGAAAAAGAAAATCAAAAACAAAAACTATAAAAGGTCATTTTTTTCTGTTTCTAGTGGGAAGATTACATACTGCTTTTTAAGCTTGATAATCATTAGTACGATAAGAATTGGAAAGGACTATAATTCCATTAAAAAGTAGAAAACAAAAGCTAAAGTCATGATTCAAATGAGGTTGAGCGAGGGAGATTAGTAAGTACAGATTTTCCTATTCCATTACATTTTGTCCCAACTGCAAATCCCACTTTTCTAAAGCGGCCAAAAGTTGAAAAAGCAGAAATCTTTGGGATCTAACGAAAGAAATTCAACAAAACATGATATGGGTCAAGCGGAAAAGGCATAAATGATGTAACTAATAGAGAGAGAAAGCAAATAAAGAAAGAGTACCTAAAGGAGTTTGGGAAATTGAGTGTTTTAACTGTTCATTTTTACCTAAACAAGTTTGGAAATAGAGAAAGTAGACGCTTGAGAAAGAGTCAAGAATGAACTGTGAGGATAATGCTGTATGGATGGATAGAGATGGGTTGAAATTGAATAGATGAGCGAGAGAAGGCCCACTCATGGAAGAAGAAGTGTGAAGTGAAAGTGCAGTTGAATTGCAGTGAAATGAAGGAATAGAGAAGCAAGAAGGAAGATGAGTTGGCACGTGTTGGATCGATCCTTATTCCTGGTTCTCATGTCAATAATTGAGATGTAGGTACAGTGGGGCACGTGTGGTCCCTTATATACCACTATTTTCATAAACACTTACGATCCACGAGTATTTACGTTCGTTCGGTAGGTAGTTCGTGTTTATATTTATTGATGAACGGGACCTTTTGTATTAGAAACGAACACTATCAAACTAACGCACAAGATGGCATGTGAGAAAAACAAAACAAGTAACTAAAGTCTGATAAAAGTGACGAGTAAGAATTTAGATGCAAGAGATTCGTAAGTTTAAGAAGACATTCAATAAGTTTAGGGATCACCCAACAAATTCATGAGCTATTAAATATTTTTACTTGAAAATAAGAAAATTCTTATAAAAGTGAATGGTCGACTAATCGTGAATATAGTGATCAATATTGCAAAAGTATACTTTGATACATTTGGATCAAATATGGTCAATCGAAGTGAACTCGTAAATCGTTGGGTAAGGAACTAAGTTCGTAAAGGTAAAAGTTTGCAAAAGTATGCCTTCTTTCAATAAAATATTGAAAGAAGGCAATAAACTCCTAATGTGATAGAGCTAGATAGTAAAAGATTGAAATAAAATAAAATTATTTAGATCCCACCAACAAACTAATTTTAACCACAGTTATCATTTTGAATTCCTAAATAATCATAGTATAGCACATTGTAGAGTGAGTCTCCCAATATAAGATATGTATTGAGAAAATAAATAAAGACACAAACATTGTGTTTATGACCGATAATATGTGAGTTTTCTTAAAACATTAATGTTTTGCTTAGTTTGTTAAAAACATGATAATTTTTTTTATAAGATACCACGAAATGTATTTAAGCTAGATATAGACGGTCTGCCTCAATTATACTTTGTATAAACTTTATATCATATTGACTCCATTACCTTGATAGCTTTACATTGCTCTTGAATGACAAACATTAAGGAGAGTGTTTATATCATCACTATTGTTTGGATGCAATTTAATAGGAGTAAGTCTTCTGAGAGACGATCTCTACATAATTTATCTAGAGACGGATCTATATTGTCAAGCAAATTATCGATGTTATTAATCAAAATATCTTTGTTCTCAACATTGGTATTTTTTTCACATTACAACAAGACTTATTCCATTAACAACATAGACGTTTTGATTAATAACATGGATGGTTTTATTGATAATATAGGCCGGCTCTAAATAAGTTATCTAGAGACCGTCTCTTATGAGACTTTGTGTTTAATAAAGTATAGTTAATGTAACAAATTTGAGTAGATAATGGATAAAAATAGTCGCATGTTACTGTTTGGAAAAAGGGGTTATAAGGCGTAAATATGCTTATATAGATATCATGGTGAGTAATGAATGGGTTAGATTATGTTCTTTTCGTCTGAACATAACTGAACTCATTTATAGTATAAAAAACAACTAAGCAAATCTGAACTGAATTAAAATTAATAGTTTTTCAGAAGAAGCTAATACAAAAAAAGTGATGAATGGGTTAGGTTGTGTAAGAGTGAATGGTAGTGTGTAACAAAAAAGTGAAGATATTTGTTTTTTTATGTTATTTAAAGTAATGTAATAACCAAATAAAAGGCGCGCCGAGATCTCAATTTGAAGTTCCAATTTGGAGATTATCTTTGTAAACTGGCTTATATTTCATGAGAAACCCACTCTCAGATATTATGCGCGTGGGAGAGACTCGCTGACTTATCCTCAATCTTGCCTTACCTCTCTCCACCGGTTTCCTATATTTCTGATCTCCCTCTTCTCCATTCGCGTTGCAATAGGCCATAACCACCTTTCTTGTATTTTGTAATAAAATAAATAGAATACGCAAAAAAAATTTGGCGACGAGGAGCACATTTAAAAAACTGGGAGTTAAGTTTATAAATAAAGTGATGAAGTCGCATGTATGATTTTTTAACCAATTGTGATGGTTATGAAGCTTTGTTTGGCCCAAATTTCTGACTTTGTGTGAAATGAATTGAATTGATGCAGGCAGATCCTAATGTGCTCTTTGCTGGATACAAGTTACCTCATCCCCTCAAGTACCAGATTCTTATCAGGGTTTGTGCATTTACTTCGATGTGTGTTGATTTTTTGTGTTGTCTGTTTCTTTAGCTAATGTGCTTTGTATGACTTACTGTTTTATCTTTGAATCAACTACCCGACCGATTGATAAATGCCTTTTACGATAGACATAATTGTTGAATATGTTGACATAAGTGCCGATTAGTGGGGATACTTCTGATTTCATTTTTAATTGGACGCTGTTGTTTTCTCTTCTAGCTTTGGTGTTTGTTTGGACCTGTAAATTTTTTAACTCATGTATTCTTGATCATAATTCGTGCTAGATTGATAAGGAACAGGTAAAAATATTGCTTTTAGTATTGCATTTTCTAAGAATTTACATATAATTGTGCAAGTTAGCATGTGGGAAAACTATGGAGTGCAGTAGAACAAAATTTTATCAGCTTGGGTGGGTTTGTTTATTGATGTCTCATTTAAGTTTAAGAACATGAATCAGAGGATTTTAAGTCTCGAACATCTATTCTATACGCATAACTACAGGTATAGATTCAATGACTTTGCATAACTTCTAACGCCTTTATTGTTTTTCATTGAAGTTTACCATGTATGTTTATGCTTGTCACTGCTTTATGTGTGTGTTTTTAAACTTCAGAGTTTATTCAAACTAAAATATTGATTGGTTCATGGCATGATAATGGAGAATTATAGAGCCATGCATGTTTGTACTTCGACCCAGGCTAATGATTAACTTAAGGGCAGTGAATAAATGTTACCGTGAGTGTAGTTTCATTTTAAGGAGCACATTTAAAAAACTGGGAGTTAAGTTTATAAATAAAGTGATGAAGTCGCATGTATGATTTTTTAACCAATTGTGATGGTTATGAAGCTTTGTTTGGCCCAAATTTCTGACTTTGTGTGAAATGAATTGAATTGATGCAGGCAGATCCTAATGTGCTCTTTGCTGGATACAAGTTACCTCATCCCCTCAAGTACCAGATTCTTATCAGGGTTTGTGCATTTACTTCGATGTGTGTTGATTTTTTGTGTTGTCTGTTTCTTTAGCTAATGTGCTTTGTATGACTTACTGTTTTATGCTGAATCAACTACCTGACTGATTGATAAATGCCTTTTACGATAGACATAATTGTTGAATATGTTGACATAAGTGCCAGTGGGAGTGGGGATACTTCTGATTTCATTTTTAATTGGACGCTGTTGTTTTCTCTTCTAGCTTTGGTGTTTGTTTGGACCTGTAAATTTTTTAACTCATGTATTCTTGATCATAATTCGTGCTAGATTGATAAGGAACAGGTAAAAATATTGCTTTTAGTATTGCATTTTCTAAGAATTTACATATAATTGTGCAAGTTAGCATGTGGGAAAACTATGGAGTGCAGTAGAACAAAATTTTATCAGCTTGGGTGGGTTTGTTTATTGATGTCTCATTTAAGTTTAAGAACATGAATCAGAGGATTTTAAGTCTCGAACATCTATTCTATATGCATAACTACAGGTATAGATTCAATGACTTTGCATAACTTCTAACGCCTTTATTGTTTTTCATTGAAGTTTACCATGTATGTTTATGCTTGTCACTGCTTTATGTGTGTGTTTTTAAACTTCAGAGTTTATTCAAACTAAAATATTGATTGGTTCATGGCATGATAATGGAGAATTATAGAGCCATGCATGTTTGTACTTCGACCCAGGCTGATGATTAACTTAAGGGCAGTGAATAAATGTTACCGTGAGTGTAGTTTCATTTTAAATTGGAGGATTGGTGCGTTTGTGCGTTCCCCCCCCCCCCCCCCCAATAGCTTTGTGGAAAGAATCTTAAATCATCTGTACAGTCTCATAAAATTGTTTATGTTAGTATGTTGTTGTTTGTAACTCTTGGTTTCAACACAAAGGTTAAGCTATAATCAAAGTATATATGTGCCAATGCCCAAAACTGCGAGGAACAACAGTTATTGCATATTATAAAAGAATAATACTAAGAATGCATTGGATGGTACTCTTATAACTGGGTTGTAGTCTGTGTAGAGTGTCGGAAATCAGGGAAAGAAAGAAATCGAGGGGTATTTCTTTGTTTGTTCCAAATATTTTTCTTCTTCTTAATGCTTTCTTTCTATAATTTGTATGTTTTCTATTGTCCAAAATTGCAGATTCACACTACCAGCCAGTCTTCGCCAATGCAAGCTTATAATTAGGCGATCAATGATCTAGACAAGGAACTTGATCACCTAAAGAATGAATTTGAGGTATGCCTTTACCTATTGGTTTCCACACTTTAACAATTCCAATATCTGAAACTTGCACAACTGGTGTAGAACTGAAAGAAAATGCGTTCAAGCTGTTAGTTTTGTACTGTGCTTTGAATTTGTATCTTTAGCTGGTTCAAGATATGCTTGCCATACAGTAAAGTGAAAGCTCTGACTGAGATAGTTCAACTCTTTTGTAGGCTGAGTTGGCAAGGCATGCCGGGATGCAATCTCAAGATTATTAAGCTACAAGCTGGGTGGTGGCCGTGTTTATAGTAGTGGTATTAGCAGATCCAAGCTCTGTTACCGGCTCCCTCTCAATTCTTGCAGATGGCAATGCATCAAATTATCCCCTTCCCCTCGAATTCTGCAAGTTGCAATGCGCAGTGTAATTTGTTGTGTACCAAATGTATTTTGATTTAGTATGTTAATCTTGGACTTGTGGGGGTCCATATGTTTGGCATCAGATGACTGGGAACGTGGTTAATTTGGACTTCTGTTTTGGAAGATGTCTAAATGATTCGGATTTTCTGAAAGCATCGTGTCATTGCTGTGGTGAAAGCTTTGATATTTAAGAATTGCTTAGGGGTGCACTGATTGGAGTTTTTAACATTTTATCGGGAAATTCTTTGGAAAAGCCAGTTCATGATTATTTTTTTTTCTTTTCAAAGAACCAGTTCATGAAGATTAGGAACATACAAAAGGAGGCTAGCGGAAACTTGAGAAAGAAATGAAGTCCACAACTTTAAATTTTGAGGCAGCATATATAGTATAAACTTTAAATTTGCAAAATTTTGAGGCAGTATTATAAACTTTAAATTTTCATAGATTGTCCTTCAGTGTTAGGTGAAAACTTGAAAAATATTAATTTTTCCGTTCTGGAAATAACTTTCTACTTTAACATTTTGTAGTTAAACTTTTCTTACTTTAACTACGAATTAATTTTAATATGCAATTGTAAACTGTTTATTATTTTATGTAATGAATTTTAGAGACTAAATTTTTATTATATAATTAAATTGAATATTTTACATTTGTTGTTTAAATAACTCGTAGTCAAGGTAGAAAGTTTGACTGTAAAAAGTGTTATTTCCGGGACAGAGAGGAAGTAAAACATAAAAATGTGATGGCAAGTAATTTTATGTTAAGTGGCCTT
Organism: Plantago major; assembly: GCA_026545765.1. Classification (NCBI taxonomy): domain Eukaryota; kingdom Viridiplantae; phylum Streptophyta; class Magnoliopsida; order Lamiales; family Plantaginaceae; genus Plantago; species Plantago major. The sequence continues at coordinate 33,981,217 of CM048839.1, forward strand.
TAAATATTTATTAGACGTGGGACAAGTTGATCTTGGAATTCTATGGTGTACTTAAAATGTCAAAATCCATATCAACTTGATAATCACAATGTGATAAAGCAAACTACTACTTCCTTCGTCCCGAAACAAGTTTCCCACTTTGAATTTTTACGGTCAAACTTTTTCAACTTTGACTACGAATTAATCTTAAACCGCAAGTGTAAAATGTTCAATTTTTTTGTATTATAAAAATTTAGCTCCTAAGTTTCATTATATAAAAAAAAAGGGCGATTTACACCTGACCACCTTTTTAGATAGTGAATAAACGTTTGGGTCCCTAACGTTTCACAATTTACGGAGAAGGACAAACATTGAACTGCATCAAAATTTTATTTACATTGAAGTCCAAAAGTCAACTTGCTGATGAGAGAGAGTGAAAAAATCATTTTCTTTGCCAAAAATGCCCCTGAGATCTATTCTATTTTTACTGCCTTTTCTTTTTCCTTTTCTTTTATTACAGAAGATAATGTCTAAGTTAATTTAGCTTCCCAGCAAGCAATGGAATAGGTATCATATAATTCGAGATTTCGTAATTGACAAAAACATAATCGATAAGCTAGTGATAGATGACAAAAACATAATCATTACGCTTCCATAAATTGTTTATGAATGTTAGAATATGTATATATCTAGAATTGTAATCATAGTTAGATTAGAGTTAAAGTAGATTCCTATTTAGATTAGAATACTTGGCTATCAAGCAATCACATTGTATAAATACATGTACTCATTATTGAATCAATACACAAGATTATTATCTTACATGGTATCAAGACCTAAATTCGGTCCCCTCCGCTGCTACTAGCTGTTCACGTTCTCCACGATTTTCTTCACAAAATCGCGGCGACCCTCTTCTTCTACTCTCCCCTCCTGTTTCGTCAGCCTCACGCGGAAACAGCCCTCCCCTACCTCTGTTCATCCGGCCTCACGCCACCACTGCCTGTCTTCTTCTTCTGTATAAATCGATTAAGCCTTACGCTTAATTTTTTTCCATCCTTCTTTCCCGAACAGCTCTTCATTTTTCCTTTTTCCACCATGTCTGAATCATCCAAGTTTCATCCGGCTCTCTCTATCACCAACGTTCGATCACTAATCCTTATCACATTGGATACTGAGACAGGCCTCTATCATTCTTGGGTGACGTTATTCTAGGTTCAAGCACGGGTGCATAATCTTATGCATCACATCCTCCCACCGACGGCAGAGGCCGACATCGCCAAAATCAAGGCTCTCAAGGAAGCCGATGTTGATCTCTATAATCGACTTGATGCCGCTGCTTTTCTGATTGGATCTATCTGAAAGGTATCTTCCGACCTCCTTCATGCCATTCTTGTCAAGAATGACACGGCTGCTGCTGCTTGGTCCCGTCTTGAACTGTTGGTCCAGATAACGGCAAAGTAAAAGACTGGGGGGGGGGGTGAATAGTCTTTTAAAACTTTTGTCGATAAAAACTATTTCTCAGATATCTGTGTAGATATCTGATACTTAGATTCAGAGCGCGGAAGACTTAAGATAGATAAGTGCGTAAGCTTAAAGTGTGTGTGTGTGTGTGTTCTTTGAAATGTAAGTCTGAAAAGTAAATAACACAGCAAGTATAGTGGTATCTGGAGGTGGCGTAATCCTCCAACTAATCCACTTCGGTCTTCCAAAGACCTAGAATTCACTAGAATAGATAATTGAGGTCACCTTACAAAAATCCTATTCTAAGATTCCTTAAACAAATGATTCCCAACCAAATGTTCCCCCTGAGTTGTTCCCCGGCTTTCACAGCCAAGTACTTCCTGTACTCAGAAACCTTTTTGAGCTATTCCCTAGCTTCCCAAGCTAAGTACTTCCTGTGCTCAATAACCTTGGAGTTATTCCTTAGTTTCTCAAACTAAGTACTTCCTGTACTCCACGCCAGTGATGGTGTTGGTTTTGGTTTGAGTTGTCAGATGAGCTTCTTTAATAACTTTTCAGTTAATCAGATAGCTCTGTGAATCAAGTATACTTAATACACTTTGCAATGTATGGTATCTTGTTCTTTTTACTAACCCAAGTCTATGATAATTGTTCAAGAGAATGAATCTCAGATACTTGATCTTTCGATTCAACTCTTTCACAAATAGCAGTGCTTGTTTAGGATCAGGACACTTAGAACTTTAGTACTACTTAAGATCAGGAGCTTTGGTCGCAACAGAAAGCTTTGAGGATAAGTAGTTTGCTTGAGAGAATATGTTATTCAGTAAGTTCTGTGTCTCTAAGGTTCAGCGTGTCTTCTCAAGTAGTCTAAGTGTTGATATTTATAGATGAATTTGAATGCCGTTGAATAGTATCCGTTAAGCTTAAATCAAATTCAAACTATTGATATCTGTGTATAGTACTGTAGCAGGTTTGTCTTCTTCTTCAGAAGGTACCATTGCTTTTGTTCAGACATCTATGTCCGTGCATTAAATGCATTGTACTATACTTTTGTGTCTGAGTGCCAATCGAACTATGCTTTATATCGTAGACTTAACTTTATCAGTTTTCTCTGAGTTTTAGCACGTCCTTACCTTTAACTTCAGATACCACTTTTATTGAAACAACTTTGTTTGCAATATATATTTCTTTATCAGAAATGTGGTTTAAAGCTCAAGGTATCTGAGTGTAGATATCTGTGGACACTTTCCTTGTTTTCCAGATGGACCTCTTGACTTCTCAGATATCTCTTGTGACATGATTTGTTTAGCAATCATTCGCGTCTTCAAGAAATCTGGCCAAGGTATCTGCAAAACTATTTCAGTAATCTTGTGCAGTTTCTTCAAATCTTCAATGTCGTTGAACTTGTTCTGCTTGGATGTCTTCTTCTTGGTCTTCTCTTCATAAAATAAAAATTACATTTTGAGACCTAACATCCTATACAAGATTAGCTAGACTATCATACTTAGTGGGTTTCCTCTTTTACAATGTTCAAGTGAACCAAGAGTACTAATCACCTTTCTGAGACTAAGATAAGTCATCATGTTGCTGATCAAAATCTAAACAGATATTTCTAACAAAATATCTAACAAATTTCCTAACATGAACAAATCTTCATGGATAACAAAGGTTCTCGAGCTACTCATCTAGAGGAAGAGCTCGCGGACGTCCGCCTTGACAACTTCTCTTCCGTCGAGGCCTATTGCAATCACGTCAAGTCACTTGCCGATCGACTTGCCGACGTTGGTATTGAGGTTTCTGAAAGCCGTCTAGTTCTACGTCTTCTCAGTGGTTTAACTGAAGCTTATTCCGGAACTGTTGACTATGTTCAAAATCAGGATCCTCTACCTTCTTTTGAGAGTGTTCGCTCTCGTATAAAGCTCGCGGAGCGAACACTCAAGCATCGTGCAAACAAAGAGGCCGGTGGTTCGGCCCTCTTAGCTTCTTCTAGTGGCAATAACTCTGGAGATATCTCTAACTCTGTCATCCCATCCTCTTCTTCTATTTCTTCTGGCAGGTACAACAACACCAACACCAAGAACAAGAAGAAGAACAACAACAGAGGCGGTCCAAACCGCAAAGGTAACACCACATACGGGCAAACTCCTGGAGCTCCTCCTCAAGCGTGGAAGCCACGGCAGCCCACTCCTCAATGGCAGCCGTAAGGCTGGCCCTGGCAGCAATGGACCCCACTGTGCCCCTTCCCCACGGCCCCATGGCAGCCCGCGCCTCGTCCACCAACTCAGCAGGGTCTCCTTGGCCCTCGTCCGCCTAATCAGCAGGCATTCTACTCCGGTGCTTCACCCACCGATGTCGAGGCAGCTATGCACACCTTGGGACTCACTCCTCCGGATGGTAACTGGTACATGGACACGGGTGCTTCGTCTCATATGACACCCGACAAAGGTACTCTCTCCCCTTATTTCAATTCGAGTACTTATAATCATCGAGTTATTGTTGGCAATGGTCATATGCTTCCGATTAAAGGTTATGGTAACACTTCCCTATCTCCTCCCCATCCTCCTCTTCTCCTGAAAAACGTGTTACATACTCCTAACCTTGTCAAAAATCTTGTCTCTGTTCGCAAGTTTACCACAGATAACTCTGTTTCCATTGAATTTGATCCTTTTGGTTTTTCTGTTAAGGATTTCCAGACCGGGAAACGAATCATGAGATGTGATAGCATCGGAGACCTATATCCAGTCCACTCCACAAAACCGGCCACCCCCCTTCAAACAGCTTTTTCAGTTTTTCCTTCTACTTTATGGCATAGTCGTTTAGGGCATCCGGCCGAAGCTATACTTAGCTCTCTCTCTAGCAAGCATTTTATTCGTTGTAATGCTCTAAAACATTCTTTTTGTCCCTCTTGTTCTTTAGGGAAACAAATAAAATTGCCTTTTCATAATTCATTATCCACTACTACTTCTCCCTTTGATATTGTGCATAGTGATCTCTGGACTTCCCCTATAGCTAGCTCTAGCGGTCACCGCTATTATGTCTTTGTTCTTGTGATTTTCCAAGTTCTTATGGACCTTCCCTATCTCTAAGAAATCTCAAGTATTTGCTATATTCGTTATGTTTCATGCATTTGTTCGCACACACTTCAATACTTCTATTAAAAACATTCAATGCGACAATGGCAAGGAATTCGACAATAGCCTATTTCACTCTTTTGCACAAACCAACGGTATTCACTTCCGTTTTCTTGCCCTCACACTTCTTCCCAAAACGGCAAAGCCGAAAGGCATATTCGTTCCCTAAATAATATTGTTCGGACTCTTCTTGCTCATGCATCGATCCCGCCATCCTTTCGGCATCATGCACTAGCAACATCAACTTATCTACTCAACATCCTTCCCTCAAAGGTACTTGAGTTTTCCTCCCCCACTCAATATCTACACCATCGACTTCCACGATATGACCATCTTCGTGTTTTTGGTTGTCTTTGTTTTCCCCTCTTTCCTTCCTCTACTATAAACAAACTCCAAGCTCGTTCCGTCCCTTGTGTTTTTCTTGGGTATCCGTCTGATCATCGGGGTTACAAATGCTATGAAATCTCTAGTCGTAAAATCATTGTCTCTAGACATGTGGTTTTCGACGAATCAAGTTTTCCTTTCTCCAAGCACCACACACCCGACCCCACCACCTATGAGTACTTGGATTCGGATATTGATCCATCTTTTCTTCATCACTTGCTCACTCGGCCCAACTCCATCTCTGGCCCATCTGAGCAGCCCACCTCTAGGCCCGGTTCTGCCTCAACTGGGCCAACCGATATCCAGTCTGGTTCTGCCCCCACTGGGCAAACCGCTTCACAACCCGGTTCCGCCCCCACTGGGCCAACCGCTAATCGGCCCACTTTCCCTCCCGGTTTTGCTCCAACCGCACCTCTCACCCGGTCGCGTACGCGGAACCCTAAATACTATGGTCCGGATTATGTCAATCTTGCTACATCCGTTGCCATCTCTCCTCTTCCTCGAAATTCAGTACATGCTTTAGCCGACCCCAATTGGAAATCCGCCATGCTCGATGAAATAATGCTCTTATTGATAATAAGACTTGGGAGTTAGGTCCTAAGCCATCCAATGCAAATATTATTCGATCTATGTGGATTTTTCGTCAAAAAAAGAAATCTGACGGTTCTTTTGAGCGACATAAGGCTCGTCTTGTAGGTGATGGTCGATCCCAGCAAAAAGGTGTTGATTGTGATGAAACATTCAGTCCTGTTGTCAAACGGCACTGTGCTCAGTATTGCAGTCTCTCGTTCCTGGCCAATTCACCAACTTGATGTCAAGAATGCATTCCTTCACGGTAACCTTACTGAAACCGTATACATGCATCAACCATTGGGGTTCAGAGACTCTCAACATCCCCGACCATATGCATCTTGAAGAAATCCTCTACGGATTAAACAGCACCGAGGGCTGGTATCATCGATTCTTGACCATCTTGACGAGTTGGTTTCTCTCACAGCACAGTTGATCACTCTCTGTTTATCTACCGCCGTGGTTCTGACATTGCTTATATTCTTCTCTATGTTGACGATATTATTCTCACTGCATCTACCGACACTCTTCGCAAATCCATTATGGCCTTCTTAAGTGCCGAATTTGCTATGAAAGATCTAGGTCCTCTCAGCTACTTCTTGGGCACCGCAGTGACTAGGAACAAAGACGGTTTATTTCTCACACAGAGACAATATGCAGAGGAGATTATCGAACGCGCCAACATGTCATCCTGCTCTCCTTCCCAAACGCCGGTCGATACCAAACAGAAATTGGGAGCCTCGACTTCTGCTCCTTTTGCGGATCCCACTGCCTATCGTCAGCTTGCTGGTGCTCTTCAGTATCTCACATTCACTCGTCCGGATATCTCTTATGCGGTTCAACAGGTGTGTCTTCACATGCACGATCCTCGGGTTGATCATATGAATGCTCTCAAGCGTATTATACGCTACATTCAAGGAACCAAGGACCTTGGCTTGAATCGTATAACTTCATGGTGGACAAATTGACTTCCTACACCGATGCTGACTGGGGTGGTTGTCCTGATACACAACGATCTACTTCTGGTTATTGTGTTTTTCTCGGTGATAATCTCATCTCTTGGTCGTCTAAGCGACAACCCACTCTTTCTCGCTCCAGTGCCGAAGCTGAATATCGTGGTGTTGCTAATGTTGTTTTCGAATCTTGTTGGCTTCGCAATTTGCTACTCGAACTGCACTTTCCAGTTCATAAAGCAACGCTAGTTTACTGTGACAATGTTAGTGCCATTTACTTGTCCGGTAATCCAGTCCAGCATCAACGCACGAAGCACATAGAGATGGATATACACTTCGTCCGCGAAAAGGTTGCAAGGGGTGAAGTTCGAGTCTTACATGTACCCACTCGTTATCAGATTGCTGACATTTTTACTAAGGGCCTTCCGAAGATTCTCTTTGATGATTTTCGTGACAGTCTAAACATTCGCCAGCCTCCCGTTTCGACTACGGGGGCGTGTTAGAATATGTATATATCTAGAATTGTAATCATAGTTAGATTAGAGTTAAAGTAGATTCCTATTTAGATTAGAATACTTAGCTATCAAGGAATCACATTGTATAAATACATGTACTCATTATTGAATCAATACACAAGATTATTATCTTACAATGAAAGATATCCAGATTCCAAAATACACTGTACAAAATCAATCAAATGCCTAGCCTAGACACTACCCTAAACAACTTATTGACTTACTGCACAAGTTTGTGTTTTCAATCTGCACATATATACTGGAACTGACGAATGACTCATAAAAAACCAGACTAGTGAATTTACAATGAAGATCAACACAACAGCAGATCTAGAAAATATACAGATGAAAACGAAATTTAATATCAATTCCAATAGAAAATTTAACAAAGCAGATCTATAGTAACAACTTACGATCATTACAGTAAGAAAAATTAGCAATAGAAAAGAATTCACTCCGGAACTATTAGAAGACAAGAAAGAAGAAAAGAGAAGAGAAGATGAAGAATAACAGAAAAGAAAAGAGAAGAAGATGAAGATGGAGAAGATGAAGTTTTTATTTCTTCTCACATTTTCAAAGAAATGTTTTATTCCTTTTTTCAATATATCAATTTTACATGAAATGTTTTATTCGGGGGTAAATGGGACATTCTACATAAAGTCAACATTTTGGCTGAAAAATGGACCTCAATGTAAATTTTAAAACGATAGGGACCCAAACGTTCAAGTAGCATCTAAAAGGTTGTTGGACGTAAAATTCCCTATAAAAAATTGAACATTTTATATTTGCAGTTTAAGATTAATTCGTAGTTAAAGTTAAAAAGGTTTGACCTCAAAAAGTCAAAGTGTGAAACTTGTTTTGGGACGGAGGAAGTACTTTAGCTTGATTCGTTTCCTTGGCCAAATGCAACACGTGTGTAGACAGCACAGCTAGTGACGGCCACGTATGCATACGCCACCTCCGCATGAACGTACGTGGCGAACTACAACAATCTCCCTTCCCGTTCCTTCTAGTACTTCATCTCTCAGCTTGAACTTGATAGCTAGGCAGTCATCATATATAAATGTATAATCACAATTCAACAGAGGAAAATACAGAGATCAACTAACAAGTGTAGTGAACTTGAAAAAGAGAAAAGGAAGAAAACGAAAGAATTAAAAGCATGAACACGGAGGGGTCATCATCACACTTGAACCGGCCACCTTCAGCTGGTGGCGGCCTGCGGCGGAACATGCCTTACAGCCCCTACACCATGGCGGCGGCTGGCCTGGAGGTGCTTAGAGGAATATGGTATTTTACTATCTACAGCAAGAAGTCACCGGAAGCCACCTCTCGGGACATCTCTCGATGCTGTCGGAATTAGCTAGCTACTACTCCCTCCGTCCCGCAGAACTTCATACATTTGTCATTTTTATCCGTCCCACAGAACTTCATACATGACCAAAAAACGAAGCTACCCCACACCCAACAAATAATAAACAATCTCAATTTTACACTCAAATTACACATTTTGCCATTAAAAGTACACATTTTTTCACCTTTTCTATATTCTATCATTACTTTAACTTTTCGCATAAAACTGCACGCTAACTCTAATGCATGAAGTTCTCCGGGACGGAGGGAGTATGGTCTATGATGCAGCATGACCAGTTAGCTTTGGGTTGTACTACTACTCCATATAGTTTAGTTACTCCATGTTTTCCTTTTTATCCTGTTGTTGCTAGTGTCCCTGTAAAATTATTACATGCTCTGTATGTATGTCTACCACATCTGATTTAATTTTGTACACGAAAATCTGATGCTGTTGGATTCTTATTTTATGCCCAGATATCCCATTTCATTTCTAGCTATACTTCCTTCTTGTACTTCCTAGTTCCTAAATCCTGCATCCCATATATTACATATAAGTATATGGATTGGAACTTGCTAGTACTACTTGTGGAAGGCCAAAATGTTGTATATATGGAGAACATATAAACACTGGCACAAAAAACTAATGAAATAGTAAGATTCTAATGGAAACATTTGAGGTGCTATCAAAATTTCCAAATTAGTTATCAGAATGGTCCATGAGCATCAGGCTCATCCGTCTATCATGTTTTAGCCGAGTCCAAAGCATCCGCGTCATCCCGTATAATCTCAGTGGCGAATGACAATTCTAAACGAGAAATTGTTGGTCCAGATAACGGCAAAGTAAAAGACTAGAGGGGGGTGAATAGTATTTTAAAACTTTTGTCGATAAACACAGTTTCTCAGAAACCTGGGGGTTTCTGATACTTAAATTCAGGGCGCGGAAGACTTTAAGATAGGTAAGTGCAGAAACAATAAATAAGTGTGAGTGTGCTTTGCTGAAATTTAAATACAGAAAGGTAAATAACACAGCAAGTATAGTGGTATCTGGAGGTGGCGTAATCCTCCAACTAATCCACTTCGGTCTTTCTGAGAGCTAGAATTCACTAGATCAGATAATTGAGTTCACCTTACAATAATCCTATTCTAAGATTCCTAAACAAATGGTTCCCAACCAAATGTTCCCCCTGAGTTATTCCCCAGCTCCTAGAGCTAAGTACTTCCTCTACTCAGATAACCTTGGAGTTATTCCCTAATTTCCCAAATCAAGTACTTCCTCTACTCCACGCCTTGATGGTGTTGGTTATAAGGTTTGCCATAGAGGCTTCTCGTATAACTTTTCAGTTATGTTTTCAGAGAGCCTAATAGAACAAGACTACTTAATACACTTGTTCAGTGGATGACAGTCTGCTCTTTACTGACCCAAGTAATTGGTGTCCGTTCTGGAGAATGAGCTTCAGAAAGGGTATCTGATAGTTCAACTCTTTCACGAATAACAATCTCTTGTTAAGGTTCAGGACAACTTAGAACTACTAGTGATTCTTCAAGCAACAAAAAGCTTTCAGAAAGGGTAGTAGAGTGCTTGAGAGAATACTTTGCTTGATGGTAAGTTTGCAAGATAGAGCGTTCTAAGGTATGTTCTTCAAGCATCTAAGTGTGTGATATATATAGATAAATTTGAGAGGCGTTTGAATTTTATCCGTTGTGCTCTCTATCAAATTATATCCGTTTATATCTTGAACTATGTACTCAGAAGTCACTATCTCTTGTTTCAGAGAGGACTTGCTTTTTGCAGCATTTCTGCCGATGCATTTAATGCATAGTACTGTTCATTGTCCTTTAGTCTCAACGGATACATGAGCCTTTCTGATGGCTTGCATGCTCCATACTCATGATGTCATATGTCCAGAATCATATTTCCAAAGTAAGTTAATGTACTTAAGAAGGGATTAAGGACATAGTCTTTCTGAGTTAGACTAAACCTTTGTGTCTTCATAAACCTTGTGCAATCTTCAGTCTTCTAATCTTCAGAAAAGCTCCATTGCTAGGATTGATCTTCATGGTCTTCTTGAAATACAAAATTACACTCAGAGACCTATAATTTCATACAAGATTTACTAGACTAATCATACTCAGTGATTTCCTCTTTTACAATGTTCAAGTGAACCAAGAGCACTTAATCACCTTTCTGGCTAAGAACATGTGATGAGTGATCAAAATACTAACAGATATTCCTAACAAATTTTCCCCTTTTTGATCAATCATCCATGGCTATCTTTCAAGTCCTATTACAAAGTTGTAATCCTGGAAGAGAAAACAATCCACCACTTAATCATTTCAAATGATATTCAATTTTAGTTGAATTAAGTGCAGAAAGTAAACATCAACCAAATCACAAGAAGTGATCTTTGCTGATAAGTTGTCATCTATTAAAATGTATCTGAGAGTATGATCTTCAGATAGGTACAGTTTACAGAGTAAGATGCAACTTTTACAGATAGAGAATTTCAGAAACAATCAGCAAGATTACAAAAAGTAATAAAACATACTAAGTAAATTAGAACATAGGAGAGTCCAAGCTCCAAGAGAGTATTCTAATGTTACTAGTCTTCAAATCTTCAGAAACATAACTTGGGTTCAGATACCTCAAGTTCTTCAGCACCCTTTCTGGATCAGTTGACATGATCATCCACTTTTCTGCATTCTTGGACATAGTCATAAAGATTCCTTCTGACAGAGAGCTCTGTCTTTCTGGATAAGTCACATATTTCATGGTAACTCTTACCAAGCTTGTGATTCTTCCGCAGAAAATGTTTGACCCAGAAGTACTTTCCCCAGACCCAGGCATGGTCTATTTGCAGCTGAGATAGGTTGAAATACTTGTATATTTCTTCCAGGTAGTGTATATCATCTAGGTATTCATCCAATGTCATATAGAATGACTCATAGGTTGAAACACCTAGTTTGCTCTTCCTGCTGTAGCTACCATCCAGTTTTCTTACCTTGTGTACATCATCAGGTTTTGGGTAAGGACAGGCAAAAGAAAGATCCATCTTTCTGTCTTCATTCCTCTTTTCTACTTCAAAGTTTAACCAGGCATGAAGGTGCTCAGGTTTTAGCAATTTTGGCTTGCCTTCTCTCCATTTCAGGATCTGGTTGAGGATGGGAGTTGGAAACTTATCATTGACAAGTAGATGTTGTAGTTCCAGAATCCAATACCCTCTCTTGTTCAGAATGCACCAATATGAAGATTCTTCATTACTGGTCTTCATATACTCAATGTGGGCATCAGTTGGCCTTTCTTGATGTGTTTCATTGTTTATTCTGCCAAACTGGAAATCCCTTCTTGCTTTTCTGTTTGGTGGCCTTCTGCCAGGAGATCCTCTAACCCTTTCTTCCTGCCTTGGGGCTGTGCTGGTGGATGTTCCTTGTATTGACTTGGTATTTCCAAAAGGAGTTCTGGCTGCTAATCTTTGCTGCCAGAGGAGGTTGTGAAGTAGTTGCTTGTCTCCTTTTCTTGTGAAGTGGATGTTCATCAGAATCATCCTCATCATCATTGTAGTCCAAAATTGGAGACTTGTAGCTTTCTTGGCCTCTTACTTCTCCTTCTTCCTTTTCTTCTTCTTCAGAATTCTTCTTCTCTTCTGAGATTCTAAGGGACTTGGTTCCCCTAGTGACCATACTTCTCGACCTTACATTTGGTTGATCTGGAACAACTTCTTCAAAGGGGTGTCTCCAGTGGTGTCCTTAATGACAAGTTGACTTGAGGAGGGAGGATTTGATTGTTTTCTTTTTCTTCCTCTGCCTTTCTGAGGCATCTCTTCTTCCCCCTTAGTCATGAATGACTGACTCATGATAGCATAAGCTTCAGAGAGAGTTTCAAAGTTTTTCTGGAGATTGTTGTGCACCCTGACTAATTCTTGAAGTTCTTTCTTAAGCTCGTTGTTCTGCCTAACCAGTTCCTGCTCCTTTCTGTTGAGCTCTTCAAGCGACCTTAGGATGGCGTTGGCTTGCAGGACAGCATGGCTGGCTTCATTCAATGCTGCATTAGCATTGTTACAATCCTCATCCCTGACCAACCCTAGGTCTTTCTGAGAGAGAGCGATGCTGGTTGCTCTGTTGAGTAAAGTAGTAGCCAAAGGCTTCATCTCTTCTGGGATGGTTTTTAGCACTTCTGTGTCTTGGGCAACTAGTGTCTTTCTGAGTTCTAAAAATACACTGTTCCTTGCACGGTGCTCTTCACTTCTTGAACTACTTGGTGCAGAGAATATATGAGGAGCAAGTAGGGCTCTTTTGTGCTGAGTGACAAGTCTCTCATCTTCTGCTTCAGTGATCAAGTTGTGGGTTTCAGCATCACTGTCATAATCTTTTTCTTAGATTGTTTGCAGATTGACAATCTTCTTCTGCTTTCCATCAAGTGTGCTGGCCTTCTGAGAAGATGTAGAAGGTCTTTCTGATGCAGTCGCAGCATCATGCTCTTCATCATCATTGTCATCCATTGCATCTATTTCAGCAGCTGTGACAATAATGGCATTCTTCAAATTTCTTTGCTCATCTAGGAGTGCCAATTCTTTGGCATTAGCTTCTTCGAGCTTTTTGATTTTGGCTTCCTTTTCATCAACAAGAGCTTGAGTCTCAATGTTGATTCTCTTCTCTTCTTCCAATACCTTTCTGAGTTGTTCAATCCTAAACTCAGCAGCTGAAATTTCTTCTATGGCATCATTGAGTTCAGTTTGTTGGGTATCTTGATGAAACTTGGGATGTGATGATGATGGAGCTTTCTGAGCAATTGAGGGAGTAGCCTTTTCTCCACTCTCTTTGCTAGCTTTCTGAATCCCGCCTTTTCCAGGTTGGGGATCATCATTCTGATCATCATCATCATCACTCTTGTTCTTTGTTTCTTGGTTTGGATGCTCAGAGGGAGGTTCTTGATAATTATTTTCGTCCATCTCCTCGTCATCTTCTGAAACCAGGTTGATCACATTTGGGAATGTAATCATCCTCCCATTAACTTCTTCTTGTTCAGCAGGATAAGTAGTGAGCTTGCTGGGCAAGGCAGGATGGGTAACCATCTGCTCTTGGGTTTGAGCATCCGCAGACTTGAAATCTTCTATAAGTCTTTGTGTTACTTCATGAATGAAGTCTTCATGCATTAGAGTGGCAAATGAGTAGGACTCTGTAGGGAACAATGCATGGATATAATCCTCCAGATTTAGGGCAATTGCTCTCTTTTCTGGGACATCGATTACTCTGGCTACTGGCACTAGACTTTGAGCCTGAAAGAAAGTGTTCAAGTTAGTTTTGTTTAAACCACTTGTGTTAGTATCTGTGTGCAGAAGTGAGCTTTCTGAGCATACCTGTGTAGAAACACTAGGCTCATCTGCTTGGATTTTTACTTGCTTGGGCACAGAGGCTTCAGATACTTTGATGTGAAGAGAAGTTTTATCCTCATCAACCTTTCTTTCTGCTTGAACCTGAGAATTACAATCAAATATGTTTAGAAACCTAATGTAAAAGATAGGTGGAAAAGTGCTTTCTGAGACTTCACTTACTTCCAAGTGAGGAAGCTCAGTAGCAAGTTCCTCAGAAACCTTGGGGTTTCGCACCTTTTTCGCAGAATCGCTTGTTCAAAGCTTTTAGTTTCTTTTGGAGGAGATGACACAACTGTTTCTCCATTGTAATTGTTCTTCTGACTGAGCCTGTAAGAACAAACATAAGAGATTTTAGTAGTGGGTTCTCCAGAGCATTCGTTGAAGAAGATTATTACTGATTACTTACCTTCTCAGCAGAAGGCTCAGTAAATACTTCCTCAGAAAGCTTTTCACCACGGAATCTCTAGGTTTTGGGGTGTTGGTTCCACCACCACTACTTCCTCAGGAGCCTAAGAAGAGACATTAAGAATATTAGAACATAAGAGCAATTTTAGTTAGTTATTCCTTGTTAGGAGATAACTTTTACTACACAGATGAGGCTCTTCTTGATGTTATGAGGTTGGAGGAACCTCTTCTTGATTCAAGGGGGTGGACAAATTTTCTTCCCCCTGAAAATGTGTCTCCAAGTTGGCCTGTAACAAATACAGCTTATGAGTAACAAGTTAACATACAATTATGTTGACATGTTAGATACAAACTATCTTTGTTACCTGAATAGAGTCGGTGATCATTGATCTCTTGAACTTGTGGTGAATCCACGGTCTCTCATGCTCATTATTGATCTCCTCTGCAGTATCATTCTGAGTTTCCATCTCAGTTTGATCCCTTTCTTAGAGTTGAGCTCTCTCAGAAGGTTGAGGAACCTGTTCAAGAACAGGGTTTTCTTCAGCAATATTAAATGCTGGCATTGTGAATGTGGAAGCAATGGCAACATCTTCCATCATTCTATCTTCCTCACCCAGGCCTTCTTCTTCCTGTTGGCGGAGGGCTCTTGTCTTCTCAAGAGTGAGCTTGAAGCTCCTCCATGGGTCTCATACTTGAACCTTTTGAGTACTTTTGCAAGTACTTCATCATCCTCGAATCACTATTACGTGTTGGTGCAGACCCATCTATGATATTTCTATCATCTCTGGAGAGTTCTGGAGCATTCTGGTTCAGGACTCTTGGGGGATTCTGGATTTGCCTTTCTGAGCGTCCAACATCTTCTGAGACCTTGTCTCCAGAAGGTTGTGCCTCTTGTATGATTAGGGGATGGGGGCTCTCTTGCTATGAGTCCTCTTTCTCTTGGCAACTGGAGGTTTAGCTTTGGCTTCCTCAGAGACCTCCTCACCTTGCTGTGCAGTTTCTTCTTCTTCTGCCTTTCTGAGTGCGTTCTCGTGACAAGTTTCTCCTTTTCTTCAAAAGCGTGTCGAAAGGGAGTTGGTGGTAGGATTTCCTGCCTTTCTCTGAGAGTGATTCCCATGGTTTCCAGAATGTAACAGATCCTGAGACCAAAGTGCATATTGGCCTTTGGCTCAGCAAGGCCATTGATGATTTTGGGCTCAAATTCCTCAATATGTCCAAGGAATTTGTTGAAGGCGTACTTCCCCCAATTGAAGTGGGTTTCCTGCCCTTCATGCTTCTTGTTCAGAAGATGCATCATCATCCATCTCTCCATGCTTATCTGGTCTACTCCACCTTTGTTGCCATCAAAGCAACGGACTGAATAAAAGCTAAAGTACTCGGTGTTTACGGAGATGACTAGTTCTGATGGCCTTCAGAACAAAGTCTCCTGGGCAACCTTTTGCATTTTCTAACTGGATTGCTTCAAATAGCTCTTTGACGCCTTGAATCATGGAAGCGTCCTTGATGTTGATGTCTTCAAATGTTCCTCGATTTTTCAATCGGAATATCTTGTAGAAAGTCTTGCAGTCTAGAACAATTTCTTGTCCTTGGACTTCAGTCTACATGTATTTTTATTCTTCATCATTCACAACTTTTGTGAAGATTTTGGAGTTGTTATAGAACTCCAGTACATCCAGTGTGGATAGTCCACTGGGTGCAGCAGATAGAAGCTTGTAGATTTGGGAATTCTTCAGCATTCCCAATATTAGTTTTCTTTCTGGTTTTGAAGATATAACTGCTGGTACATATCTCTTTACTAGAAAGGCTCCCCAATTCATTTTGTGTTTAGGGTTCCAGTCCGATGGGGTAAACTTTCCCAGAAGGCATTTATTCAACACCTTAAGTCCCTTTCCTCCTTGCTTTTCAGCAGAGGATGTTGCCTTAAGGTTCTTGGTGGTCATCTTCTTGGGTGCCATCTCTTATATCTAGTTTAGAGTGAGTGTTTTTCAGATGAATATTGCACAATTAATCGAGATTAGTCTATCTTTTCAGAAGACTAAGCACAAGAAGTTGAGTTTTGCAGAGGGGTTTTGCAGAAATCTTGAGAGATTTTGCTATTTTGATGCAAGTTTGAAAATTTCGGAATTGGTAAAAGTGTTTGTCTTTTGCCCAAATTCTATATATATAGCAGACAAAATGTACATAGATACAACATACATATAGCTGAATATGAATGCGTGTCTTTGCATCTGCATAGGCGTGGTACGTCCTTTGTACTTCATTAAATGCGTAGTGGGCCATGTCTGCATTTCTCAACCGACATTACTTGCTTTGTTTTGATCTCACCCATTGAGATCAAACGTTTATTCATCAAGGGATTATATTGAATATCTTGTAATGATATCAATCAACAAATGGCAATGTGCCGACTTGATGGATTTTTAATATGCTACATTCATTGTGTCACTTAGTAAAGAGTAGGAACACTTAATCGTTTGAGCTTATCATTCTGAGTGTCAAGTCCTTATCTATATATTGTTTATCATGAAAATGGTAAAAATACAAGACATTGCACATGTTTGACTTTCAGAACTTATACCTTTTTTTGGGCTTTGTGTGTCCATTTCTCTTTATGACTAAATAGCTTTCTGAATTCAAGTGTCAGAAGCTTCAGTCGTTTGAATGTATTTGTCCCACTTTCAGTAAGTAAGTTCTAGTTTTATTTACTTATTAAGTGTGTACCGACCTTTGCCTTTCTGGATACCCGTTCCAGAAATGTTTCTTCCGAGTATTGCTACTCGAAACCTTTGCATCACTTCTTATCAACTTGGCTTTCGAGAACACATTCTCGAGGCTACTCACTTATTCAACCTTTAGAGATTCAGGACAATTTTTCAGTCCTTAGGCAACTACATTAATCCAAGATTATGTCTTAAGGTCAAGAACCGGCTTTCTTGTAAGGGCTTAGTGAAGATATCTGCAAGTTGGTCTTCTGTGCCAATCTTGAGTATCTCTATATTGCCTTTCTCAACATGGTCTCTGATGAAGTGGTGTCTAACATCAATGTGCTTTATTCTGGCATGGAACTTGGGGTTCTGTGTGATTGCAATAGCACTTGTGTTATCACAGAAAATGGGAGTTTTCTCTTCATTGAGTCCATAGTCTCTGAGTTGTTGTTGAATCCACAGAATTTGTGTTGCACAACAACCAGCAGCAATATATTCAGCCTCTGTGGTAGAAGTTGCAATTGAGTTTTGTTTCTTGCTAAACCATGAGATAAGTCTAGTTCCCAGAAACTGACAAGTTCCTGAGGTACTTTTCCTATCAAGCATTGATCCAGCATAATCAGCATCTGAGTAACCAGCCAAACTCAATCCACTTTCTTTAGGATACCACAAACCTACATCTACTGTACCTTTCACATACCTTAATATTTTCATAGCTATGTTGAAGTGTGATTGCATTGGATTTGTTTGAAATCTAGAACACACTCCAACTGCATATTGAATATCAGGTCTGCTTGCAGTAAGGTAGAGTAGTGAACCTATCAATTTCCTATACTTGTGTTCATCAACACTCTTATCTGATTCAGTATAGGTCATCTTGGTTCCTATGCTCATAGGTATCTTAGCATTCTTTTCAGAAGGCTTAGATTGAACTTTGTGAGCATGTCTTTTGCATACTTTGTCTGACTAATGAATATTCCATCATTGAGTTGCTTGACTTGCAATCCTAGGAAATAGTTCAATTCTCCCATCATGCTCATCTCGAAATTACTTTTCATGAGATTTGCAAAGTCATCACAAAGTTGCTTGTCCTTAGATCCAAATATGATGTCATCAACATATACTTGAACTAAGAGTAGTTTCCCATCATGGTTTAAAGTAAATAAAGTTTTATCAACTTCACCTTTCTTGAAACCACTTTCCATAAGGTATTTAGCCAAAGTGTCATACCATGCTCTTGGAGCCTGTTTCAGTCCATAGAGAGCTTTCTGTAGCTTATAGACCATTCTACTTTCTGAGGAAACTTCAAAGCCACGTGGTTGTTCAACATAGACTTCCTCAGCAAGTTCACCATTCAAGAATGCACTCTTGACATCCATCTGATAAACTTTAAAGTCTTTATGAGCTGCAAAGGCCAGAAAGAGTCTTATTGCATCCAATCTGGCAACTGGTGCATATGACGCATCAAAATCTAAACCTTCAGTCAGGGTGAATCCCTTGGCAACCAACCTTGCTTTGTTTCTGGTTATTTCACCAGATTCATTCATCTTGTTTCTGAAAACCCACTTAGTTCCAATCACAGATATTCCTTCTACAAATGGAACTAGTTTCCAGACTTTGTTTCTCTCAAACTGATCCAACTCTTCTTGCATTGCTGAGATCCAGTCTTGGTCTCTTAATGCTTCTTCTATAGTTTTTGGTTCGATGTTTGAGATAAAACATCCAAAGAGAGAGTTAGCATTTTCAGCTATTGCTCTCCTAGTCCTAATACCTTGATTGATTGGTCCAATCACGTCTTTTGCAGGATGATCCTTGATCCATCTCATCATGGGTTTAGGGCTAGTAGGGTCAACATCTATGTGATCTGAATGTGAATCATTATGACTTGATACTTCTTCAGTATCTGTGACATTTTGCACCTCAGAAGGGCGGTGAATGTCTGACACTTGCTCAGTGTGAGAGCTTTCTGGGACATGCCTGTCAGAGTGGTCATTTCCAGAGTTAGCTCTCTGATGAACATCTTCAGTTTCCATTTCTGGAATTCTCATAGGAAATTCTTCATCATGTCTGAGAATCATTTGGTTGTTACTAGGCATTTCATGCTTTTCTTCGTCAGATTCATCCTCTCTTTCCACAATGATGTTTTTCCTTTCTAAGAGTTCCTCTTCAGAATCCTTTATCATTAGTTCCTTGAACCTTTCTGAGAGTTCATCAGCAAGGGGTGTTTTCTTGCTTCCTTCGTAGAATCTGACATGGCTGATTCTTCAATCTTCTTTGTTCTTTTGTTGTAAACTCTGTAAGCTTTGCTATTCATAGAATAACCAAGAAACACACCTTCATCTGCCTTTGGTTGAAATGTTCTTAGATACTCTTTTCCATTGTTAAGAACAAAACATCTACAACCAAATACTTTTAGATGATTGATATTAGGGGGTCTACCAACCAAGAGTTCATAAGGGGTCTTGTCATGGTGTTTGTTTATCAAACATACATTACGAGTGTAGCATCTTTGTGTTCTGACTTCAACCCAATAAACTTCACTTATCTCGATGTCATTAGCATTGTCCTTCTTTGCTTCTTTAAGTGTTCTATTTTTCCTTTCGCAACACCATTTTGTTGTGGTGTTCTTCAGAGGAAAGTTGGTGTTGTATACCTTCTTTGGTATAAAACTCCTTTATGTCTTGGTTGACAAACTTCGGTACCATGGTACGATTACGAGATACCTTGTCTTTTCATGACTTCAAGCTTATTCAAGTTTGGTATCTCCACCTAGCATCGATTGTGCTTGGAAAAGATAACCCAGTGAATCTTGAGAAGTCATCTACAACAACAAGACCATACTTCTTTCTGCATAACTAGTTGAGATGATTCAAAAGATCCATGTGTAATAGTTCTTGTGGTCTAACACTAGAGTGTCGATTTTGGACTTGAAAGAGATCTTAGATTGTTTCCCCATCGGCGAGAACAAATACCATCCTTTCTGAAAGATGTTTTGGGAAGGCCAATCACTAACTCTTTCTTGGCAAGTTTGTTCAGAGTTTTGAAATTCAAGTGACTCATTCTTTTGTGCCATAACCAGTGCTCTTCTGTGTGACCTGATTGACTCACCATGAGACATTCTTCAGTTATGGCAGATGCCCAGTCGGCAACATAAAGACTGCCTTTCCGCCGAGCAACCAAGACTGTCTGCTTTGACTCATTGTCTATAAGTTTGCAATACTTTGCTTTGAATTTCACAGTGAATTCCTTGTCTGCAAACTGGCTCATGATAAATAGATTATATTTCAAACCCTTAACATGTAATACATCAGTGATAGTTAATGATCCTAATTTGACGTTGCCAAATCCCAGAGAGGGATTTAATTCTCCTCCAGCAAATCTGATGTCTGGTCCATTGTTGCAAGCTTTGTAATTAACCAGATTTGCTTTGTCTCCTGTCATGTGCTTTCCGCATCCACTATCAAATAGCCATTGAGCCTTAGTCCAAGAGGCGTTCTGCACAAAATAGGAAACAGAAGTTAGGTTCTTGCTTCAGAGATAGAACCATTTAGACTAAACATTCTTCCAGTAGGAATCCACATTTTAGTGAATTTCTTGGGAGTTTGTTTTTGTCTAACTTGATCAGAAGGAGATGCAATAATATTTGTAATTTTGATCTCAATTTTCCTTCTTGTGGTGTTTCTAGGTGTTCCTTTTGGTGCTTTCTGGACCCTGGGTTTCTGGGATTGCTTTTCAGCAAACTTAGCCTTTCTGGCCAGGTTCCTTCTAGTTCTGGCATTCAGTTTTTCAGTGGCTTGAGATTTCTTCCACTTCTGTCTATTGCTACGTGCAATATCAGCCTTGCGCCATTGTTCTTGTCCTTCCTTATATTGTTGCAGAAGAACTTTTCCAATAGCACGATAGCCAATGCCATTTCGAACACCTTTGGCTTTCTGAATACGTTCTTCAGAAGCCTTACTAGTTTATGCACCGTCTTTATTTTCATAAAATGGTACAGTAGAGAATTTGCCTATTCCAGCAATTCTTCCTTTCCTAGTAATATAGCAATGTGGATGGTTACATGTCTGAAGGTTGTGTTTCTTTTCAGAAACCTCATCCACAAGTTTCTTGTGAACTTGTTGTTCTTTCAAAGGTTGGGTTGCTACTCCTTTTCCTTTGTCAGCTACCCTAGCTTTCTGACCAATGCTATAGGTGGTTGAAGAACCATTCTGTTGACTTTTTACAAAGGTCAACCTTTCATCACTCTTCTTCAGAGGAGATGAATTACTCGATTGTTCATCGAGTCCAAGTCCACCTTTCCGAGAGGGATCTCTTAGATAGGATTGAACCTCGATGAGTGTCACTAGCCTTTGCATAAGATTGGAAGGATAGCTCTTTCTTTCGAGTTCTTCATTCTCGTAGCGACTTCATCATTTTCTTGGTAAGTTCATTCAAGGCTAGTTTGTGAGAATTTTCCTTCTCAGATATCTGAGATTTCAGAAAGGCTATTTCAGCGTTCTTGTTTTCAGATACTCTGGTTAGCTTAGTAACCTCTTTTTCAAGAGTTTCTTTGCTTTCCTCTAGAATTCTGGTTTTGGTTTGTGCTTCCAGAAATTCTTTCTCATAACGATCCAATTCACTCTTGACCAACTCCAGATCCTCAATTCCATCATCACTCTCATAGTACAGAAATTGTGAATTGTTAGTTACCTCACCAGCCATAAGACACATTTCAATGTTGGAGATGTCTGGACCAGCAATCTCAGCAACTCCACACATTTCTTTCTTCTTCAGGCCGAAGTCAATTACATCGTGGGTGATTCCACACATTTCTGGTGATGGTAGGTTTGAGTCATCTGAATCTCCATCTTCAGAATCTGTCTCAAAGTCTAGAGCATCAAGTTGAATTTGAATTTCTTCCTTTCTTGGTCAAGAAGGCCCTTTGATTTCTCTTGAAATTTCTTACATCCTTCTTGTCACTGTCTTGAGCTTGTTTAAGCGGACAATCTCTCTTGAAGTGACGGGCTTTTGTGATAGAAGCGGATATCATTTCCTATTCTGCTGACTTGATTACTAACACCTTCTGAATGGGGTGTTCAGAGAGTTGTTCACTTGTATGTTCTTGTCTTGATGATAGTTTGGGCGAAGATACTTTTCAAAGATTTCTTTTGCTTTTCTTCTCTCAATCTCTTGACTCACAAATTTCTTCATGTGTCTTACTGCAAGAGCATTTTCTTCAGATGCTTCTTTGGTATCCTTCTTTTCAGAAGTGCCTTGAGAAACTAGAGCAACATTTTGCAACTTTTCAACTGCTTGTTCTCCGAGTTGTCTCATAGTCTCTGATGAGCAAGATGAGAGAAGAGCTCTACTAGAGTAATATTTGGCATCCTTGATTGAAATAAAAGAACTTAGTGTGTTCCGGTTGTGATTGAGACTTGATAATAGTCTTAATCTTTTACGATTGGGAGTATCTATCGCTTTCACCAAGTGCAGCCATATCACTCATATGTGTAGTAAATCAAATCAAGTTCTTCCAGAGTTTCGGTGGGACCTTGTTTGAAGTTTTGGAACTTCAATTTAAGAACTTGAACTTGTTTTCTTTGGTTTTCTCCGTTAATGCATTTCTTCAATCAATTGCCAGGCAACTTTCGCCGTTTTAGCACCCCACAGTTTACACTGTATGTGCTTAGGTGTCGATCTGATGATTATATTACGAGCTTGACCATCCAATCTATGTCTCTTGGCATCTTCAGATGTCCAGAGCTCTCTTGGCTTGTCTTCATATATAATGCTTCCACGAGCAACATGACCACTATCACTAGCAGCCATGTCCTCGCTTCCATCTTCCTTGTCTGAGGCTTTTCTTCCATCAGACACCTCGATAATTGTTTGAGTTATACGATTTTGATAGGCCCTTCATTGATGACATAGATCATCTCATCACTAATGGCCTCCAGATGGAGCATCATGTTGTTCTTCCATTTCTCGTAGTTTTCTGGCTTTAGAACGGGAGCATCACTCAGAGACATACCTGCACACTTAACACACAAATTATATAGTCCTCAGAAAGGGACAAAGTTCCTTCACCTATCTGGGGATCTAGGTTCAGTGCCGAAAGCTTGTGAACCTCCTGCTCTGATACCACTTGTTGGTCCAGATAACGGCAAAGTAAAAGACTAGAGGGGGGGGGGGGGTGAATAGTCTTTAATAACTTTTGTCGATAAACACAGTTTCTCAGAAACCTGGGGGTTTCTGATACTTCAATTCAGAGCGCGGAAGACTTTAAGATAGGTAAGTGCAGAAATAATAAATAAGTGTGTGTGTGCTTTGCTGAAATGTAAATACAGAAAGGTAAATAACACAGCAAGTATAGTGGTATCTGGAGGTGGCGTAATCCTCCAACTAATCCACTTCAGTCTTTCTGAGACCTAGAATTCACTAGAACAGATAATTGAGTTCACCTTACAATAATCCTATTCTAAGATTCCTAAACAAATGGTTCCCAACCAAATGTTCCCCCTGTGTTACTCCCCAGCTCCTAGAGCTAAGTACTTCCTCTACTCAGATAACCTTGGAGTTATTCCCTGATTTCCCAAATCAAGTACTTCCTCTACTCCACGCCTTGATGGTGTTGGTTATAAGGTTTGTTAGAGAGGCTTCTCGTATAACTTTTCAGTTATGTTTTCAGAGAGCCTAATAGAACAAGACTACTTAATACACTTGTTCAGTGGATGACAGTCTGCTCTTTACTGACCCAAGTAATTGGTGTCCGTCTGGAGAATGAGCTTCAGAAAGGGTATCTGATAGTTCAACTCTTTCACGAATAACAATCCCTTGTTATGGTTCAGGACAACTTAGAACTACTAGTGATTCTTCAAGCAACAGAAAGCTTTCAGAAAGGGTAGTAGAGTGCTTGAGAGAATACTTTGCTTGATGGTAAGTTTGCAAGATAGAGCGTTCTAAGGTATGTTCTTCAAGCATCTAAGCGTGTGATATATATAGATAAATTTGAGAGGCGTTTGAATTGTATCCGTTGTGCTCTCTATCAAATTATATCCGTTTATATCTTGAACTATGTACTCAGAAGTCACTATCTCTTGTTTCATAGAGGACTTGCTTTTTGCAGCATTTCTGCCGATGCATTTAATGCATAGTACTGTTCATTGTCCTTTAGTCTCAACGGATACATGAGCCTTTCTGATGGCTTGCATGCTCCATACTCATGATGTCATATGTCCAGAATCATATTTCCAAAGTAAGTTAATGTACTTAAGAAGGGATTAAGGACATGGTCTTTCTGAGTTAGACTAAACCTTTGTGTCTTCATAAACCTTGTGCAATCTTCAGTCTTCTAATCTTCAGAAAAGCTCCATTGCTAGGATTGATCTTCATGGTCTTCTTGAAATACAAAATTACACTCAGAGACCTATAATCCTAATACAAGATTTACTAGACTAATCATACTCAGTGATTTCCTCTTTTACAATGTTCAAGTGAACCAAGAGCACTTAATCACCTTTCTGGCTAAGAACATGTGATGAGTGATCAAAATACTAACAGATATTCCTAATAGAAATTCTCACGGCACCAATCAGCCGCTCTGGTAACTCATCCGCCATGTTACCCTAATCAGTAAATGGACACAACATTATTTGCAGAAAGTTCTATGAGCAAAGTTGAACTATGCCATGTTCTTTCGGATGTTCTTTAAGAGTTGAGACATAGCAGAAATCTATGATCATACTACCTGGACAAGGAAAGCCATATCAACTACAAGTGTTGTAATCACACCAATTACAAGTCCTAGTACTCCATTTGCCACCGTGGATGAACCAATGTCGACGTCAATCTACAGATATCGAATAGAGATTGTGATCTAGTTCACATAAACATTCTTAAATAAAAAAGTAGGGCTCTTATCTTAGGCTAGTAAAGAATTAAATTGAGTTTTGTTTTGTGCGTCTGCATCACTCATTATCTAGATCAACAAATTAAGTCTTAAACCAGAAAGCAGGAATAACCGAATGCTGATATGTTTCATTTTGTTTATCAAATAATTTCTTTTGTGCGTCTAAATCGAGTCAGAATTTTATTTTGTACTCGATTATCCACTGAGCCGACCTCAGTCCAGACCGATGAGGGTCTTCATTTCGAGGTCAACTGAGTTCAATTTCAGCCTTATTTATATAAAATGTAGCGAGTTGAGGTTCAATTCGATTAAACTTGGCTAGAGGCCTGAGTTATACTCAGCTGGTCGACTCGGCTCATTTAAAAGCACTGTAAAAAAATTGAAAAACACTGTAAGCCCTTACTTCCAAGTACTTGGGACCGCGGATGTAGTTGCAATCGACTGCTTTCCCTAGGACATGAGGAGTGCTTCCGACGCTTTGACGAACAATCCATGACCCGTACATGATAAGAGTTCATTTAACAGCAGATGTTCAAGATGAATTTAAAGAGGGGAGAGGGTTTAGTATAAAAGTTTGGATTCTTCCTAGTCCAATGAAAGATCTTCAAGACTATTGAAGAATAAATATAATTACACCTCCATAAGTTCGTAAGTTTGAAATTTTGGATAAGATGGAATTTATAAATATCTAAATTCCACAAATTTATATAAGTTCGAAATGAGACGGAATCCTATCAAATAAATACCAGCTAGTAGATGTTTGTTGAAGATGATACTCAAGAGTAGTATATAGTTTTCACCTGACATATAAGACTGCGTTTTTTACAAAGAGGAACAGGAAGAAGAATTATACCTGTGGTACTGATGGAATAAGCTTCAGTCTACTATTACGGAAGTCGTCGTCTCCATCAACAAAACGTTCCCAGAGAGATCCTGGTACTAATTGCTTGGTCACGATATACTAAACCATGCTGTAATGTGTAGAGCCAGGAATCTACATTAACAAAATCTAATCAATTGACAAGCCTGAAGATTAAAGAACTACAATATTCATTCTCGCTTTGTAAGCTCACTTGCAAGTTGACAACGATTGAGAAATATCCTCTGTCCGATGCAACCTAGAAATTTAATGGATGAAGATTGTCATCTGCAATAAGGTAAACTCAACAGAAAAGGCAAAAAGTTAAGTTACTAAAACTTATTTGTGCTGCACAACCACGACGTTTAGCCACATGATCTATGCGACGTCGTTACTTAACGACGGATAGTTATCAGTTGTTTGACTTAAAAAAAAAACAGAAAAACAGAAATTCTACGATAGATATTTATCCGTCGCTAAATGGCGGATAATTCTATCCGTCGTTTAGTAACGACGGATAGAATTATCCGTCGTTACTTAACTCCGTCGTTTGACTTTAAAAAAAAAAGAAAGAAAAACAGAAATTCTACGACGGATATTTATCCGTCGCTAAATGGCAACGGATAATTCTCTCCGTCGTTAAGTAACGACAGATAGTTATCCGTCGTTTGACTTTTTTTAAAAAAACCAGAAATTCTATCCGTTAAAAAAGAATTTAAAAAAAAAACAGGTAGCGACGGATAACCTATCCGTCGCTACCTAGCGACGGATAGCTATCCGTATAGCGACGGATAGCTACCAGTCGCTGATTCCCTTACATAACCGGGAACAGCTTCTTCCTTCTCCCCCATTTCTTCTCTACTTCTTTCTTCTTCTCCCGTCTTTGAAATTTTCGTCTTCCCGGTTCTCCGACCAAACGTCCACCATTCCGGCGAATCTTTGGCTCTTTTGAAAGCTCTTTCAACAAGGAACTCGGGTGTCCGTTCAATTTCATAGATTTTCGACTATTTTTCCCGCAATTTGAAGGTAATGGTCTAAAACCATACTGTAACGCCCCGAAAATTACACTAATTTTTAAAGCACAAGGGCGTTAAATCAATAATGAAAAACAATCTAAAACTTTGAGAAGCTAAATTTCTAACATAAAACTTGCGAATAACACTATTTACAAAAGAAGCGGCTAAAAAAATTACGAAATCTTGCATTCTAAAGTTCAAAAAAAAAATCCCAAGTAAAATCCCAACTCTCACTCAAGTTACTGTACGTCTACCCGACTCGGTTCTCCACTAAACTCCGGAATCTACAAGGAAGGAAAACGAAAGAGTGTGAGACAAAAATCTCAGTGGTGTTCGTGTGTGTCAATGACAATTAACATATCAATATGAAATTCATAACAGCATCCAAAAATAATAAACATATCATATAACGAAGCAATAACAATGCAATCAATCGTTCATTGGTGCCGCTCCTTATAACCCCAATCCGAGCCCTTATCTCTCCACTTAATCAATCAATACCCGCCATGGTACGGGGTGGTACACTACTACCTCTAAGACCTCAGCGTCTCCTGCCTCGCGTCAAAGAGAAGCAAGCCAGAGCAACCCACAAACATATCGACAGTCACCACTGCCCGAAAATGCAATGAGTATACCCTAACCGAAAACTTGGCCAAAACAATCAATCAATTGAAGCAATATCATATACAATATATACATATTTTTATTTGAGCGGAAGCGATGCCAAATCAATTTTGATGCAATGTTTGAAAAGAATGAGTCAGAAACTTTGATGCAATACATATACATATACAGGCAAGTACTTCCTTGGTTTTCGCAAACGGTTTAAGAACACTCACAGTAGAAAGTTTCTCCACAAATCTCAAGGTACGGAGTTCCTGAGTAAAAGGGCACCAACAGATAAGAAGCCAAACTACGACTATAAAGACTACCCCTTTAAACCCACAACTCTCGAGTCTAAAACCAGGTACAATCACATAATAGCATTTAAGAATACGTAAGCGAAACACGTCATCAAATTTCATTAACCAACAACAATTACTAACAGAGTTTTATAAATAAAACTTTAAATGACAAAACTATAGACACATAATGCATGCATCACACAAGGACATGCATTCAGAGTTACCATTAACTTGAGAAAGCATTACACGGCTAGTGACAGAGTAACGTCAAAACATTAATTGCTCAAGTGATTCAATACATGCATAAACAAAATAATTAACTACCAATAATATACTTTTACTAGTCAGATCATAGAAATCCACCTAGCTCACTTTAATCATCATTGAAAATTGTAATTAATGTTGGTCCATTTAACTAGTTTAGTTTGAACAAGCTGGGAGAACAAAAACAAAACAAACTGTAGCAAAATAAATAACGGATAGGATGGGATTCGATCACCAGACCTTTGGCAAGGGAGCTCCTACAATAGACCACTCTGAGACAAGGTACTTTAATGACATAGTTTGCATACACAGCTAAACAACTTGCTGATAGTTCAGAGATCAAAACAGAAATCAGAAAACAGAGCATTGGTTTTTCCGAACAACAATAGGCAGAAATAAGCAAATTTCAGGATACGTTTAAGCAAAAACCAAGACGAACATGAAATGAACTTCCCCCCAAACTACGTTACGAAAGGAAACGAGGATTCGATGCATACCAACAGTCGAACCGAAAGCAAATTAGAACGCGGATGAAACGAACCGAAATTCCCTCTCCTTTGAAACTGATCCTTCGCAGAAGGCAAGAATGTCGTTTCTAGAGTTAGAAAGAGCAATAGGGACGAAGGAATCAGAAGTTGAGGTAGAGAACTTACCGAACGGAATCGAAACGGAAGGAACTTGACGAAGAACGAAGAAGAACGAGCCAAAATTGAGAACGAATAAGATTTGTTGGCTACTAGGTTTAGGGTAGAAGGCGTAAGAGAGTTATGAGCGAAAACGAAGAGCTGTGATGCGTATATATCCAGTCGAAAAAGAAGGGAAGCCAGAACAAAATTCCGTTAGAAGAAGAAAGGAAACCCAACAAAACGAGAACTCCAAACCAAGGCTAAATAATTAATTACACTCTAACTAAGGTAATTAACTAATTAACCTTTAATTACCAGAAAAATAAAACAAAAGTAACAGTAAAAATAAAGACTCAATATTAAAAAGAAGGGGTTTTACACCTACTTTTGTAAATTTGGGACTTTTGCTAATTTCGATCAATTGTATGTTTCTAAACTCATATACTAGATAGTATAACTCATATTAAGTAGTGGGTTAATGAATTGATTGATTTATTGTGAAATTGATTAGTTAGTATAATGTTTGTAAGTATGGTGTTTAGTTTGATGTTTGTAAGTATGAAGTATGTAAGTATATATGGTATGTATGTAAGTATGTATGTTATTTATGGTATTTATTTTGATTTAGTTTAATGTTTGTAAGTATGTATTGGATTTGGTTGAGTATTTGGTAATTTATAATTTGTATAAAAAAATTGGTAATTGGTAATTCGTATAATTCGATGGGAATATATATAAATTGATATTTCGTAGAAAAAATTGGTAATTCGTAATTTATAAATTACAGGCTGCAAATTATTAAAAAAATAAATTAATATTCTGCTTTTTTTGGTGACGGATAATTTATCCGTCGCTAAAAAGCAGATTTTTTAAAAAAAGAAAATTCTGCTATTTTGGCAACGGATAAATTATCCGTCGCTAAAATAGAAGAATTTTCTTTTTTTTTTAATCTTAAAAATCCGCTTCTTAGCGACGGATAATATCCGTCGCTAAAAAGTCGAAGGTTTATCCGTCCCTAAATCGTCGCGATTTAGCGACGGATAACCTATCTATCGTCCCGCTTCCCGTGGGACGACGACTTTTTTATCCGTCGCCAAGTCCGTCGCTAAAGACTTGGCGACAGATAGGTACTGTTTTGGCGACGGATAAATCCGTCGCCAAAACTGCAGTTTTTTGTAGTGCAATATGATGATTATGATTTATGATCTATGTTTTGAAATCTGACCCGGTTTAACTTGTATTTGGTGGTCTTGTAGGGCCGAAAACCCTTAAAACCGAAAAAATTTCGGAACCCGAAAAACCCCGACAAAAACTTGTTAAATCTGTATTGCCGCGGTTAAATCTAAGTTTGTCCTCTCTAGAATAATTATGTTAATCCCGGGATAAAAAAAAGGAAATATACCATATAGTATCATAGATCCGTCACATATGTTTTTATATATTTATCATTTTTCATCGTCACTCATAACTTCATAGATTGTTAAAAGAAAAGTAATCCACGTCCTATAAACAATAATTTGTTTTAGCTTTACATACAAATTACACTATTTGCAACTAAAATTACAACTAACACCTTTTCATGTTTTATCATTTATACAATACTAGTATTTTTTTTTTAACCCAAAACTACACGCCAGCTATAATTGGTCCTCGTAAAATTTGACCCAGACTCAAAATCCGACCCGAATCCGAATTTGACATGAATATACTATAGTCAACCATCCAAACATGAAAGGTTCATACCAGTCAATATCAAGTAGAAAGGTTCTTTTCAAGGGCAAACCGGGATATTTAAGGCGCACTATTCATTTAAGCTTCCTGTAGAAATCATACAAATCAGCTGCTCCTACATCTTGCCCCCTGACACACACCCCAGAATTGCTTGTAGCCATGGTCGTGTTAGAGTCAATCGTGTGGAACCTAAGGCCATTGACTATGTAAGATGAGAATGTGTAGACCTTTCTGTATGGTCCCTCTGCTAGTGCTATTAAGTAAGGACATGGGACGTTGTTGACAGGATCTCGGACATACTCCTTGAACCAATCTGGAAATTCTGATTCCAACTTCTCTTCAAGGAGTTCTTCAAGCGTATCCTCTGCCATCATTGGATTCTTCTCCAGTCAACGCTCTTTGAAAACGCTGTGGACATGATGATATGATTAAATACTAGCTAGGATTTTAGTTAAGAGTTGAATTTTAGTTGCTTTTAATAAGAAAGGTACTCACCCAGTAAATATCACCATATTTTGTTTTAGCTTTACATACAAATTACACTATTTGCAACTAAAATTACACCTAACACCTTTTCATGTTTTATCATTTATACAATACTAGTATTTTTTTTAACCCAAAACTACACGCCAGCTATAATTGGTCCTCGCAAAATTTGACCCAAACTCAAAATCCGACCCAAATCCGAATTTGACATGAATATACTATAGTCAACCATCCAAACATGACCCGAGACCCGATTCAAAATCATTTGAATCATTTTGACCCAAATCATCCGATCTAAAATGACATGAAATCACCCAATCCAAAATTATCCGAATTAAAATTGTACAAGTTCGAATATGATTCTTATAAGGTTAATTAATGTGAGTTTGATGAGGATTAGAAGATTGGAATCAATTCAAAATATGTACTTATCGTAAGACGGTTGTAAAAAGATGTGTATTTCAAAATTGTCTTCGTATCCAAATCCGAAACGACCCCATCCGAAATTTCATGAGTGTTATCATCCGAAAATGACCCGAATCCGAATAAAATATGAATTCGAACAACAATCGATCCCAACTTAATTACAGACACGAACAACCCGATCCAAATTGACCTGGCCCGAATCTAACCCAACCGACCCATTTTCCAAGACTAGCTATAATGTTTAAAATTCTCCAAACGGACATCATATAGTATTGAGCTATGCTTTAAAAGAGGTTGAACCGGCCAACCCAAACAAGTTGCTCGTTGACTAATCCTCCATTAGTATGTAAAACCCCGGATTTTCGTCCTTATTTTAATTCCATTGTTTAATATTCAGTTAATTATCAATAATACTTAATTATTAAATAAAATTAATTATTTATTTCTTTGATTAGAGTCCAAGTTTGTTTTGGAAAAGGGTTTTTCCAATTGTACCCTTGCCCTTTTGATCTCGAATTCTTTCCTCTTTTCTGTTTCTCCCTTCCCCAGCCTCACGCAAACACAGATCGATTTTTCAGCCAAGAGAACATCACTCGTCCTCAAGCATCGCTCTCTCCTTCGTTCTTCACCAATTCGTCCGAGATTCGAATCCGCTCGGTAAGTTTCCTCAATCGATTCCTATTCCTCTTCCTCGTTTTCGATTCTTAGTTCTAACTCAACAACGTGATTCTTGGCTTCTTCGTAGTACCGATTACAAGGTTTAGAAAGCTTCGATTCGTTCGTGTTCTAGATCGGGTTCTATTCGCCATTAGGTAATCATTGTTCTTCTCGTGTTTTAGTTTGGGATGGGTGTTTGTTTGTCTTATTCGTGCTTAAATTCAGATCGAATTTCCTCTTCCCCTTTGAATATCGTTATGCTCTGTTTCCTGTCTATCGAATTCGTCAAGCTCTGTCCCGTTTCGATTCCTGTTCTGCGTGGTTAGTTCAGTTGAATTGCTTGATTATTGCTGTTTAGTCTTGCTTTCGAATGGACTTGAGAAATCGAACTGTATTTGTTGGGTTACACTTGCGCCCATGCTCTGTTTTCCTGCTAAAGCTCGACCTGCTCTGTCCTTTACTGTATCGAGTTCGGCAGACTATTTCTTCGTTTCCTGTACTGTTCAGTTTGTTGTTGCTGTTGTGTCGATTCTGTTTCCTGTATGTAATCGAGTTTATACTTTCAATCTGCTTTGAGTTGCCGTTGCTGTACATTCCGTGCTCTGTTTTCATTACACTTGCAGTCGAGGTTTGATATGCTGTGTTGAATTGCGTTTTGCTGTGTTCGACTTGATAATTGACGTGCCAGATTGTGGCTGTTGTTCAGTCTGCGTGCGTGTTGTTGTGTTCGTTTTGTTTTAGGCTGTGTGGTGGTTTGATTACATGTGTTGTGTGTTTGTCAAACTGTGATGTGACTTAGCTGGTCTTTTTCTCTATCTGGTGCAAGGCTGTTCGATTAGTTCTGGGTGTTGGTAATTGTCTGATCGATTGCTGTGTGATTGTTATTGGAGCTATGTAGTTCCTGTATTTGGTCTGTCCTTGTCGTTTCCACCTGCTCTTCATACCTATGCTTTTTTTTTTGCTACTCCGTGGGGTGTTATGAATCTGTGTATGTCTGTTAACTGCACGTATGTGGATATATGGGTGTTTAGATCGTAATTTGAGGAGTTGATGTTGGAAATCTCTGTTATCTCTTTCACTTATTTGTTTTGACAGCCAATAATATACTAATATTACATGTACTGTACTTGATTTGTTTCCCTGCTAGTTTGATGTAGTCCTCTTGTTCTGATTATTTACTTCTAAATGGTCTCATTAGACTTTAGCTGGGATTAGTATATTTATATGTGTGTTTGGTGTCTGAGGATTGTCAACTTGTTATCTAGTATTATAGCATACATGTGTTGATTAGTTGAATTTGGTACCTGTGCTAGTTTGTTGTCCATGCTAACATGATGCTACTGTGTGGGTTGGGATTGTTAGTTTTGTTAAAGAGGAAGTTTTTATGCTTTACTTTGTACTTTATGCTACTGCTATTTTGCGTGACACCGTAAACTTATATAATTGTCATTGATAAAAATTGCTAATTTGTTATGTAATTATATGCCTAGTTGATTCTGATCGTTTATGCTCGTTTGTGGGGTTAAAGGGTATCGTTAAGTTATTTTTGCGTAAGTGTTAAGTAGTGTTACCTTTTATCAGGATTTGCGGATTTGCTAAGTTTACGAGGCCATCTGAGGTGAGTGTTCTTCCCAAAAGTATATGTATAGTTTGCGAAACTACAAGAAGCTATTTGAATATATATATATATATATATTATTGCGTCTCAAATATTGTGAAACTCATGAAATCAAGTTCTGAAAACTGCATCTTTTTCTCATGCTTCCGCTCTAAAAAGAGATATATGTATATGATTTATTATAATCTTCGTTTGATTTGATTGATTGATTCGCTTCGACCGATATGTGCGCAATTGTGGTGGGGGTTTCTGAGTGGACATACTTGGGCAGTTGTGTCTGTCGAGTTGTTCATGAAGTACCTCTGCTACTATCCTGAGCGAGGCATAAGTCGCAGGTGTGGGAGTAGTGCCACCACATGCCATGGCGGTCTTCGTTTCGATGGTGGTAGCACTCATGCAGGGTGATAAGGGCTTGGATTGGGGTTATAAGGTTGACTGCACCACCGATAATTTATTTGCTTCGTTATATGTTTTTCTTCGATTATTTTTATATTATGATTCGTTTGATTTTGAAAATCATACTTCGTTATTCCATAATTCGTTGTTCACTTAGCACAGAACCTCACTGAGTTTTATCACACACTTGATTTGTTACCTTGTAGATTTCGGAGTCTAGTGGAGGACCGAGTCGGGTAGACGTTCA
Source organism: Plantago major (assembly GCA_026545765.1). Taxonomy (NCBI): domain Eukaryota; kingdom Viridiplantae; phylum Streptophyta; class Magnoliopsida; order Lamiales; family Plantaginaceae; genus Plantago; species Plantago major. The sequence goes on from CM048839.1 coordinate 34,015,161, forward strand.
ACAACTTGAGTGAAAGTGGGTTATAAATGGGATTTGTTTTGTAACTTTTATCAGCTGTTTTTTTTTTTTTTTGGAAATAGTATTCTTCGAAAGTGTTATGTTAGAATTTTAGCGGCTGGTAAAAATAGTGTTTTCGCAAGTCAACTGTTCAAATTTCAGCTTTGGGAAGCTTTTAGATTGTCTTCCTATTATTGGTTTAATGCCCTTGTCTTTTTAAAAGTTAGTGAAATTTTTGGGGCGTTACATAGTACCTCTCTCCGAACATTAAAATTTCAAGCCTATCTCCCCTTCATTCACCTTGCACCAACCACATTTTCTTAAGCGTGTATGATACACCTACTACTCACAAACAACAAAATACGTGTAGTGTGGGGGCGAGACTGTCATACTAATACTATTTATACTACCACCAAATGGAAATGTAATGTATTACTATTATCTGGTGAAAAACCCTTTCTAGAAACTCCCTAAGCCCTGATTACTCACTCAGATCATAACTACTAGTACTACCAAAGAAGGTTTGAGCTGAAGCAGCACTGAGAAGAAGCAGCAAAAATGAATGCTCCAGATCGTTATGAGCGATTCGTCGTTCCCGAAGGCGTCTCCAAGTACTTCCTTCTTTCTTCATCAATTTTATATCGATTGCAATTTCTCTAATTTTGCGCTGAAATTGTTGGTTTAGGGTTTCGTACGAGAGGGATACCAAAATCATCAATGCGGCCACGTTGAGCGTGAGGACCACACCATCGGAAACATCGTTCGCATGTATGATTTTTTAACCAATTGTGATGGTTATGAAGCTTGTTTGGCCCAAATTTCTGACTTTGTGTGAAATGAATTGAATTGATGCAGGCAGCTGCACAGGGATCCTAATGTGCTCTTTGCTGGATACAAGTTACCTCATCCCCTCAAGTACCAGATTCTTATCAGGGTTTGTGCATTTACTTCGATGTGTGTTGATTTTTTGTGTTGTCTGTTTCTTTAGCTAATGTGCTTTGTATGACTTACTGTTTTATGCTGAATCAACTACCTGACTGATTGATAAATGCCTTTTACGATAGACATAATTGTTGAATATGTTGACATAAGTGCCAGTGGGAGTGGGGATACTTCTGATTTCATTTTTAATTGGACGCTGTTGTTTTCTCTTCTAGCTTTGGTGTTTGTTTGGACCTGTAAATTTTTTAACTCATGTATTCTTGATCATAATTCGTGCTAGATTGATAAGGAACAGGTAAAAATATTGCTTTTAGTTTTGCATTTTCTAAGAATTTGCATATAATTGTGCAAGTTAGCATGTGGGAAAACTATGGAGTTGCAGTAGAACAAAATTTTATCAGCTTGGGTGGGTTTGTTTATTGATGTCTCATTTAAGTTTAAGAACATGAGTCAGAGGATTTTAAGTCTCGAACATCTATTCTATACGCATAACTACAGGTATAGATTCAATGACTTTGCATAACTTCTAACGCCTTTATTGTTTTTCATTGAAGTAAGTTTACCATGTATGTTTATGCTTGTCACTGCTTTATGTGTGTGTTTTTAAACTTCAGAGTTTATTCAAACTAAAATATTGACTGGTTCATGGCATGATAATGGAGAATTATAGAGGCATGCATGTTTGTACTTCGACCCAGGCTGATGATAAACTCAAGGGCAGTGAATAAATGTTACCGTGAGTGTAGTTTCATTTTAAATTGGAGGTTTGGTGCGTTTGTGCGTTTCCCCCCCCTCCAATAGCTTTGTGGAAAGAATCTTAAATCATCTGTAAAGTTTCATAAAATTGTTTATGTTAGTATGTTGCTGTTTGTAACTCTTGGTTTCAACACAAAGGTTAAGCTATAATCAAAGTATATATGTGCCAGTGCCCAAAACTGCGAGGAACAGCAGTTATTGCATACTATAAAAGAATAATACTAAGAATGCATTGGATGGTACTCTTATAACTGGGTTGTAGTCTGTGGTAGAGTGTCGGGAATCAGGGAAAGAAAGAAATCGAGGGGTATTTCTTTGTTTGTTCCAAATATTTTTCTTCTTCTTAATGCTTTCTTTCTGTTTGTATGTTTTCTATTGTCCAAAATTGCAGATTCACACTACCAGCCAGTCTTCGCCAATGCAAGCTTATAATCAGGCGATCAATGATCTAGACAAGGAACTTGATCACCTAAAGAATGAATTTGAGGTATGCCTTTACCTATTAGTTTTCACACTTTAACAATTCCAATATCTGAAACTTGCACAACTGGCGTAGAACTGAAAGAAAATGCGTTCAAGCTGTTAGTTTTGTACTGCGCTTTGAATTTGTATCTTTAGCTGGTTCAAGATATGCTTGCCATACAGTAAAGTGAAAGCTCTGACTGAGATAGTTCAACTCTTTTGTAGGCTGAGTTGGCAAGGCATGCCGGGATGCAATCTCAAGATTATTAAGCTACAAGCTGGGTGGTGGCCGTGTTTATAGTATAGTGGTATTAGCAGATCCAAGCTCTGTTACCTGCTTCCTCTCAATTCTTGCAGATGGCAATGCATCAAATTATCTTCTTCCCCTCGAATTCTGCAAGTTGCAATGCGCAGTGTATTTTGTTTTGTACCAAATGTATTTTGATTTAGTATGTTAATCTTGGACTTGTGGGGGTCCATATGTTTGGCATCAGATGACTGGGAACGTGGTTAATTTGGACTTCTGTTTTGGAAGATGTCTAAATGATTCGGATTTTCTGAAAGCATCGTGTCATTGCTGTGGTGAAAGCTTTGATATTTAAGAATTGCTTAGGGGTGTCACTGATTGGAGTTTTTAACATTTTATCGTGAAATTCTTTGGAAAAGCCGGTTCGTGATTTTTTTTTTCTTTTCAAAGAACCAGTTCATGAAGATTAGGAACATACAAAAGGAGGCTAGCGGAAACTTGAGAAAGAAATGAAGTCCACAACTTTAAATTTTGAGGCAGCATATATAGTATAAACTTTAAATTTTCATAGATTGTCCTTTAGTGTTAGGTGAAAACTTGAAAAATATTAATTTTTCCGTTCTGGAAATAACTTTCTACTTTAACATTTTGTACTTAAACTTTTTTTACTTTAATTACGAATTAATTTTAATATGCAAATGTAAACTGTTTATTATTTTATGTAATGGATTTTAGAGACTAAATTTTCATTATATAATTTAATTGAATATTTTACGTTTGCTGTTTAAATAACTCGTAGTCAAGGTAGAAAGTTTGACTGTAAAAAGTGTTATTTCCGGGACAGAGAGGAAGTAAAACATAAAAATGTGATGGCAAGTAATTTTATGTTAAGTGGCTTTTAAATATTTATTAGACGTGGGACAAGTTGATCTTGAAATTCTATGGTGTACTTAAAATGTCAAAATCCATATCAACTTGATAATCACAATGTGATAAAGTAAACTACTACTTCGTCGATAAAACAGTTTTAACTGAATTTTTACTCATTAAACTTTTCATTCTGAATTAATCTTAAACCGCAAATGTAAAATGTTCAATTTTTTTATATAATAAAAATTTAGCTTCTAAAGTTTCATTATATAAAAAAATTGAACATTTCAGATTAAGATTAATTAAATAATTAAAGATAAAAAGTTGACCGTAAAGTCAAAGTGTGAAACTTGTTTTGGAACGGAGTAAGTACTTCATAGCTGAGTTGTTTCCTTGGCCAAATACAACACGTGTGTAGACAGCACAGCTAGTGATGGCCACGTATGCATACGCCACCTCCGCATGAATGTACGTGGCGAACTACAACAATCTCCCTTCCCGTTCCTTCTAGTACTTCATCTCTCAGCTTGAACTTGATAGCTAGGCAGTCATCATATATAAATGTATAATCTCAATTCAACAGAGGAAAATACAAAGATCAACTAACAAGTGTAGTGAACTTGAAAAAGAGAAAAGGAAGAAAACGAAAGAATTAAAAGCATGAACACGGAGGGGTCATCATCAAACTTGAACCGGCCACCTTCAGCTGGTGGCGGCTGTAATGAACATGCCTTACAGCCCCTACACCATGGCGGCGGCTGGCCTGGCGGTGCTTAGAGGAATATGGTATTTTACTATCTACAGCAAGAAGTCACCGGAAGCCACCTATCGGGACATCTCTCGAGCTAATGCTGATCGGAATTAGCTAGCTACTACTCCCTCCGTCCCGCAGAACTTCATACATTTGCCATTTTTAGCCGTCCCACAGAATTTCATACATGACCAAAAAAGAAGCTACCCCACACCCAACAAATAATAAACAATTTCAAGTTTACACTCAAATTACACCTTTTGCCATTAAAAGTACACATTTTTCCACCTTTTCTATATTCTTACTTTAACTTTTCGCATAAAACTGCGTGCTAACCCTAACGTATGAAGTTCTCCGGGACGGAGGGAGTATGTCTATGATGCCGCATGACCAATTAGCTTTGGGTTGTACTACTACTCCATATAGTTTAGTTACTCCATGTTTTTCTTATTATCCTGCTGTTGCTAGTGTCCCTGTAAAATTATTACATGCTCTGTATGTATGTCGTCTACCACATCTGATTTAATTTTGTACACGAAAATCTGATGCTGTTGGATTCTTATTTTATGCCCAATTATCCCATTTCATTTCTAGCTATACTTCCTTCTTGTACTTCCTAGTTCCTAAATCCTACATCCCATATATTACATATAAGTATATGGATTGGAACTTGCTAGTACTACTTGTGGAAGGCCAAAATGTTGTATATATGGAGAATATATAAACACTGGCACAAAAACTAATGAAATAGTAAGATTCTAATGGAAACATTTGAGGTGCTATCAAAATTTCCAAATTAGCTGTCAGAATGGTCCATGATCCGTCTATCATGTTTTAGCCGAGTCCACAGCATCCGCGTCATCCCGTATAATCTCAGTGGCGAATGACAATTCTAAACGAGAAATTCTCACGGCACCAATCAGCCGCTCCTGTAACTCATCCACCGTGTTACCTTGATCAGTAAATGGACGGCAAAAAGGCATAAATTGTCCTAAAGTTTGGGGGGGGTATGGCGCAGCGATCTGGCGTTCCTCTTCAAAAACTTGATTTCTTATTCATTTTAACTGACGATCCTTTCGGTGAAAATTCGACGTTTGGCCGTTGATTCTTTGAGATGTCGGCGTAGTCGGTAATTCGTGTTGACCAGCAATATCTGGTGACTCATCTCCACAATTAAGAAAACTCAAAAACTAAATTCAAAACCAAAAAAAAAAAAAAGGAAAAAAAAAACCTAATTAAAATTTGATCGGAAAAAGGAAGAAATAATTGTTTGCATTATTTATTATCTTCATCAGTAATTTGACATAATCTTCTAGGTTCCACGGGTGAGTGACTTCTCTTCTTTTCTTTATTTCAGGTGTTCAGTTGCTTTGGGCAATATTTCTGCCTTCATTTCGAAGCATTTCAGCTTGGAATGGCACCAGTTTACATAGCATTTTTGCGGTTCATGGGTGACGATAATGATGCAAAAAACTATAGCTATAGCCTTGAAGTGGGAGGTTTGTTCAATGAAGGAACAGAGACTTTAGTCTCGTGACCTTCCAAGTTCCAACACGAACCCCACCCGCCCCAAACGTCGATCGGCTTGGCCGGATCTCTGACACCTCAACCGACTCGTCGTCCTCCCCTCCCGTAATCGATTCGTAGTTGAGAGCTTGCAAGCTCTGGCCGCCATTAATGGCAACCGTGAGCTTCGCGAGCAAAATATGAATTGGGTTCTTGAATTCGTTCATCCTCGAGGATAAAAGAGGGCAGGATGATGTTGTAGTCGAAGGTTTAGAACCCAGATTGGACAAAGGAGTAAAGAAACAGATTTCGAAATTTTGTTTCAACTTACAGGGACCGAATTGAAAGTTTTGAAAAACTTCAAGGACTTGCTTTTGAGAAGATGATGAGGTCTGGGGACTTGCGGGTAATTTGTTAATTTTGAAATTACAATCTGGCCCAAATGGTCACTGTTTTTTTTTTTTTTTTTTTTTTGGTTTTGAATTTTCTTAATTGTGGAGATGAGTCAGCTGCATATGTGTCAGTCAAATACGAGTTTGCTTGCTACCGACATCTCGCCGATATCTCAAGAAATCAACGTCAATTTTCACGAAAGGATCGTTAATAAAAAAATTGAAATAGTATGGTGAAGTTAGCGAGAAGCGTTGTCTGACGTCTATACCCCCAAACTTTAGGACCATTTATGCCTTTTTGCCGTAAATGGACACAACATTAGTTGCAGAAAGTTCTACGAGCAAAGTTGAACTATGCCATGTTCTTTCGGATGTTCTTTAAGAGTTGAGACATAGCAGAAATCTATGATCATACTACCTGGACAAGGAAAGCCATATCAACTACAAGTGTTTTAATCACACCAATTATAAGTCCTAGTACTCCATTTGCCACCGTGGATGAACCAATGTCGACGTCAATCTACAGATATCCAATGTCGACGTCAATCTACAGATATCGAATAGAGATTGTGATCTAGTTCACATAAACATTCTTAAATAAAAAAGTAGGGCTCTTATCTTAGGCTAGTAAAGGATTAAATTGAGTTTTGTTTTGTGCGTCTGCATCACTCATTATCTAGATCAACAAACTAAGTCTTAATAAAGCGTGGAATAACCGAATCTCGATATGTTTCATTTTGTTTATCAAATAGTTTCTTTTGCGTCTAAATCGGTCGGAATTTTATTTAGTACTCGATTATCCAACCGACCTCGCATCGATGAGGGTCTTCATTTCGAGGACAACTGAGTTCAATTTCAGCCTTATTTATATAAAATGCAGCGAGTTGAGGTTCAATTCGATTAAACTTGGCTAGAGGCCTGAGTTATACTCAGCTGGTCGACTCGGCTCATTTAAAAGCACTGTAAAAAAATTTGAAAAACACTGTAAGCCCTTACTTCCAAGTACTTGGGACTGCGGATGTAGTTGCAATCGACTGCTTTCCCTAGGACACAAGGAGTGCTTCCAACGCTTTGACGAACAATCCATGACCCCTACATGATAAGAGTTCATTTAACAGCAGATGTTCAAGATGAATTTAAAGAGGGGAGAGGGTTTAGTATAAAAGTTTGGATTCTTCCTAGTCCAATGAAAGATCTTCAAGACTATTGAAGAATTAATATAATTACACCTGCATAAGTTCGTAAGTTTGAAATTTTGGATAAGATGGAATTTATAAATATCTAAATTCCACAAATTTATATAAGTTCGAAATGAGACGGAATCCTATCAAATAAATACCAGCTAGTAGATGTTTGTTGAAGATGATACTCAAGAGTAGTATATAGTTATCACCTGACATATAAGATTGCGTTTTTTACAAAGAGGAACATGAAGAAGAATCATACATGTGGTACTGATGGAATAAGCTTCAGTCTACTATTACGGAAGTCGTCGTCCGCATCAAAAAAACGTTCCCAGAGAGATCCTGGTACTAATTGCTTGGTCACGAAAGAATAAACCATGCTGTAATGTGTAGAGCCAGGAATCTACATTAACAACATCTAATCAATTGACAAGCCTGAAGATTAAAGAACTACAATATTCATTCTCTCTTTGTAAGCTCACTTGCAAGTTGACAACGATTGAGAAATATCCTCTGTCCGATGCAACCTAGAAATTGAATGGATGAAGATTGTCATCTGCAATAAGGTAAACTCAACAGAAAAGGCAAAAAGTTAAGTTACTGAAACTTATTTGTGCTGCACAACCACGACGTTTAGCCACATGATCTATGCGACGTCGTTACTTAACCACGTCGTTACTTAACGACGGATAACTATCCGTCGTTTGACTTTAAAAAAAAAAGAAAAACAGAAATTCTACGACATATATTTATCCGTCACTAAATGGCGACGGATAATTCTATCCGTCGTTTGACTTTTTTAAAAAAAAAGAAATTCTACGACGGATATTTATAAATATCCGTCGCTAAATAGCGACGGATAATTCTATCCATCGTTAAGTAACGACGAATAGTTATCCGTCGTTTGACTTAAAAAAAAAAAAGAAAAACAGAAATTCTATCCGTTAAAAAAGAATTAAAAAAAAGGTAGCGACGGATAACCTATCCGTCGCTACCTAGCGACGGATAGCTATCCGTCGCTGATTCCCAGACATAAACGTGAACAACTTCTTCCTTCTCCCCCATTTGTTCTCTGCTTCTTTCTTCTTCTCCCGTCTTCGAAATTTTCGTCTTCCCGTTTCTCCGACCAAACGTCCACCATTCCGGCGAATCTTTGGCTCTTTTGAAAGCTCTTTCAACAAGGAACTCGGGCGTCCGTTCAGTTTCATCGATCTTCGACTATTTTTCCCGCAATTTGAAGGTAATGGTCTAAAACCCTACTTTTGTAAATTTGGGACTTTTGCTAATTTCGATCAATTGTATGTTTCTAAACTCATATACTAGCTAGTATAACTCATATTAAGTAGTGGGTTAATGAATTGATTGATTTATTGTGAAATTGATTAGTTAGTATAATGTTTGTAAGTATGGTGTTTAGTTTGATGTTTGTAAGTATGAAGTATGTAAGTATATATGGTATGTATGTAAGTGTTAGGAAATTTGTTAGATATTTTGTTAGAAATATCTGTTTAGATTTTGATCAGCAACATGATGACTTATCTTAGTCTCAGAAAGGTGATTAGTACTCTTGGTTCACTTGAACATTGTAAAAGAGGAAACCCACTAAGTATGATAGTCTAGCAGAAACCCACCAAGAAGAAGACATCCAAGCAGAACAAGTTCAACGACATTGAAGATTTGAAGACTGCACAAGATTACTGAAACAGTTTTACAGATACCTTGGCCAGATATCTTGAAGACACGAATAGTTTTAAACAAACTATGTCACAAGAGATATCTGAGAAATAAAAGGTCTATCTGAAAACAAGGAAAGTGTCCACATATATCTATTCTCAGATACCTTGAGCTTTAACCACATTTCTGAAAAAGAAATATATATATATATTGCAAACAAAGTTGTTTCAATAAAAGTGGTATCTGAAGATAAAGATAAGAACGTGCAAAGAGTCAGAGAAATCTGATCAAGGTTGTCTCTGATACAAAGCATAGTTCCGTTGGCACTACAGGACAAAAAGTATAGTACAATGCATTAAATGCACGGACAGAGATGTCTGAACAAAAGCAACGGTAGCTTCTGAAGAAGAAGACAAACCTGCTACAGTACTATACACAGATATCAATAGTTTGAATTTGATTTAAACTATGGATACTATTCAAACGGCACTCAAATTCATCTATAAATATCAACACTTAGACTGCTTGAGAAGACACACCTTGAACTCCATAAACACGCTGAACATCTTACTCTCTCAAAGCAAACTACTTATCCTCAAGCTTTCTGTTGCGACCAAAGCTCCTGATCTTAAGTAGTACTAAAGTTCTAAGTGTCCTGATCCTAAACAAGCACTGCTATTTGTGAAAGAGTTGAATCGAAAGATCAAGTATCTGAGATTCATTCTCTTGAACAATTATCATAGACTTGGTCAAGAAAAAGAACAAGATGCCATACATTGCAAAGTGTATTAAGTATACTTGATTCACAGAGCTATCTGATTAACTGAAAAGTTATTAAAGAAGCTCATCTGACAACTCAAACCAAAACCAACACCATCATCGGCGTGAGTATGTGGAAGTACTTAGTTTGAGAAACTAAGAAATAACTCCAAGGTTATTGAGCACAGGAAGTACTTAGCTTGGGAAGCTAGGGAATAGCTCAAAAAGGTTTCTGAGTACAGGAAGTACTTGGCTGTGAAAGCCGGGGAACAACTCAGGGGGAACATTTGGTTGGGAACCATTTGTTTAAGGAATCTTAGAATAGGATTTTTGTAAGGTGACCTCAATTATCTATTCTAGTGAATTCTAGGTCTTTGGAAGACCGAAGTGGATTAGTTGGAGGATTACGCCACCTCCAGATACCACTATACTTGATGTGTTATTAACTTTTCTGTACTTACATTTCAGCAACACACACACTTTAACTGTTTCTGCACTTATCTAACTTAAGTCTTTCGCGCTCTGAATCTAAGTATCAGATATCTACACAGATATCTGAGAAATAGTTTTTATCGACAAAAGTTTTAAAAGACTATTCACCCCCCCTCTAGTCTTTTACTTTGCCGTTATCTGGACCAACAAGTGGTATCAGGCGGAGGTTCACAAGCCTACCTTTGAACCTAGATCCCTGCATGTGAAGGAACTTTGTCCATTTTAGGACTATTTAATTTGTGTGTTAAGTGTGCAGGAATGTCTCGAGTGATGCACCCGTCTCAAACCGGAGAACTACGAAATGGAAAAATAACATGATGCTCCCCCTTGAAGCCATAAGTGACGAAATGATCAAGTGATAAAGAATGGCCCAATAGTTATTCAACAACTTCAACAAGTCATGGAGGTTTCTAATGGTAGACAGATCAAAGCGAAGGATCTTCACTGGCGATGCGTCAACAAGTGGGAGATCTACTAGTCAAGTTATTCTGAATCAAAGCCAGAGAACTCGGACATCGGAAGATGCCAAGAGAAATCGTCTGGATGGTCAAGCTCGTAATATCATCATCGAGATCGACACTGAGCACATATTGTAAAGCGTGGGGTGCTAAAAGCGAAGTTGCACGCAACTGATTGAAGAAATCGTGCGGGCGAGAAAACCAAAGAAAACAAGTTCGAAGTTCTCAAGTTGAAATTTCAAAATTTCAAACAAGGACCCACTGAAACTCTGGAAGAACTTGATTTCAGATTTACCACTCTCATGAGTGATATGGCAGCACTTGGGGAAAGCAACAGATACTCCCAGTTAGAAAAGATTAAGACTATTGTCAGAAGTCTTAACCACAACTGGGAGCATACTAAATTCTTTTATTTTAACCAAGGAATGCCAAATATCACTCCAGTGGAACTCTTCTCACATCTTGCTACGGTTGATTATGAGACAACACAAAGAGAACAAACAACTGAAAAGTTGCAGAATATTGCTCTAGTTGCTTAAGGAACTTCTGAAAAGAAGAAAAGCAAGGAAGGGACTGAGGATGCTCTTGCTGCAAAGCAAATGAGAAAATATGTCAGTCGAGAAATTGAGAGAAGAAAAGCCAAAGAGAAGCTGAAAAAGCATCTAGGCTCAAACTATCACCAGTACAAAAATATGCAAAGCTCGCTGAACAAGCCAACCCAGAAAGCATCATGTACTGAGGAAGCAGAAATTGAAACGATATCTGTTTCTATTGTCAGAAACCTGGCCACTTCAAGAAGGATTGTCCTGCCTTCAACAAACTAAGGACAGGTGACAAGAAAGATAGAAGAATCTTCAGAAGAAGCCAGAAAGCTTTATTAACTGAAGAAAGAAAGAAAATCCAAACTCAACTGGATGCTCTAGACGTCGAGACAGATTCTGAAGATGACAATTCAGATGACTCAATCTTACCATCACCAGAATTATGTGGAGTTACTCATGATATAATCGACTTCGGCCTCAAGAAGAATGAAATGTGTGGAGTTCTTTGAAATTGACGGTCCGACATCTCTAACATAGAAATCATCTTATGGCTGATGAGGTAACACATACTTCTTGTTATACTTATGAAAGTGATGAAGAAGAAATAAAAGATCTAGAAAATCTCAGGAAAGAACTTGACATCTATGAAAGAGAATTTCTAATGATCCGAGCTAGAGCCGAAAATCTTGAAGAAGAAAAGAATTCTCTTGCAAAGGAAAATTCTCAATTAGTTAAGATATCTGAGAAAAAGGATGCTGAAAATGCATTTCTCAAAGCTCAGATATCTGAGACTGAAAAGTCACATAAAGAAGCAATGGCTGAATTACGAAAGAAATATGAAGATCTTCTTTCTGAGAACAAGGAACTCGAAAAGAAAGAATTATCTTTTCAATCTTATGCCAAAGCTAGTGATACTCTTACTGAAGTACAATCTTACTTAAGAGATCCTTCAGAAAAGAAAGGACTTGGGCTGAATACACAGACAGATTGTTCTATCACTCTGAATAAGAGTGAGGAAAGAAGAACATTTGTAAGTACTCAGCAAGATGGTTCCCATGCAATCTATAGTATCTCGGAAGGCGAAAGATTGTTGACAAAGGAAAAGCGATTGACTAAACCTTTGTGGGAAAAACAAGTAAAAACAAAAGCTGTTGGGCACGTCTCGAAAAGAAACACAACCGAAAAGTGTAAACACCCAATCTATGTCTCTCAAAAGGGTAGAATTGCGAGTGAGGCAAATTCTCCCATGTCACTTTTTCTGGAAAGAAATTGGACCAACCAGAGACTAGCACAACTGCTGAGAAAAGATCTCAGATAGCTTCAAGTGCTCGAAACAGTATTGGCTATAAAGGCATCGGGAAACAACTTGCTCATGAATACAAACAGGAGCAAGAACGATGGCTAAAGGCTAGAATTGCTCAAAGCAATTATCAGAAGTGGAAGTTGAATCAAGCCACTGAAAATCTAAATGCCAGGGCTAGAAGAAATCTGGCAAGGAAAGCTAAGTTTGCTGAAAAGCAAACTCAGAAACCTGACAGGTATCTGAAAGCACCAAATGGAGCACCTAGGAACACACCAAGGAAGAAAATAATTCTTAATAATGATAATCATTCAATTAGAATTCCTCCTTATGTTTCTATCAGACAAAAGAATGTTCCAAGGAAATTCATTCAAAAATGGATTCCTACTGGAAGATTGTTTAGTCCTGATGGTTCCAATCAGAATTGAGAACCTAATCTCCTGTTTCCTGTTGTGTGCAGAATGCTTCCTGGACTAAAGCACAATGGCTATTTGATAGTGGATGCGGAAAGCACATGACAGGAGACAAAGCAAATCTGGTCGATTACAAAGCTTGCAACACAGACCGATATCGATTTCTTGGAGGAGAATTAAATCCCTCTCTGGGATTTGGTAACGTCAAATTGGGAACATTAACAATCACTGACGTATTACATGTTAAGGATTTGAAATATAATCTATTTAGCATGAGCCAGTTTGCAGACAAAGGTTTTACTGTAAAATTCAAAGCAAAATACTGCAAACTAATTGACAATGAGTCAAAGCAGACAGTCTTGGTTACTTTCGGGAAAGGCGATCTTTATGTTGCCGATTGGGCATCCGCCACAATGAAGAATGTCTCATGGTGAGTCAATCTGGTCACCTAAGAGCACCTTGGTTATGGCACAAAAGAATGAGTCACTTGAACTTCAAAACTCTGAACAAACTTGCCAAGAAAGAGTTAGTGGTTGGCCTTCCCAAAACATCTTTCAGAAAGGATGGTATCTACTGTCGCCGATGGGGAAACAATCCAAAATCTCTTTCAAGTCCAAAACTAGACACTCTAGTGTTAGACCACTGCAACTATTACACATGGATCTTTTTGAATCATCTGTAACTAGTTATGCAGGAAAGAAGTATGGTCTGGTTGTAGTAGATGACTTCTCAAGATTTACTTGGGTTGTCTTTCTGAAACACAAATTTGATGCCAGGGTGGAGATACCAAACTTGCTGAAAAAGCTTGAAGTCATGAAAAATGACAAGGTATCTGCAATCAGAACAGACCATGGTACTGAGTTTGTCAACCAGTACATAAAGGAGTTTTGTACTGCGGTATACAACACCAACTTTCCTCTCAGAAGAACACCTCAACAAAATGGTGTTGCGAAGGACAACAGAACCTTAAAGAAGTCGCGCAAGGACGATGCTAGCTGACACTGAAATAAGTGAAGTTTATTGGGTTGAAGCTGTAAACACAGCCTGCTACACTCAGAACAGATGTTTGATAAACAAACACCATGACAAGACCCCATATGAAATCTTGGTTGGTAGACCCCCTAATATCAAACATCTGAGAGTATTTGGTTGTAGATGTTTTGTTCTAAACAATGGAAAAGATTATCTGAGAACATTTCAACCAAAGGCAGATGAAGGTGTATTTCTTGGTTATTCCACGAATAGCAAAGCCTACAGAATTTACAACAAAAGAACAAAGAAAATTGAAGAATCAGTTCATGTTGTATTCTATGAAGGAAGTAAGAAAACACCTCCTAATGATGAACTCTCAGAAAGGTTCAAAGAAATAATGTTGAGGGATTCTGAAGAAGAATCCTCAGAAAGGAGAAACATCATTATGGAAAGTGAGGATGACTCGACGTGAAAAGCTTGATATGCCTAGTAACAACCGGATGACTCACAAACATGATGAAGAATTTCCTATGAAACTTCGAAATGGGCGAAGATATTCATCATGAAGCTATCTCTCGAAATAATCTCTCCGAAAGACATGTTCGAGATAGTTCAAACATCGAACAAGTGTCGGACATTAATTGCCCTTACGAGGAGCAAAATGTCTTGAATCTTGAAAAAGTATCAAATCAAAATCGATGATTCACATTCAAATCATTTGGATATTGATCCTACTAGCACTAAACCTATGATGAGATGGATCAAGGATCATCCTGCAAAAGATGTGATTGGACCAATTAATCAAGGTGTTAGGACTAGGAGAGCAATAGCTGAAAATGCTAATTCTCTCTTTGGATGTTTCATCTCAAATATTGAACCTAAAAATATAGAAGAAGCATTAGGAGACCAAGACTGGATCTCTGCAATGCAAGAAAAGTTGGATCAATTTGAGAGAAACAAAGTCTGGAAACTAGTTCCATTTGTGGAAGGAATATCTGTAATTGGAACTAAATGGGTTTTCAAAAACAAAATGAATGAATTTGGTGAAATAACCAGAAACAAAGCAAGATTGGTTGCCAAGGGATTTACCCAGACTGAAGGCTTAGATTTTGATGAGTCATATGCACTAATTGCCAGATTGGATGCAATAAGACTCTTTCTAGCCTTTGCAGCTCATAAAGATTTTAAAGTTTATCAGATGGATGTTAAAAGTGCATTCTTGAACGGTGAACTTGCAGAAGAAGTTTATGTTGAGCAACCACCTGGCTTTGAAGTTTCCTCAGAAAGTAGATTGGTCTATAAACTACAGAAAGCTCTGTATGGATAAAGCAGCTCCAAGAGCATGGTATGACACTTTGGCCAAATACCTTCTGGAAAGTGGTTTCAAGAAAGGTGAAGTTGATAAAACTTTATTTACCTTAAATCATGATGGGAAACTACTCTTAGTTCAAGTATATGTTGATGACATCATATTTGGATCTAAGGACAAGTAACTTTGTAATGACTTTGCAAATCTCATGAAAGGTATGTGAAAGGTACAGTAGATGTAGGATTGTGGTATCCTAAAGAAAGCGGATTGAGTTTAGCTGGGTACTCGGGCGATTATCTTTGGATCATCGCTGATAGGAAAAGCACCTCAGGAACTTGTCAGTTTCTGGGTACTAGACTTATCTCGTGGTTTAGCAAGAAGCAAAACTCAATTGCAACTTCTACCACAGAGGCTGAATATATTGCTGCTGGTTGTTGTGCAACACAAATTCTATGGATACAACAACAACTTAAAGACTATGGACTCGATGAAGAGAAAACTCCCATTTACTGTGACAACACAAGTGCTATTGCAATTACACAATCCTAAATTTCATGACAGAACAAAGCATATTGATGTTAGACATCACTTCATCAGAGACCATGTTGAAAAAGGCAATATAGAGATACTCAAGATTGGCACTGAAGACCAACTTGCAGATATCTTCACTAAGCCACTACAAAAAAGTAGATTCTTAGCCTTAAGACATAGTCTTGGACTAATGGAACTACCAATGAACTGAAAAAGTTCAGGAATCTGGAACAGGCATCCAGAGAAGAGGTATCTGGAACGGGCATCCAGAGAAGAGAAAAGAGAAATGCAGAGCGGGTATCCGTAAGTCAAAAGGCTAAAGAGCAAAAAGACAGCTTAAGATCTCTGAGACGGGAACTCAGATATCTGAATCACTCCATAAACGGGGAACACAAAGGAGAATAGGACAACTATCTGCAGTCAACTACTCTCTTGAAATTCGCATTATTTCTATCTTGATGAAAAACTTGGAAAAATCCTAAGTATAAGACAGATTCAGATGCAAACAGTGTTCTTGGTCATACAAAAACGTGATTCAGATAGCTAATAGCCAAAATTCATTAAATGGGCACAATTACACTTGTTGATTGTGATCATTCTTTGAAGAAGCAATGGTCACCCTTGATGAAATTAAGCGTTTGATCTATACGGTGGAAATTAATTCACGATAAATAGTGGGTAAAAAATTGACAAAGCCCACTTTGCATTTAATGCCGAACTAGCTTTTGCTCACGCTTGCAAATCATGAATCGTACACACAAAATCAATTTGTATGTATTTGTGCATTGAGATTCTATTGCTATATATATAGGATTTTGACAAAAGAAATCACTTTACTAATCCAAAATTCCGACTTACACAAAAATAGCAAAACCTTCTCTTGATTCTCTGCAAACCTTCTACAATCTCTGCAAATCAAGATTAAGTTTTTCTGCAAAGAATTACTGAATCAAATCTCTTTCAAACACCAAATTCCTACACTATATAAAGAGATGGCCCCAAAGAATTCTTCCACACAGAAATCTCAATCCTCCAATGATGCTTTGAAAAGCAAATACGAGTTGGTTATTGTGAACAACATTTGGTAGGAGATTTTAATCCTGACCATTGGACTTCAAATCACAGAATGATTTGGGGTGGTGCCATGGTTGAGGAATACCTCACGGCCGCAATAGAGAACCAAGCCGACAGAAAGCTGATTCTTGACATGCTTGAAAAGGCACAAATCAAGGGTTTTCTATCTGCTCGCCCAAGTGGAATTTCATCACTCGATGTGTTGGAATTCTACAACAACTCCAGGATAATTTCCTGTGTTTCTGAAGGCACTGCAATAGTGTCTGTCAAAACCTCAGTCCAAGGAAAGGAAATCCTTCTGGACTTAACAACTTTCTGTAAGTTGTTTGAGTTTCAAAATCTTGGAAAGGATTTTGAAATAAACACCAAGGATGATGATCTCCTTGAAGGTGTTAAACAATTGTACAGTGACGTGTGTGATCTTGAAAAATCAGATACACCCACTGAGTTCAAGCTTGCTGACATCCGAACCAGACATCTGATGGTTCACTGGGATGTATTGGCTTGCATTCTTCACAGATGCTTTGATGGTCTACAAGGAGGTGCTGACCAGATAAGCCAAGAACGATGGATCATGATGTTCTTGCTGAATCAACAAGACAAAAGGCTGGAAAACCCTTTTAACTGGGGAAAGTACGCCTTCATGAAGTTTGTGAAGAAGATTCAAGGCTTCGAGCCTAAGATCGCCAAAGGACTAGCTGAGCCAAAGGCCACAGTAGGCTATGGTCTGAAGATATGCTACTTGCTGGAGAAGCTTGGCATTGAGCTCAGAGAGACAGCTGAAATAGCCAACAGTAACCTACTCTACAAATATGAGTATACAAACTTGATGAAAAAGGTTACTGGGTCTCAGAAAGGTTCTAAGAAGCGAAAGTCTGAAAAGGTATCTGAAGAAAAGGTTGCGACCAAGAAGCCCAGAACTTCAAGAAAGAAGTATTTGGCAAATCGGAAGACACACCCATTGAGGTTGTCGATTCTCGGATATCTGCAGGCCTTGCCGATGAACCGATAAAGGCGATCAACTCATCAATCTTGCAAAAGAGTCATCAACTCTTGAACAAGTAGACTCGGAAGAGAAAGTGCATTCGAAATGTTGCGAATAATGCGAATGCCTTCCGATGAACTTATTAATCTTGCCAAAGCAATTGAAAAGCACCAAGCCCCATCTGCGAAATTGCGGAGTAATGGACCAATCGGTTCCCAATCCGATGAGAGCTCGGCGATGAAGATGATGAACTAGTCATCTCTCAAGTCCTAGAAAGAACAAAGAGGGCTAAGGTTCTAATAAAGAATCGGTGATAAGGTTTCTAAAGAAGAACCTACACCTCAAGTTCTTGAACAAGCACCTATAGCAAAGGTTGTTGGTGCAAACACATCATCGTGGAACGCGTTTCTTGCACAACTTCAAGAAGCCACGATGAGTGGTAATTTAGTCTTGGCAGATCTTGATGAAAATGCCACATCTAAAAATCGGAAGAACACTCTCTTGACCGATCTTACGCTTCCAGACAACCACAACAACCACAACCACACGTGGTTGATGAAATGGTAAATGAACTCCATTTGAATTACCAAAGATTACAACATCAAGAAAATCCCGCAAAAGCAGGTTCCCCAACTCGACAAGAGGGATCAAACTGAGACATCCACTCAGTATGATCAACCAGGGGAGGCAACTGAGTTGCACACTCAGTAAAGGTGTGAAGTACCTAAAACTTCAAACAAAGAAGCTGTACTGGAACAAGAAGACCAAAGTATAAAAGGGTCACAAGTTCCAGAGACCAATCAGCCTGACAATGCTCAGGTAGCTGAATGGTTTAACTCCTACCTTGTGAAAAAATTTTATGCTTGTATATCTTGTTACTTATATAAAAATTCTTTGTTACAGGCTGAGTTAGAAACACAGAAACAAGAGGAAGCTGGAAAGCTTGCCTCAGAAACTGAGAAGGAGGTTACCCCAACCTCGCCTCTTAAGAAATCTGAGCCTATACCACAGGTGATAATTGATTCTTAAGATAACACTTTTCAGTCATTTGTCTATGTGCTTAATCATTTAAAGTAAATGTTTCTAACAGGATCTAACTGAGAAAGAGGAAGATAAGGCAGAAATGCCAGAGACAAACCCAGAGACCGACAAGGTTTCTGAAGAACACATCATTGAGCCTTCTAGCATGAAGGTACATGAAAAATCAGTGATAAGTATTCTTCATCCTGGGTTATCTTAAACTTCTTCTAAGATATTCAATACTTTCTACTTACAGGCTCATTCAGAAGTAGAAATGCAAAGGGAAAAAGTTGCGACATCCCCAGCATCAATGGAAATTGATGAAGCTCCCAAGGCAACATCACATGAAAGAATACCAGAAACTGAGAAAGTTTCTGATAAAAATGACTCTGAGCTTCCTATTGAGGAAGTAAGTCCAAAACTCAGTTTTCATTAAAGCATTTTTGCACAAATTCTTTCAAATAATTTCCTAAGTATTGTATTAATCTTAATTCTCAGGTTCAAGAAAGAAAGGTTGATGAGGACCAGACTTCCAAGTCTCCACCTCACAACAAGATATCTGAGACACCAACTGTCTCAGTAGCACAAGTCTCTGAGCCTGAAGTATTTACTCAGGTAACTCAGAAACTAAACTACACTTCTACTCAGATATCTACAAAAGTTTTGAAGCTCACTCAAAACTCTTTCTTTCAGGCTCAAACAAGTGCAAAGCAGGCTCCCAATGATGAGAAAAGGGACCTACTTCCCTTCTTCAAAGCTCAAACCCTGCCAAAGCATATTCAATGCTTCAAGAAATGGCAAAGGTTAAGGTGCTCTGATCTCTCTGAAATATTGAGAATCACAGATCAACCAACCAGACGAGCACGAGCTCTTGACTTGGAGACGTATATCCATGCAATGTTCCCTACCGAACAGTACCCAGTTGCGACTCTATTACTGAACAAGTAGTTGAGGATTCTGAGGAAATCGCTCAGAAATTGTTGAATACTCAATCCAGAACTGCTCAACTCAGACAACTGTTGGAAGAAGAACAACAGCTCCACTTCAACTGGAAGACCAGATAGCTAAATCCAGAGACAAGCTTGACCAACTACAAGATCAATATCTGCAAGAGATGATTGCTTACTCTGAGGTTAAAGAGCTACAGGATGCTGTAAATGCCATCACCAAAGAACTCGATACTGAAGAAGTATCTGCAATTAAGCATGATGCTAAGGCTGCATCATCTTCAAAAGAAGTACCATCCTCCTCCCAAAAAAGGAAGAAACCAATCTCTGAGATGGTTGCTGGACTCGACACAATCGATGAGAATGTCCAAGAGGATGAAGATCACTGGGCTGATTACTCAGATGATGAAGAAGACAAGACTTTGGCAGAGCACCGCAATGAACATCTAGCGGTTTCACACTTGAAAAGGAAACTGATTGCTCTCAAACTTTCAAAGAACCGCCAAATGTCCACTCCATGAATACATGAATAGATACCAATCTTGGCTCATCTGAAAAGGAGATGTCTTCACAGAACAAGGAAGTAATTGCCTCCGTCCCCTCTGAAATGAAAAAGTTCACTGAGCTCATCGCTCAGAGAACAACTAGCATAGTCATTGCTCAGAAAGATCTGGGAATGATAAGGGACGATGATGCGTCTTTAGCTGAAAAAGCTTTTCAAGAGGCAAGTTACACTGCTGGAAAAGCAGATGCTATCCTAGGCCCATTGGCAGAGCTCACTGATAAGGAGAATAGACTTATCAAGCAAAATCAAGAGCTCAAAGCCGAACTTCAGAAGTTGGTCACTGCCTACAATTATTTACAAGGGCATTTTGACTCTCTCTCAGATTCTTTTATGAGACTGAGTCAGCCAACAATGACTAAGGGGGAAAGAGTGTACAAATCTGGACCTCAAAGTCAGGGGGAATGGGAAGAAGGAGAAGAAAACAAGAAGAAATCGGAGGTAAGTGCGGCTCAGAGAGGAAGAAGAAACATGAAAACTTCCCAGCCACCACTCAGAATCAATGAACCCTCCTCAAGCCAAGCTGCTTTGCAAATAGTAGCTGCTTCCCAGAAACCTACTGAAGGAACTAAAATGATAACAAGGGCCATGGCACAGAAACCTCCAAGGAGTACCAAGGCTCCAAGGAGAAGACAGGTTAAATGGATTAATGAATCTTCTGAAGAAAAAGAAGAAGGCCAAATCAAGTCCCTGGGTAATGAAGAAGGCTGTAAAACTCTCACAAGATTTAATCTTGATGATGATGAGGAAACAGATGAAGATGAAGATGAAGCTCCTCTTCACTGAAAAAGGAAAATTGAAAGCCTAACTGAGCCCATAGCTGCAAAGCCCCTAGCAGCTAAAACACCCTCTGGAAATACCAAGTCTATCCAGGGTGGTTCTTCAAGCAACAACCCCAAAGAGAATTCAAGACAGAGAAGGAACAGACTGAGAGCTGAGCAAAGACAAAGTCAACTTCCACTCAGGCCAGAAGAAGCCAAAATAGAGTATGTGAAGAATGACAATGATTCCTCTGTCTACATGTGCATCAATCAGAAAAATGGCTATTGGATTCTGGAACTTAAGCATCTACTGGTAAATTCAAGATTTCCAGAACCAATCCATAAACAACTTATGGCATGGAGAAAAGATAAGCCAACCTTGATCAACACCAATCACATTAAAGCCTGGTTGGATTTTGAAGTTGTCAAGAGAACTGAAGCCATGAGAAAGGACCTCTCTGATGAATGTCAATATGGAAAGCCAGATGATGTGCAATTGCGAATATCACAGAACAGGCACAAGAGCAAGACTCGCTGTGGAACCCTATGAGTCGTTCTATCTAACTGAAGATCAATACAAGGGTGACATCAGATATCTGAGGATTATCTACGAATACTTCAAGCTTTCAGATATCAGAATAGAGCATGCCTGAAGTGGGGAAAGTATCTGTGGGTCAAACATTTTGTCAAGAAAAATCCTACCAAAACCTACAAAGAGGTCTGTGGATTTGCCAGAGACACTGAGATGCTCGTCAGAACACTTCTCTATGATTATTCTGATGACATCAAAAGGTTTGGAGATAGGAAATTTGCAGACTGATCCATAGAACTACTGTTGAAGACTTGAAGAGTTGAAGACTTGAAGACTAGTCTATTAGGATGTTTACTTGGAGCTTGGCTACTCCTTTTGTCCTAATTTACTATTTTTTTTGTATTTTTGCTGACTGAGCTAAACTTGTTTTATGTATTGAAGTTATCTGTAATCTTTCTTTGTAACTTATCTGAAGAACTTACTATGAGATAGTATTCTATAAAAGATAACTTGTCAGCAAAGATCACACCTTGTGATTTGGTTGATGTTTACTTTCTGCACTTAATTGAATGAATTGAAAAATCTTAAGAAATGATTAAGTGTTGGATTGTTCACTCATCCAGTTGTAATAGGTCGATAGTCATCGTTGGTGATCAAAAGGGAAATTTGTTAGGAAATTTGTTAGATATTTTGTTAGAAATATCTGTTTAGATTTTGATCAGCAACATGATGACTTATCTTAGTCTCAGAAAGGTGATTAGTACTCTTGGTTCACTTGAACATTGTAAAAGAGGAAACCCACTATGTATGATAGTCTAGCTTATCTTGTATATGATGTTAGGTCTCAAAATGTAATTTTTATTTTATGAAGAGAAGACCAAGAAGAAGACATCCAAGCAGAACAAGTTCAACGACATTGAAGATTTGAAGACTGCACAAGATTACTGAAACAGTTTTACAGATACCTTGGCCAGATATCTTGAAGACACGAATAGTTTTAAACAAACTATGTCACAAGAGATATCTAAGAAATAAAAGGTCTATCTGAAAACAAGGAAAGTGTCCACAGATATCTATTCTCAGATACCTTGAGCTTTAACCACATTTCTGAAAAAGAAATATATATATATTGCAAACAAAGTTGTTTCAATAAAAGTGGTATCTGAAGATAAAGATAAGAACGTGCAAAGAATCAGAGAAATCTGATCAAGGTTGTCTCTGATACAAAGCATAGTTCCGTTGGCACTACAGGACAAAAAGTATAGTACAATGCATTAAATGCACAGACAGAGATGTCTGAACAAAAGCAACGGTAGCTTCTGAAGAAGAAGACAAACACCTTTCTGATACTATACACATATATCAATAGTTTGAATTTGATTTAAGCCTAACGGATACTATTCAAACGGCACTCAAATTCATCTATAAATATCAACACTTAGACTGCTTGAGAAGACACACCTTGAACTCCATAAACATGCTGAACATCTTACTCTCTCAAAGCAAACTACTTATCCTCAAGCTTTCTGTTGCGACCAAAGCTCCTGATCTTAAGTAGTACTAAAGTTCTAAGTGTCACGATCCTAAACAAAACGCTATTTGTGAAAGAGTTGAATCGAAAGATCAAGTATGAGATTCATTCTCTTGAACAATTATCATAGACTTGGGTCAAGAAAAGAACAAGATACCATACATTGCAAAGTGTATTAAGTATACTTGATTCACGAGCTATCGATTAACGAAAAGTTATTAAAGAAGCTCATCGACAACTCAAACCAAAACCAACACCATCATTTGGCGTGGAGTATGTGAAGTACTTAGTTTGAGAAACTAAGAAATAACTCCAAGGTTATTGAGCATGGGAAGTACTTAGCTTGGGAAGCTAGGAATAGCTCAAAAGGTTTCGAGTCTGAGAAGTACTTGGTGGAAAGCGGGGAACAACTCAGGGGGAACATTTGGTTGGGAACCATTTGTTTAAGGAATCTTAGAATAGGATTTTTGTAAGGTGACCTCAATTATCTATTCTAGTGAATTCTAGGTCTTTGGAAGACCGAAGTGGATTAGTTGGAGGATTACGCCACCTCCAGATACCACTATACTTGATGTGTTATTAACTTTTCTGTACTTACATTTCAGCAACACACACACTTTAACTGTTTCTGCACTTATCTAACTTAAGTCTTTCGCGCTCTGAATCTAAGTATCAAATATCTACACAGATATCTGAGAAATAGTTTTTATCGACAAAAGTTTTAAAAGACTATTCACCCCCCCCCTCTAGTCTTTTACTTTGCCGTTATCTGGACCAACAGTAAGTATGTATGTTGTTTATGGTATTTATTTTGATTTAGTTTAATGTTTGTAAGTATGTATTGGATTTGGTTGAGTATTTGGTAATTTATAATTTGTATAAAAAAATTGGTAATTAATAATTCGTATAATTCGATGGGAATATATATAA
Source organism: Plantago major (assembly GCA_026545765.1). Classification (NCBI taxonomy): domain Eukaryota; kingdom Viridiplantae; phylum Streptophyta; class Magnoliopsida; order Lamiales; family Plantaginaceae; genus Plantago; species Plantago major. The sequence continues at coordinate 34,039,060 of CM048839.1, forward strand.
ATTGATATTTCGTAGAAAAAATTGGTAATTCGTAATTTATAAATTACAGGCTGCAAATTATTTAAAAAAATTTAAAATTCTGCTTTTTTTGCCGACGGATAATTTATCCGTCGCTAAAAAGCAGATTTTTTAAAAAAAGAAAATTCTGCTATTTTGGCGACGGATAATTTATCCGTCGCCAAAATCTGAAAAATCCGCTTCTTAGCGATATCCGTCGCTAAAAAGTGAAAGGTTTATCCGTCGCTAAATCGGTCGCGATTTAGCGACGGATAACCTATCCGTCGTCCCGCTTCCCGTGGGACGACGGCTTTTTTATTCGTCGCCAAGTCCGTCGCTAAAGACTTGGCGACGGATAGGTACTGTTTTGGCGACGGATTAGTGCAATATGATGATTATGATTTATGAGCTATGTTTCGAAATCTGACCCGGTTTAACTTGTATTTGGTGGTCTTGTAGGGCCGAAAACCGTTAAAACAGAAAAAATTCCGGAACCCGGAAAACCCCGACAAAAACTTTTTAAATCTGTATTGCCGCGGTTAAAACTAAGTTTGTCATCTCTAGAATAATTATGTTAATCCCGGGATAAAAAAAAAAGGAAATTACCATATAGTATCATAGATCCGTCACAGATGTTTTTATATATTTATCATTTTTCATCGTCACTCATAACTTCATAGATTGTTAAAAGAAAAGTAATCCACGTCCTATAAACAATAATTTGTTTTAGCTTTACGTACAAATTACACTATTTGCAACTAAAATTACACCTAACACCTTTTCATGTTTTATCATTTATACAATACTAGTATTTTTTTAACCTAAAACTACACGCCAGCTATAATAGGTCCTCGCAAAATTTGACCCAGACTCAAAATCCGACCCAAATCCGAATTTGACATGAATATACTATAGTCAACCATCCAAACATGACCCGAGACCCGATTCAAAATCATTTGAATCATTTTGACCCAAATCATCCGATCTAAAATGACCTGAAATCACCCAATCCAAAATTATCCGAATTAAAATTGTACAAGTTTGAATATGATTCTTATAAGGTTAATTAATGTGAGTTCGATGAGGATTAGAAGATTGGAATCAATTCAAAATATGTACTTATCGTAAGACGGTTGTAAAAAGATGTGTATTTCAAAATTGTCTTCGTATCCAAATCCGAAACGACCCCATCCGAAATGTCATGAGTGTTATCATCCGAAAATGACCCGAATCCGAATAAAATATGAATTCGAACAACAATCGATCCCAACTTAATTACAGACACGAACAACCCGATCCAAATTGACCTGGCCCGAATCTAACCCAACCGACCCATTTTCCAAGACTAGCTATAATGTTTAATATTCTCCAAACGACATCATATAGTATTGAGCTATGCTTTAAAAGAGGTTGAACCAGTCAACCCAAAACAAGTTGCTCGTTGACTTTTCCTCCATTAGTACCTCTCTCCGAACATTAAAATTTCAAGCCTATCTCCCCTTCATTCACCTTGCACCAACCACATTTTCTTAAGGTCGTGTATGATACACCTGCTACTCTCAAACAACAAAATACGTGTAGTGTGGGGGCGAGACCGTCATACTAATACTATTTATACTACCACCAAATGGAAATGTAATGTATTACTATTATCTGGTGAAAAACCCTTTCTAGAAACTCCCTAAGCCCTAATTACTCACTCAGATCATTACTACTAGTACTACCAAAGAAGGTTTGAGCTGAAGCGACGAGAAGAAGCGGAAAATGAATGCTCCAGATCGTTCTGGCGATTAAATGCGTTCGAAGGCGTCTCCAAGTAGTTACTTCGTTATTTCTTCATCAATTTTATATCGATTGCAATTTCTATAATTTTGCGCTGAAATTTTTGATTTATGGTTTTCGACGAGGGATACCAAAATCATCAATGCGGCCACGTTTACCGTTGAGCGTGAGGACCACACCATCGGAAACATCGTTCGCATGTATGATTTTTTAACCAATTGTGATGGTTATGAAGCTTGTTTGGCCCAAATTTCTGACTTTGTGTGAAATGAATTGTGTTAGGAATATCTGTTAGTATTTTGATCACTCATCACATATTCTAATCTTAGCCAGAAAGGTGATTAAGTACTCTTGGTTCACTTGAACATTGTAAAAGAGGAAATCACTGAGTATGATTAGTCTAGTAAATCTTGTATTAGGATTATAGGTCTATGAGTGTAATTTTTATTTCCAGAAGACCATGAAGATCAATCCTAGCAATGGAGCTTTTCTGAAGATTAGAAGACTGAAGATTGCACAAGATTTATGAAGACATCAAGGTTTAGTCTAACTCAGAAAGACTATGTCATTAATCCTTTCATAAGTATATTTACTTACTTTTGAAATATGATTCTGGACATATGACATCATGAGTATGGAGCATGCAAGCCATCAGAAAGGCTCATGTATCCGTTGAAGACTACAGGACAAGAAATAGTACAAGTGCATTAATTACATCGGCAGAAAAGCTGCTGAAGCACAGTCCTCTCTGAGACATGAGACAAGGACTTCTGAGTACTCATTTCAAGATAAGTATGGACTGAATTTGAATTGTGTCTAACGGATATCATTCCAACAACTCTCAAATTCATCTATATATATCACACACTTAGATGCTGAGAAAGACACACCTTAGAACGCTCTATCTTGCAAACTTACCATCAAGCAAAGTATTCTCTCAAGCACTCTACTACCCTTTATGAAAGCTTTCTATTGCTCGAAGAATCACTAGTAGTTCTAAGTTGTCCTGAACCTTAACAAGAGATTGTTATTCGTGAAAGAGTTGAACTATCAGATACCCTTTCTGAAGCTCATTCTCCAGAACGGACATCAATTACTTGGGTCAGTAAAGAGCAGACTGCCATCCACTGAACAAGTGTATTAAGTAGTCTTGTTCTATTAGGCTCTCTGAAAACATAACTGAAAAGTTATACGAGAAGCCTCTCTGACAAACCTTATAACCAACACCATCAAGGCGTGGAGTAGAGGAAGTACTTGATTTGGGAAATCAGGGAATAACTCCAAGGTTATCTGAGTAGAGGAAGTACTTAGCTCTAGGATCTGGGGAATAACTCAGGGGGAACATTTGGTTGGGAACCATTTGTTTAGGAATCTTAGAATAGGATAATTGTAAGGAGAATTCAATTATCTGTTCTAGTGAATTCTAGGTCTCAGAAAGACCGAAGTGGATTAGTTGGAGGATTACGCCACCTCCAGATAACACTATATTTACTGTGTCATTTACCTTTCTGTATTTACATTTCAGCAAAGCACACACACATACTTATTGTTTCTGCACTTACCTATCTTAAAGTCTTCCGCACTCTGAATTTAAGTATCAGAAACCCCCAGGTTTCTGAGAAACTGTGTTTATCGAAAAAAGTTTTAAAAGACTATTCACCCCCCCCCTCTAGTCTTTTACTTTGCCGTTATCTGGACCAACAAGTGGTATCAGAGCAGGAGGTTCACAAGCCTTCTGCACTGAACCTAGATCCCCAGATAGGTGAAGGAACTTTGTCCCTTTCTGAGGACTATATAATTTGTGTGTTAAGTGTGCAGGTATGTCTCTGAGTGATGTACCCGTTCTGAAGCCAGAAAATTACGAGAAATGGAAGAACAACATGATGCTCCATCTGGAGGCCATTAGTGATGAGATGATCTATGTCATCAATGAAGGGCATATAAAAATCAAACAACTCAAACAAGTTACTGAGGTGTCTGATGTAAGAAAAGCCTCAGACAAGGAAGATGGAAGCGAGGATGCGGCTGCTAGTGATAGTGGTCGTGTTGCTCGTGGAGGCATTATGTATGAAGACAAGCCAAGAGAGCTCTGGACATCTGAAGATGCCAAGAGACACAGATTGGATGTTCAAGCTCGTAATATCATCATCAGATCGACACCTGAGCACATACAGTGTAAACTGTGGGGGTGCTAAAACGGCGAAAGTTGCCTGGAAATTGATTGAAGAAATCTGTGCCGGAACTGAGAAAACCAAGAAAAACAAGTTCGAAGTTCTTAAATTGAACTTCCAAAACTTCAAACAAGGTCCCACTGAAACTTTGGAAGAACTTGATTTTAGGTTTACTACTCTTATGAGTGATATGGCTGCACTTGGTGAAAGCAACAGATACTCCCATCCAGAAAAGATTAAGACTATTGTCAGAAGTCTCAATCACAACTGGGAGCACACTAAGTTCTTTTATTTCAACCAAGGGATGCCAAATATCACTCCAGTAGAGCTCTTCTCTCATCTTGCTACTGTAGACTATGAGATAACTCAGAGAGAACAAACAGCTAAAAAGTTGCAAAGTGTTGCTCTAGTTTCTCAAGGTACTTCTGAAAAGAAGGATACCAAAGATGCATCTGAAGAAAATGCTCTTGCAGTAAGACACATGAAGAAATTTGTGTGTCAAGAAATTGAGAGAAGAAAAGCTAAAGAAAAGCTGAAAAAGCATCTTGGCCCAAACTATCATCAGTACAAGAACATACAAATGAGCAACTCTCTGAACACCCCCATTCAGAAAGGTGTTAGTACTGAAGCTGCAGAAATAGGAAATGATATCTGCTTCTATTGTCAAAATCCTGGTCACTTCAAGAGAGATTGTCCTGCTTTAAACAAGCTCAAGACAGGTGACAAGAAGGACAAAAGAAATTTCAAGAGAAATCAAAGGGCCTTACTGACTGAAGAAAGGAAGAAGATTCAAATTCAACTTGATGCTATAGACATTGAGACAGATTCTGAAGATGGAGATTCAGATGACTCAAACCTACCGTCACCAGAAGTGTGTGGAATCACCCATGATGTAATCGACTTCGACCTTAAGAAGAATAAAATGTGCGGAGTTGCTGAGATTGCTGGTCCAGACATCTCCAACATTGAAATATGTCTTATGGCTGATGAGGTAACTAACAATTCACAATTTTTGTACTACGAGAGTGATGATGGAATTGAGGATCTGGAGTTGGTCAATAGTGAATTGGATCGTTATGAGAAAGAATTTCTGGAAGCACAATCCAAAACCAGAATTCTAGAGGAAAGCAAAGAAACTCTTGAAAAAGAGGTTTCTGAGCTAACCAGAGTATCTGAGAACAAGAACGCTGAAATAGCCTTTCTGAAAGCTCAGATATCTGAGAATGAAAATTCTCACAAACTAGCCTTGGATGAACTTAATAAGAAAATGATGAAGCTGCTTTCTGAGAATGAAGAACTCAGAAAGAAAGAGCTATCCTTCAAATCTTATGCAAAGGCTAGTGACACTCTCACTGAGGTTCAATCCTATCTGAGAGATCCCTCTGAGAAAGGTGGACTTGGACTTGATGAACAATCAAGTAATTCATCGCCTCTGAAGAAGAGTGATGAAAGGTTGACCTTTGTAAAAAGTCAACAAAATGATTCTTCAACCACCTATAGCATTGGTCAGAAAGCTAGGGTAGTTGACAAAGGAAAAGGAGTTGCAACCCAGCCTTTGAAAGAACAACAAGTTCACAAGAAACATGTGGATAAGGTTTCTGAAAAGAAACACAACCCTCAGATATGCAACCATCCACATTGCTGCATTACTAGGAAGGGAAGAATTGCTGGAATAGGCAAATTCTCTACTGAACCATTTTATGAAAATAAAGATGGTGCAGAAACTAGTAAGGCTTCTGAAGAGCGCATTCAGAAAGCCAAAGGTGTTCGAAATGGCATTGGCTATCGTGCTATTGGAAAGGTCCTTCTGCAACAATATAAGGAAGGACAAGAACAATGGCGCAAGGCGATATTGCGTAGCAATGACGAAGTGGAAGAAATCTCAAGCCATTTGAAAACTGAATGCGAGCTAGAAGGAACTCGCCAGAAGGCTAAGTTCTTTAAAGCAACCCCGTAAACCTAGGGTCGAAGCACCAAAAGAAACACCTAGAAACACCACAAGAAGGAAGATTGAGATCAAAATTACTGATTTTATTGCATCTCCTTCTGATCAAGTTAGACAAAAACAAACTCCCAAGAAATTCACTAAAATGTGGATTCCTACTGGAAGAATGTTTAGTCTAAGTGGTTCTATCTCTGAGGCAAGAACCTAACTCATGTTTCCTGCTTTGTGCAGAACGCCTCTTGGACTAAGGCTCAATGGCTATTTGATAGTGGATGCGGAAAGCACATGGCAGGAGACAAAGCAAATCTGGTCAACTACAAAGCTTGCAACACTGGACCAGACATCAGATTTGCTGGAGGAGAATTAAATCCCTCTCTGGGATCTGGCAACGTCAAATTAGGATCATTAACAATCACTGACGTATTACATGTTAAAGGTTTGAAATATAATCTATTTAGCATGAGCCAGTTTGCAGACAAGGGATTCACTGTGAAATTCAAAGCAAAGTATTGCAAACTTATAGACAATGAGTCAAAGAAGACAGTCTTGGTTGCTCGGCGGAAAGGCAGTCTTTATGTTACCGATTGGGCATCTGCCACAACTGAAGAATGTCTCATGGTGAGTCAATCAGGTCACACAAAAGAGCACTGGTTATGGCACAAAAGAATGAGTCACTTAAATTTCAAAACTGTGAACAAACTTGCCAAGAAAGAGTTAGTGGTTGGCCTTCCCAAAACATCTTTCAGAAAGGATGGTATACATTACACTGTCGGATGGAAACAATCCAAGATCTCTTTCAAGTCCAAAACCAGACACTCTAGTGTTAGACCACTGCAACTATTACACATGGATCTTTTTGAATCATCTGTAACTAGTTATGCAGGAAAGAAGTGTGGTTTGGTTGTTGTAGATGACTTCTCAAGATTCACTTGGGTTGTCTTTCTAAAGCACAAATCTGATGCTAGGGTGGAGATACCAAACTTGCTGAATAAGCTTGAAGTCATGAAGAATGACAAGGTTTCTGCAATCAGAACAGACCATGGTACTGAGTTTGTCAACCAGTACATAAAGGAGTTTTGTACCAGCAAAGGTATACAACACCAACTTTCCTCTGTAAGAACACCACAACAAAATGGTGTTGTAGAAAGGATAAATAGAACCCTTAAAGAAGCGGCAAGGACAATGCTAGATGACACTGAAATAAGTGAAGTTTATTGGGTTGAGGCTGTAAACACAGCATGCTACACTCAGAACAGATGTTTGATAAACAAACACCATGACAAGACCCCATATGAACTCTTGGTTGGTAGACCCCCTAATATCAAACATCTGAAAGTATTTGGTTGTAGATGTTTTGTTCTTAACAATGGAAAAGAGTATCTAAGAACATTTCAACCAAAAGCAGATGAAGGTGTGTTTCTTGGTTATTCTATGAATAGCAAAGCATACAGAGTTTACAACAAAAGAACAAAGAAAATTGAAGAATCAGTTCATGTTGTATTCTATGAAGGAAACAAGAAAACACCCCTTGCTAATGAACTCTCAGAAAGGTTCAAGGAACTAATGATAAAGGATTCTGAAGAAGAACCCTCAGAAAGGAAAAACATCATTGTGGAAAGAGAGGATGACTCTGACGAAGAAAAGCATGAAATTCCTAGTAACAACCAGATGATTCTCAGACATGATGAAGAATTTCCTATGAGAATTCCAGAAATGGAAACTGAAGATGTTCATCAGAGAGCTAACTCTGGAAATGACCTCTCTAACAGGCATGTCCCAGAAAGCTCTCACACTGAGCAAGTGTCAGACATTCATCGCCCCTCTGAGGTGCAAGATGTCACAGATACTGAAGAAGTATCAAGTCATAATCATAGTGACTCACATTCAGATCACATAGATGTTGACCCTACTAGCCCTAAACGCATGATGAGATGGATCAAGGATCATCCTGCAAAATATGTGATTGGACCAATCAATCAAGGTGTTAGGACTAGGAGAGCAATAACTGAAAATGCTAACTCTCTCTTTGGATGTTTCATCTCAAACATTGAACCTAAAACTATACAAGAAGCATTAAGAGACCAAGACTGGATCTCTGCAATGCAAGAAGAGTTGGATCTGTTTGAGAGAAACAAAGTCTGGAAACTAGTTCCATTTGTAGAAGGAATATCTGTGATTGGAACTAAGTGGGTTTTCAGAAACAAGATGAATGAATCTGGTGAAATAACCAGAAACAAAGCAAGGTTGGTTGCCAAGGGATTCACCCAGACTGAAGGTTTAGATTTTGATGAGTCATACCAGATTGGATGCAATAAGACTCTTTCTGGCCTTTGTAACTCACAAAGACTTTAAAGTTTATCAAATGGATGTCAAGAGTGCATTCTTGAATGGTGAACTTGCTGAGGAAGTCTATGTTGAACAACCACCTGGATTTGAAGTTTCCTTAGAAAGTAGAATGGTCTATAAGCTACAGAAAGCTCTATATGGACTGAAACAGGCTCCAAGAGCATGGTATGACACTTTGGCCAAATACCTTCTAGAAAGTGGTTTCAAGAAAGGTGAAGTTGATAAAACTTTATTTACTTTAAATCATGATGGGAAACTACTCTTAGTTCAAGTATAAGTTGATGACATTATATTTGGATCTAAGGACAAGCAACTTTGTGATGACTTTGCAAATCTCATGAAAAGTAAGTTTGAGATGAGCATGATGGGAGAATTGAACTATTTCCTAGGATTGCAAGTCAAGCAACTCAATGATGGAATATTCATTAGTCAGACAAAGTATGCAAAAGACATGCTCACAAAGTTCAATCTTAAGCCTTACGAAAGAATGCTAAGATACCTATGAGCATAGGAACCAAGATGACCTATCTTGAATCGAGATAAGACGTTGATGAACACAAGTATAGGAAATTGATAGGTTCACTACTTTACCTTCATCGCAAGGACACGATATTCAATATGCGTTGGTGTGTGCTAGATTTCAAACAAATCCAATGCAATCACACTACAACATTGCTATGAAAATATTAAGGTATGTGAAAGGTACAGTAGATGTAGGTTTGTGGTATCCTAAAGAAAGTGGATTGAGTTTGGTTGGTTACTCAGATGCTGATTATGCTGGATCAATGCTTGATAGGAAAAGCACCTCAGGAACTTGTCAGTTTCTGGGAACTAGACTTATCTCATGGTTTAGCAAAAAGCAAAACTCAATTGCAACTTCTACCACAGAGGCTGAATATATTGCTGCTGGTTGTTGTGCTACACAAATTCTGTGGATTCAAGAACAACTCGGAGACTATGGACTCAATGAAGAGAAAACTCCCATTTTCTGTGATAACACAAGTGCTATTGCAATCACACAGAACCCCAAGTTCCATGCCAGAACAAAGCACATTGATGTTAGACACCACTTCATCAGAGACCATGTTGAGAAAGGCAATATAGAGATACTCAAGATTGGCACAGAAGACCAACTTGCAGATATCTTCACCAAGCCCCTACAAGAAAGCCGGTTCTTGACCTTAAGACATAATCTTGGATTAATGGAGATGCCTAAGGACTGAAAAATGTCCTGAATCTCTAAAGTCTAAGTAAGTGAGGTAGAAAAGAAGTAGGCCTCTGAGGACATGTTCTCAGAAAGCCAAAGTTGATAAGAAGTGATGCAAAGGTTTCTGAGTAGCAACACTCAGAAAGGCAAAACATTTCTGGAACGGGTATCCAGAAAGGCAAAGGTTGGTACACACTCAATAAGTAAATAAGACTAGAACTTACTTACTGAGAGTGGGTCAATTACATTCAAACAACTGAAGCTTCTGACACTTGAATTCAGAAAGCTATTTAGTCATAAAGAGAAAAGGCACACAAAGCTCGAAAAAGTATAAGTTCTGAAAGTCAAACATGTCCATTGTCTCGTATTTTTTCCATTTTCATGATAAACAATATAAAGATAAGGACTTGACACTCAGAATGATAAGTTCAAACGATTGAGTGTTCTTACTCTTTACTATGTGACATAATGGATGTAACTTGTTAAAAATCCATCAAGTCGGCACAATACCATTTGTTGATTGATATCATTACAAGATATTCAATATAATCCCTTGATGAATAAACGTTTGATCTCAACGGTTGAGATTAAAACAAAGCAAGTAATGTTTGTTGAGAAATGCAGACATGGCCCACTACGCATTTAATGAAGTACAAAGGACGTACCACGCCTATGCAGATGCAAAGACACGCATTCATATTCAGTTGTATGTATGTTGTATCTATGTACATTTTGTCTGCTATATATATATATAGGATTTGGGCAAAAGACAAACACTTTTACCAATTCCGAAATTTCAAACTTGCATTAAAACAGCAAAATCTCTCAAGATTTCTGCAAAACCCCCCATGCAAACTCAACTTCTTGTGCTTAGTCTTCTGAAAAGATAGACTAATCTCGATTAATTGTGCAAACTTCATCGAAAAACACTCACTCAAAACTCTATATAAGAGATGGCACCCAAGAAGATGACCACCAAGAACCCTAAGGCCGTATCATCTGCTCCTGCTGAAAAGCAAGGAGGAAAGGAACTTAAGGTGTTGAATAAACGCCTTCTGGGAAAGTTCACCCCATCTGACTGGAATCCAAACCACAAAATGAATTGGGGAGCTTTTCTAGTGAAGAGGTATGTACCAGCAGTTATACCTTCAAGACCAGAAAGGAAACTGATATTGGGGATGCTGAAGAATTCCCATATCTACAAGCTTCTATCTGCTGCACCCAGTGGACTATCCACACTGGATGTACTGGAGTTCTATAACAACTCCAAAATCTTCACAAAGGTTGTGAATGATGAAGAAGAGAAATACATGCAGACTGAAGTCCAAGGACAAGAAATTGTTCTAGACTGCAAGACTTTCTGCAAGATATTCCGATTGAAAAATCGAGGAACAATTGAAGACATCAACATCAAGGACGCTTCCATGATTCAAGGCGTCAAAGAGCTATTTGAAGCAATCCAGTTAGAAAATGCAAAGGGTTGTCCAGGAGACTTTGTTCTGAAAGCCATCAGAACTAGTCATCTCCGTAAACACCGAGTACTTTAGCTCTTATTCTGGTCCGTTGCTTTGATGGCAACAAAGGTGGAGTAGACCAGATAAGCATGGAGAGATGGATGATGATGCATCTTCTGAACAAGAAGCATGAAGGGCAGGAAACCCACTTCAATTGGGGGAAGTACGCCTTCAACAAATTCCTTGGACATATTGAGGAATTTGAGCCCAAAATCATCAATGGCCTTGCTGACCCAAAGGCCAATATGCACTTTGGTCTTAGAATCTGTTACATTCTGGAAACAATGGGAATCACTCTCAGAGAGAAACAAGAAATCCCAATCACCAACTCCCTTTTCAGACATGCCTTTGAAGAAAAGGAGAAACTTGCTGCTGAGAACGCACTCAGAAAGGCAGAAGAAGAAGAAAATGCACAGCAAGGTGAGGAGGTCTCTGAGCAAGCTCAAGCTAAACCTCCAGTTGCCAAGAGAAAGAGGACTCAAAGCGAAAGAGCCTCCAAGTCCCTAAGCATACAAGAGGCACAACCTTCTGGAGACAAGGTCTCAGAAGATGTTGGACGTCCAGAAAGGCAACTCCAGAATGCCCCAAGAATCTCGAACTGCATCGCTCCTGTAACTCTCTAGAGATGATAGAAATATCATAGATGGGTCTGCACCAACACAGAATAGTGATTCTGAGGATGATGAAGTACTTGCAAAAGTACTCAAAAGATTCAAGTATGAGACCCATGGAGGAGCATCAAGCTCAGCTCTTCAGAAAGACAAGAGCCCCTCTGCCCAGTAGGAAGAAGAAGGCCTGGGTGAGGAAGATAGAATGCTGGAAGATCCTGACATTGCTTCGACATTCACAATGCCAGCACTTAATGTTGCTGAAGAAAATCCTGTTTTAACACAGGTTCCTCAACCTTCTGAGAAAGCTCAACTCTTAGAAAGGGATCAAACTGAGATGGAAACTCAGAATGATACTGCAGAGGAGAACAACAATGAGCACAGAGAGACTGTGGAATCACCACAAGTCCAAGAGATCAATGATCAGCCTGACTCTATTCAGGTAGCAAAAGTAGTTTGTATCTAACTTGTCAACATTAAAATGTTAACTTGTTACTCATAAGCTTCATTTGTTACAGGCCAACATGGAGACACAATTTCAGGGGGAAGTTAATTTGTCCACCCCTCTGAATGAAGAAGAGGTTCCTTCAACCTCAGAACAACAAGAAGAGCCTGTCCTACAGGCTCCAATTGAGGAAGTAGTGGTGGAACCAACACCCCCCAACACCAAGAGATTCCAGAGGCTGAAAAGCTCTCTGAGGAAACATTTACTGAGCCTTCTGTTGAGAAGGTAAGTATCAGTAAATTTTCTTTTAAGAATACTTTGGTAAAAATCGCTACTTAATCAATATGTTTGTTCTATCTTACAGGCTCAGTCAGAAGAACACTTGGAAGGAAAGACTGTGGTCTTATCTCCTCCAAAAGAAACTGGCAATGCTAAAGAAGCAGAGTCAGCAGAAAAGGTTCCAGAAACCCCCAAGGTTTCTGCAAAAGATGCCACTGAGCATCCTCACTTGGAAGTAAGTAAAGTCTCAGAAAGCATTTTTCCACTTATCTTTTCTGTTAACAGTTTCTAAACATATTTGATTTTAATTCTCAGGTTCAAGCAGAAAGAAGGGTTGATGACGATAAGACTTCTCCTCACAACAAGGTATCTGTGGTCTCTGAGACCAAGCAAGCAGAAGTACAGGATAATGAGCCTAGTGTTTCTACATAGGTATGCTCAGAAAGCTTACTTTTGCACACAGATACTAACTCAAGTGGTTTGAACAAAACTAACTTGATCCCTTTCTTTCAGGCTCAAAGTCTAGTGCCAGTTGATTTACTCAAGGCTTTCCAGAACCACACTTTAAAGAAACATCTCAAGTGCTTCAGACAATGGCAGAAACTCAGAAAGGCTGACCTTTCTGAATTAGCCAGAGTAATTGACGTCCCAGAAAAGAGAGCAATCGCCTTCAATCTGGAAGATTATATCCATGCATTGTTCCCAACAGAGTCCTACTCATTTGCCACTCTGATGCATGAAGACTTCATTCATGAAGTAGCACAAAGACTTATAGCAGATTTCAAGTCTGCGGATGCTCAAACCCAAGAGCAGATGGTTACCCATCCTGCCTTGCCCAGCAAGCTCACTACTTATCCTGCTGAACAAGAAGAAGTTAATGGGAAGATGATTACATTCCCAAATGTGATCAACATGGTTTCAGAAGATGACGAGGAGATGGACGAAAATGATTATCAAGAACCTCTCTCTGAGCATCCAAACCAAGAAGCAAAGAACAAGAGTGATGATGATGATGATGATGATCCCCAACCTGGACAAGGCGGGATTCAGAAAGCTAGCAAAGGAAGTGGAGAAAAGGCTACTCCTTCAAATGCTAAGAGAGCCCCATCATTATCACCTCCCAAGTCTCATCAAGATATCCAACAGGCTGAGCACAATGATGCCATAGAAGAAATTTCAGCCGCTGAGTTCAGGATTGAACAACTCAGAAAGGTGTTGGAAGAAGAAAAGAGAATCAGCATTGAGTGTCAAGCTCTTGTTGATGAAAAGGAGGCCAAACTCAAAAAGCTCAAAGAAGCTAATGCCAAGGAATTGGCACTCCTAGATGAGCAAAGAAATCTGAAGAATGCCATTGTTGTCACAGCTGCTGAGATAGATGCCATGGATGACAATGATGATGACAGGATGATGCTGAGGCTTCATCAGAAAGACCTTCTACATCCTCTCAGAAGGCCAGCATACTCCAAGGCAAACAAAAGATGTTAGCCAGCTTGCAAACAATCCCAGAGAAGGATTATGAGAGTGATGCTGAAGAAGACTGCAACTTGATTATTGCAGAAGAAGATGAGAGACTTATCACTCAGCAAAAGAGAGCCCTACTTGCTCCTCATATCTTCTCTGCACCAGGTAGTTCAAGAAGTGAAGAGCACCGTGCAAGGAACAGTGTCTTTTTGGAACTCAGAGAGACACTAGTTGCCCAAGACACAGAAGTGCTAAAATCCGTCCCAGAAGAGATGAAGCCATTGGCTGCTGCTTTACTCAACAGAGCAACCAGCATAGCTCTCTCTCAGAAAGACCTAGGGTTGGTCAGGGATGAGGATTGTAACAATGCTAGTGCAGCATTGAATGAAGCCAGCCATGCTGTCCTGCAAGCCAACGCCATCCTAAGGCCGCTTGAAGAGCTCAACAGAAAGGAGCAGGAACTGGTTAGGCAGAACAAAGAGCTGAAGAAGGAACTTCAAGAATTAGTCAGGGTGCACAACAATCTCCAAAAGAACTTTGAATCACTCTCTGAAGCTTATGCTATCATGAGTCAGTCATTCATGACTAAGGGGGAAGAGATGCCTCAGAAAGGCAGAGGAAGAAAAAGAAAACAATCAAATCCTCCCTCCTCAAGTCAACATTTCATTAAGGACACCACTGGAGACACCCTTGCTGAAGAAGTTGTTCCAGATCAACCAGCCAGACGGCTGAGAAGTATGATAACTAGGGGAGCCAAGTCCCTTAGAATCTCAGAAGAGAAGAAGCCTTTTGAAGAAGAAGAAAAGGAAGAAGGAGAAGTAAGAGGCAAAGAAAGCTGCAAGTCTCCAATTTTGGACTTCAATGATGATGAGGATGAATCTGATACAGATGAACATCCACTTCACAAGAGAAGGAGACAAGCAACTACTTCACAACCTCCTCTGGCATCAAGGCCTTGGCAGCCAGAACTCCTTCTGGAAATACCAAGTCAATACAAGGAACATCCACCAGCATAGCCCCAAGGCAGGAAGAAAGGGTTAGAGGATCTCCTGACAGAAGGCCACCTAACAGAAAGGCAAGAAGGGATTCCCAGTTTGGCAGAGTAAACAGAGAAACCTATCAAGAAAGGCCAACTGATGCCCACATTGAGTATGTGAAGACTAGTAATGAAGAGTCTTCATATAGGTGCATTCTGAACAAGAGAGGGTATTGGATTATGGAACTACAACATCTACTTGTCAATGATAAGTTTCCAACTCCCATCCTCAACCAGATCCTGAAATCGAGAGCAGGCAAGCCAGAATTGCTAAAACCTGAGCACCTTCATGCCTGGCTAAACTTTGAAGTAGAAAAGAGAAATGAAGCCAGAAAGATGGATCTTTCTTTTGCCTGTCCTTACCAAAGCCTGATGATGTACACAAGGTAAGAAAACTGGATGGTAGCTACAGCAGAAAGAACAAACTAGGTGTTTCAACCTATGAGTCATTCTATATGACATTGGATGAATACCTAGATGATATACACTATATGGAAGAAATATACAAGTATTTCAACCTTTCTCAGCTGCAAGTAGACCATGCCTGGGTCTGGGGAAAGTACTTCTGGGTCAAACACTTTCTGCGGAAGAATCACAAGCTTGGCAAGAGTTACCATGAAATATGTGACTTATCCAGAAAGACAGAGCTCTCTGTCAGAAGGATTCTTTATGACTATGTCCAAGAATGCGGAAAAGTGGATGATCATGTCAACTGATCCAGAAAGGATGCTGAAGAACTTGAGGTATCTGAACCCAAGTTGCATTTCTGAAGACTTGAAGACTAGTAACATTAGAATACTCTCTTGGAGCTTGGATTCTCCTTTGTTCTAATTTACTTAGTATGCTTTGTTACTTTTTGCAATCTTGCTGATTGTTTCTAAATTTCTCTATTTGTAAAAGTTGCATCTTATTCTGTAAACTGTACCTATCTGAAGATCATACTCTCAGATACATTCTAATAGATGACAACTTATCAACAAAGATCACTTCTTGTGATTTGGTTGATGTTTACTTTCTGCACTTAATTCAACTAAAATTGAATATCATTTGAAATAATTATGGGGTGGATTGTTTTCTTTTCCAGGGTTACAAATGTGTAATAGGACTTAAAAGATAGTCATGGATGACTGATCAAAAAGGGGGAAATTTGTTAGGAATATCTGTTAGTATTTTGATCACTCATCACATCTTCTTATCTTAGCCAGAAAGGTGATTAAGTACTCTTGGTTCACTTGAACATTGTAAAAGAGGAAATCACTGAGTATGATTAGTCTAGTAAATCTTGTATTAGGATTATAGGTCTATGAGTGTAATTTTTATTTCCAGAAGACCATGAAGATCAATCCTAGCAATGTAGCTTTTCTAAAGATTAGAAGACTGAAGATTGCACAAGATTTATGAAGACATCAAGGTTTAGTCTAACTCAGAAAGACTATGTCATTAATCCTTTCTTAAGTATATTTACTTACTTTTGAAATATGATTCTGGACATATGACATCATGAGTATGGAGCATGCAAGCCATCAGAAAGGCTCATGTATCCGTTGAAGACTACAGGACAAGAAATAGTACAAGTGCATTAATTACATCGGCAGAAAAGCTGCTGAAGCACAGTCCTCTTTGAGACATGAGACAAGGACTTCTGAGTACTCATTTCAATATAAGTATGGACTGAATTTGAATTGTGTCTAACAGATATCATTCCAACAACTCTCAAATTCATCTACATATATCACACACTTAGATGCTGAGAAAGACACACCTTAGAACGCTCTATCTTGCAAACTTACCATCAAGCAAAGTATTCTCTCAAGCACTCTACTACCCTTTCTGAAAGCTTTCTATTGCTCGAAGAATCACTAGTAGTTCTAAGTTGTCCTGAACCTTAACAAGAGATTGTTATTCGTGAAAGAGTTGAACTATCAGATACCCTTTCTGAAGCTCATTCTCCAGAACGGACATCAATTACTTGGGTCAGTAAAGAGCAGACTGCCATCCATTGAACAAGTGTATTAAGTAGTCTTGTTCTATTAGGCTCTCTGAAAACATAACTGAAAAGTTATACGAGAATCCTCTCTGACAAACCTTATAACCAACACCATCAAGGCGTGGAGTAGAGGAAGTACTTGATTTGGGAAATCTGGGAATAACTCCAAGGTTATCTGAGTAGAGGAAGTACTTAGCTCTTGGAGCTGGGGAATAACTCAGAGGGAACATTTGGTTGGGAACCATTTTTTTAGGAATCTTAGAATAGGATTATTGTAAGGAGAACTCAATTATCTGTTCTAGTGAATTCTAGGTCTCAGAAAGACCGAAGTGGATTAGTTGGAGGATTACGCCACCTCCAGATACCACTATATTTACTGTGTCATTTACTTTTCTGTATTTACATTTCAGCAAAGCACACACACATACTTATTGTTTCTGCACTTACCTATCTTAAAGTCTTCTGCGCTCTGAATTTAAGTATCAGAAACCCCCAGGTTTCTGAGAAACTGCGTTTATCGACAAAAGTTTTAAAAGACTATTCACCTTCCCCCCCCCCCTCTAGTCTTTTACTTTGCCGTTATCTGGACCAACAAATTGAATTGATGCAGGAAGCTGCACAGGGATCCTAATGTGCTCTTTGATGGATACAAGTTACCTCATCCCCTCAAGTACCAGATTCTTATCAGGGTTTGTGCATTTACTTCGATGTGTGTTGATTTTCTGTGCTGTCTGTTTCTATAGCTAATGTGCTTTGTATGACTTACTGTTTTATGCTGAATCAGCTACCTGATTGATTGATAAATGCCTTTTAGGATAGACATAATTGCTGAATATGTTGACATAAGTGCTAGAGGGAGTGGGGATACTTCTGTTTTCATTTTTAATTGGACGCTGTTGTTTTCTCTTCTAGCTTTGGTGTTTGTTTGGACCTGTAAATTTTTTAACTCATGTATTCTTGATCATAATTCGTGCTAGATTGATAAGGAACAGGTAAAAATATTGCTTTTAGTATTGCATTTTCTAAGAATTTACATATAATTGTGCAAGTTAGCATGTGGGAAAACTATGGAGTTGCAGTAGAACAAAATTATATCAGCTTGGGTGGGTTTGTTTATTGATGTCTCATTTAAGTTTAAGAACATGAGTCAGAGGATTTTAAGTCTCGAACATCTATTCTATACGCATAACTACAGGTATAGATTCAATGACTTTGCATAACTTCTAACGCCTTTATTGTTTTTCATTGAAGTTTACCATGTATGTTTATGCTTGTCACTGCTTTATGTGTGTGTTTTTAAACTTCAGAGTTTATTCAAACTAAAATATTGACTGGTTCATGGCATGATAATGGAGAATTATAGAGGCATGCATGTTTGTACTTCGACCCAGGCTGATGATTAACTTAAGGGCAGTGAATAAATGTTACCGTGAGTGTAGTTTCATTTTAAATTGGAGGTTTTGTGCGTTTGTGCGTTTCCACCCCTCCAATAGCTTTGTGGAAAGAATCTTAAATCATCTGTACAGTTTCATAAAATTGTTTATGTTAGTATGTTACTGTTTGTAACTCTTGGTTTCAACACAAAGGTTAAGCTATAATCAAAGTATATATGTGCCAGTGCCCAAAACTGCGAGTGTTGATACGGAAATATGTCCAATCTGTCATAAAGGACCTAGGAACGAATCCTAAGGCGTCCTAAGTCATCCAATGGATCCGAGACACCTTAGTCCGAGCCAATGGTCCGATTCGGGCTGACCATCCATGGTCCGACCCACCCTAAAGGAAAGGAACGAAGGATTTGGGACCTGCAAGGCCCGACCCGGAACCATGGGTCCGACCCACCTTGGTCCGAGCCTCTTTGGGAAAGGAGCATAGTGCTAAGTCAGTACCCTCTCCGACCCAAGGCCTCCGGTCCGGACGACCACTCGGATCCGGCATGGCAGATCTCACAAGTCACCAAGCAGCCAGGCACCAGAGAGTAGGGTGTCCGAACCTAGAGTTCCGAATCGGAAGAAGATGGGCAGACTTAGGAGAACTTCCTCATCTGACTACCCAGTACGGTCCGGATCAGGCATCCGGACCAATCTCTCCAAACCCGGGAACTCGGCAGAACTAGTCACATCCTCAAGAACTCTCCCAATAATGACCAAACTACCCCTAAAGCCCAAGATGGCATGGGCTAAAGCTTCATTATTGGGCTATGGGCCTCATATTAGCATTGGTGGATCAATCGTAGCCTTACACCTTGGTCCTTACCTAGCAAGGAGCTTCTTACCTTGGCACCCATTAGTGGAGTTGAATAAAATCTAAGTAGTTGGGGAGTTACACCCCCAACATTTTGGCACCGTCTGTGGGAAACTTTACAAAAAGTCCCGTTCTCTTCAGTAATGGCAAGAACAAGAAGGTCCGCAAGAACCAACGCCACTGCCATTGGTACGCCTGCTCCAAGACAAAGGGGAAGACCTCTCACTAGAAGAGGTGGGGTAGCAAGAGTTTCAACAAGAGAAGTAATAGATGATCCAAGTGATGGCCATACCGCTAGTCTTTCTTCTTGCGAGGAAAGAGCCATTAATCCACCAGTAAGGATCCAGACACTTGGGGACGAAGGACAGGTTCCTCCGTCAGGAACACATGGTCCTCCTCCAGGAAGAAACTTTACCCTCCTGAATGGGCAGATCATTCGTCCTAGTGAGTTCGGGATGAATGAGAATCAGTTTGGCCTTTTACTCACCACTATTCAAGGATGCTTTGGATCAAACAACCTCCAGCCTCCTCAGCCCACCCCGCCTACACCGATCCCAAGGCAAGCTGAACCCGCTCAATCAAGAAATGAGCACCGTCCTATCCAACAAAGGCTGGGGGAACAAGCTCAACTAGAAGACCTGAGACATCTTCTCAATAGAAGAGCCGCTGCTTTTCATGAACAACGAGGGAGAAGTCCAGAAGTGCCACGAATAGACGAAGTGGGAACCAGTCGGCGAGGAGCTCAACAACAAGCGCCTAGAGATCAAATGGCGGAAAGCATCCCGATAGTTCCAATTAGTGATCTTCCTCCAGATGTAGCTATCAACCCTTAATCGGTGAAAGAGACAATGAGCAGATCTACCTTCAACAGAAGGCCTTGGAAACACAAATTGCCACCTTGAGCAAGATGGTCAAAGCACATGAGAAAGTGACTGTTAAGACTCCCAACCCCCTGTGCAACGAAATCAGAAGAGAAAGGAAGCGCCCCGACTGCGTTATCCCAAACCTGGAGCACTACTATGGAGATACTTGTCCTGTGGGGCACCTTACTAGGCATGAAAGTAAGATGGAAAGCAATGGGCTTAATGACAACATGAAAGCTCTCAACTTTTCCACCACACTCTTTGGAGAAGCAATGGATTGGTGGACCTCACTACCTAATGGTTCCATCAGATCTTATGCGGACGTCGCCTCCCTTTTCTTGAAAAGGTTTGAGAAAGCAAAGAGAAGGAAGAGGTCAGTTGAGCACCGCGCATAATCCGTAAAAGAGCATGAGGACCTTAGAACCTTCCTTGACCGCTTCAACGCTGAAGTACGACAGGTAGAGCCTCATAGCATCAAAGAGCGGGTCCGACACCTATATGCTAACACTTATAATGATGAGCTTAGAAGGAAGCTTTCCAACGAAGAAATCACCACTGAAAAGTACCTGGAAGATATCTGGGAAGGAGTCTTGTATGGAGAAGATTACCGAAGAAATGTCCCGATAAGAGCAGGGATAAAGAAGGGGAAAGAACAGCACGACAGAACTCCCTCCTCGTCAAGGGAAGTTCGAGCAAAAAAGAGATCTCAGGGACAGGAAAGAATTCCGTAGAGAAAGAACTCCACCTAGGAGATACGCCGAGTATACTCGCCTCAACAGACCAAGATCCGACATCTTGGCTTCTATTGTTGAGAAGGACTTAGATATACAGTGGCCTAAACCTGTCAAGAGCAGCAAGAAGAGTAAATTTTCTAAAGACTACTGTAGGTTCCACAAGCAGAAAGGTCACCCGACTGAGGATTGCATCCAGTTGAAGACAGAAATCGAAAGACTAGTGAGAAGTGGGAAGTTGAAAGAACCAACAAGTGAAGAAGAACCCTCCAGGCATAGAACGAATGAGCAGAGAAGAGAGGAGCGTGATTCCGAACCTTCGACAGGATCTTTACCACCACCTCCAGCGGAAATCCCACCTCGGCATGCCCAAAGATACCAAGGGTACCGCGAAGATACAGAAATGGAGAACCTTCCTTACAGTGGAGTTATCAACGCCATTGCAGGAGGACCAACAGGGGGAGATAGCAGAAATGCAAGGGAAAGGACCACGCAACACTTGAGAAACAACGACAGAGCTTACGGCCCACCAGCCCTGAAAGGCACAAATGCAATTACCTTTGACGATAGCGAGATCCCCCCACCAACGTCTGGCGGAGGAGATCTCAAGGACCCCGATGTCCCTTTGGTTGTTTCTCTAGTGATTGCCACTTACAAGGTCAACAAGGTACTAATCGACACAGGAAGCTCCTCCAATGTCATATCCAAAAGGACCGTGGAGCAAATGCACCTGGGGCAAATACAATATGGACGAGTATACACTTCATTGGTAGGTTTTGGAGGGTCTGTAGTACGCCCCATTGGAAGTATACCACTACAAGTCTCCATGGGCACCTTTCCGACAAGAGTGACCAAGACTATCCTCTTCGTGGTAGTAGATAGTACCTTCGACTATAACGTGATCTTGGGCCGCCCGGGACTTAACCAATTCAGAGCAATTGCTTCTCCCTTACACAACAGGCTAAAGTTTCCAACCTCGAACGGCGTGGGGGAAGAAATGGGCAACGTTAGAGAAGCCTGGGAGTGCTACATCATGTCAACCAGAGGGGCCACAGTACCTGTCCTTTCGGTCACTAAGGGCCCTCATAGCCATTCTTCCATTACTTTAACACCACCAAAGGAAGAAATCGGTATTGGGTCACTCAGAGAAAAGTTCCCCAAGACAGCTAGAATAGAATCCCATGAAGCCTTGAAAGAGGTCCAACTGGTCGAAGGAAATTCGGAAAAAATAACTCGGATTGGAACGGAGATGAGTACGGAAGTAGAGCGGAAGCTCATCGCTTGCCTTCGTGACAATCGCGACATCTTTGCTTGGAGCACAAATGATCTCAAGGGGATAGACCCAAGGATCGCAGTTCACCGTCTGAACATGGATCCGACGGTCAAGCACATCCGGCAAAAGAGGAAAGACTTTGGACCAGTTGAGGATGCTATCATAGCAGGGGAGGTTGACAAGTTGATGAAAGCAGTCATATCAAGAAGTCGACATCTGATTGGGTCTGCAACGTGGTCCTCGTCGAAAAAGCTCCAGGAAAGTGGAGAATGTGCAATGACTTCACTAGACTCAACAAATTTTGTCCAAAGGATCCCTATCCATTGCCACGCATAGACCAGCTGGTTGATCCCACTGCAGGATGTGCGCTTCTAAGCTTCATGGATGCATATCAAGGCTTCTACCAAATTAGGATGGCTCAAGAAGACATCAAGAAAACGGCATTCTTTATGCCGAGGGGTCTATTGCTTCAAGGTCATGCCCTTTGGCCTCAGGAATGCAGGAGCTACTTACCAACGGCTGGTAAATAAGATGTTCAAGGAAGAATTGGGAAAAACCATGGAAGTCTATGTGGATGACATGCTTGTGAAAAGAAAGACTGAAGAGGAACACGTCAACACCTTAACAATTGTTTTCTATTCTCCGAAATACGGAATGAAGTCAACCTAAAAGTGCACTTTGGGGTGAAAGGAGGAAAATTCCTTGGTTACATGGTCACGTAAAGAGGCATCCATAACCTGGAAAAAATAAAGGCAATCAGAGATCTACCACACCAAGACCCACAATGAAGTTCAAGCTTCTAGGAAAGGTGATGGCATTGAGCCGCTTTTATCTCAAAATACGCCGAGAAGAACCTTCCTTCTTTAAGATCTTAAAAAGGAAATAAGTTCGAGTGGACAAAGGAATGTGAAGAGGCCCCGAAAACTTGAAAAGTATCTCCTCTCGCCGCCTTTTGTCTAAACCCATGGAGGTCAAACTCTTACCTCTATTTGGCCACCACCGATGAAGCAATGAGTTCAGATCGCACGGATACAAGACAACGAGCATTTACCAATTTACTATGTGAGCAAAGCCCTTATGTGCTCGAGGCCGATATGTCAAGGTTGAAAAGCTCGTCAGACCGGTTTAGATCGCACGCGATCAAGCCTTACTTCAAGTCGCATCGGATTGTAGTCCTTACAAATGAGCCACTCAAACATGTCTTGACAAACCGGATCACCAGACGCTCATTCAAATGGGCTATTGAGCTAAGTGAATATGATATTGGGTATCAAGCCCCATCTGCCAAGAAAGCGCAAGTTCTGGCCGACTTCCTGGTAGACTATCCAGAGAAAGCAGAAGAAGAGAACGAAAACTCCCAGGAAAAGGCTAGTCATGTGGTGATAGCCCAAATCAAGGAATCAAGTGGAGAGAAAGAAGGTAAGAGACACAAGAGGTAGCATCCACTTTATGACTAAGTATCACCAACCTATGGATGATTCACCGAGAGTAAGGCACATGTTTCTCTTGGACGAAGAACTCAATACCGACAACCGCATCTTCTTCCGACAAGAAGCAGGAGGTTGAGAAAGTACTCACTCCCACTTCGGGAGGTAAGGAAAGAAACAAAGAATGTTGGACATTACAAGTGGACGGATCATCAACCGGACGGTTGGGAGGAATAGGAATTTTCCTTGAAAGTCCTGAAGGAGCCAAGCTAGAGTACGCCATCACTCTCAATTTTAAGGTGACGAACAACGAGGCCGAATATGAAGCACTTATCACCGGCCTAAGAATGGCGAAATCCCTTCAGGTAAAAAGGATCAAAGCTCACTGCACTCGCAACAGACAATCCAGCTTCTCCGGTCCTTTACCACCAAAGGACCTAACATGATCAAATACTTGGAGCTCCTCAAGAAAGAGGTTGAGCACTTTGAAGAATTTACTCTTGACCAATTTCACAGAGAATGGAATGAAAAAGCCGACGCCCTCTCCAAGTACGCCTCAGCCTTAGGAGCTTTGGACACAAGAAGTGTCATCCTAATGACCCGCGCGGAATTCTCCCTGGCAAACCCCAACGGACAGATGTTTCTCTTGAGCACAGAAAGAAACTGGATGACTGATATATTCCGTTACCTCAAGGATGGTACTTTACCTGTGGATCCTAGAGAGGCTAGGAAGATTCAATGTTGAGCTAACAGATACTTTATTATGGAATAAGATCTCTACAAAAGATCCTACAGCGGAACTCACATGAGGTGCCTAGATCCTCAAGAGGCGAAAACTGCGATGGAAGAAATCCACGCCGGAAGTTGTGGAAGTCATTCTGGAGGAAGAACTTTGGCGCAAAAGATCATAAGGCAAGGATACTATTGGCCAACTATTGACATAGATGCTGCCAACATCGCCTACCGTGAAGACCGCCAATACTATGCCAACATACCACACCCCGACCAACCCTATGATTCCGTAATCACAAAGATGCCCATTTGATCAATGGGGAATAGACATAGTTGGTCCCTTTCGCGAGGAACACATCAAAAGAAGTTCTTGATAGTGGCGGAATACTTCACTAAGTGGTCAAGTCAAGCAAGGTCACCATCACGTAAAGTGGTTCGGACATTCATCCGGAAGAACATCATCCGGTTCGACTCCCACGAAAGTGCTAGTTTTATAATGGAGCACAATTTTTCGGGTCAAGATCAAGGAGTGGCTTACCCTTCAAAATAGAACAGCGCTTTACTTCCATTGGCCACCCCCAAGCCAATGGTCAGGTAGAAGCCACTAACAAGACCATAGTCAAAATTTTGGAGAAAAGGTTGAGAACTTCCCAAGACATTTGGGCGGATGATCTCGACGCGGTCCTTTGGGCGATCATCGAGCATGACCGGACCACACAAGAAACACCTTTCTCCTCGGTCTATGGATCCGAGGCGGTCATCCTTCTAAACGGTGGTGGCAACCCGAGAATCCAAAGAATACAACCCAGTTGATAATGAGATCGCAAGGATCTATGACCTTGAGCTCCTTGAAGACAAGCGCGATAAGGCATTGGCCAACATCCTTCGGTACCAAGCCATGACCGCTCGAGCCTACAATAAACGTGTCTTTCCCAAGGACATACAAGTTGGAGACTTAGTCCTCAGAAGAGCCGATATACTAAGTCACGTGGGGAACTTAAGCCCAAGTGGGAAGGACCGTACAAAGTTACTGGGGCAAGAGTTAATGGAAGCTTTGAACTAGAAGATGAGCAAGGGCGGGCCTTGAAGAGAACTTGGAATGCCAAGAATCTCCAAAAGGTGTACACTTAGAGGAGTGTGGCAACGACTGTCACCTTCCTTTATCTTGTAGATCTATTTTTTGTGTTTGTTTTTTGAAAAGGCCTCGAAGCCCTCAAGTTGTAATTCGATTTCCGTCAAATCAATACAACTGTGATTTCATAAACATTGTTAATAATCATGTCCTTCGAATCTCATGATTCGAACAGGCCATGAAGATATTTAACTACTCGATCCGAAACTAGATCATACACTGATCCGGATCGGATTAACACAATCAAACAGTGTCCGACCTTGACAAAGGCAAATACGCTTTTATTAAAACAGGAGTACCGAATTACAAAGTCAGGGTCCGAAGAGCCCTAATCGAGCTTACAAAAACAAGCTCCTATTCTATCTCTTTTCTACTTCTACAGCAAAGCTTCTTAATTAACCCTGGTCTACCGAACCAAACCCCGTCCGAGCACTATTAACTTTATCTGTGGGCGCTCCGAAGGAAGAAGGAATTCCACCATCCCAACTTTGATTGCTTACTGACAAAGATTTCGAAGCCCCCTTCGGACAATCTAAAGACTAACAGCAGCCGGACGAGATAACTGAGGCCATTCAACGCCTCCAGAAAGGATACTTCATCACTTCTAAACGAAAGAGAGCTCCGAAGCAAGCAAGAAGCACTATAACAATCTGGATCGCCTCTTACCAAATACTATAAATACATCCCAGATTCAGAGTATTTGGAAGGCGACCAACCCGGATAGTCGGATTAACCAAAGTCACTCCGGAGGCTCCCGTTGGTCCAAGTCCCAACAAGACCGGCATAGTCAGGAACTCCGTCCCAGAATTGCAAGTCGCTCCCTCGAGCCTTCAATTCTGGAACGCAGCCACCAACAAGGCCGAGCTGCTCGGACGA
Organism: Plantago major; assembly: GCA_026545765.1. Classification (NCBI taxonomy): domain Eukaryota; kingdom Viridiplantae; phylum Streptophyta; class Magnoliopsida; order Lamiales; family Plantaginaceae; genus Plantago; species Plantago major. The sequence continues at coordinate 34,065,116 of CM048839.1, forward strand.
AAAAACTTAGGTGTGAGACAAACGAGTTACCAGAAAGGTTACTTCCGGAAGTCCCCAATGATCCGACTCCAAACAAGCTCAGCACTCTAGGGGACTCCTTTCCAGAATTGCAAGTAGCTCCCTCGAGCCTTCAATCCTGGAGACAAAGTCACCAATAGAACCAAACTGCTCGGATACGTATCTTCAAGGACGAGCTAAAAGACCTACTAAAAGGGATACATCTCCCTCAATCCGAGAAACGAACAACTAGACACAACAGGATTGGTAGAAAGCCTTCCAACATCTCGGGCGGTTTTTTACGACCGAACCACGAAATACTGGAAGGGATTCTACCAAACCAATTATGCCGACTTGTCGCCCCCCGGGCACATTCCCAGAGCGGAATGCCTCGGATGCATTGAGGTTCAAAAACAACTATTTGAAGATCCCCAAACCATCCAGCTAATCTACCTCTCCGGGGATAAAAGTCACGAATATAGACCACAGCCCCGGAGAAAGAAGATTAGCCTGACGATCAGAGGAATTGATTGGCAAAGATTTCAGGCCTCACTCAGCACGGACCATATCCTCGAAGATCCGAGGCTGGCTTTTCGAGCAATTTAATTTCCAAAACTCTCACCGTGAACCAACCCGGGTAGACTTCCGAAGCATCAGAGAAACCCTTGCGACAAGATCACGCGCAAGAGTGATGGTATAAACATGCTCACCAGCCGCTCGGACTCGAGCTCCGAACCTTTGGTTACTATAAAAGGGAGAGATGTCTTATTGAAAAGCCGTACAAATTAAGCAGGGGTATATATAGAAAGAGAGGACCAATTAAAAGCGGACACATGTCCCATATTCACCGAAAATGGGCTTGGGCCGAACATGGGCCTGGCTCTTCGGCTTCCATTGGCCCAACCCAATAATCCATCCTTACGGTCGGGCACATTGACTAAGTTAATCACTCGAACGTATCAAGCTCGGGGCTGACATAACAACATCCGAACCAACTGTGATTCGTATAAAGTCACCCTGTGCTTAATGATGATCATCTTTTCACTATCTCACAAGTCTGTACGACTCGGGATAACACACCAAGTCAACGTCCGAATCGTCACTAATTATCACGATACAAGGAAATTCTCTTTCTCGCAAGCCTTGTCACTCTAAGACGTGGCTCCGAACCGTTCGTGATCCGGTTTATTTCTATTAAAGATTCCGATTCGGATGGGCACAATGGTTGATCGTCCCCCAAGACCCGCAAGGGAGAATTTGCATCAGGCAAATTAACGTTCTGGCGGTTTGAACCTCAAGGGTCCGAACCCATTATCCGAGTTTACGAGGGTTGATGAGTTACTAAGCAAATACGAAATTAAACGCGCAAGAATGTAAACAGCAACATTAGTGTTTCAGTGACAAAAATAGTTCCGAGCCACCAAGGGACCCGAACCAACAACATTCATCAAGACAAGTATATGTTTAGCCAAAAAAAGATGACGAGCAAAAAGGACAACATTGTTTTTAGGCCCGGAGGCACCCTACTACAAAAAACCCGGGGCATACCCCGTCTTTACTGCCTTCGCCGCTCGGACGAACTAGGTTGAGACCGAGAGGGGCCCCCCGTATCCTTCTCCGGAGGCGCTTGACCTTGCTGTTGGGCTGCCTGGGCTAACCTCCGTTCTCTCCGAGCCTCAAGCTCTTTCAGGAAGGCCGGACATTGCTCCATCAAGTCTAGGTCGCGATCAAAGCCATGAATAGGCCCAGGCAGAGTCAGCCAGTCTCGGTTGTGTTCCAAGTGATCCTCCAAAGGAACGAAAACACTGGACATAAGCACCCGAGGGACGAAGGGTGGGAGATACGGACCGCCATGGTTGTACTTCTTGCCCTCCGACTCGTCACAGACCAGCTCCACAAACTCACACTTAAGCAGGTCTTCGTCCAAGACACCCTCCGGAGCAAAGTCCGAGCCATCTCCATTCTTAAAGGCGGATACCCCCTCAGCCTCCAAGTCGCAGCCATCCGGTATCCAACCCTTCCTCCGGCACTGGTCCACAGCTGCATCAAACCCATCTCAAGGGCCTCACATACTTTGACTCGAACAAAAACTTGCAGGAGTCCGAATCAAGGAAATCTTGGGCAGCCCTTGTCCGGACCCCCCGAAGCTCCTTCAGCATCCTATCTTTGAAAGTCCGAGAGACACCCACGAACTCGTCCAAATTATCTTGGTGCACTTTCAAGTCGGTCTCCAAAGATCGAATGACACTTTTCATCTTGGCCGTCTCCGACTCGGCCTCCTGTTTAGCAGCTATGGCCTTCTTTAGGCGCTCCGAAGTGCTATTCAACCGGGACGTTTCAATCGCCCGGGCAGCCTCAGCCTTGGCCAAATCCTCTTCTAGGGAAGCCCTCCGAGCAGCTACCAAGGAGCATGCTTCCACAAAGAAGAAGCTAAAATGATGAGATATCACAAACGCTTAGATATCTCGAATCGCAGAAGATAACAAAATAACCAAAACACTTACTTACCTTGCGTTGAGGCAACTAACTCGAAATCCGCCCAACTCGGCAAAGAACCACCGAGCAACTTCAAAGATCCGAATCCAGGCGCCTCGCTCATCTTCCCTTGCCTTTTTAGCGGAGGATTCGACCTTGAGGGCGCTTTAGCCGCAGCGCTCGATCCACTCATGGGAGGATCTCGGACACGGATCTTGGAGGCTTCTTCGAGCCTTAGAACCGCCACCTTACCCTTGTCCGAGTAGGATAGTTTGGGCCTTCGCCCAAGCAGACTCCGAGTTTCCTCCACTGAACACGGCAAAGATTTTGGCTCTTCCATCGGGAGTACGGTGGAAGTCTTGATAATTGGGTCCAGAACCTCTCGCTAACTCCTTCCAAGCAAAGATTTTGTTGACGCTTCAACTCCCGCATGGTTGACATCGTATACTCGAACCAAAAAGCTATACATTCGAATGACAGAGAGTTAAAACCAGCTAGCTACACATCCGAATGACAAAAAGCTACACTTGCAGAATAAATAGACAAGCTACAGACTGAATCGGGCAACCACCCCAGACTAAAGGAGGATCACTTACTCAGGTCCTCCATATCATCGCAAAAGCTGGGCTCGGACAAACCGGCTAGGTACGGAAGAGGCTGACATATCAGCCCTCGGAAGAAGTACTTTTCCGGCTCTTGACTCCGATGGAGCGCTTGCATCCACAAAGGGATGTTCCGTGCCGGTGGCTTCCAATCTGGCAGCTTGCCTCGGAAGAACTTTTTCTCAAAATGCCACGTGGGCCTCTCCTCTTCGGATTGGCCGGGTTTCAATGCGGGCCGCACGAAAATATACCTCTTAAACCATTGGATTCCCAACGAGGACAGGGGGTCAACAAAAAATGTGTACGCATATACATAACGTATAGAACCATGTGTTCCTATTACTTACACTTATGTTGAACAATTTACGAAAATTATCGAAGGTGACCGGGATGCCTTTATATTTACATAAGACCCCGAAGCACATCAGATTTCCGAGGGAGTTGGGAATGATCTGGTGCGGACTCAACCCCATACTGTTCAAAATCTCCAGAAACTCGGACGATACGGGTAGCCGCCACCCGCAATGGAGACTTATCTCATAGACACACATGTATCCCGGAGGCGGATTGTAGAACGCATGAGATTAAATGCAGGATGAGAATCTCCACACACTCTGGGATCTCATATCTCCTCCGGAGCTCATCCACTTCATCGGCTCGGATAGTTGAGGCACAGGTAGGCAAAGTACCGTCTTCATTCAACTCGCCCTCCGGATCGGGGTGAGTGACCTCGTCTTTAGACCGAGGGAACTTTACTTGGAATACGTCCTCACCCTTCCTCAGCCTCTCCGGACGCTCTTCCTCAGCTATCTGCCGACTCGGCCCTGCTTGCCCAGCAGATTCCACACGGAGCATATGAGCGGATGGCTCTACACCTTCTTCCTCTCCGGAACCAGAATCTTGGGCCCGCACACCTTCTTCTGCCTCATCTTCCTCGGATGAGGACGCTAACTCTACGACAGTCTGAAGAGGCGCAGCGACTTGCACACGATCCTCCTCACCCTCTTCGAAGATGCCCAGATTGGGAGGTGCTTCCGAGGTATCATGAACTTCCTCGATGATCGGCGCCTGCGGATCCGGAACGAACGGGACTCGATTAGGATTACTCCTAAAATTATAACCAAGGTTGCGAATTAAGGATCGAATCTCTACCGGAAGTTCGGATTCTTGGCCAGCCCGACCCGGGCGACGAGTTCCTATAACTCGCGAACTCGTCTCTTGAGACGCTACAATAACCTGCACATGGGACACTCGCAGGTAATCCTGACGCCTCGGAGGACCAGGATCCGAAACAACTAACCGAAGTAAGGAACTTACCTCGGGCTCTTCCCGGCTCGGATGGGGCGCTTGTTCCACCTCCAGTACTTCGTCGTCATCTACGATCTCAATCTCCTCGAAGCTATCGGTTAAAGATATCGCTTCGGAGTCATATCCTCGACCGGATCGATTTTGGCTATCACTCTCGGACATCCTAGGGAAAGGAGAAAGCAATTTCGTAAGCTTTAAGATGGCAGTCCGAGAGGTCGTTTATGTATATTAAAGTGGTCAGTTTATAGCAAACACTACTGGCTTTCCCAGGCGAAGTTAGTTCGGAGTCAGTACGATGCTGATTCGGCGTTAGTCAACATTAAGAACGTATGGAGTATTAAAACTATAATACACATCATGAGCATGCATCCGAACCAATGGAAGATGAAAGACAACACAAAGAATTTAATCATAAGACGAGACAAGTGAACTTACTTGGACTCGGATGCTTGGAAGGAGATGTCTGGATTTTGTACGAGACTACACATTTCGAACCTCTTGATTGCTCGCTTCGGATCGTTGGACGTCGCTTCGGATATACTTAGAATGCAAAAATTCTCTCTCTAAACGGTGAGAAATGAACCGGCCAACCCCTCTATTTATAGAGGGCCATATTGGGAACTCCAACCGTCACGATTTTTCGGGATTAAATCTCAATCGTAGATCAAAAATTATCCAACGGCATAGTACAATTATACCAAGTGAAATGAAGAATTGGTACAACAAATCTATCTCGCGGATAGACAAATACAACAACTATCCCACTCTCGGGCAGCAGACAACACGAGAGTTCCGGATTATCATCTTCTCGGACGCCTAGCGGCTTATCAGTCCAACATAACTTGTCCACACAAGGAACCTCGTACACTCGAGCGATTACCCTTCGGACCTTCCCGCGACCACAGAGGTTGGTTCGGACGGGACACGCACCTACGGTCCAACCCGTAGCTTATCAAAGGTACATTACCGGTCTCGCTTACAAATACCCCTTTTTTTCTTTTTCAAACTTTGTTGCACTTCGGACCCTGTCCCTCGGACGGCAACAACGTTGAAAAAAGAAAAAAAGGGGGGGGGGGGGAGAGAGACTGAGTCAATGGCCACACGAAGTACGGATTACACCTTTTTTCAACAAGATCGAAACGGATTGGACTGAAGAACGGATTTTTTCCTCAAAACAGCTTCCCAAACCAATAGTTCCACAACTATCTTCTACTAAGATACTTGGAAACTAGGGGGACATATGTTGATACGGAAATATGTCCAATCTGTTATAAATGACCTAGGAATGAATCCTAAGGCGTCCTAAGTCATCCAATGGATCCGAGACACCTTAGTCCGAGCCAATGGTCCGATCCGGGCTGACCATCCATGGTCCGACCCACCCTAAAGGAAAGGAACGAAGGATTTGGGACCTGCAAGGCCCGACCCGGAACCATGGGTCCGAGCCTCTCTGGGAAAGGAGCATAGTGCTAAGTCAGTACCCTCTCCGACCCAAGGCCTCCGGTCCGGACGACCACTCGGATCCGGCATGGCAGATCTCACAAGTCACCAAGCAGCCAGGCACCAGAGAGTAGGGTGTCCGAACCTAGAGTTCCGAATCGGAAGAAGATGGGCAGACTTAGGAGAACTTCCTCATCTGACTACCCAGTACGGTCCGGATCAGGCATCCGGACCAATCTCTCCGAACCTGGGAACTCGGCAGAACTAGTCACATCCTCAAGAACTCTCCCAATAATGACCAAACTACCCCTAAAGCCCAAGATGGCATGGGCTAAAGCTTCATTATTGGGCTATGGGCCTCATATTAGCATTGGTGGCTCAATCGTAGCCTTACGCCTTGGTCTTTACCTAGCAAGGAGCTTCTTACCTTGGCACCCATTAGTGGAGTTGAATAAAATCTAAGTAGTTGGGGAGTTACACCCCCAACAGCGAGGAACAACAGTTATTGCATACTATAAAAGAATAATACTAAGAATGCATTGGATGGTACTCTTATAACTGGGTTGTAGTCTATGGTAGAGTGTCGGGAATCAGAAAAAGAAAGAAATCGAGGGGTATTTCTTTGTTTGTTCCAAATATTTTTCTTCTTCTTAATGCTTTCTTTCTATTTGTATGTTTTCTATTGTCCAAAATTGTAGATTCACACTACCAGCCAGTCTTCGCCAATGCAAGCTTATAATCAGGCGATCAATGATCTAGACAAGGAACTTGATCACCTAAAGAATGAATTTGAGGTATGCCTTTACCTATTGGTTTCCACACTTCAACAATTCCAATATCTGAAACTTGCACAACTGGCGTAGAACTGAAAGAAAATGCGTTCAAGCTGTTAGTTTTGTACTGCGCTTTGAATTTGTATCTTTAGCTGGTTTAAGATATGCTTGCCATACAGTAAAGTGAAAGCTCTGATTGAGATAGTTCAACTCTTTTGTAGGCTGAGTTGGCAAGGCATGCCGGGATGCAATCTCAAGATTATTAAGCTACAAGCTGGGTGGTGGCCGTTTTTATTGTAGTGGTATTAGTAGATCCAAGCTCTGTTACCTGCTCCCTCTCAATTATTGTAGATGGCAATGCATCAAATTATGCCCTTCCCCTCGAATTCTGCAAGTTGCAATGCGCAGTGTAATTTGCTGTGTACTAAATGTATTTTGATTTTGTATGTTAATCTTGGACTTGTGGGGGGTCCATATGTTTGGCATCAATGGAACGTGGTTAATTTGGACTTCTGTTTTGGAAGATGTCTAAATGATTCGGATTTTCTGAAAGCATCGTGTCATTGCTGTGGTGAAAGCTTTGATATTTAAGAATTGCTTAGGGGTGTCACTGATTGTAGGTTTTAACATTTTATCGTGAAATTCTTTGGAAAAGCCAGTTCGTGATTTTTTTTTTCTTTTCAAAGAACCAGTTCATGAAGATTAGGAACATACAAAAGGAGGCTAGCGGAAACTTGAGAAAGAAATGAAGTCCACAACTTTAAATTTTGAGGCAGCATATATAGTATAAACTTTGAATTTGAAAATTTTTTAGGCAGTATAATAAACTTTAAATTTTCATAGATTGTCCTTCAGTGTTAGGTGAAAACTTGAAAAATATTAATTTTTCCGTTCTGGAAATAACTTTCTACTTTAACATTTTGTAGCTAAACTTTTCTTACTTTAACTACAAATTAATTTTAATATGCAAATGTAAACTGTTTATTTTTTTATGTAATGAATTTTAGAGACTAAATTTTCATTATATAATTTAATTGAATATTTTACATTTGCTGTTTAAATAACTCGTAGTCATGGTAGAAAGTTTGACTGTAAAAAGTGTTATTTCCGGGACAGAGAGGAAGTAAAACATAAAAATGTGATGGCAAGTAATTTTATGTTAAGTGGCTTTTAAATATTTATTAGACGTGGGACAAGCTAATCTTGGAATTCTATGGTGTACTTAAAATGTCAAAATCCATATCAACCTAATAATCACAATGTGATAAAGTAAACTACTACTTCCTTCGTCCCGAAACAAGTTTCCGACTTTGAATTTTTACAGTCAAACTTTTCCAACTTTGACTACGAATTAATCTTAAACCGCAAATGTAAAATGTTCAATTTTTTTATATAATAAAAATTTAGCTCCTAAAGTTTCATTATATAAAAAAATTGAACATTTTATATTTGCAGTTTAAGATTAATTCGTAGTTAAAGTTGAAAATTTTTTACTGCAAAAAGTCAAAGTGTGAAACTTGTTTTGGGACGGAGGAAGTACTTCATAGCTGATTCGTTTCCTTGGCCAAATGCAACACGTTGTAGACAACACAACTAGTGACGGTGATGAGACAATATTCTGACGTCTCATTTGGTCTTTTTTAGCGGTCTTTGCGAGTCTTTGTCTTTAGTTTTGTAGTCTTTTTAGTTCGTTTTTACGCTTTGGCGCTTTGTTTGTGTTTTGTAGAAATCTGTGTCTTTTGAGCCGTTTGAAGACCAGCTGGTTAGCATGGCTCGTCGCGGCGAGATTTTACGAGCTTGGCATTGGCAGTTCTAGCATGGCTCGCCGCGGCGAGATTTTACGAGTGATGCTCCCGTTTGAAGATTGAAGCTCGCCGCGGCGAAGGAATTGGTCCGCCGCGGTGAGATTTTACGAGCTGGTATACATTGCGAGTAGGAAGGCTCGCCGCGGCGAGATATTTCTTCCGCCGCGGTGAGCGACGCAGATTTTATTTTATTTTCCTTATTAGATTAGAATTTTGATTCCTATTCATATATACTTCTTTTAACCTAGTTTTGAGGAAAAAAGCTCCAAGAGCCATACATTGACATTGAGACATCTTTGGAGCTTGGTTACTCATTGATTTTGTTCATCAAATCAAGATTATTGGTATTGATTTCTCAATTTCTTTGTTCTTTACAATTCGTTCTTTATTCTTATTGATTGAATTGTATGTTATTGCATGTGACTTTGTCATCTATGTTTTATATGATTTTCACCATTAATCTCTGTATGCAATTATCAAGTATGAGTAGCTAAACACCTTTGAATACAGTAGTATGTGAAGATTATGCATACTCATTCTAGGGTTTATCAAAGCACTCATATAGGGTAGTCTCGTATTAAATCTTCGTAAAAACATTCAATTCGATGAGTCCGTATTAAATCCTCTAATTTGTTCATGTTTAAGCATCGTGAATTGACGACTCACGATTTCTCCAGTATAATATCTTCTAAGAACAATTGGTTGAATCGAATTGATTGATTTTTTGTACAACGACCGTGTGACAAATATGAGTGCTATCCCTAGTTCGAATTAGCTTAATTGGATCTTTCTACTGTATTCATATTTCCCTCATTGTTAATCGTTATCTTAGCTTTAGATAAACTAGTTAGAAGTATAAACAAACCATCAATCAGATTGTTACTCGCAAGTATATGTTTACTCTCACTGCTACATAGCCTGATTAATTCTCTAGAGATTGATCACGAGTTAAGCTTCAGTCTACCACTACAACTTATTCTCTAATTGCTTTTTAGAGTATAATTTGAGCTCATCAAATTTGGCGCCGCTGCCGGGGAAATTAATTCCTATTGTAGCGTGTGGGTGTAATATTTTACTTGTTTTTGTTTTACTTACTTGCGATTTATACACTAACAGAAACTAAGATTTTTCGAGGTTCTTGATTTTGTAGAAGAACCTTTGCAGGTTTATGCCCGGTACAAGATCGCAAGGAACACCTTTGCAACCTCTAGTACCTGAGATCGATAGACACTACCATCAGTTTCGAAGACATAACTTAACCGCTGTTGAAATGGGTGACGTTAACGAGAATACTCCTAGAGTCAATGGTGCTGTTGAGACTCCTTTGGTTACTTATGGGAACTATATGCAGCCCGGTGAAATTAAGGCTGGGGGATCAGCTGTTGTGCTCTCTAACGAGGCTAGGAACATGGAAATCAAGTCTCATCACTTCCATGACATGCCTAAGTATTATGGGATGGCTAATGAGGATGTCATCCGGTTTCTCAAAGAGATCGAGGGGCTGATTGCTAGGATTCCGCCATCAGGGCTCAAGAATCGCTTCTCGAGGAAATCAGGAAGAAGGTCTTTCCCATGTGTATGCAGGATAAAGCAAAGAGCTGGCTGTTGAATCAACTTGAAGGCTCTCTGGCTACTTGGGATGATCTATACAGGGCCTTTATGAGCAAGTTCTATCCGGCGGAGAAGACTAGGTAGCTTCGAGTTCAGATTGAGAAGTTCATGCAAATGAATGATGAGAGTTTTTACGAGGCCAGGGAGCGATTCCTGAATTTTCTCTCTCAATGCCCTCACCATAGGTTGAGTGAGATGGATTTATGCTGCAAGTTCTATGAGGGACTCGATTGGGAAGCACAGAACATGGTGGATATGACCGTGGATGGCTCTATCGTTACGACATCTCCGGCTGCATTGAATGCGTCTTTTGAGAAGCTTGCTGCCATCTCCCAGCTTAAGGGAACCAGAGGCCGACCAAGGAGATCTGAAGTTAAGGCCGTGGAGCAAACACCAGGCCCAAGTACTATTGAATTGGCCGAACAGATTAAGGAGATGAGGATGCTTGGCACTATCCCTGGACTAGTGGCTCCGGTTAGCGAGAGGTGTAATCTGTGTGGTAATTTCGGGCATGGTGCTAGTATGTGTAGACTTCTTGAGATTATGGGGGAGAACCCAACTCCGGAGATCATTTGCTGGGTGCAAAACAGGCAGCGTGGTGGTTGGCAACCAAATTCGGGAATGAATGCCGGCGCCACCAAGGTGCAACCTTTCAACCCTGACCGTTCCAACTTATCCTATGGAGGTAACTTCTATGAGAATGCACCACAACAGGTTGCAGCACAGCAAGTTCCAGTTCAGCAAGCTCCGTTTTGACAGGCTCCGTTTCAACAAGGTCCAGTACAGCAGTTTCCGGCTCCGCCCACTAACGCACCGCGAAACGCTGATCAGGAGATTCGAGCTCACATGGAGAGATCAGAGAGGTTCTGGGCAGAAGCACAACGGAATCAAGCCAAGAATGACCAGAGGTTTGAGAACATTGAGCAATCGCAGAAGAGTTGGAGAAGACTCTTGGTGACTTAGTAGGCGCTTTCCAACAAAGAGAGAAGGGTAAACTCCCCGCGACTGTCGAGAATAACAGAATACCTGATGTGGAGGTAGTTTTTGAAAAGCAAGGAGTCGTTAAGACCATTATTACGACTTGCACTTGTAACCATGATAAGGTGGTTCCCCAAGTTGAGGCAGCACCGGCACAGAAAGCAAGAAGGGTGATAACATCTAGTCCCGCGATTCCAGAAGAGAAGGCGAATGCAGGACCAACTCAGATGATCCAGAAGGAAGAGAAGAGTATTAGTGATGCAAACAGTTTCGATTTAGTTGTCGGAATAGGCAGTTCTTCTGAGGTTACAGGTATTATTGATACTGGAGCTGCAGTTAACTTGATGACATTCGAGACTTATGAGGAACTCAACCTGAAGGGTCTAGAACCGAGAAGATGCTTTGTGACCATGGCTAATGGTACTCGGAGAAAATGCATGGGAGTTGTTGAAGATGTCCCAGTAACCGTTGGAGGAGATGTGTTTATGACTGATTTCGTGGTTGTTGAGTCACCGCAGGTGAAGATCAAAGAGATGGACAAGGACATGCTGCTTCTTGGGCGCCCATTCATCAAGGCTACTCGCATGATAGTCGATCTTTATGGCCGTACATGTACTATCCAGGTTCGCGGTGAGAAACGCGAGTTACAAGCTGTCACCACATCATATTCTCCCGCACAGGTTGACACCAGGAATTACATTACAGCACATACCGGTCCACTCTACACCTACTCTCGCTCACAAGTGACCATGGGAACAGAGGAGGCTGGTAACCTCAAGCTCAATTAGCTCCAGCATGGAAGAAGTCGAGCTAACGACTATAAACAAAAGCCCCCTTTTTTTTTAGACTAATTTTTTCATTCTGTACACTTGCTTGTTATTTCATATTGTTAGACTATTTGTTTATGTGGTTGCTTATTTTTAGTTTAATTGTGTCTCTGGGAAGTGGGACCTTTGCACTCATATGAGGAAACTCGTAAACTCTAGCTGAGGCTTGGAGCTTCGATCTTGCGACGCGAGGTTGAACAGTGCAAGTGAAATTTTTTTTCGAAAAAATTTGCTCTCACCGCGTTGGAACATCTTGCTCGCCGTGGCGAGGTGGTCTCACTGTTCTTTTTTGTGCATTCGTAAATGTTAGGAATATCTGTTAGTGTTTTGATCACTCATCAGATGTTCTTATCTTTGCCAGAAAGGTGATTAAGTACTCTTGGTTCACTTGAACATTGCAAAAGAGGAAATCACTGAGTATGATTAGTCTAGTAAATCTTGTATTAGGATTATAGGTCTCTGAGTTTAATTTTTATTTCCATAAGACCATAAAGATCAATCCTAGCAATGGAGCTTTTCTGAAGATTAGAAGATTGAAGATTGCACAAGATTTATGAAGATATCAAGGTTTAGTCTAACTCAGAAAGACTATGTCCTTAATCCTTTCTTAAGTGTATTTACTTACTTTTGAAATATGATTCAGGACATATGACATCATGAGTATGGAGCATGCAAGCCATCAGAAAGGCTCATGTATCCGTTGAAGACTACAGGACAAGAAATAGTACAAGTGCATTAATTGCATCGGCAGAAAAGCTACTGAAGCACAGTCCTCTCTGAGACATGAGACAAGGACTTCTGAGTACTCATTTCAAGTTAAGTATGGACTGAATTTGAATTGTGCCTAACGGATATCATTCCAACAACTCTCAAAATTCATCTATATATATCACACACTTAGATGCTGAGAAATACATACCTTAGAACGCTCTATCTTGCAAACTTACCATCAAGCAAAGTATTCTCTCAAGCACTCTACTACCCTTTCTGAAAGCTTTCTGTTGCTCGAAGAATCACTAGTAGTTCTAAGTTGTCCTGAACCTGAACAAGAGATTGTTATTCGTGAAAGAGTTGAACTATCAGATACCCTTTCTGAAGCTCATTCTCCAGAACGGACATCAATTACTTGGGTCAGTAAAGAGCAGACTGCCATCCACTAAACAAGTGTATTAAGTAGTCTTGTCTATTAGGCTCTCTGAAAACATAACTGAAAAGTTATACGAGAAGCCTCTCTGACAAACCTTATAACCAACACCATCAAGGCATGGAGTAGAGGAAGTACTTGATTTGGGAAATCAGGGAATAACTCCAAGGTTATCTGAGTAGAGGAAGTACTTAGCTCTAGGAGCTGGGGAATAACTCAGGGGGAACATTTGGTTGGGAACCATTTGTTTAGGAATCTTAGAATAGGATTTTTTTTTTTTTTTCTTTTAAGTTTGAAAGTGGAGTCAAGCTCCTATATTAATACTGGAAAATACAATCATGGGGGTTTATAAGAACCCATGGCCATCAAACTCAAAATTACAAGTTCTTTTCGAATTCTAGTAAAACTAAAGATCACACAATTATCCAGAATCACCAAAAGTCCTAGATCCCCAGTAGAATAGGATTATTGTAAGGTGAACTCAATTATCTGTTCTAGTGAATTCTAGGTCTCAGAAAGACCGAAGTGGATTAGTTGGAGGATTACGCCACCTCCAGATACCACTATATTTGCTGTGTCATTTACCTTTCTGTATTTACATTTCAACAAAGCACACACATACTTATTGTTTCTGCACTTACCTATCTTAAAGTCTTCCGCGCTCTGAATTTAGGTATCAGAAACCCCCAGGTTTCTGAGAAACTGTGTTTATCGACAAAAGTTTTAAAAGACTATTCACCCCCCCCCCCCCTTCAGTCTTTTACTTTGCCGTTATCTGGACCAACAAGTGGTATCAGAGCAGGAGGTTCACAAGCCTTCTGCACTGAACCTAGATCCCCAGATAGGTGAAGGAACTTTGTCCCTTTCTGAGGACTATATAATTTGTGTGTTAAGTGTGCAGGTATGTCTCTGAGTGATGCACCCGTTCTGAAGCCAGAAAACTACGAGAAATGGAAGAACAACATGATGCTCCATCTGGAGGCCATTAGTGACGAGATGATCTATGTCATCAATGATGGGCCTATCAAAATCAGACAACTCAAACAAGCATCGAGGTGTCTGATGGAAGAAAAGCCTCAGACAAGGAAGATGGAAGCGAGGATGCGGCTGCTAGTGATAGTGGTCGTGTTGCTCGTGGAAGCATTATGTATGAAGACAAGCCAAGAGAGCTCTGGACATCTGAAGATTCCAAGAGACAAAGATTGGATGGTCAAGCTCGTAATATCATCATCAGATCGACACCTGAGCACATACAGTGTAAACTGTGGGGTGCTAAACGCGAAAAGTTGCTCGGCAATTGATTGAAGAAATTGCGGAACTGAGAAAACCAAGGAAAACAAGTTCGAAGTTCTTCAATTGAAGTTCCAAAACTTCAAACAAGGTCCCACTGAAACTCTGGAAGAACTTGATTTCAGGTTTACTACACTTATGAGTGATATGGCTGCACTTAGTGAAAGCAACAGATACTCCCAGCCAGAAAAGATTAAGACTATTGTCAGAAGTCTCAATCACAACTGGGAGCACACTAAGTTCTTTTATTTCAACCAAGGGATGCCAAATATTACTCCAATAGAGCTCTTCTCTCATCTTGCTACTGTAGACTATGAGACAACTCAGAGAGAACAAACAGCTGAAAAGTTGCAAAGTGTTGCTCTAGTTTCTCAAGGTACTTCTGAAAAGAAGGATACCAAAGATGCATCCAAGAAAATGCTCTTGCAAGAAGACACATGAAGAAATTTGTGAGTCAAGAGATTGAGAGAAGAAAAGCTAAAGAAAAGTGAAAAAGCATCTCGCCCAAACTATCATCAAGACAAGAACATACAAATGAACAACTCTAACACCCCATTCGAAAGGTGTTAGTAATCGAACCGCGAAATAGGAAATGATATCTGCTTCTATTGTCAAAAGCCTGGTCACTTCAAGAGAGATTGTCCTGGTTTAAACAAGCTCAAGACAGGTGACAAGAAGGACACAAGAAATTTCAAGAGAAATCAAAGGGCCTTACTGACTGAAGAAAGGAAGAAGATTCAAATTCAACTTGATGCTCTAGACATTGAGACAGATTCTGAAGATGGAGATTCAGATGACTCAAACCTACCATCACCAGAATTGTGTGGAATCACCCACGATGTAATCAACTTCGGCCTTAAGAAGAATGAAATGTGTGGAATTGTTGAGATTGCTGGTCCAGACATCTCCAACATTGAAATATGTCTTATGGCTGATGAGGTAACTAACAATTCACAATTTCTGTACTATGAGAGTGATGATGGAATTGAGGATCTGGAGTTGGTCAAGAGTGAATTGGATCGTTATGAGAAAGAATTTCTGGAAGCACAATCCAAAACCAGAATTCTAGAGGAAAGCAAAGAAACTCTTGAAAAAGAGGTTTCTGAGCTAACCAGAGTATCTGAGAACAAGAATGCATAAATAGCCTTTCTGAAAGCTCAGATATCTGAGAATGAAAATTCTCACAAACTAGCCTTAGATGAACTTAATAAGAAAATGATGAAGCTGCTTTCTGAGAATAAAGAACTCAGAAAGAAAGAGCTATCCTTCAAATCTTATGCAAAGGCTAGTGACACTCTCACTGAGGTTCAATCCTTTCTGACAGATCCCTCTTAGAAAGGTGGACTTGGACTTGATGAACAATCAAGTAATTCATCCCCTCTGAAGAAGAGTGATGAAAGGATGACCTTTGTAAAAAGTCAACAAAATGATTCTTCAACCACCTATAGCATTGGTCAGAAAGCTAGGGTAGTTGACAAAGGAAAAGGAGTTGCAACCCAGCCTTTGAAAGAACAACAAGTTCACAAGAAACATGTGGATAAGGTTTCTGAAAAGAAACACAACCCTCAGATATGCAACCATCCACATTGCTGCATTACTAGGAAGGGAAGAATTGTTGGAATAGGCAAATTCTCTATTGAACCATTTTATGAAAATAAAGATGGTGCAGAAACTAGTAAGGCTTCTGAAGAGCGCATTCAGAAAGCCAAAGGTGTTCGAAATGGCATTGGCAATCGTGCTATTCGAAAGGTCCTTCTGCAATAATATAAGGAAGGACAAGAACAATGGCGCAAGACTGATATTGCACGTAGCAATAGACAGAAGTGGAAGAAATCTCAAGCCACTTAAAAAAATGAATGCCAGAGCTAGAAGGAACCTGGCCAGAAAGGCTAAGTTTGCTGAAAAGCAACCCCAGAAACCCAGGGTCCAGAAAGCACCAAAAGAAACACCTAGAAACACCCCAAGAAGGAAGATTGAGATCAAAATTACTGATTTTATTACAAACTCCTTCTGATCAAGTTAGACAAAAACAAACTCCCAAGAAATTCACTAAAATGTGGATTCCTACTGGAAGAATGTTTAGTCTAAGTGGTTCTATCTCTGAGGTAAGAACCTAACTCCTGTTTCCTGTTTTGTGCAGAACGCCTCTCGGACTAAGGCTCAATGGCTATTTGATAGTGGATGCGGAAAGCACATGACAGGAGACAAAGCAAATCTGGTCAACTACAAAGCTTGCAACACTGGGCCAGACATCAGATTTGCTGGAGGAGAATTAAATCCCTCTCTGGGATTTGGCAACGTCAAATTAGGATCATTAACAATCACTGACGTATTACATGTTAAAGGTTTGAAATATAATCTATTTAGCATGAGCCAGTTTGTAGACAAGGGATTCACTGTGAAATTC